>OX451738.1:653790277-655278450 GCA_948472305.1 Vicia faba
ATATTAACTGTTAGATGCATGGTAATAGGATTTTATGGAAAGAAATTAAAAGCAACGTTAGCAAACCTAACATCAAAGACAAAAATACCTGAAAACAAACACACTTGCACATGCGCACCTCTAGGGTACTCCCACCTTGGTCGCCTTCAGAAAAATAGTCACAACTCTTGAAACGTGAGAGATTTTAGTGGCTACCCTCTGGTTTAATAAAAGATCATAAGTCCCTCGATGACCCTCTCGACGTTGCCTCAATAAACAATGATCTTAAAACCCTAGGGTAGTTACTAAGGTTTCTTGCCCAGTTGCCTTTGTGACTACAAAATGTCCCTTCGTATGTCATTCAAACATCCAACGATAGGGCTACCTACTCACTAATAGTAGGCTAGCACTGTCTAAAGGAAAGGAGGAAAATAACGAACCTTTCGAGTAACGTAGATAGTTCCTAGATGCTATGCTCAAAAACAAACTTTTTTACACATACAAAAATCCTTTCAAATCCTTTTCAAAAAACACTTTATCAACACTCTTGAGGAATGATACAAGAGTTATCATAAAGCAAATCTCCACACTAAGGCATTTCAAAATACTTTTCAAAAACACACAAAGCACAAGGTATTTTAAAATGAGCTAAGCATCTAAGAGCCCATAGAAAACTACGGATGGAAATGGTGCTAACACCTTCCATTTCCATAATCTACCCCCCTTACTCAGAAAACTCTCGAAAGGTATTTTTCTGTTCTTTTTACCCTTTCCTTTGCTGGATAAAAGAAAAGACAATGGCGACTCTTGCTTACCGCAACATTTGCAAACACAAACGCAAAACCAGTATAATCAGCCAGTTCTGCCACCGTATCACAGAACTTGCGACTCTGCTGGGGATCAAATAAATAAAAAGTGGAGTTACCTTAGAGATTAGTTTGCTTTCCTTGTATGCTTTAATTTCTTTATCTTTAAGGGTTTTTGCTCGGGTTTACTTGTAAAGATCGTACACCCGGATCTGGGGCACCTTTTAGG
Source organism: Vicia faba (assembly GCA_948472305.1). Classification (NCBI taxonomy): domain Eukaryota; kingdom Viridiplantae; phylum Streptophyta; class Magnoliopsida; order Fabales; family Fabaceae; genus Vicia; species Vicia faba. The sequence continues at coordinate 653,791,292 of OX451738.1, forward strand.
TAAGTAGCAATAGATCGTGGGGACTGTGTGGGGTATATCGACATAGTTGAAACGATAGCTACGTTGGTGTGACAAATTTGTTGGTACCGATAGCCCTTGAGTAGTCAAGGAGAATACGTTGCCGCTGTGTGGTGTCATGAAGCACCAACTGACCTTAGAGCCTTTAATTGAACAACTTGGCCATTAGGAAGTAGTGAGATAGCCGAATTTGGTGTAGTCCAAAGTTGGTATACTCGATACTACACTCATTAAGATCTGACTTCCAGGATATTTTAGTCGCCAATAAAGAGGCCTGCGCTGAAACAATGCCCGATGAAGAAAGATCAATGATATTGAGATTCCCTAAAACCCGATTACTATTAATAGGACAGGTTGAACCAACTAAACTTCAAGAGGGTACTTACCTATGGAGTCCATGCAAGTCTAAACCTAAGGATCTGTTTGTATGCTTGTATATATTTGTTTGTTCATAAAATCATAAAATCATAACATGGCATGCCACACTAACCATTTCAAGGATTTTTATGACTTATCTTTGTGTCAATTTTGTAGGACATGGCTCCCATTCTCAGTGTTGTACCCAAAAATTTGCCCTCTCATGTTTCCCAAGATTATTTTTCTTATATGGGTGGTCACAAGCACTTGATTAAATAAAAATAAATTTTTTTAAAGATAAACAAGTTCTTTCGATTGGCATGTCAAAGGGTCTTTCGATTGGCATCTTGACAGGCTTCGACTGAGCACATAATCTCCTCCAAATTTGCTTCAAATTTCCAAGCTTCGATTGAATCCTTGGCCTGTTGCTTGTTTGTTGTATGCAAGCTTCGACTGGGCATATGTTTCCTTTGAAACAACCTCCTTCGATCCAAAAGGGAAGGGCCTCATGTTAGTGCTCTTTCGATTGCACCATTGGCTTTGCATGCTGGCTTGATTCACAATGTAATGGCTACCTGCATGCAAGTTGAATTCCTGCTTCGTTTAGGAATTTGGTTTCTTTAGAGAAAGCTCAATTGTTTCTTTGATTGGGCATTTGACTTCTTTGGAGCCAGCTTGATCCTTTCTTCGACTAGGAAAATATTCCCTCTATGCGTGCCTTCAGCGTACAAAGCAAGAATCCCCAACAAGTGTGTTTCAATTCACCAGCAAATGAACTCCTACACACCAACTTTGATTAGGCGCTGAGTATCCTTTGATCAGGCCTAGTTCACAAAGCTCCTACTGGGCAAAAGGCCCCTCAGCTTGTCACTAGCACACGTATCCCTCTTCATGCTTGCCTTGGTTTCACAAGGAAAAGACCCTCCAGAATTTGATTCACAATGCAAAAGGTTCCCTTTTCATGCATGCTTTCGTTTCACAAGCACAAGATTGCCACATTATGAACACACAAATGGTGCCTTCGAAGGATATATGTTTGGTCTGCTCGAAGGAAACACATTTGTTGGAGACAAACTTGTTTTGCCTTTTGATGAGGTTTGGTTCAAGCTGCTTGCTGGGAAAGAGACTATATGCTGCCCAGCCCAAGCCTCATGCACCATTACATTCATGACAAAGGAAGCTTCGATTGGTCAGAATGAAGTCCTCACTTGGGCTATTAGAATCAAGCAACTAAGGCAAATAGATGGTTCCAATGAAGGAACCATTCGAAATACACTCAAGAAGACCCCTCCGAAGGAGGAAACCAAAGGCCCATTCGAAGGCTATATAAGAGGTCCAGTTGAAGGAGGCAATAGGCCAATCGAAGAGCAACATTGGAGGGCATTCAGAGGAGCCAAAATGTCCAACTTCATTCAAATTCAAAATGAGACAAGTTTCCATGACTTTTGCAATGTTACAAAACACCATCCATGGCTTTGAAAACACTTGTTTATGGATGTTTAAACCTTTGTTCTATTGTCCCCTCCATACCCTCTACATAAGGAGACCACATACATACGCACAAAGGGGGAAAATCATCAAAAAAGAAATAAACACTCTTGTCACACTCACACTACCAGACATATGCTGCATCACACACAATACTTGTTACTGATCAAAGCTGCAGGCTGCCTGCCCATAAAAACGTTTTCTTGGCCTATACACGCATCAGCCAGGCGAAAACCTTTCCCTCAGGAGGCGTTCCTAAGCAATTTACAAGTCATCTCCATCCAAAACAAACATCCCATTGATATGAAACGAAAAGCAGATTTCCTCTCCTAGACCGAAAGGAAGCATTTCCTTCCATCGAAACAGGCAACATCCCTCCTGGATCAAAAATCCCACCTTCCTCTGAATCGAAGGCAACTTCCCCTCTGGATCAAAAAAGGCCCCTTTTCTCTCTGATCGAAGGATGCCCTCTTTGTATTTTTTTTTAATTTTGTTTTCACTTCTTCATTGACTTCTTTTTTTATTTTAACATTAAAATCAAAATAAAAAAAACATTAGGCTAGTGTTTTATAAATCAAATTTTTTTAATTAACTAATTAATTATTTTTAACCTTTTCCTTAATTTAAAATTAAATAGACTTAAGTTTTATTTTCTTTTATGAATAAAAAAACAAACAAAAAGATTTCTTTTCCTTAGGATTTAGACGTCCATTTTAATTTGTTTGTGTATTTATTTATTTTCGCATTTTTTCTCATCTTATTGTAACTGCTTCCCAGTTTGTAATAGTAACTAGGACTTTTCTTCTCGCATTTTTATATGTACCTCTCACAACGCCATGTAATAGCGTAGGATTTACATTCCCGCACTTTACATTCCCGCACTTTACATTCCCGCACTTTACATTTTTGCACTTTAAATTCTTGTATATATATTAATCGCTAGTAACTAGGATTGCATAATAAAACTAATAACAAAACGTTAACAAACCTAACACAAAAGACAAAAATAACTGAACATAACACACTTGCACATATACACCTCTAAGGTACCTCACTTTGGTTGCCTTCGAAAATAAAACAGTCATGTCCCTCTAGACAGGGACGCTTTAGCAAAGACCCATAAATCAAAATATCATAGTCCCTCGATTACCCTACAGTTGCCTTTCGGTAAATGATCTAGTCCCTAAACAGAAATTGCTAAAGCGTCAGTACATTGTTGCCTTTATGACTGTATGTTCCTTAGAATGTCCCTCATACATCCAACGATTGGGCTTCTTATCAATCAATGGTAAGATAGCAACATCTAAAGGAGGAGAAAAATAATATTAGACCTTTTTGAGTAGGTAGGATGCTCCTAGTTGCTCGCTTGCTCACAAAAAAAAAATCATTTTTACACATACACTTTCAATTGAATATTTTCAAAAGTCAAAGTCCTTTGTATGCATTCTTATAGAGACGAGAATCATTACAAAGGCAATTTTCAAAATCACTTTCAGAAACACCTTTTTGAACTATTTTTAAAAACAAACACTTTGTATGCGTTCTTATAGAGACAAGAACCATTACAAAGACATTTTCAAAATATTTTCAAACCCAAACCACAAAGCACATTTTCAAACAATAGCAAAGTGAACTAGCAAGCAACTAAGAGCCCATAGATAACTACGGATGGAAAGGGTGCTAACACCTTCCCTTTCCATAATCTACCCCCTTACTCAGAAAATTCTCGAAAAGGTCTTTTTCCTGTTCTTTTCACCCTTTCTTTAATTTGAATAAAAGAAAAGTCAGTGGTGACTCTTGCTTACTGCAACATTTGCAAATACAAAATTTCAAACCAGTATAACAGTCAGTTCTGCCACCGTATCACATAACTGGCGACTCTGTTGGGGATTAAATATCAAAAAGGGGGGCTACCTTAGATCTTAGTTCATTTTAAAATTGCTTTCATTGTGTGTTTTTATTCTTTACTTTTGAGGGCTTGTTTGGGTTTTTACTATAGATCCTATACCCGGATCTTGGGCACCTTATTAGGTAAGTTGCAATAAATCATGGAAGTTGTACAGCGTAGACCAATATGGACGAAGTGATAGCTACATTAGCGTGATACTTTGGTTTGTACTAATGTTCCTTGAGTCAGTCAAGGATAACATTATGCTTCCTTAGTGTCATTAAGCGCTAAATGACCTTTATAACCTTTAATTGACTCATCCTAAGCCATTAGAAAGTAGTGAGATGGCCGGCTTTGGTTCCGATCGAAGATTGGTTGATACTCGATACAACACTCATTGAGACTAGAATTTTGGGATATTCTAGCCGCAATACTTTGGTGCTTGAGCTAGAACAATGCCTAAAAGAAAGGTCAGTGATATGAGACTCCTTAGAAGCCGGTTACTATTACTAGGACAGGTTGAGCCAACTAAACTTCAAGAGGGTACTTACCTTTAAAACTCATGCAAGCATTTAAACCTAAGGTCTCTATGTGACTTGTTTGTGTTTGATATACTTGTGATTTCAAAGCATAATCATAACATCATAAACATCATAACATGTCATGTACACTAAGCATTTCAAGGGCCTATAGATTCATCTCTTATCTATTTTGTAGGTCATGGATTCAGCTTGCACAAAAACCAGCCCAATCAATTTTGTAGAGATCCCTCCCAAACTCAAAGAACTGGTTTCAAAGGTTCTTGAGAGTTCCTCATTCAACAAGAGATATGGCTACTTGCTCAGTTTGGTTTCTACCGGTTTTAACGAAGGTCTGATGAGTGCCTTATTCCAGTTCTTCGACCCTAAGCACCACTGCTTCACATTTCCAGACTATCAATTGGTGCCTACGTTGGAAGAATTCTCCAAAATACTCGGTTTGCCTATATTGGATAAGATACCCTTTACCAGTTTAGAACAACATCCAACTGCTGAAGATGTTGCCATAGCTTTGCATTTGAAGCCATCTGACATTGAGTCCAATTGGGAAAGAAGGAGCGGAGTTAAGGGCCTCCTCACAAGTTTCCTGATGAAGAAAGCCTAGGTATTCCTAGATGCTATGAGTTACCATTCCTTTGATGATGTTTTATCTCTTTTGATCTACAACTTGGTTATGTTCCCCAATTCAGACCAGTTTGTAGATGTCAGTGCCATCAACATCTTCCTTGCTCACAATCTGGTGCTTACATTGCTCGGGGATATTCTGCACTCACTCCATACAGGTACCATGAAGAAGCGGGGGACTATTATGTGTTGTATACCTCTACTCTATAGGTGGTTTATTTTTCACCTTCCTCGGTCAATAATGAAGAATGAATTAGGTTTAAGATGGAACTAGAGATTAATGTCTCTTTCTCACTCTGACATCTATTGGTGCCCTCGCTCCCAAAAAGACATCTCTTTTATTGATCGCTCCAGAGAATTCCACAATGTGCCACTCCTTGGCATTAAAGGAGGCATCACCTACAACCCCTATTTAGCTTTATCTCAGTTCGGTTACGCGCGGAGGGATGGTCCTTATGATATGCTCATTTAAGATATTATGTTAGACTATTCAAATGATATGCAAGGATATCATAAGAGGTTCATCCGTACTTGGGGAATGGTTAAGAAGACTGATAGCAGAACTCTAGGACACAATAAATCCATCCCTTTGGAGCCATACCTCAAATGGGTGCGAGCTCGTGCTCAAAATATTATGATGCCGTATGCTGCTATCCTACCAGTGATTTCAGATTCTATTATTCAAGGGGTCGAGTCTTGCATCATTCTTCATCCTGATATGCCAACAAACTTTGAAGAACTGCAAAAATCCTGGATATAACTCAAAGAAGAACGAGATACCTTCGAGTCCCAATTCTATGCCAGTGAGAAAAATGTGTTGGAACTGACAAAGCGGCTTCATGAAGAGCAGAATCTCAATGCCTACATTAGCACCAAAAGGAAGCGTCCTTGGGAGACTTAGAAATTTTAGAAGTTTCTTATTTGTTATTCCTTTGTAAACTTTGATTTCATTTGAGATTACTAATAAAAAGTCTTTGTTTCTGTTTTGGTTAAAAGAGTTTAAGTCCTATAAGGCCCTTGAAAACATTGCATACATATATCATACATATCATTGCATAAACAGGTTTTAGGACATGCTTCTTATCTTCTTCGCTGCTTATTTTAGCAAGAAGAAATGGCTCTTGAATAGACAGTAAAGGATCTCCAAACTCAAGATGTTTAATTCAAAGAAATGTTCCTGAATCTAGCCAAAGGGCAAGAAGAATTGAAAACATTCCTCCCCGGGAATCTGATCAAGAAACATCCTGACAACGACAAGGATGAACAATTGGAAAAACTGCAAGCTGAGGTAGAAGCAATGAGAATCTAGATGCTGGGGAAAACAACTCTTATCCAAGGCCTAGCCCGGGGACAAGAAGAGCTAAGAGGCATTGCCAACAAGCTTCATCAAGACGGATGTAACCGTATGAGGCAAACAGTCGAGGCTGGGGATCAAGTCATTCATCAACCCCTGACGGGACAAAAAGTTGGCTTGGAGAGTATAGATTTCTAAATTGCTGCTACGTCACAAGCCCAACAACGACGGGGTAATCAACAAAGTCAAGATAAGCCCAAAAGGAAGTTTACCAAAATCAACATACCATTGTCTCAGGCATTGTAACATATGTTGAGGATGAATTTGGTTACATTGATAAGACCTCATCCAAACCCCAAAACTTCTCCCCCTAACTTCAATCCTGATGCAATATGTGCCTACCATTTCGATAGTCCTGGACATGATACAAATGGCTATTGGGCATTGAAAAATAAGATTCAGGACTTGATTAACAAAGGGTGCTGGAGTTCACACAAGATGGTCAGACTGAATTCTTCTATCGTCCATCAAAGGCACACCATCAGAAGTGACAAGTTCAGACAAAGAGGCTTTTTGTTCATTTGAATTCTTAATTTGTAATTTTCTTTTGATCGTTCAAACATTTGTTTCATGTCAAACTTTGTTACTTTATCAATGAATTGCATATGTCTGTTTTGAATCAATTCATTCGTATTCACTATATTTAAACTACTTTCCTTTTTTGTAAAATTCAACTCTCGATCAAAAGCTGTAAGCCTTTAGAAGGAGGATGACGAAAATGATACCACAATCCCTACAGTATGCTTTTGAACAGACCCCGCTGATGATGTATGAGCAATGTTTCAAATCCTAAACAATGGAGTAATAAGGAAGATAATCCCTAGTCAACCCCTTTGATCCAAAGAAGGAGGAGTTTTTTTATTTTGACACAAATTAAAACCCTTAATCGTAACCTGGGGCAGGGTAGCTTTCTCAGTTAATTCAGAGGTGCATTCAGTCGTAAGCTCATCCTTCATACACGACAAATAGTGTAGAAGATAACTTCCAAAAGATGGCGATGGTTCCACATAATCATAAAAGCAGGCAGTCATTATTTTTCAAAAGAAAAGCCCACTAAGTCAAAACCTATGAAGGAGACTTAAGAAAAAACTGGAGCATCCCGCTGACTGTAATCACAAAAGAAACAGTTAAGGAAAAAGCATGGATAATAAGAAAAAGAGGTCGCTATAATCCTCAACAAAAATAAAATGTTATAAAAATGATTTCCTTCTCAAACAAACGTTCAATTTCTGAACCATCACCAAGTATCAGAGCAAAGATTCCAGACTCATTTGGGATCTAAACGCACAATTAACTGAGCAAAGGATTGAAGAACATCACGAAGAACGGGTTGGGTACAAATAAATTTTGAGCCTTTATCCTTTTTTTCTTAAACCGTGAACCATACCATATTACAAGCCTCAAAAGTCCTAGCTGAAGCATGGGTTAGTTCGAAAGCACACTGTTACAAAAAGGTATCCTGACTCCTGTAAGGTCTGCTATAAATCATGAGTTGATATAACATTCTTGAAAATTTTGTTTTACTACAAAAATGAATTTTCAAAAAAATTTAAGACAGACATAAGCTTTGCATTCTTTAAATAACATTGTTTACATATAGAAAATTGTTCAAATAGCAGAGAAATTCACACAATGAATATTCAGTGAACGAATATCCTCTCAATGGACAGAATCACCTCAGACGGAAAAGACATTTCACATAACAGGCCCTTCATAATCAAGGGGCATGGCACATTATCCAGCTGATCTGGGCAGTCAAATATATATATTCGAGGAATCTCTCAAAAATGCCAAATAGCCAAGGGCAGACCTCCGTCTGAATCACTTAGGGAATTAGACATGAATTCCAGCAACAAATCATGTGTGATCAAGCAAACATCTTCTAGCAGTGTGGCAACACTTACTACTATGGATATTGATAATTCTCCGCAGCCGGTGAATGCAGACATAGTCAGAAAATACTATGCATGAACAAAGACCCGCCAGGTTGACTGGCCTAGGCAAAAATAAGGGCACCCCGACGAACCAAAATGGTTCAATAAAAAATTAGGGATATATAAATAAAACTGTACACCCGGTAAGTCAAAAACCTAAAAAGGCAGTTTGGGCAAAAAAGGGTATCCCGATGGACTGAAAATCTAAAAGGACAATCCAGGCAAAAGTTAGGGGTTAAAGCGTACGACTATGTCCCGTCATCCCTTCGCTTGTCTATCAGCAGAAGGTTTATCACCCTGATCTACATTCACCAAGGACTCCAAGAGTTGGGATAACAGTCAAACCATCCACAAAACCTCCACAGCTATTTTCTCCAACAGGTACAGAGGCAAGGGAGTCCTACTAAAAGGTCACTACCACATCCTCATCTTACATCCTTGTGATGTCAGATGTTCTTGTATCCCCGACAGAGCAAGAATCTCCAATAACTGCTCCTGCATCTTAAAGAACTCCCTAACCGGGTTCACAAACTTTTCATCTTCCACAACAGATTTCTTCTCAAAACAAAAAAACAGGAATTCCCAACAGAACCATTCTAAATAAAGCATATTCTTTTCCAGATACAGTTCAGATACACTACAGATACGGATGCCATTCTAATACTCATTCAGATTCAGCTTTCAGATACAGTTCAGATACGCTCCAGATATGGATTCCATTCTGATACTCATTCAGATTCAGCTTTCAGATACAATTCAGATATGCTCCCGATATGGATGCCATTCTGATACTCATTCAGATTCAGCTTTCAGCTACAGTTTAGATACGCTCCAGATATGGATGCCATTCTGATACTCATTCAGATTAAGTTTTCAGATACAGTTCAGATACGCTCCAGATACGGATGCCATTCTGATACTCATTCAGATTCAACTTTCAGATATAGTTCATATACACTCCAGATACGGATGCCATTCTGATACTCATTCAGATTCATCTTTCAGATATGCTCCAGATATGGATGCTATTCTAATACTCATTCAGATTCAGCTTTCAAATACAGTTCAGATATGCCCTAGATACGGATGCCATTCTAATACTCATTCAGATATAGTTCAGATACACCCCATATATGGATGCCATTCTAATACTCATTCAGATTCAGCTTTCAAATACAGTTCAGCTACGCTCCAGATACGGATGCCATTCTGATACTCATTCAGATTTAGCTTTCAGATACAGTTCAAATACGCTCCAGATACAGATGCCATTCTGATACTCATTCAGATTCAGCTTTCAGATACAGTTCAGATACGCTCTAGATACAGATGCCATTCTGATACTCATTCAAATTGAGCCTTCAGATACATTTTAGATACTCTCCCGATACGGATGCCATTCTGATACTGACTCAATACAACTTTTAGATACAGTTCATCTATGCTCCAGATACGGATTCCATTCTGATACTCATTCAGATTCAGCTTTCAGATACAGTTCAGATACACTCCAACTGCGGATGCCATTCTGATACCCATTTAGTACATCTTTCTATTCAGATACAATCGCAACATAGATTCATTCTGACACTCCCTCACACAACTGCTAGATACATTCAGACATGAGTTCATTCTAGTATACTTCTTATTCCATGCGGTACAGAAATAGGGGCATCTTCCTATCACATCCTCAAGCAGAAGTAAAAGATCCACAACAGAGTTTTTTTAAAATCTCAAGAAGATTATAAAGCCTCATCCCTGGTAGAGCAAAAATCTCCAATTGCTGCTTAAAAATTCCCCAGTAAAGTCGCCAAGCTTCTCAAGATTCCCCTACAGGATTTCAACAAAATCCCCAAACAGTTTATAGAGTTCACCTTTCGCAACAGAGTTTTATAAATCTCAAGAAGTTTATAAAGCCTTATACCCAGTAGAGTTTATTTCTATAGCTATGGAAGTTCATCCCCCAATGGAGTTTATTTCTCCAAATTGGTAAAATCTTCCAACATAACTCTTCCCCTCGGTAAAACCGTTCTCAAACAGAAGTCAAAGATTCTCGACAGAGAAAGGGAATTGCCAACAAAAGTATCTCCATTCATTATCTCCAGCGGAAATTGAAGAATCACTTTCTTTACTCACCAACAGTAGTCTGGGATTCAACTTCCCGGTGCTCTTCAGCAACAATCAGGGATTCACTTTCCCTAGTTCAACAATACAACAATGGAATGAATGACACATTCATGCATTGCATTCATACATAATTTTACAGATGTCGTAGCATAGGAAGCACGAATGCATATATTACATATCTCATTCATTTTGAGAACATCATGTGCACTTCATGCATCATGACATTGCATGCAACTAAATCTCTATCTTTTTAGGAAAAGTCTATACACAGATGAATTTCTCATTATCCATTGATGTATCAATCGTCAAAGATTCCTTCATTATCCATTGAGGTAAAAATCGTTAAAGATTCCTTCATTATCCATTGAGGTAGCAATCGTCAAAGATTCCTTCACATAACACTCCAGAGGCAGTCCAACACGGACTCATCCTGAAACAACCCTATACAGGTTTTCTTCTGATACATCTCCAGATAGCAGTTAATTCCATTATCCCCAGCAAATCATTGGAAACCTGGACTTAAACCAGAATACAACAAACTTTCATCTCTCCAGAGATAGCTCTTCAATAGAGCCTTAGATAACTGAAGTTCCTAAACTTTATTCCCCACAAAGTTCTCCTCAAGCAGGAGAACTCCAGAAACCCACATTTCGCAGAGGAATCCTCCTCAGACAGAAGGAACAAAAACCCCAAAGGGACCATGTGTGGAATCAACATCTGCTTTGGATGGCATCCTTAAGCCCATCTCCGAAAACTCTCTGTCATCTTATCCAAATGGCATATGTAAGCCCATTCTCGCCATCATCAATAATCAGTGTTACTTCATACGAGTGCAAATTTCTGGGCGCTCTAGTGTTCAATCATCTTCCACCTTCAGATCACGAAAGGCAGACAAGCCAATCTACATTTTCAGGTTTAAGAAAATTGAACAGGGACAACTGTTGTACCCAAAATTTACACTCTCATGTTTCCCAAGATTTTTTTCTTATATGGGTGGTCACAAGCACTTGATTAAAGAAAATTAATTTTTTTGAAGATAAACAAGGTTTTCGATTGGCATGTCAAAGGGTCTTTCGATTTGCATCTTGACAGGCTTCGATTGAGCACCTAATCACCTCCAAGTTTGCTTCAAATTTCCAAGCTTCAATTGAAGCCTTGGCCTGTTGCTTGTTTGCTATATGCAAGCTTTGACTGGGCATGTGTTTCCTTTAAAATAGCCTTATTCGATCCAAAAGGGAAGGGCCTCCTGTTAGTGCTCCTTCGATTGCACCATTGGCTTTGCATACTGGCTTGATTCACTATGCAATGGCTACCTGCATGCAACCTGGATTCCTGCTTCGTTTGGGCATTTGGTTTCTTTGGATAAAGCTTAATTCTTGCTTCGATTAGGCATTTGACTTCTTTAGAGCCAACTTGATCCTTGCTTCAACTAGGCAAATATTCCCTCTGTGCGTGCCTTCAGCGCACAAAGCAAGAATCCCCTACAAGTGTGTTTCGATTCACCAGCAAATGAACTCGTGCACACCAGCTTCGATTAGGCGTTGAGAATCATTCGATCAGGCCTAGTTCACAAAGCTCCCATTGGGAAAAAGACCCCTCAGCTTGTCACCAGCGCACACATGCCTCTTCATGCTTGCCTTTATTTCACAAGCAAAGACCCTCCAGAATTGCCTTCGATTCTCAAGGCAAAAGGTTCCTTCTTCATGCCCTCTTTCATTTCACAAGCACAAGATTGCCATATTATGAACACACAAATGGTGCCTTCGAAGGACATACGTTTGGTCTGCTCGAAAGACACACATTTATTGGAGACAAACTTGTTTTGTCTTTTGATGAGGCTTGGTTCAAGATGCTTGCTGGGCAAGAGATTATATGCTGCCCAACCCAAGCCTCATGCACCATTACATTCATGACAAAGGAGGCTTCGATTGGTCAGAATGAAGTCCTCACTTGGGCTATTGGAATCAAGCAACTAAGGAAAATAGATGGGTCCAACGAAGGAACCATTCGAAAGACACTCAAGAAGACCCCTTCGAAGGAGGCAACTAAAGGCCCATTCGAAGACTATATAAGAGGTCCAGTCGAAGGAGGCAATAGGCCAATCTAAGAGAAACACTGGAGGGTATTCGAAGGAGCCAAAATGTCCATGTTCATTCAAATTCAAAAAGAGACAAGTTTCCATGACTTTTGCAACGTTACAAAACATCATTAATGGCTTTAAAAACACATGTTTATGGATGTTTAAACCTTTGTTCTCTTGCCCCCTCCATCTCCTCTATATAAGGAGACCAAATACATACGCACAAAGGGGGGAAATCATCAAAAAAGAAAGAAACACTCTTGCCACACTCACACTATCAGCCCGACGCTGCATCACACACAATACTTGTTACTGATCGAAGCTGTAGGCTTCCTGCCCATAGAAACGTTTTCTTGGCCTATACATGCATCAGCCAGGAAAAAACCTTGCCCCCAGGAGGCGTTCCTAAGCAATTTACAAGCCATATCAATCTAAAATAAAACATCCCATTGATGTGAACCGAAAAGCAGATTGCCTCTCCTAGATCGAAAGGAAGCATTTCCTTCCATCAAAACAGGCAACATCCCTCCTGGATCAAAAATCCCATCTTCCTCTAAATCGAAGGCAACTTCCCCTCTGGATCGAAAAACCCCCCTTTTCTCTCTGATCAAAGGATGCCCTCTTTGTATTTTTTACTTTTGTTTTCACTTCTTCATTGACTTCTTTTTTTATTTTAACATTAAAATCAAAATCACAAAAAAAACATTAGGCTAGTGTTTTATTAATCAATTTTTGTTAATTAACTAATTAATTATTTTAACCTTTTCCTTAATTTAAAACTAAATAGACTGAAGTTTTATTTTATTTTATGAATAAAAAAACAAACAAAAAGATTTCTTTTCCTTAAGATTTAGATGTCCATTTTTATTTGTTTGCGTATTTATTTATTTTCGCATTTTTTTCTCATCTTATTGTAACTGCTTCCCAATTTGTAATAGTAACTAGGAATTTACTTCTCACATTTTTATAATGTACCTCTCACAAAGCCAAGTAATAACATATGATTTACATTCCGCACTTTACATTCCCGCACTTTACATTCCTGCACTTTAAATTCTTGTATATATATTAACTGCTAGTAACTAGGATTGCATGACAAGACTAATAACAAAATGTTAGAAAACCTAACACAAAAGAAAAAAATAACTGAACATAACACATTTGCACATATACACCTCTAAGGTACCTCAGTTTGGTTTCCATCGGAAATAAAATAGTCATGTCCCTCTAGACAGGGACGCTTTAGCAAAGACCCATAAATCAAAAGATCATAGTCCCTCGATGATCCTATAGTTTCCTTTCGATAAATGATCTAGTCCCTAAACAGAAATTTCTAAAGCGTCACTACATTGTTGCCTTTATGACTGTATGTCCCTTAGAATGTCCCTCATACATCCGACGATGGGGCTTCTTATCAATCAATGGTAAGATAGTAACATCTAAAGGAGGAGGAAAAGAATATTAGACCTTTTTGAGTAGGTAGGATGCTCCTAGTTGCTCGCTTGCTCACAATAAAAATAATCATTTTTACACATACACTTTCAATGGAAACATTTTCAAAAGTCAAAGTCCTTTGTATTCATTCTTATAGAGACGAAAATCATTACAAAGGAACTTTTCAAAATCACTTTCAAAAACACATTCCACAAATACCTTTTTGAACTATTTTTAAAAACCAACACTTTGTACGCGTTCTTATAGAGACGAGAACCATTACAAAGACATTTTTAAAATATTTTCAAACCCATACCACAAAGCACATTTTCAAACAAAAGCAAAGTGAACTAGCAAGCAACTAAGAGCCTATAGATAACTACGGATGGAAATGGAGCTAACACCTTCCCTTTCCATAATCTACCCCCTTACTCAGAAAATTCTCGAAAAGGTCTTTTTCAGTTCTTTTCACCCTTTCCTTAATTTGGATAAAATAAAAGTCGATGATGACTCTTGCTTACCGTAACATTTGCGAATACAAAACACAAAACCAGTATAATATTCGGTTCTACCACCGTATCACACTCAGAAATACCATCTAAGTCAACCTCGTAAGGGTGCCTCCTCAACTCAAAGAGGTGGCATCAAGGGTTCATGAGAATTCTCCATTCACTAAAAGACATGGTTGACTCCTCAGTTTGGTCACCTCAAGCCCCGATGAAGACATGGTGAAAGTTATCTTCCAGTTCTTTGACCCTCTACATCATTGCTTTATATTTCCCGACTACCAGTTGGTGCCTACTATGGATGAGTTTTACAAGTTATTGGGTGTGCCTATTCTGAATAAATTACCCTTCAACGGTATGGAAATAGAGCCAAATCTTGAAGAGATCACTCAAGCCCTGTATTTACAACAGTCCGACGTTGTGACAAATTGGGAAACAAGAAGCGGTGTCAAAGGATTTCTAGCCAAGTTTTTGTTTGAGAAAGTTCACCATTTTTGGGATACTTTGGAATTACAAGCCTTTGAAGAGGTGTTGGCCCTTCTCATATATGGGATGGTACTGTTCCCTAACCCGGACCAACTCATAGATGTGAATTCGGTCAAAGTTTTCATGTCTTGCAATCCAGTGCCTACTTTACCTGGAGATATTCTGCACTCTTTTCACACTCACACCGTAAAGAGAAGAGGAACCCTCATGTGTTTCACTCCTCTGTTGGCTAGGTGGTTTATTTCACACCTACCTCGATCTGTGTTGAAGAATGAGCAAGGAATGAGGTGGTTTAATAGGTTGATGTCTCTCACGCATTCAGATATTCATTGGTGTCCTCGATCTGTGGAAGACGTTATCATCATTGATCGCTGTGGGGAATTCCCTAATGTCCCTCTCCTAGGCATTAGGGGAGGAATCACTTATAACCCTTGTTTGGCATTGCGACAGTTTGGGTATGCTAGGAGGAACGGTCCTCATGACGCATTGTTTCAAGGAATCGCGTTAGATTATGAGAATGATGTCCAAGGGTACCGTTAGAGGTTCATCCGAGCTTGGGGCATGGTGAATAGAGTGGATAGTAAGACATTGGGGCATAAGAACTCCATCCCTTTGGAGCCTTATCTTAAGTGGGTGCGAGCACGCACTCAAAATCTCATGATGCCTTACCCCGCCATCCTACCTATAATCATGGAAACTATTATCGAGACAGATGTACCTCATACTATTCTCCATCCTGATATGTTGACTACTCTCGAGGAATTGCAAAGATCTTGGATTCAACTCAAAGAGGAACGGGACACCTTTGAAACCGAGTTCTACGCAAGCGATAAGAAGGTTTTGGAGCTTACAAGACAACTACATGAAGAACAAAGTTTGAATGCCTACATCGCACCAAAGAGGATACGCCCATGGGAAGCCTAAGTCCTATTTGATTTAGGAGTTTTTTTAATCTTTGTTTCTTCCATTATAAGCCCAAGAGGCATCATTGTAATCATTTAAACTTATGAATGCAATTAATGTTTGTTCTCTCTTTAACTAAGCAAATTTAAGATCTTAAAAGTCCTTGAAAACATTGCATAAGCATATCATGCATTTCATTGCATAAGCAGATATTTAGAGATAGGGTTCTTATTCTTTTCGTTGTTTATTTCAGCAAAAGAAATGGCTCTTGAACAAACAGTAAAGGATCTTCAAGCTCAAAATGCTCAGTTCCAAGAAATGTTCTTGGCTCTGGCTAAGGGGCAGGAAGATCTGAAAGCTCTTATCATCAAAGAGAAGACAAAGAAGGAAAAGAAACTAGATGGTGTATTGAACTTGGGAAGAAGGTTCAGAGGACCGGCTAAGCGAGCTATAGATTTCGCAACCCCGTCAAATGAGGGGGACAATCAAGAAGATAAGCCAATAGAAGAAAACAATAATCCAGGGACTGATGAGGAAGAGGTTGATTACTATGGGGAACAATATCCTCCTGCTGATGATAAATACAAACAACTGGAGGATCATCTCAATGCTATGGAGATTCAGAGGGTACCCGAGCTGGATTTTGAAGAGCTAGGACTGGTCTCAGGGATGGTCATCCTGCAGAAATTCAAGGTCCCCACCTTTTCTAAGTATGACGGTGCCTCTTGTCCTAAGTTGCACTTAAGATCATATTTCAGGAAGATTCAACCCCACACTATTGATAGAAATCTGTGGGTACATTTCTTCCAGGAAATTTTGGTAGGGACTCAACTCAAATGGTTCTATCAGCTGGAGGGAATCAATATCCGCAATTGGGAAGATCTGGATGCTGCTTGCTACAAGCAGTACCAATATAATACTGACCTCGCTCCAACCCGCACACAATTGCAAAGTATGTCTATGGGTTCCAGAGAGGGTTTCAAAGATTATTCCAAAAAATGGAGAGACCTTGAGGGAAGAGTCCAGCCTCCTTTATCTGATAGAGAGCTAGTGGACATGTTCTTTGGCATATTGTCTGGTCCATTCTTCAACCATCTAATTGGAAACTCTTCTGCTGGATTCACTGAATTGATATTGACCGGTGAGAGAGTAGAAGCTGGTATTAAAAGTAGTAAGATCCAAAGAGATGCATCCTCCGGTACAGTAAAGAAACCATTCTCTGGGAAGAAGGAGGTCAGTGCTGCTTATGGCTATAGAAATTAAAGTAAAATTGAATGTTGTCCGATGGTAGGGGCTGTTATGATTTTCAATTCTGCATCAAACCAACAACGAAACAATCAGCGCAAATCGGATGCACCCAGAAGACAGTTTACCCGGATCAACATGACCTTATCCCAGGTTTTGCCACATCTTCTGAATTCCAATCTGGTGAATCTAAAGGAAGCTCCCAAGAATCCTAATACTGCATCTCCCTGCTACAACCCAAATGCCCGATGTGCCTACCACTCTGAAAGTCTGGGGCACGATACAAACAATTGTTGGGCTCTAAAAATTAAGGTGCAAGATCTTATCGAGGAGAAGGAGATTGAGTTTGATCCTCCTAAGACCTCCAACATCATAACTGTACCAATGCCCAAGCATGAACCGAGAATCAATGCTATTGATGTTATTTCCGTTATAGAGGATGCTGACAGCGACTGCGACGTAGACAAGTACATCTTCCCAACCATCAGTGGTGGAGTCAACAATTGAGAGGCCAAAGATTTTGTGCCTATTACTTTTATTCAAGAGTAATATGTCTTTTAGTTTTTTTGGGGTATGTAATATTTGAAAAAATTGAAACTTTAAGCCTTGTGTCTTACCCGAGGCACAATGGTCTATTTGTGAGGGTTAATACTTCATCTTCATGTGTCATTAATAAATCATTGGACGTTTTTCATACAAATTGTTGTACCCCAAAATTTTCCCTCCCATTTTAACACAAGACATACTCCTAGAGGTCCTCAATTGCTCAAGGTTGACCAAGAATTGATCAGAAAAATTCTCCTCCTAAGCATTGGCCTTCCAACTAGGGTTTCATTTTTCACCAAGATGTGTGAGCTCCAAAGGTATCAAATTTCTTCCATGGTCCTAATATGTCTTCAAGATTATCCATGACAAATTTCATACCTTGCACTACAAGTTTGCTCAGTCAATTGCGCAAATGCTTGAAAATCAACTGTACTAGGTCAAAAGTCAACTACTGTCTATATACAGTCAAACTTCAAGATTTTTGGTCAACATTAACGTTTTGAAGTGATATCCATCATTTGATCAAGGGTTGATCATGATCCCTCAAGAAATGCTCCTAATTCATCAAAGGTCAAGAATTGCTAATTAGGGTTTCTATAGGAAAAGTCAACCAAACTTTGACCAGGAATAACTTTCACATACTTCATCCATTTTTTTCCAAACCAAAGATCATTTTGAAGATAATCCAATTCCCTAAAACTTCTCTTCATCACTCAATTCAAAGAAATGCACCATTTGAAAGATACAAGCTTATACATTACAGATCATTTTTAGAAAGTCAACAAAAGGCACTTTTTGTCTAGACCATTTACATCAAGATAAAATCTTCAAATGCTAAATTTATCAAAAGATGAATTGAAGTAAACATCTTGGGTTTTCAAAAAAGTCTAAAATCATCATCATGAGATGAAAATTAAGCAAGTTATGGCTTGCCCAAGTTGGGAAAATTTGGGAATTTTCAAGAATTATGCATTGAGCAAACATGAAGTTTTAGGTCAATGTCTTAATTTCTTGGACTTAAAACATCTTCCTAAGCCTATAGAGGACCTCTAAAATTATTCTTGCCATACCTTGCATTTGCTAACTATTTTATTCATATTTTATTTAATTTATTTCAAATAAATATAAAATAAAATGTATAAAATAATTGGAAATGAGCTTTGAGCTTTGGGTTGATGTTTTGGACAGCCTAGGCCCATAAAATTTCGTGCAAACAATTCCCACATTCATTCAAATTCAAAAAGGACAAGATTCCATGTCTTTGACAAAGTTACGAAACATCATTCATGGGTTTAAAAACACATATTTATGGTTGTTATTACCTTTGTTATCTTGTCTCCTCCCTCCTCTCTATATAAAGTACACATTAGCATTTCAAGAGGCCTACACAACCTAAAGTGAGCTCTACCATTTTTGCAAAATTATCAAAAATGGTAAAAATTCGAAACCCACTTTACAGGTACTTTTAGTCCGAACTAGTAATCATACATTGCTCTTGAGGTTCCCAGGGACTTGTTCCAACCATCCTCAAAGCTTGAAAGGTCCCGAATCACCGGATCCAAGCTATCACCGTTTTGGTATAATCTCAAATTCGAATCTCTATTTTTATAATTTGTTGAATGTTCTAATGTGTGTATATGAGTTCCTGGATATCCTTAGAGCAGGTTAGAGGAATTACATGGAATGCATGACATCTAGAACATGAGATACCATGTACCATCAAGTACTGCCCATACTGGATCCAAGGATGGACTTGGGCTTCATAACCTGGGCTTAGCGAAATTTCCATTGCAACCCTCATTCTACTTCAGTCATCAAGCCCAATCTCTTTTCTTTTTGTTTTATTTAGTTATTTCATTTCTTAATCTTTTTTTAATAATAATAATAAAAAACTCACAAAAAAATTAGGCGTAGATTTTTTTAAATTAAATAATTAATTTCTTTAATTAATAAATTAATTAAATTTTAACTATTTTCTTAATTTAAAATGAACTAGAATTTAGGACTTAATTTAGATTTAATATTTCTTTTCATAAATATAAAAAAACCACAAAAAGAGTTTAGTTTATTTTTCTTAAGTTAATTTTCTAAATATACTTTAGAATAATTAATTTAGTTATTTTCTTAAATTAAAAAACAACACAAAAAAAGATTTTTCTCACTAGGTTTTAGAACATATTTTCATTCTTTCGAACATTATTCATTTTTCGCATTTTTTTATATATTAATGTAACTGTTATTTGGGATGTAATAGTTTTAAATAGGATTTTTCATTGCTTTCTTTAATCCCCCCCCCCCCCCCCCCCCCCCCCCCCCCCCCCCCGCCCCCCCCAATTTTTTGTACATTGTAAATACCCCATCTCCGAAGCCATGTAATGGTGTAGGTTTATATTTTCGCACTTTATTTTTCTGTACAATATTACTGCTAGTAATTAGGCATGTATGACAAGACTAAACTTAAAACACTAGCAAACCTTAATGCAAAAGATAAATAACTAAACTGAACACAATTTCACACAAGCACCTCTAGGATATCCCACTTCGGTTGCCTTTGAAAAACGGTCACAATTATCAAAATGTGAGAATCTTTACTGGCTTTCCTTTAGTTTGAAAGATCACAAGTCCCTCGATGACCCTTTTGATGTTGCCTCGGTTAAATATGATCTTAAGACTTTAGGACAATTACTAAAATTTCTTGCCAAGTTACCTTCATAACCGTAACGTCCCTTCGATTGTCCGTCAACATCCAACGACAAGGCTACCTACTTAATAATAGTAGGATAGAATTTTCTAAAGGAAAAGAGGAAAAGAACGATCCTTTTAAAGTAATAAAGTAGATAGCTGTTAGAAGTTTGCTCAAATATTTTGCACTTAGACAAAAAACTACTTTTCAAAAACAATTTCAAAACACTTCGTATACTTTCTCAACTATCCCGAGAAACATTACAAAGTTCGCCGTAATAAGGCGTTTTCAATACATTTTCAAACACAAAGCACAAAAGCATCTTGAAAAATGAGCAAACCTCTAAGAGCCCGTAGATAACTACGGATGGAAAGGGTGCTAACACCTTCCCTTTCCATAATCTATCCTCCTTACTCAGAATAATCTCAAAAAAGGTCTTTTTCTGTTCTTTTCACCCTTTCCTTAATTTAGATAAAAGAAAAGTCGGTGGTGACTCTTTCTTACCACAACATTTGCAAATACAAAACGCAAAAACAATATTAAACAGTCGGTTCTGCCACCGTATTACAGAACTGGCGACTCTGCTGGGGAATACAAAAAGTGGGGTTACCTTAGAGTTAGTTCATTATTTAACTGCTTTGTGTGCTTTGATTGCTTTACTTTTGAGGGCTTTGTTTGGGTTACTATGGATCCTACACCCGGATCTGGGGCACCTTTTAGGTAAGTAGCAATAGATCGTGGAAACTGTGCGCGGTATACCAACACAGTTGAAGTGATAACTACGTTGATGTGACACTTTGGTTGGTACCGGTATCCCTTGAGTAATTAAGGAGAATACGGGGCCGCTGCGTGGTGTCATAAAGCATCAACTGACCTTAGAACCTTTAATTGACCAACTTGGCCATTAGGAAGTAGTGAGATAGCCGTTTTTGGTGTAGTCCTAAGTCGGTTGATACTCGACACTACACTCATTGAGATTTGACTCTCGAGTTTTGTTTGGTGGCAAGTCAGTTGTCGATCGGAATGAAACTTGTGGGAAAGATCAGTGATATTGAGATCCCTTAGAACCCGGTTACTATTACTAGCACAGGTTGAGACAACTAAATTTCAATAGGGTACTTACCTACAAACCCCATGCAATCCTAAACCTAAGGCTGCTTGTGTGATTTGTTTGCTTTCAACTATAGCTACTTGTAGGGTTTTTATCTAACAACATGATCTCCTTGCATGATTTGTTTACAGTCATTATCCAGTAACCTAGACTTCTTAGGATCACTTGTCTTCATCACCTTACACTTTTTCTTAAAGCATAGCATACACATCATAACATCATGCCACAACATTTCCTTAACCATTTCAAGGATCTCAAGGGTTTGTGATGCAGGTTATGATAAATCAGACGTCTAGCAAGGGGGGAAGGGGATTTATTTTCCTCTAGCCAATTCCGTCAAAAGATCAAAACTTAACAACTTGAATAAAGGGATATGACCCAATTTATATGGTGAGCTTGACTCTCGTAGAAGGACACCCAACGATATAAAGTTCTTCAATCAAAGCTGCAAATTTCAACTTCTGACATTTTCTTATTTACCCTGCGAGATCCTTGAAAACATTGCATGCATGCCATTTCATAACAGGTCTTCCAGTACATGTTTCTCATCTTTTAGCTGTTTATTTCATCAAAAGAAATGGCCCTTGAACAAATAGTAAAAGACCTTCAAGCTCAAAACGCTCAGTTCCAACAAATGTTCATGGCTTTGGCCCAGGGGCAGGAAGAACTGAAAGCTCTCGTCATTAAATAGAAGAGAAGAAGGCAAAGAAATTGGCTGGCATCTTGAATATGGGAAGAAGATTCAGAGGACTGGTTAAACGAGCTCTAGATCTCACAAATCTATCAAACGAAGGGGATAATCATGAAGAAGTCAACAACCCTGAGGCCGATGAAGAAGAAGTTAATTACTCTGAGGAACAATATCCTCATGGAGGATCATCTCAATGCTATGGAGATTCAGCAGGTACCTGGCTTAGAATTTGAAGAGTTAGGGCTGGTTCCTAGAGTGGTCATCCCACCAAAGTTCAAGGTTCCCACATTCTCTAAGTATGACAGTGTCTCCTTCCCTAAGTTGCACTTAAGGTCCTATGTCAGGAAGATCCAGCCTCACACTGCTGACCGAAAGTTATGGGTCAATTTCTTCTAAGAAAGTTTAGCTGTAACACAACTGGAGTGGTTCTATCATCTAGAAAGAACAAACGTTCATACCTGGGAAGACTTGGCTGTTGCTTTCTACAAGCAGTACCAATACAATGCTGACCTCTCCAACTCGTACACAACTTCAAAACATGTCTAGCGAAGGCTTCAAGGAATATGCCCAGAAATGGAGGGATCTAGCTGGCAGGGTACAACCTCCTCTGAATGATTGGGAAATGGTAGACATGTTCATGGGCACTCTGACAGACCCGTTCTTTAATCTGCTGATTGGGAGTTCCTCATCCGGGTTGACAGAGATGGTTCTGACTAGAGAAAGGATCGAAAGTGGTATCAAGAGTGGAAAGATCTCGATAGCTGTATCTTCTAATGCTGAGTAGAAGCCATTTGCTGGTAAGAGGTAAACCAACGTTGTCTATGGCTAGAAGGGTCGTAATAAGGTAGACTACCACCAATCTGTAAGGACAGTGCTGGTCTCTAATTCGGCACATATGCAACGACCATAACAATGGGGTAATCAACGAAGGCAAGACGAGCCTAAGATACAGTTTACCAAGAACAACATGCCGTTGTCTCAAGCATTACAACATATGTTGAGGACGAATTTGATTATGTTAATAGGACCTCATTCAATCCCTAAGACTTCTTCTCCTAACTACAATCCTGATGCAAGATGTGCCTATCATTCTGGAAGTCCTGGGCACGATACTAACGATTGTTGGGCACTGAAATACAAGATTCAAAATATGATTGACACCAAGGAGATTGAGTTTGACCCTCCTGAGACTC
The DNA here is from genome assembly GCA_948472305.1 of Vicia faba. NCBI lineage: Eukaryota > Viridiplantae > Streptophyta > Magnoliopsida > Fabales > Fabaceae > Vicia > Vicia faba. Next base: position 653,814,499 of record OX451738.1, read on the forward strand.
CCAATGTGATCACTGCTCCCATGCCAAATCATGGCCAGGATTAAGAGCATTTTTGTTCATTTGAATTCTCAATTTGTATTTTCTTTGTTTGTTCAAACAATTATTGTCATGTTAAACTTTGTTATTTCATTAATGCATTGCACATGTTTGTCTTGAATTAATTTGTTTTCATTAGGCTTAAACTGCTTTCTTACTTCATTTTTGTGATATTCAACTCTTGATTAAAAGCTCTAAGCCTTTAGAGGGAGGATGACAAGAACGATACCATAATCTCTACAGTATGATTTTGAACAAACCCCGCTGACGATGTACAGGCGTTGTTTCAAATCCTAAGCAGTGGAGTTATAAGGAAGATAATCCCTAGTCAAACCCTTTTAGCCTAAGAAGTAGGAGTTTTCTTTTCACACAAATTAAAATCCTTAATCATAACCTGGGGCAGGGTAGTTTTCTTAGTTAATTTAGATGTGCATTCAGTCGCAAGCTTTCCTTTCATACACGACAAATAGTGCAGAAGATGCTCTCCAAAATATGGTGATGGTTCCACATAATCATTAAGAACAGACAATCATTATCTCTCAAAATAAAAGCCCATTAAGTCAAAACCTATGAAAGAGACTTAAGAAAAAAATTGGGGCATCCCACAGGCTGTAATCACAAAAGAAATTGTTCAGGCAAAAGACAGGGATAGAAAAATCAAAAAAGAAAGAGGTCCTACAAATCCTCAACAAAAAGAAAAGGTCACAAAAATGACTTCCTTCTCAAACAAACGTTCAATTTCTGAACCATCACCAGAATATCAGGGCCAACATTCCAGAACTCAACTGGGATTCGAAATGCACAATTAACTGAACATAGGACTAAAGAACATCATGAAGAACGGGTGGATACAAATAAATTTTGAGCCTTTATCCTTTTTTTCTTAAACCGTGAACCAGACCATGTTACAACCCTTAAAGTCCTAGATGAAGCATGGGTTAGTTCGAGAGCATACTATTACAAAGGTATCCTGACTCCTGTAAGGTTTGCTATAAATCATGAGTTGATATCACATTCTTGCAAATTTTGTTTTACTACAAAAAACGCATTTTCAAAAAATTTCAAGACAGACATAAGCTTTGCATTCTTTAAATGACATTGTTTGCATATGGTTAATTATTCAAATGGCAGAGAAATTCACACAATGGATATTCAGTGAACGAAGACCCCCTCAATGGATAGAATCACCTCAGACGGAAAAAACATTCCCAATAACAAGCCTTTCATAATCAAGGGGCATGGCATGGTGTCTAATTAATCTGGGGCAGTCAAGCCAATATGTAAAGAATCTCTCCAAAAATGCTGAATAGCCAGGGGCAGATCTCCATCTGAATCACTCGGGGGCTGTTACATTGATCGGGGATTCCAATAGAAAATCACTGTGAAATTTGAATCTTTGATATCACCAAATTGCTTGTCTGTGCCAGTAGTATCAGATGGTGTTAGTATCATGTCTTTGAATCCTTCCATGACAGTTCTTAGAAAAGATACCTAGGAAATTCAAGACTATCAAAAACTTGATCAAACTTCAGGTGCACCAGATTCATCCTGAAGCAGCCCCACACAGGCTCCCACGTATGAAAGGCACATGTGATCACATAAACATTTTCTGGCATTTCTACAAAACTTGTTGTCATAGACGGTGACAAATCTCCACATCCTATGAGCGCGGACATAGTCAGAAAATACTACACATGAAAAAGACCCGCTAGGTTGACAGACCTCGGAAAAATTAAGGGCATCCCGACGAACCAAAAGAGTTCGGGAAAAAATTAGGGATATATACAAAAATATTATACACCCGGCAAGTCGAAAACATGAAAAGGAGGATTGAGAAAAAAAGGGTATCCTGGTGGACTAAAAACCCGAAAGTGCAGTCCAAGCAAAAGTTAGGGATTAAAAACGTACGACTATGTCCTGTCATCTTGTCATTTGTTTATCAATAGAAGACTTATCATCCTGATCAACATTTACCAAGCACCCTAGGAGTTGGGATGACACTCAAACCATCCACAAAGTCTCCACAGGTACTTTCTCCAGCAGGTACAGAGGCAGGGGCATCTTACTAAAAAGTCACCGCCATATCCTCAGCTTACAACCTAGTGATGTCAGGTGTTCTTGTATCCCCGGCAGAATAGGAATGTCCAACTACTACTCCGACATCAGGTTTTCCCCAGTAAAGTCATCAAAATTCTCAGGATTCCCTAATAGGATTTCACAAAATCCTCAGGTAGTGTACAAAGCTTTCCTTCCCCAACAAAGTTTATTTCTCTAACAACGGAAGATCATCTCCTAGTAGTTCAGCTTCAACAAAATCTGAAGACCTACATTCTTCATTGCCACCTGCAATCAGGGATTTATTTTCCCTAATTCAATAGTGCTGCAATAGAACAAATGATACATTCACATATTATATTCATACATCATTCTACTAACGTCATAGCATCTACAGTACAAATGCATACATCCCAATCTCATTTATTTTGAGAACACCATTACACAATGCATTTCATACATCATGACATTGCATACAGTTAACGCTTTACCTTTTCAGGAAAGATCAATCAACAAATATTTATCATCAACAATTTTCAATAGGTCCAGGATTAGCTCTTGAAACAAAACAGAGTAATTATCTGTGCGACCAAATACATCTTTACACGGGATCATCATGAAGCAATCTTACACGGGTTTCTTCTGACTTCCAAATACAGCCTTACACGGGCTCAACATAAAGTAATCTTACACAGGTTTCTTCTGACTTCCAAATATAACTTTATACGGGCTCTTCATGAAGCAATCTTACACGGGTTTCTTCTGACTTCTAAATACAGCTTTATACGGGCTCTTCATGAAGCAATCTTACACGAGTTCCATCTCATTCCTTCTGAAGTTTTACACGGACTCATCCTAAAGCAACCCTACCCAGGTTTCTTCTCACAATCTCTAGATGCAGTTTTACACTGACTCATCCTGAGGCAACCCTACCCAGGTTCCTTCTCTTGAATTTCCAGATGCAGTTTTACACTGAATCAGTCTGAAGCAACCCTACCCAGGTTCCTTCTCACAATCTCCAAATGCAGTTTTACACGAACTCATCCTGAGGCAACCCTACCCAGGTTTCTTCTCTTGAATTTCCAGATGCAGTTTTACACAGACTCATCCTGAGGAAACCCTACCCAGGTTCCTTCTCACAATCTCTAGATGCAGTTTTACACGGACTCATCCTGAGGCAACCCTACTCAGGTTCCTTCTCTTGAATTTCCAGATGCAGTTTTACACGAACTCATCCTGAGGCAACCCTACCCAGGTTCCTTCTCACAATTTCCAGATGCATTTTTACACGGACTCATCCTGAGGCAACCCTACCCAGGTTCCTTCTTACAATTTCCAAATGCAGTTTTACACTGATTCATCCTGAGGCAACCCTACCCAGGTTCCTTATCACAATTTCCAGATGCAGTTTTACACAGACTCATCCTAAAGCAACCCTACCCAGGTTCCTTCTCTTGAATTTCCAGATGCAGTTTACACAGACTCATCCTGAGGCAACCCTACCCAGGTTCCTTCTCACAATTTCCAGATATAGTTTTACCCAGACTCATCCTGAAGCTGCCCTACCCATGCTCCCTCTCGTATATCTCCTAAAATAGCCTTACCCAGGTTCCTTCTCATACAGTTCCAGATGAAGTCTTACCCGGACTCATCCTGAAACAAACCTACACAGGTTTCTTCTGATACATTTCCAGATAGCAGTTAATTTCATTCTCTCCAGCAAATTACTGCAAAGCCTAGATTTCAACCAGAAAACAATAAACTTTCATCTCTTCAATCCAGAGATAACCCCTCAGTAGAGCCATGGACAACTGAAGTTCCTAGACTCTATTCCCCACAAAGTTTTTCTCAAACAGGAAAACTACAGAAATTAACATCCCCCAGTAGACTCCTCCTCAGACAACAGGAACATGAATCCTCATAAAGAGCCCTCTTATGAAGTCAGCATCTACTCTGGATGGCATGTTTAAGCCCATTCCCGACGTTATCAACCACCAGTATTACTTCATGCGAGTGCAAATTTCTGAGCACTTTAGTGTTCAATCATCTTCCACCTTCAAATCATGAAATGCAGACAAGCCAATCTAAATCCTCAGGTTTAAGAAGATTGAACAGGGGAAGATGTTGTACCCCAAAATTTTCCCTCCCATTTTAACACAAGACATACTCCTAGAGGTCCCTAATTGCTCAAGGTTGACCAAGAATTGATCAGACAAATTCTCCTCCTAAGCATTGGCCTTCCAACTAGGGTTTCATTTTTCACGAAGATGTGTGAGCTCCAAAGGTATCAAATGTCTTCCATGGTCCTAATATGCCTTCAATATTATCCATGAAAAATTTCATACCTTGCACTACAAGTTTGCTCAGTCAATTGCGCAAATGCTTGAAAATCAATTGTACTAGGTCAAAAGTCAACTACTGTCTATATACAGTCAAACTTCAAGATTTTTGGTCAACATTAACTTTTTGAAGTGATATACATCATTTGATCAAGGGTTGATCATGATCCCTCAAGAAATGCTCCTAATTCATCAAAGGTCAAGAATTGCTAATTAGGGTTTCTATAGGAAAAGTCAACCAAACTTTGACCAGGAATAACTTTCACATACTTCATCCATTTTTTCCAAACCAAAGCTCATTTTGAAGATAATCCAATTCCCTAAAACTTAACTTCACCCATCAAGTACAAGAAATGCACCATTTGAAAGATACAAGCTTATACATTACAAGTCATTTTCAGAAAGTCAACAAATGGAACTTTTTGTCAAGACCATTTACATCAAGATAAAATCTTCAAATGCCAAATTTATCAAAAGATGGATTGAATTAAACATCTTTGGTTTTCCAAAAAGTCCAAGATCATCATCATGAGATGAAAATTAAGCAAGTTATGAATTTCCCAAGTTGGGAAAATTTGGGAATTTTCAAGAATTATGCATTGAGCAAACATGAAGTTTTAGGTCAATGGCTTAATTTCTTGGACTTAAAACATATTCCTAAGCCTATAGAGGACCTCTAAAATTATTCTTTCCATGTGTTGTACCCCAAAATTTGCCCTCTCATTTTATCAACACTTTCTCATCACAAGACTCTTGAAACTCAAGATCAAGCTAGGGTTTGCTCTGCTCAAGACCCCTCCTTGCACTGTTGACCCAAATTAGGGTTTGAGTTTACATAAGGATATTTTGACCTTCAATGCACAAATTGACTTTAATGCTTCATGTTGGACTCACAAGTTTATCCATACCAAGTTTCAAGCCTTGATTCAAATCTTTGCCCAGTCAATTGGACAGTTGACCTAGAAATCAGTTGTATTGGGGAAAAAGTCAACTGTAGCAAATTGACAGTCAAACTTCATTATTTTTGACCCACATCAACATAATGAACTCACATGAACCATTTGGTCAAGTTTGGATCACAATTCCACAAGAAATTTGATCAGATCACCAAAAGGGCAAAATGGTCATTTTTAGGGTTTTGACTGCACAAAGGCAATTTTTGACTGTTTGACCTAACCAATGGCAAACCACGATCACATATGGACTCAAGTACTCAATGACATTGTCTTGACCCATTCAACAAGTTCAAAAGATCTCAAATGCATAGGATTGACAGAAGAAGTTTTCAGTCAACTGATCAAAATTTGACTGTACACTGAAAAGTCAAACTTTGACTTTTTGGTCAAAATCAAGTGCCAAGATTTATTTTTCATCAAGACATGTCAATTTATGAAGCTTGTTCATCAAGAAACCCAAAAATGCAAATTAGGGTTTAAGATGGAAAAATTTCATAACTTAGAAATTTTCTAAGTTATGAAATTTTCTTATTTTTTCCTAACTTTGTCCCATTTTTTCATCAAGATGCAAATGGATTCAAACAAAACTTTCAACATGAAAGTTGTAGTCCATTGCAAATTCTACAACTTTGATTCACAAAGTTTTCTCAAAGGAAGCTTGTATATCAAGTTATGATTTTTAGAACAAGGGTGCCTAAAACTTTTAACTTAGAAAATTTGCCCTATTCTAGGCAGGATTTTGGCCCATCTTCTTGGCCATTTTTCACATGGTTCCACTTGGAGTTTCAATTTGCATTACAAAGATGGATTGTATTACATGTTCCAAGCTTTCCAAATTGTCCAATAACTCCTCAAACACCCTTGTGGTTAGAGAGAATCGAATTCACAAAGTTGGCAAAAACTCACTTTTGTTCATGGCCAAGGCATGTTCATAGCAACTTGAATTTTCAAATCAGTTTGTGTAATGCTAGCTTGCAGGTCTCAAAACCAAGCTTACACTCCATAATTTAATGTCTAACCATTATGTTAAGGTGTTATTTCATCCATTTGGGCATTACACATAAAACTAACCCTTAATTAGAAAAAGGTATAATGCCATTTTGGTAAAGTTACACTTTATGTCAAAACATGATCTTTGAGCATAGGGGGGTCATATCTATGAAGCCAAATCAAATCCAAATTGGAAGTATCAAGGGCAAGATATGCAGCATACAATATAGAGGGTACGAGCCTGCATTGACGACTTGAACACTCTTTGCTTAAAAAATAAGAAATATTGCAAAACACATAGAACCTCTCATTCCTGTTACCACAGCCAAAAACAAACTTTGTGAACAAGTTCTATACACCAAAGCAGACCTAAGGCACGATTGATTGATCCCTCATACCTCCTAATACACAAACCACTGTTTTGCTGCAAAACAGAGTACTCCCTGCAACTTGAGTTCCATAACACTATCCACTCCTGCGTTTTTGCCCAAGCTTGTTCAAATACCTTCTAATCCATCCACCTGAGCTATCCTGTTCCTCCATTGCAAGCTGTAACACCTCTAACCCCACTTGCCATTTTCATTTCCAAGCTTTGCAGGTGGACTTCTATATCACGATACAAAGTGTTTCAAAGCAATCCAGGTATTGGAGAAGCTTCCTTGGACTTCAGGCAAGCTCAACAGAAGCTCAAACTCCATTAAAGGTTGCTACATTGCTCTACTCGATTCAAGCTGAAACAGGTAATCTATGGACTTCTATCTCTCTATATAGGAATGGTTAGGCTTAGGTTTGTGAATGAAACATATCTTACTCATAGCCCTGAAGCCATACATGTGATCAGTTTTTATTTATGTTAAGCGTGCTGTGAGAATTTTAGCCATGAACATTTGAAGAAAGTTAGGTCAGATTTTAGGGCCAGAGAAATTCTCTCTGGTCTTTGAGAGTTAGATTTAATGCTTTATATGGTTGGATTCGTGTTTAAATTCTCTACAAGTTTCGTGTTTTAAGATTTGTCAAAGGATCAAAGAATCAGGAGTTGGCATGTTGTACAAGGAAGCGCGCACGTTTTTTCAAACAGGTGCTGGAGGTTGAAGAAGGTGTTGGCTTGGGTTGGGCCTGAGTCAGTTTTGCTTTTTGCATCCCCTTTTTCAGTTTGCACCCCCCTGGCCCATTTGATTAAATATGTGTCATTTTTATGTTTTTCCTTTTTATTCTGATTTTATATTTTTTGCTCAAACATAAAAAACACCAAAAATAGTTTTCCACATTTTTTGTAATATTTATTTGACATTTACTTACTTTTTAAAGCATATATATGTAAATAATATAAATCCTTTTTATTTAAAAACCCTAAAAAAATAATATAAAAAATATACATATTTTTCAGTTATTATTTTTATTTACACTTTGAAAACATTTTCTTGAATATACATTTTTTGCTAATAATTTATTTTATTTTTGTACATACTTAGCATATTTAATATATTTAATATATACATATACATATTTTATTAAATAATTAGGGCAAAAATAATACAAAATAATACATTTTTTATTTTTTTTAACATTTGACACCAAAATACTTTTTTAACAATATACTTTTTATTTTTTGCATAAATTAATATATATTGTATATAATTAATAAATATTACTATTTATTTAAAAATTAGGGTTTTGCCCTAAATTACCCAAATAATTAAAATTTGACTTTTTTTTATTTTGTCTACACTTCAAACATAAAAAACCTTTTTCACATACATAAACAAATCTTTTTTTTGCATAATACATCTTTATTTGATATTTATTTAATTATATTTATTTAAATGTTAAATATGGACTTGTACATTCGATATGGTTGTAATAACTTAGCATCTATTTCCTTGTCAAAATATCCCCAATTCAAATTTGTATCCCCATCCCCATAATCATGTTGTAATAATCTAGAACTTTAAATTCTCGCACATTTAAAAGCTTTCAATTATGCCATGCTTAGACTTAGGGCTTGTATGCAAATAAAATCAATAACTAGCTTGACCTAATCCAAGATAAACATGCATGAAAAACAAACACAATGCACACTTACACCCCTAGGGTTTCATCCACTTGTTGCCTTCAGAAATGGGCCATGGTTGCATGTTAAGTACTTTGGCAAAACAAAAACAAACAAAAAAGATCATAGTCCCTCGATGACGCTATCTTGGTTGCCCAAAAAATGATCAAGTCCCTTAAGGAAATTGCCAAAGATACTTGACACTATTGCTTTCATGGTCTATACGATGACCCACGCCCGTCCCGTTAACATCCTAACACAAGGTTGTTCACCAAATACAATGGTGAAACAACACTGTTAAAAGGGTTAAAAACATAAGAAAGATCTTTGAGTAAATTAGGGTAGATAGCTCTTAGTTACTTGATCAAATTTGCAAAACATCCTTGCCATTTTTCAAAACACACATCACAACACAACTTCAAAACAAACTTTCAAAAACATTGAAACATCTTTTCAAAAAGACAAACACCTTTGTAAAACATTCAAACAAGAATTGTTACAAAGGTTGCCTAGACAAGGCATATTTTTCAAAACATTTTCAAAACCACACACACAAAGCACCATTTCAAACAATTGAAAAGCAAAGGCAAGTGATCTAAGCAAGTAACTAAGAGCCCATGGATAACCATGGATAGAAAGGGTGCTAATACCTTCCATTTCTGTAATCTACTCCCCGAACCCAAGAAAACATCTCAAAGGTCTTTCCTGTGCTTTTTGACCTTTCCTTAGGATAAAAATAAAAAGTCGGTGGCGACTCTTGCTAAACCGAAACATTTGCAAACACAAATGCAAAACCTCAAGTCAGTTCTCCCACCGTATCACAGAACTGGCGACTCTGCTGGGGATTACTTTAAAAGTGGAGTAACCTTAGGGCTTAGATCACCCTTTTGTATGATTATTGTTTGCTTTGATTGCTTTACATTTTGGTTCTCTTGTTTGGGCTTGAAATCTTCCACCCGGATTTGGGAAACATTCATAGATAGCAATACATTGTGGAAACTGTGCGGGGTATACCGACACGGTTGAAGCAATAGCTATATTAGTGCGACATATTTGTGAGTACCGGTAGCCTTTGAGTCAATCAAAGAGAATACGGGGCCGCTGTGTGATGTCACTAAGCACTAATGACCTAGAACCTTACTTGACCATCTTGGCCTTTTATTAGGGGTAGTGAGATGACCGGCTTTGGTGCAGTCCGAAGTTGGTAGATACTCGATACTACACTCATTGAGGGTTGTTTTCTTGGAATATTTTGGTCGCTAGTTAAGTGGCTAAACCAAAACAATGAACATAGAAAACAATCCAATGATATTGAGCTCCTTAGAACCCGGTTATTATTTATAGGACAGGTTTTGAGCCAACTACACTCAAGAGGGTACTTACCTATGAAACCTCATGCAAGCCTGAAACTAGGGTTTTGTGTGACTTGCTTGTACATGTGTTTGTGCATACATCATGAACATCATAAAACATCATATGCATCCACTAACCATTTCAAGGGTTTGGATCTTCATCTTTGTTCTTGTTTTGTAGGTCATGGAATCTCTTCGTAGGAAAACAATTCAAGTCAACCTTGTGAGAATCCCTCCTCAACTCAAGGAGCTTACATCCAGAATTCCAGAAAATTCTCTCTTCAGCGAAAGACATGGTAGACTTCTCAACCTAGTCAACACCAGCATTGAAGAAGACATGGTGAAAGTGCTGTTCCAGTTCTTTGACCCCCTTCACCACTGTTTCACCTTTCCCGACTACCAATTGGTGCCTACTTTGGAGGAATTTTCTCAACTCCTGAGAATTCCTATTCTTAATCAACTACCCTACAACGGTACAGAAAAAGAACGAAAACCTGAAGATGTTGCTCAAGCACTGCACTTGCAACCATCTGACATCAAGGGGCATTGGGAAACCAGAAGTGGTGTCAAGGGCTTCTTGGCAAAGTTCTTGTTTGAGAAGGCACAAGAGTGTTGGAATTCAATGGATCTGCAAGCCTTTGAAGAGATTGTGGCACTCCTTATTTATGGGTTGGTCATGTTCCCAAATCCTGACCAACTTATAGATGTGAATGCTGTCAAGATTTTCATATCCAGGAATCCCATACCTACATTGCTTGGGGACATCCTACACTCATTTTACACATGAACAATAAGGAAAAGAGGTGTTCTCATGTGCTGTACTCCTCTCCTTGCAAGGTGGTTTATTTCTCACCTCCCACAAACAGTGCTGAAGAATGAACAAGGCTTAAGGTGGTCACAACGGTTGATGACCCTCACACATTCTGATGTACATTGGTGTTCTCAGTCCAGAGAAAATGTCATCATCATTGATCGTTATGGTGAATTTCCTAATGTCCCATTACTTGGCATTAGGGGAGGCATTACCTACAACCCTTGTCTAGCTTTGAGACAATTTGGATATGCTCGGAGGGATGGCCCTCATGACATGCTGATTCCTGACCTAGTTTTTGATTTCGAAAACGATGCGCAAGGACTTCGACAAAGGTTCATCAGAGCTTGGAGGATGCCTAACAAGGTGGACAGTAAGACACTGGGGCACAAGAATTCCATCCCCCTTGAGCCTTACCTCAAGTGGGTACGAACCCGCTCTCAGAATCTTATGATACTGTATCCTCACATTCTCCCTTTGATTAAAGAGCCTGTTAAGGAAGGAGAGGTTCCATACACCATCCTATATCCTAGCATGCCAACATCATGGGAGGAGATGCAAAAGAGTTGGATCCAACTCAAGGAAGAACGGGATACTTTTGAAGCCAGCTTCTATGCCAGTGAGAAGAATGTTTTGGAGCTTACCTGCCGACTCCACTAGGAAGAGACTCTCAACACTTACATCGCACCAAAGAGGATGCGCAACGTCTTTTTACCTTAAGAAGCTTTGTAATATTTGGCCCATGGGGCATTTATGTACTGACAAAATTTCTTCTTATTAATATGACGTGTGTTCTTTTTGTTTGCAACAACTTTGAATTTCTAAATCCTTGAATGCATTGCATGAATAAACATATCATTCATCATATGCACAAACAGGTCTTCAAGCCAGGTTTCCTTATCTTTCTGCTGTTTATTTCAGCAAGATGGATTTGGAGCAAACAGTGAAGGACCTACAGGCACAAAATTCACAATTTCAACAACTCCTCATGACCTTGGCAAAGGGTCAGGAGGATCTCAAAGTTCTTCTAGAGAAAAGTAAAGAGAAGAAAAAGAAAAAGAGACCGGGGGTAGCTACTTTCGGAAGAAGATTTGAGAGTGATGCTAGAAGGACTCTTGAGTTCCCGTCAACATACGACAAGGGGATTGGCAAGGGGAAGGGAGTTACCGTACCTTACGAATCTAAGGTAGAAAAGGAGGAAGAGGAAGCAGACGAAGACTATTCAGAACAACAGTATCCTCTAGCGGATGACAAGTACAAGAACCTCGAAGACAGATTGGCAGCCATGGAATTGCAGAGAATGCCCGAATTGGATTTTGAGGAGCTAGGGCTAGTGGCTGGGATTGTTATCCCTCCTAAATTCAAGGTCCCAACATTCTCCAAATACGACGGTCTATCTTGCCCTAAGATGCACTTGAGGTCGTATGTTAGGAAGATCCAGCCACATTCATCCGACAAAGATCTCTGGGTACATTTCTTCTAGGACAGCTTGTCTGGTACTTGGCAGCCGCTTTCTATCGTCAGTATCAGTACAACGCTGTTTTGGCGCCGACCCATACTCAGCTACAGAGTATGGGAATGGCTTCAAATGAAGGGTTCAAGGAGTACGCCCAGAAGTGGAGCGACCTGGATGGAAGGGTGCAGCCACCGCTATCAGATAAGGAATTAGTTGACATGTTTTTGGGGACCCTATCTGGCCCTTTCTTCAACCATCTAATCGGAAGCTCCTCTGCGGGATTTACGGAGTTGATTTTGACTGGCAAGAGGGTGGAAGCCGGTATCAAAAGTGGAAAAATTCAAAAGGATACTTCCGCATCCACAACTGCTAGAAAACCTTTCCCAGCCAAGAAAGAAGCATCTGCTGTGTACACTCAGAAAAATCGGGAAAGAGAGGAATGTTGGCCAACAGTAGGGGCCGTATTAATACAGAAGTCCGCATCAGACCAGCTTAAAAACAACCAACCAAGGAATGATCAGCCCAAAACTTATTAGCAAAGGCCACCACGACAGTTTACTCTAGTAAATATGACACCTGCTCAGATCCTTCCGCATCTCCTGAAATTGAACCTTGCTAATTTAAAAGAAGCGCCAAAGAATGTAAATACCACTTACCCGCATTATCATCCCAAAGCCAAGTGTGCTTACCATTCCGACAGTATTGGGCACGATACCAATAATTGCTGGGCACTTAAGCATAAAATTCAGGATTTAATTGACGCCAAAGAGGTCGAGTTTGACGCTCCTGAAAAGCCCAATGTTATATCCGCGCCAATGCCCAAGCACAGTCACAATGTGCATGCTGTTTTGGAAAATCTCCATGTTACTGATGTTGCCGATCTATTGACTCCATTGTTAGTGATAAAGGAAAACTTGTTGAGAGCCGGGACCTTTCCTGGTTGTGATGAAGATTGCTATTTTTGTCTAAATATTCAAGATGATTGTGTTGAAGTCGGGTGTCCAACGCCTGATGGATACTCAAGAAATACTTTTTCAAAAAACCGCTGTTAACACTTTCAATCCAATTGCTCCTGATACTTGTGATACCTCAACCAATGATATTGCCATCATAACCATTTCCGACAATCCTCCCAAGCCTTGCAAAAGGCCTATCAGGATTACACCCAACTCTGAATGTGTACCTCTAAAGTTCACCATGTTGAGACCTGTCCCGTACCAGTCAAGCAAAATGATACCGTGGAACTATGGGGGAGAAATCTTCTACCACGGCATCAAACAAATCGAAACAGTCCAAGAAATTTCCGAAGAAGACCTTGATGCAGGAAACATCGCGGGTACTAGCAAGATCACCTGCAGTGGCCGGATCTTTTCTCCGGAGATTGCTCCTCCCCGAGTAGTCTTCGGACCCTTAAAAGCTTCTGCACCTGTTGGACCCTCTGTGCAAGGCCCAGTGATTGAAGAGTTAAACGCTCCTGAAGAAAGACCATCCGCTGATAACATCGACAAAGGTAAGGAGATACTGAAAGAGCTTGTCAGGACAAAGGCTCATGCTGTGGTTATCCCTGAAACCACTCAGAAGGAGATGGATGAGATCCTAAAAATAATCCGCAAAAGTGACTACGACGTGGTAGAACAACTGGGACAAACCCCCTCTAAAATCTCAATGTTAGCTCTCCTGCTCTGTTCAGAGGCCCACGCTAAGGCTCTGATTAAATTCTTGAAAACAACACATGTCCCCCAAGAGACCTCAGTTGACCAATTTCAAAGTTGTGTGGCCAGCCTTACTGCTGACAATGGCCTGGGCTTTTCCGATGCGGACCTAACTCCCAAAGGAAGGAAGCACAATGATGCATTACATGTTTCAGTTGAGTGCCGAGGGACCACTCTCGCCCATGTCTTGGTCGATACTGGTTCTTCCCTAAATGTGTTGCCAAAGAAGGCCTTAGACCGTCTGGATTGTGAAGGTTTGACCCTCAAGCCTAGCAACATTATCGTCAGAGCTTTCGATGGTTCCAAAAGAATGGTTCATGAGGAGGTTGATATTCCCATCAAGGTAGGCACCGAAGTGTTCAACTCCACTTTCTACGTAATGGACATCCGCCCATCATACTCTTGCTTTCTAGGAAGACCATGGATCCATTATGCCGGGGCGGTTACGTCCTCTTTGCACCAGATGCTGAAGTATCCTGTTAAGGGTAAAATCATAACTGTGCATGGCGAGGAGGAGTATATGATTAGCCATCTCAATTCCTTCCGATATATGGAGTTAGATGGAGAGTTCATCGAAAACCTTTTCAGCATTTCGAGGAAGTTTCTCCCGAGGTTGCGGTTGCAAAGACAGCAGTTGAGATACCTATCACTCCCAAGCATATGGTTAAGATGGCATCTCTCAAGGATGCGAAGGCTGTGATTAAGGAGGGGAAGAGTACAATGTGGTGACAGTTGCCTGACTTTCCCCATAAGACAGACAAGTTTGGTTTAGGGTTTACTGCGGCGGGACAAAAGGCTATGCGTCGCTCCAAAATTGAAAAGACACCCATCAAGATTTCTCTCCATGGGATCAATGCTGTAGAAGGTGAAGATGAGGAAAGCCACTTTGAAGATTGGATCTTTCCAACGGTCGAAGGGGGTTTGAGCAATTGGGAGGCAAAGGGTTTTGTCCCTATCACCTTTATTAACCAGTAATTTTTATCTTTGAACAATTTCCAGTTTTTATGGTCTGTAATAACTAAAACAATTCACACTATTTTTCACCTCATGCCTTTCCCGGGGCATGTAGGTCCATTTGTAAGGGCTTGATTCTCTTCATAATCATATGCCATGTTTAATGAATCATTGGACGTTTTTCATTTATAAACTGTTGTGTTCATTTTCTTTCCTTTTGCATTTTTGTTTGTTTAAGGATGGCTATCCCTTACACACACCCACACTCACAAATGCAGGTACCCATCCACTCTGGATTCCATGGGTGACTATTCTGCCGTAGCTTTCAACAACTCTGAAGATTTCGTCAATCAAGCTGAGTACGAAGTTGACGAAGATTGTGAAGTGCCAGAAGAATTAGCCAGACTTCTACAACAAGAAGAGAGGGCCATCTTGCCTCATGAAGAGTTGTTAGAAACCATCAACTTAGGGACAGAGGAATATAGGAAGGAAGTAAAAGTGGGTGCCAACCTGGAACCAAGTGTCAAGGAGCGCTTAGTACAGTTATTGAATAAAAACGTTGAAATCTTCGCCTGGTCTTATGAAGACATGCCAGGGTTAGACACAGACATCGTGGTTCACCGTCTCCCCACGAGGGAAGATTGTCTACCGATCAAGCAAAAGGTTCGCCGAATGAGGTCTGACATGTCTGAGAAAATTAAGGCTGAAGTAATGAAGCAATTCAACGCTGGCTTTCTGGATGTTACATCTTATCCACAATGGGTTGCTAACATCGTGCCCGTACCTAAAAAAGACGGCAAGGTCAGAATGTGTGTAGACTATCGGGATTTGAACAGGGCTAGCCCTAAAGATGATTTTCTGCTGCCGCACATTGACATCTTGGTTGATAACACAAATCAACACAAGGTATTTTCCTTCATGGACGGATTCTCGGGCTACAACCAGATCAAAATGGCCCCCGAGGACATGGAGAAAACTACCTTTGTTACACAATGGGGTACCTTCTGCTACAAGGTGATGCCGTTCAGACTGAAGAACGCAGGGGCAACTTATCAACGCGCCATGGTAGCTTTGTTTCATGATATGATACATCATGAGATTGAAGTTTACGTAGAAGATATGATATCTCGATCACAAACAGAAGAAGAGCACCTTGAACATTTGTAGAAGCTGTTTGCCAGGTTGAAGGAGTACAAACTCAGACTGAATCCAAGCAAGTGCACTTTTGGAGTTAGGTCTGGTAAACTTCTGGGATTTATTGTCAGCAACAAGGGAATTGAGGTCGATCCAGCAAAAGTAAAGGCTATACAAGAAATGCCGACTCCCCGTACTGAAAAGGAGGTTAGAGGGTTCTTGGGACGCTTGAACTATATCGCCAGGTTTATCTCTCAACTGACGTCTACCTGTGAGCCAATTTTCAAACTATTAAAGAAGGATCAGGTAGTTGAATGGAACGACGATTGCCAAGTTGCTTTTGATAAGATCAAGGAGTACTTATTGGAACCTCCTATTCTGATGCCACCCGTCGAAGGAAGACCGTTGATCATGTATCTGACTGTTTTGGATAACTCAATAGGGTACGTGCTGGGCCAACATGACGAGTCTGGTCGAAAAGAGCATGCCATTTATTACCTTAGCAAAAAGTTTACCGACTGTGAGACTCGCTACTCACTGCTCGAGAAAACTTGCTGCGCTTTGGTATGGGCTGCTCGCCGACTAAGGCAGTATATGTTGACTCATACCACTTTGTTGATTTCCAAGATGGACCTGATCAAATATATCTTCGAGAAGCCTGCTTTATCTGGAAGAATCGCTAGATGGCAAATGATCCTGACAGAGTATGATATCCAGTACACCACCCAAAAACTATAAAAGGGAGTGTACTAGCTGACCATCTAGCTTATCAAGCTGTCAAAGATTATCAGTCTATGAGATTCGACTTTCCAAACGAGGACATCATGACATTAGACAACGTCAAAAGTAACGGACCGTATGACGGACCTGAAAATGGATCCCGATGGACCCTGTACTTTGATGGTGCTTCAAATGCACTTGGCAATGGTATCGGCGCGGTACTTATCTCTCCAGAAGGCTGCCATACACCTTTCACTGCTAGACTCTGCTTCAACTGTACCAACAACATGGCCGAGTATGAAGCTTGTATCTTTGGTCTCAAGGCTGCTATTGACTTAGGAATCAAATCTCTGATTGTAGTTGGGGACTCAGCTTTGGTTATCAGTCAAATCAAAGGAGAGTGGGACACTAAACATCCTAATCTTATCCCATACAAAGAACATGTCTTGACATTGTTGCCTCATTTCGAGCAGATTACCTTTGAGCACTTCCCGCGAGAAGAGAATCAGCTAGCAGATGCTCTGGCTACAATGTCTTCCATGTTTAAACTCAACTGGGATAACGAGGCTCCCCAAATTACCATCGAGCAGATGGGTGAACCTTCACACTGTCATGAGATTAATACCGAAGAAGTAGTGGAACAACCCTGGTTTCATGAAATCAAAAGGTATCTCCAGACTAGAGAATATCCCGAAGGAGCTTCCATCAATGACAAAAAGTTCTTAAGGAGATTTGTTGCTAAGTTCTTCCTAAGCAATGACATCCTTTATAAGCGTAGCCATGATTGTGTTTTACTTCGTTGTATGGACAAAGCTGAAGCAGAGTTGATCATGACTGAGATACACATTGGCACATTCGGCACCCACTTGAGCGGACATACGATGGCTAAGAAGATTCTAAGGGCAGGCTATTACTGGTCTACCATGGAAGCTGATTTCCATCAACATTCCCGTACTTGCCATAAATGCCAAATCTACGCCGACAAGGTACATATTCCTCTTGTTCCTCTCAACATTCTGACAGCTCATTGGCCATTCGTAATGTGGGGCATTGACATGATTGGAGAGATCAAGCCCACGACATCCAATGGACATCGCTTCATCTTGGTCTCTATTGATTATTTTACCAAGTGGGTCGAAGCAGCTTCCTTTGCCTCTGTCACAAAGAATGTGGTTGCCCGCTTCATCAAGTAGAACCTCATATGCCGGTATGGTGTCCCCGACAGGATCATCACAGACAACGGTACAAATCTGAACAATACTATGATCACCGCTCTATGCGAGCAGTTCAAGATTTATCATCACAATTCATCTCCCTATCGGCCGAAGATGAACGGTGTTGTTGAAGCCGCGAACAAAAACATCAAGAAGATCATTCAGAAAATGACAGTTACCTACAAGGACTGGCATGAGATGTTACCATTTGCTCTGCATGGATATCGTACCACGGCACGTACTTCAACAGGGGCAACCCCATTTTCTTTGGTGTACGGCATGGAAGCTGTTCTACCCATGGAGGTTCAGATTCCTTCCTTAAGGATTATGAAAGACGCTGGTTTGAGTGAAGACGATTGGATTCAGACCCGACTTGATCAACTTAATTTAATCGATGAGAAACGACTTACTACTGTTTGCCATGGTCAGACTTATCAAAAACGGATGATCAAGGCCTTCAACAAGAAAGTCAGACGTCAGGTATATCAAGTCGGAGATCTTGTAATCAAGCGGATCATCTTGCCGCAAAGTGATCCCAGGGGCAAATGGACTCCTACTTACGAAGGATCGTTTGTGATCAAGAGCATCTTTTCTGGTGGTGCGATGATTTTGACCACCATGGACGGCGACGATTTGCCACACCCTGCGAATGCAGACATAGTCAAAAGATACTACGCATAAAATGACCCGGCAAGTTGAAAACCCGAAAGGGCGACTTGGGCAAAAATGGGCATCCCGGTGAACCGAAAACCCAAAAGGGCGGTTCAGGCAAAAATTAGGGATAAAACAAAAAAAATATGTACACCCGGCAAGTTGAAAACCCGAAAGGGCGACTTGGGCAAAAAGGGGTTTCCCGGTGGATCGAAAACCCGAAAGGGCGATTCAGGCAAAAGTTAGGGAATTCAAGCGTATGACTATGTCTCGTCGGATCACTTTAAAGACGATCTCTTCACCAATAAACTCCAAGCTTCTGATCAATCCAGTCATCGGCGGATGAAGCAGCGAATGGACATACATTCAGAGTTATGAAGGCTATGGCAGAATGGGAATCCCATGGAATTATTACACATAGCCATCTTTCTTTTGTATAAAGTATTTCAATTTTTTACGACAAACATTCTCTTACTAGGATGTCTGTTTCCTTTGTACAAAGATATTCATAAAAAGTTAATACAAATACACTTCCAAGTGCAGAAATTTGCTTTGCCTTCCTTTTCTTTTTTTTACACTTATGTTTTATTTGAAAAAACGTCCAATGTTTTGTTAAATAGGCATATGCATTTGAATATAATCATTGCTTAAAAATAAAATAAAAAGATGATTGCTGGTAGGTTGAAGATATAGGTAGATATCTTGATGCCCTTTCAGAAGAAATCCCCAACGGAATTAAACTTCAAGATCCTCAGCAGAGCAAAATCTTTCTAAAGCTGGATTCCCCAGCTAAAGTGCATTCCAGGACTTAATTCCCCTCAGAGTCAAGTTTCAAGATCCCCAGTGGAGCCCAAAAAAACCCTAAATATCCTATCCCTAACGGAACCAGAATAGTGAACAATCTCCCCACAAAGATACTTCCCGACAAATTGAAGATTCTCAGTCCCATTTTTCCAGCACAAGTCTCCCAGGTTTTAAACTTCCCAGTAGAGATTTTCAAAGCTTTCCTTGTTCCCCAAGCAGTCAGCAGTTAACAAGGATTTCTCATCTTCAGCAATCAAAGATTCTTGCAATCCCCTGCATCAGTCAAGGATTCACTTTCCCCGGCAGCAGTCAAGATTCTATTATCTCCGGCTATCCAGGATTCATCTATCCTCAGCAAGACAGCTCATCAGCTTACATGCGCATTCACTACATTCATATATCACAACTCTTGAAACGTGAGAGATTTTAGTGGCTACCCTCTGGTTTAATAAAAGATCATAAGTCCCTCGATGACCCTCTCGACGTTGCCTCAATAAACAATGATCTTAAAACCCTAGGGTAGTTACTAAGGTTTCTTGCCCAGTTGCCTTTGTGACTACAAAACGTCCCTTCGTATGTCATTTAAACATCCAACGATAGGGCTACCTACTCACTAATAGTAGGCTAGCACTGTCTAAAGGAAAGGAGGAAAATAACGAACCTTTCGAGTAACGTAGATAGTTCCTAGATGCTATGCTCAAAAACAAACTTTTTTACACATACACAAAATCCTTTCAAATCCTTTTCAAAAAACACTTTATCAACACTCTTGAGGAATGATACAAGAGTTATCATAAAGCAAATCTCCACACTAAGGCATTTCAAAATACTTTTCAAAAACACACAAAGCACAAGGTATTTTAAAATGAGCTAAGCATCTAAGAGCCCATAGAAAACTACGGATGGAAAGGGTGCTAACACCTTCCATTTCCATAATCTACCCCCCTTACTCAGAAAACTCTCGAAAGGTATTTTTCTGTTCTTTTTACCCTTTCCTTTGTTGGATAAAAGAAAAGACAATGGCGACTCTTGCTTACCGCAACATTTGCAAACACAAATGCAAAACCAGTATAATCAGCCAGTTCTACCACCGTATCACAGAACTTGCGACTATGCTGGGGATCAAATAAATAAAAAGTGGAGTTACCTTAGAGATTAGTTTGCTTTCCTTGTATGCTTTAATTTCTTTATCTTTAAGGGTTTTTGCTCGGGTTTACTTGTAAAGATCGTACACCCGGATTTGGGGCACCTTTTAGGTAAGTAGCAATAGATCGTGGGGACTGTGTGGGGTATATCGACATAGTTGAAATGATAGCTATGTTGGTGTGACAAATTTGTTGGTACCTGTAGCCCTTGAGTAATCAAGGAGAATACGTTGCCGCTGTGTGGTGTCATGAAGCACCAACTGACCTTAGAGCCTTTAATTGAACAACTTGGCCATTAGGAAGTAGTGAGATAGCCGAATTTGGTGTAGTCCAAAGTTGGTTTATACTCGATACTACACTCATTAAGATCTGACTTCCAGGATATTTTAGTCGCCAATAAAGAGGCCTGCGCTGAAACAATGCCCGATGAAGAAAGATCAATGATATTGAGATTCCCTAAAACCCGATTACTATTAATAGGACAGGTTGAACCAACTAAACTTCAAGAGGGTACTTACCTATGGAGTCCATGCAAGTCTAAACCTAAGGATCTGTTTGTATGCTTGTATATATTTGTTTGTTCATAAAATCATAAAATCATAACATGGCATGCCACACTAACCATTTCAAGGATTTTTATGACTTATTTTTGTGTCAATTTTGTAGGACATGGCTCCCATTCTCAGTGTTGTACCCAAAAATTTGCCCTCTCATGTTTCCCAAGATTATTTTTCTTATATGGGTGGTCACAAGCACTTGATTAAATAAAAATAATTTTTTTTAAAGATAAACAAGTTCTTTCGATTGGCATGTCAAAGGGTCTTTCGATTGGCATCTTGACAGGCTTCGACTGAGCACATAATCTCCTCCAAATTTGCTTCAAATTTCCAAGCTTCGATTGAAGCCTTGGCCTGTTGCTTGTTTGTTGTATGCAAGCTTCGACTGGGCATATTTTTCCTTTGAAACAGCCTCCTTAGATCCAAAAGGGAAGGGCCTCATGTTAGTGCTCTTTCGATTGCACCATTGGCTTTGCATGCTGGCTTGATTCACAATGTAATGGCTACCTGCATGCAAGTTGAATTCCTGCTTCGTTTAGGCATTTGGTTTCTTTAGAGAAAGCTCAATTGTTTCTTTGATTGGGCATTTGACTTCTTTGGAGCCAGCTTGATCCTTTCTTCGACTAGGAAAATATTCCCTCTATGCGTGCCTTCAGCGTACAAAGCAAGAATCCCCAACAAGTGTGTTTCAATTCACCAGCAAATGAACTCCTACACACCAACTTTGATTAGGCGCTGAGTATCCTTTGATCAGGCCTAGTTCACAAAGCTCCTACTGGGCAAAAGGCCCCTCAGCTTGTCACTAGCACACGTATCCCTCTTCATGCTTGCCTTGGTTTCACAAGGCAAAGACCCTCCAGAATTTGATTCACAATGCAAAAGGTTCCCTTTTCATGCATGCTTTCGTTTCACAAGCACAAGATTGCCATATTATGAACACACAAATGGTGCCTTCGAAGGATATATGTTTGGTCTGCTCGAAGGAAACACATTTGTTGGAGACAAACTTGTTTTGCCTTTTGATGAGGTTTGGTTCAAGCTGCTTGCTGGGAAAGAGACTATATGCTGCCCAGCCCAAGCCTCATGCACCATTACATTCATGACAAAGGAAGCTTCGATTGGTCAGAATGAAGTCCTCACTTGGGCTATTAGAATCAAGCAACTAAGGAAAATAGATGGGTCCAATGAAGGAACCATTCGAAATACACTCAAGAAGACCCCTCCGAAGGAGGAAACCAAAGGCCCATTCGAAGGCTATATAAGAGGTCCAGTTGAAGGAGGTAATAGGCCAATCGAAGAGAAACATTGGAGGGCATTCAGAGGAGCCAAAATGTCCAACTTCATTCAAATTCAAAATGAGACAAGTTTCCATGACTTTTGCAATGTTACAAAACACCATCCATGGCTTTGAAAACACTTGTTTATGGATGTTTAAACCTTTGTTCTATTGTCCCCTCCATACCCTCTACATAAGGAGACCACATACATACGCACAAAGGGGGAAAATCATCAAAAAAGAAATAAACACTCTTGTCACACTCACACTACCAGACATATGCTGCATCACACACAATACTTGTTACTGATCAAAGCTGCAGGCTGCCTGCCCATAAAAACGTTTTCTTGGCCTATACACGCATCAGCCAGGCGAAAACCTTTCCCTCAGGAGGCGTTCCTAAGCAATTTACAAGTCATCTCCATCCAAAACAAACATCCCATTGATATGAATCGAAAAGCAGATTTCCTCTCCTAGACCGAAAGGAAGCATTTCCTTCCATCGAAACAGGCAACATCCCTCCTGGATCAAAAATCCCACCTTCCTCTGAATCGAAGGCAACTTCCCCTCTGGATCAAAAAAGCCCCCTTTTCTCTCTGATCGAAGGATGCCCTCTTTGTATTTTTTTTAATTTTGTTTTCACTTCTTCATTGACTTCTTTTTTTATTTTAACATTAAAATCAAAATAAAAAAAACATTAGGCTAGTGTTTTATAAATCAAATTTTTTTAATTAACTAATTAATTATTTTTAACCTTTTCCTTAATTTAAAATTAAATAGACTTAAGTTTTATTTTCTTTTATGAATAAAAAAACAAACAAAAAGATTTCTTTTCCTTAGGATTTAGACGTCCATTTTAATTTGTTTGTGTATTTATTTATTTTCGCATTTTTTCTCATCTTATTGTAACTGCTTCCCAGTTTGTAATAGTAACTAGGACTTTTCTTCTCGCATTTTTATATGTACCTCTCACAACGCCATGTAATAGCGTAGGATTTACATTCCCGCACTTTACATTCCCGCACTTTACATTCCCGCACTTTACATTTTTGCACTTTAAATTCTTGTATATATATTAATCGCTAGTAACTAGGATTGCATAATAAAACTAATAACAAAATGTTAACAAACCTAACACAAAAGACAAAAATAACTGAACATAACACACTTGCACATATACACCTCTAAGGTACCTCACTTTGGTTGCCTTCGAAAATAAAACAGTCATGTCCCTCTAGACAGGGACGCTTTAGCAAAGACCCATAAATCAAAATATCATAGTCCCTCGATTACCCTACAGTTGCCTTTCGGTAAATGATCTAGTCCCTAAACAGAAATTGCTAAAGCGTCAGTACATTGTTGCCTTTATGACTATATGTTCCTTAGAATGTCCCTCATACATCCAACGATTGGGCTTCTTATCAATCAATGGTAAGATAGAAACATCTAAAGGAGGAGAAAAATAATATTAGACCTTTTTGAGTAGGTAGGATGCTCCTAGTTGCTCGCTTGCTCACAACAACAAAAATCATTTTTACACATACACTTTCAATTGAACATTTTCAAAAGTCAAAGTCCTTTGTATGCATTCTTATAGAGACGAGAATCATTACAAAGGCAATTTTCAAAATCACTTTCAGAAACACCTTTTTGAACTATTTTTAAAAACCAACACTTTGTATGCGTTCTTATAGAGACGAGAACCATTACAAAGACATTTTCAAAATATTTTCAAACCCAAACCACAAAGCACATTTTCAAACAATAGCAAAGTGAACTAGCAAGCAACTAAGAGCCCATAGATAACTATGGATGGAAAGGGTGCTAACACCTTCCCTTTCCATAATCTACCCCCTTACTCAGAAAATTCTCGAAAAGGTCTTTTTCCTGTTCTTTTCACCCTTTCTTTAATTTGGATAAAAGAAAAGTCGGTGGTGACTCTTGCTTACTGCAACATTTGCAAATACAAAATTTCAAACCAGTATAACAGTCAGTGCTGCCACCGTATCACATAACTGGCGACTCTGCTGGGGATTAAATATCAAAAAGGGGGGCTACCTTAGATCTTAGTTCATTTTAAAATTGCTTTCATTGTGTGTTTTTATTCTTTACTTTTGAGGGCTTGTTTGGGTTTTTACTATAGATCCTATACCCGGATCTTGGGCACCTTATTAGGTAAGTTGCAATAAATCATGGAAGTTGTACAGCGTAGACCAATATGGACGAAGTGATAGCTACATTAGCGTGATACTTTGGTTTGTACTAATGTTCCTTGAGTCAGTCAAGGATAACATTATGCTTCCTTAGTGTCATTAAGCGCTAAATGACCTTTATAACCTTTAATTGACTCATCCTAAGCCATTAGAAAGTAGTGAGATGGCCGGCTTTGGTTCCGATCGAAGATTGGTTGATACTCGATACAACACTCATTGAGACTAGAATTTTTGGATATTCTAGCCGCAATACTTTGGTGCTTGAGCTAGAACAATGCCTAAAAGAAAGGTCAGTGATATGAGACTCCTTATAAGCCGGTTACTATTACTAGGACAGGTTGAGCCAACTAAACTTCAAGAGGGTACTTACCTTTAAAACTCATGCAAGCATTTAAACCTAAGGTCTCTATGTGACTTGTTTGTGTTTGATATACTTGTGATTTCAAAGCATAATCATAACATCATAAACATCATAACATGTCATGTACACTAAGCATTTCAAGGGCCTATAGATTCATCTCTTATCTATTTTGTAGGTCATGGATTCAGCTTGCACAAAAACCAGCCCAATCAATTTTGTAGAGATCCCTCCCAAACTCAAAGAACTGGTTTCAAAGGTTCCTGAGAGTTCCTCATTCAACAAGAGATATGGCTACTTGCTCAGTTTGGTTTCTACCGGTTTTAACGAAGGTCTGATGAGTGCCTTATTCCAGTTCTTCGACCCTAAGCACCACTACTTCATATTTCCAGACTATCAATTGGTGCCTACGTTGGAAGAATTCTCCAAAATACTCGGTTTGCCTATATTGGATAAGATACCCTTTACTAGTTTAGAACAACATCCAACTGCTGAAGATGTTGCCATAGCTTTGCATTTGAAGCCATCTGACATTGAGTCCAATTGGGAAAGAAGGAGCGGAGTTAAGGGCCTCCTCACAAGTTTCCTGATGAAGAAAGCCTAGGTATTCCTAGATGCTATGAGTTACCATTCCTTTGATGATGTTTTATCTATTTTGATCTACAACTTGGTTATGTTCCCCAATTCAGACCAGTTTGTAGATGTCAGTGCCATCAACATCTTCCTTGCTCACAATCTGGTGCTTACATTGCTCGGGGATATTCTGCACTCACTCTATACAGGTACCATGAAGAAGCGGGGGACTATTATGTGTTGTATACCTCTACTCTATAGGTGGTTTATTTTTCACCTTCCTCGGTCAATAATGAAGAATGAATTAGGTTTAAGATGGAACCAGAGATTAATGTCTCTTTCTCACTCTGACATCTATTGGTGCCCTCGCTCCCAAAAAGACATCTCTTTTATTGATCGCTCCAGAGAATTCCACAATGTGCCACTCCTTGGCATTAAAGGAGGCATCACCTACAACCCCTATTTAGCTTTATCTCAGTTCGCTTACGCGCGGAGGGATGGTCCTCATGATATGCTCATTTAAGATATTATGTTAGACTATTCAAATGATATGCAAGGATATCATAAGAGGTTCATCCGTATTTAGGGAATGGTTAAGAAGACTGATAGCAGAACTCTAGGACACAAGAAATCCATCCCTTTGGAGCCATACCTCAAATGGGTGCGAGCTCGTGCTCAAAATATTATGATGCCGTATGCTGCTATCCTACCAGTGATTTCAGAGCCTATTATTCAAGGGGTCGAGTCTTGCATCATTCTTCATCCTGATATGCCAACAAACTTTGAAGAACTGCAAAAATCCTGGATACAACTCAAAGAAGAACGAGATACCTTCGAGTCCCAATTCTATGCCAGTGAGAAAAATGTGTTGGAACTGACAAAGCGGCTTCATGAAGAGCAGAATCTCAATGCCTACATTAGCACCAAAAGGAAGCGTCCTTGGGAGACTTAGAAATTTTAGAAGTTTCTTATTTGTTATTCCTTTGTAAACTTTGATTTCATTTGAGATTACTAATAAAAAGTCTTTGTTTCTGTTTTGGTTAAAAGAGTTTAAGTCCTATAAGGCCCTTGAAAACATTGCATACATATATCATACATATCATTGCATAAACAGGTTTTAGGACATGCTTCTTATCTTCTTCGCTGCTTATTTTAGCAAGAAGAAATGGCTCTTGAATAGACAGTAAAGGATCTCCAAACTCAAGATGTTTAATTCAAAGAAATGTTCCTGAATCTAGCCAAAGGGCAAGAAGAATTGAAAACATTCCTCCCCGGGAATCTGATCAAGAAACATCCTGACAACGACAAGGATGAACAATTGGAAAAACTGCAAGCTGAGGTAGAAGCAATGAGAATCTAGATGCTGGGGAAAACAACTCTTATCCAAGGCCTAGCCCGGGGACAAGAAGAGCTAAGAGGCATTGCCAACAAGCTTCATCAAGACGGATGTAACCGTATGAGGCAAACAGTCGAGGCTGGGGATCAAGTCATTCATCAACCCCTGACGGGACAAAAAGTTGGCTTGGAGAGTATAGATTTCTAAATTGCTGCTACGTCACAAGCCCAACAACGACGGGGTAATCAACAAAGTCAAGATAAGCCCAAAAGGAAGTTTACCAAAATCAACATACCATTGTCTCAGGCATTGTAACATATGTTGAGGATGAATTTGGTTACATTGATAAGACCTCATCCAAACCCCAAAACTTCTCCCCCTAACTTCAATCCTGGTGCAATATGTGCCTACCATTTCGATAGTCCTGGACATGATACAAATGGCTATTGGGCATTGAAAAATAAGATTCAGGACTTGATTAACAAAGGGTGCTGGAGTTCACACAAGATGGTCAGACTGAATTCTTCTATCGTCCATCAAAGGCACACCATCAGAAGTGACAAGTTCAGACAAAGAGGCTTTTTGTTCATTTGAATTCTTAATTTGTAATTTTCTTTTGATCGTTCAAACATTTGTTTCATGTCAAACTTTGTTACTTTATCAATGAATTGCATATGTCTGTTTTGAATCAATTCATTCGTATTCACTATATTTAAACTACTTTCCTTTTTTGTAAAATTCAACTCTCGATCAAAAGCTGTAAGCCTTTAGGAGGAGGATGACGAAAATGATACCACAATCCCTACAGTATGCTTTTGAACAGACCCCGCTGATGATGTACGAGCAATGTTTCAAATCCTAAACAATGGAGTAATAAGGAAGATAATCCCTAGTCAACCCCTTTGATCCAAAGAAGGAGGAGTTTTTTTCTTTTGACACAAATTAAAACCCTTAATCGTAACCCGGGGCAGGGTAGCTTTCTCAGTTAATTCAGAGGTGCGTTCAGTCGTAAGCTCATCCTTCATACACGACAAGGAATGAGTATCAGAATGGCATCCATATCTGGAGCGTATCTAAACTGTAGCTGAAAGCTGAATCTGAATGAGTATCAGCTGTTGCTTTCATACCTGGGAAGACTTGGCTGTTGCTTTCTACAAGCAGTACCAATACAATGCTGACCTCGCTCCAACTCGTACACAACTTCAAAACATGTCTAGCGAAGGCTTCAAGGAATATGCCCAGAAATGGAGGGATCTAGCTGGCAGGGTACAACCTCCTCTGAATGATTGGGAAATGGTAGACATGTTCATGGGCACTCTGACAGACCCGTTCTTTAATCTGCTGATTGGGAGTTCCTCATCCGGGTTGACAGAGATGGTTCTGACTAGAGAAAGGATCGAAAGTGGTATCAAGAGTGGAAAGATCTCGATAGCTGTATCTTCTAATGCTGAGTAGAAGCCATTTGCTGGTAAGAGGTAAGCCAACGTTGTCTATGGCTAGAAGGGTCGTAATAAGGTAGACTACCACCAATCTGTAGGGACAGTGCTGGTCTCTAATTCGGCACATATGCAACGACCATAACAATGGGGTAATCAACGAAGGCAAGACGAGCCTAAGATACAGTTTACCAAGAACAACATGCCGTTGTCTCAAGCATTACAACATATGTTGAGGACGAATTTGATTATGTTAATAGGACCTCATTCAATCCCTAAGACTTCTTCTCCTAACTACAATCCTGATGCAAGATGTGCCTATCATTCTGGAAGTCCTGGGCACGATACTAACGATTGTTGGGCACTGAAATACAAGATTCAAAATATGATTGACACCAAGGAGATTGAGTTTGACCCTCCTGAGACTCCCAATGTGATCACTGCTCCCATGCCAAATCATGGCCAGGATTAAGAGCATTTTTGTTCATTTGAATTCTCAATTTGTATTTTCTTTGTTTGTTCAAACAATTATTGTCATGTCAAACTTTGTTATTTCATTAATGCATTGCACATGTTTGTCTTGAATTAATTTGTTTTCATTAGGCTTAAACGGCTTTCTTACTTCATTTTTGTGATATTCAACTCTTGATTAAAAGCTCTAAGCCTTTAGAGGGAGGATGACAAGAACGATACCATAATCTCTACAGTATGATTTTGAACAAACCCCGCTGACGATGTACAGGCGTTGTTTCAAATCCTCAGCAGTGGAGTTATAAGGAAGATAATCCCTAGTCAAACCCTTTTAGCCTAAGAAGTAGGAGTTTTCTTTTCACACAAATTAAAATCCTTAATCATAACCTGGGGCAGGGTAGTTTTCTTAGTTAATTTAGATGTGCATTCAGTCGCAAGCTTTCCTTTCATACACGACAAATAGTGCAGAAGATGCTCTCCAAAATATGGTGATGGTTCCACATAATCATTAAGAACAGACAATCATTATCTCTCAAAATAAAAGCCCATTAAGTCAAAACCTATGAAAGAGACTTAAGAAAAAAATTGGGGCATCCCACAGGCTGTAATCACAAAAGAAATTGTTCAGGCAAAAGACAGGGATAGAAAAATCAAAAAAGAAAGAGGTCCTACAAATCCTCAACAAAAAGAAAAGGTCACAAAAATGACTTCCTTCTGTTGGCTCCTAAATTCGACACTCTTGTTTCATTAATGTCAGCTATTAAAGCTGAAGGATGTTTTCGACTAGCTAGGTCCGTCGAAATGCCCATCGAAAGATGGCAAGGAACTTAGAAGATTTCTTCCAAGGGAGAAGTTGATTGCCTTCGACGTCGAAGGTGTTTCTCGTCGAAGATGCTTCTCGACGAAGATGTTCGATGGTTCAGAGTGGAGCAGTTTGAAATTCAAGCGTTTGGAGGGAAAACGGTTTCCAGCGGTTACCAAGTGTGACGTGCGAAGATCTGGAGCGTCGAACGTGGAGAACGTGCCAAGTGGAATGATCTCGAAGCAGTGTAACTGCCCGACGGTTACTTGGGATGTTTTAGTATAAATAGTAGTAGTCATGTAAGTTCTCGCGTGTGTTCACAATTCTATACAAAGTCACTCATATAGATTCGAGTACCCAGCGTGTGAGAAAGAATTGTTGAGAAATGTATGTGTGAAACACCAACTTTATTAATCAAAGTCATTTACTTTTCCAGAAATTTACTTGCTTTCCTCTTTACTTTCCTGTCGAAGCCTTTCATTTAAAGCCTTATTTATTTTACCAAGTCCTTTCTTCATGCAATTTACTTAAAGCCTCTTTATTTTATTGTCACTTAACCCATAGCCAATTTAATCCAAAACTTCAAAATCAACCTATGTCCTAGGATCAATCTTATCGATCCTGCGAGTAACCAAATAAGTAACCATTTGGAGGATCATCGGTTGTTTACAAAATACCAAGGTAAACAAATTGGCACACCTGGTGGGACTGTGTGTTGATTGTTGAAAATAATCTCATCTTTTCAAGGAGTGTTGTATGTTATTGAGAAGTGGTAGAATATACACTAACGATAACAATACTGCCGGACGAAGGGAAGAGATGGCGAATCCGCCAAACAATAACGAAATCCCACAAACGAATGTAGGAGCAACGGTTAATACGACCATAAGTGAAGCGACAACTGTTGGTTCGACACCAGCAGTAACGGTCACAGCAACGGGGCCATTACTTACGTTAACAGGCCCCATGGTGCCTTTGGGAACTCCTCCACCAAGGGGAAATTTAGGCACAAGGCCTTTCGCGCCACCAGGATTTATGCCACTCTATGGTATGCCAACTTCTGAATTGGCTAGCCTGACGAATGTTGCGTCCACTTTTTCAGACCCTTTAGTGAGTGCCTCTTCGCCACTCCAAGGTTCTGGAGTAGGCATGGCGAATAGAAATAGGACCCAACTCTTAGGAGGAACGTCCCAAGTAGCCCATGGCCTTACAAATGCCTCGACAGCAGTCTTGAGGCAACAAATGGACGAAAGCAACCATGATATGGTGCAAATGTTGGCACAAACTTTGAGTACAATGCTAAACCCTCTAATACAAAACACTACTCAATCGAATCAGCAAGTGACAGCGCAAATGACGCGTTTGGTTGATTTCTTTGGAGTACCCCAACCCATTCGACAGCCCCAAAGGGCGCAAATAAGGGGAAACCAGGGGATATTCTTAGAGGAAGAAACCACCATCAACCAGGCTCAACAGCCTGTCGAAGAAAACCTTAGGGCACGATTGGAGCGACCCGTCGAGGAACCTAGGGTAATAACCCCAGAGGTAAGGTTAATTAACAGAAACCAAAATGCTGACGAAGTAGTTCAGCATATCCAATACCAAAACACGGGTTTGGAAAACAATATGGCAACCATGATCGAAAGGATCATGACTCAGAATGGGATGAACATGGGCTTTCGAAGGCCCAACTTTACATCTCCATTGTCAGAATACGTGTTACAAACAGACTTACCTCCTAGGTGTAAAGTCCCCAAATTCACTAAGTTCTCTGGGGACACGACAGAATCTACTGTCGAACATGTGGCGAGATACTTGATCGAAGCAGGAGATATTTCGAATAACGAAAACCTGAGGATCAAGTACTTCCCAATTTCTTTAACAAAGAACGCTTTTACTTGGTTTACAACTCTTCCCCCCAATTCGATCCATCATTGGACCCAGTTGGAAAGATTGTTCCATGAACAATTCTACATGGGGCAAACCAAGATAAGCCTGAAAGAATTGGCCAGTGTGAAGAGACGTTTCACTGAACCTATAGACGAATATCTAAATAGGTTTAGGTTGCTCAAGGCGAGATGCTTTACACAAGTGCCAGAACATGAGTTAGTCGAAATAGCCGCAGGCGGTTTAGATTATTCCATTAGGAAGAAGCTAGACACCCAATACCTGAGAGACATGGCCCAACTGGCCGATAGAGTTCGACAGGTAGAACGCCTCAAAGCTGAAAAAGCAAAGGCAACGAAAACTCACAAGAGAGAGAGGATAGCGTACGTTGAGATGGATGACGAAGATCCGGAATCCTTCGACGATACTTTAGCTGTCGAAGAAGGAGAAGTCGATTTAGCAGAACTGAAACAAGGGCCACCATACTCTTGTAAACTGTTAGTCCCCTCAAGTGGGAAAAATCCCATTGGTCCAGAAAGGACCAACGATAGGTTCCCCAAAAAGACTTATAGTTTTGACATCACAAAATGTGATGAAATATTCGACTTGCTTGTTAAAGATGGCCAAATGATAGTACCCCCAGGGGTGAAAGTGCCTCCTCTTGATCAAAGAAAGAAGAGAGGTTTTTGCAAATATCATAATTTTTTGGGCCATAAAATTTCTCAATGTTTTCTTTTCAGGAACCTTGTGCAAGACGCTATCGAAGAAGGGAGGTTGAAGTTTGCTGACAAAACCCCCATGGCTGTCGACTCAAATCCATTGCAGGCTGAAGCCCACTATGCTGAGCCCTCTGAGGTGAACGTGATAGAAGCAACTAGGAGCCAGTCGAGGAAGCCAGGAATTACAATGGTCGAAGTCTCAAAGGACCACATCAACATGCCAATCTTTGGCAGTTTTTCTGGAAATTTATCCAGGAAGACAATTGAAGCTGTTCAGAAAGCGGTCGAAAGCCCGAAGTTGGAGACCGCTGAAGCACAAAAAACTGGACCAAAACCCAGTCCCCACTTGGCCACAGTTCAAGGCCAGACGGAGAATCTGGAGATACAAATGAAGCAGTTAACTCTTGCTAACAAAGATACAATGAATATCAACATGGTCGAACTTTCTGACCCAAAAGCATCAGAAGAGGCCATGAGGCAAGAACAAGCTAATAAGACTGCTTTCCCTCAGGAAAATGAAAATTTGGCAGATTTTCTACAAAGATGCCAGAAAAAGAAATCAGAGGTGATGCTGTGTCCAAGATGCAGTTCGATCTTTGACAAAAAAGCTGCTGAGCACATTCAAGGCGTAAGAGCAGCAAATAAGAGAAGGGAAAATGTTGATCTTCGACATGACCCCAGAAGAGCCTCCCAAAGGGGTTCAAACCAAGAAAAGAGGCCATTGACTTTTAGGCCTCCTACAAATTTGCCAGTAGATACTTGGTACAAAACCTCTGGTCGAAAAAGGCCAAGTGAGGAGAGATGGCACTCTTTCGACGTGCCAAGAGGTTCCTCTTTGACTCAAAAGAAAGAGCCTCAGGTTGCTGCACCTAAGGTTGCACAAGTGTCAAGCAACTACAAAGGTAAAAATCCCATGTCTCGATCTCAATGGAGGAGATACCAAAGGAGACGAAAAGCTGAAAGGGAGGCTGCCAACGAACTAAAGGCAGAAACCAGTTCGAACGTTCCTCAAAGGAAGCAAAGGAAACCTTTAGAAAGAGAGCCAGTAACCAACAGGCTAGTTTGGCCTAACCAAAGTGAAGTCGAAGACGAAGACGATTCTAAGTCTGATGATACTTTGGACATAATGGTGAATATAGTCTCAGTGCTGCCCAAAGAATTCAACCGACAGGTGGAAGTCGAAGTAAGTGACTGGGAAGTGGAGCAGGAAATGGACAAACATAGGCCAGTGTGCTATTTTGTCATGGACAATGGCACCACTGAGGAACAAAATGGGTTCTTCGAGCCACCTACAGAGGCGATGAAAAATCACCTCAAGCCTTTATTCATAAGGGCTAAACTCGAAGAAACTACTGTGAATAAAATATTGGTGGATTGTGGGGCAACCATCAACATTATTCCTCACTCTATGCTAAGGAAAATTGGTAAAAGGGATGAGGACATTAAGCCTCACAACATGGTCTTGTCGAACTATGAGGGCGGCATAGGGACCACTATGGGAGTGATCCAGCTAGATATCAAAGTAGGATCTCTCCTTCGACCAACGATGTTTATGGTCATATCGGCCAAACCTAACTACAATCTTTTGTTGGGCCGTGAATGGATTCATGGTGTTGGAGCTGTGCCATCATCAATGCATCAGAGGTTGCTTCTATGGCGTCCAGATGGGACGGTCGAAAACATAGAGGCAGATCAAAGTTATTACCTAGGCGAAGTGAATCACCTAGGGTTGGCAGATTTCAACAAGAACTTGGCTCACATAGGGCCATGTCCAACACCTGACTTCGACATGGCGCCAGCGCCAAACACTTTTTGTTCCCTATACCTGCATCCTGAGCATGGTTTCCAATGGGACAGAGAAGACTTGTCCCACATAGACTTCAGTGGGTTAACTGATATCCAACCAACTGGTTGGGGAAGTGAATTCAGTGATAATGACTGAGTCACAATCTTTGAAGCGAATTTCGGCTTATGTAGCCGAAACTAAGATGATAACGGCTCTCGAAGCCGAAGTGAAGTGCATGGCCACACAGGCCAATGATCAACAGTTATCTGCTACAGGTCCAGGAAAGGATTTCGATCCAAAACCCCCTGATATCGTGCAAGAAGAAATGCAGGAACAGAGGCTCGACGCCATTTATGACGATGAGCCTTTGGGCTTCGAAAAGGACCCCTTGGCGAACAACATTAAAATGTTAGCGCAAGATCCTTTAGAAGAAATCAACTTAGGCGAAGGGTCAGAGAAAAGGCCAACTTACATCAGTGCCAAAATTGATCCAGAACTTAGGTTGGAAGTAATCCAATTGCTGAAAGAGTTTAAAGACTATTTTGCATGGGATTATGACGAAATGCCTGGTCTCGACAGAGGATTGGTAGAGCTTCAGTTGCCAATCAAACCTGGGAAGAAGCCAATCAAGCAAAATCCAAGGCGCTTCGCTCCAGAAATACTGTCGAAGATCAAAACGGAAGTCGAAAGACTGCTGAAATGCAAATTCATACGTGTTACAAGGTATGTCGAATGGATTGCAAACATTGTGCCAGTAATTAAGAAAAATGGTACATTAAGGGTGTGCATAGATTTCAGAGATTTGAATGCTGCTACACCCAAAGATGAATATCCTATGCCTGTGGCGGAAATGCTAGTCGATTCTGCCGCTGGATATGAATACCTGAGTATGCTCGATGGTTATTCAGGATATAATCAAATATTCATTGCTGAAGAGGATGTGTCGAAAACAGCTTTTCGATGCCCTGGGGCCTTAGGCACTTACGAATGGATAGTGAGGCCTTTTGGCCTAAAGAACGCCGGGGCAACATACCAGCGAGCAATGAATACTATCTTCCATGATTTTATTAACACTTTTATGCAAGTATATATTGATGACATTGTTATAAAATCTGTTTCCAGGAAGAATCATATTGACCACCTTCGACAATCATTCGAAAGAATGAGAGAACATGGTCTGAAGATGAACCCTTTGAAGTGTGCATTCTGTGTGAAAGGTGGAGATTTCTTGGGCTTCGTTGTCCACAAGAAAGGAATCGAAATCAACCAGAACAAGACGAAGGCAATTCTGGAAGCGAAAGCGCCATCGAATAAAAAGGAACTGCAATCCCTGTTAGGCAAGATACATTTCTTAAGGAGATTCATATCTAATCTAAGTGGGAAAGCTCAGGCCTTTTCACCCTTACTTCGACTGAATAAAGAAGGGTTCGAATGGGGGCAAGAGCAACAAGAAGCCTTCGAAAAAATCAAAGGGTACCTCACTAAGCCACCTGTTTTGGTGCCTCCTTGTAGCAATAGGAGTATGAGATTGTACATAGCTGCATCCGACAAAACTTTGGGAAGCATGTTAGCCCAAGAAGATGAGAATGGAGTCGAAAGACCCATTTACTATCTCAGCAGAGTTTTGAACGATGCAGAAACTAGATATAGTGAAGTTGAAAAATTGTGTCTATGTCTGTATTTCTCTTGTACAAAACTCAAGCAATATATAAAACCAGTTGATGTGTATGTTTCGTCTCATTTTGATGTTTTCAAGTATATGTTGTCGAAACCTATCTTGCATAGTCGAATTGGCAAGTGGGCATTAGCATTAACTGAATACTCCTTGACCTTTATGCCTCTTAAGGCAGTAAAAGGACAAGTGGTTGTAGACTTTATAGTCGACCACTCGATTCAAGTTGAGGATATTAATTATGTGGAGATAGAGCCTTGGAAATTCTACTTCGATGGTTCCAGCCATAAAGATGGAACAGGGGTAGGAGTCTTGATTATTTCTCCAGATAAAATTCCAACAACATTCAAGTACAAAATATCAGGTTCTTGTTCGAACAATGAGGCTGAGTATGAAGCTCTAATTACTGGCCTTGAGATATTGTTGGAATTGGGGGCAACTCGAGTCGAAATAATGGGAGACTCAGAGTTAGTCATTAAGCAAGTCACAAAGGAATATAAATGCATAAGAGAAAATCTCATTATGTACTTTGTGATAGCAAATCGTTTATTGAAAGAATTTGAAACGGTCAATATTCGACACATACCCAGAGTCGAAAATCAAATAGCCAATGACTTGGCACAAATTGCATCGGGGTATAAGATTTCAAAAACGAGATTACAAAGAGCAATCGAAGTTCGAGAAAAGATAAGAGCGACTTGTCTATCACCAACAGACTTGGAATCGACGAGACTAGGATATGCTGATCAAAGTAACTTCGAAATTTCGTTCATAGATAATTTGTCAGAGCAAGATTGGAGGAAACCCATTGTGGACTATCTTCAAAATCCAGGAGCTTCGACAGAACGAAAAACAAAATACAGGGCGTTGAGTTATGTACTCATGGGTAATGAGTTATTCAAGAAGACGCCTGAAGGGGTATTGCTGAAATGTTTAAGTGAAACTGAAGCATACATAGCCCTTTCGACTACGCATGCTGGGGCATGTGGGGCTCACCAAGCAGGCCATAAGATGAAATGGTTGTTGTTTCGACAAGGACTATATTGGCCCACTATGCTGAAAAATTGTGTTGAGTTCGCCAAAGGGTGTCAAGAGTGTCAAGTCCATACAGACATCCAACATGTACCAGCAAGCGAACTTCACTCTATAGTGAAGCCTTGGCCCTTTAGAGGATGGGCGTTGGATCTCATTGGAGAGATTCGACCAGCATCATCAAAGAGTCAGAAATACATACTGGTAGGCATTGATTATTTTACTAAGTGGATCGAAGCTGTTCCTTTAGTCAATGTAGACCAAGAAAATGTCATTGAATTTATTCAAAAGAACATTATCTTTAGGTATGGAATCCCTGAGACTATAACTACTGATCAAGGATCAGTTTTCACTGGTCGAAAGATGCAGGAATTTGCTCAGGAAACAGGTTTCAAACTCCTAACATCAACGCCTTATTATGCACAGGCAAATGGTCAAGTCGAAGCAGCAAACAAAGTAGTGATTGGCTTGATAAAAAAGCATGTTGGGAAGAAACCAAAGAATTGGCACAAGACGTTAGACCAGATTTTGTGGGCTTGTCGAACGTCCCCAAAAGAAGCCACAGGTACAACACCATATAGGCTAACTTTTGGCCATGATGCAGTGTTGCCAGCAGAAATTTGTCTTCAATCTGCAAGGGTTCAGAAGCATTATGATATTCCTTCTGAAATTTATTGGACAATGATGTTAGACGAACTGGTGGATTTAGACGAAGAGAGATTGCGCGCTCTTGACCTACTCAGGCTTCAGAAGAAAAGAGTAGAAGA
Organism: Vicia faba; assembly: GCA_948472305.1. Taxonomy (NCBI): domain Eukaryota; kingdom Viridiplantae; phylum Streptophyta; class Magnoliopsida; order Fabales; family Fabaceae; genus Vicia; species Vicia faba. The sequence continues at coordinate 653,851,763 of OX451738.1, forward strand.
CTCTTATAATAAGAAGGTAAAACCTAAGGTATTTTTGCCTGAAGAACTAGTTTGGAAGGTAATTCTTCCCATGGATCGAAAGGATCGAAGCATGGGGAAATGGTCACCCAAATGGGAAGGGCCATTCAGAGTTATCCAAACTTTTTCTGGTGGAGCCTATGAAGTCGAAGAGTTAGGTGAAGATAAAAGGCTCTTGAGAGTAAATGGTAAATATTTGAAAAAATACAAACCTACACTCCAAGAGATAAAATAAAATAACAAGACTAAATTAACCATAAAAAGCCAAAATGGAAATTTTTTATAAAATTAGCCAAGATGGCAATGTTGTCGAATATAGATTGCAAAATATGGTTACAAAAGCTGAATCAATCAGAAGGGAACAGAGTCCTTGAGTCGAAGGTATTTGACTTGCTGCAGCTCCAATCTTTTCTTGCACCAGGCATTCTCCTGCACAAGCTTGGCAATCTGAGCGTCGAAGCCTTGGGCCTTCTCAGCAAATTCCAGGCCTTGTTTGATTTCAGTTTGACTCTCGGTGTCTGGGATGGTCGAAAGAAGTTCCTCCTTGCGTTTAGTGTTGGCATTTATCTTAGCCTCTATTTCTTCGATTTGTGCCCTGAAGGAAGCATTCTCTCGATCGATGGCATCGACTTCTTCCTGCGTAGATGCTTTTTGCTTCGACAACTCCGCAATTCGAGAAGTCGTCTCCGAAACAGCAGTCCATGCAGAGGAGCTTTTGCCATATAACACCTCAAGCTGACTATTAAAGCCCCTTTGGCGCTTATAATCTGCTGAGACTTGATCAATCATGGAGTGTAACTCCATGATCAAGCCTGAAACTTCTGGAGCTACAGCTAACAAGTCGACAGCATTCAAAACATCCTTCAAGTATGATGGAGCAGTGGGATCCCCCTCTAAAGCCTTCATCAAGTCCTTCTTGAAAAACTGGGCCTTAACCTTCGCCAAAGCTTCATCGAGAGGAGAGGTTTCAGTGGATTTCCCCGACAGGGTAGGAACCTCCTGACTAGCATCAGACGAACTCTTGCTCTCGATGATTGCGTTGAGATAGCTAACAGGATCATTTTGTTTCAAGAGTTCTAAGTCCTCTTTCGACCTGTGCTTCGTTGAGGTAACAACCCTTGCAATAGCATTGTCTTGGGTTTGAGGCTGTTGAGTGTTAGTTGTCTCGACTTGTTCCCCTTCGACTCGGACTGGGGCAGTACCAGCGTCATCTTGGTGCCCTTCGCCAGCGTCACCTTGGTGCCCTTCGCCAGTGTCACCTTGGGTCTCTTCGCCAGCGGCACCTTGGTTTTCTTCGCCAGCACTGCCATGGTCCCCTTCGTCACGATTCTCTTCCGACAGATCCACCACCTGAACCTCTTTTGGCTGTTGTTCTTCCGTTTGAGGATCTTCTGCTGGTTTTTCTACCGTCTCAACATTGGCCTCATTTATTTCAGTATGGGCTTCGTCATTTTCCAAGCCCTTTTCTTGTGGCCTGCTGAGTTCAGCAGACTCCAGTGTTTCAGAGGTCCTTGGCGGCGAGCTTTCAGTGGTGTCCTGAAAAGAAAAGAAGAAGAATCTTCAGAAATCGAAAGAGACATAATCGAATGCAGGTATCTACACCTAAGTTACAAAAAGGTCTAAGAGACTACCTGTAAATTAGCTTCAGCCCCAGGGCTGGAATTGTCGCTTTCGACAGGCTTATTGAGAAGAACGTTTAACTCCTCCTCCGTTGGCTCCTCAATGATCACTGGAGGTGGCCTGGGTTTTCTTCCAGCAACCTTGATTCTAATTGTTCGACCCTCAGGAGCAGGAGCAGAAGCGTCCTTCGTCAGCTTTCGCCTTTTTAAAGGAGCAGGGGGAGAATCACCTTCTTCATCGCTCTCCGATTCGACCACCAGTGCTGGCCGTTTCTTGGGCGAAGGTGCCTAAAAAACCAATGGGAATTCGATTTAGCAATTGCATCGAAAGTCAAAAATCGAAAGCCAGAAGAAAATAATGAAAGTCTAGTTACCGATACAGAAGGCTTCTTCGAAGGGCCTTCCCCCTGTTGGTTGGTTGTGGTCTTCGCCGGCGCTGCAGTCTTCGCCGGCGGTGGAGGTTTTGTTGAGGGGCCTCCTCCCTGTTGGCCTTCTGCAGCCTTCTTGGCTGCAGGCTTTCGAACAACTGAAAGCAAATAAAATAGTTAACAGGCTAGCAGTCGAAAGAGAAAGATAAAGTAATGTGAAAGGATGAACTTACATTTCTTTATTTTGTCCAACACGAGTGTTGTACCCCAAATTTTGACCTAAGATACCGTCTTCCATCTGCATCATTCGCATTGCAAGAGTTTTGACCTATTTTTATCAAATTTTCAAAGCAGTTAAAAATTCATAACTTTTTCGAGTCGGGAGCTGTTTATTTGTTGAACGCTAAATTCATTAACTGATCAAGACTTAAACAACGTTCATTGATTATTTATTATCTTAAATTCAAATAATTGGAATTTATTTTCGATTATTATGTAATTTAAAGATTTATAAATAATAAAATAAATATTTGAAAGGAGGTTTATTAATGGGTCAAATAATGCTTATTAATTATTCATTATCCTAAATTTAAATAATGGGAACCTGTTTTCCGTTATTATATAATTTGAAGGTTTATGAATAATGAAATAAACATTTGAAAAGGAGTATATTAATTGATCAAGCAATGTTTATTTGATTATTTATTGTTCTAAATTTAAATAGCTGAAATTCTATTTTTTAAGTTATTATAATTTAGAAGAATTAAAAATAATAATAAAGTAAATGATTGAAGTTATTAATTGATCAATGATATTTATTTATTTGATTATCATTCTGAATTTAAATGATTGGATTTGATTTTCAGTCATTATATAATTTAAAGAATTATAAACAATAAATAAATAATTGGAAAGAAAAAGAATTAATTGAGAAATAATATAATTTTTATTCACTTTATTCTATTTATTACAATTGTCATTTAAATGTTGTGTTATTACAAAATATTTATAAAGACAATTACACAAATGCTTAAAGTAAAATAAAAAGCTATTTTTCTAAATTCTAATTCTAATCTTCTATCCAATGCTCTTGTCTGCTCATTTAAATTTTACCTGCAAAAAACGATTAAAAGAAAAGTCAGAATTGAATAAATAATTAAAATGCAGAAAATAAATTTAATGTTCATCATTAAAAGCAAACGGCCGGAATCAGTTTACCTTTTTTGCAAATCGCGGGATTTCTCCCGGTTCACAAAAAGGGAGGAATTTTTTATGAATGCATAATTAAAAATAGCACATTTCAAAATCAATTGCATTTTTATCAAAAAAGCCCACTGCATATTTCAAATATGCATAAATTCAATTTTGGTCAAAGCTGCATAAACCATAAAAACAGCATATGCAAGTTCACATAACAACAAGCCAACGTTAAACTGCATCCTTATAGGAGAATAACATAGGCTCCCATGCAAGACAAAAGAAGAGATATGCAATTTTAAAACAAGGAATGCAAGCAATATATGTTTCCATTTTTCATCATATTCCAGCCTGTTTGGTTTTTCAGAACAGCAGTACAGGATATCATTTATGTATCATTTCTGTACTTGAGGTAGAGAGAAGAAGAGGCTTAGTTTTGCAGGTTTTGATTTAAGCATGAAATAGGAATAAAGTCAAACATATGAAGCAGCATATATGCAGAACATCAGGAAAATATATTAAATATATTCAGACCTGAGCCATGAGCAAAGATACCAACGGTCATATGAGAAGGGAACTCCTTCAAAAAGGATAAGACTTAGCCTGCATAAAAGAATATATACAAGACTACCAAGAAAAATACCATAGTCCATTTTTTGCAAAACCATTAAACCTGCATACTGCTATCAAAACCATAGCATATTTCTACACAACCATATCATTGCAAAACTTTTCACAAACCATTCCCAAACAGAACCTACTACAAAACCACCAAAAACCATAACATAAGAAAAACACATAACCTGTTTGATAACCTGCATCAAACTTTTCAAACCATAAACCATAGCATATTTTTACATAACCATCACTACAAAACTATCAAAAAACATAGTCCACTGCTATCATCAAAACCATAGCATATTTCTACATAACCATCACTACAAAACTATCAAAAAAACATAGTCCACTGCCATCAAAACCATAGCATATCTCTACACAACCATATCATGGCAAAAACCATTCAAACCATTTCCAAACATAACCTGCATACTGCTGAACCTGTTATCTGCTAAACAATAGACTAGAAACCAAGTGATATCCACAAAGCCACAAGATTGTGCAACACCAAAAATTTTCAACAAAGAACACAACATTGACGTCAACATAACGAAGTTGCAGCTGGACAATAAGAAGCCTACCGTTTTCAGAAGGAACATACCTGGTTTGTAGTTTCTTTTCATGTCAGTTAAATTATACCATTCATCTCTATTTATCATTGTTTTGCATTCGGTAAATATAATCCCTAAAAATCAAATTAGTAGCCACGTTAATAGCAACCATGGAATATCCAGAGCAGGAATTGAAGTGAAAAATAAAAAAAATTGAAAACGTTTACCTCTTCATTCTTAACCAGCCACATCCTTAACTCCCTTATTTTATATAGTAGAACCATACCAACAAACCATTATCATCACCATTCTAAATTCAACCAAAACAAACATTTCCATTCTAATCCAGATAAACATATACTATAATCTAACTTTCACAAGCTCATCCTGTCAAAACCATTAACTAAATTTCATTAAAGGGTACAACACAACATACTTAATGCTAGCAAATTGGTACAGAGGTTTATTTTCTTTTTTTTCCAGAATTATGAAAAGAACAAAACAAAGTCATCCGCACAACATCGGCCATCTCTCTATGATCCACTCTCGCCGGCGGCTTTATCACCTTCGACGACGACACCTCGAAGCTACGACGCGGACAACTGAAGCCCCAGCCGCACCCTATTTCCATAAACTCTAATAAAAATATAATAACAAAATTACCTTGCATTGATTCTTTCTTCATTCTGCAGAAGAATCGTAAATAAATTCCAGATCACTCCGTTTTTGCTTCAGTCTTCAAGAACCTTCATCACCATCAACGATTCATCATCACTGTTTTTGTCCAGCTTCCACGATGCCATTAGCTTTCCGTCTACCTCAGCTCCTCGTCACTATATCGATCACACACAAAACATAGCAACAGGGTAACTTTTCTTAGAAATGATAATCTTACAATAATGATTTGAGCAACATGGAACTTTTAAAAATGGCAGAATGTTACCAATGTATGAGGCACGCGCAATGACTCCAAGATCGCACCCAGCTGGAGACCTCCTCTGATTTCGTTCCCGATCCGCAACTGATACAACAAACACCCTCTAACTTTGTTTCCAAACAATCTCCACCGTTCTTCCTTCCACCACCAAATCTCTACGCTTTTCTCATTCCTCCATCTCTTTTCCCCTTTCTCTCTCCCCGTATCTCCTTTTTCCTCTCATCTTCATCTTCTCTAAACATCAAATCAAAACAACACATTGAACTGAAATAATGAAAAAAGGAAGAAAGAATTGTACCACAAGCATTCGCCACCTAACTCCCTCCATCGATTTTCACCTTCTCTCTGCAATTATCACGATCACAAATCGCACAGTTTTCCTCAAGGATCTTCTTTGCTTCCTGTAATTAATACAGTATCAAGTTAATACAAGACCAACCACGGAAACACGTAAGCGGACACGCGAAGAAAGTAGAAGGAGAAGATCGGAATCGAAATTTTGTCACAGTTATCAAGATCCAAGGTTCGCCGGAACTACTCCGGTCGTGGAAGGTGGAATCGAGCTTGATACCGCCCCAACAGAGTTGAATGACGATGTTGATGTAAGATGAGATCACGGTGATGTTGGGGTGATGATGTAGCCGCGTCGAAGATGATTAGCGAAACCGTGAAGGAGATCAAGCTTTGATGACGAAGTGGATCGTGAAGGAGATCGGAACAAGAAGGAAGAAAAGAGACCCAGCGGCGGCGGCCACAGTACAGTTTCCCTAGGTTTTCTTGTTACAAGCATTCTGTGTTCTTTTCCTGGGTCTGGGTCCTCCATGACCCGCTCCACTCCCCTCAACCCAACTCAATTCCTTTTAGCTTAATCCCATTCTATTTGATTTTCACACCCCATCTTTTGTTTGCTATTTAATTAATTCTATTCATTTTCTTAACTTATTTTAATTTTAATTAATTAGTTTCTTAGAAATAATATATAGTTTTAAATAGATAATTTTAATATTTTATCCAAATCTCATTTGATCTAAGTTTAGGTTTATTTAATAACTTTAGTTTTCCTTATTCTAATTAGATATTTGACTTGTAAGTTTTACTTAATTTGAAAAATATTTAATATCTTTAAAAACATGTGAAAGTAAAAATGAGAAAACTAAAAGACATTTTATTTTTTTTTATTATTTTACTCCCCTTATTTTGATTAAATACCAATATAAAAAAGACATAAAAAATAGAAACATATAAAACCTTAAAAAACATTTCTACTAATTCTCGTTACCTTTTATCTATGTTAAAATGCGTAACCAATTAAAAACATTTTTCTCTTCATATATTAAACAAAAAAATCAAAAAATGCATATTCACACTCAGTCTCTTATTTAACTTGTTGTATATCATTCATCTCATAATCTTCTGTTTAAATATCTCGCATTCATTCGATTATTCTGTTTGCGCTAATCCAAAGGAATTGTCTAATTTTTGTTGACTTCATGTCCTCAAAAACGATCGAGCAAATACTCTCATTCATTAAAAACTTAGGTTAATTTTCCTCAAATATTCACCTTTCTTCAAAATTTCAACCTTTTCAAGACTTATACCTTTTAAGCCAAAACTTCGACATTAGGTCGTCGTATTTTCAAAAAAACCGTCTGTATCCCTTTTTCGGCCAAAACGATTTATTTTCAATCAAGCGATCAATTTTAAATAAAACAGATATTTCAAAAGGTTCCTATAGAGTACTATAGATGCATTGGGTGCTAATACCTTCCCATTGTATAACCAACCCCCGAACCATAAGATCTCTTTTCAAAAACGCTTTGTTTTTTTTACATTGCATATTTAGGGTTTTATTTCGCTCTTTTCCCTTTTCCTTTGGAAACAATAAAGCGCGGTGGCGACTCTTGCTTTTGCGAGACGAATTAATCAATAATTCGATCTCCGATTTACCCCGCTACATTTTTATCGCTACAGAATTGGTGACTCTGCTGGGGAGAGATTGACCTCTTGCTGGTCCATCCCTAAGTGGGTTAAGCCTAATTTGTTTTATCTGTTTACTATTATTTGATTTGCTTGATTATATGTTTAAATTGGGGTTATTCAGGTTTTTCGCAAAGGACAAATCCTACACCCGGATTAAGTAACACGTAAGGAATAGGACGGGCGGTATAGTCATGTTAACTTTGAGGGAGTAATCCCGAAGAAGGAGGCATGAGATCCCCCACTCAATGGAAGGCCCTCTTGAACTTAATATCTGTTTACCGAGTAATCGGGAAGACATTATTATTTTCGACCTAGGAGCCCGAGAAGTTGAGAACCGTAGAACCCTAACCCATCTTGGCCTTTTAGGTGTAGCGCGGAGACTATAACGGAGTAATTCGGAAGTAGTTGTTACGCGATGCTACGCTCGGACGAGTTTCTCTTGAGAATATTGCTAATTATTGAGTAATCAAGACGTTGGTAATATCCGAAGGAGGAATGTAGACTCTGGGAACTCTTAGAACCATGTCTTACAGGTGCGTTTGAACCGTTAGTACATACCTTTAGGTGGGCTTTACCCCCGACTCCATGCTGAAACGTTGAACCTTTAAACCCCATGTTTGCAATTTTATGTGTGACTATTGCACTATCATTCATGCATTCATCAACATCTTTGTAAAAAACTCGTTTTTCAAGGAACTTTGGATTGATTTTTGCAAACGTCTTAGGGTATTATGGAATTTGGAAGAAGAAATACTCGAAGCTTTAGCTTCAAGGAGCCCGAAATTGAAGAACTGAAGAGTTTGATTCCGAAGATAGAGAGTCCGACAGATTTTCAGAAGAAATATGGGTCCATCGTACCGCTCATGAAGCGCAAGATGAAGAAAGGCATCCTCAACACGTTGGTTCAGTTCTATGATCCCCTGTACCGATGTTTCACCTTCCCGGATTATCAGTTGATGCCTACTTTAGAGGAGTACTCCTATATTCTTGGTTTGCCGATCGTCGACCGTGTTCCTTTTTCTGGGTTAGAAGAGGAGCCTAAGTCCCATGAGATAACAACCATCACCCACCTGAAGAAGTCAGAGATAGAGGAGAATATGACTACGAAAGGAGGAATCCGGGGTTTGCCGGCACAGTTTCTGTTGAAGAAAGCTCGTTACTTTGCTGATACAAAGGATACCGTTGCCTTCGAGGACGTGTTTGCTCTACTCGCGTATGGTCTTTTCTTATTCCCTAACGTTGATAAATTTGTGGATGTCAACACTATCAGAGTTTTCCTGATTGGAAATCCGGGTCCCTACGCTGCTAGGGGATACGTATTACTCTATCCATCTTCGAAACTCTTATCAAGGAGGGATGATCATCTGTTGTGTGCCGTTGTTGTATCAGTGGTACGTCTCGCATTTACCTGGGTCCGATGCTTTCTGGGATCTTGAGAAGGAACCGCGGTGGGCGCCAAAGATTATGGCTCTCACTCATTTCGATATTGACTGGTACAATCGAGTTTACCATGACGTGGAGATCATCGACAGCTGTGGTGCTTTTCCCAACGTACCTCTTATTGGTACGAGGGGTGGAATCAACTACAACCCTGTTCTAGCGCGCCGTCAATTCGGGTACCCGATGAGAGATAAGCCGAACAGTATCCATGTGAGTGGTTTCTTTCTTCAGGAAGGACAAGATCATCAGGCTGCTAAGAGAGAGATTGAAGGAGCTTGGCGCCATATCCACAAGAAAGGGAGAGATATGCTGGGACATAGAGGTGCCGTCTCTTTGGAACCTTACCTGCAGTGGGTCCGTGCTAGGGCTTATGCTCTCAAGATGCCGTATAAACTTGAGAAACCTTTATTCCCTGCCATCGCACCATCATCAGTTGTTATCCCTATCGCGGATGTAGGAGAATATCAGGGGAACCTGGCTAGGATGAAATCCGAAAGGGATGCTTGGAAGGAAAAGTACCATATGTCCGAATACGAGAATCGAGTCCTGACTCGACAGCTGAAAGAAAAGAAGGAGTTGTTGCTTATTCAAGACGGCCGGTTCGTTGACCACGATGAGAAGCTTCGCCAGAAGGATGCCTTGTTGAAGAAATACGCGAGTGAAAGGAAGAGAAAAAGGGAATGTTCAGTAAACGTGGCTCTCGTTCCTAGTCCACAAGAAGAAATCGTCAATCGACTGATAGCGGAAAAGAAAGATATGGAAGACTTTTACGAAGAAAAGATCAAGAAGCTCCGGTTACAGCTGGTATTTGGTCCGTCATCTGAGGATTCCGAGTAAGCTTTAGCTTTAGTTTATTCTATTGATGTCATTTTGAAAAACCATGTAAAAGGGCTTCATGTTCCGAAATTGTAATTTATCGTTTTATTAAGGGCTTCATGCTCCGAGTTGTAATTTATTGTTTTCTTAAGGGCTTCATGCTCCGAAGTTGTAATTTATTGTCTTATTTTGGGCTTCATGCTCCAAGTTGTAATTTACTGCTTTCGTGTTTCAAAAATGTAATTCATCACTTTATTATGGGTTTCATGTTGCAAGTTGTAATTTATTGCTCTCATTAGTGGATTTGTTATCTCAAAATTGTAATTTACTTTTCCAAATTGTAAGTTGTAATTTATCGCTTTCGATTAACGGATTGAGTTTTTGTTGTTCTAAATTCCTTTACCATTGATGTAATCCAAGTTACTAAAGTTCCTTGAAAAACTTTCAAAATGAGTCATCATTTGTATTGCCATCATGCATCATTTCACATTCCACATCACATGTTTTCTAGAGTCTCATTCTTGTTCTTTTTCCACCGAAGGTTGTCAAGCTGTCTCACCGATACGACACTCGGGCCAATCGTCAAAAGAAAATGGAAGATTTGGAACAGGAAAATCACGAGCTTCGTGGGGAAGTTGCTACACTTCGTGCCGAGATGGAAAAGTTAACAGCGTTGGTGGAAAGTTTGGTGGCTGTTCAGAATCAGCCATCGACTACGGCTGCCGAGATTCAGACTTCAACTCCAGTGGTTTCCGAAAATGTTACAGTTCCTGCATCCACAACTCAAATCAACTCTCCGCTTCAATATCAGACGCCGAAAGGTTTTCCGTGGGGAATGCCTTACAACTTTGTGCCAGAGGGGTATCAGCCTACCGCACAACCTATATTTCAGCCTGCATTGTCTCTTCCTCAGCCAGAGACAACTGCCCTGCCGCCAGTAATTCCATCTGTAACACCTTTTCCGCAACCAGTTATGACGACCGTTGCTCCTGTGGTCCACTCAGTACCATACTTGAATGAACCAGTTTATCCTGCCGAGCCCGCTGAAAGTTTGGGTCTTTTTGACAGAATGGAGGAATTTCAGGATCAGTTCCAGGAAATGCAGAAGGAGCTTAGAGCATTGAAAGGGAAGGATTTGTTTGGGAAAAGTACGCACGACCTTTGTTTAGTTCCGAATGTCAAGATCCCAGCGAAGTTCAAAGTGCCAGACTTTGAGAGGTATAAGGGCGATTCGTGTCCTAGAAGTCATTTGACAATGTACGTGAGGAAGATGTCCACGTACTCCGATGATCATGATTTGTTGATTCATTATTTTCAAGACAGCTTGACGGGTGCTGCTCTAAAATGGTATATGGGTTTAGACAGCATTCGGATCCGCAACTTTAACGATCTTAGTGAAGCCTTTGTCCATCAGTACAAGTACAATGTTGACATGGCGCCGGACAGGGATCAACTCCGGGCAATGTCGCAGAGAGACCGAGAATCTTTTAAGGAGTACGCCCAGAGGTGGCGTGAAATTGCTGCTCAAATCTATCCACCTCTTGAGGAGAAAGAGATGACTAAGATATTTTTGAAGACTTTGGGGTCTTTTTACTATGAGAGAATGATAGCCAGCGCACCCAGTGACTTTACCGAAATGGTGAGCATGGGCATGCGATTGGAGGAAGGAATTCGCGAAGGGTGTCTGGTTAAAGAAGGGAGTCCGTCTAGCAATGCGAAGAAGTTCGGAGGTGTTTTCCCGAAGAGAAAAGAGCAAGATGTCAGTGCTTTGTTTCCAGGTAGGCCTAGGAGAGGCTACTCTCACGTCGCGGCAGTCACTCCGGCTGTCCGCCCAGCTTTGGTAGCCCCATCTCATCAGACTCCGCCAACTCAACCCCAGCCTTTTCAGCAGCAGCCTCGACAACAGGCTTATCCGTTCAATAATCAGAACCGTTCGCCCAGGAAGCCGCAGTTCGATGCCATTCCTATGACGTATACCGAACTGTTCCCTGCTCTCATCAGAAAGAATCTCATCACAACAAAGCCACCTCCTGTCGCACCGAACAGTGCTTCTCCGTGGTACAAGGCGGATCAATTCTGTGAATATCATCAAGGGTCGCCGGGGCACAACCTTGAGAATTGCTTTGCTTTGAAGGCGGATGTGCAGAGATTAATTAAGAACGGCATCTTGTCTTTTAAGGATGTGAATCCAAACGTCAGAGATAACCCTTTGCCCCGACATGGGGCAGCTTCTGTGAATATGGTGGAAGGTTGTCCGGGGAAGTTCCGAGTTTTCCAAGTCGAGCACATCAGAGAATCATTGATCAGGTTACATCAGAGTTTGAGAAGACTTGCCTTTGTTAGGCACCAACATGATTATGACGTTTGTGAGTTTTGTTCAAGAGAAGAGGATTGTCCTATTGTGAAGGAGGACATTCAGAAGTTGCTAGATCAGAGAATTATCACTATTACCTATGACCGAAATCCTGAAGATGAAGTGAATGTCATCACCCCACAATTTAATTTGCCAGAATCAGTAGAGATTGCTTACAACAGCCAGACTGCGTCTGCTGATCCTTTGATTATTTACCCACCTGGCCCTGTGCCTTATAGCTCAGACCAAGCCGTGCCGTACAAGTATAACGCCACCATGATCGAGAATGGGGTAGAGGTCCCCATACCAACTAGACCGTCTTTCGTTAATATTGCCGATGTAAGTAGAGTGACAAGAAGTGGGCGTGTTTTCGCCGCAGTACCGTCGAGAAGACCAGAAGTTCAAGTAAGGAGGCCCATGCCGGCGGAGATCCCTGTAGGAAATGAACCAAGGGTTGAGATAGGTCGATCCAGTGAACCTATCCCTCACCCTGAAGAAGATGAAATCTTAAAGCTTATCAAAAGAAGTGAGTATAATATTGTGGACCAGCTTCTGCAAACACCTTCCAAGATTTCCTTGCTTGCCTTATTGAGAGATTCTGGGGCACATAGAGAAGCCTTGATGAAGGTCTTGGACCAGGCGTTCGTAGACCATGATGTGACAGTTGATCAGTTTGACGGGATTGTGGGAAATATAACCTCGTGTAACAACTTGGGTTTCAGTGATGAAGAACTCCCGGAGGAGGGGAGAAACCATAATATGGCTCTGCACATTTCAGTAAGTTGTGGAAACGATACCTTATCAAGCGTGTTGGTGGATATGGGCTCGTCATTGAATGTGATGCCCAAGACCACGTTGTATCGACTTTCATATCCAGGTGCTCCTATGAGGCCTAGCGGAGTAATTGTTAAAGCATTTGATGGTTCCAGGAAGACAGTTATTGGTGAAGTGGATCTTCCCATAGTGATTGGTCCCCATACTTTTCAAATCTCTTTCCAAGTGATGGACATCCGTGCTGCTTATAGTTGTTTATTGGGCCGTCCCTGGATCCATGATGCCAGGGCAGTCACCTCCACGCTCCATCAGAGATTAAAGTTTGTGAGACATGGGAAACTAGTGATGATTGGGGGAGAGCAGGCCATGGTGGTAAGTCATTTATCATCATTTTCTTTTATTGATGCTGACGAGGACGTCGGGACCCAGTTTCAGGGCCTATCTGTTGCTAAGAATACAGTGAAGAAGCAAGGGGCATCCATCTCTTCTTTTGAGGATGCACGGCGAGTAGTGGAGGGTGGTTCGGCCGAAGGATGGGGCCAGGTGTTAACGTTACCCGAGAACAAGTCTGGGGAAGGTTTGGGTTTTCATCCAATAGCTGCAAGGGTCAAGAAAGAAGTGGTTGTTCGTCCAATTCAAGAGGTCTTTCGGAGTGCAGGGTTTGTGCATCCTGAGGTTGATGCCGTCATAGATGATGATTCCGAGGAGGATTTGCCCGTGTTTGTGACGCCTGGATTGGCTTGCCAAAACTGGATAGCTGTTGATATTCCTGTGGTTATGCATATTTCCGAATTACTTCATGACTTAACCATCGAAAACAATGATCCTATGCCCTCTCCCAACTTTGAATTCCCTGTGTTCAGAGCCGAAGAAGGGGATGATGAAGAGGTTCCTGTTGAGATTTCCCGTTTGATTGAGCAGGATGAGAAGGTCATTCAACCATTTGAAGAACCTGTAGAGTTGGTCAATTTGGGTGATGAAGAGGTTAGAAAGGAAGTCAAAGTCGGAGCATTGCTTATCCCGGAAGTTAAAGAGAAAATGTTGGAGCTTCTCAGAGAGTATGTTGATGTGTTTGCTTGGTCTTACCAAGATATGCCGGGGTTGGACAACGCCATTGTGGAGCATCGTTTACCGTTGAGACCTGAGTGTCCACCGATCAAGCAGAAGTTGAGAAGGACTCGTCCTGACATGGCCGACAAGATTAAAGAAGAAGTTCAGAAGCAGATCAACGCAGGTTTTCTTGTGACGTCGGTCTATCCTCAGTGGTTAGCCAACATCGTACCCGTTGCTAAGAAGGATGGTAAGGTCCGGATGTGTGTAGACTACAGAGATCTGAATAGAGCTAGTCCGAAGGATGATTTCCCATTACCTCATATTGACGTGTTGGTCGACAGTACCGCCAAGTTCAAAGTCTTTTCTTTCATGGATGGTTTCTCCGGTTACAATCAAATCAAGATGGCGCCGGAAGATATGGAAAAGACCGCTTTCATTACACCGTGGGGAACTTTCTGTTATCGAGTTATGCCGTTTGGTTTGAGGAATGCTGGTGCAACGTACCAAAGAGCCATGACTGCTTTGTTCCATGACATGATGCATAAGGAGATCGAAGTGTATGTGGATGACATGATTGCCAAATCACAAACTGAAGAAGATCACTTGGAGCATTTGTTAAAGTTATTCCAGCGTTTGAGAAAGTACAAACTCCGTCTGAATCCCAACAAGTGCACTTTTGGTGTTCGTTCTGGAAGGCTTCTGGGCTTCATTGTCAGTCAGAAAGGTATTGAGGTAGATCCTGATAAAGTCAAAGCTATTCGGGAAATGCCCGCACCCAAGACGGAAAAACAAGTAAGAGGATTCCTTGGGAGACTGAACTATATTTCTAGATTTATATCTCATATGACTGCTACTTGTGGGCCGATTTTCAAGCTTCTCCGCAAGAACCAAGGATGTGTGTGGACAGAGGATTGTCAGAAAGCTTTCGATAGTATCAAAGAATATTTGCTCGAACCTCCCATTTTGATTCCTCCGGTGGAAGGAAGACCATTGATTATGTACTTGACCATATTAGAAGATTCCATGGGATGTGTGCTTGGTCAGCAAGATGAGACTGGAAGAAAGGAACATGCCGTATATTATCTGAGTAAGAAATTCACAGACTGTGAGTCTCGATACTCATTGCTGGAGAAAACTTGTTGTGCTTTAGCTTGGGCTGCTCGCCGTCTGCGCCAGTATATGATTAATCACACTACTTGGTTGATCTCCAAAATGGACCCAATCAAGTATATCTTTGAGAAGCCCGCCTTATCTGGAAGGATAGCCCGTTGGCAGATGTTGTTATCTGAATATGACATTGAATATCACACTCAGAAAGCAATCAAAGGGAGTATTTTGGCCGATCATTTGGCTCACCAACCAATTGAAGACTATCAATCCATCAAGTTTGACTTCCCCGATGAAGATGTTATGTACTTGAAAGCTAAAGATTGTGAAGAGCCGTTACCTGAAGAAGGACCTGATCCTGAATCCCGGTGGGGTTTGATATTTGACGGAGCTGTGAATTCCTATGGAAATGGAATTGGGGCAATCATCGTTACTCCCCGAGGTACTCATATCCCGTTCACGGCAAGACTGAAGTTTGACTGTACGAATAACATGGCGGAATATGAAGCATGTATTATGGGTCTCGAAGAAGCGGTGGATCTAAGGATTAAGATTCTGGATATTTACGGAGATTCAGCACTGGTGATTAATCAAATCAAAGGAGAATGGGAAACTCGCCATCCTGGTTTGATCCCTTACAGAGACTATGCTAGAAGGTTGTTAACTTTCTTCAACAAAGTGGAATTACATCACATCCCTAGAGATGAGAATCAAATGGCTGATGCTTTGGCTACCTTGTCTTCAATGTTTCAAGTGAATGATTGGAATGATGTGCCTACGATCCGGGTTATGCGCCTCGACAGACCTGCTCATGTGTTCTCAGTGGAAGAGGTCACCGACGACAAACCTTGGTTCTATGACATCAAACGTGTTCTTCAAACTCAAGAGTACCCGCCTGGGGCATCCAATAAGGATAGGAAGACGTTGAGAAGATTAGCAAGCAGTTTCTTTCTGAATGAAGAAGTGCTGTATAAGAGGAATTACGACATGGTCTTGCTCAGATGTGTAGACAGACGTGAAGCAGACACGCTGATGCAAGAAGTGCACGAAGGATCCTTTGGCACTCATGCCAATGGACATGCAATGGCTAGAAAGATGTTGAGAGCTGGTTACTACTGGATGACAATGGAATCTGATTGCTGCAAGTATGTGAAGAAGTGTCATAAATGCCAGATTTATGCGGACAAGATGCACGTGCCGCCGACCCTCCTCAATGTTATATCTTCACCTTGGCCTTTCTCTATGTGGGGCATTGATATGATTGGGATGATTGAACCCAAAGCTTCGAATGGTCATCGCTTCATCTTGGTAGCGATCGATTATTTTACTAAATGGGTGGAGGCAGCATCATATGCTAATGTAACCAGACAGGTGGTAGTCAGATTTATCAAGAATCAGATCATTTGTCGGTATGGTATCCCGAGTAAGATCATCACTGATAATGGGTCGAATTTGAATAACAAGATGATGAAGGAGCTTTGTGAAGAGTTCAAGATCGAACATCATAATTCCTCTCCTTACAGGCCGAAGATGAATGGGGCTGTTGAAGCTGCTAACAAGAACATCAAGAAGATTGTCTAGAAGATGGTGGTAACTTATAAGGACTGGCATGAAATGCTTCCGTTTGCTTTACACGGGTATCGTACTTCGGTTCGAACTTCAACAGGCGTGACCCCTTTCTCCCTAGTTTATGGTATGGAAGCAGTACTCCCCGTGGAGGTTGAGATTCCGTCTCTGAGAGTGTTGATGGAAGCCAAGCTTTCTGAGGCCGAATGGTGTCAAAGTAGGTATGATCAGTTGAATTTAATCGAAGAAAAGAGATTAACAGCTTTGTGTCATGGTCAGTTGTATCAGCAGAGAATGAAGAAGGCTTTTGATAAGAAGGTTCGACCGCGCGAGTTCAGAGAAGGTGACCTTGAGCTCAAGAAGATATTATCTTTCCAACCTGATTCTAGGGGCAAATGGGCTCCGAACTATGAAGGACCGTATGTTGTTAAGAAAGTTTTCTCTGGAGGTGCCATGATTCTCGCCAATATGGATGGCGAAGACCTCCCGCGTCCCTTGAACGCTGATGCAGTCAAGAAGTATTTCGCTTAAGCAAATTTCTGGTCAAATCAGTTTCAGCATCTGAACACATTCTGGAATTCAAAGTTGTTAGGGAGAATAGCGATCACTGTTTTTGTGTGACCTTTTATTTCATGTACTATTTCCCCAAAGTTTTGTAAACCGTTGGAGTCGCATTGTTAGCGAACAACCTCTCATCAATAAAGATTGAGCACTTATCTTTTGTGGGCAAAATTTTAATTTTATGGAAAATACTTGAAACAAATTTACTTAAATGTCCTTATTTTAAAAAAAAATGTGTCGTGAATAACGAAAGGAATATTAACAGTTCGTTCCAAGGATGGTAAAGCCATGAAATGCAAAACAGTACGGTAGTTTATCCTTGCATCATGAGTGTGTGTCGTTTCGAAATCGTCATGAGGTGTTAGTTGTGTTAAAATTGTGTTTTTTTTCGAGGTACTAAGTTTAGTGACTCCCCAGCTGTTCCAGTTGAGCTTCGTTTTGGCTATCTCGATCTAGGCGATTTCTGAAATGTGGTGCATTTTGTCTCATACCTTGATCTATTAATGGTAGAAGTTTGGATTTGGATGTTCTTCTTCTCGGAGGATTCGGACCTTGTAGCATGGTACCCTCCGACGTTGCTGTGTGTTTCCAGTTCCGTTTATCGTCCGTCTTTTCAAGATTGGCCGAGTATCTATTTCGCTGTGACATCTCATTATCTCCAAGATATTTCATTTGTCTGTTTTGTCAGCATAACATTCACTTATTCATCTACACTCATATCAGCATGCATATCCACATTTGCCGTTGATTTTTGAGCCTTGCTTTGTTTGTTCGAACAACGTACATATGTTCTTTCCAGGTAGAAAGTTAGCTTAGGCAGAAAACGTGCTTCCTTTCTAAATTCCCCAATTGAGTTACTTTCTCATCGGGTGGAGTCTTGTTTGACTGTTTTCTTCCTAGGCTATCCCTGGATGAAGTTGCTGCCTCTTGCATAAGCTATCTCTTTGATTTTCCCCAGTGAAATCGCGACCTAGGCAGTTGGTGCATTTATTTTGCACGTTAAAGTATTTGATCTCCTCGGGAAGGATTGATTCAGGGTTCTCTTTGATGAAGATTTTATTCTCTGCCAATATCATCGCAGTTTCCTTCCGAATTATTTTGGAAAACGACAAGCGGTAGCTCTTCATGAGCAACTTGTACGTTTACTTGTTGAAAGCGCCGAGCAGTAGTTCTTCATGAGCTACTAGTGCGTCCTTTTATCTTGTTGAAAGCGCCGAGCAGTAGTTCTTCATGAGCTACTAGTGCGTCCTTTTATCTTGTTGAAAGCGCCGAGCAGTAGTTCTTCATGAGCTACTAGTGCGTCATTTATTCTTTTCGAAAGCGCCGAGCAGTAGTTCTTCATGAGCTACTAGTGCGTCATTTTATCTTTTCGAAAGCGCCGAGCAGCAGTTCTTCATGAGCTACTAGTGCGTTATTTACTTTTTTGAAAGCGCCGAGCAGCAGTTCTTCATGAGCTACTAGTGCGTCATTTTATCTTTTCGAAAGCGCCGAGCAGCAGTTCTTCATGAGCTACTAGTGCGTTATTTACTTTTTTGAAAGCGCCGAGCAGTAGTTCTTCATGAGCTACTAGTGCGTCCTTTTATCTTTTCGAAAGCGCCGAGCAGTAGTTCTTCACGAGCTACTAGTGCGTCATTTTTCTTTTTTTTGAAAGCAACAAGCAGCAAACTCTTCATGAGTTACCAGTACGTTATTACTTTTCTGGACGACAGCAAGCGGCAGCTTCTTTATTTGAGCAGCTTGTATGTTATTGGTATTTTCTTTGGACGACAGCAAGTGGTAGCCTCTTTATTTGAGCAGCTTGTTTGTTATCGGTATTTTCGTCGGACGACAACAAGTGGTAGCCTCTTTATTTGAGCAGCTTGTTTGTTATTGGTATTTTCTGTGGACGACAACAACTGGCAATTTTCTTTATTTGAACAACCTTCGTATCTACAGTCTCATTACCTCAGCATTAATGAGTATACCTCTGGGAAGCCAGCAGAGAAGTCTGTTACGAATCTATACCTCCAGAAGTCGGTAATCAGTTATCCGCAATTTGATACTCTCTGTCTACCATCGACCTTGAGTTGCGAACTCACTGTTTTGGATCAAATCTGTTATGGCCTATGCAAGATGCTCTCTTCGTTAGGGTTAGAGGTCGTATTCCCTCAGTTTTTATTCGCTGTCAGGAGTCTGTCATTTGAAGTCGATAGCTTGTTTCCCATGTAGCGTATAATTCATGTCTCTGTGTTTTGTTAGTGTTCGATTCCCCCAGCATTATCGTGTTTCATACAATATCTTCTCTGTGAATTCATGCACTACATTCAACACTACATGATGACGGCATCTTAGGACAAAATTTGCGTAATTATGTATTTAAGTACCTTCAATCTCGTCGAGACGAAGACTTTAATCTTCATATCTCCGGATAGAAGGAACTTAAATAGGGGCAGCTGTTGTACCCCAAATTTTGACCTAAGATACCGTCTTCCATCTGCATCATTCGCATTGCAAGAGTTTTGACCTATTTTTATCAAATTTTCAAAGCAGTTAAAAATTCATAACTTTTTCGAGTCGGGAGCTGTTTATTTGTTGAACGCTAAATTCATTAACTGATCAAGACTTAAACAACGTTCATTGATTATTTATTATCTTAAATTCAAATAATTGGAATTTATTTTCGATTATTATGTAATTTAAAGATTTATAAATAATAAAATAAATATTTGAAAGGAGGTTTATTAATGGGTCAAATAATGCTTATTAATTATTCATTATCCTAAATTTAAATAATGGGAACCTGTTTTCCGTTATTATATAATTTGAAGGTTTATGAATAATGAAATAAACATTTGAAAATGAGTATATTAATTGATCAAGCAATGTTTATTTGATTATTTATTGTTCTAAATTTAAATAGCTGAAATTCTATTTTTTAAGTTATTATAATTTAGAAGAATTAAAAATAATAATAAAGTAAATGATTGAAGTTATTAATTGATCAATGATATTTATTTATTTGATTATCATTCTGAATTTAAATGATTGGATTTGATTTTCAGTCATTATATAATTTAAAGAATTATAAACAATAAATAAATAATTGGAAAGAAAAAGAATTAATTGAGAAATAATATAATTTTTATTCACTTTATTCTATTTATTACAATTGTCATTTAAATGTTGTGTTATTACAAAATATTTATAAAGACAATTACACAAATGCTTAAAGTAAAATAAAAAGCTATTTTTCTAAATTCTAATTCTAATCTTCTATCCAATGCTCTTGTCTGCTCATTTAAATTTTACCTGCAAAAAACGATTAAAAGAAAAGTCAGAATTGAATAAATAATTAAAATGCAGAAAATAAATTTAATGTTCATCATTAAAAGCAAACGGCCGGAATCAGTTTACCTTTTTTGCAAATCGCGGGATTTCTCCCGGTTCACAAAAAGGGAGGAATTTTTTATGAATGCATAATTAAAATAGCACATTTCAAAATCAATTGCATTTTTATCAAAAAAGCCCACTGCATATTTCAAATATGCATAAATTCAATTTTGGTCAAAGCTGCATAAACCATAAAAAACAGCATATGCAAGTTCACATAACAACAAGCCAACGTTAAACTGCATCCTTATAGGAGAATAACATAGGCTCCCATGCAAGACAAAAGAAGAGATATGCAATTTTAAAACAAGGAATGCAAGCAATATATGTTTCCATTTTTCATCATATTCCAGCCTGTTTGGTTTTTCAGAACAGCAGTACAGGATATCATTTATGTATCATTTCTGTACTTGAGGTAGAGAGAAGAAGAGGCTTAGTTTTGCAGGTTTTGATTTAAGCATGAAATAGGAATAAAGTCAAACATATGAAGCAGCATATATGCAGAACATCAGGAAAATATATTAAATATATTCAGACCTGAGCCATGAGCAAAGATACCAACGGTCATATGAGAAGGGAACTCCTTCAAAAAGGATAAGACTTAGCCTGCATAAAAGAATATATACAAGACTACCAAGAAAAATACCATAGTCCATTTTTTGCAAAACCATTAAACCTGCATACTGCTATCAAAACCATAGCATATTTCTACACAACCATATCATTGCAAAACTTTTCACAAACCATTCCCAAACAGAACCTACTACAAAACCACCAAAAACCATAACATAAGAAAAACACATAACCTGTTTGATAACCTGCATCAAACTTTTCAAACCATAAACCATAGCATATTTCTACATAACCATCACTACAAAACTATCAAAAAACATAGTCCACTGCTATCATCAAAACCATAGCATATTTCTACATAACCATCACTACAAAACTATCAAAAAAACATAGTCCACTGCCATCAAAACCATAGCATATCTCTACACAACCATATCATTGCAAAAACCATTCAAACCATTTCCAAACATAACCTGCATACTGCTGAACCTGTTATCTGCTAAACAATAGACTAGAAACCAAGTGATATCCACAAAGCCACAAGATTGTGCAACACCAAAAATTTTCAACAAAGAACACAACATTGACGTCAACATAACGAAGTTGCAGCTGGACAATAAGAAGCCTACCGTTTTCAGAAGGAACATACCTGGTTTGTAGTTTCTTTTCATGTCAGTTAAATTATACCATTCATCTCTATTTATCATTGTTTTGCATTCGGTAAATATAATCCCTAAAAATCAAATTAGTAGCCACGTTAATAGCAACCATGGAATATCCAGAGCAGGAATTGAAGTGAAAAATAAAAAAAATTGAAAACGTTTACCTCTTCATTCTTAACCAGCCACATCCTTAACTCCCTTATTTTATATAGTAGAACCATACCAACAAACCATTATCATCACCATTCTAAATTCAACCAAAACAAACATTTCCATTCTAATCCAGATAAACATATACTGTAATCTAACTTTCACAAGCTCATCCTGTCAAAACCATTAACTAAATTTCATTAAAGGGTACAACACAACATACTTAATGCTAGCAAATTGGTACAGAGGTTTATTTTCTTTTTTTTCCAGAATTATGAAAAGAACAAAACAAAGTCATCCGCACAACATCGGCCATCTCTCTATGATCCACTCTCGCTGGCGGCTTTATCACCTTCGACGACGACACCTCGAAGCTACGACGCGGACAACTGAAGCCCCAGCCGCACCCTATTTCCACAAACTCTAATAAAAATATAATAACAAAATTACCTTGCATTGATTCTTTCTTCATTCTGCAGAAGAATCGTAAATAAATTCCAGATCACTCCGTTTTTGCTTCAGTCTTCAAGAACCTTCATCACCATCAACGATTCATCATCACTGTTTTTGTCCAGCTTCCACGATGCCATTAGCTTTCCGTCTACCTCAGCTCCTCGTCACTATATCGATCACACACAAAACATAGCAACAGGGTAACTTTTCTTAGAAATGATAATCTTACAATAATGATTTGAGCAACATGGAACTTTTAAAAATGGCAGAATGTTACCAATGTATGAGGCACGCGCAATGACTCCAAGATCGCACCCAGCTGGAGACCTCCTCTGATTTCGTTCCCGATCCGCAACTGATACAACAAACACCCTCTAACTTTGTTTCCAAACAATCTCCACCGTTCTTCCTTCCACCACCAAATCTCTACGCTTTTCTCATTCCTCCATCTCTTTTCCCCTTTCTCTCTCCCCGTATCTCCTTTTTCCTCTCATCTTCATCTTCTCTAAACATCAAATCAAAACAACACATTGAACTGAAATAATGAAAAAAGGAAGAAAGAATTGTACCACAAGCATTCGCCACCTAACTCCCTCCATCGATTTTCACCTTCTCTCTGCAATTATCACGATCATAAATCGCACAGTTTTCCTCAAGGATCTTCTTTGCTTCCTGTAATTAATACAGTATCAAGTTAATACAAGACCAACCACGGAAACACGTAAGCGGACACGCGAAGAAAGTAGAAGGAGAAGATCGGAATCGAAATTTTGTCACAGTTATCAAGATCCAAGGTTCGCCGGAACTACTCCGGTCGTGGAAGGTGGAATCGAGCTTGATACCGCCCCAACAGAGTTGAATGACGATGTTGATGTAAGATGAGATCACGGTGATGTTGGGGTGATGATGTAGCCGCGTCGAAGATGATTAGCGAAACCGTGAAGGAGATCAAGCTTTGATGACGAAGTGGATCGTGAAGGAGATCGGAACAGGAAGGAAGAAAAGAGACCCAGCGGCGGCGGCCACAGTACAGTTTCCCTAGGTTTTCTTGTTACAAGCATTCTGTGTTCTTTTCCTGGGTCTGGGTCCTCCATGACCCGCTCCACTCCCCTCAACCCAACTCAATTCCTTTTAGCTTAAGCCCATTCTATTTGATTTTCACACCCCATCTTTTGTTTGCTATTTAATTAATTCTATTCATTTTCTTAACTTATTTTAATTTTAATTAATTAGTTTCTTAGAAATAATATATAGTTTTAAATAGATAATTTTAATATTTTATCCAAATCTCATTTGATCTAAGTTTAGGTTTATTTAATAACTTTAGTTTTCCTTATTCTAATTAGATATTTGACTTGTAAGTTTTACTTAATTTGAAAAATATTTAATATCTTTAAAAACATGTGAAAGTAAAAATGAGAAAACTAAAAGACATTTTATTTTTTTTTATTATTTTACTCCCCTCATTTTGATTAAATACCAATATAAAAAAGACATAAAAAATAGAAACATATAAAACCTTAAAAAACATTTCTACTAATTCTCGTTACCTTTTATCTATGTTAAAATGCGTAACCAATTAAAAACATTTTTCTCTTCATATATTAAACAAAAAAATCAAAAAATGCATATTCACACTCAGTCTCTTACTTAACTTGTTGTATATCATTCATCTCATAATCTTCTGTTTAAATATCTCGCATTCATTCGATTATTCTGTTTGCGCTAATCCAAAGGGAATTGTCTAATTTTTGTTGACTTCATGTCCTCAAAAACGATCGAGCAAATACTCTCATTCATTAAAAACTTAGGTTAATTTTCCTCAAATATTCACCTTTCTTCAAAATTTCAACCTTTTCAAGACTTATACCTTTTAAGCCAAAACTTCGACATTAGGTCGTCGTATTTTCAAAAAAACCGTCCGTATCCCTTTTTCGGCCAAAACGATTTATTTTCAATCAAGCGATCAATTTTAAATAAAACAGATATTTCAAAAGGTTCCTATAGAGTACTATAGATGCATTGGGTGCTAATACCTTCCCATTGTATAACCAACCCCCGAACCATAAGATCTCTTTTCAAAAACGCTTTGTTTTTTTTACATTGCATATTTAGGGTTTTATTTCGCTCTTTTCCCTTTTCCTTTGGAAACAATAAAGCGCGGTGGCGACTCTTGCTTTTGCGAGACGAATTAATCAATAATTCGATCTCCGATTTACCCCGCTACATTTTTATCGCTACAACGAGGACAAAGGATTTCTGAAGCTCATCCACGAAGTCCTTCTCGTCGAAAAACTCCTCAGCGTAATAACTTTTCCACCACTCCTCGAAGGATGGTGAGCAGAGAAAGTTGAGCTGGTAGTCAAACAACGAGAGAACTGTTCGACCAGCATATCTTCCGATATGCTTAATGGTAGCTTCTTCGGTGTAATCATTGCAGAAGTACAACATAGACTTCTCTCTTGGAAAAATTGGAGAAGGTAGGGTTTGAATAACACCAAACTGGCGAGATACCAGGTTTGGTTGGTATGCAATCAGACTCAAGTGAGTCTTAGAGCTCCTGAATCGAAGAGGCATGATCCTTGGTGTGAGGAACGCCTCCCACAGTATTGTATGTTCGTCAACATTAGGACCACTCGACGTCCTTGGATGTGGCCTTGTGAACCATGCTGGGCCTACCTTCCGTCGAGCAAACGGAGCCATAGTCGAAGCAAACTCTTTCCTTCGAGCAAACATCAGAACGAAGTTGGTGAAAGTTTGCTGAAACTCCAGTCCATCTTCCATAGGCGTCAACAGAGCCAGTCTGGTTCCTTCGACGCGTCTGTTCGCTATCTCTGGAGCCTGCTCGTTTATTTGAACCTTCTTAGGCAAGAAATATTCGAAGGTGGCATTGAGCCACAGTTGGAGCAGCCAAAAAGGCCCAGCAAGTAGTAAATTGGCCCTGTTCTCGATAATTTTTAGAAGAGTCGCCCCATTACTAATCGAATCATAGAGGCTAGCCAAAATCAATTCCGCCAAACAGATATTTTGGCCATGATGGAGTTGAGTGGCGAGAGTGACCATCTTCTTGGTCACCTGTAAGGACTTCGAGCAAAATACAAAGCGAGTCAGCCATAAGGCTAGAAACGCTATGTGTTCGACATCCGACACAGCATCTATCGACCTGTCGTGGTAATGATTGATGAAGGTGGTATAGGTTGGTTTGGTGTCAGAGAATCCAATTTGGTCCTCCGACATCTCCTCCGGATCGAAGTAGTCTCCGGTGGGTCGAAGGCCAGTGATAGCGGCCACATCGAATAGTGTAGGAGTCAGCATCCCACAGGGAAGATGGAAAGTAAAGTGGGAGTAGTCCCAGAAAAGTAGAGAAGCTATCAACATCTCTGGGGAATAGTTCAAACCTGTCTTCGACAGCATCACCAGGTCGAAAATCCCCATATCTTTCCAGATTGAAGCTTGGTGTTTCTCCATCTTTTCCAGCCAAGCAACGTAATCAGGAGTAAGGCTAGGGCCAGACCTGAAAGCCCTAACACCTCTGTTGAAGAAACGGAGGTCGATTTTTTCATGCGCAGGGTCTTCATTGTCCTCCGCGTCTTTCTTGGCGCATGCAACCGGTTTGAGTTTCTCAACTACCGGAAAATAACTCTTGATCTTCATGGCCTCAGCAATACTTGGATATAAGGGGCCAGACATAGCAAAGATCTGGTTGGAATATCCAACCGGGATCATAAGGTGGTGTGAGTAAGCATCACGTACGGCGATGTCCAAGGGTTCAGGGACCCTTCGTTGGCCCGTAGAAGTTACTACTGGAGCAGTGACGAAAACCTTAGGTTTGACGTTTCCAGATGGTACGGTAGCGCTAGGAGCATTGGAACCAGATGCCATTGTTAATGGTGAGGTTGAAGACGAAGTGAAGGAAGAAAGGTTTTTGCAAAGATGACAAGTTTGTATGAAAACAGAGAAGTCTGAAAGCTAGATGGCGTAAAAAGTCCCACAATGGGGTACTTACTGCTATTTATAGTAGTGGGGGAAAATCCCCAAAACCGAGGACATTAAATGCCATTTAATTATTGCAGGAGATAGTGGGACACGTGGCATCCCCCTGTTGTTTTAGCCGTTCTGCAGAAATAGAGGGACGCAGCGTGCGTCCTCGTTTTTGGAAATTTGTCATAATGACAAATTCTGAAATGACGTTTGGCACTGCACGCCATACTGAAATGACGTCTTAGGTACGGATAAATGATGGTTTCTTGGGATTGCCAGTGGTTGGTAGAAGACAACAAAAAGTGCACAATTTAATTTGTGACTAAGCGTGAAAAGACAGGTGTCGAATGGCGTTTCAAAGAATGCCTTTTTCTTTCAGAGTCGAAATAAGGCATTCTTGGGGGGCAATTTGTTGGCTCCTAAATTCGACACTCTTGTTTCATTAATGTCAGCTATTAAAGCTGAAGGATGTTTTCGACTAGCTAGGTCCGTCGAAATGCCCATCGAAAGATGGCAAGGAACTTAGAAGATTTCTTCCAAGGGAGAAGTTGATTGCCTTCGACGTCGAAGGTGTTTCTCGTCGAAGATGCTTCTCGACGAAGATGTTCGATGGTTCAGAGTGGAGCAGTTTGAAATTCAAGCGTTTGGAGGGAAAACGGTTTCCAGCGGTTACCAAGTGTGACGTGCGAAGATCTGGAGCGTCGAACGTGGAGAACGTGCCAAGTGGAATGATCTCGAAGCAGTGTAACTGCCCGACGGTTACTTGGGATGTTTTAGTATAAATAGTAGTAGTCATGTAAGTTCTCGCGTGTGTCCACAATTCTATACAAAGTCACTCATATAGATTCGAGTACCCAGCGTGTGAGAAAGAATTGTTGAGAAATGTATGTGTGAAACACCTACTTTATTAATCAAAGTCATTTACTTTTCCAGAAATTTACTTGCTTTCCTCTTTACTTTCCTGTCGAAGCCTTTCATTTAAAGCCTTATTTATTTTACCAAGTCCTTTCTTCATGCAATTTACTTAAAGCCTCTTTATTTTATTGTCACTTAACCCATAGCCAATTTAATCCAAAACTTCAAAATCAACCTATGTCCTAGGATCAATCTGATCGATCCTGCGAGTAACCAAATAAGTAACCATTTGGAGGATCAGTGGTTGTTTACCAAATACCAAGGTAAACACCTTCTCAAACAAACGTTCAATTTCTGAACCATCACCAGAATATCAGGGCCAACATTCCAGAACTCAACTGGGATTCGAAATGCACAATTAACTGAACATAGGACTAAAGAACATCATGAAGAACGGGTGGATACAAATAAATTTTGAGCCTTTATCCTTTTTTTCTTAAACCGTGAACCAGACCATGTTACAACCCTTAAAGTCCTAGATGAAGCATGGGTTAGTTCGAGAGCATACTATTACAAAGGTATCCTGACTCCTGTAAGGTTTGCTATAAATCATGAGTTGATATCACATTCTTGCAAATTTTGTTTTACTACAAAAAACGCATTTTCAAAAAATTTCAAGACAGACATAAGCTTTGCATTCTTTAAATGACATTGTTTGCATATGGTTAATTATTCAAATGGCAGAGAAATTCACACAATGGATATTCAGTGAACGAAGACCCCCTCAATGGATAGAATCACCTCAGACGGAAAAAACATTCCCAATAACAAGCCTTTCATAATCAAGGGGCATGGCATGGTGTCTAATTAATCTGGGGCAGTCAAGCCAATATGTAAAGAATCTCTCCAAAAATGCTGAATAGCCAGGGGCAGATCTCCATCTGAATCACTCGGGGGTGTTACATTGATCGGGGATTCCAACAGAAAATCACTGTGAAATTTGAATCTTTGATATCACCAAATTGCTTGTCTGTGCCAGTAGTATCAGATGGTGTTAGTATCATGTCTTTGAATCCTTCCATGACAGTTCTTAGAAAAGATACCTAGGAAATTCAAGACTATCAAAAACTTGATCAAACTTCAGGTGCACCAGATTCATCCTGAAGCAGCCCCACACAGGCTCCCACGTATGAAAGGCACATGTGATCACATAAACATTTTCTGGCATTTCTACAAAACTTGTTGTCATAGACGGTGACAAATCTCCACATCCTATGAGCGCGGACATAGTCAGAAAATACTACGCATGAAAAAGACCCGCTAGGTTGACAGACCTCGGAAAAATTAAGGGCATCCCGGCGAACCAAAAGAGTTCGGGAAAAAATTAGGGATATATACAAAAATATTATACACCCGGCAAGTCGAAAACATGAAAAGGAGGATTGAGAAAAAAAGGGTATCCTGGTGGACTAAAAACCCGAAAGTGCAGTCCAAGCAAAAGTTAGGGATTAAAAACGTACGACTATGTCCTGTCATCTTGTCATTTGTTTATCAATAGAAGACTTATCATCCTGATCAACATTTACCAAGCACCCTAGGAGTTGGGATGACACTCAAACCATCCACAAAGTCTCCACAGGTACTTTCTCCAGCAGGTACAGAGGCAGGGACATCTTACTAAAAAGTCACCGCCATATCCTCAGCTTACAACCTAGTGATGTCAGGTGTTCTTGTATCCCCAGCAGAATAGGAATGTCCAACTACTACTCCGACATCAGGTTTTCCCCAGTAAAGTCATCAAAATTCTCAGGATTCCCTAATAGGATTTCACAAAATCCTCAGGTAGTGCACAAAGCTTTCCTTCCCCAACAAAGTTTATTTCTCTAACAACGGAAGATCATCTCCTAGTAGTTCAGCTTCAACAAAATCTGAAGACCTACATTCTTCATTGCCACCTGCAATCAGGGATTTATTTTCCCTAATTCAATAGTGCTGCAATAGAACAAATGATACATTCACATATTATATTCATACATCATTCTACTAACGTCATAGCATCTACAGTACAAATGCATACATCCCAATCTCATTTATTTTGAGAACACCATTACACAATGCATTTCATACATCATGACATTGCATACAGTTAACGCTTTACCTTTTCAGGAAAGATCAATCAACAAATATTTATCATCAACAATTTTCAATAGGTCCAGGATTAGCTCTTGAAACAAAACAGAGTAATTATCTGTGCGACCAAATACATCTTTACACGGGATCATCATGAAGCAATCTTACACGGGTTTCTTCTGACTTCCAAATACAGCCTTACACGGGCTCAACATAAAGTAATCTTACACAGGTTTCTTCTGACTTCCAAATATAACTTTATACGGGCTCTTCATGAAGCAATCTTACACGGGTTTCTTCTGACTTCTAAATACAGCTTTATACGGGCTCTTCATAAAGCAATCTTACACGAGTTCCTTCTCATTCCTTCTGAAGTTTTACACGGACTCATCCTGAAGCAACCCTACCCAGGTTTCTTCTCACAATCTCTAGATGCAGTTTTACACTGACTCATCCTGAGGCAACCCTACCCAGGTTCCTTCTCTTGAATTTCCAGATGCAGTTTTACACTGAATCATCCTGAAGCAACCCTACCCAGGTTCCTTCTCACAATCTCCAAATGCAGTTTTACACGAACTCATCCTGAGGCATCCCTACCCAGGTTTCTTCTCTTGAATTTCCAGATGCAGTTTTACACAGACTCATCCCGAGGAAACCCTACCCAGGTTCCTTCTCACAATCTCTAGATGCAGTTTTACACGGACTCATCCTGAGGCAACCCTACTTAGGTTCCTTCTCTTGAATTTCCAGATGCAGTTTTACACGAACTCATCCTGAGGCAACCCTACCCAGGTTCCTTCTCACAATTTCCAGATGCATTTTTACACGGACTCATCCTGAGGCAACCCTACCCAGGTTCCTTCTTACAATTTCCAAATGCAGTTTTACACTAATTCATCCTGAGGCAACCCTACCCAGGTTCCTTATCACAATTTCCAGATGCAGTTTTACACAGACTCATCCTAAAGCAACCCTACCCAGGTTCCTTCTCTTGAATTTCCAGATGCAGTTTACACAGACTCATCCTTAGGCAAACCTACCCAGGTTCCTTCTCACAATTTCCAGATACAGTTTTACCCAGACTCATCCTGAAGCTGCCCTACCCATGCTCCCTCTCGTATATCTCCTAAAATATCCTTACCCAGGTTCCTTCTCATACAGTTCTAGATGAAGTCTTACCCGGACTCATCCTGAAACAAACCTACACAGGTTTCTTCTGATACATTTCCAGATAGCAGTTAATTTCATTCTCTCCAGCAAATTACTGCAAAGCCTAGATTTCAACCAGAAAACAATAACCTTTCATCTCTTCAATCCAGAGATAACCCCTCAGTAGAGCCATGGACAACTGAAGTTCCTAGACTCTATTCCCCACAAAGTTTTTCTCAAACAGGAAAACTACAGAAATCAACATCCCCCAGTAGACTCCTCCTCAGACAACAGGAACATGAATCCTCATAAAGAGCCCTCTTATGAAGTCAGCATCTACTCTGGATGGCATGTTTAAGCCCATTCCCGACGTCATCAACCACCAGTATTACTTCATGCGAGTGCAAATTTCTGAGCACTTTAGTGTTCAATCATCTTCCACCTTCAAATCATGAAATGCAGACAAGCCAATCTAAATCCTCAGGTTTAAGAAGATTGAACAGGGGAAGATGTTGTACCCCAAAATTTTCCCTCCCATTTTAACACAAGACATACTCCTAGAGGTCCCTAATTGCTCAAGGTTGACCAAGAATTGATCAGACAAATTCTCCTCCTAAGCATTGGCCTTCCAACTAGGGTTTCATTTTTCACGAAGATGTGTGAGCTCCAAAGGTATCAAATGTCTTCCATGGTCCTAATATGCCTTCAATATTATCCATGAAAAATTTCATACCTTGCACTACAAGTTTGCTCAGTCAATTGCGCAAATGCTTGAAAATCAACTGTACTAGGTCAAAAGTCAACTATTGTCTATATACAGTCAAACTTCAAGATTTTTGGTCAACATTAACTTTTTGAAGTGATATACATCATTTGATCAAGGGTTGATCATGATCCCTCAAGAAATTCTCCTAATTCATCAAAGGTCAAGAATTGCTAATTAGGGTTTCTATAGGAAAAGTCAACCAAACTTTGACCAGGAATAACTTTCACATACTTCATCCATTTTTTCCAAACCAAACCTCATTTTGAAGATAATCCAATTCCCTAAAACTTATCTTCACCCATCAAGTACAATAAATGCAGCATTTAAAAGATACAAGCTTATACATTACAAGTCATTTTCAGAAAGTCAACAAATGGAACTTTTTGTCAAGACCATTTACATCAAGATAAAATCTTCAAATGCCAAATTTATCAAAAGATGGATTGAATTAAACATCTTGGGTTTTCCAAAAAGTCCAAGATCATCATCATGAGATGAAAATTAAGCAAGTTATGAATTTCCCAAGTTGGGAAAATTTGGGAATTTTCAAGAATTATGCATTGAGCAA
The DNA here is from genome assembly GCA_948472305.1 of Vicia faba. Classification (NCBI taxonomy): domain Eukaryota; kingdom Viridiplantae; phylum Streptophyta; class Magnoliopsida; order Fabales; family Fabaceae; genus Vicia; species Vicia faba. Next base: position 653,883,377 of record OX451738.1, read on the forward strand.
ACATGAAGTTTTAGGTCAATGGCTTAATTTCTTGGACTTAAAACATATTCCTAAGCCTATAGAGGACCTCTAAAATTATTCTTTCCATGTGTTGTACCCCAAAATTTTCCCTCTCATTTTATCAACACTTTCTCATCACAAGACTCTTGAAACTCAAGATCAAGCTAGGGTTTGCTCTGCTCAAGACCCCTCCTTGCACTGTTGACCCAAATTAGGGTTTGAGTTTACATAAGGATATTTTGACCTTCAATGCACAAATTGAATTTAATGCTTCATGTTGGACTCACAAGTTTATCCATACCAAGTTTCAAGCCTTGATTCAAATCTTTGCCCAGTCAATTGGACAGTTGACCTAGAAATCAGTTGTATTGGGGAAAAAGTCAACTGTAGCAAATTGACAGTCAAACTTCATTATTTTTGACCCACATCAACATAATGAACTCACATGAACCATTTGGTCAAGTTTGGATCACAATTCCACAAGAAATTTGATCAGATCACCAAAAGAGCAAAATGGTCATTTTTAGGGTTTTGACTGCACAAAGGCAATTTTTGACTGTTTGACCTAACCAATGGCAAACCACGATCACATATGGACTCAAGTACTCAATGACATTGTCTTGACCCATTCAAAAAGTTCAAAAGATCTCAAATGCATAGGATTGACAGAAGAAGTTTTCAGTCAACTGATCAAAATTTGACTGTACACTGAAAAGTCAAACTTTGACTTTTTGGTCAAAATCAAGTGCCAAGATTTATTTTTCATCAAGACATGTCTATTTATGAAGCTTGTTCATCAAGAAACCCAAAAATGCAAATTAGGGTTTAAGATGGAAAAATTTCATAACTTAGAAATTTTCTAAGTTATGAAATTTTCTTATTTTTTCCTAACTTTGTCCCATTTTTTCATCAAGATGCAAATGGATTCAAACAAAACTTTCAACATGAAAGTTGTAGTCCATTGCAAATTCTACAACTTTTATTCACAAAGTTTTCTCAAAGGAAGCTTGTATATCAAGTTATGATTTTTAGAACAAGGGTGCCTAAAACTTTTAACTTAGAAAATTTGCCCTATTCTAGGCAGGATTTTGGCCCATCTTCTTGGCCATTTTTCACATGGTTCCACTTGGAGTTTCAATTTGCATTACAAAGATGGATTGTATTACATGTTCCAAGCTTTCCAAATTGTCCAATAACTCCTCAAACACCCTTGTGGTTAGAGAGAATCGAATTCACAAAGTTGGCAAAAACTCACTTTTGTTCATGGCCAAGGCATGTTCATAGCAACTTGAATTTTCAAATCAGTTTGTGTAATGCTAGCTTTCAGGTCTCAAAACCAAGCTTACACTCCATAATTTAATGTCTAACCATTATGTTAAGGTGTTATTTCATCCATTTGGGCATTACACATAAAACTAACCCTTAATTAGAAAAAGGTATAATGCCATTTTGGTAAAGTTACACTTTATGTCAAAACATGATCTTTGAGCATAAGGGGGTCATATCTATGAAGCCAAATCAAATCCAAATTGGAAGTATCAAGGGCAAGATATGCAGCATACAATATAGAGGGTACGAGCCTGCATTGACGACTTGAACACTCTTTGCTTCAAAAATAAGAAATATTGCAAAACACATAGAACCTCTCATTCTTGTTACCACAGCCAAAAACAAACTTTGTGAACAAGTTCTATACACCAAAACAGACCTAAGGCACGATTGATTGATCCCTCATACCTCCTAATACACAAACCACTGTTTTGCTGCAAAACAGAGTACTCCCTGCAACTTGAGTTCCATAACACTATCCACTCCTGCGTTTTTGCCCAAGCTTGTTCAAATACCTTCTAATCCATCCACCTGAGCTATCCTGTTCCTCCATTGCAAGCTGTAACACCTCTAACCCCACTTGCCATTTTCATTTCCAAGCTTTGAAGGTGGACTTCTATATCACGATACAAAGTGTTTCAAAGCAATCCAGGTATTGGAGAAGCTTCCTTGGACTTCAGGCAAGCTCAACAGAAGCTCAAACTCCATTAAAGGTTGCTACATTGCTCTACTCGATTCAAGCTGAAACAGGTAATCTATGGACTTTTATCTCTCTATCTAGGAATGGTTAGGCTTAGGTTTGTGAATGAAACATGTCTTACTCATAGCCCTGAAGCCATACATGTGATCAGTTTTTATTTATGTTAAGCGTGCTGTGAGAATTTTAGCCACGAACATTTGAAGAAAGTTAGGTCAGATTTTAGGGCCAGAGAAATTCTCTCTGGTCTTTGAGAGTTAGATTTAATGCTTTATATGGTTGGATTCGTGTTTAAATTCTCTACAAGTTTCGTGTTTTAAGATTTGTCAAAGGATCAAAGAATCAGGAGTTGACATGTTGTACAAGGAAGCGCGCACGTTTTTTCAAACAGGTGCTGGAGGTTGAAGAAGGTGTTGGCTTGGGTTGGGCCTGAGTCAGTTTTGCTTTTTGCATCCCCTTTTTCAGTTTGCACCCCCCTGGCCCATTTGATTAAATATGTGTCATTTTTATGTTTTTCCTTTTTATTCTGATTTTATATTTTTTGCTCAAACATAAAAAACACCAAAAATAGTTTTCCACATTTTTTGTAATATTTATTTGACATTTACTTACTTTTTAAAGCATATATATGTAAATAATATAAATCCTTTTTATTTAAAAACCCTAAAAAAATAATATAAAAAATATACATATTTTTCAGTTATTATTTTTATTTACACTTTGAAAACATTTTCTTGAATATACATTTTTTGCTAATAATTTATTTTATTTTTGTACATACTTAGCATATTTAATATATTTAATATATACATATACATATTTTATTAAATAATTAGGGCAAAAATAATACAAAATAATACATTTTTTATTTTTTTTAACATTTGACACCAAAATACTTTTTTAACAATATACTTTTTATTTTTTGCATAAATTAATATATATTGTATATAATTAATAAATATTACTATTTATTTAAAAATTAGGGTTTTGCCCTAAATGACCCAAATAATTAAAATTTGACTTTTTTTTATTTTGTCTACACTTCAAACATAAAAAACATTTTTCACATACATAAACAAATCTTTTTTTTGCATAATACATCTTTATTTGATATTTATTTAATTATATTTATTTAAATGTTAAATTTGGACTTGTACATTCGATATGGTTGTAATAACTTAGCATCTATTTCCTTGTCAAAATATCCCCAATTCAAATTTGTATCCCCATCCCCATAATCATGTTGTAATAATCTAGAACTTTAAATTCTCGCACATTTAAAAGCTTTCAATTATGCCATGCTTAGACTTAGGGCTTGTATGCAAATAAAATCAATAACTAGCTTGACCTAATCCAAGATAAACATGCATGAAAAACAAACACAATGCACACTTACACCCCTAGGGTTTCATCCACTTGTTGCCTTCAGAAATGGGCCATGGTTGCATGTTGAGTACTTTGGCAAAACAAAAACAAACAAAAAAGATCATAGTCCCTCGATGACGCTATCTTGGTTGCCCAAAAAATGATCAAGTCCCTTAAGGAAATTGCCAAAGATACTTGACACTATTGCTTTCATGGTCTATACGATGACCCACGCCCGTCCCGTTAACATCCTAACACAAGGTTGTTCACCAAATACAATGGTGAAACAACACTGTTAAAAGGGTTAAAAACATAAGAAAGATCTTTGAGTAAATTAGGGTAGATAGCTCTTAGTTACTTGATCAAACTTGCAAAACATCCTTGCCATTTTTCAAAACACACATCACAACACAACTTCAAAACAAACTTTCAAAAACATTGAAACATCTTTTCAAAAAGACAAACACCTTTGTAAAACATTCAAACAAGAATTGTTACAAAGGTTGCCTAGACAAGGCATCTTTTTCAAAACATTTTCAAAACCACACACACAAAGCACCATTACAAACAATTGAAAAGCAAAGGCAAGTGATCTAAGCAAGTAACTAAGAGCCCATGGATAACCATGGATAGAAAGGGTGCTAATACCTTCCATTTCTATAATCTACTCCCCGAACCCAAGAAAACATCTCAAAGGTCTTTCCTGTGCTTTTTGACCTTTCCTTAGGATAAAAATAAAAAGTCGGTGGAGACTCTTGCTAAACCGAAACATTTGCAAACACAAATGCAAAACCTCAAGTCAGTTCTCCCACCGTATCACAGAACTGGCGACTCTGCTGGGGATTACTTTAAAAGTGGAGTAACCTTAGGGCTTAGATCACCCTTTTGTATGATTATTGTTTGCTTTGATTGCTTTACATTTTGGTTCTCTTGTTTGGGCTTGAAATCCTCCACCCGGATTTGGGAAACATTCATAGATAGCAATACATTGTGGAAACTGTGCGGGGTATACCGACACGGTTGAAGCAATAGCTATATTAGTGCGACATATTTGTGAGTACCAGTAGCCTTTGAGTCAATCAAAGAGAATACGGGGCCGCTGTGTGATGTCACTAAGCACTAATGACCTAGAACCTTACTTGACCATCTTGGCCTTTTATTAGGGGTAGTGAGATGACCGGCTTTGGTGCAGTCCGAAGTTGGTAGATACTCGATACTACACTCATTGAGGGTTGTTTTCTTGGAATATTTTGGTCGCTAGTTAAGTGGCTAAACCAAAACAATGAACATAGAAAACAATCCAATGATATTGAGCTCCTTAGAACCCGGTTACTATTTATAGGACAGGTTTTGAGCCAACTACACTCAAGAGGGTACTTACCTATGAAACCTCATGCAAGCCTGAAACTAGGGTTTTGTGTGACTTGCTTGTACATGTGTTTGTGCATACATCATGAACATCATAAAGCATCATATGCATCCACTAACCATTTCAAGGGTTTGGATCTTCATCTTTGTTCTTGTTTTGTAGGTCATGGAATCTCTTCGTAGGAAAACAATTCAAGTCAACCTTGTGAGAATCCCTCCTCAACTCAAGGAGCTTACATCCAGAATTCCAGAAAATTCTCTCTTCAGCGAAAGACATGGTAGACTTCTCAACCTAGTCAACACCAGCATTGAAGAAGACATGGTGAAAGTGCTGTTCCAGTTCTTTGACCCCCTTCACCACTGTTTCACCTTTCCCGACTACCAATTGGTGCCTACTTTGGAGGAATTTTCTTAACTCCTGAGAATTCCTATTCTTAATCAACTACCCTACAACGGTACAGAAAAAGAACCAAAACCTGAAGATGTTGCTCAAGCACTGCACTTGCAACCATCTGACATCAAGGGGCATTGGGAAACCAGAAGTGGTGTCAAGGGCTTCTTGGCAAAGTTCTTGTTTGAGAAGGCACAAGAGTGTTGGAATTCCATGGATCTGCAAGCCTTTGAAGAGATTGTGGCACTCCTTATTTATGGGTTGGTCTTGTTCCCAAATCCTGACCAACTTATAGATGTGAATGCTGTCAAGATTTTCATATCCAGGAATCCCATACCTACATTGCTTGGGGACATCCTACACTCATTTTACACATGAACAATAAGGAAAAGAGGTGTTCTCATGTGCTGTACTCCTCTCCTTGCAAGGTGGTTTATTTCTCACCTTCCACAAACAGTGCTGAAGAATGAACAAGGCTTAAGGTGGTCACAACGGTTGATGACCCTCACACATTCTGATGTACATTGGTGTTCTCAGTCCAGAGAAAATGTCATCATCATTGATCATTGTGGTGAATTTCCTAATGTCCCATTACTTGTCATTAGGGGAGGCATTACCTACAACCTTTGTCTAGCTTTGAGACAATTTGGATATGCTCGGAGGGATGGCCCTCATGACATGCTGATTCCTGACCTAGTTTTTGATTTCGAAAACGATGCGCAAGGACTTCGACAAAGGTTCATCAGAGCTTGGAGGATGCCTAACAAGGTGGACAGTAAGACACTGGGGCACAAGAATTCCATCCCCCTTGAGCCTTACCTCAAGTGGGTACGAACCCACTCTCAGAATCTTATGATGTTGTATCCTCACATTCTCCCTTTGATTAAAGAGCCTGCTAAGGAAGGAGAGGTTCCATACACCATCCTATATCCTAGCATGCCAACATCATGGGAGGAGATGCAAAAGAGTTGGATCCAACTCAAGGAAGAACGGGATACTTTTGAAGCCAGCTTCTATGCCAGTGAGAAGAATGTTTTGGAGCTTACCCGCCGACTCCACTAGGAAGAGACTCTCAACACTTACATCGCACCAAAGAGGATGCGCAACGTCTTTTTACCTTAAGAAGCTCTGTAATATTTGGCCCATGGGGCATTTATGTACTGACAAAATTTCTTCTTATTAATATGACGTGTGTTCTTTTTGTCTGCAACAACTTTGAATTTCTAAATCCTTGAATGCATTGCATGAATAAACATATCATTCATCATATGCACAAACAGGTCTTCAAGCCATGTTTCCTTATCTTTCTGCTGTTTATTTCAGCAAGATGGATTTGGAGCAAACAGTGAAGGACCTACAGGCACAAAATTCACAATTTCAACAACTCCTCATGACCTTGGCAAAGGGTCAGGAGGATCTCAAAGTTCTTCTAGAGAAAAGTAAAGAGAAGAAAAAGAAAAAGAGACCGGGGGTAGCTACTTTCGGAAGAAGATTTGAGAGTGATGCTAGAAGGACTCTTGAGTTCCCGTCAACATCCGACGAGGGGATTGGCAAGGGGAAGGGAGTTACCGTACCTTTCGAATCTAAGGTAGAAAAGGAGGAAGAGGAAGCAGACGAAGACTATTCAGAACAACAGTATCCTCCAGCGGATGACAAGTACAAGAACCTCGAAGACAGATTGGCAGCCATGGAATTGCAGAGAATGCCCGGATTGGATTTTGAGGAGCTAGGGCTAGTGGCTGGGATTGTTATCCCTCCTAAATTCAAGGTCCCAACATTCTCCAAATACGACGGTCTGTCTTGCCCTAAGATGCACTTGAGGTCGTATGTTAGGAAGATCCAGCCACATTCATCCGACAAAGATCTCTGGGTACATTTCTTCTAGGACAGCTTGTCTGGTACTTGGCAGCCGCTTTCTATCGTCAGTATCAGTACAACACTGATTTGGCGCCGACCCGTACTCAGATACAGAGTATGGGAATGGCTTCAAATGAAGGGTTCAAGGAGTACGCCCAGAAGTGGCGCGACCTGGATTGAAGGGTGCAGCCACCGCTATCAGATAAGGAATTAGTTGACATGTTTTTGGGGACCCTATCTGGCCCTTTCTTCAACCATCTAATCGGAAGCTCCTCTGCGGGATTTACGGAGTTGATTTTGACTGGCAAGAGGGTGGAAGCCGGTATCAAAAGTGGAACAATTCAAAAGGATACTTCCGCATCCACAGCTGCTAGAAAACCTTTCCCAGCCAAGAAAGAAGCATCTGCTGTGTACACTCAGAAAAATCGGGAAAGAGAGGAACGTTAGCCAACAGTAGGGGTCGTATTAATACAGAAGTCCGCATCAGACCAGCTTAAAAACAACCAACCAAGGAATGATCAGCCCAAAACTTATTAGCAAAGGCCACCACGACAGTTTACTCCAGTAAATATGACACCTGCTCAGATCCTTCCGCATCTCCTGAAATTGAACCTTGCTAATTTAAAAGAAGCGCCAAAGAATGTAAATACCACTTCCCCGCATTATCATCCCAAAGCCAAGTGTGCTTAGCATTCCGACAGTATTGGGCACGATACCAATAATTGCTGGGCACTTAAGCATAAAATTCAGGATTTAATTGACGCCAAAGAGGTCGAGTTTGACGCTCCTGAAAAGCCCAATGTTATATCCGCGCCAATGCCCAAGCACGGTCACAATGTGCATGCTGTTTTGGAAAATCTCCATGTTACTGATGTTGCCGATCTATTGACTCCATTGTTAGTGATAAAGGAAAACTTGTTGAGAGTCGGGACCTTTCCTGGTTGTGATGAAGATTGCTATTTTTGTCTAAATATTCAAGATGATTATGTTGAAGTCGGGTGTCCAACGCCTGATGGATACTCAAGAAATACTTTTTCAAAAAACCCCTGTTAACACTTTCAATCCAATTGCTCCTGATACTTGTGATACCTCAACCAATGATATTGCCATCATAACCATTTCCGACAATCCTCCCAAGGCTTGCAAAAGGCCTGTCAGGATTACACCCAACTCTGAATGTGTACCTCTAAAGTTCACCATGTTGAGACCTGTCCCGTACCAGTCAAGCAAAATGATACCGTGGAACTATGGGGGAGAAATCTTCTACCACGGCATCAAACAAATCGAAACAGTCTAAGAAATTTCCGAAGAAGACCTTGATGTAGGAAACATCGCGGGTACTAGCAAGATCACTTGCAGTGGCCGGATCTTTTCTCCAGAGATTGCTCCTCCCCGAGTAGTCTTCGGACCCTTAAAAGCTTCTGCACCTGTTGGACCCTCTGTGCAAGGCCCAGTGATTGAAGAGTTAAACGCTTCTGAAGAAAGACCATCCGCTGATAACACCGACAAAGGTAAGGGGATACTGAAAGAGCTTGTCAAGACGAAGGCTCATGCTGTGGTTATCCTTGAAACCACTCAGAAGGAGATGGATGAGATCTTAAAAATAATCCGCAAAAGTGACTACGACGTGGTAGAACAACTGGGACAAACCCCCTCTAAAATCTCAATGTTAGCTCTCCTGCTCTGTTCAGAGGCCCACGCTAAGGCTCTGATTAAATTCTTGAAAACAACACATGTCCCCCAAGAGACCTCAGTTGACCAATTTCAAAGTTGTGTGGCCAGCCTTACTGCTGACAATGGCCTGGGCTTTTCCGATGCGGACCTAAGTCCCAAAGGAAGGAAGCACAATGATGCATTACATGTTTCAGTTGAGTGCCGAGGGACCACTCTCACCCATGTCTTGGTCGATACTGGTTCTTCCCTAAATGTGTTGCCAAAGAAGGCCTTAGATTGTCTGGATTGTGAAGGTTTGACCCTCAAGCCTAGCAACATTATCGTCAGAGCTTTCGATGGTTCCAAAAGAATGGTTCATGAGGAGGTTGATATTCCCATCAAGGTAGGCACCGAAGTGTTCAACTCCACTTTCTACGTAATGGACATCCGCCCATCATACTCTTGCTTTCTAGGAAGACCATGGATCCATTATGCCGAGGCGGTTACGTCCTCTTTGCACCAGATGCTGAAGTATCCTGTTAAGGGTAAAATCATAATTGTGCATGGCGAGGAGGAGTATATGATTAGCCATCTCAATTCCTTCCGATATATGGAGTTAGATGGAGAGTTCATCGAAAACCTTTTCAGCATTTCGAGGAAGTTTCTCCCGAGGTTGCGGTTGCAAAGACAGCAGTTGAGATACCTATCACTCCCAAGCATATGGTTAAGATGGCATCTCTCAAGGATGCAAAGGCTGTGATTAAGGAGGGGAAGAGTACAATGTGGTGACTGAAGGGGTGAAAAACACAAGAAGGGGGGGTTGAATTGTAAAACTGGAATCTTAAAGCAAATGACAAGATATTTTTATCCTGGTTCGTTTGATCTCAAACTACTCCAGTCCACCCGTCAAGGTGATTTCGCCTCTCTCCAACGAGGTCTTAATTCACTATATTCAACTGAATACAAATCTGCTTTAACAACTGCTAAAGCCTTCTTGATTCAAACCACAATCCGGTTTGTCAAGGCAACACTTTCTTACAAAGGTATAAAATAATGTGTGAATGTTTTCTACAAAACTTTATCACAACTGTGATGTATACACAAATTAAGCTTAGAAACTTAGAATGCTAAACACTAATGGAGTATCAGAGTTTGTTGGTTTAGCAAAACTGGTAGATGAAGATTATGGATCAGCTTTGTGCGTGTAGAGAATTGGAGAGCATTAGCCATGATAATCTTCGAAGCCTTGTTTATATAGCACTTGAGAAGATGAACGTTGAATGCAATATTCTTGATTCAATGCTAATAACAAGCTTTCCTTTTTGAGCAGATCTTGTCTAGAATGAAGCCGTTGGAATTAAATTAGCGTTCAATGCACAGTACCGTTGCTTCTTCAATGCACGTTCTGGCTTGGCTCATTCTGATTCTGCTTCGCTGCTGATGAACTATTGATTCTGTATCAGAGTGTTTACGCGCAGTTCTGTTCATCAAGCTTCAGCATGTACGAGCGTTGATCATCTGATCTTCACGTTCTGATTCAGCAACTTCTGATGCTTGTGTATCAAATCAAGTTCTGATGCTGAATGAGTGATCTTGCTTATTTTAATCAGCATATCTGCAAGTCAGAGCATGGTAATTTTAGGCAGCATATAATTCAAACATGAAACATATAAATACTATATCTTTTCACTTTGTTATCATCAAAACTTAAATGTAGGGTACTAGATTCAAACATTGTTCTAACAATCTCCCCCTTTTTGATGATGAAAAAAACTAGATATTTTAAATGAAAAAATAACGTGAAAAGTATCTGGGAAATGTTTCAGAGTTAAGAAGTAAGGAGAAATCAGAGTTTAAGAAATACTCCCCCTGAGTTTGTTACTTCCCTTTGATATGCGTGTTCTTCAGGATCAGATCTTTGTCTATCTTTGAGCATCAGATTATAGGTCTTTGACTTATCAGAGAGCAGAGCTTTAGAGCTTTTCCTGTCAGAGCTTTGCTTCGGATCAGAGTGTTAGGTCGATCAGAACTTCATATTTGATCAGAGCAACATGAGCTTCTACATTTTGATCAGAGCTTCTAGCTTCTAGTCTTCATAGTGTTCAAGAGCTTCCTTGTGCCTGTAGACTTAAAAACAAAACAGAAAAACATTTCAAGTAATAGAGTTAGAATGTTTGAGAATTTCTGTCTAGTTAGCCGTTATTGATTTTAAATATCATTCTTGTTCTCCCCCTTTTTGTCAGCAATCAAAAAGTGTTAGTGATGTGCTAAAACAATTTGGATCAGAAAAACAAATTATATTAAAATAGTTCAGAGCAAAAGAACATTACAAAACATAGTCAAAACAGTACATCAGAAGATGAAGAAAAACATGAAAAATTATGCATGAAAAAGATTTATGGTTGTGGGGGCATGCGTGAGAACAGGCTTTCCAGCATTGCTTGAATCTTTTCAGAAGTTTCATTCTGCTTCTGAACCATGGTGACAACAGTGTCAATTTTGCTGTCCTGTACATTCATTCTTGCTTCCATCTTCTGATCATTCTCTTCCATCCGCTGCTGTAGACGCAAGTCATTCAGCCTTAATTCTTCCAGAGCCTGCCTGTCCAAGGCAGCTTGAGAACTTTCAGCAGGAGGAAGCTTCTCAGAACTTTCAGCTACATCTTCTGCTGGATTTTCTTCCTGAAGGGTCTTGTCTTCTGATGGTTGCACCTGTGCAGCTTGCTCTTTCTCAGACCACGATTCACTGTCCAGAGGGAGCACAACTTCTTGAGGCAGCTGACTCTCAACTTCCTTCAGCAGCTTGCTAAAGTTCTGTTGAGCCTGCTCGTAGTTGACGTCCTGCAGCTTGAGTGCTTCAGCACGTACCCATAGTCTAAACTGTGACCAGAGCTGATCAGAAGCAGCTGGGTCGATCATCCCCGGACAGACTTGCTTCAAAGAAGCAATCCATTGCAGCATACCTGTTTCAAAATTCAAAATACCAGAGCCAACATCTGGTTGCTTTGGTTTGGGTATGGCAATTTTGTGTCTTAGATCAGCAAGACGTTCAAGACTTGTTAAGTCAATGAAAGTTCTGCTGGGGTTTTCAGCGGATTGGTTTTCAGAGGTTGTTTGTTTTGGAGGAGGGTTATCAGAATCAGAGGATATTTCTATTGGAGTGGTTGGAGTTTTTGGAGGTGTTGATTCCTCTGAAGATGGCAACTGGGGCCTGACAATGGTGGTTCCACATGGCAACTGGATTGCCAGCGGTGAAGGTTGAGGTGAGTGGGGATCAGAATGATGAGGAGACGGGGTTTCATAGCGGTGAAACTCTGTTTGTGGTGAAGGTGGATTATTTTCAGGTTGAGGAGGTGGAATCTCTGATTGCTCAGGGATTAGAGGTTCTTTTGTGATTGGTTGTTGTTGTTGTGGTTCTGGTTCTGGTTGTTGTTGAATTTCTGGTTCAGGTTGTGGTTCTGGTTGTGGAGGAGGAGTATTTAGTGGTTCAGAATTTGGTTGAGCAGAAGCATGTTCACGCTCAATATCAGCTAGCACTCTATCAAGTGCTGGTGTTGTTGAAACAGTTGGTTGTTTGGTAATTTTAATTCTGGTTCTTCTGAGTTGTAAGGTCTCAGAAGGGTCTTCTGGTATGGTTTCATCAATAGTAGGGATTGGGATGGATATTCTGTGAGAGGTTTGAGAAGGGGCAGCAGATGTTGGAATAGTAGATGAAATTGAAATAGGGGCAGCAGATGAATTACCTCGTTTCTTTGGAGTCTGATGAGATGATCCTTCTGCTTTCCTCTTCTTTGTCTTCTTCTGAGTCACTTCAGGTTGAACTTGACTCAGATCTTTGATCTTCAGCTTTGAACCTGCATCTTCTTCCTTGTATGAATCTGGATACTTGAGAAACATATCAGGTTGGGATTCCATTTCAGAAAATTTTGGGAAATTACTCAGAGGCACTCTTCTTCTGGAGATGTCAGCAGTTGAAGAAGCTCTGGGTTCCTTCTTAATATTTTCTATCAGCTTCATCTTTTTCAGGTTCTTAGCGTTCAGCGGTTTTCCAACAGTTGGTTCCATAGTGCCCAGCACTTGAGCTTCGCTCAGATAATCTATCAGCTTATTCTCTGTCATAATATCTGATATGAGCCTTCCAAACGGTATCCAGTCCCTTTTGGTCCTTTCTTCTTCTCTTGTCTCTTTCACACTAGTCTTGAGATGGTTGAACAGGAAGTGTGCCAGATTGATCTTCACCCTCTGATCAATAAAGTAGATCAGAAATTGCTGATCCACGTTTATATAATCAGGAGAGCTTGTTGGCTTCCTGTGATTGAAACAGCCCAGAACAATCTTGGCCCATACTCTGCAGTGATCCTTCAGATCCTTAATTTTGCTGCTGGGAAAACCAAGAGTGAAAATGCAGTTGGCTACCACACCTATATCAGGGCATCTATCAGCCATGTCCACACAACGGACTCCACCACCACTTTGACCGATTAACCTAGCAATGAGGTCTTCAGAAATTACTATCTTCTTTCCCATGACAGAAGAGATGACTAGATGTTTATGAATCTTGGCGTGAATCCAAAATTCCTTGACAAGCTCTGGGAAAGTTGGTCCAACCAACCTATCGAAATACCTCTCCCACTTTTGAGCCCTAATTTCATCAGTTAGGTCAAATCCATTATCCTTCAAGCTTTCGAAGTCGATGATTAACTCAGAGAGAACCTCAAGATTCTTTACTGGTGTGAGAAGAGTTCTGGTAGGCACCTGATATTGCTCAGAAGTTTCTTTCTTCTGATTCCCTGCAGAAATGCTGGAGGATGCCATTGTTCTCACACAACAAAGCTTTGAGAATGATTTGAGAGAAAAAGGTTTGGGAGATAAACTCAGAAATATGCAGAAAAAGTTTCAGAGATTATGAGAAAGCGTAAAGAATAAGAATGAAGAATAATGTGCTTAAATAAGGTTTTCAAAAATTATTTTGAAAAATTAAACGTTTTTAAGAGAGAGAAAAAAATAATGATTGCCATTAACAAGCGTGATTACTTTGCATTAAATGCTTGCTGATTTTGGGGGATTTGAGAAAGATACTTAAAACGGTTACCAGACATGTGTCTCAATGCACCCAATCAGCACTTTGCCTTCTCAGAAGCGTGCACGCGTTCTGCTTCAGGGATTTGCTGATGATTGGATGACACTTGTTTGATGTAGTGATCAGCACGTCTGTCTTTGAGATTAGACTCTCAGATCTTTAGACTTGCATCTGATACAATCTGCATGTTCTATCTTTCTGAAAGAAGATTGATCAGAAGTTCACAGTAATATAATTACATTCTGAAGATAAATACATGGAATTAAAACATTTTCATTCTGGGCATACTTTCATGCTGAGATGTTTCAGAATGAAATTAAACCTATCTTCTGAAAGGGGTTTAGTAAAGATATCAGCCCATTGATGGTCTGTATCTATAAATTTCAAGTTTAAAATACCTTTCTAAATATAGTCCCTAATGAAATGATGTTTTATTTCTATATGCTTAGCTCTAGAATGTAAAATAGGATTCTTACTTAAGCAAATAGCAGAAGTATTATCACAGAGAATAGGAATGTTACTCTCAAAAATATGGAAGTCTTCAAGCTGACTTTTCATCCAGAGCATTTGTGTGCTACATCCTGCTGCTGCTATGTACTCAGCTTCTGCTGTTGACAGAGCAATTGTTGATTGCCTTTTGCTGGACCACGAGATCAGATTTTCTCCCAGAAACTGGCAGCTTCCAGAAGTACTTTTTCGTTCCACTCTGTCTCCAGCAAAATCAGCATCGCAGTAGCCTACTAAGCTGTAATCACTAGATTTTCTATAAAACAAACCCAGATTAGTAGTACCTTTCAGATACTTGAAAATTCGCTTAACAGCTGTTAAGTGAGATTCTCTAGGATCTGATTGGAATCTAGCACAAATACATACGCTGAATAAGATATCAGGTCTTGAGGCTGTCAGATAAAGGAGAGAACCAATCATACCTCTGTAGACTTTCTGTTCTACGCTTTTGCTTACCTCTTCTCTTTCCAGAATGCACGTGGGATGCATTGGAATCTTTGATGGCTTACATTCTGAGAGGTCAAATTTCTTCAGAAGATCTCTGATGTATTTGCTCTGATGAATGTAAGTTCCCTCTGGAGTTTGATTGATCTGAATTCCTAGAAAGAATTTCAGTTCCCCCATGAGGCTCATCTCAAATTCTGCCTGCATACACTTAGCAAATTTTCTTCCAAGAGAAGGATTAGTAGAACCAAAGATTATATCATCAACATAAATTTGACAGACTAAAATGTCACTCTTAACTGTTTTACAGAATAGAGTAGTGTCCACTTTCCCTCTGGTGAATTCATTTTCAAGCAGAAAGTTACTTAGCCTTTCATACCAAGCTCTGGGAGCTTGTTTCAGACCATACAGTGACTTTTTCAGTTTGAAAACATGTTCTGGATGTTTTGTATTTTCAAAACCTGGGGGTTGGTGAACATAAACTTCTTCTTCTATATAACCATTTAAGAATGCACTTTTGACATCCATCTGATACAGAGTGATGCCTCTATTAACAGCAAATGAAATTAAAAGTCTGATAGATTCTAACCTGGCGACTGGGGCAAAGGTTTCTGTATAGTCTATCCCCTCTTGCTGACTATAACCTTGTGCAACCAGTCGTGCCTTGTTTCTGACGACTTCACCTTGTTCATTGAGCTTGTTTCTGAACACCCATCTTGTTCCAATGACGTTGAATCCTTTTGGTCTGGGAACGAGATCCCATACGTCGTTTCTGGTGAATTGATTCAGCTCTTCTTGCATTGCCAGAATCCAGTCATTGTCCAGAAGTGCTTCATCAATAGAAGAAGGTTCAATCAGAGACACAAGTCCCATAAGAGTTTCTTCAGAGTTTCTGAAGCTTGCTCTTGTTCTGATTGGATCTTCCTTTCTTCCTAGGATAGTTTCTTCTGGGTGATCCAAACTGCTTCTGGGCAATCTCTTCTGAGGTTGATCAGCAGCTGTTGTAGGATTTCTAGCATTGCTTCTTTCAGACGTTGAAGGAATGTCTGTGTTGAGAGCTTCTGATGACTTGTCTTCAGAACCTGCAAATTCAATTTCTATACCTGCAAGATTTTCATTCTGCTTTGACTTTTCAGAGTCAAGCTTGTCATCAAAACGAACACTGATTGATTCTTCCACAATCTGTGTTTCTGTATTGTATACTCTGTACCCTCTTGAGCGTTCAGAGTATCCTAACATAATACACTTCTGTGCCTTAGAATCAAACTTGTTCAAATAATTCTTTGTATTCAATATAAAGCAAGTACATCCAAATGGATGAAAATACGAAATGTTGGGCTTTCTGTTCTTCCACAATTCATATGGAGTCTTTTCCAGAATAGGTCTTATTGAGATTCTATTCTGAATGTAGCACGCTGTGTTTATTGCCTCTGCCCAGAAAGTCTTAGCAACGTTTGTCTCATTGATCATGGTTCTGGCCATTTCTTGCAATGTTCTGTTCTTTCGTTCTACAACTCCATTTTGTTGGGGAGTTCTAGGACAAGAGAAATCATGCAGAATGCCTTTGTCATTAAAGAATGACTCAAAATCTTTATTTTCAAATTCTCCACCATGATCACTTCTGACTTTAACGATTCTAAGATCTTTTTCATTCTGAACTTGGTTACAGAAGGTAACAAACACAGAGTGTGACTCGTCCTTGTGTCTTAAGAACTTTACCCATGTCCATCTGCTATAGTCATCTACGATTACTAACCCATACTTCTTGCCACTGACAGAAGCAGTTTTAACTGGTCCAAATAAGTCAATGTGCAGAAGTTCTAATGGCTTAGAGGTAGAAACAACATTTTTGGATTTAAAAGAAGGTTTTGCAAATTTGCCTTTCTGACATGCTTCACACAGAGCATCTGAATTGAACTTCAAATTTGGAAGTCCTCTGACCAGATTGAGTTTGTTAATCTGAGATATTCTTCTCATACTAACATGCCCCAATCTTCTGTGCCAGATCCACTGCTCGTTGTTAACAGACAGAAGACATTTTACGTTCTGACTCTTTAGTTCAGAAAGTTTGATTTTGTAAATGTTGTTTTTCCTCTTTCCATTAAACAAGATAGTCCCATCTTTCTGACTAACAGCTTTACATGATTTTTGATTAAAGATTATATCATAACCGTTATCACTTAATTGACTTATGGATAACAGGTTATGCATCAATCCATCAACTAGCAGAACATTATTAATAGAGGGAAGATTTCCGTTACCTACAGTTCCAGAGCCAATAATCTTTCCCCTCTGATTGCCTCCAAAGCCAACGTGGCCTCCAGGCTTAAGTTCCAGGCTTTGGAACATATGCCTTCTTCCCGTCATGTGTCGTGAGCAGCCAGAGTCCAGGTACCATGACTGGTGTTTCTGACTTGCTGCTAAAGATATCTGCAACATGTATTATTTTATCCTTAGGTACCCAGATCTTCTTGGGTCCTGATTTGTTAGTTTTACCAAAACTCTGGTTGAATTTTGGTTTCACAGAGTGATTACTACTAGTATATTTGATGTCATGTGTGTGACCATACACAAAGTGTGAATTTAAAGGAGTGTGTTTAATGGTTAGATCCATGACATTCTTAGGTGTAGGAACCTTACCTAGGTATCCTATTCCTTTCCTGCCGTTTCTGCTAACTCCATAGATCATTGAAGCCATTCTGCTTCTATCTATGCTTTTAGCAAGGAACTTCTGGAAACTGTGATCATACTCCTTGATGATCTCATCAGCGTTGCTGGGAGTTTCAGAAATTGGTTCCTTCTGAGAGTTTTGTAAAGAGTTTTCTAATTTTAAAATTTTATCTCTCAGCTCAGAGTTTTCCAATTTGAGACTCTCAGACTTATTAGAGTCAGATTCAAGAGTCCTTTTCAGGTCTCTGAATTTAGCTCTAATCTGCTGATAACGTTCCAGAATTTCATTGAGGCTTTCAGCAAGTTCAGCCTTTGTAAAATTAACAGCGAAGTTATGGAATACCTCTTCTGTGTCTGATTCTGAGTCTGATTCAGAAGCTTCACTGTCATCTGGAATGTTAGCCATGAGCGCTATGTTTTCCCTTTCATCATCTGATTCTGAGTCAGCTTCAGACGAGTCAGAGTCATCCCATGTGGCCATGAGACTTTTCTTCTTCTCTCTTCCAAACTTCTTTTTGGGCTTTTCCCTCTGAAGCTTTGGGCAGTCACTCTTGTAGTGTCCTTGCTCATTGCACTCGTAGCATATGATGTCTTTTGTATTTGGCTTCTTGCTACCGGAGGAGCCTTCAGATCTTCTGTATCCAGAGGAAGAATCTGTCCTTCTGTATCTGGAAGAAGACTCGTTCTGATCAGACCTTCTGGGATTCCTGAACTTCCTTTGTCTTTGCTTCCACAGTTGATTTACTCTTCTGGAGAGAAGGGAAAGTTCGTCTTCTTCTGATGAGGATCCATCAGATGTTTCTTCAACTGCCTGCAAAACTTTAGATTCAGATTTTCTGTTAGATTTTAAAGCTATAGGCTTACCTTGCTTCTGAGGCTCGTCAGCTTCTAGCTCTATCTCATGACTTCTGAGGGAGCTTATAAGTTCCTCCAGAGTGATTTTGTTGAGATCTTTCGCCAGCTTCAGAGCAGTAACCATAGGCCTCCACTGCTTGGGTAAACTTCTGATTATCTTCTTGACATGGTCAGCAGTAGAGTATCCTTTGTCCAGAACTTTGAGACCAGCTACCAGAATCTGGAATCTAGAGAACATAGTTTCAATGGATTCAGATTCTTCCATTTTAAACGCCTCATACTTCTGAATGAGCGCCAGAGCTTTTGTTTCTTTGACTTGAACGTTGCCCTCGTGCGTCATTCTGAGAGAATCAAAGATGTTCTTAGCTGTATCTCTGTTGGAGATCTTTTCATACTCAGTATATGAAATGGCACTGAGGAGGATGGTTCTGGCCTTATGGTGATTCTTGAAATCACGCTTTTGTTGATCAGTCATTGATTTTCTTTCAATCTTCTGACCAGTTGCATTCACAGGGTGCGTGTATCCATCTGTCACCATATCCCACAGATCAGCATCATGTGCTAGAAAGAAGCTTTCAATTCTGTCTTTCCAGTAGTCAAAGTTTTCTCCATCAAAAACTGGAGGTTTGCCGCTGAATCTGTCTCTATCCTCATTGTTGTCATTGCTGAAATGAGAGTTGTTTCCTGCCATTGTGTTTTTCTGACGCTGGATCTTGTACTGACACGGTTAAGTGTTTTAGCTCAGAACCAGGCGCTCTGATGCCAATTGAAGGGGTGAAAAACACAAGAAGGGGGGGTTGAATTGTAAAACTGGAATCTTAAAGCAAATGACAAGATATTTTTATCCTGGTTCGTTTGATCTCAAACTACTCCAGTCCACCCGTCAAGGTGATTTCGCCTCTCTCCAACGAGGTCTTAATTCACTATATTCAACTGAATACAAATCTGCTTTAACAACTGCTAAAGCCTTCTTGATTCAAACCACAATCCGGTTTGTCAAGGCAACACTTTCTTACAAAGGTATAAAATAATGTGTGAATGTTTTCTACAAAACTTTATCACAACTGTGATGTATACACAAATTAAGCTTAGAAACTTAGAATTCTAAACACTAATGGAGTATCAGAGTTTGTTGGTTTAGCAAAACTGGTAGATGAAGATTATGGATCAGCTTTGTGCGTGTAGAGAATTGGAGAGCATTAGCCATGATAATCTTCGAAGCCTTGTTTATATAGCACTTGAGAAGATGAACGTTGAATGCAATATTCTTGATTCAATGCTAATAACAAGCTTTCCTTTTTGAGCAGATCTTGTCTAGAATGAAGCCGTTGGAATTAAATTAGCGTTCAATGCACAGTACCGTTGCTTCTTCAATGCACGTTCTGGCTTGGCTCATTCTGATTCTGCTTCGCTGCTGATGAACTATTGATTCTGTATCAGAGTGTTTACGCGCAGTTCTGTTCATCAAGCTTCAGCATGTACGAGCGTTGATCATCTGATCTTCACGTTCTGATTCAGCAACTTCTGATGCTTGTGTATCAAATCAAGTTCTGATGCTGAATGAGTGATCTTGCTTATTTTAATCAGCATATCTGCAAGTCAGAGCATGGTAATTTTAGGCAGCATATAATTCAAACATGAAACATATAAATACTATATCTTTTCACTTTGTTATCATCAAAACTTAAATGTAGGGTACTAGATTCAAACATTGTTCTAACAGTGACATTTGCCTGACTTTCCCCATAAGACAGACAAGTTTGGTTTAGGGTTTACTGCGGCGGGACAAAAGGCTATGCGTCGCTCCAAAATTGAAAAGACACCCATCAAGATTTCTCTCCATGGGATCAATGCTGTAGAAGGTGAAGATGAGGAAAGCCACTTTGAAGATTGGATCTTTCTAACGGTCGAAGGGGGTTTGAGCAATTGGGAGGCAAAGGGTTTTGTCCCTATCACCTTTATTAACCAGTAATTTTTATCTTTGAACAATTTCCAGTTTTTATGGTCTGTAATAACTAAAACAATTCGCACTATTTTTCACCTCATGCCTTTCCCGGGGCATGTAGGTCCATTTGTAAGGGCTTGATTCTCTTCATAATCATATGCCATGTTTAATGAATCATTGGACATTTTTCATTTATAAACTGTTGTGTTCATTTTCTTTCCTTTTGCATTTTTGTTTGTTTAAGGATGGCTATCCCTTACACACACCCATACTCACAAATGCAGGTACCCATCCACTCTGGATTCCATGGGTGACTATTCTGCCGTAGCTTTCAACAACTCTGAAGATTTCGTCAATCAAGTTGAGTACGAAGTTGACGAAGATTGTGAAGTGCCAGGAGAATTAGCCAGACTTCTACAGCAAGAAGAGAGGGCCATCTTGCCTCATGAAGAGTTGTTAGAAACCATCAACTTAGGGACAGAGGAATATAGGAAGGAAGTAAAAGTGGGTGCCAACCTGGAACCAAGTGTCAAGGAGCGCTTAGTACAGTTATTGAATGAAAATGTTGAAATCTTCGCCTGGTCTTATGAAGACATGCCAGGGTTAGACACAGACATCGTGGTTCACCGTCTCCCCACGAGGGAAGATTGTCCACCGATCAAGCAAAAGGTTCGCCGAATGAGGTCTGACATGTCTGAGAAAATTAAGGCTGAAGTAATGAAGCAATTCAACGCTGGCTTTCTGGATGTTACATCTTATCCACAATGGGTTGCTAACATCGTGCCCGTACCTAAAAAAGACGGCAAGGTCAGAATGTGTGTAGACTATCGGGATTTGAACAGGGCTAGCCCTAAAGATGATTTTCTGCTGCCGCACATTGACATCTTGGTTGACAACACAACTCAACACAAGGTATTTTCCTTCATGGACGGATTCTCGGGCTACAACCAGATCAAAATGGCCCCCGAGGACATGGAGAAAACTACCTTTGTTACACAATGGGGTACCTTCTGCTACAAGGTGATGCCGTTCGGACTGAAGAACGCAGGGGAAACTTATCAACGCGCCATGGTAGCTTTGTTTCATGATATGATACATCATGAGATTGAAGTTTACGTAGAAGATATGATATCTCGATCACAAACAGAAGAAGAGCACCTTGAACATTTGCAGAAGCTGTTTGCCAGGTTGAAGGAGTACAAACTCAGACTGAATCCAAGCAAGTGCACTTTTGGAGTTAGGTCTGGTAAACTTCTGGGATTTATTGTCAGCAACAAGGGCATTGAGGTCGATCCAGCAAAAGTAAAGGCTATACAAGAAATGCCGGCTCCCCGTACTGAAAAGGAGGTTAGAGGGTTCTTGGGACGCTTGAACTATATCGCCAGGTTTATCTCTCAACTGACGTCTACCTGTGAGCCAATTTTCAAACTATTAAAGAAGGATCAGGTAGTTGAATGGAACGACGATTGCCAAGTTGCTTTTGATAAGATCAAGGAGTACTTATTGGAACCTCCTATTCTGATGCCACCCGTCGAAGGAAGACCGTTGATCATGTATTTGACTATTTTGGATAACTCAATAGGGTACGTGCTGGGCCAACATGACGAGTCTGGTCGAAAAGAGCATGCCATTTATTACCTTAGCAAAAAGTTTACCGACTGTGAGACTCGCTACTCACTGCTCGAGAAAACTTGCTGCGCTTTGGTATGGGCTGCTCGCCGACTAAGGCAGTATATGTTGACTCATACCACTTTGTTGATTTCCAAGATGGACCTGATCAAATATATCTTCGAGAAGCCTGCTTTATCTGCAAGAATCGCTAGATGGCAAATGATCCTGACAGAGTATGATATCCAGTACACCACCCAAAAAGCTATAAAAGGGAGTGTACTAGCTGACCATCTAGCTTATCAAGCTGTCAAAGATTATCAGTCTATGAGATTCGACTTTCCAAACGAGGACATCATGACATTAGACAACGTCAAAAGTAACGGACCGTATGACGGACCTGAAAATGGATCCCGATGGACTCTGTACTTTGATGGTGCTTCAAATGCACTTGGCAATGGTATCGGCGCGGTACTTATCTCTCCAGAAGGCTGCCATACACCTTTCACTGCTAGACTCTGCTTCAACTGTACCAACAACATGGCCGAGTATGAAGCTTGTATCTTTGGTCTCAAGGCTGCTATTGACTTAGGAATCAAATCTCTGATTGTAGTTGGGGACTCAGCTTTGGTTATCAGTCAAATCAAAGGAGAGTGGGACACTAAACATCCTAATCTTATCCCATACAAAGAACATGTCTTGACATTGTTGCCTCATTTCGAGCAGATTACCTTTGAGCACTTCCCGCGAGAAGAGAATCAGCTAGCAGATGCTCTGGCTACAATGTCTTCCATGTTTAAACTCAACTGGGATAACGAGGCTCCCCAAATTACCATCGAGCAGATGGGTGAACCTTCACACTGTCATGAGATTAATACCGAAGAAGTAGTGGAACAACCCTGGTTTCATGAAATCAAAAGGTATCTCCAGACTAGAGAATATCCCGAAGGAGCTTCCGTCAATGACAAAAAGTTCTTAAGGAGATTTGTTGCCAAGTTCTTCCTAAGCAATGACATCCTTTATAAGCGTAGCCATGATTGTGTTTTACTTCGTTGTATGGACAAAGCTGAAGCAGAGTTGATCATGACTGAGATACACATTGGCACATTCGGCACCCACTTGAGCGGACATACGATGGCTAAGAAGATTCTAAGGGAAGGCTATTACTGGTCTACCATGGAAGCTGATTTCCATCAACATTCCCGTACTTGCCATAAATGCCAAATCTACACTGACAAGGTACATATTCCTCTTGTTCCTCTCAACATTCTAACAGCTCATTGGCCATTCGTAATGTGGGGCATTGACATGATTGGAGAGATCAAGCCCACGGCATCCAATGGACATCGCTTCATCTTGGTCTCTATTGATTATTTTACCAAGTGGGTCGAAGCAGCTTCCTTTGCCTCTGTCACAAAGAATGTGGTTGCCCGCTTCATCAAGTAGAACCTCATATGCCGGTATGGTGTCCCCGACAGGATCATCACAGACAACGGTACAAATCTGAACAATACTATGATCACCGCTCTATGCGAGCAGTTCAAGATTTATCATCACAATTCATCTCCCTATCGGCCGAAGATGAACGGTGCTGTTGAAGCCGCGAACAAAAACATCAAGAAGATCATTCAGAAAATGACAGTTACCTACAAGGACTGGCATGAGATGTTACCATTTGCTCTGCATGGATATCGTACCACGGCACGTACTTCAACAGGGGCAACCCCATTTTCTTTGGTGTACGGCATGGAAGCTGTTCTACCCATGGAGGTTCAGATTCCTTCCTTAAGGATTATGAAAGACGCTGGTTTGAGTGAAGACGATTGGATTCAGACCCGACTTGATCAACTTAATTTAATCGATGAGAAACGACTTACTACTGTTTGCCATGGTCAGACTTATCAAAAACGGATGATCAAGGCCTTCAACAAGAAAGTCAGACGTCAGGTATATCAAGTCGGAGATCTTGTAATCAAGCGGATCATCTTGCCGCAAAGTGATCCCAGGGGCAAATGGACTCCTACTTACGAAGGATCGTTTGTGATCAAGAGCATCTTTTCTGGTGGTGCGATGATTTTGACCACCATGGACGGCGACGATTTGCCACACCCTGCGAATGCAGACATAGTCAAAAGATACTACGCATAAAATGACCCGGCAAGTTGAAAACCCGAAAGGGCGACTTGGGCAAAAATGGGCATCCCGGTGAACCGAAAACCCAAAAGGGCGGTTCAGGCAAAAATTAGGGATAAAACAAAAAAAATCTGTACACCCGGCAAGTTGAAAACCCGAAAGGGCGACTTGGGCAAAAAGGGGTTTCCCGGTGGATCGAAAACCCGAAAGGGCGATTCAGGCAAAAGTTAGGGAATTCAAGCGTATGACTATGTCTCGTCGGATCACTTTAAAGACGATCTCTTCACCAATAAACTCCAAGCTTCTGATCAATCCAGTCATCGGCGGATGAAGCAGCGAATGGACATACATTCAGAGTTATGAAGGCTATGGCAGAATGGGAATCCCATGGAATTATTACACATAGCCATCTTTCTTTTGTATAAAGTTTTTCAATTTTTTACGACAAACATTCTCTTACTAGGATGTCTGTTTCCTTTGTACAAAGATATTCATAAAAAGTTAATACAAATACACTTCCAAGTGCAGAAATTTGCTTTGCCTTCCTTTTCTTTTTTTTACACTTATGTTTTATTTGAAAAAACGTCCAATGTTTTGTTAAATAGGCATATGCATTTGAATATAATCATTGCTTAAAAATAAAATAAAAAGATGATTGCTGGTAGGTTGAAGATATAGGTAGATATCTTGATGCCCTTTCAGAAGAAATCCCCAGCGGAATTAAACTTCAAGATCCTCAGCAGAGCAAAATCTTTCTAAAGCTGGATTCCCCAGCTAAAGTGCATTCCAGGACTTAATTCCCCTCAGAGTCAAGTTTCAAGATCCCCAGTGGAGCCCAAAAAAACCCTAAATATCCTATCCCTAACGGAACCGGAATAGTGAACAATCTCCCCACAAAGATACTTCCCGACAGATTGAAGATTCTCAGTCCCATTTTTCCAGCACAAGTCTCCCAGGTTTTAAACTTCCCAGTAGAGATTTTCAAAGCTTTCCTTGTTCCCCAAGCAGTCAGCAGTTAACAAGGATTTCTCATCTTCAGCAATCAAAGATTCTTGCAATCCCCTGCAGCAGTCAAGGATTCACTTTCCCCGGCAGCAGTCAAGATTTTATTATCTCCGGCTATCCAGGATTCATCTATCCTCAGCAAGACAGCTCATCAGCTTACATGCGCATTCACTACATTCATATATCATAAACATTGATATAACATATATATTGCATCATACATTTCATGCAACATAACTTTGTGTTTCAGCTAATATTTTACCCTTTTCAAGATAAGATTAATAAGCTTCAACTTCAACTTCTGAAAACAGTTTACGGGTTCTCCAGATACGGATGTTAACCTATCGCTTGTTCAGATTCAAGACTTCTGAAAATAGTTCACGGGTTCTCCAGATACGGATGTTAACCTATCACTTGTTCAGATTCAAGACCTCTGAAAACAGCTTACGGGTTCTCCAGATACGGATGTTAACCCATCGCTTGTTCAGATCCAAGACTTCTTAAAATAGTTTATGGATTCTCCAAATACGGATGTTAATCTATCGCTTGTTCATACTCAACTTTTAAAAACAGTTTACGGACGCTTCCCAACATAGATGCTGATCTATTGCTTATTCAACTTCAAGATTTCTGAAAACAGTTCACGGGTTCTCCAGATACGGATGTTAACCTATCACTTGTTCAGATTCAAGACCTCTAAAAACAATTTACGGGTTCTCCAGATACGGATGTTAACCTATCGCTTGTTCAGATCCAAGACTTCTGAAAACAGTTTATGGATTCTCCAAATATGGATGTTAATCTATCGCTTGTTCAGACTCAACTTTTGAAAACAGTTTACGGACGCTTCCCAACATGGATGCTGATCTATTGCTTATTCAACTTCAAGACTTCTGAAAACAGTTCACGAGTTCTCCAGATACGGATGTTAACCTATCGCTTGTTCAGATTCAAGACCTCTGAAAATAGTTTACGGGTTCTCCAGATACGGATGTTAACGTATCGCTTGTTCAGATCCAAGACTTCTGAAAACAATTTATGGATTCTCCAAATACGGATGTTAATCTATCGCTTGTTCAGACTCAACTTTTGAAAACAGTTTACGGACGCTTCCCAACATTGATGCTGATCTATTGCTTATTCAACTTCAATACTTCTTAAAACAGTTCACGGGTTCTCCAGATACGGATGTTAACCTATCGCTTGTTCAGATTCAAGACCTCTGAAAACAGTTTACGGGTTCTCCAGATACGGATGTTAACCTATCGCTTGTTCAGATCCAAGACTTCTGAAAACAATTTACGGGTTCTCCAGATACGGATGTTAACCTATCGCTTGTTCAGATCCAAGACTTCTGAAAACAGTTTACGGGTTCTCCAGATATGGATGTTAACCTATCGCTTGTTCAGATCCAAGACTTCTGAAAACAGTTTACGGATTCTCCAAAAAACGGATGTCAATCTATCGCTTATTCAGACTCAACTTCTGAAAACAGTTCACGGGTTCTCCAGATACGGATGTTAATCTATCACTTGTTCAAATTCAACTTCTGAAAACAATTTACAGATTCTCCAAGCATGGATGTCAATCTATTTCTTATTCAGACCCCCAGTCCAGAGATGTTCCAAACATGGATACCTTTCGGATACTCACTCACTCACCTACGACATACAATTCAACAAACAATCTCCAGATGGCATCTTTAAGCCCATCCCCGACAAGATTCTGTCATATCTCCAGATGGCATCTCTAAGCCCATCTCCAGCAAGATTCCACCATCTCCAAATGGCATCTTTAAGCCCATTGTGATCGGTGGATCTGGAACTGACTGTTTAACGCTGGTTCGCGAAATGTCGCGGAAGCAAGAGTCGCCACCGTCTTTTATTTTCTCCAACATGGACAGGACAAAAGCACAGCAAAATTCCTTATGAGATAGTTTCTCGGTTCGGGAGGTAGATTTATAGAAAGGGAAGGTGTTAGCACCCTTTCTATCCATGGTTATCCCTGGGCTCTTAGATACTTGCTCATTTGTGTTTTCAAAAGTGTTTTCTTTTCAAATGTGAGTGGGTTTGAAAAAGTTTCGTTTAAAGATTTCAGATCGACTCTTGTATTAGTCCTCAAGAGTGTTTGAAACATTGTTTTGAAAGCTTTTTGAAAGGTGTCGGTGTGAAAAGAGTTTGATTTGTTTTTGAATAGAGCAAGTATCTATGAGTCATCTACCTACCCTAAGGAATTGGCTGTGTAAATGTCCTTAAGGTAGTGCCATCCCACCATTGAGAGATAGGTAGCACCACCGTTGGAGGTGTTCGGGTCAATTCGTTTGTTAGGGACAGTGTGGTCACCAGAGCAACAGTAGGACACCTTAGAAGCTACCCTTATGCCATTGATCCTTTTTTAATTCGAGGCAACTTTTCCGAGGCAACTTGTTTTGAGGCATATGGATCAACGGACATAAGGACTTACTAAAACGTCCTATACTCGACGACCACGTTTCGAGGGCAAGGCAACAGTGAGGCGTACCCTAAGAGTGGTGTGTGAATTTGTGTGTTATTTTCATGTTATGTTTTATCTTGTACATGTATCACGGTGATCTACGCTTGTTTTTAATTTAGGCCATTCATTCTTTCATGCAAAGTTTAGCAGTTTTAAGAGTGCGGAAATTTAAATGCGGAAAGCAAAATCCTACGCTATTACAAGGCGCGGGTCTATACATCACCACATTAACAAAGACCCGTTTTGAATAAAAAATGCGGAAAGTAAATAAATTCCTAATTACTATTATAAGGCTTGAGCAATTACATAATATTCACAAGAAAATAAAATAACGTGCGAAATAGAAATTGAAATTGAACGTTCGAGGGCGTTGGACCCTTTTGAAATTAAATTAAATTAAAGGTTAATTAATTATTAAATTAAAGAAATGTATTTTTTAGGTTTTTTTTTGTATTTATGAAATAAATAAAAGGAAAATTCAAAAGAAACCCTAATTCTAAGTTATTTTTAATTATTAAAGAAAAATGCTAAAGTTTAACCTAATGTACACTAATTAATTAATTATATGGGTATTTACAAAATAAATTAGTAATTAATAATAATGATAATAAGAAAAAATTATTTATTAAGAAAAAGGATAAAAATGCTAAAAACCCTAATTTCTACATATTTTAGTTATTTAAGAAAAGATTAAAATTGAAAACCTAATTTTACTAAATTAATTATTTGACATTTATTTACCAAAAAAATATTTAATAAGTAAATTAATTAATATATTTTAGTTTCTGATTTTTAGATTATGAAAATTAATTATTGGAATTTGAAGAAAAAAACAATTAAAATAATTAAAAGAAAAGAAAAGGAAATTAAAAAAGAATACAAACAATGGGGGTGTCTGACCCAATTTGGAGGTGATTTGAAGTGATTTTTGGCCCAAGAATGCAAGCCTTTTTTGACTTTCTATGCTTGTGTGTGGAGCAGTTGACCCAGCGTATGGTGGTCTTCACGTTCTGACCTTCAGATTGATCCTCATGGCCATGTGGCAAGCTAGCGTGTGGAGTTGTATGGTAGGACGTTGATGGCATGCTGCATAGAAACATGTTAGGAAGAAAAATATGAAATATAAGAGGGGGACCTGGGAATCGAACCCAGGTCCCAGTACCTGCAAGCCACCTCATCCACCATCCAGACTAGCGCGTTTCTTTGTTAACATAGTGGAACATGAATAATATAAGGGAAAACAAAAATTAGTGATATACAACCAAAAAAACGCGCCATTATTTGAATTGCCCTATAGCATCAGGCCACGTCCTTCGTCTTCCTTATTTTTCCTGCAATTATCAAACAAATAGCGGGGGTTTTAAACCCCCACTAAACTCAACCATAAAAAATAGCGATTAGCTCCTGGGCAAATATAAAAAGGGCGCGAGTAGTGAGTTAGTCTTGTCTTGTTGTCACGAACTCAATGGTACCAGTTTGAAGGGCTAATTTTTCCATATGAAGGAACCCCTAATTCAAAGCTCCTGAAACCCTAAAATACGTTCATGGTGAATTCTTATACAGGCATTGTTAGTTCAATTAAAGGGTACCATTAGCTTCAGAATATCCATATTAGTGTAAATCAACAGTTAAAAGACATGAATAATGCATGGAAATTGAAACACGATTATGAAAAAGTTCAAGAAAAGGGTGATGTCGTTCTACCAATTCTTGAGGTCTGGAGATCTGGTTTTGATTGCAAATGCTTCCTGGATGTCTTAGCAATGTTTTGAAATCCTTTTGGAGCTTTGAAACGCTTTGTAACTAGGTTTTCAGTTTTCAAAAGTTTGATGAAAATTTGCAATTTGGTTATGCAATTCTGAGCAGCTTTTCGTGTCCAATGCATTAGGTCTTAGTTGTGCATATGTACTTGAGTGAAATTAGGTTAAGAAAACAAGCCCAAAGTCCATGCATTCATGTTTTGAATATTTGATTTTGTCACATCTTTTTTCAATCTTTTTCCATGCCAATTATGGAAGATTTTGTCCCTTTTGATTGATGCACGAAATATTTAGCTCATAATGAGTGGATTGGCTGCACAAAAAGATTTGATAAGTGTCATTTGATATTTTTTCATATTTAAATATAATTAAATGAATTAATAATTATAAAAATTCAAATAATTAATCAAAAATAAGAAAATAAATCCCTTAGAGGTCAATGGGTCGTGCATAGCCTTTGGGTAATGATTCATGAAAGAAATTGAGGACCATTAGCATTTTTGAAGCCTTTTGTGCAAAGTTGACTTTTCAAAATTCCCAAATATTTCCCAACTTCTACAAGGCATATCTTGCTCAATTTTGAAGTTATGATCATGTTCTTGGACATTTTGGAAAGGTCTTGAAGTCCTCTAACCAATGTCTTTGGTCCCATGTAATTTTGATTTACCAATCTCAAGTTATGGTCTTTGACTTAAAGTGCCTTTTTGTTGACTTTTGAAAATGACCTATAATGTTGAAATTGATAACTTTTTGCGAAAGCATTTCTTGGACTTGAAGTGTGAAGATGAGTTGTAGGAAATGTCATCCTCTTCAAAATGATATTTGGATGGAATTTTTCTGATAAACCATGAAGAAGTTATGCCTTGGTCAATTTGCAGTTGACTTTTTCAACTGTCCAAAAATAGAAACTTTTGCATCTTGAGACTTTTTGAGCCATGCTTTGAGAATCATGATCAAGAATTGATCAAATGATGTTTGTGGCTTCAAAATAAGATGTTGAC
Organism: Vicia faba; assembly: GCA_948472305.1. Taxonomy (NCBI): domain Eukaryota; kingdom Viridiplantae; phylum Streptophyta; class Magnoliopsida; order Fabales; family Fabaceae; genus Vicia; species Vicia faba. Next base: position 653,913,537 of record OX451738.1, read on the forward strand.
CAAAATTTTTGACTTTTGACTGTCAAATGACCATTTTGCCCCTGCAGTTGACTGTGAAGCATTTAGGGTTTTTAACTGTGCAATTTGATGTTGTGAGTCTTGAAACTTGGCATATGAATGCTTGACAATATATGTGGGCATGTGGGACTTGATTGGACCCTTGAAAACTTCAATTTCTTTGCCAGAACCAAAACCCTAATTTTGACTGTGTCAGGAGGCAAATTGGACTGTGCAACCCTTGAGAGATTTTGAAGCTTGATCTTGACAAATCTTAAAGAATATGGGAGGGAAAATTTTGGGGTACAACAGTTTCCCCTGTTCAATCTTCTTAGACCTGAGGATGTAGATTGGCTGGCGTGCCTTTCGTAATCCGAGGGTAGAAGATGATTGAACACTAGAGTGCCCAGAAATTTGCACTCACATAGTAGAGTGTCAGCAGCGTGATGTCGGGAATGGGCTTACAGACGCCATTTGGAGATGATGGATAGGAGGATGGGCTTATAGATGCCATCTGGAAGTGTGACAATACTGGGTCGGGAATGGGCTTATAGACGCCATTTGGAGACTGTTGGTATGTGGATGGGCTTATAGATGCCATCTAGGTGTCGATCGCGTAAGAGATTACTTAGCGGGAACTTGCGTACCTGAGAAAGAAAAATAATTACCTGGCCTGTTACCGGAGTTGACCTTCAAACTCTTTATGTAGATGTGCCCTGGCTGGATACAGGTATCGAATCTTTAAACTCTTCAGACGTGCCCTGGCGGGATACAGGAATCGAGTCTGGAGAATATAGTCGTCAACAGATACACCCTGGCAAGATACAGGAATCGGATCTTCGAACTCTTCAAACGTGCCCTGGCAAGATACAGGAGTCGAGTCTGGTAATGTTAGTCGTCAACAGATACACCCTGGCAAGATACAGGAATCAGATCCTCGAACTCTTTAGACGTGCCCTGGAAAGATACAGGAGTCGAGTCTGGTAATGTTAGTCGTCAACAGATACACCCTGGCAAGATACAGGAATCGGATCCTCGAACTCTTCAGACGTGCCCTGGTAAAATACAGGAATCGAGTCTGGTAATGTTAGTCGTCAACAGATACACCCTGGCAAGATACAGGAATCGGATCCTCAAACTCTTCAGACGTGCCCTGGCGAGATACAGGAATCGAGTCTGGTAATGTTAGTCGTCAACAGATACACCCTGGCAAGATACAGGAATCAGATCCTCGAACTCTTCAGACGTGCCCTGGCAAGATACAGGAATCGAGTCTGGTAATGTTAGTCGTCAACAGATACACCCTGGCAAGATACAGGAATCGGATCCTCAAACTCTTCAGACGTGCCCTGGCGAGATACAGGAATCGAGTCTGGTAATATTAGTCGTCAACAGATACACCCTGGCAAGATACTGGAATCGGATCCTCAAACTCTTCAGACGTGCCCTGGCCGGATACAGGAATCGAGTCTGGTAATGTTAGTCGTCAACAGATACACCCTGGCAAGATACAGGAATCGGATCCTCAAACTCTTCAGACGTGCCCTAGCGAGATACAGGAATCGAGTCTGGAATATAGTCGTCAACAGATACACCCTGGCAAGATACAGGAATCGGATCTTTAGTTGCGACAGTTGATAGCAATTATCTTTGTATTAACTTTTGTCCTGAAAAGACAAAACGTTAGTTGTATGAAATGTCATGATGTATGACATGCATGATGCTCTCAGAATGAATGAGATTGTATGTTCATGATGTGTATATGCATGCTATAATGTATGAAGATGTGATGTTTATGAATGTGTTTTTGTCTAGGAAAATAAATCCTGGACGAGTGCCGGGAGGTTAAATCCTGGGCTGATGTTTGAGGAGAAGAGTTTTGTTTCCGCTGGGGATGATGATTGCAAGAATACCGGTAGGAGAAGACGACTCCGTTGGGGAATAAACTTGGCGTGTAGATTACTCTGCGGGGAGTGAACTTTGTGGGGAGAGAGAGGTACTTTGCTGAGGTTGATGATAACTCCGCTGGGGATACTATTGATATGTTTTGTTGGAAGATTTGATGAACTTCGCTGGGGATGGGAAGACTTCGTCGGGGACGATCTTTCCGTGGCAATTGGCTGAGGATAACCCAGTTATATCCTGGTGGGGAAATAAACTTTGAATAAAACCGGGGAGACATGTTCGCTCTGCAGGGGATAAGCTTCCAGAATCTACTGGGGATAAGCTTACTGCTGGGGAGATGGATTCCACTTTCCTGGGGAAACTTTTGGACTGGACTCTCCTGGGGAAAATTTTGAGATGTACTGGGGAAGTGGCTCCACTGAATGTCCGTATACCGCCGGGGAACAATCTTGGATCAAGACTGTCGGGGATGCTTGTTAAGAATGTTTGTATATTGCACTGAGGAATGTTGAGATCTGCTGGGGATACCCAACTTCCTTAAGGCTGGCAGTAGACTTTGCTTGGGGAGAGTATGTTGACTTGCTGGCTCACTCTCTGGGGAATTAAGATATCACTACAAGAAAATTGGCAGATTGCGACAGGTATTTTTGTAGATTACGACGGTTAAAACCGTCGCAATTTGCTTTCCACGACGGTTGCTTTACCGTCGCAGAAGTGTGTGTCCCCAACCTATTTCGCGACGGTTACAAAAACTATCGTTCTAGTTTACGACGGGTTGATACCATCGTGACTATCTTTTGAGTTTCTTTTAATTATTGATGGCGACGGTTCGATACTGTCGTGAATATCTTGTGAAATTGATTAAATTGTTTATGGCGACGGTTCGATACCGTAATGACTTTTGTTGATTATTTTTAATTGTTGATTACGACGGTTCGGTACTGTCGCCATGACTTTTGTTTATGTCTTGATTTTTTTTTATTTTTCTATTATATATATTTTTTATTTAAATTATTATCTATGTAAAAAATTTTAAATATAGTTTTTTTTTGTGTTATTTTTTTCTTTAAATTATTTCTTTAATATATTTATTTATAGTATTATTTTTTGTTTTATTTTCTATCACTTTGTAATATAGTAAAAATAATTTCAATAAAAAATATTTAACATCAAATAAGCATTATAATATCCAAAAAAATGTGTGTTCCATAATCATGTAAAATGCGAGTTCCATAATCATGTCAAGTAGTACAAAAAACCCAAAATATATCAATTCCTAATCTTATAATAATAAGTATCATTATGCCAAAAATACATGAGAAAGTTCACAATCTAATTATCTCGATCATAGCAAAGTCTAATTTGTCCCCCCTAAAGTTCCATTATCTCCAATACGGTAGCTAGACTCAGATGAACGTCTACCATCAGCGGGTGATTCCAATCCCTAAAAAAAGGTATTAAAATAATAATCTTTAAAATAATACTCATAAAATTTAACTTTAAATGCGTCAAAATAATATACCTGTCTTCCACTAAAATTCTGCATTTGCATTAAGAGTTCAATTTCCTTTGTCCTCGCCTTGTCCCTTTGCGTTAAGAATATGATTGCCTGTGTTAGGATTTTAAAGTGCTTTTGCGGTCCCGTATGAATGCGATTGCAAACATTGCAATTTTGGTTATTACAATTGCTTATAAGAATAATGTATTTGTAAAGGCACACTCAAATTTAAGATAAAATTCTTATAAGATAAAATTCTTTAGTCTAACACTATTAAACAGTGATAGAGTAAAGGCACACTCAAATTTAAGAATGAAATCATACCTCAAAGACGCACGAGGGTTTGAAGAGCAGCGAAGCAAGTGGAAGAGAAAAGTTACCTGCAACAAAAACCAAAGCAGCATATCAATAGTTGGTAGAAATCATAGATTTATCAAATAGAAATCTTATATTTTTCAACAGCTCATATCCCTTTAAATCCAACAAAAACATTATTATTTTCATTCTAGTGCAGAAGACACTTCATGTTTCAGATGCATGAAGGGGTGCAGCTCAGTTTCTTGAGAAGAAGGGGTTCACTCAATTTACTCCTCACTTTATAACTTGGTACTGCCCTAATGATTTTCTCTTAAGCAATCAATGCAAGTCTCAGTGTATAAACAACGGTCGGTACTGTGCTCCAGACCCTCAATAGCATCTATGATATAATTTAACAGAATTCCAGATTACTAGATCTGTTTTGTATTATTTATAAACTGTCAATGTTTTTCATATGCTCTAGCTTGTGTAAACATTTCTCTACCACATGTTAATTTTAGACCCTACCAACAGGAGAAACTGGTGGATTAGAAACATAACTTGTAGGAATATCTTCTAATTTACCAAAAGCCTTTAGTTCCTCGGTTTGCGACTTTCTTGTTCCAGAAAGCTCACATGGCATCTTGCTATCAACTAATGCAATGCAAATGGCGAATGCTTGCAAAAGTGAGAGCGACGAGTCAAAGGCTACAGAACTCATACCATTTTCTAAGGGGTTAAGCTGAATGCTGGGCACGGATCGTGTTTGTTCCCCTGTGGTTAGCAAGAAAAGAGATGCACCAAAGTTATGTGTAGCACAAGAGTACAGTTGAAACTCGAAAGCAATGGAACAAAAGAAGGTGATTTATTTTTAGATTCAAGTTGTATAACATTTAAGCAATTTTACTGGGTTATCATTATCGATAGTTGAGATTTCAGATTTGGGAGATAATTTGAAGACTTTAGCTTCTGAGGATTCACTTAAATTGTATCCTAACAATTAGCCAATGAAACAGGGTATTAAGGCCCTTTTTCATGTTTAAAATTAATTTTAAAAAAAGTCACAAATACGCTACTAACAGAATGAAAACCAAATGTTGTTGGAAAGATAACTCACCAAAGTACACCATACTATGAATATTGTCCTTTTTGTATCCCTTAAACACGTAGCTTTTGATCTCAGAAAAATTATTTGACACCAGCAGAGCTGGCAGTGCATTGTAGTGAGCAACAATGCAGGCTGATAAAGTAATTGCCTGAGCTAATAAAATAAAAGAATGAACAAGTATGACTAGTTAAGGAAATTAACCCAACGTAGAGAACTAATACAGGTAAAAAAAAACTATCATGATATCATCCTAGAGAAAAAAGGATATTTGTTGTAACAACAGCTAAAATTTGGTCGGAAATAAATCTCCAAATGCAGAGTCTCATACTCCGTGTTTCAGAAGGACACCTTCCAAGTTCTTCGGCCGAATAAAATAACATTTGCAACACATCCCCATTAAAAATTTGACATAATTTATCAAATACCTGCAAAAAGGTTCAAGAACGAGTAACAATATAAGTTTCAATTCATACCACTAAGGGTGTGTTTGTGAATTGATTTTTGGAGGGGAAGGCTTTGGAAGGTTAAGTCTATACTTTAAAAAAATTAAAAGAACAACATGGTATTATAAGCCTCATGTATCATGTTGTTCTTTCAACTTATTTAAAATATCAACTATATATTAAAACATAGACTTGGCCCTCCAAAGCTTTGAATCTTCCCCTCCAAAATATATCGGGAGAAATCATAAAATTCCATTCTTTCATATTTCGGAATATATCATGTTGGTCACAATCTTATTGCTCTATATCTATAATAGGGTTAGTCCAAATATTTGGTATGAAAGGAGAGAAAATTACTAAGTAAAATTTGGATAAGGGTTAATTTATGCTCACCTCTAAGACGTTGTAGATCACATACAGTTTGATTGTTGCTTGACCACGGATTATATGATATATGAAGCTGATATCTAAAACAACAAAAAATTAGGAGTGGTGAGCATAACACCAATTTCAGCATAAGAAACAACCTGATAATTCAAAACAGAAATATGTATATGGAACTAAACCTATTTGCTGCAAAACAGTGATTCCACAAGCCATAATAATAAAATAGCCAAAATCCGACAATTCAACTGGAGACAGCCTCTTGAACTTCCTGCCATGAGCATGACGAGGTCATGTTGATAGTATTAAATTAAATAATTAAACTGAAATCATGAATCACCACCAAATTTTTTAAACATGAGAATTAGTAGAAGAGCCAACAAATCAAAGCACATGAATTAGCAGACCATATCATTAAGTATGTGATAGATTCAACTTTTTTGGTAAACACAAAATCAGGGTAGATTGTCTCATTAAACCAATCTAAATCCTTTTTACGAGTCAACAAAAACGAACCATGTTCAATTTCCTTCGTAAATTTAATACAATTTTGGAAATTGAATACAAAATTGAACTAAATGCTCACAGCTGAAGTGAAAACTCTAAACTAAACAAAAAGATGCAAAGGGATAAGTATATCATCTAAATCCTAACAGGTGCACTGAATGACATCAAAGTATTATGACAGATCATGAAGAAAGGTGGCAAACCTTGTTTTCAGAAGCTTCCAAACGATCATTACCACCCTTGTTGGCATCACAGTTAACAATGAAAGAAAGGAATTGAAACAGACAAAGAAGCCAACATCAATAAGCTGCAAATGAATTCAGCACTTGAGATACCATGACATAAAAAGTAGAATGCATAAACAGAAATACACAAACACAATTCTTAAGTAACTATTTCACAGTAAATGAATAGCTTCGGGTTACATCCTTCCCCCAAAACGCCTACATTATATTTTTTTTCTGATCAATTGATAAGTTTGAAGGAAACTTCTAGCAACTAAACACTGGAGCATACCTATCTACAACATCTAGAACTGCAAACAAGAAAAGACAAGTATACCAAATACCAATTCACATCTCCATGGCAAGCGGAAGATAGTGTCATAAACCCGTTCTCTTCCTTTTTCATCCCCAAGAGTTGTTGTGTTCCATAAAGAATTTCCATTGCCAACTTTCTCCAAGAAGTATGCTACAGGTGATTTCTTCACTGTCACTGAAAACATGTCCATAAATTCCTTAGCAGAATAAGACACAAAATAAAGGCAATAGGCTTCTTAAAATAATCAGCACTACAGAGTATTGATTAGTTTAGATAGATGGATAAACAGATGAAACATACGAATAACGATAAGCCAAATCAATTTTCCATGCAACGAGCTAAAAAACATGAATTCATGTCAGTTTTTACTTGACTGCCAAGAAACAACCAACTAGAAAGAGATTGGAAATCCCTTATATTTAGGTCATTAGTTTAAGCTTAACAAGAGTATTTTATGAAATAGCTTTTCTAAGTCTTCATTGACAGCAGCTTTAAGTCTTGAAGCAATATCCTTTACAAAATAAAGAACTTGCATCAACTATTCAAAAACACAACAAAAAGCACTGACAATCAAGCCTCGACTCCGCACTAAAACAATACGAAAGCATAAAATTACCTGGAAAACACCCTTATCAACCTTGCATTTTAAAATGCCATTGACCTTTAAGGCTTTAATGCTACAATTCATCCTAAGTTAATAAACAAGCAAGAGTTTGTTTCAGTAATTACATATTTCATCCTTACCACACAAAGTATTCAGCTTATTTGAACCACATTTTCATAAGAAAGAAGAATGTGAGTTTCTATAAATGGCTTTTTTTTCTAACAATTTACATAATTTACATTAGATTTCAATTAAAATCCTAAAAAAGGATCAAAACAACAACTGAACAACAACAACAATAATGACTAAATTGTGTAAAAGCATCTCCTTGAATTCAATTTCACAGCAAACAAAGAAATTGTCAATCACTTGGTTAATTTCCCAAACAATTTGTGTGTTCATAATAATCACAGCAAGCCTAACCTAAAAACCTCTCAAACAAAAAAAACAAAGCCAATTATAGATGAATTTCATGAACACCAGATCTATCTAGAGGGATAAAAAGGTAAAATAAATTAATAATGGAATTGAAAATTATTTTTTTAAAAATTTACCTACCAATGCAATTGGCTCAATGTTGTGAACCGTGTTTCTCGACCCACCGTATTTCTTAAGGTCAACAATAACCTTCTTACCCAAAACCCCTTTGTAGTACTCAAACAAACCCCCGAGCTCCTTTTCTAGGGTTTCGATTTAAGCTAGCTTCTCTTCTGGTGTTCGTAGGTGCTATAACTTGGAATTGACCTCTTTCTTCCGCTTCTGGGAGTTGGTTTTGGGGTGATTGGTTGTCGAATCTTGAATCGGTGGTGGTGCCGGATGGTGAAGTATGGATGGATGGTGAAGTATGGATGGTCGGTGCCGGATGGTGAAGTATGAATAAAATTTCTATAATCTAAATCTAACAGAGAAGCACAGGACTGTTATTTTTTCTCATTATTGCATAAATTAAGTAGTATAACTTTTTGACATATATTATTCATATGCATCAAATCCCAGTCAGGTTTCAGTATTGCTATTTAACTATTCAAAAATAATCATTATACATTGCAACTTGTCAATAAACATATAGTACATGTTTTTGCATCTAGGCTGTGTATAATATATTGATAGGAAAAGGCCAAATTTTAGAAGAAAAAAATGATAGAATTTTAACTATTCAAAGTTTTTATGTATTTTAAGAGCTTTTTAACTTTTTTACGGCGACGGGTGTTTTACCGTCGTGCCCATGAGAATTTTTAAAGGTTTTGGGTGTGACGGTTGTTTTACCGTCGTGAAATGAATTTTAGGACGGATAATTTTACCGTCGTGAAAGGTTTAAGGGTGCGACGGGTGCTTTACCGTCGTGATATGCCTTTTAGGACGGTTAATTTTACCGTCGTGACTAGTTGTTGGTGAAAAATCAATGTTAAAAGTGTTAAATGGGGGCCGACGGTTGTTTTACCGTCGTAATAATAATATTATGATGGTTAATTATACCATCGCAAAATAAATATTAGGGACGGTTGGTGTCAACTGTCGTAAACACTGTCTCTATATGTCAATTACGACAGTTATCACATAACTGTCGCAATTTTTGTGTCGTTAAACACTAATTTTCTTGTAGTGTATCTTGGTTATGTTCTTCAGTTGAACTTACCTTGGTACCTTGGTGGATAGAGCAATTAGATCGCTTAGACAACTCATTGCTGCCCTTGTTTCTAATGTTACCTGTAATTAATCCTTTGTTGATTTATGAGTTAGCAGTTAGTGTCAAATGCATATATCACAATTTGAACATTGGACGTTCTTCGCAAAACAAAACAGAAAAAGGAAAAACAATTGGCAATTGGTCAGAAAAAGTGAATTTGTATTGATTTTTGAATTGCCTGTAAATAGGCGTTTTTTATACAAGAGGCTGACGTCCTAGTAAGAGAACGCCGCCGAACAACAGAGTTTATACAATTTTATGAAAAAAGGGAAAACAAAACAGCTATGTGAAAAGAATAATCCCACTGGGTTCCAACTCTGCTATCGCCTTTATATCTTCGAGCGTCTCATCACTTTGCTGCTCAGTTGACGATGAAGCTGATTGATCGATGCCGTTTGAACTTGAGGTTGATACCGAATTCTGGATGCAAGGTGATCCAATGAGACATAGTATTACGCTTTAATCCCTAACTTTTGCCTGGACCGCCCTTCCGGGTTTTCAGTCCACCGGGATACCCATTTTTGCCCAAGCCGCCTTTTCAGGTTTTCGACTTGCCGGGTGTACATATTTTTTCATTTCATCCCTCATTTTGCCCGAACCCTTTTGGTTCGCCGGGAAGCCCTAATTTTTGCCTAGGTATGTCAACCTAGCGGGTCTTTTATCATGCGTAGTATCTTTTTACTATGTCTGCATTGGCGGGGTGAGGAAGGTCGTCACCATCCATGGTGGTTAGAATCATGGCTCCTCCTGAGAACACATGTTTAACCACAAATGGCCCTTCGTACGTGGGGGTCCATTTGCCCCTAGGATCACTCTGAGGAAGGATGATGCGTTTGATTACCAGATCCCCAACTTGATACTCTTGTGGTCTGACTTTCTTGTTAAATGCCCTGATCATCTGTTTTTGATACGTCTGACCATGACAAATAGCAGTAAGTCTCTTTTCGTCAATTAGATTTAGTTGATCAAGTCGTGTTTGGATCCAGTCATCTTCGCTCAGATCTGCATCCTTCATTATCCGGAGAGAGGGTATCTGCACTTCGATCGGTAAGACTGCCTCCATGCCATAGACCAAAGAAAAAGGAGTTGCCCCGGTTGACGTCCTCGCTGAGGTACGGTACCCATGAAGAGCGAACGGTAACATCTCGTGCCAATCTTTATAGGTCACTGTCATCTTCTGCACAATTTTCTTGATATTCTTATTCGCTGCTTCTACAGCCCCATTCATCTTCGGCCGGTAAGGAGAAGAGTTGTGGTGTTGTATCTTGAATTGCTCGCAGAGCTCAGTGATTATCTTGTTATTGAGATTGGTACCGTTGTCCGTAATGATACTTTCCGGGACGCCGTATCGACAGATCAGATTGTGTCGAATGAACCGTGCCACGACATTCTTGGTTACTGTAGCGTAGGAAGCTGCTTCAACCCACTTTGTAAAGTAGTCGATCGCCACCAGGATGAAGCGATACCCGTTGGATGCCGTAGGTTTAATCTTGCCGATCATGTCTATGCCCCACATTGCAAAAGGCCAAGGTGCAATCAGGACGTTCAGAGGAACTGGAGGAACGTGCACCTTATCTGCATATATCTGGCATTTATGACATGTCCGAGAATGTTGGTAACAGTCGGCTTCCATTGTGGACCAGAAATATCCTGCCCGAAGGATTTTCTTTGCCATGGTGTGTCCACTGGAATGTGTTCCGAAGGTACCTTCATGCAGTTCCGCCATGATCCTTTCTGCTTCAGATTTGTCCACACAACGCAGTAAGGTTGAATCATGGTTTCTCTTGTACAAAATGTCGTTGCTGAGGAAGAACTTCGCTGCGAACCTTCTCAGAAACTTCTTGTCGTTGACAGATGCACCTTCGGGGTATTCTTGAGCTTCCAAATACCTCTTCACCTCGTGATACCAGGGTTTTTCAGTTACTACCTCAGCCTCAAGATCACAACAGTACGCCGGTTCTTCCAGTTTCCAGATGATGATCCGGGGAGCCTCATTGTCCCATTTGAATTTGAACATGGAAGACATCGTAGCTAACGCGTCCGCCAACTGATTCTCCTCTCTCGGGAAGTGTTCAAAAGTTATCTCTTTGAAATGGGGGATCAATGTCAACACACATTCTTTGTAAGGAATAAGATTTGGATGTTTCGTATCCCACTCGCCTTTGATCTGATTGATCACGAGAGCGGAATCTCCGAAGACACTCAGAAACTTGATCCTTAAGTAAATCGCAGCTTGAAGACCCATGATGCACGCCTCATACTCCGCCATGTTGTTGGTGCAGTTGAAACATAGCCAGGCAGTAAGTGGAGTATGAGTGCCTTGAGGGGATATGATCACAGCGCCGATACCGTTACCCAAAGCGTTGGAGGCTCCGTCAAAGTGCATAGACCATCGGGATCCTTCCTCAGGTCCTTCGTCCGGTCCAGGTACTTCACAATCAGTCACAATCATGATGCTCTCGTCAGGAAGTTCAAAGTTCATTGACTGATAGTCGTCTACTGCCTGGTGTGCCAAGTGGTCTGCCAATACACTTCCCTTGATAGCTTTCTGAGTCGTATACTGGATGTCGTATTCCGTCAAGATCATCTGCCATCTTGCTATTCTTCCAGACAGAGCAGGTTTTTCGAATATGTACTTTATTGGATCCATTTTTGAAATCAACAGAGTAGTGTGAGTCAACATATACTGTCTCAGCCGGTGAGCAGCCCATACCAAAGCGCAGCAAGTTTTCTCGAGCAGTGAGTATCGGATCTCACAGTCGGTAAACTTTTTGCTAAGGTAATAAATGGCATGCTCTTTTCGGCCAGACTCGTCATGCTGCCCTAGCACACACCCCATTGAGTTGTTAAGTACTGTCAGGTATAGTATTAGAGGTCTCCCTTCAACCGGTGGCATAAGGATGGGTGGTTCTTGGAGATACTCTTTGATTCTGTCAAAAGCGGCCTGACATTCATCATTCCAACGTACTACCTGATCTTTCTTCAGCAGCTTGAAGATTGGCTCACAGATAGCAGTTAGATGCGAGATGAATCGAGCAATGTAATTCAGACGTCCTAGAAAGCCTCTGACTTATTTCTCTGTCTTGGGAACTGGAATCTCTTGAATGGCTTTAACCTTGGCAGGGTCCACTTGAATACCTTTGTCGCTCACGACGAAGCCTAGCAACTTTCCAGATCTCACCCTAAAGGTGCACTTGTTCGGGTTCAATCTCAGCTTGTACAATTTCAGACGGTCAAACAGCTTCTGTAGATGGTCAAGGTGTTCCTCCTCAGTTTGAGACCTTGCAATCATATCATCAACGTATACTTCTATCTCATGATGGATCATGTCATGAAATAAAGCAACCATGGCACGTTGGTAGGTTGCCCCAGCATTTTTCAGTCCAAATGGCATGACCTTGTAGCAGAAGGTGCCCCACTGAGTAACAAAGGTGGTCTTCTCCATGTCTTCAGGAGCCATCTTGATCTGATTATAACCTGAAAAACCATCCATGAAGGAGAACACCTTGTGCTGAGCAATATTGTCAACCAGAACGTCAATGTGAGGCAGAGGGAAGTCATCCTTGGGGCTGGCCCTGTTCAGATCCCTGTAATCAACACACATTCTGACCTTACCATCTTTCTTTGGCACTGGAACCATGTTGGCAACCCACTGAGGGTAAGAAGTCACTGCTAGAAACCCGGCATCAAATTTCTTCATAACCTCAGCTTTGATCTTCTCGGACATCTCTGGACGCATACGGCAGACCTTTTGCTTAACCGGAGGGCATTCTTCCTTGGTAGGCAAGTGATAGACCACAATGTCGGTATCCAACCCAGACATGTATTCGTAGGACCAGGCAAAGTTCTCCACATAATCATGCAACATCTGAATCAACCGTTGTTTTACGCTGAGCTCCAGATTGGCACCAATCTTAACTTCCTTTCTGTCTGCCTCAGTTCCCAGATTTATTATTTCCACTGGCTCTTCATGTGGCTGAATGGCCCTCTCTTCCTGGCGTAGCAGTCTTGCAAGCTCGCCAGGCACTTCGCAATCATCTTCACCTTCGTCTTCGGCTAAGTTGATCGGATTTTTGAAGTCATAACTGGCAGTAGCAGAGTCGTTACCAGTGAGATCCAGAGTGGATTGAAACCTGTATGAGTGAGTGTGTGTAAATATAGCTGTTTTGCAATATATAAAGAAAGGAAGAAAGAAAGGGAGCACAAGATTTGAAATGCGAAAAAACGTCCAATGTCTTTATTCATGATATATGGAAATGACAGTTAATAAGCCCTCACAAATGAAGCCAACGGTGCCCCGGGTAAGACACCGGGCCATAAAGTTTCAATTTATTGTTTATTACAAATTATAAAAACAAAGGAATTCATTACTGCGTAACAAAAGTAACAGGTATGTGATCTTTTGCGGTCCAATTGTTCAATCCACTGTCAGTCGTCGGGTAAATCCAGCTATCGAACTCTGATTCCTCCGTATCGCTCTCAATAGCATTCACTCCCGGGTTGGTGATGATCACGGGAGGTCTTCCGATCCTAGCTTTGCGTACAGCCCTCTGAGCCTCTGCAGTAAAACCCAGCTCAAACTTGTCAATTTTAGGGGTAAAATCAGGGAGCCTGCCCCAGTTAGCACATTCACCTTTCTCAATTACAGCCCGGGCGTTCTTTAAGGAGGCCATCTTCAAAGGAAAGTCCTCTTCAATCATTGTTTCTGCTGCTGCCAATGTTGGAGGTACCTCTTCAAAATGTTGAAAGGGGGTTTCAATAAACTCCCCGTCCATCTCAATATACCGGAATAAATTCAAATGACTAACCATGTATTCTTCCTCCCCCTGCACTGACAATCTTCCCTCTGACAGGGTACTTGAGCTTCTGGTGTAGAGTGGAAGTCACTGCCCCAGCTTTGTGAATCCAAGGTCGACCTAGCAAACAGGAATAAGATGGACGGATGTCCATTACATAGAACGTCGAGTCGAAGACTTGAGAACCAACACGAATAGGAATGTCTACCTCACCATGCACCATCCTCTTCGACCCGTCAAAGGCTCGGACAATGATGTTACTAGGCTTTAACTCCAGGCCCTCACAATCCAATTGGTCTAAGGCCTTCTTGGGCAATACATTTAGGGAAGAACTGGTGTCCACCAACACGTGAGCAAGAGTAGTGCCCCTGCATTCAATGGAGACATGCAGGGCATCATTGTGGTTCTTTCCCTTGGCGGTAAGATCAGCATCCGAGAAACCCAAACCATTGTCAGCTGTCAAATTGGCCACACAGTCAGTGAATTGATCTGCAGATGTCTCTTGTGGCACATGGGCCGTCTTCAGAAATGAAATCAGGGCCTTGGCATGGGCCTCTGAGCACAGCAGCAATGATAGCATAGAGATCTTGGAGGGGGTATGCCCCAGCTGCTCAACGACGTTAAAGTCACTCTTCTTGATTATCTTAAGAATTTCCTCCATCTCTTACTGGGAGGCCTCAACATTGACAGTCTTCGGTGCCTCCATCCGGGCAGGCTCATTATCAATCCCTTTGCCCCGAGTATTAGATGACTCGACAGTAGGGGTAGAAACTGGATCAGAAGTGGAAGCAGGCGCACTTACAGGCGTTATTATGAGAGGTCTTCGAATAACTGGTGGCGCAATGTCAAGCGAGAAGAGCCTGCCACTGCGGGTTACTTTAGCTGGACTAGTGATGTTGCTGATGCTGGTACCAGTGTTGAACTCCTGCTTCACTCCAAGCACATACACATCTGCCCCATAGTGCCATGGGACAGCCTTGTCAGATTCATAGGTGAGGGGCCCCAGAACAGTAATGATAATGGGTGCAACAGACATGATCTTGACTGGCTTCCTCGGGGGAGCCTTGATTGGATTGTTGAAAATTGTAACGACAGATACTTCTTCAGTGGGAACACAAGGAACAACAGTCTTCTTGAACAAAATCTCCTTGCTATCCATCAAGCTTTGGATACCTGATTTCAGCAACGGAAAACCAGTAGGGGAAACAACACACAGAAGGCAACCCTTACTACAACCCGGAAATAAACCGGCCAGCAGCAGGTTCCTCTTAACAGTCAATAGAGGGGTAGCAACGTCATTCATAGAAACGGCATACAAGTCTTCATCAACAGCATTTACTCCATGTTGGGGCATAGGAGCAGTCACAACATTTGGCCTCTCAGGTGCCTCAAATTGTATCTCCTTCGCATCGATAAGGTCCTGAACCTTATTTCTCAGGGCCCAGCAGTCATCAGTAGAATGCCCTGGGCTATCGGAGTGATAAGCACAACGGGCATTTGGATTATACTTCGGGGATGCAGTGTTCACAACCTTCGGAGCCTCTCTGACGGTTACCAAGTTGGTTGATAGCAGTTGCGGCAAGATCTGTGACAAGGTCATACTCAGCCGAGTGTATTCTCTTCTGGGTCTCTCAGTCCTTGGTTGGTTGGGTTGCCGAGGAGTGGCAGCAGGTTTAGCAATAACTACCGCGTTGACAGCTTGGCGGCTTTCTGGTTTGTCTTGCCTCCTAGGCCCATACACAGCACTGGCCTCCTTCTTAAAAGGTTTCTTCTCAGCACTTGGGGACGCACCTTTCTGAATCTTACCTGATTTCATACCAGCCTCTATCCTTTCCCCAGTCAGAATAAGGTCTGTGAATCCTGCAGATGAATTGCCAATGAGATGATTGAAGAACGGCCCGGATAGGGTCCCCAAGAACATATCTACCAATTCACGGTCAGTTAATGGTGGCTGCACCCTGCCAGCCAGGTCCCTCCACTTCTGCGCATACTCTTTAAAACCTTCTCCCGATCCTAGCGACATACCCTGGAGTTGGGTACGTGTAGGAGCGAGGTCGGCATTATATTGATACTGCTTGTAAAAATCAGTAGCCAACTCCTTCCAGTTACGAACCTTGGTCCCATCCAGCTGATAGAACCATTCGAGATGAGTCCCTGAAAGACTCTCCTGGAAGAAGTGGATCCACAAGTTCTTGTCCACAGTGTATGGCTGAATTTTCCGCACATAAGATCTGAGGTGTAGCTTAGGGCAGGACGCCCCGTCATACTTTACGAAAGATGGTGCTTTGAACTTGTGTGGGATGACCACACCAGAAGATAGACCCAAGTCTCTGAAATCCAAACCAGGCACCTGTTGAATTTCCATGGCATTCAGACGGTCTTCCAACTGCTTGTACTTGTCTTTAGCTGGAGGATACTGCTCCTCATTAAAATCAGTCTCGTTGTCAGAGACCACCGGACTTGGAGCCCTTCCCCCTTGGGGACTTCCTTTGCCTACAGAAGAACCAGCTTGATCAACCTCATTATGCAGTGTGTTACCAAACCTCCGGCCCGCGTTGAATAGAACAGTTCTTTTCTTCTTCTTCTTGACCAGCAGAGCCTTCAGTTCCTCCTGACCTTGGGCCAAACTCATAATCAGCTCTTGGAATTGGGCGTTCTGAGCCTGAAGGGCCTTGATTGACTGCTCGGTAGATGATTCAGGGTTCATGATGCTGAAATAAACAGCGAAGAACATTAAGCAACCTGAAAAGAAGAGTACCTGCTATGCACATGATGCATGATATGTGTTTATGCAATGCATTCAAGGGTTCGAAAGTTCAAATTTGTTGTAGGCAAAAAGGAACACACGTTATCATTAAGAAATAATTGTTCAGTACATCAAAGCCTCATAGGCAAAACATTACAAAAATGAATCAATCCCAAAAGACACTACGCATCCTCTTTGGAGCAATGTAAGTGTTGAGAGTCTTTTCCTCGTGCAGTAGGCGGGTTAGCTCCAAGACCTTCTTCTCACTGGCGTGTAGACTGGACTCAAGAGAATTCCGTTCTTCCTTAAGCTGGATCCAGCTCTTCTGCATTTCTTCCCAGGATGTAGGCATGTCAGGATGTTGAATAGTGTAGGACACCTCTCCTTCCAAAACTGGCTCTTTGATTACCGGGAGAACATGAGGATAAGGCATCACTAGCTTCTGGGAGCGGGCTCGTACCCACTTGAGATAAGGCTCCAACGGGATGGAATTCCTGTGCCCCAGTGTCTTGCTGTCTATCCTACTTGGCATCCTCCACGCTCTGATAAATCTCTGGCGAAGTCCTTGTGCATCGTTGTCGAAGTCAAAAACTATGTCAGGAATTAACATGTCATAAGGGCCATCCCTCCGAGCATAACCAAACTGTCTCCAAGCCAGACACGGGTTGTAAGTAATACCTCCTCTGATTCCAAGTAAAGGAACATTAGGGTACTCCCCGCAACGATCAATGATAGTGACATCTTCTCTGGACCGAGAACACCAATGTATATCAGCATGTGTAAGAGTCATTAATCGTTGTGACCATCTCAAACCCCGCTCATTCTTCAAAACTGATTGTGGAAGGTGCGAAATAAACCACCTTCCTAGGAGAGGAGTGCAGCACATAAGAACACCTCTTTTTCTCATGGTTCGAGTGTAACATGAGTGAAGGATGTCCCCAAGCAATGTAGGTACAGGGTTCCTGGACATGAAGATCTGGACAACACTGATATCTATAAGCTGATCGGGATTCGGGAACAAAACCAATCCATAGACAAGGAGGGCCACAACTTCCTCAAAGGCTTGTAGGTCAAGGGAGTTCCAACATTCTTGGGCCTTCTCAAACAGAAACCTGGCTAAGAACCCTTTGATACCACTTCTAACTTCCCAATGTCCCTTGATGTCAGATGGTTGTAGGCGTAATGCTTTAGCAATCTCTTCAAGTTTGGGTTCCTTTTCCGTACCGTTGTAGGGTAGTTGAATAAGGATAGGGATCTTCAGAAGCCGGGAGAACTCTTCCAATGTAGGCACCAGTTGATAATCCAGGAAAGTAAAGCAATGGTGCAGAGGGTCAAAGAACTGGAACAGGACCTTTATCATATCTTCCTCAATGTTGGTGTTGACCAAGCTGATGAGTCTTCCATGCCTCTCACTGAAAGAATAACTCTCGGGAATCCTGGATATAAGTTCCTTAAGCTGAGGAGGGATCCTTACAAGGCTGATCTGAATTGTCTTTCTGCGAACAGTTTCCATGTGCTACAAAACAAGAACAAAGATGAAGATTCGAACCCCTGAAATGGTTAGTCAATGCATATGATGCTGTATGATGTCATGATGCTATGATTGAACACACCACAAATATTCACAAGAAGCAAACATGATAAGGCACACAAGTCACACAAGACAAGCCCTTAGAGTTTAGGCCAGCATGGGGTCTGGGTATTACCCTCTTGAAGTTGGTGGGCTCAACCTGTCCTATCAGAAGTAACCGGGTTCTAAGGGTCCCAATATCACTGGATTGCTTTCATTGTTCATCGTTTCGATTTAGCCACTGAACTGGCGACCGAAATATTCCAAGAAAACAACCCTCAATTAAGTGTAGTATCGAGTATCAACCAACCTCGGACTGCACCAAAGTCAGTTATCTCACTACCCTAAAGAGGCCAAGATGGTTCAATTAAGGTTCCTAAGGTCAGTTGATGCTTCACGACACCACGCGGAGGCCCCGTACTCTCCTTGACTGAACTCAAGGGTTACCGGTACACACCAAAGTGCCACATCAACGTAGCAGACTGCTTCAACCATGTCGATATACCCCGCATAGTTCCCTCACAACCTTCTTGCTACTTTCTAAGAAGGTATCCCCCAGATCCGGGTTAGGATCTATAGAACTCCCGAGACAGTCCCACAATAATAAGGCAAACAAGCACAACAATTGAAAACACAAGTGATCTTAGTCCTAAGGTACACCTCACTTTAAAAGATTTCCCCAGCAGAGTCGCCAGTTCTGTGATCGGTGGATCTGGAACTGACTGTTTAACGCTGGTTCGCGAAATGTCGCAGAAGCAAGAGTCGCCACCGTCTTTTATTTTCTCTAACATGGACAGGACAAAAGCACAGCAAAATTCCTTATGAGATAGTTTCTCGGTTCGGGAGGTAGATTTATAGAAAGGGAAGGTGTTAGCACCCTTTCTATCCATGGTTATCCATGGGCTCTTAGATACTTGCTCATTTGTGTTTTCAAAAGTGTTTGCTTTTCAAATGTGAGTGGGTTTGAAAAAGTTTCGTTTAAAGATTTCAGATCGACTCTTGTACCAGTCCTCAAGAGTGTTTGAAACATTGTTTTGAAAGCTTTTTGAAAGGTGTCGGTGTGAAAAGAGTTTGATTTGTTTTTGAATAGAGCAAGTATCTATGAGTCATCTACCTACCCTAAGGAATTAGGCTGTGTAAATGTCCTTAAGGTAGTGCCATCCCACCATTGAGAGATAGGTAGCACCACCGTTGGAGGTGTTCGGGTTAATTCGTTTGTTAGGGACAGTATGGTCACCAGAGCAACAGTAGGACACCTTAGAAGCTACCCTTATGCCATTGATCCTTTTTAATTCGAGGCAACTTTTCCGAGGCAACTTGTTTTGAGGCATATGGATCAACGGACATAAGGACTTACTAAAACGTCCTATACTCGACGACCACGTTTCGAGGGCAAGGCAACAGTGAGGCGTACCCTAAGAGTGGTGTGTGAATTTGTGTGTTATTTTCATGTTATGTTTTATCTTGCACATGTATCACGGTGATCTACGCTTGTTTTTAATTTAGGCCATTCATTCTTTCATGCAAAGTTTAGCAGTTTTAAGAGTGCGGAAATTTAAATGCGGAAAGCAAAATCCTACGTTATTACAAGGCGCAGGTCTATACATCGCCACATTAACAAAGACCCGTTTTGAATAAAAAATGCGGAAAGTAAATAAATTCCTAATTACTATTACAAGGCTTGATCAATTACATAATATTCACAAGAAAATAAAATAACGTGCGAAATAGAAATTGAAATTGAACGTTCGAGGGCGTTGGACCCTTTTGAAATTAAATTAAATTAAAGGTTAATTAATTATTAAATTAAAGAAAAGAAATGTTTTTTTTAGGTTTTTTTTGTATTTATGAAATAAAGAAAAGGAAAATTCAAAAGAAACCCTAATTCTAAGTTATTTTTAATTATTAAAGAAAAATGCTAAAGTTTAACCTAATGTACACTAATTAATTAATTATATGGGTATTTACAAAATAAATTAGTAATTAATAATAATGATAATAAGAAAAAATTATTTATTAAGAAAAAGGATAAAAATGCTAAAAACCCTAATTTCTACATATTTTAGTTATTTAAGAAAAGATTAAAATTGAAAACCTAATTTTACTAAATTAATTATTTGACATTTATTTACCAAAAAAATATTTAATAAGTAAATTAATTAATATATTTTAGTTTCTGATTTTTAGATTATGAAAATTAATTATTGGAATTTGAAGAAAAAAACAATTAAAATAATTAAAAGAAAAGAAAAGGAAATTAAAAAAGAATACAAACAATGGGGGTGTCTGACCCAATTTGGAGGTGATTTGAAGTGATTTTTGGCCCAAGAATGCAAGCCTTTTTTGACTTTCTATGCTTGTGTGTGGAGCAGTTGACCCAGGCGTATGGTGGTCTTCACGTTCTGACCTTCAGATTGATCCTCATGGCCATGTGGCAAGCTAGCGTGTGGAGTTGTATGGTAGGACGTTGATGGCATGCTGCATAGAAACATGTTAGGAAGAAAAATATGAAATATAAGAGGGGGACCTGGGAATCGAACCCAGGTCCCAGTACCTGCAAGCCACCTCATCCACCATCCAGACTAGCGCGTTTCTTTGTTAACATAGTGGAACATGAATAATATAAGGGAAAACAAAAATTAGTGATATACAACCAAAAAAACGCGCCATTATTTGAATTGCCCTATAGCATCAGTCCACGTCCTTCATCTTCCTTATTTTTCCTGCAATTATCAAACAAATAGCGGGGGTTTTAAACCCCCACTAAACTCAACCAGAAAAAATAGCGATTAGCTCATGGGCAAATATAAAAAGGGCGCGAGTAGTGAGTTAGTCTTGTCTTGTTGTCACGAACTCAATGGTACCAGTTTGAAGGGCTAATTTTTCCATATGAAGGAACCCCTAATTCAAAGCTCCTGAAACCCTAAAATACGTTCATGGTGAATTCTTATACAGGCATTGTTAGTTCAATTAAAGGGTACCATTAGCTTCAGAATATCCATATTAGTGTAAATCAACAGTTAAAAGACATGAATAATGCATGGAAGTTGAAACACGATTATGAAAAAGTTCAAGAAAAGGGTGATGTCGTTCTACCAATTCTTGAGGTCTGGAGATCTGGTTTTGATTGCAAATGCTTCCTGGATGTCTTAGCAATGTTTTGAAATCCTTTTGGAGCTTTGAAACACTTTGTAACTAGGTTTTCAGTTTTCAAAAGTTTGATGAAAATTTGCAATTTGGTTATGCAATTCTGAGCAGCTTTTCGTGTCCAATGCATTAGGTCTTAGTTGTGCATATGTACTTGAGTGAAATTAGGTTAAGAAAACAAGCCCAAAGTCCATGCATTCATGTTTTGAATATTTGATTTTGTCACATCTTTTTTCAATCTTTTTCCATGCCAATCATGCCAATTATGGAAGATTTTGTCCCTTTTGATTGATGCACGAAATATTTAGCTCATAATGAGTGGATTGGCTGCACAAAAAGATTTGATAAGTGTCATTTGATATTTTTTCATATTTAAATATAATTAAATGAATTAATAATAATAAAAATTCAAATAATTAATCAAAAATAAGAAAATAAATCCCTTAGAGGTCAATGGGTCGTGCATAGCCTTTGGGTAATGATTCATGAAAGAAATTGAGGACCATTAGCATTTTTGAAGCCTTTTGTGCAAAGTTGACTTTTCAAAATTCCCAAAAATTTCCCAACTTCTACAAGGCATATCTTGCTCAATTATGAAGTTATGATCATGTTCTTGGACATTTTGGAAAGGTCTTGAAGTCCTCTAACCAATTTCTTTGGTCCCATGTAATTTTGATTTACCAATCTCAAGTTATGGTCTTTGACTTAAAGTGCCTTTTTGTTGACTTTTGAAAATGACCTATAATGTTGAAACTGATAACTTTTTGTGAAAGCATTTCTTGGACTTGAAGTGTGAAGATGAGTTGTAGGAAATGTCATCCTCTTCAAAATGAGCTTTGGATGGAAGTTTTCTGATAAACCATGAAGAAGTTATGCCTTGGTCAATTTGCAGTTGACTTTTTCAACTGTCCAAAAATAGAAACTTTTGCATCTTGAGACTTTTTGAGCCATGCTTTGAGAATCATGATCAAGAATTGATCAAATGATGTTTGTGGCTTCAAAATAAGATGTTGACCAAAAATTTTGACTTTTGACTGTCAAATGACCATTTTGCCCCTGCAGTTGACTATGAAGCATTTAGGGTTTTTGACTGTGCAATTTGATGCTGTGAGTCTTGAAACTTGGCATATGAATGCTTGACAATATATGTGGGCATGTGGGACTTGATTGGACCCTTGAAAACTTCAATTTCTTTGCCAGAACCAAAACCCTAATTTTGACTGTGTTAGGAGGCAAATTGGACTGTGCAACCCTTGAGAGATTTTGAAGCTTGATCTTGACAAATCTTGAAGAATATGGGAGGGCAAATTTTGGGGTACAACACCCATTCCCGCACCTATGTTTTGACGAGTGCAAATTTACGGGCACTCTAGTGTCCAATCTCCTTGTACCTTCGAGACGCGAAAGGCAAACTTGCCAATCTAACTCTTCAGGTTCAAGAAGATTGAACAGGGGCAACTGTTGTACCCCAAAATTTGCCCTCTCATTTTATCAACACTTTCTCATCACAAGACTCTTGAAACTCAAGATCAAGCTAGGGTTTGCTCTGCTCAAGACCCCTCCTTGCACTGTTGACCCAAATTAGGGTTTGAGTTTGCATAAGGATATTTTGACCTTCAATTCCCAAATTGACTTTCATGCTTCATGTTGGACTCACAAGTTTATCCATACCAAGTTTCAAGCCTTGATTCAAATCTTTGCCCAGTCAATTGGACAGTTGACCTAGAAATCAACTGTATTGGGGAAAAAGTCAACTGTAGCAAATTGACAGTCAAACTTCATGACTTTTGACCCACATCAACATAATAAACTCACATGAACCATTTGGTCAAGTTTGGATCACAATTCCACAAGAAATTTGATCAGATCACCAAAAGGGCAAAATGGTCATTTTTAGGGTTTTGACTGCACAAAGGCAATTTTTGACTGTTTGACCTAACCAATGGCAAACCAAGCTCACATATGGACTCAAGTACTCAATTACATTTTCTTTACCCATTCAACAAGTTCAAAATATCTCAAATGCATAGTGTGATACGGTGGGAGAACTGACTAGAGGTTTTGCGTTTGTATTCGCAAATGTTGCGGTTAGCAAGAGTCTCCACCGACTTTTTATTTTATCCTAAGGAAAGGTTAAAAAGCACAGCAAAAACCTTTTGAGATGTTTTCTTGGGTTCGGGGAGTAGATTATAGAAAGGGAAGGTATTAGCACCCTTTCTATCCATGGTTATCCATGGGCTCTTAGTTACTTGCTTAGATCACTTGCCTTTTGTTTTCAATTGTTTTAAATGGTGCTTTGTGTGTGGGTCTTGAAAATGTTTTGAAAAGATGCCAATGTGGTGGCAACCTTTGTAATGATCCATGTGGGGATGTATACAAAGATGTATGTCTTTTGAAAAAAAGTTTTCATTTGTTTTTGAAAGTTGTTTTGAAAGTGTAGTGATGTGTGATTTTGAAATTAGGAAAGTGTTTTGTTTTGCAAGTTTGATTCAAGTAACTAAGAGGTTATCTACTCCTAAATTTCTCAAAAGATCATTTCTATACTTTAACCCTTTTAACAAGTTTGCTCCACCATTGTATTTGGTGGGCAACCTTGTGTTAGGATGTGAAAGGGACAGGCGCGGGTCATCGTTTTAGACCATAATTGCAACGGCGTTAAATGTCTTTGAGCAATTTCTTTAAGGGACTTGATCATTTGTTTTTGTTTGTTTTGAAAAGTTTTGTCGAGGGACTATGATCATTCAAATTGTTTGTTTTGCCCAAAGAAGTTCAACATGCAATATGGCCCATTTATTTGAAGGCAACAAGTGGAATACCCTAGGGGGTGCAAGTGTGATTTGTGTGTCCATTTTCATGCTTGTTTATCTTGTATTAGGTCAAACTATTTTTTATCGTTTTTCGCATACAAACCCTAATTCTAACATGTTATCATTAGAAAGCAATAAAGTGCGAAATTAAAATTACTAAGCTATTACAAAACCAAATATGGGAAGGGGGGTACAAATGTTCAAATGGGGATATTGACAAGAATTTAAATCTAAATTATTACATCATTTGAATATTTGCAATTTAAATAATGTACAAAAATTAAATAAAAATGCAAGATACACAAAAATGTTTTGTATATGTATGAAAAAATATTATTTATGTAAAAGAGAAAAGAAAATAAAAAATGTATTATTTTTGGAGTATTTTGAATTTAGGGCAACAAACCCTAATTTTAAAGAAAAGGTATTATTTTCTAATTTAATACATCTATTTATTTATTATTTATAAAAATAATATAATAATGAAGTATATTATGAAAAAGTATTTTTGTATCAAATATTAATAAAAGTGAAAAATTCAAGTATTTTCATATTTTATCTTAAATATACTAATAAACATATATATATACATATATTAATTTCTTAAATGTGCATTATACACAAAATAAATATTTATTTAATATTTTAATAAAATAAACAAAAGAGTATTTTTTTGTGTGAAATATTTTCAGAAGGTAAATGAAAATAAAAATGTATTTACACTATTTTTTCTATTTATTCTAATAATAGTATATATATATATTTATATGCAAACAAAAGAAATAAATCAAATAAATATGCCATATATTCAAAAAATGATGGAAAAAATATTTTTAATTTTTTAATGCCATGAGAAAAAATAAACAAAGTCAACCAAAAAAGAAAAAGTCAAAAAGAGTCAAAAATGAAGCCAATGGGCTCAGGGGGTGTAAACATGGAAACAGGGTGTGAAAAGAAATAACACAAAAGCCCAGCCCAATGATCATTGTCTTCAACCTCCAACTCAAACATTTGAAAAACGCGCGCCCCTGTTCTTCAATGTCTAACTCCTGATTCTTGGCTTTTCAGCAAAAACTCATAACACAAGAAATGTTCAGCATGAAGAGACGGTTTCAACCATATAAATAACTTGACCTATCTCTCTAAGATGAGGGAGAATTTCTCCTCCCCCAATTTCTGACCTAACTTTTCATCAATGTTCAGACATGAAATTCTCTAAGCACATGAAACATAAATGAAATCTAATCATATGAGCGTGTTCAGGGCTATGATTGTGACATGTTTTCTTCAAAAACCTAAAGCTAACAATGCCTAATAAGAGAGATAGAACTCCATGAATATACCTGTTCAGTTGGAATCGAGCTTGGCAATGGAGGATGTTTCAGAGTGAAATGATGACTTGTACAGCTTCCTTGAAGTGTAAGGATGCTTTTCCAAGTCCTACTTTATCTTGAAACTTCCTGAATCGAGCTAGTGAACTCCAACTGCAAAACAGAAATTTAAAAATGGTGAAGTGGCTTGGAGGTGTTACAGGTCAGGTTTAAGGACAGGGTTAGCTTGCATATGGTGTAAGGAAGGTAGAGGAACAAGTTTGGACAAGAATGCTCGAAGGGATTGAGAGATAGCACTCAATTTGCAGGGCTTCCCCTGTTTGTGCAGTTTCAAGGTGATTTTGAGATGGAGGGTGCTTGAGAGGTTCAGGACTCGTGCCAATGCTTGAGTATGTTCTATGGAATGTGTTTGATAGCTTTTGTGTTGTGTGTCTATGCTGAAGAGAGAGTTGGCATAAGTTATGCTCCTTTCTTCACACTTAAGCTACAAAATGCAACTTGGCTCTCTATGTCAGTACAGGCCCTCCCACTATGCTGCTATCCCTTGCCTTGATCAGTGCAATTTGCTCACAAACTTGTGCCAAGAAGATCTTGATTGTACCACTTGGATTGCAAACTTGACATAAAGTTCTTCTTTTCAAGAATGGAAATAATGCTTTTTCTAGTTTAGGCTTAATTCCTTGTGTAATGACCAAAGGCTTAGAATAACAACTTGGTTCAATGGTTTTGCATTAAATTAAGGAGTTTAATTTGGTTTAAGGACCTGTAAAGTAGCACAAACTATGCTGAGTTCAAATTTGCCAAGTTTATGAACATGTTTTGATGAAGAACAAAAGTGAATTCTTGCCAACTTGTGAAATTCGAATCTCTCAAGTTATGAGGTTGTTTGATGAGTTCTTGGACATTTTGGAAAGCTTGGAATGTGTACTACAATCCATCTTTGAAATGCAAATCAAAATTACAAGTGGAAGGGTATGAAAAGTGGCCTTGAAGTGGGGTAGAAAACCTTATCAAAATAGGTTAAATTTCACTAAGTTAAAAATGGTTTAGTGCCCTTATTCAAAAAAATATAACTTGAGATACAAGCTTCAAATGAGAAAACTTTGTGAATCAAAGTTGTAGATTATGCAACAAGCTACAACTTTCATGTTTTGACTTTTGTTTGAATCCAAGTGGATCATGGTGAAAAGATGAGGCAAAGTTGGGAAAAAATTAGGGTTTTTCATAACTTAGAAAAATTCTAAGTTATGAAAAATTCCATTTTCAAACCCTAATTTGCATTTTGAGATTTCTTGGTGAACAAGTTTCATGATTTGGCAAGTTTTGATGAAAAATGGATCTTGACTCTTGATTTTGACCAAAAAGTCAAAGTTTGACTTTTCAGTATACAGTCAAAATTGATCAATTGACTGGGAAATTCAACTGTCAACCTTGTGTACTTGGGATCTTTTGAGCTTGATGAATGTGTCAAGACCATTTCATTGAGTCCTTGAGTCCATATGTGAGCTTGATTTGCCATTGGCTAGGTCAAATAGTCAAAAATTGTCTTTGTGCAGTCAAAACCCTAAAAATGACCATTTTGCCCTTTTGGTGATCTGATCAAATTTCTTGTGGAATTGTGATCCAAACTTGATCAAATGGTCCATAGGAGTTCATAATGTTGATGTGGATCAAATTTCATGAGATTTGACTGTCAATTGGCCACAGTTGACTTTTTCCCCAATACAGTTGATTTCTAGGTCAACTGTCCAATTGACTGGGCAAAACTTGAAATCAAGACTTGAAACTTGGTATAGGTAAACTTGGGAGTCCAACATGAAGCATGAAAGTCATCTTAGGCATTTTAGGTCAAAACATCCTTAGGCAAACACAAACCCTAATTTGAGTCCATAGTGCAAGGAGAAGTCCTGAGCAGAGGGAACCCTAACTGAATCTTAATCTTCAAAGGTCTTGTGATGAGAGAATGTTGAGGAAATGGGAGGGCAAATTTTGGGGTACAACAGTTGCCCCTGTTCAATCTTCTTGAACCTGAAGAGTTAGATTGGTAAGTTTGCCTTTCGTGACTCAAAGGTAAAAGGAGATTGGACACTAGAGTGCCCGGAAATTTGCACTCGCATGCTGGAGTCTCAACAGTGTGATGTCGGGAATGGGCTTATAGATGCCATTTGGAAAGATGGTGGATAGGGAGATGGGCTTATAGATGCCATTTGGAGGTGTTGATCGCATAAGAGATTCCTTAGCGAGAACTTGTGTATTTTGAGGAAGGAGGATGTTTTCCTGGTTTGTTACAGGTGTTTGATCTTCAGTCTCTTTATGCAGATATGCCCTGGCTAGATACAGGTATCGAATCTACAGTTAGTTGCTCACAGATGTGCCCTGGCTGGATACAGGAGTCGAATCTGGGAATAGTCGTTAAATAGATGTGCCCTGGCTGGATACAGGAATCGAATCTGCGAACTCTTCAGACGTGCCCTGGCTAGATACGGGAATCGAGTCTGGAAACGTGGTCAACAGATATGCCCTGGCTGGATACAGGAATCGAATCTGGAGATGCTGTAGTTGATAGATGTGCCCTGGCCGGATACAGGAATCGAATCTTCGAACTCTTCAGACGTGCCCTGGCTAGATACAGGAATCGAGTCTGGAAACTGATCACTCTCAGATGTGCCCTGGCTAGATACAGGTATCGGATCTGGAATTGTGACAGTTGAAGGTAGTTGTTTTTGGGATTGTCTTTTTCCTGAAAAGGCAAAAAACGTAAGTTGTATGCAATGTCATGATGTATGATATGCATATTGTCATGATACTCAACATGAGATGTTGTATGCGTTCCATCATGTATGCAAGCAAGATGTATGAAAATGTAAAATGTTTATGAATGTAATTTCGTATTGGGGAAAATAAATCCTTGACGGTCGGCCGGAGAATTGCTCCGTGGAAGAGATATTTGGCCGAAATCTTGATGTGAGGCCTGTTGAGGATTCTAATGATGGATTCCGCTGGGGATAATGACGAGAAATTCCGCTGGGGATTGAAGGAACTTTGCCGAGAGCGGTCTTCCGTGGCTTTTAGCTGAGGATAACCCAGTTATAAGTCCTTATGAGGAAATAACTCTAAATAAAACTCGGGTGAGACGTCCGTGCTTCGCAGGGGATAAGCTTGCAGAATCTACTGGGGATGAGCTTTAAGACCTGCCGGGGAATGTTGTGCCTTTTCAGGATCGACGGGGAACCAACTCCGCTTGAGGAAAGTATTGTCGCATCCTGTTTTACTCTGCGGGGAATTGAGATGATTTGGCCACATTCTTCAGTTGAACCTACCTTGGTGCCTTGGCGGACAAAACAACCAGACTGCATTAGACAACTCCACATTGCCCCTGTCTTTGATGTCACCTGTAATTAATCTCTTGTTTTATATGCAAATATTTTATGAATCAGCAATTTAATGTCAAATGCATATATCAACAATGAACATTGGACGTTCTTCGCAAAACAGAAAAAGAAAACAATGGTAATTTGTATGGACAAGTGAATCTGTATTGATTTAAACTTTGCCTGTGAATAGGCGTTTTTGTACAAGAGGCTGACATCCTAGTAAGAGGACATCGCCAAATAGTATAGATTTTACAATTTGAAAAAGGAAACAAAACAGCTATGTGAACAATCCCACTGGGTTCCAACTCTGCTATTGCCTTTATGTCTTCGAACGTCTCATCGCTTTGCTACCTAGTTGAAGATGAAGCTGATTGGTCAATGCCGAAATCTGGAGCCAGATAGTCGATGCCGAATTCTGGATGCGAAGTGATCCAATGAGACATAGTGTTACGCTTTTATCCCTAACTTTTGCCTGGACCGCCCTTTCGGGTTTTCAGTCCACCGGGATACCCATTTTTGCCCAAGCCGCCCTTTCGGGTTTTCGACTTGCCGGGTGTACAGATTTTTATTCATTTCATCCCTTATTTTTGCCCGAACCCTTTTGGTTCGCCGGGAAGCCCTTATTTTTGCCTAGGTATGTCAACCTAGCGGGTCCTTTATTCATGCGTAGTATTTTTTTACTATGTCTGCATTGGCGGGGTGAGGAAGGTCGTCACCATCCATGGTGGTTAGGATCATGGCTCCTCCTGAGAATACACGTTTAACCATAAATGGCCCTTCGTATGTAGGGGTCCATTTGCCCCTGGGATCACTTTGAGGAAGGATGATGCGTTTGATTACCAGGTCCCCAACTTGATACTCTTGCGGTCTGACTTTCTTGTTAAATGCCCTGATCATCCGTTTCTGATACGTTTGACCATGACAGATAGCAGTGAGCCTCTTTTCGTCAATCAGATTTAATTGATCAAGTCGAGTCTGGATCCAATCATCTTCATTCAAGTCTGCATCCTTCATTATCCGGAGAGAGGGTATCTGGATTTCAATTGGCAAGACTGCCTCCATGCCATAGACCAAGGAGAAAGGAGTTGCCCCGGTTGATGTCCTTGCTGAGGTGCGGTACCCATGAAGAGCGAACGGTAACATCTCGTGCCAATCTTTATAGGTCACTGTCATCTTCTGCACAATTTTCTTGATATTTTTATTGGCTGCCTCTACAGCCCCATTCATCTTCGGCCGGTAGGGAGAAGAATTGTGGTGCTGTATCTTGAATTGTTCACAGAGTTCAGTGATCATTTTGTTATTGAGATTGGTACCATTATCCGTAATGATTCTTTCCGGGACGCCGTACCGACATATCAGATTATGCCGGATGAAACGTGCCACGACGCTCTTGGTCACTGTGGCATAGGAAGCTGGCTCAACCCACTTTGTGAAGTAGTCGATTGCCACCAAGATGAAGCGATGCCCATTGGATGTCGTTGGTCGGATCTCACCGATCATATCGATGCCCCACATTGCGAAAGGCCAAGGTGCCGTCAGGACATTTAAAGGAACCGGAGGGATATGCACCTTGTCAGCATAGATCTGGCATTTATGACAAGTTCGGGAGTGTTGGTAACAATCGGCTTCCATTGTGGACCAGAAATATCCTGCCCGAAGGATTTTCTTAGCCATGGTGTGCCCACTGGAATGTGTTCCAAACGTACCTTCATGAAGTTCTATCATGATTTTCTCTGCTTCAGCCTTATCCACACAACGTAGCAGAGTTGAATCATGATTCCGTTTGTAGAGAATGCCGTTGCTGAGGAAGAATTTTGCAGCAAATCTCCTCATGAACTTCTTATCATTGACAGATGCACCTTCAGGGTATTCCTGAGCTTCCAAGTACCTCTTCACCTCATGATACCAGGGTTTTTCAACAACTTTCTCAGCCTCGAGCTCGCAACAGTATGCCGGTTCGTCCAACTTCCAGATTATGATTCGGGGAGCCTCATTGTCCCATTTAACCTTGAACATTGAAGACATCGTGGCTAGTGCGTCCGCTAGCTGATTCTCCTCTCTGGGGAAATGCTCAAAAGTTATCTCTTCAAAGTGAGGGAGCAAGGTCGACACATACTCCTTGTAAGGAATAAGATTCGGGTGTTTCGTATCCCACTCGCCTTTGATCTGATTGATCACGAGAGTGGAATCTCCGAAGACACTTAGAAACTTTATCCTTAAGTCGATTGCAGCTTGTAAACCCATGATACATGCCTCGTATTCTGCCATATTGTTGGTGCAGCTGAAACACAATCGGGCGGTGAGGGGAGTATGAGTTCCTTTGGGAGATATGATTACAGCGCCGACGCCGTTACCCAAAGCATTGGAGGCTCCATCAAAATGCATAGACCATCGAGATCCTTCCTCAGGTCCTTCATCTGGTCCAGGTACTTCACAGTCAGTTACCACCATGATGTCTTCGTCCGGAAAATCAAAGTTTAATGATTGGTAATCGTCCACAGGTTGGTGTGCCAAATGATCCGCCAATACACTTCCCTTAATTGCTTTCTGAGTTGTATACTGGATATCATATTCTGTCAAGATCATTTGCCATCTCGTTATTCTTCCAGATAGAGCGGGCTTTTCAAATATGTACTTGATGGGATCCATTTTTGAAATCAATAAGGTAGTGTGAGTCAGCATATACTGTCTCAGCCGGCGAGCAGCCCATACAAGAGCGCAGCAAGTTTTCTCAAGCAGTGAGTAACGAGACTCACAGTCGGTAAACTTTTTGCTCAAGTAATAAATAGCGTGCTCTTTTCGGCCAGACTCGTCATGCTGCCCCAGCATACACCCCATTGAATTATCAAGCACTGTCAAGTATAGTATCAGAGGTCTTCCTTCCACCGGGGTCATAAGAATGGGTGGCTCTTGGAGATATTCCTTTATCTTTTCAAAGGCGGCCTGACATTCATCATTCCAGCGTACCACTTGATCTTTCTTCAGTAATTTGAAGATTGGCTCACAAGTAGCAGTTAGATGTGAGATGAATCGGGCGATGTAATTCAGTCGTCCTAGAAAACCTCTGACTTCTTTCTCTGTTTTTGGAGTCGGCATCTCTTGTATGGCTTTTACCTTGGCAGGGTCCACCTGAATACCTTTATCACTTACAATGAAACCTAGAAATTTTCCGGATCTTACCCCAAAGGTGCATTTGTTGGGATTCAACCTCAGCTTGTATAACTTGAGTCGGTCAAACAACTTCCTCAGATGGTCAAGGTGCTCCTCCTCAGTTTGAGACCTTGCAATCATGTCATCAACGTATACTTCAATCTCATGATGGATCATATCATGAAATAAAGCAACCATGGCACGTTGATAGGTTGCCCCAGCATTTTTCAATCCGAATGGCATGACCTTATAACAGAAGGTGCCCCACTGAGTCACAAAGGTAGTCTTCTCCATATCCTCTGGAGCCATCTTAATCTGATTATACCCTGAAAAACCATCCATGAAGGAGAACACCTTGTGTTGAGCTGTATTGTCAATAAGGACATCGATGTGAGGTAGGGGGAAGTCATCCTTGGGGCTGGCCCTGTTCAAATCCCTGTAGTCGACACACATTCTGACTTTACCGTCCTTCTTCGGTACTGGCACCACATTGGCAACCCACTGGGGGTAGGAAGTCACTGCAAGGAACCCGGCATCAAACTGCTTCATAACCTCGGCCTTGATCTTTTTAGACATCTCTGGACGCATTCGTCGGACTTTTTGCTTTACCGGAGGGCAATCTTCCTTGGTTGGCAGATGGTGAACTACAATGTCGGCATCCAAACCAGGCATATCTTCATAGGACCAAGCAAAAATCTCCATGTAGTCTTGTAGCATCTGGATCAATCGTTGCTTCACGCCGAGCTCTAGATTGGCACCAATCTTGACCTCTTTCCTATCTGTCTCAGTACCCAGGTTAATTGTTTCCACAGGCTCTTCATGTGGCTGAATAGCCCTCTCTTCCTGGAGTAGCAGTCTTGCGAGTTCACCAGGCACTTCGCAATCATCTTCACCTTCATCTTCGGCCAAGTTGATCGGATTTTCGAAGTCATAACTGGCGGTAGCAGAGCTGTTACCAGTGAGATCCAGAGTGGATTGAAACCTGTATAAGTGAGTGTGTGTAAATATAGCTGTTTTGCAATATATATAACACAGAAAGGAAAAGAGCAAAAGATTTGAAATGCAACAAATGTCCAATGTTTTGATTGATGATATATGAAAATGTCATACAAAAAGCCCTCACAAATGGAGCTATGATGCCCCGGGTAGGACACCGAGCCAACAAAGTTTTAACATATTGTTTGTTACAAATTTGGAAATCAAAAGAAATCAATTACTGCGTGACAAATGTGATAGGGGTAAAATCCTTTGCTGTCCAGTTGCTCAGTCCGTCGCTGGCAGTCGGGTAGATCCAACTATCAAACTCTGCTTCCTCCACATCTTCCTCAATAGCATTCACCCTTGAGCTGGAAATAAACACCGGAGCCTTTCCGATCTTCTCTTTGCGCACCGCCTTCTGAGCCTCTGCAGTAAAGCCTAGCCCAAACTTGTCGTTCTTCTGAGTGAAGTCAGGAAGCTGTCCCCAGTTTGCACAATCGCCTTTCTGAACCACAGCCCGGGCATCCCTTAGGGAAGCCATCTTCAAGGAAACATTCTCTTCGACCGCTGTCTCTGCTGCTGCTGAAATTGGATGTACTTCCTCGAAATTCTGAAAGGGGGTTTCAATAAACTCCCCATCCATCTCGATGTATCTGAAGGAATTCAAATGGCTCACCATATACTCCTCTTCTCCTTGCACAGTGACGATTTTCCCTCTGACAGGGTATTTCAGCTTCTGGTGCAAGGTGGAGGTCACTGCCCCAGCTTTATGGATCCAAGGTCGACCCAGCAGACAAGAGTACGATGGACGTATATCCATCACATAAAAAGTAGAGTCAAACACTTGAGAGCCTACACGAATAGGGATGTTAACCTCTCCATGAACCATCCTTTTGGAACCGTCGAAGGCCCTGACGATGATATTGCTGGGTTTCAACTCCAGGCCTTCATAATCCAGACGATCTAAAGCCTTTTTTGGTAGGACATTCAAGGAGGAACCAGTATCCACCAATACATGCGCCAGAGTAGTGCCCCTGCACTCGATAGAGACATGCAGGGCATCATTGTGGTCTCTTCCTTTCGCGGTCAGGTCAGCATCTGAAAAACCCAAGCCATTGTCTGCTGTCAGATTAGCTATGCAATCAGTGAACTGGACTGCAGACGTTTCCCGCGGCACATGGGCCGTCTTGAGAAATGAGATCAAGGCCTTAGCATGGGCCTCAGAGCATAGCAATAGGGAGAGCAGGGAGATCTTGGAGGGTGTATGCCCCAACTGCTCGACAATATTAAAATCACTCTTCTTTATTATTTTCATAATCTCCTCCATTTCTTGTCGGGAGGCCTCAGCGTTTATGGGTAATGGTGCCTCCATCCGGGCAGGCTCTTCTTCAATCCCTTTGCCCCGAGCATTTGATGACTCGGCAGCGGGGGAAACAACTTGATCAGCAACAGGGACAGGTAAACTTGCAGGTTTTATAAGGAGGGGTTTTTGAATAGCGGGCGGTGCAATGTCAGGCGAGAAGAGCCTGCCACTGCGGGTGACCTTGGCTGGACCAGTGATATCACAGATACTGGCGCCAGCGTCGAATTCTTGTTTGATTCCATTCACATACACGTCTGCCCCATAATGCCAGGGGACAGCTTTATCGGATACGTAGGGGAGAGGCCCCGGAATAGTAATAATCACAGGTGCAATAGTCATAATTTGAACAGGCTTCTTCGGGGGAGCCTTGATTGGATTTTTGAAGATGGTAATCACAGAAACTTCTTTCATCGGAACCATTTGAACAGCAGTCTTTTTGAATAGAATTTCCTTGCTATCCATTAGGCCTTGGATGCCTAACCTCAGTAAGGGACAATCAGATAGGGAAATAGCACAGAACAGGCAACCTTCACCACAACCCGGAAATAAACCGGCCCGCAGTAGGTTCTTCTTAACAGTCTTCAGAGGGGTGACAACCTCATCTACCGAAACAGCGTACATTTCTTCCTCAATGGCATTTACCCTATGCTGGGGCATAGGAGCCGTTACAACATTTGGTCTTTCTGGTGCTTCAAACTGAATTTCCTTTGCGTCGATCAGATCTTGCACTTTGTTTCTCAAGGCCCAGCAATCATCAGTAGTGTGCCCGGGACTATCAGAACGATAAGCACACCGGGCATTTGGGTTATACTTAGGAGACGCAGTGTTGACGACCTTAGGAGCTTCTTTGAGAGTCACCAGGTTGGTGGATAACAGTTGGGGTAAAATTTGAGATAAGGCCATACTCAGCCGAGTATACCGCCTCTTGGGCCTTTCGCTTCTTTGTTGATTGTACTGCTGAGGAGCAGCAACAGGTTTGGAGATGACCAAAGCATTGACGGCTTGGCGACTTTCGGGCTTGACTTGTCTTCTAGGACCATAGACGGCACTTGCTTCTTTCTTAAACGGCCTCTTCTCAGCACTTGTAGAGGCAGCCTTTTGTATCTTGCCTGACCTGATGCCAGCTTCAATTCTTTCTCCCGTTAATATCAAATCTGTAAATCCAGCGGAGGAGTTACCAACCAAATGATTGAAAAACGGACCAGATAACGTCCCCAGAAACATATCAACCAGCTCTCGATCAGTTAACGGAGGCTGCACCCTGCCAGCCAAATCTCTCCATTTTTGAGCGTACTCTTTGAACCCTTCACCCGTCCCTAGAGACATACCCTGAAGTTGGGTACGCGTAGGAGCGAGATCAGAATTGTATTGGTATTGTCTGTAGAATGCGGTTGCCAAATCTTCCCAGTGCCGGATGCTAGCTCCATCCAATTGGTAGAACCATTCAAGCTGTGACCCTGAGAGACTATCTTGGAAGAAGTGAATCCAGAGGTTCTTATCCGCCGTGTAAGGTTGAATTTTCCTTACGTACGACCTCAGATTCAGCTTTGGGCAGGAGACCCCATCATACTTGGCGAAGGCAGGCGCCTTAAACTTGTGTGGAATTACTACTCCAGAAGATAACCCCAAATCTCCGAAATCCAGTCCCGGCACATTCTGAATTTCCATGGCGCTTAAGCGGTCCTCCAATTGCTTGTATCTGTCAGCAGCAGGTGGGTATTGTTCGTCGTTATAGTCCGTCTCGTTGTCGGAGACTGCGGGACTAGGAGCTCCTCCCCCTTGGGGACTGTTTTTTTCAGCAGAAGAAGTAGTTGGATCAACTTCATTGTGGAGTGTGTTCCCAAATCTGCGTCCGGTGTTGAACAGTGCAGTCCTCTTTTTCTTCTTCTTCTTCAGGAGTAGAGTCTTCAACTCTTGCTGTCCTTGGGCTAGGCTTAGGACCATTTCTTGAAATTGTGCACTTTGGGCCTGAAGGGCCTTGATTGCTTGCTCACTGGAGGAGTCTGGATTCATGATGACTGTTCACACAAACAGCGAAGAAAATTAAGCAACCTGTGAAATAGGGTACCTGCTTATGCGTATGGTGCAATGGAATGCGTATGTATGCAATGCATTCAAGGATTTAGAACATTCAAAATTTGTTGTAGACAAAAAGGAACGCACATCATATTAATAAGGAGAAATTCGTTAGTACATAAATGCCCCATGGGCCAAATATTACAAAATAACTCCTTAAGGTAAAAAAACATTGCGCATCCTCTTTGGCGTGATGTAGGTGTTGAGATTCCTTTCCTCGTGCAGTAGGCGGGTGAGTTCCAGGACCTTCTTTTCGCTAGCATGTAGACTGGTCTCAAGAGAATTCCGTTCTTCCTTAAGCTGGA
Source organism: Vicia faba (assembly GCA_948472305.1). Lineage (NCBI taxonomy): Eukaryota > Viridiplantae > Streptophyta > Magnoliopsida > Fabales > Fabaceae > Vicia > Vicia faba. The sequence continues at coordinate 653,950,150 of OX451738.1, forward strand.
TCCAGCTCTTCTGCATCTCTTCCCAGGAGGTGGGCATGTCGGGATGGGGAATGGTGTAGGACGCCTCTCCTTCCAAGACTGGTTCTTTGATCACAGGAAACATATGAGGATAAGGCATCACTAACTTCTGGGAGCGGGCTCGTACCCACTTGAGATAAGGTTCCAACGGGATGGAGTTCCTGTGCCCCAGTGTCTTGCTGTCTATCCTACTTGGCATCCTCCAAGCTCTGATAAATCTCTGACAAAGTCCTTGAGTATCGTTGTCGAAGTCAAAAACTATGTCAGGAATTAACATGTCATGAGGGCCATCCCTCCGAGCATAACCAAACTGTCTCCAAGCCAGGCATGGGTTGTAAGTAATACCTCCTTTGATTCCAAATAAAGGAACATTAGGGTACTCCCCACAACGATCAATGATAGTGATGTCTTCCCTGGACCTAGGGCACCAATGTATATCTGCATGCGTGAGAGTCATTAACCGTTGTGACCATCTCAAACCCCGCTCGTTCTTCAAAACTGATTGCGGAAGATGCGAAATAAACCACCTTCCCAGGAGAGGAGTGCAACACATAAGGACACCCCTTCTTCTCATGGTTCGAGTGTAACATGAGTGAAGGATGTCCCCCAGCAACGTAGGTATAGGATTCCTGGTCATGAAGATCTGGACAGCACTGATATCAATAAGTTGATCTGGGTTAGGGAATAACACCAAACCATAGACAAGGAGGGCCATAACTTCTTCAAAAGCTTGTAGGTCAAGGGAGTTCCAACATTCTTGGGCCTTCTCAAACAGAAACCTGGCTAAGAAACCCTTGATACCACTTCTAACTTCCCAATGTCCCTTGAGGTCAGATGACTGTAGGTGCAAGGCTTTAGCAATCTCTTCAAGCTTGGGCTCCTCTTCCGTACCGTTGTAGGGTAGTTGATCAAGGATAGGGACCTTCAGGAGTTGGGAGAACTCTTCCAATGTAGGCACCAATTGATAATCCGGAAAAGTGAAACAGTGATGCAGAGGGTCAAAGAACTGGAACAGGACTTTTATCAAATCCTCCTCAATGTTGGTGTTAACCAGGCTGATGAGTCTTCCATGTCTCTTACTGAATGAAGAACCCTCGGGAATCCTGGACATAAGTTCCTTAAGCTGAGGAGGGATCTTTACAAGGCTAATCTGAATTGTCTTTCTGCGAGCAGTTTCCATGTCCTATAAAACAAGAACAAATATGAAGATTCGAAACCCTTGAAATGGTTAGTCAATGCTCATGATGTTGTATGATGTCATGATGTTATGATACACCACAAATATTCACAAAGGCAAACATGGTAAGGCACACAAGTCACACAAGACAAACCCTTAGAGTTTAGGCCTGCATGAGGTCTGGGTATTACCCTCTTGAAGTTTGGTGGGCTCAACCTGTCCTATTAGAAGTAACCGGGTTTTAAAGGTCCCAATATCACTGGATTACTTTCATTGTTCATCGTTTCGATTTAGCCACTGAACTGGCGACCGAAATATCCCAGGAAAGCAACCCTCAATTGAGTGTAGTATCGAGTATCAACCAACCTCGGACTGCACTAAAGTCAGTTATCTCACTACCCCTAAAAGGCCAAGATGGTTCAATTAAGGTTCCTAAGGTCAGTTGATGCTTCACGACACCACGCGGCGGCCCCGTACTCTCCTTGACTGAACTCAAGGGTTACCGGTACACACCAAAGTGCCACATCAACGTAGCAGACTGTTTCAACCATGTCGGTATACCCCGCACAGTTCCCTCACAGCCTTGTTGCTACTTTCTAAGAAGGTATCCCCAGATCCGGGTTAGGATCTATAAAACTCCGATACAAAGCCCACAAATGTAAAAGCAAACAAAGCAAACAATTGAAAAGGTGATCTAAACCCTAAGGTTACTCCACTTTAAAAGAATTTTCCCCAGCAGAGTCGCCAGTTCTGTGATACGGTGGGAGAACTGACTAGAGGTTTTGCGTTTGTATTCGCAAATGTTGCGGTTAGCAAGAGTCGCCACCGACTTTTTATTTTATCCTAAGGAAAGGTTAAAAAGCACAGCAAAAACCTTTTGAGATGTTTTCTTGGGTTCGGGGAGTAGATTATAGAAAGGGAAGGTATTAGCACCCTTTCTATCCATGGTTATCCATGGGCTCTTAGTTACTTGCTTAGATCACTTGCCTTTTGTTTTCAATTGTTTTAAATGGTGCTTTGTGTGTGGGTCTTGAAAATGTTTTGAAAAGATGCCAATGTGGTGGCAACCTTTGTAATGATCCATGTGGGGATGTATACAAAGATGTATGTCTTTTGAAAAAAAGTTTTCATTTGTTTTTGAAAGTTGTTTTGAAAGTGTAGTGATGTGTGATTTTGAAATTAGGCAAGTGTTTTGTTTTGCAAGTTTGATTCAAGTAACTAAGAGGTTATCTACTCCTAAATTTCTCAAAAGATCATTGCTATACTTTAACCCTTTTAACAAGTTTGCTCCACCATTGTATTTGGTGGGCAACCTTGTGTTAGGATGTGAAAGGGACAGGCGCGGGTCATCGTTTTAGACCATAATTGCAACGGCGTTAAATGTCTTTGAGCAATTTCTTTAAGGGACTTGATCATTTGTTTTTGTTTGTTTTGAAAAGTTTTGTCGAGGGACTATGATCATTCAAATTGTTTGCTTTGCCCAAAGAAGTTCAACATGCAATATGGCCCATTTATTTGAAGGCAACAAGTGGAATACCCTAGGGGGTGCAAGTGTGATTTGTGTGTCCATTTTCATGCTTGTTTATCTTGTATTAGGTCAAACTATTTTTTATCGTTTTTCGCATACAAACCCTAATTCTAACATGTTATCATTAGAAAGCAATAAAGTGCGAAATTAAAATTACTAAGCTATTACAAAACCAAATATGGGAAGGGGGGTACAAATGTTCAAATGGGGATATTGACAAGAATTTAAATCTAAATTATTACATCATTTGAATATTTGCAATTTAAATAATGTACAAAAATTAAATAAAAATGCAAGATACACAAAAATGTTTTGTATATGTATGAAAAAATATTATTTATGTAAAAGAGAAAAGAAAATAAAAAATGTATTATTTTTGGAGTATTTTGAATTTAGGGCAACAAACCCTAATTTTAAAGAAAAGGTATTATTTTCTAATTTAATACATCTATTTATTTATTATTTATAAAAATAATATAATAATGAAGTATATTATGAAAAAGTATTTTTGTATCAAATATTAATAAAAGTGAAAAATTCAAGTATTTTCATATTTTATCTTAAATATACTAATAAACATATATATATACATATATTAATTTCTTAAATGTGCATTATACACAAAATAAATATTTATTTAATATTTTAATAAAATAAACAAAAGAGTATTTTTTTGTGTGAAATATTTTCAGAAGGTAAATGAAAATAAAAATGTATTTACACTATTTTTTCTATTTATTCTAATAATAGTATATATATATATATATATATATATATATTTATATGCAAACAAAAGAAATAAATCAAATAAATATGCCATATATTCAAAAAATGATGGAAAAAATATTTTTAATTTTTTAATGCCATGAGAAAAAATAAACAAAGTCAACCAAAAAAGAAAAAGTCAAAAAGAGTAAAAAATGAAGCCAATGGGCTCAGGGGGTGTAAACATGGAAACAGGGTGTGAAAAGAAATAACACAAAAGCCCAACCCAATGATCATTGTCTTCAACCTCCAGCTCAAACATTTGAAAAACGCGCGCCCCTGTTCTTCAATGTCTAACTCCTGATTCTTGGCTTTTCAGCAAAAACTCATAACACAAGAAATGTTCAGCATGAAGAGACGGTTTCAACCATATAAATAACTTGACCTATCTCTCTAAGATGAGGGAGAATTTCTCCTCCCCCAATTTATGACCTAACTTTTCATCAATGTTCAGACATGAAATTCTCTAAGCACATGAAACATAAATGAAATCTAATCATATGAGCGTGTTCAGGGCTATGATTGTGACATGTTTTCTTCAAAAACCTAAAGCTAACAATGCCTAATAAGAGAGATAGAACTCCATGAATATACCTGTTCAGTTGGAATCGAGCTTGGCAATGGAGGATGTTTCAGAGTGAAATGATGACTTGTACAGCTTCCTTGAAGTGTAAGGATGCTTTTCCAAGTCCTACTTTATCTTGAAACTTCCTGAATCGAGCTAGTGAACTCCAACTGCAAAACAGAAATTTAAAAATGGTGAAGTGGCTTGGAGGTGTTACAGGTCAGGTTTAAGGACAGGGTTAGCTTGCATATGGTGTAAGGAAGGTAGAGGAACAAGTTTGGACAAGAATGCTCGAAGGGATTGAGAGATAGCACTCAATCTGCAGGGCTTCCCCTGTTTGTGCAGTTTCAAGGTGATTTTGAGATGGAGGGTGCTTGAGAGGTTCAGGACTCGTGCCAAAGCTTGAGTATGTTCTATGGAATGTGTTTGATAGCTTTTGTGTTGTGTGTCTATGCTGAAGAGAGAGTTGGCATAAGTTATGGACCTTTCTTCACACTTAAGCTACAAAATGCAACTTGGCTCTCTAGGTCAGTACAGGCCCTCCCACTATGCTGTTATCCCTTGCCTTGATCAGTGCAATTTGCTCACAAACTTGTGCCAAGAAGATCTTGATTGTACCACTTGGATTGCAAACTTGACATAAAGTTCTTCTTTTCAAGAATGGAAATAATGCTTTTTCTAGTTTAGGCTTAATTCCTTGTGTAATGACCAAAGGCTTAGAATAACAACTTGGTTCAATGGTTTTGCATTAAATTAAGGAGTGTAATTTGGTTTAAGGACCTGTAAAGTAGCACAAACTATGCTGAGTTCAAATTTGCCAAGTTTATGAACATGTTTTGATGAAGAACAAAAGTGAATTCTTGCCAACTTGTGAAATTCGAATCTCTCAAGTTATGAGGTTGTTTGATTAGTTCTTGGACATTTTGGAAAGCTTGGAATGTGTACTACAATCCATCTTTGAAATGCAAATCAAAATTCCAAGTGGAAGGGTATGAAAAGTGGCCTTGAAGTGGGGTAGAAAACCTTATCAAAATAGGTTAAATTTCACTAAGTTAAAAATGGTTTAGTGCCCTTATTCAAAAAAATATAACTTGAGATACAAGCTTCAAATGAGAAAACTTTGTGAATCAAAGTTGTAGATTATGCAACAAGCTACAACTTTCATGTTTTGACTTTTGTTTGAATCCAAGTGGATCATGGTGAAAAGATGAGGCAAAGTTGGGAAAAAATTAGGGTTTTTCATAACTTAGAAAAATTCTAAGTTATGAAAAATTCCATTTTCAAACCCTAATTTGCATTTTGAGATTTCTTGGTGAACAAGTTTCATGATTTGGCAAGTTTTGATGAAAAATGGATCTTGACTCTTGATTTTGACCAAAAAGTCAAAGTTTGACTTTTCAGTATACAGTCAAAATTGATCAATTGACTGGGAAATTCAACTGTCAACCTTGTGTACTTGGGATCTTTTGAGCTTGATGAATGTGTCAAGACCATTTCATTGAGTCCTTGAGTCCATATGTGAGCTTGATTTGCCATTGGCTAGGTCAAATAGTCAAAAATTGTCTTTGTGCAGTCAAAACCCTAAAAATGACCATTTTGCCCTTTTGGTGATCTGATCAAATTTCTTGTGGAATTGTGATCCAAACTTGATCAAATGGTCCATAGGAGTTCATAATGTTGATGTGGATCAAATTTCATGAGATTTGACTGTCAATTGGCCACAGTTGACTTTTTCCCCAATACAGTTGATTTCTAGGTCAACTGTCCAATTGACTGGGCAAAACTTGAAATCAAGACTTGACACTTGGTATAGGTAAACTTGGGAGTCCAACATGAAGCATGAAAGTAATCTTAGGCATTTTAGGTCAAAACATCCTTAGGCAAACACAAACCCTAATTTGAGTCCACAGTGCAAGGAGAAGTCCTAAGCAGAGGGAACCCTAACTGAATCTTAATCTTCAAAGGTCTTGTGATGAGAGAATGTTGGGGAAATGGGAGGGCAAATTTTGGGGTACAACACATAGGATGGACAGATGAAGTTTTCAGTCAACTGATCAAAATTTGACTGTACACTGAAAAGTCAAACTTTGACTTTTTGGTCAAAATCAAGTGCCAAGATTTATTTTTCATCAAGACATGTCAATTTATGAAGCTTGTTCATCAATAAACCCAAAAATGCAAATTAGGGTTTAAGTTGGAAAATTTTCATAACTTAGAAATTTTCTAAGTTATGAAATTTTCTTATTTTTTCCTAACTTTGTCCCATTTTTTCATCAAGATGCAAATGGATTCAAATAAAACTTGAAACATGAAAGTTGTAGTACATTTAAAAGTCTACAACTTTGATTCACAAAGTTTTCTCAAAGGAAACTTGTATCTCAAGTTATAATTTTTAGAACAAGGGTGCCTAAAACTTTTAACTTAGAAAATTTGCCCTATTCTAGGCAGGATTTTGGCACATCTTCTTGGCCATTTTTCACATGGTTCCACTTGGAGTTTCAATTTGAGTTATAAAGATGGATTGTAGTACATGTTCCAAGCTTTCCAAGTTGTCTAATAACTCCTCAAACACCCTTGTGGTTAGAGAGAATCGAATTCACAAAGTTGGCAAAAACTCACTTTTGTTCATGGCCAAGGCATGTTCATAGCAACTTGCATTTTCAAATCAGTTTGTGTAATGCTAGCTTGCAGGCCTCAAAACCAAGCTTACACTCCATAATTTAATGCCTAACCATTGTGTTAAGGTGTTATTTCATCCATTTGGGCATTACACATAAAACTAACCCTTAATTAGAAAAAGGTATAATGCCATTTTGATAAAGTTACACTTTATGTCAAAACATGATCTTTGAGCATAGGGGGCCATATCTCTGAATCCAAATCAAATCCAAATTGCAAGTATCAAGGGAAAGATATGCAGCATACAATATAGAGGGTACAATCCTGCATTGACGACTTGAACACTCTTTGCTTCAAAAACAAGAAATATTGCAAAACACATAGAACCTCTCATTCCTGTTAACACAGCCAAAAACAAACTTTGTGAACAAGTTCTATACACCAAAACAGACCTAAGGCACGATTGATTGATCCCTCATACCTCCTAATACACAAAACCACTGTTTTGCTGCAAAACAGAGTACTCCCTGCAACTTGAGTTCCATAACACTATCCACTCGTGCGTTTTTGCCCAAGCTTGTTCAAATACCTTCTAATCCATCCACCTGAGCTATCCTGTTCCTCCATTTCAAGCTGTAACACCTCTAACCCCACTTGCCATTTTCATTTCCAAGCTTTGCAGGTGGACTTCTATAGCACGATACAGAGTGTTTCAAAGCAATCCAGGTATTGGAGAAGCTTCCTTGGACTTCAGGCAAGCTCAACAGAAGCTCAAACTCCATTAAAGGTTGCTACATTGCTCTACTCGATTGAAGCTGAAATAGGTAATATATGGACTTCTATCTCTCTATCTAGGAATGGTTAGGCTTAGGTTTGTGAATGAAACATGTCCTACTCATAGCCCTGAAGCCATACATGTGATCAGTTTTTATTTATGTTAAGCGTGCTGTGAGAATTTTAGCCATGAACATTTGAAAAAAGTTAGGTCAGATTTTAGGGCCATAGAAATTCTCTCTGGTCTTTGAGAGTTAGATTTAATGCTTTATATGGTTGAATTCGTGTTTAAATTCTCTACAAGTTTCATGTTTTAAGATTTGTCAAAGGATCAAAGAATCAGGAGTTAGCATGTTGTACAAGGAAGCGCGCACGTTTTTTCAAACAGGTGCTGGAGGTTGAAGAAGGTGTTGGCTTGGGTTGGGCCTGAGTCAGTTTTGCTTTTTGCATCCCCTTTTTCAGTTTGCACCCCCTGGCCCATTTGATTAAATATGTGTCATTTTTATGTTTTTCCTTTTTATTTTGATTTTATATTTTTTGCTCAAACATAAAAAACACCTAAAATAATTTTCCACATTTTTTTTAATATTTATTTGACATTTACTTACTTTTTAAAGCATATATATGTAAATAATATAAATCCTTTTTATTTAAAAACCCTAAAAAAATAATATAAAAAATATACATATTTTTCAGTTATTATTTTTATTTACACTTTGAAAACATTTTCTTGAATATATATTTTTTGCTAATAATTTATTTTATTTTTGTACATACTTAGCATATTTAATATATTTAATATATAGATATACATATTTTATTAAATAATTAGGGCAAAAATAATACAAAATAATACATTTTTTATTTTTCTTAACATTTGACACCAAAATAATTTTTTAACAATATACTTTTTATTTTTTGCATAAATTAATATATATTGTATATAATTAATAAATATTACTATTTATTTAAAAATTAGGGTTTTGCCCTAAATGACCCAAATAATTAAAATTTGACTTTTTTTTTTATTTTGTCTACACTTCAAACATAAAAATCCTTTTTCACATACATAAACAAATCTTTTTTTTTTGCATAATACATCTTTATTTGATATTTATTTAATTGCATTTATTTGAATGTTAAATATGGACTTGTACATTCGATATGGTTGTAATAACTTAGCATCTATTTCCTTGTCAAAATATCCCCAATTCAAATTTGTATCCCCATCCCCATAATCATGTTGTAATAATCTAGAACTTTAAATTCTCGCACATTTAAAAGCTTTCAATTATGCCATGCTTAGACTTAGGGCTTGTATGCAAATAAAATCAATAACTAGCTTGACCTAATCCAAGATAAACATGCATGAAAAACAAACACAATGCACACTTACACCCCTAGGGTTTCATCCACTTGTTGCCTTCAAAAATGGGCCATGGTTGCATGTTGAGTACTTTGGAAAAACAAAAACAAACAAAAAAGATCATAGTCCCTCGATGACGCTATCTTGGTTGCCCAAAAAATGATCAAGTCCCTTAAGGAAATTGCCAAAGATAGTTGACACTATTACTTTCATGGTCTATACAATGACCCGCGTCCGTCCCGTTAGCATCCTAACACAAGGTTGTTCACCAAATACAATGGTGAAACAACACTGTTAAAAGGGTTAAAAACATAAGAAAGATCTTTGAGTAAATTAGGGTAGATAGCTCTTAGTTACTTGATCAAACTTGCAAAACATCCTTTCCATTTTTCAAAACACACATGACAACACAACTTCAAAACAAACTTTCAAAAATATTGAAACATCTTTTCAAAAAGACAAACACCTTTGTAAAACATTCAAACAAGAATTGTTACAAAGGTTGCCTAGACAAGGCATCTTTTTCAAAACATTTTCAAAACCACACACACAAAGCACCATTTCAAACAATTGAAAAGCAAAGGCAAGTGATCTAAGCAAGTAACTAAGAGCCCATGGATAACCATGGATAGAAAGGGTGCTAATACCTTCCCTTTCTATAATCTACTCCCCGAACCCAAGAAAACATCTCAAAGGTATTTCCTGTGCTTTTTGACCTTTCCTTAGGATAAAAATAAAAAGTCGGTGGCGACTCTTGCTAAACCGAAACATTTGCGAACACAAACGCAAAACCTCAAGTCAGTTCTCCCACCGTATCACACCATGTCTTGCATTTGCTAACTATTTTATTCATATTTATTTTAATTTATTTCAAATAAATATAAAATAAAATGTATAAAATAATTGGAAATGAGCTTTGAGCTTTGGGTTGATGTTTTGGACAGCCTAGGCCCATAAAATTTCGTGCAAACAATTCTCACATTCATTCAAATTCAAAAAGGACAAGATTCCATGTCTTTTACAAAGTTACGAAACATCATTCATGGGTTTAAAAACACATGTTTATTGTTGTTATTACCTTTGTTCTCTTGTCTCCTCCCTCCTCTCTATATAAAGGACACATTGGAATTTCAAGACGCCTACACAACCTAGAGAGAGCTCTACCATTTTTGCAAAATTATCAAAAGTGGTAATACTTCGAAATCCACTTTACAGGTACTTTTGGTACAAACTAGTAATCATACATTGCTCTTGAGGTTCCCAGGGACTTGTTCCAACCATCCTCAAAGCTTGCAAGGTACCAGATCACCGTATCCAAGCTATCACCGTTTTGGTATAATCTCAAATTCGAATCTCTATTTTTATTTATTGTTGAATGTTCTAATGTGTGTATATGAGTTCCCGGATATCCTTAGAGCAGGTTAGGGAAATTACATGAAATGCACGCCGTCTAGAACATGAGATACCATGTACCATAAAGTACTACCCACACTGGATCCAAGGATGGAACTAGGCTTCATAAACTGGGCTTAGTGAAATTTCAATTGCAACCCCCATTCTACTCCAGCCATCAAGTCCAATCTCTTTTCTTTTTGTTTTATTTAGTTATTTTATTTCTTAATATTTTTTTAATAATAATAGTAATAAAAAACTCACAAAAAAATTAGGCATAGATTTTTTAATTAAATAATTAATTTCTTTAATTAATAAATTAATTAAATTTTAACTATTTTCTTAATTTAAAATGAACTAGAGTTTAAGACTTAATTTAGATTTAATATTTCTTTTCATAAATATAAAAAACCACAAAAAGAGTTTAGTTTATTTTTCTTAAGTTAATTTTCTAAATAGACTTTAGAATAATTAATTTAGTTAATTTCTTAAATTAAAAACAACACAAAAAAAGATTTTTCTCACTAGGTTTTAGAACCTATTTTCATTCTTTCGGGTATTACTCATTTTTCGCATTTTTTTATTATATATTTATGTAACTGTTATTTGGGATGTAATAGTTTTAAATATGATCTTTCATTGCTTTCTTTATTTTTTCCCCCAATTGTTTGTACATTGTAAATACCCCATCTCCAAAGCCATGTAATAGTGTAGGTTTATATTTTCGCACTTTATTTTTCTGTACAATATTACTGCTAGTAATTAGGCATGTATGACAAGACTGAAATTAAAATGCTAGCAAACCTTAATGCAAAAGATAAATAACTGAACTGAACACAATTGCACACAAGCACCTCTATGGTATACCACTTCGGTTGCCTTCGAAAAACGGTCACAATTCTCAAAACGTGAGAATCTTTAGTGGCTGTCCTTTAGTTTGAAAGATCACAAGTCCATCGATGAACCTTTCGATGTTGCCTCGGTTAAATGTGATCTTAAGACTTTAGGACAATTACTAAAATTTCTTGCCAAGTTGCCTTCGTAACCGTAACGTCCCTTCGATTGTCCCTCAACATCCAACGACAAGGCTACCTACTTACTAATAGTAGGATAGCATTGTCTAAAGGAAAATAGGAAAAGAATGACCATTTTCGAGTAATAAAGTAGATAGATGTTAGAAGTTTGCTCAAACATTTTGCACATACACAAAAAACTACTTTTCAAAAACAATTTCAAAACACTTTGTATACTTTCTCCACTATCACGAGAAACATTACAAAGTCCGCCGTACTAAGGCGTTTTCAAAACATTTTCAAACATAAAGCACAAAAGCATCTTGAAAAATGAGCAAACCTCTAAGAGCTCGTAGATAACCACAGATGGAAAGGGTGGTAACACCTTCCCTTTCCATAATCTACCCCCCTTACTCAGAATAATCTCGAAAAAGGTATTTTTATGTTCTTTTCACCCTTTCCTTAATTTGGATAAAATAAAAGTCGGTGGAGACTCTTGCTTACCACAACATTTGCGAATACAAAATGCAAAACCAGTATTAAACAATCAGTTCTGCCACCGTATCACACAAATTTTACGCTCTCTATTTTTCTTTCCTACCTTTTACTTCATCAAAATAGCTATGCTCTCTTACACACACCCACATATCAAACTGCAGATCCACATCCACTCTAGATCCCATTGATAACGGTTCTGCTATTGCCAATTATTACTTTAAAAATCCGATCTACCAAGCCGAGGACGAAGGTAAGGAAGATTGTGAAGTACCAGGGGAACTTGCCAGACTATTACAACAGGAGGAAAGGGCAATACAACCCTATGAAGAGCCAGTTGATACAGTAAACTTGGGTACTTAAAAGGATAAGAAGGAAGTCAAGATAGGTGCCGATCTGGAGCATAGTGTCAAAGAGCGGTTAATTTAGATGCTACATGACTATGTTGAGGCCTGTTCCTAGTCACACAAGGACATGCCAGGACTTGACACTAATATCATGGTCCATCGTCTGCCGACAAAAGAAGACTTCCCTCCAGTGAAATAGAAAGTTCATCGTATGGGGCCAGAGATGTCAGAATAGATCAAGGTTGAAGTCATGAAACAGTTCAACACTGGTTTCTTAGTTGTCACCTCTTATCCCTAATGGGTTGATAATGTTGTTCCAGTACCTAAGAAGGACAACAAAGTACATATGTGCATGGATTACAGAGACCTGAATAGGGCAAGCCCCAAGGATGACTTTCCGCTTACCCATATTGATGTTCTGGTTAACAACACCGCATAACATAAGGTATTCTCCTTCATGGATGGTTTCTCCGGGTACAATCAGATCAAAATGGCTCCAGAGGACACGGAGAAAATAACCTTCGTCACGCAGTGGGGCACTTTCTGCTACAAAGTTATGCCATTTGGTTTAAAGAACGTCGAGGCAACCTATCAGCATGCCATGGTAGCTTTGTTTCATGATATGATCCGTCACGAGATAGAGGTCTATGTCGATGATATGATAGCCAGGTCTCAGACTGAAGAGGATCACCTTGATCACCTGCAGAAGCTGTTTAAAAGGCTGAAAAAATACAAACTGAGGTTGAACCCGAATAAGTGCACCTTTGGAGTAAGATCCGGTAAGCTCTTAGGCTTCATTGTCAGCGGCAAAGGTATTGAAGTATACCCTGTAAAGGTTAAATCTATACAATAAATTCCAACTCTTCACACTGAGAAGGAGGTTAGGGGATTCTTGGGACGTCTAAACTCCATTGTCAGATTCATTTCCCATCTAACCACTACTTGTGAGCCAATCTTCAAATTACTGAAGAAAGATCAAGCAGTCAAGTGGAATGATGATTGCCAGAACGCCTTTGACAAAATCAAGGAATATCTTCAAGAGCCTCTAATCTTGATGCCTCCAGTTGAAGGAAGACCTTTGATCATGTACTTAACGGTATTAGAGAATTCAATGGGGTGTGTGCTGGGGCAGCATGACGAGTATGGTCGAAAAGAGCATGCAATATACTACCTTAGCAAAAAGTTTACCGACTGTGAAATAAGATACTCACTGCTCGGTAAAACTTGATGTGCTTTGGCATGTGCTGCTCACCGACTAAGATAGTATATGTTGACCCACACTACCTTATTGATATCTAAAATGGATCCTATCAAATACATCTTCGAGAAGCTCGCTCTCCAGAAGAATAACAAGATGGAAAATGATCCTGACCGAATACGACATTCAGTACACAACCTAGAAAGTAATTAAGGGAAGTGTATTAGCTGATCATTTGGCTCATCAGGATATGGATTACTACCAATCCATGAATTTGAGTTCGCGGATGAAAACATCATGTTAGTAACTGATTATGAAGAACCTGGACCGGATAAAGGACCTGGAAAAGGATCCTGATGGACTATGGTTTTTGATGGAGCTTCCAACGCACTTGGAAATGGCACAGGTGTTGTGATCATATCTCCCGAAGGCTGTCATACTCCTTTCACTGCCAGGCCATGTTTCAATTGTACCAACAATATGGCTGAATATGAAGCATGCATTATGGGTCTCAAAGCTGCTATCGACTTGAGGATCAAACTCTTGAGTGTATTTGGAGACTCGACCTTAGTAATTAGCCAAATAAAAGGAGAATGGGACAATAAGCATCCTAATATCATCCCTTACAGAGAGCATGTGTTGATAATAGTTCCACACTTTGAAGAAGTTACCTTTGAGCATTTTCCACGAGAGGAAAATCAACTAGCGGACGCGCTAGCTGCTATGTCATCCATGTTCAAGGTCAGGTGGGATAATGAAGCTCCTCAGATCACTATTGAGAGAATGGATGAACCAACATACTTTTACGAGGTTGATACTGAAGAAGTAGTGGAAAAACCTTGGTTTCATGAAGTCAAGAGATATCTTGAAGCCCAAGAGTATCCCGAGGGAGTTTCAGTCAATGATAAGAAGTTCCTAAGAAGATTATCTTCCCAGTTCTTCCTCATTAACGGAATCCTCTATAAGTGCAATCACGATTCTATGTTGCTCCAGTGTATGGATAAAAGTGAAGCAGAAAAGATTATAGCAGATTTACATGAAGGTGCATTTGGCACCCATTCTAGTGGGCATACAATGGCTAAAAATATCCTACGAGCAGAATAGTACTGGTCCACTTTAGAAGTAGACTGTTATCAGTATTCTCGAACTTGTCACAAGTGCCAGATCTATGCTGATAAAATATATGTGCCTATGGTTCCTCTAAACATCTTGACTGCTCCCTGGCCATTCGCAATGTGGGGCATCGACATGATTGGGGAGATTAGACCTACAACTTCTAATGGGTCGAGGCAGCCTCTTTTGCTTCTGTTACCAAGAACACGGTGGCCCAATTCATCTGACATAACCTTATTTGTCGATATGGTATTCCAGAAAGAATCATCATTAATAATGGTACCAATCTCAATAATACTATGATCACCGAGCTCTGCACACAATTCAAGATACATTATCATAACCCTTCTCCTTACCGGCTAAAGATGAATGGTGTTGTAGAAGCTGCTAATAAAAATATCAAAAAGATCATACAGAAGATGACAGTTACATATAAAGACTGGCATGAGATGTTACCATTTACTCTCCATGGTTACCGTACCACAGTGTGCACATCAACATGGGCAACTCCTTTCTCTTTGGTATACGGTATAGAAGCTGTCCTACCCATCGAAGTCCAGATCCCTTCCTTGAGAATCTTGAAGGACGTAGGTTTGAATGAAGATGAATGGGTTCAGACTCGACTTGACCAATTAAACCTGATTGACAAGAAAAGGCTCGCGACTATCTTTCATGGCCATATGTACAAAAAAAGTATGATTAAAGCTTTTAACAAGAAGGTCAGATGTCAGATATATTAGGCTGGTGACTTAGTAATCAAGTGCATTATCCTGTCGCAGGGTGATCCCAGGGGAAAATAGACTCCCACATATGAAGGGACATTTGTGATCAAGAACATATTTTCTGGTGGAGCCATGATGTTAACTACTATGGACAGTGACGACCTTCCGCACCCTGTAAACGCAAACATAGTTAAAAGATACTAAGCATGGACCAAGACCCGCTAGGTTGACTGGCCTAGGAAAAAATAAGGGCATCCCGGTGAACCAAAAGGGTTCGGGCAAAAATTAGGGATATACACATGAAAAATCTGTACACCTGACAAGTAGAAAACTTGAAAAATCGGCTTGGGAAAAAAAGGGTATCCCGGTGGACTGAAAACCTGAAAGGGAAGTCTAGGAAAAAGTTAGGGATTTTAAGCGTATGACTATGTCCCGTTGGATCACCTTACAACCAATCTTCAGTATCAACTATCAAGTTCAAGTGGTACTAATCAATCCAGTCAACTTCGGACAAGCAACAAAGAGATGAGACACTCGAAGACATAAAGGCAATAGCAAAATGGGAACCCAATGGGATCTTTTCACATAGTTTTTATTTTTTCTTTGTATAGTTTCCACTCTTACGACGACATTCTCTTACTAGAATGTCTGTCTCCTTGTACAAAAAGCCTATTATAGGCACAAATTCTTCAAATTAATACAAAATTATATCTTTGAAAGTGCAAAACTATTTGTTTTCTTTTTATCTTTCTGTTTTTTTTGCGAAAATGTATAGTGATGATTTTTGAACATATGCATTTGAATGTGATTACTATTTACAAATACATGCATAAAAAATAGAAAGGAAGTTACTAATGGCTTTAGGAAACGGAACAATGTCTAAAGGCCATCCACAAAATCCCCGCGTATACTTTCTCCAGCAGGTACAGAAGCAGGGGCATCCTACTATAAATTCACTGCCATATCCGTTCATACAGCCTAATGAGGTCAGGTGTTCTTATATCCCCGACGAAACAAGAATCTCCAATTACTTCCTCGGCATCTTAAAGAATTCCCTAACTTGGGTCACAAGCTTTTTAGGATCCCCCAACAGAATTTCAGAAAAATCCCCAAGCGGCTTATGGAGTTTCCCTTCCCCAACAGAGTTTATTTCCCTAACAACAGAAGTTCATCTCCCATTAATTCAACTTCAACAAAATTTGAATACCTACATTCTTCATCCCCAGCAACAATCAGGGATTTATTTTCCCTAGTTCAACAATACAGCAATAGAACGACTGACACGTTCATACATTGCATTCATACACCATTTTACAAGCGTCATAGCATATGCAGCATGGATGCATATATCACAATATCATTTATTTTGAGAGCGCCATTTGAACTGCATGCATCATGATATTGCATGCATCTAATTCTTTAACTGTTCAAGAAAGATCGACAGATGAATGTCATCACCAATTCTTAACAAGTTCCAGATTAATACTTGTAACAAGCCAGGACAACTATCTGCGGACGACTGATTGTAGATTAATACATGGAACCAGATAGGAAAACTATCTACATGAGAAGATTGAAGATTAATAGCTGAAACCAGATGGGAAAACTATCTTTCTTTCTAAGGCCAGAGATTAATACCTGAAACCAGCCAGGATAACTATCTCAACTACCGAAAAAACAAGTTCCAGATTAATACCTGTAACAAGCCAAAACAACTATCTGTGGACGACTGGTTGTAGGTTAATACCAGAAACCAGACACGAAAATTATCTACATGAGCATATTGAAGACTAATGCCCGAAACCAGGCGGGAAAACTATCTTTCTTTCTAAGGTTAGAGATTAATACCTGAAACCTGCTAGGAAAACTATCTCAATGACCAACAAAAGCAAGTTCCATATTAATACCTGAAATAAGATAGGACAACTATCTGTGAACAGCTGATTGTAGATCAATTCCCGAAACCAGATGGGGTGACTATCTACATGACTATCCTGAAGTAATCTTACACGGGTTTCTTCTCCTAATATCTAGATGTAGTCTAACACGGACTCATCCTGAAGCAATCTTACACGGATTGCTTCTCGTAGTTTTCAGATGCAGTCTAATACGGACTCAGCCTGAAGTAGCCTTACGCAGGTTTCTTCTAATAGATTTCCAGATAGCAGTTAATTTCATTCTCCCAAGCAAGTTACTGTGAAGCCTGGAGTTCAACCAGAAAACAGAAAATTTTCATCTCCCCAGTCCATAGATAACTCCTCAGTAGAGCCATGGATAACTAAAGCTCCTAGACTCCATTCCCCATAGAGTTTTCCTCAAGCAGGACAACATGAATCAATTTTCCCCAGCGGAGTCATCCTTAGACAACAGGAACAGGAATCCCCATAAAGAGACCTCTTATGAAGTCAGCATCTACTTTGGATGGCATCTTTAAGCCCATCTCCAATAACTCTCAGTCATCTTCTCTAAATGGCATCTTCAAGCCCATTCCCTACACAGTCAAACATTACATCATCGAGTGCAAATTTATGGGCACTCTAGTGTTCAATCATCTTCCAACTTCAGATTAAGAAAGGAAAACAAGCCAATCTAAATCTTCAGGTTTAAGAAGATTGAACAGGGGCAGCTGTTGTACCCCAAAATTTTCCCTCTCTTTTCTCAAGATATTTTCTCATAAGGATTTTCAAAATTCCAAGTTTACAGAAGTACAATTGGATTTTTGGCTTTCAAGCATCGAATCAAAGAAAAGTAAGCTTCGATTGGGCATCTGAAATTCTTCGAGCGAGCTTTTGTTTCAAAGTCTTCGATTGGTCATTTGGCCTCCTTTGATGCAAGCTTGGCTCACCAGTCTTCGATTGGGCATTTGTCCTCCTTCGATGCAGGCTTGATCCACAAGCTTTGATTGGACGTTGGGCTCCCTTCGATCAAGTTCAACTCACAAGGCTTCGACTGCGCATTGGCTGCTTCAGGCTTGCCTTCGATTCACAAGGCAAGAACCCCCTACAAGTTTGTTTCGACTCACCAGCAGTGGCCTCCTGCATGCAAGCTTCATTTAGGAGAAGGCCTCTTCATGTTTGCCTTTGATCCACAAGGAAAAGACCCCTTTAATTTGCCTTCGGCCCACAAGGCAAAAGGCCCTTTCAACTTTCCTTCGATTCACTAGACAAATACTTCCTACATGCCTGTCTTTGATTCACTAAGTAAGAGCTTCTTTAATGTATGCTTCGACCCACAAGGAAATGACTTCCTCTGTGCGTTCCTTCAACGCACAAGGAAAAGGCCTCTTCATGTTTTCCTTTGATCCACAAGGCAAAGGCCCCTTTCGTACATGCTAGCTTTGACTCCGCCTCTAAACTCTTCAACACACAGTTTTCCACATTTTGACACACAAGATGGTCCCTTCGAAGAAACTTTCCAAAAGTCCATTCGAAGAAACATTTCAAAGGCCCATTAAGGACACACAAATGGTGCCTTCGAAGGACCTATAATTGGCCCATTCGAAGGACACATTATTATGGGAAACCAGTTTGTTTTATGATGAGTCTTGGTCCAAGATGTTTGCTAGCCAAAATCCAACATGCTGCCAAGACCAAGCCTCCTGCGCAATTGCATTCGAAGGAAGTGACAAAAGAAGCTTCGACTGGCCAAAGTGAAATGTTCGATTGGGCTAGTTGGGTATTTTCAGAGCCATCAAAAGGAGCAGTTCAGAGCCAATCGAAGAACCAGGCGTGGGGGAATTCGAAAGAGTCAGGGGGCTAAATATGTCCAGGTTCACTCAAGGTTTCAAAATGGCAAGAATTATCCAAATATGGCCAACTTTCAATATGTTGGATTTTTGTCTCATGGCCTTGAAAGCCTTTGTCTCTTGCCATACTTGCTCTCCTCACTCCCCTATAAATACAAGGCTAAGGGCACATTGCCAAGGGGACGGAAAAAAGAGAGACGAAAGAAAGGGATAAGAAACACACTTCCTTAGAAAGTCAAACCAAAAATATCAAAATCTTCACAAAGTGATCCAAAATTGAAGTAACCTTCACAGGCCTCTTCAACAAACACTCCACTCACTCACTGAAGTTTGCAAGAGGCGTTCCCAAGCACTAGGAAGGTCCAACATACACTGGAGCATCACTCACACAATCTCTCCATTGGTAATTTTCTTTCAATCTCAAACTAGCTAAGTATGCAGTTTTTAAATTCATGTTAATCATACATTAATGTTATAGCTAATGTTTGTGCTTGCTTTCATGCGTTACATACAAGGTTAAGCACTGGGATGACATCGTGCCATTGCTTGGGCGCGATATATATTTTCTTTCGAATCTCAGGATTCATGATGTTGCCAGATGAAATATCTTTCGATTCAGACCCAGGGGATTCGAACTAGGATGGTGCAGCCATAGGCTGTCAAATCCAAGACTAGATTCGATCGAAGTCTAGATTTTTATTTTATTTCTCTAATAAATTTCTTGCAGATCCAGTGTTTCCAGATCGAAGGAGTATATCATGCACCTTTGACCAGTTTCCTTATTGGATTGAAAGGAAACTCTAGGCTCCTTTTCGATGCAGGCTTGCATTTTACAATTTGCATAGTTTCATTCACTATCCCGGCCCTTTAAATTTTGTTTTGTGTTATTCACTTATTTCCTTTTATTTATTTTGTTTTATTTACTCATCCAAATAATTATAAAAAAAATCACAAAAATTAGGTCTAGTCTTTTATAATTAAAATTAATTTTGTTAACTAATTAATTAATTATTTTAACCTTTTCTTTAATTTAAAACTAAATAGACTTAGGATTTTAATTAAATCATTTTCTCAAAATAAAAAACAAACAAAAAAAGATTTTTATACCTTAGGATTTTTAGACGTTCTTTTCCATTTCGCGCGCATTTACATTCATATTATTGTATCTTTCTACTGGATGTAATATAATTAATTAGGACTTTTACTGTTTTATTTATTATTCCTCGGTTTTGGACTATGTAATTAATTCCCCTCCCCGAAGCTTTGTAATAGCGTAGATTTAAATTACGCATTTTAATTTCTTGTACATATTAACTGTTAGATGTATGGTAATAGGATTGTATGGCAATAAATTAAAAGCAATGTTAGCAAACCTAACATCAAAGACAAAAATAACTGAACACAAACACACTTGCACATGCGCACTTCTAGGGTACTCCCACTTTGGTCGCCTTCAGAAAAATAGTCACAACTCTCAAAACATGAGATATTTTAGTGGCTACCCTCTAGTTTAATAAAAGATCATAAGTCCCTCGATGACCCTCTCGATGTTGCCTCGATAAAAAATAATCTTAAAACCCTAGGGTAGTTACTAAGGTTTCTTGCCCAGTTGCCTTTGTGACTATAAAAGTCCCTTCTAATGTCCCTCAAACATCCAACGATAGGGATACCTACTCACTAATAGTAGGCTAGCACTGTCTAAAGGAAAGGAGGAAAAGACCGAACTTTTTGAGTAACGTAGATAGTTCCTAGATTCTATGCTCAAAAACAATTTTTTTTACACAAACACAAAATCCTTTCAAACCCTTTTCAAAAAATACTTTATCAACACTCTTGAGGACTGATACAAGAGTTATCATAAATCAAATCGCCGCACTAAGGCATTTCAAAATACTTTTCAAAAACACACAAAGCACAAGGTATTTCAAAATGAGCTAAGCATCTAAGAGCCCGTAGAAAACTATAGATGGAAAGGGTGCTAACACCTTTCCTTTCCATAATCTACCCCCTTACTTAGAAAACTCTCGAAAGGTATTTTTCTGTTTTTTCCACCCTTTCCTTTGTTGGATAAAATAAAATTCGGTGGTGAATCTTGCTTACCGCAACATTTGCGAACACAAACGTAAAACTAGTATAATCAGTCGGTTTTGCCACCGTATCATAGGATCTATCTTAGAAATAAACAAGGTAGTATGAGTCAACATATACTGTCTTAGCCTGCGAGCATCCATGCCAAAGCATAACAAGTTTTCTCAAGCAGTGAATATCTGGTTTCACAGTCGGTAAACTTTTTGCTAAGGTAGTATATTGCATGCTCTTTTCGGCCAGACTCGTCATGTTGACCCATCACACACCCCATCGAATTCTCTAATACAGTAAAGTACATAATCAGAGGCCTTCCTTCAATTGGAGGCATCAGGATTGAAGGTTCTTGTAGGTACTCCTTGATCTTGTCAAAAGATGCTTGGCAATCATCGTTCCATCTGACTACTTGATCTTTCTTCAACATTTTGAAGATTGGCTCACAAGTAGAATTTAAGTGAGATATGAACCGGGCAATTAGTTGAGTTGACCTAAGAAACCTCTAACCTCATTCTCGGTTCAGGGAGTTGGCATCTCTTGTATGGATTTGACTTTTACAGGGTCGACTTCAATACCTTTTCCACTGAAGACGAAACCTAGGAGTTTTCCAGACCTCACTCTGAAGGTGCACTTATTGGGATTCAGCCTCAACTTGTATTTATTCAACCTCTAAAATATCTTGTGGAGATGATCAAGGTGTTCTTCCTTGGTTTGCGATCTCGCAATCATGTTATCAACATAAACTTCTATCTCATGATGCATCATATCATGAAATAGAGTTACCATAGCCCGTTGATAGGTTGGCCCTGCACTATTTAAACCAAAAGGAATAACCGTATAACAAAAGGTGCCCCACTGTGTAACAAAAGTGGTTTTCTCCATGTCTTCGGGGACCATTTTGATTTGGTTGTAACCGGAGAATCCATCCATGAAGGAGAAAACTTTGTGTTGAGCAGTATTGTCAACCAAAACATTGATATGAGGTAGTGGGAAATCATCTTTGGGGCTTGCCCTATTCAAATCCCTGTAGTCTACGCACATGCGGAATTTACCATCTTTCTTCGGTACTGGAACAACATTTGCCACCCATTGAGGGTATGATGTTACTGCCACGAAACATGCATCAAGTTGTTTCATTACTTCAACTTTTATTTTCTCAGACATATCTGGCCGCATGCGACGAACCTTTTGCTTGACCATAGGATAATCTTCCTTCATTGGCAGACGATGAACTACAATATCAATATCAAGCTCCGACATATCTTCATATAACCAAGCGAACACTTCAACATAGTCGTGTAACATCTGGACCAATCTTATCTTGACACAGTCTTTCAAGTTGGCTCCGATCTTGACTTCCTTTTTGTTTGCCTCAGTACCTAGGTTTATCACTTCAACTGACTCTTTGTGTGGTTGAATGGCTTTTTCCTTTTGTAACTGAAGTCTGGTGAGTTCCCCAGGTATTTCACAATCTTCATCACCCTCGTCTTCGGCTTGATAGATTGGATTTTCAAAGTCAAATATGGTAATAGAAGAGTTGTTGTCAATGAGATCTGGAGTAGATGTGGATCTGAAATGTGTGTGTGTGCATGTAAGGTTACATGGCTATTTTTGAAAATGCAATAAAGTAAAGAAAGGCAAAGAGCACAAAATTTGAATGAAAAATAGTCCAATGTTTTTTTCATTAAAATGAGCATATGGCATATGAAAATGACAAACCCTTAACAAATGGACCACTGCGCCTCGGGCAAGGCACATGGCTTAAAGTCATTATTTTAATGGAAATTACAGACAAAGTTCTTAAAGTAATAAAAACAGTAAATAGCAATTACTTTTAGCTGTAGGAGATTGGAATGAAATCCTTGGTCTGCCAGTTGTTGAGTCCTCCATCAGCAGTCGGGTAGATCCAGTCATCAAAGTCACTATCAACATTAGAGTCTTCAAGGGCATTAACCTCGTGGTTAGTAATGCGGAGAGGTAGTTTCCCTGCACGAGAATGTCGAACCTCCTTTTGAGCTTTGGAAGTGAAGCCCAATCCAAATTTGTCTGACTTGAAAGGAAATCAGGAAGTCGTCCCCAAATGGTGCAACCTCCTTCTTTAACAACAGCGTGGTCATCTTTGCGAGAAGCCATCCTTGGTGTATCTTTAGCAACTTCGAGAGTTTCAAGAGTGGCCTTGGCAACAACAACCATGGGACAGACCACTTTAAAGGCTTTACAGGGAGTTTCAATGAACTCGCCATCCATTTCAACATGTTTGAATGAATTTAGATGAATAATCATAAACTCTTCACCACAGATGGTAACAATTTTCCTATTGACCGAATATTTCAACTTATGATGTAGTGTAGAAGTCACCGAACCTGCTCCATGTATCCACGGGCGTCCAAGAAGGTAAGAATAAGTAGGACGAATATCCATCACATAGAATGTTGAGTTGAGGACTTGATACCCAACCTTGATAGGTAAATCAACTTCTCAATGGACCATCCTCTTAGAACCATCGAAAGCCCTTACTACAATGTCACTAGGTTTAAACACCAGTCCATCACAGTCTAGTCTATCCAAAGCTCCTTTAGGTAAGACGTTGAGAGAGGATCCAATATCCAATAATACATGTGCCATGGAAATACCCTTGCACTCTATGGAGATGTGGAGAGCTTTGTTTTGATTCTTCCCCATCTGGGTCAGATCTTCATCAAAGAACCCTAAACTATTGTCGGCAGTCAAGCTTGCTACACAGTTTTCAAATTGTTCAGTCGTAGTTTCTTGTGGGACATGTGCATTTTTTAGGAACTTTATTAGTGCTTGGGCATGCGCCTCGGAACATAGCAATAAAGACAACATAAAAATCTTCGAGGGTGTTTGCCCCAACCGTTCCACTATCTTGTAATCACTTTTTCTGATGATTTTTAGAATTTTCTCCATCTCTTGGGTAGATGGGTCTTCAATGGTAATATCTTTTGCGGGCGCCTCCGTCAGGGCATGCTCAGTCACTTTTTCCTTTCCTCGGGTATCAGCAAAAAGTTTAACAACAATAATACGAACGAGTGTAGTAATATGTGTCGAAGGTGAAATTTCTAGAGAGAAGATCCTCCCTATCCTAGTAACTTTACTTGATCCAATAATGTTTGTAATGTCAGCAGTTTCATCTTCAAATCCACGAATTTTGTTTGATACCATGGTAGTACACTTATGCCCCATAATTCCACGACACAACCTTATCAAAAGAGTAGGGGACTGGCCCTGATGTGGTGATTATTAATGGAGTTATTCTTGGTTGAATGGGAATCCTAATAGGATATTTTGAGGTGATCCTAATAGGTTTGTTTGAGATAGTAATGATGGATACATCTTCAAATTATTGATATACAACTTTGGTCAAACTTTTCACAAAAGGAGTTCTTTCAAATAGAATCTCATGGATATCCATCAAGTGTTGGATACCTTTCTTCAGCCATTCGCAACGATTAATTTGTACAGCATAACAAGAACAGTCTTCAAGGCAGCTAGAGAATATCCCAACTTTTAACAAATTCTTTTTAACAATCTTCAAAGGAGTGGTTAAATCTTTGACATAGGCGATAAAAGAGGCATCTTCAATAGAATTGACACCCTTACCATGATTTGGCATGGGTGCGGTGATCACATTTGGAGTTGGCAGAGGGTCGAATTCAATTGTCTTGTTATAAATCAGGTCTTGGATTTTATTCTTTAGAGACCAAGAATCATTGGTATCATGTCCGGGACTATTTAAATGGTAAGCGCATTTGGCATTGGAGTTGTATTTTGGAGAAGCAGTATTAGGGTTGGAAGGAGGATATCGCAAGGTCACAAAATTAGCTTTTAATAGGTGTTTCAGAGCTTTAGATAGTTGCATATTGATTTTAGTAAACTGTCTTCTTTGGACATCCGGTCTTTGTTGATTATTTTGTTGACGCGGTCGTTGAGTTGGAGTTGGATTGGAAATCAGTACAACCCCTACTGAATGATGACGATTAATCTTAGCATGGCTTCTCGACCCACACACAACATTATTCTCTTTTTTACCAATAAATGGCTTTTTCACAGCATTTGAGGTGGAGGCCATGGGTACCTTTCCGCTCTTAATCCCGCTTTCAATCCTCTCACCAGTCAAGATAAATTCAGTGAATCCAGATAGTGAACTTCAAATTAGCAAGTT
This sequence comes from Vicia faba, assembly GCA_948472305.1. Taxonomy (NCBI): domain Eukaryota; kingdom Viridiplantae; phylum Streptophyta; class Magnoliopsida; order Fabales; family Fabaceae; genus Vicia; species Vicia faba. Next base: position 653,975,252 of record OX451738.1, read on the forward strand.
GAAAAATGGTCCATTCAATATTCCCATAAACATGTCTACCAGCTCCCTATCAATTAAAGGTGGCTACACCCTGCCAGCCACGTATCTCCATTTTGAGCGTATTCTTTGAAGCCCTCGTTGGAACCCATGGTCATTCCTTGTAATTACACCCTAGTTGGCATAAGATCAGCGTTATATTAATATTGGCGGTAAAAAGTAGTGGCGAAATCCTCCCAAGTATGGATGTTAGTCCCTTCCAATTGGTAAAACCAGTCCAACTGAGTCCCAGATATACTTTCTTGAAAAAAGCGCACCCACAGTTTCTTATCAGCGGTATGCGGCTGAATTTTGCGGACATAAGATCTTAGGTGAAGCTTCGGACATGAAACACCATCGTACTTGGCAAAAACGTGAATCTTGAATTTGTGGGGAATGACTACCCCAGGAACCAAACCCAAGTCACCAAAATCCAAGCCAGGCACAACTTGGATTTCTACAGCCTTCAATCTGTCTTCTAGTTGCTTATACTTATCGTAGGCCGGTGGATATTTCTCATCAAAATAATCTTCATCTTTAGAGATTGGATTGTTTCCACCCCCGACACGAGTGCTCCTAGCATCTTCATCTTTATTTTCATCCTCCTCGGAGGAGTCTTCTTCAATTTGAACTTTTCGAACGGGGCCTTTGAATATCTTCCCCATGTTGATTATATCTTTCTTCTTGATCTTCTTCTTCGTAACAAGAAGTGACATCATTTCTTGCTGCCCCTTTGCTAAGTTGAGTAGAGTTTCTTGAAACTGAGATTTTTGAGTCTACAAGTCCTTCACTGTTTGCTCGAGATCCATCTTGTACTGAAATAAATAGTAAAAAGATGAGGATACTTGTGTCAGAAAACCTGCTTATGATATGATGCATGTTATGCAAATGCAATGTTTTCAAGGATTTTATGGAATTTAAATTTTCTAGACAAAGAGAAGACAACAAACATTAATTGCATTAATAAGTTCATAAATTACAAATGCCTCTTGGGCTTACAAAGGTTACAAAATAAACTCCTAAAAAAATAAAGGCTCAAGTTCCTCATGGGCGCATCCTCTTTGGTATAATGTAGGCATTCAGGCTTTGATCTTCATGAGGTTTCCTCGTGAGCTCCAAAACCTTCTTCTCGCTTGCATAGAATTGTGCTTCAAAGGTATCTCGTTCCCCTTTGAGTTGAATTCACGATCTTTGTAATTCCGCGAAGTTGGTAGGAATGTCAGGATGAAGAAGAGTGTAAGGGGTGTCTCCCTCAACAACGAGCTCCAAAAACACAGGTAAGATGGTTGGGTAAGGCATCATAAGACTTTGAGCATGAGTTCGTACCCACTTGAGGTGTGGATCAAGAGGGATGGAATTTTTATGCCCCATAGTCTTGCTATCCACTTTGTTTACCATTCTCCAAGCTCGTATGAACCTTTAACTATAGCCTTGGATATCGCCTTCATAGTCGAATACCAAACCTAGGATGAGCGCATCATGGGGACCATCTCTTGGCGCATACCCAAACTTCCGTAATGTAAGAGAAGGGTTATAGGTGATACCTACCCTAATGCCCAAGAGTGGAACATTAGGGAATTCCCCACAATGGTCAATGATGGTATCATCCTCCAAAGAACGGGAACACCAATGAATATCCGAGTGTGAGAGTGACATCATCCTTTGAGACCATGTCAAGCCTTAATCATTCTTCAATGTTGATCAGGGTAGGTGCGAAATAAACCACCTAGATAACAATGGAATTCAACACAAAAGAGTCCACCTCTTCTTCATGGTGCGAGTGTGGAAACAATGTAGAATGTCTCCAAGCAAAGTAGGTGCGGGATTATGAGAGAGAAAAACCTTGACGGCATTCACATCTACGAGTTGGTCCGGATTAGGAAATAGAACAAAACCGTAGATTAGAAGGGCCAAGACATCCTAAAAATTTTGAAAATCTATATCTTCCCAAAACAAACGAGCCTTTTCCAACAGGAACTTGGCTAAGAAACCCTTAACTCCACTTCTTGTTTCCCAATTTGCCACAATGTCAGATCTCTTCAAATGCAAGGATTTGGAAATAACCTCAGGCTTTGGAGTTTCCTCTAAACCGGTGAATGGTATTTGATCAAGCATAACCACTCCTAGCAGTTGAGAGAATTCTTCCAATGTAGGCACCAATTGGTAGTCGGGAAATGTGAAGAAATGATGCATAGGATCAAAGAGCACACATATCATTTCTTCTTGTAAGTTTGAGGTAGCCAAGTTGAGAAGTCGACCATATTTCTTGGTGAAGAGAAAATCTCCAGGAACCCTTGATGCTAACTCTTTAAGTTGAGAAAGCACTTTCACGAAGCTGACTCGGATGGTATTTCTACGAGTGGAAGCCGTGTACTATAAAACAAAACAAAGATAAATTCCTAAATCCTTGAAATTGTTAGTAAGAAAGCTTATGATGTTATGATTTTTATGATGTCATGAATAATTAATCACAAACAAAGCACACAAAGAACTTAGGTTTAGGCTTGCATGGGTTTCATAGGTAAGTACCCTCTTGAAGTTTAGTTGGTTCAACCTGTCCTAGAAAGTAAACGGGTTCTAGGGATTCTCAATATCATTGATCTTTCATCATTGGGCATTATTTTAGCACAATCAATCTTTTCTTGCGGCCAAAATATCCCAAAAGTCCGATCTCAATGAGTGTAGTATCGAGTATCAACCAATCTTCATCTTTGCACTAAAGTCGGCTATCTCACTACTTCCTAATGGCCAAGTTGTTCAACTAAAGGTTCTATGGTCAGTTAGTGCTTCATGACACCACACAACGACCCTGTATTCTCCTCGATTCAACAAAAGTGATACCGGTACCAAAAAATGTGCCACACTAACGTAGCCATTGTTTCAACCATATCTGTCTATGATGTACAATCTCCACAATCTATTGCTACTTACCTAATGGTGTTCCCAGATATGGGTAGAGGATTGATACAAAACTCAAACACATATTTAAGATTAAAGCAAGCAAGTCAAACAATGAAAGCATTTAAATTTGATTTAGTCTCTAAGGTAACCCCACTTTAATTGTCACATTCCCCAGCAGAGTCGCCAGTTCTGTAATACGATGGGATAATTGACTTGGATGTTTTACGTTTTATTATAATTGTTGCGGATAGCAAGCGTCGCTACTAACTTTTCTTTTATCCAATAAAGGAAAGGGCGAAAAGAACAAGAAAGACCTTTCGAGATATTTTCTTGAGTTCAGGGGGTAGGTTATGAAAAAGGAAGGTGTTAGAACCCTTTTCACCCGTAGTTATCTACGGGCTCTTAGTTGCTATCTCACTTTGAAATGCTTTGTAAATGTGCTTGTGATTTGTTTTCAAAGTATTTTTAAAAGGGCCTTCGTTTAGGTGAGCTGTGTAATGATTCTCGTCTCTATAAGAATGTATACAAAGTGTTGACTTTTGAAAATATTTCATGAAAGTGTTGGTGTTTTTTGAAAGATGTTTTGAAATGTTATAAGAAAGCAACTATGAATGTTCTATCTAATCAAAAAGTCTTTATTCATTTCCTCCTCCTTTAGATATTGCTATCTTACCATTGATTGGTAAGAAGCCTTATCATTGGATATGAAGGGACAGGCGTGGGTCATCGTACAATCATAGAAAGCAACATTGTAGGATACCTTAGCAATTTGTTGTAAGGGTTTAATATCCTTTTACCGAAGGTAACATTGAAGGGTCGTCGAGGGACTATGATCTTGTATTCGAGAGTTTTTGCTAAAGTATCCCACGTTCGAGGGACATGACTGTTTTATTTTGAAGGCAACAAGTGGGGTTAACCCTAGAGGTGCAAGTGTGTGAAGTGTGTTGTTTTCATGCATTTTTGTCTTTGAAATTAGGTTTTTCTAATGATTGATTTTATGTCTTGCCATACAAACCCTAATTACTAGCAGTTATATTGAAAGCGATAAATTGCGGAAATTTAAAGTTCTATGCTATTATATCATTTAGGGGATAGGGATATAATTTACAAATGGGGAATGAAAGTAATTAAATCTAACTTACTATTACAATCATATTGAATATTTCAAAATAAAATATGCAAGGGTATAAAGATAATGTGAAAGGAAAATAAAATTGTTTTTGTTCGAGTTTTTGTATGAAAAGGTTTTAATATTAAAAAGAAAGAAAATAAATAATTAGTCTAAGTTGATTTAATAAAACTAAATCTAAATAAATTTAAGAAATTAAATTAATTAAGAAAAGGAATTACATTTGTTAAGAAAATATTTTTTAGGGTCTTTGATGAAAGAGAGATTTAATAGTTAACTTAATTAAATTAATTGAATTTAATTACAAAAGAAATTAATTAATTATTTAGTCAAAACCTAAAATCTAAGCCAATTGAATTTAATAAGAAAACAAAACCTAAGTCTAAGTAATTTATTTAGAAAATAATTTGAATGTTAGTATTGAAAATGTTGTTTACAATGTAAAAGAAAATAATAGAATTTAATTTAATAAAAAATATACTAAAATATTCAAATTAAATTATTTTAAGAAGAAATATATATATTTTTGTGTTTTTTAGCTTTAATAAAATAAATAGGTAAATAAGAAATAATGAAAATATAAAATAAATGGGCTGGGGTTTTGAAAAGCAAAATGGGGCGCTGGGCCGAAAACAGTTTTTATTGGCAATCAGAAAAAAGAATATAAAAATGGTATGGGCTTGAGTATTGTAAAGTAAAAGGGGGGTAAGAATCATAAATTCAGATTAGGCCCAAAACAAAGACCCAACGCCTATTTTGATTATGTGTAGCTAACTTTTGAAGGTGTATCATACACTTGCCTTGTGGTGTGTTAGATTTAATCAGACAATGATCCAATGGTGATAAGATGAGGGAATTTGATACACGCGCATGGCTTGCATGCACAGGATATATAATGTAAATGTTATAAAAAATCAAAATGCCTAACGCTTGGATCGAACCCAAGACAAGGCATAGTTATGACTTATACGCGCGCGCTCTACCACTAGGGTGGCTATACATCTGTTAGTTTATACAAAACCATAAATATATATTTTAAACTCATTCCTGAAGACATGTTCATCTTCTTCCTCGCGCCAGGCCTGAACCTCCATTTTTGAGTTTTGTAACTTCTTCATCTCTCAACCATTTTCAAAAATGTAAACAACAAACTTACTCTAAATTTCATCACGATTTCAGAAATGTAAATAACTTAAGCTATAAATCAAATATGAGCATGAATTTTGAATGGTACCCAGTTTAACCTAATTTTTTCAGAAAGTTCAACTCTAAAATTCTCACTATTGAGGCAACATAAATGAATTGTAAGGACATGGTCAGTTTCAGGGCTATGATGTCCACATTTTATCTTTGAAAATGGAAAGCTAACACTGCCTATATGAAGAGTTCAAAAGTCAGAAAACTTACCTTGAAAATGGAACTCGTGTTTTGGAAATGAACTTGTTTCAAGATGCTACAATGATCGGGTTAGCTTCCTTGGTCCTCTAGGAAGCTAATGCAATGCTTAGCTTGAGTTGAGAGTGGCTGAAATGGTCTGGAGAAGTCAAGTTGCAGACCTCTATTTTTGAGTTTGGACAATGGTGGAAATGGAGTTATAGTTGGGAAACATGGATTGGGACGAGTTGTATTTGAGGTATAGAAGCTTTGAGGATGATTTAGAGGGAAAACGCACTAGTGGATTATAAGATTGAAGGTTTTAGCCAAAAATGACAAGTTATTGAGTTGTGGATGCACTTCTGGTTTAGAGGTAGTTTCCGAGTGTTTGAGGGCTTGTGAATTCGTGTCTTAGGTTGCAAATTACCTCTCTATTTAGGCAAGAGGTTTGACATCTTGAAGTAACCATAATTTTAAGATAACGTATTATGGTTTGGTTGAAAATGAGAAATTAAGTTGAAATGAATTTTCATAGTTCCAAGGTTCAAGTACAAGCATGGTCAAAGTTTGTTGGGTGCAGGGAGGTTTCTTCTTCAATTTACAATGGAGTGTGATCAGAAGAAACAAGTGAGGAGCTCAATGCATTGACTTTGTGTAAAAAGCTTTCTTTACAAGAATGTAATGGTAACTTTCTTCTAAAAATAGAACATTGCTTTGGATAATAGCTCAAGGACTTGGATAATGGCTCAATAAAATGTGTAAACATTAAATTAAGGAGTGAAACATAAGTTATGAGGCTTGCAAAGTGAAGTCATGCAATATAACTATGGTTTAGATCAAGTGTCCTTCATGAAAATTTCCCTTTAATTCAAGTTTGAAAGCCCAACTTCTCCTCTTCGGTTATCCTAGCTCAAAAATGATCTCATTGAGTTATTGGGAATTTTGGAAAGATTTAAACATACTATAAAACCTTCGTGTTGACCATTTTGATAAAATAATCTTGGAGCTTGGTGAAAATTGCCCAAGAAGTTAGGTCAAAAATCTGCCTAAACTAGGTCAAATTTTCACCAAGTGTTTTTTAGAAAAAGTGTATGACTTCGTGAATTTATAAATCAAAATCCAAGCACTTATAGGACTTGATCAGTAAAGAAAAGTTGTAAACCTCATCAAGATCTACAACTTTAATGTTGAAAGTTTTCTTTGAATCATCTTGCATCTTGGTGAAAAAATGGCATGAAGTAATGAAATTGTCATGTATAAAACACTTAGAAAAATTTCTAAGTCTTGAAAAGTTTGACTTTTCAAATTGAATTTTGACTTTCTTGATTTCTTGATGATCAAGATTCATATTTTTGAATGTCTTGATGGATTGTGATCTTTGAAATCAAATCTTGATCAAAAAGTCAAAGTTTGACTTTTTGTGCATCAGTTGACTTTTCATCAGTTGTTTTGAGCCATGAAATTAGGTCAACATGTTGTATTAGAATCCTTGAGATTATGCTTCAATCCATTGGATCATGTATTAGGTCACAAGTCAATGATCAGTCAATTACAGTCAAAACCCTAATTTTTACCATTTTGCCCTTTTGGTAAATTGAACATTTTTCTTGAGGAATCATGATCCAAATTTGATCAATTGATGAATATGACTTCAAAATGTTGATGTGGACCAAAAATCTTGAAGTTTAACAGTAATTTGACCACAGTTGACTTTTTACCTAATATTGTTGATTTTCAGTCATCTGGTCAATTGACTAAGAAAATTTGTGATTCAAGACTTGAAACTTTACATGATTATTATTGGAGGTCTATAATGATCCATGGAGGTAATTTGAGGCATTAGAAGTCCAATTATACTTTGTGAAAATTAAATCCCTAATTTGAGGCATCAGTGTTTAGGAGATGGTTTGACCAAGTCAACACTTGTGTAAACCTGAGCTATTGGAGATATTGTGAGAAATGTCTTGAGAAAGGAGAGGGAAAATTATTCGGGGTACATCAACTTCCTTTTTACCTCCAAATGTCTACTTCACAATATTTGAAGATGTAGCCATCGAGATCTTCCCACTCTTGATACCACTTTCAATTCTCTCCCCAGTTAAAATCATCTCCGTAAAACCAGACGAAGAGCTTCCAATCAACAAATTAAAGAATAGGCCTGTCAGAGTGCCCATGAACATATCCACCATTTCCCAACCAGTCAAGGGTGATTGCACCCTTCCAGCCAAATCCCTCCATTTCTGTGCATATTCCTTGAACCCTTCATTAGAGCCCATGGACATATTCTACAGTTGCACTCGAGTTGGTGCCAGGTCAGCATTGTATTGATACTGCTTATAGAAAGCAGCAACCAAGTCTTCCCGTGTGTGTATATTTGTTCCCTCTAGCTGATAGAACCATTCCAGTTGAGTGCCAACCAAACTCTCTTGGAAGAAATGGACCCACAATTTCCGGTCAACAGTGTGAGGTTGTATCTTCCGAACATACGACCTCAAATGGACTTTAGAACAAGAGATCCCGTCGTATTTAGCAAAGACAGGGACCTTGAACTTAGGTGGGATGACCACCCCTGGAACCAAACCTAATTCACCAAAATCCAATCCAGGTATCTTCTAGATTTCCATAGCCTTGAGTCTGTCCTCCAACTGCTTATATTTGTCATTTGTAGGAGGATACTATTCGTCAGAAAATTCTTCATCTTCAGAAGTATTCTCATAACCCTGATTGTTCTTTCCTTCATTCTTGATACTTCTACCATCTTTATCATGGTTGTCATCTTCTTTAGAGGAGATATCTTCCACCTGGGCGGGTTGAGAAGGACCTTTGAACCTTCTCCCCATATTGAGGATAATCGGCTTCTTGGTCTTCTTTTTCTTGGCGACGAGCGCGAACAACTCTTTTTGTCCTTATTCCAGATTCATGAGAGTTTCTTGGAATTGTGCATGTTGAGCCTGAAGATCCTTAACAGTTTGTTTGAGGGCTATTTTTTTGCTGAAATAAACAGCGAGAAAATGAGAAACGTGTATGAAAAACCTATTATGAAATGATGCATGATATGTAAATGCAAATGTTTTCAAGGGCTTTAGGAGATTTAAATTTGCTAACCAGGAGGAAACAAAAACAGAGATTTTATTAGTGAATTCAAATTACAATTGCCTTTTAGGCTTACAATGAAATCAACAAGGTCTCAAAGAGACAAAAAATTAAACTCCTATTATCTAAGACTCAAGTATCCCATGGACGCTTCCTCTTTGTGTTGATGTATGCATTAAGGCTCTGCTCCTCGTCAAGTTGCTTTGTGAGCTCAAACACTTTCTTCTCACTTGCACAGAATTAAGTCTCAAAGGTTTCCTTTTCTTCCTTCAGTTGGATCTAAGACTTTTGCAACTCTTCAAGGTTAGTAGGCATGTCTGGGTGGAGGGTGGTACGAGAAACGTCTCCTCCAATAACAGGCTCCATGACCACTGGTAAGATAGTTGGACATGGCATCATGAGGGTTTGAGCGCGAGCTCGCACCCATTTGAGATAAGGCTCCAGAGGGATGGAATTCTTTTTTCCCTAAAGTCTTACTATCAATATTTCTTACCATGCCCCAAGCATGTATAAACTTCCAATGATAACCTTAAAGATCACTTTCATAATCAAACATAATACCATGGATAAGTGTGTCATGAGGACCATCTCTTCGAGCGTAACCAAACTGACATAGAGCGAAGGAAGGTTTGTAAGTAATACCTCCCTTAATTCCAAGGAGTGGAACATTAGGGAATTCCCCACATCGATCAATGATAGTGATATCCTCGTGAGATCAGGGACACTAGTAAATATCTTCATGAGAAAGTGACATTATTCTTTGCAAACATCTCAAACCTTGTTCATTCTTCATTACTGAGCGGGGAAGGTGCAAAACAAACCACCTGGATAGCAAAGGAATACAACACATGAGGGTTCCTCGCCTCTTCATAGTACGAATGTGAAGAGAATGCAGGATGTCTCCGAGAAAGGTAGGCACAGGATTACGAGCGAGAAAAATCTTGATGGTGTTCACATCTATGAGTTGGTCTAGATTAGGGAATAGTACCAACCCATAGATTAGAAGAGCTAAGATATCCTCAAAATCCTGGAAACTCATAGCATCTAGGAATAATTGAGCCTTCTCTAACAGGAATTTAGCCAGAAAACCTTTGACTCCGCTTCTTGTTTCCCAGTTGGATATAATGTCGGACCGCTTCAGATGTAAGGCTGCTGCAATAATTTCTGGCTTCAGAGATTCCTCTAAACCGGTGAAGGGCATCTGATCAAGAACAGGTACTCCCAGTAATTGAGAGAACTCCTCCATAATGGGAACCAACTAATAATCGGGAAAGGTGAAACAGTGATGTGCGGGGTCAAAGAACTAGAAGACAACACTCATCATGTCTTCGTCAAAACCTAGAGTAACCAAACTGAGCAGTCGGCCATGCCTTTTGATGAATGGGGAACTTACGGGAACCCTTGAGACTAACTCTTTAAGTTGAGGGGGTACCCTTACAAAACTGACCCGGATAGTATTTCTACAAGCGGAGGTCGTAGTCTGCAAAACAGAACAAAGATAAATTCCCTGGTCCTTGAAATGGTTAGTAGAAATGAAATGGTATGAATGTTATGATGCATGATGTTATGTTCCAACAATTTAATCATACACAAGAAAAACACACAAGACCTTAGGTTAAAGCTTGCATGGGGTTGTAGGTAAGTACCCTCTTGAGGTTTTAGTTGGCTCAACCTGTCCTATAAGAAAGTAATCAGGTTCTAGGAGTCTCAATATCATCGAACTTTCTCTCGGACATTGTTTCAGCATAAGCATCTGATTTGTGACCGAAATATCCCGAGAGTCTGACATCAATGAGTGTAGAATCGAGTATCAACCAACTTCAGCCTGCACCAAATCTGACTATCTCGCTTCCTTCTAATGGCTAAGTTGTGTCAACTAATGTTCTACGATCAGTTAGTGCTTTATGACACCACGCGGCAGCCCAGCATTCTCCTTGACTTAACTTAAGGGACACCGACACCAACCAATGTGTCGCACTAACGTAGCCATCGCTTTAAATGTATCGGTGTACGTCGTATAGTTTTCACAATCTATTGCTACTTACCTAAAATTCCCCAGATCCAGGTATAGGATCTTTAGAAGAATAACCCAAACAACCCTTTAAGGATAAATCCGGAAAGTCAAACAATGAAAGCATTTTAATGTGAACTATCTCTAAGGTAACCCCACTTTAGTGTTTTCCCCAACAGAGTCGCCCGTTTTGTCATACGGTGGGAGAACTGACTTTTGGTTTTGTGTTTTATCACAAATGTTGCGGATAGTAAGAGTCGCCACCGACTTTTCTTTTATCCAATAAAGGAAAGGGTGAAAATAACAGGAAAGACCTCTCAATAATTTTTCTGAGTAAGGGAGGTAGGTTATGAAAAGGGAAGGCGTTAGCACCCTTTTCATCTGTAGTTATCTACGGGCTCTTAGTTTCTAGCTCACTTTGAAAATGCTTTTTGTGTAAGTGTATCTTGAAAATATTTTGAAAAGATGTCTTAGTGCGACAAACTTTGTAATGATTCTCGTTTCGTTGAGAATGCATACAAAGAGTTTTGTCTTTGAGAATATTTAGAAAATAGAGTGTATGTGTGAGAAATGGTTTTGTTTTGTGAGCAAGCTACCTACCTACTCAAAAGATCTTTGTTATTTTCCACTTTTCCTTTAGATAGTGTTATCCTACCATTAGTTAGTAGATAGCCCTATCATTGGATGTTTTGAGGGATAGGCGCGGGTCATCGTTCAATCGCGAAAGCAATTCGTAAGACACTTTAGCAATTACCCCAAGGTACTAAGATTATTTATCGAGGCAGCATCGAAGGGTCATCGATGGACTACGATCTTTTAACCAAAGGGTATTTGCTAAAACTTCTCACGTTCGAGAGACGTGACTGTTGTTTTCCGAAGGAAACAAGTGGGGGTACTTAGAAGTGTGCATGTGCGAAGTGTGTTATGTTTCAATTATTAGTCTTGAGATTAGATTATCTAATGCTTGTATTTTATGTCTTACGATGCAATCCTATTAAGATAGCAGTTAAATATTGCAAGCATTCATAAAGTAGTGTGGAAAGTAAAAGTGCAGGAAAATAGACTACGCTATTACATCGCTTTGAGGATGGGGAATTACAAACCATAATTGGGGGAGAAGTAAAGAAAAACCTAATTTAACCTATTACATCCATTTGAGAAGTTACAATTATTCATGAAAATAAATGCGGAAAATAAATGAGTTCGCAGAGATTGAAGAGGGAAGAAGTATTAAGAAAACCTAAAAATTTCTAAGATTAGAAAAAAAAATGTTTTTCTGTTGTTTTTATTTAGAAACATGCTTTATGATAATAAACCTAATTCTAAATAATTTTAATTAACAAAATAAACTCAAAATGATTAAGTTAAATTAATTAAAATTAGAAAAATTTGATTTAACAAAAAAACTTAAATCTAATATTTTTTATGATTTTTCTGATTTTTTAAATTGATTAAAGCAAAGTTGATTAAAAAAGAAAATGTTAATTTAAAACAAAAATAAATAAATAAAAAAGAATGGGGCAGCGCTGCAAAAGTAGTTAGGGGGTGAGAAAAAGCAAACAAACCCAGGCTCAATAGCAAGAGGGTCTAGGCACTTGTGAGATCTGGTGAAGGAAGCTCCTTAGGGTGCACCGTGAGGCGTAGCTTATCACTAGCATTGGATTTGATTGGATGGTGTTGATTGGGAGAGTGCATGGTAGGCGTGTTGAGGTAGCTTGTACCGGATCTGCAAAACAAAGGTTAGAAAAAATAAAAATTGTTTCCTTCCTGGGTCGAACCCAGGACCCGACAAAGGTGTGTCTTAAGAGCACGCATGCTACCACTAGGCCGTGTTGTTCATTCGTTAATCAAACGCAAATGAATAAATATATTACAAAAAAAATTGTATTTTTTATTTCAACACACGCGCGCCCAGGTGGGGCCACTGTTATTTGAATGAGCCAACCAAGAAGCTTCTTTATGCCACACATGCCCTTGCCGGAGTCAGCAAAAATTAGGGACACCGGAGTCAACCTCCGGCCGTCTTCTCCAATCGTCCCAAAGTTCAAACCTACAAAAATTCATTAAAGAAGAAGATCTAATGACCTAAACCCAATAATTAGCACTCTGCGAATCCAATGGCATAGTTAAAAAGATCTAAAAATGCTTGTATTATCCAGATCGAAACCCAACGACTTTATGAGCACTAACAATGGCAACATGTGGTTTCAGTGTGAAACCTCGCATGTAGCACGTCAAACATGTCCTAATGATGCACATGAGCGGATCAAACATGTTAGTAATGATTAAAAATGCAAGCAAAATACCGTTTTGGTTTTTACCACTTTAAAAATCGGCGTGATAAAGAAACAGGGATCTGGTGCTCGAGAAGTATAGCTATGGATCTAAATCAATTCCTTTGATCTTCAGGAGATGAATGAAGGCCTTGGTCACGAGTGAGAAGGGTTGGATCCTCAATTACATATTTTGAATTTTGTGGAATTTTCAAGTGACTCTTATGCAATGTTTTTCGTCCGTTTGCATCTGCCTTGGCTTACATTATATAGAGGAATGATTTGAGCTAACATATATGCCAAGAGATCAAAGCTATGATGCCATACTAAAGCCAAAATCAAGCAATTTGAAAACTTGCCAACTTGAGGTATTCTTGCCTTTCTTATGCTTGCACGATTTTGGAAAGGTTATGGAAGGCTGTAATATACTATTTTAGGCTCTAAGAAGACAAATCATTCGCCTGGCCCATTTACTTGAATTTTTTTGTTGCAATAACCAGGTATTAAAAAAATTCACAAATAACCATGTTTCGGAGAAAATTATGCAAATAACCATGTTTCAGAAAACCCCACAAACGAGGAGCCAAGTGAGATGGCTCATGCATTGGCCCATTTGCCCTAGGCACCATCTCACTTGGCGCATGCACTCTCTTTTAGCCAAGTGAGATGGCGCGTGCACTCTAAAAGTGAGAGGAGGCGTCATCTCACTTGGCTCCTAGGGAAATGCATTTTTTATAAATAATTCCTCCGTTTCTCCGTCATTCTTCACACTTTATCGCGCTGTCTTCTTATTTTTTATCTGTTATTTGTGTCATGACATCTCCCATGATTTTTACCAGACATGGTTACGTTAGTTTCTCGGCCACCAAACCTCCGATGAAAATGAAATTTTGGCACATTCACTCCATGGAGCGTCTGAAGAGAGAGTTGATGCGATGGCTAGAGGGAGACATCGAGGATGGGGAACAAACTAGAAGGATCCAGCGAAGAAGAAGAACAACCACCTCACTTGCAATAGGAAGACCTAATTTTTGGTTGGAGGAAGTCAAAACAGACAGCGACGTAACATTGATTATGCATGGGTCAAATGAAATTATTGTAACAGTTGTAATTTCGTAGACGTTTTATCGTGTTTTATTTGTTGTTTGCGCAAGATTTGTTGTAATAAATGCTCTTAATGAAAAACCGTAATGTTTGTAACTTAAAAAAGTAAAGATGTTTTGTAATACAATTTTTATGTGGTTGAGCTAGTAGCCCGAGTCAGACAATTTTTGTGATTGTGTCCGACCTGATGACATAAACCATATTTTCTTTCTAGCTTGTCAAGGGAGTCCATTTCAGTTGTGATGCACTTGCTTTTAGGACGACCCTTTTTATTCCTTTTCATTTTGTCATTGTGCCATAATATTTCGCCGTTGTATGCATGCCAATAATCAAGTTTTTCTACCAAAGGGAAGTTGTTGTTGTATACATTGAGCAAGGTTTCAGACTTGTAAATGGGAGACAAAAGTTGTAATGCGTCTTGATGAGTATAGGTAGACGCAACAATGATATGAGAGAAAGGCATATGAAAGGCTTGAAACTTGCCACAATCGCACCAACGAGAAGGTAGTATAACCCTATACTCTTGTCTTGGCAGCACCTCGTTGTGGTCGATTGTCTCTTTGACAATGAAGTTGTGGCTGTATCGGTTGAACCGTATAACCAGATGGGTGTTGGCTTTGGCACTTTCTGCCTTAATCTACTTCATGCAGCTTTCACTCCATAGTTGTCCCGATTGCAACACAGCATTCCACATTTCACCTCTTTTGGCAAACAACGAAGCCATCCTAAAATATGTTGATTTAACCAAAGCAGTTACTGGGAGGTTTCATATGCCTTTGAATACCCCGTTCATGGATTCAATCAGATTTGTTGTCATGTGGCCCCATCGTTGTCCATTGTCATATGACCCAGTCCATTTCTCAATCGGAATGTTATCGATCCACCTACCGGCTCCCGGATTTGACAATCGGATCTCGTTGTGATAATATTTGAATGTAGGTTGTGTTAATGCATACCCTGCATTTATAACGGCTTTCCTAAGAGCTTTGTCTTTGATCTCTCTCGTGACATTTTGGACGATATGTCTAATGCAATAGACATGCGTAGAAGGAGGGCCATGCCAACTGTTTGCAGGATTGTTGTATGCACTCTCAATAGATGCATGTCTATTAGATATCAAACAAATATCTGGTCGAGGAGCCACGCATGTTTGGAGATTCTTGAGAAAGAAGCTCCAAGCACCACGAGTCTCTCCCTCGACTAGGGCAAAGGCAATTGGGAAAATGTTGTTGTTGCCATCTTGTGCAACTGCCATCAGTAGCGTGTGTTGTACCCCAAAATTTTCCCTCCCATATTTCTCAATACATTTCAAGTGAGATCCTCAAATTGCTCAAGGAAGTCCAAGGGTTGACCAGATAAACTCTCTGCTAAGGCAGTGTACCCCAAATTAGGGTTTCATTTTGCACTAAGGTACTTGAGTCCAAAGGATCCCAAATTCTCACCATTGTCCTAATATGTTCTCAAGATCATCCATGTCAAGTTTCAAGCCTTGCAGAGAAAGTTTGCTCAGCCAATTGCTCAAAGGCCTGAAAATCGACTATGCTAGGGCAAAAGTCAATTGTGGCCCACATAAAGTCAAACTTCAAGACTTTTGGTCAACATTCTCATTTTGAAGTATTATTCATCATTTGATTAAGGTTTGATCATAATTCCTCAAGGATTGCTCACAATTCATCAAAACCCAAAAGTTGCTAAATTAGGGTTTTACAGGAAAAATCAACTTAACTTTGACCAAACATACCTTTCTCATACTTTATCAAAAATGACCCATCCAAAGCTCATTTTTAAGAGGATGTAATTCCCTACAATTCATATTCATCTCCCAAGTTCAAAATAAGCACTCACAAGAAGGTATGAATTTGGACATTATAGGTCATGTTGAAAAGTCAACAAAAACACCTTTTGGGTCAAAGTTTCATACATGAACATGGAAGACTCAATTGAGATTAGACCAAAAGGGTTGCTTATAGGACATCTTAAGCTTTCTAAAAAGTCCAAGAAAATCTCTCTAAGGTCAAAGTTGAGAGAGTTATGCATTGGTAAAGTTGACTATTTTTGCAAAATTGCCAAAAGTCAAATGTGCCCAAAATTGCATTTTTTTGTCAAATGGGCCCAACTTTTTATGCTTGCACTGAGTTTGTAATGTGACCCACGACCCATGAGCCTTTCCATTTGTCATTATTTCATTTTTTCCGTTTATTTTGATTTTATTTCAATTAAATAAAATAAAATCAAAATAAAATAGTAAAAATATCAAAAGCTAATCAAATCTTGAGATTTTGTGCATATTTAGGTCTATTATACAGCTGGAAGTGAGATCAAATCGTGCAAGGCTCATATGGACACAAAAGATTGCATTTTGCTTGATTTGGAAATATTTTCACAAAGGATCAAATCATGAATCAGTGATCTTAATTGGAAAAGATTTGATACAAGTTTGCAACCCTAATTCGTTCTAGGGTACATAAGGAACATTTGTAGACCAAAAACAAAGAGGGTGGAGGCGTGCAAAACAGAAAGCAAAGTTGCAAAAATTCAAGAAAAGTTGTAAATCAATTTTTAGGATTCAGGCTATCTTAAGCCATTCTAAGCATCTCAATCGTTTGCTGGATATCCCTGGATCACATTGCAACCATTAGCAAGATTCCTCAAGCCTTGAAACACGCTGTAAGTTTCACACGATTCCCATATTTTCTTGAAATCAAATACGTTAATGCTGGCACATTTAGCATGTTTGATTGGTATATTCATGATCCTTGAGTTATTTGCAAGCTATTGATTATACCCAATTACATTTTTACTGACTATACACCAAGATGCCATAGTTAGGGTTCTTGCTTCGTTTTTAGGGTTTTTTTGTACAGGAACAATTGGCCATGGATAATGGTACCATGATGCTCGCGAGGTTGCAACGAGTTTATTGGTACCATTGGTTGAGATTTATCATGCTTGCACAGGGTTTTGGAGATGCACAGGGTTGTACCTACGCCCAGTGTCCGTAGGTAAAAGTATGTGATCTAAAACGACAGAAGCCATGAGGAAGATGATGGCGTGGCATGCTGTGAATGGGCCATTTGAAATTCGCGCGTCCCAGAGTTTCTTGTTTTGTTTTCATCATATAATATTTATTTGTTATCAATTATACAAATAACATGGCCAGTTCAGATGGTAAGCAAGCAGCATAATAGTGCTCAAGGACCTGGGTTAGATCCCCAGGTCCCAAATTCGCTTTATGTTATTTTTTCTTACATATTCAGGTGTGCTGATACCCCATGAAGTCCATCATGCACTCTCTAAATCTGGTCATCCAAGCCATCAACAGGCCAAATCCAAGGCCTTCCCAATGAAGGTCCACCATGGGCGTGAGTCAAGCGCATGCATAGGATTGGCAAAGTCAACAAAGGCCTAGAGCATTGTTGGGCCAAGAATTTCCAATGATACCCTCTTCTTACAAAGACACCAGGCCCATTCCTATTTCTTTTTCTATTTTCTTTTATTTATTTAATTTGTTTAAATTATTTCTTAACACAATTAAATTCTTTTTTTTCAACAAAATCATAAAATCAAATTTCACAAATTTAGAATTAGGTTTTTTTTTATTTTATCAAATTTAATTTAATATTAGTTTAAATTTAATTTAGGGTAATTCTAACTTTTTGTGTATAATTAAAATCAATTAGAAAAAATTAGGGTTTGCTTTTGATTTAATTTTTATTTCTTTCTCAAATAAACTAAAAAAAAAACAAAAATAGGTTAATTTAATTATTGTTCTTAATTTAAATTAATTAGTAATTAGGTTTTATTTATTTATCCAATTAAACCTTATTTTCTCAAAATAATCAAAAAGAACACAAAAAATGTTTTTTTCTTTTAATTAGGCTTAGTCAGGGTCAAAACCCTAATTCTCCCGTTTTCGTTTCATCGCGTGCGCTTATTATTTTTACAATATTAATGTAACTGCTCACGGTATGTAATAGTTTAATTAGGATTTCCTTTTTATTTATCGTTTTACGGGTTTTTTGGCTATGTAATTAATCCCCCTCCCTGAAGCCTTGTAATAGCGTAGGTTTTATTTTCTCGCATTTTAATTTTCGCAAATATCAACTGTTAGACGTATGTTAATAGGATTGTATTATAAGATTGCATGATAATTTAAAATGGCTAGCAAACCCTAATGTGCAAAGATAATAACTTGAAATCAAATCACTCGCACATGCGCACTCCTAGGGTATACTCTCACTTCGGTTGCCTTCGGCAAACAATCATTAAGTATAGGGTGTTTTAGTGGTTGCCCTCCTGTCTAAACAAAGATCAAAAGTCCCGTTCAGAAATGTTGCCTCAGAAAGGTTGCCTCGGAAATGTTGCCTCGAATATGATCTTAAGACTTTAGGGTTATTACTAAGATGTCATAACATTGCTTTAGTGATTGTACGTCCCTTTCGAATTGACCCTTACAACTCTAACGACGGTGCTACCTATTCCTCAATAGTAGGATATCATTGTCTAAAGGAAAAAAGAACATAAACAATCTTTTTTCGAGTAGGTAGATGCTAGTAGGTACTTGCTCAAAACAAACAAACTTTTTCACCCTTACACTTTTCAAAGTTTTCAAAAATAACTTCGTAACACTCTTGAAGACAGAAGCAAGGGTTAAAATGAAGTAAAACAAAAACTTTTCAAAACAAACACACACAAGCAATTTTAAAAGATGAGCAAATACCTAAGAGCCTATGGAAAACCATGGATAGAAAGGGTGCTAACACCTTCCCTTCCTATAATCTACCCCCCGTACTCAAAATCTCGAAAAAGGAATTTTTCTGTGCTTTTGTCCTTTCCAGTTGGATAAAATAAAAGTCAGTGGCGACTCTTGATTACCGCGACATTTTGCAAACACAAAAGCAAACCAGCATTTTCCAAAACAGTCAGTTCTGCCACCGTATCACAGAACTGGCGACTCTGCTGGGGAAGAATAAGTGGGGTATACCTTAGGATTTAGTTCATCATAAATTGCTTCTCTTGTTTGTTTTGGTTGATTTACTTTTAAGGGTTTTGTTTAGGAGTTACTATAGATCCTAACCCGGATCTGGGGACACCTTTTAGGTAAGTAGCAATAAACTTTAAGGAAACTGTACGGCATAGACCGATACGGTTGAAGCAGTAGCTACGTTGATGTGGCACATTGGTTGGTACCGGTATCCCTTGTGGAGAAACGAGGAGAATACAGGGCCGTTATGTGTGTCGTTAAGCATCAACTGACCTTAGAACCTTTAATCCACCAACTTGGTCATTAGAAAGTAGTGAGATAGCCGGCCTCGGTGTAAAGCTGAGAACTGGTTGATACTCGATGCTACACTCGTTGAGACCATACTTTCGAGATAGTTTCGGACGCAAGAAAAGATTGCGTGAGCTGAAACCATGACCGATGGAGGATGGTCAGTGATATTGAGAACCTCTAGAACCCGGTTAATTTTTCTAGGACAGGTTGAAACCAACTGAACTTCAAGAGGGTAGTACCTTTGACCCCATGCAAGCCTTAAACTTAAGGGCTTTTGTGTGACTTGTTTGCCTTTGCCATGCCTGTTATCTAATATACCTTTTGTTTTTATCATGACATCATGCATCATAACATAGCACGCATACTTCATTACACTAACCATTTCAAAGACCGAGGGGATTTATCTTTGTTCTATTTTACAGATTATGGCTTTTGTGTGCAGAAATACCATCCGAGTTAACTTTGTGAAAATACCTACTCAACTCAAAGAGTTAGCCTCAAGAGTTTCTGAGACTTCTATGTTCATTAAGAGACATGGTCAACTTCTTAGCCTGGTTACTTAAAAGTTTGATGAGCAGACGATGAGTGTGCTTTTCCAGTTCTTCGATCCTGTGCATCATTGCTTCACCTTTCCAGATTATCATCTGGTTCCCACTTTGGAAGAGATTTCTCACTTATTGGGCATATCCATCCTTGAGCAAATGCCCTTCACAGGTATGGAAGATACTCCTAGACCAGAAGACATTGCTTCAGCTCTACATATAAAAAGGGTTGATGTAGTATCCAATTGGAAAACACGAAGCAGGGTTGAAGGTTTCTTTGCCAAGTTTCTGTTAGATCAAGCTTAGTTATTCTGGGATAATTTGGATTTTCAGGCTTTTGAAGATGTCTTGGCTCTCCTTATCTATGGTTTGGTTCTTTTCCCGAATCCGGATTCCTTTGAGATGTGCATGTTGTCAAGATTTTCCTTTCTCGTAATCCAGTGCCTACTCTATTGGGGGATATCTTGCATGCCCTCTACACTCGTACTGTGCGAAGAAGAGGGACTCTTATGTGTTGCATGTCATTGCTGTCGAGGTGGATTATTTCGCACCTCCCTAAGTCTGTGCTAAAGAACGAAGAAGGTTTGGGATGGTCTTACAGAATAATGTCACTTGCCCATACAGACATTCTTTAGAGTTCTAAGGCTATGGAAGACACTGTTGTTATTGATCGTTTTGGGGGATACCCTAATGTCCCGTTACTTGGAATCAGAGGGGGAATAAACTACAATCTTTTTCCAGATTTGCGACAATTTGGTCGTGCTCGGAGAGACGGTCCCCATGAGCTACTTCTTACGGATATTGCATTTGACTACAAGGAAGACGTTGAGGAGCAACGTCGGAGGTTTATACAAGCTTGGGGTATGGTGAACAGATCTGACCCTCAAGAGCTAGGACCAAGGACTTCCCTTCCTATGCAGCCTTACCTCTAATAGGTCTGAGCTCGTGCCCAGAAGCTTTGGATGCCCTATGAAGCAGTATTGCCAGTGATTGTGGAGCCCACTAATGAAGAAGGTGTTCCTTACACAGTTCTTTATCCTTAAATGCCCACTGATCCTGGGGCATTGTAGAGGTCTTGGATTCAACTGAAAGAGGAGAGGAATACTTACCGGGAAAGTATCATGAGTAAGAAAGGAAGATCTTGAAGCTCACCAGGCAGCTCGAGGAAGAAAGAACGACCAATGATTACGTCAGCACAAAGAGGAAGCGTCCATGGAATTCTTTATTTTGCTTTTCTAGTTTAGATTTGTTTTCCATTTATTTATTTGTAACGCCTTAAAGGCATTGTTGAACCTTTTTACAAGTTAATCTAATAAAGTTTGTTTATTTTTGGTTTGCAAATTTAAATCTCCCAAAGTCTTTGAAATCATTACATACGCATCCCATTATCATGCAAATCATTACAAGTACCATTACAAGTTTCTCATCTTCTTCGCTGTTTATTTTAGCACGAAATGTTTTCCGATCAAGCCATCAAAGATCTTCAGGCACAAAACGCCCAATTCCAAGAAATGTTCTTGAGTTTGGCTAAAGGACAAGAGGATTTGAAGACTCTCATTATGAAGGAGAAGAAGAATAAGAAGAAGAAGGTCGTTCTTATGAGTATGGGCAAAAGGTTTGTGGATAGGTTGAAACAGCAAGCTGATTTGTCCTCTTCATCCAAGGAAGGGGAAAACCAAGAAGAAGAAAAGGGCCCCAATCCTACAATCTTTGATAATGATACAGATTATGATGATGAGCAGTATCCTCCGGTCAAGGATATGTACAAGCAGTTAGAAGACCGTCTGAGTTCTATGGAGATTCAGAAGATCCCTGGTTTGGATTTCGGAGAACTGGGACTGGTATCTGGAGTGGTGATCCCTCATAAGTTCAAAGCTCCTATTTTTTCCAAGTATGATGGAGTATCCTGTCCAAAACTTCATCTCTGCTCGTATGTCAGGAAAATCCAACCCCACACTGCTGATAGAAATTTGTGGGTACATTTCTTTCAAGATAGTCTGTCAGGGACTCATCTTGAATGGTTTTATCAGTTGGAAGAAGCCTAACGTCATAACTGCTCCTATGCCTAAACATGGTCATGGAGTGAATGTTGTGGATGATGATTTATTTGTGACCTTCGTGGAAGAAATTTCTACTCCTTTGATGACAGTTAAGAAGAATCTATTGTTGGCCGGTTTATTTCCGGGCTATGGTGAAAGTTGCCATATGTGTTCAATTCTGCCTGCTGGTTGTCACTTATTGAAATCAGGTGTTCAACACCTGATGGATAACAAAGAGATCCTGTTCGAGAAGACTATGATTCCGTTGGTTTCAATTGAAGATGTTGCCATCATAACCATTTCCGCAAATCCTTCCCAGGTTTCCTCGAGAAAGCCTGTTAGGATTACACCCGTTAGGATTACACCTATCCCAATAATTGTTCCGTTAATAATTATTGTCCCTGGTCCTATCCCATACACATCGGATAAGGCTGTCCCTTGGCACTATGGGGATGATGTGTATTACCATGGAGTTAAGCAAGACTTAAAGAGTGAAGAAGCTGATGCTGATGTCGGTAATATTTTAGGGGCTAGCAAGGTCACCAGAAGCGGAAGACTCTTTTCTCCCGAGATTTCCCCTCCGACTGTTCACAAACCTGTTGTCATTCCATCTGCTGGCACATCAACTACTGTCCCAGTTCCTGTTCCAGTTATCACCCCTGTCGCCGAGCCATCTGGGACTCGGGGCAAAGAAATCATAGGTGAGCTTGCCCGGACTGAGGCACCTAAGAAGATCATTGTAGAAACCTCTAAGCAGGAGATAGAGGAAATTCTGAAGATTATCAAGAAGAGCGACTACAACATAGTCGAACAACTGGGGCAGACCCTGTAAAAAATCTCCATGTTGTCCTTGTTATTGTGTTCTGAAGCCCATGCAAAGGCTTTAATTGCATTCCTCAAAACTGTGCATGTGCCGCAGGAAACTTCAGCCGATCAATTCAAAGACTGCATAGCTAGTTTGATTGCCGACAATGGGTTGGGTTTCTCAGATGCAGATCTGACTGCTAAAGGAAGAAATCACAATGATGATATGTACGTTTAGATCGAGTGCAGGGGCACTACTATGGCCCATGTACTGGTAGATATCGGGTCCTCATTAAATGTTTTTCCAAAGAAAGCATTAGACCGTCTAGACTGCGAGGGTTCGATTCTAAAGCCGAGCAACATTGTGGTAAGGGATTTCGACGGGTCAAAAAGGATGGTGCACAGGGAGGTGGACGTCCCTGTCAAAGTTGGCTCTCAGACTTTTGCATCCACTTTCTACATGATGGAGCTTCCAACACACTCGGCAATAACATTGGTGTTGTAATCATCTCCAATAAGGGTTTTCATACGCCCTTCACCGCCAGATAGTGTTTTGACTGTACCAACAATATGACTGAATACGAAGCGTGCATCATGGGTATCAAAGCTGCCATTGATATGAGAATCAAGTTCTTGGATGTATATGGGGATTTAGCCATGGTGTTTAGTTAGATTAAGGGAGAATGGGACACGAAGCGTCCAAATCTCATCCCTTACCGAGAGCATGCGTTGACGTTGATCCCGTACTTTAAAGAAATTACTTTTGAACATATTCCATGAGAAGAGAATCAATTGGAAGACGCGCTAGCTACCATGTCATCTATGTTCAAATTCATATGGGACAATGAAGCTCCTCTGATTACTATTGAGAGACTAGACAAACCGGAAAATTGCTATGAAATTGATACTGATGGAGTAGAGGAAAATCCTTGGTTCCATGAAGTAAAAAGATACCTCAAGGCTCAAGAATACCCCGAGGGGGAATCAGTCAATGATAAGAAGTTTCTAAGGAGTTTCTCCACTAAGTTCTTTCTAAGTAACAAAATCTTGTATAGGCGCAACCACGATTTAACTTTGCTTCATTGTGTAGACAAGAAGGAAGCTGAGAAAATTATGGAAGATATGCACAAAGGTGTATTTGATACTCACTATAGAAGACATACAATGGCTAAGAAGATTATGATAACAGGTTATTGCTGGTCTACCATGGAAACTGATTGTCGTCATCATTCCAGAACTTGCCACAAGTGCCAGATATATACTGACAAAGTACACGTGCCTCCAGTTCCTTTGAATATGCTGACTTCCCCTTGGGTGTTCACAATATGGGGCATTGATATGATTGGAGATATTAAGCCTACCGCTTCCAATGGGCATCGTTTCATCCTCGTCGCTATTGATTACTTCATAAAGTGGGTAGAGGCAGCCTCATTTGCTTTTGTTACCAAGAATGTTATGGCTCGGTTCGTCAAGTATAACATCATTTGTCGGTATGGAATACCTAAAAGGATCATCACAGATAATGGTACCAACCTTAATAATACTATGATCACGAAATTCTGCATACAGTTCAAGATTAAACACCATAATTCTTCTCCGTATCGACCAAAGATGAATGGTACAGTGGAAGCCGCCAACAAGAATATCAAGAAGATCTTGCAGAAGATGACAGTGGCATACAAAGACTAACATGAGAAGTTACCATTTTCTTTTCATGGTTATCGCACTTCAGTATGTACATCAACTAGGGCAACCCTGTTCTCTCTAGTCTACGGTATAGAGGTTGTCTTACCTATCGAAGTCTAGATTCCTTCCCTAAGGATTATGAAAGATGCATGTTTAGATGAAGACGAGTGCATTCAGACTAGGATGGACCAGATAAATTTGATTGACGAGAAAAGACTTATGGCTGTTTGTCGTGGTTAGATGTACCAGAAACGCATGATCAAGGCCTTTAATAAGAAAGTCAGACATCAGGTGTACCAGGCTGGTGATTTGGTAATAAAGTGCATCATCCTACCACAAGGTGATCCCAGGAGCAAATGGACTCCCACATATGAAGGGCCATTTGTGATCAAAAAGATATTTTCTGGTGGTGCTATGATACTTAGCACCATGGATGGTGAATATTTTTCACGCCCTATGAACGCGAACATAGTCAAAAAATACTATGCATAAAAGAGACCCTCTAGGTTGACAGGCCTAGGAAAAAATAAGGGCATCCAGGAGAACCAAAAGGGTTTAGGCAAAAGGGTTCAAGATACCTCCTCATGCTCCTAGGGTTCTCAATTTCTCAAGAATACTTAAGGGTTGACCAGACAAACCTTCCTCCTAAACAGTTGACCTATAACTAGGGTTTGACTTTCCTTAAAGAAATTTGAACTTCTAATGACTCAAGTATATTTCATGGTTCCTCATATGCTTCAAGGTACCCTCATTACCAATTTCAAGCCTTGCATCACAAGTTTGCTCAGTCAATCGCTTAGATGATTGAAAATTAACTATATTGGATAAAAAGTCATCTGTGGTTGACATACAGTCAAAATTTTCAAGATTTTTGGTCAACATCAATATTTTGAAGTCACATTCATCATTTAATCAAGGGTTAATCATGATTCATCAAGAAAAATCAAAATCTATCAAAAGTCAAAAGTTGCTAAATTAGGGTTTTGTGGACTTTTCTTAAGGAGAAGTCAACTAAATTTGACCAATCATAACTTTCACATGCTTCATCAAAAAATTCTCAACCAAATCCTACCTTGAAGGAAATTCAATTCTATACAACTTTGTATCTCTAAGCTCAAGTCTAAAAATGCTTCATTTGAGAGATATGAGCCAAAACATTACAGGTCATTTTGAAAGTCAATAAAACGACATTTTTTGTCAAGGAAATTTACATCAAGTTAAAGACTTCAAATGGAAAAATAACCCACATGAAAGTTGTAGGAGACATCTTGAGGTTTCCAAAGTCTAAGATCACATTCATATGACAAAAATTGTGAGAGTTATGGTTGGCACAAGTTGGACAACTTTTGAGAAATGCATGGAGCCTCAATTGAGCAATTTTGAATTTTTGGACTAATGGGCCTAACTTTTAAGGATCAAACATGTTTATGACAAGATAGAAGACCTTTAATTCTATTGGTACATGGTCATATTTTTTATCCTATTTATTTAATTTTTTAAAAATTTTTTGTAAAAGAATTAAATTAAAAATAATAAATAGTTGGATTAATGTTGGACTATGATCATTTGGACATCTTCTAGAAGGCCCAAGACCTCATAAAAGCTTTCAAAAACCGTGAGAGACATGTTTGAGACAAGAATCTTCAAAAATGGCAAGTTAGAAAACATGTTTCATCGATTTTTAGTAACACCATGATCACTTCATTCTTTCCTTCTTTAGTGACTTAAATCTCCTCCTCTATAAATACTCAAGCCCTCACACTATAATGGCTCAAAAATTTTGCCTCAAGAAAAGTCTCAAAAATCACAAATTTTCAAAGAAAGGGCACCATTGAATCTCAAGTTCCAGTTTGATTCAGTCCAAACCACCACCTCAAATCACTTCCAAAACATCTTCAATAAGTAACTTTCCATGCTTATTTGTACCTAAAACTTACATACATGTCATGTCCGATTTGCATTATTTTTGATTATTCGTATTACAAATTATATGCATTGTTAACTGATTCTAACAATTCAGATTGCTTAGTATGATTGTTTATAACAAGTTTGAAGCCTTACATGCAAGTTTTAACATGAGGAATACGAGATGACATTGTTAGGTCATAAAATTTTGTTTGTTTCATGGCGCAGTGGTAATGTTCTTGCTTGGCAAAGAAGAGGGCGTGGGTTCGAGCCTGGGAGCTTGCAACCATCTTTTATCTATTTTCTAATCTTTTCCACTTTCCATTATTTTTACTTATTTTCTTATTTAATTTTCTACTAATCGTTTTAATCTATAAAAAATAAAATAAAAAATCTTAGAGTTTTTATTAATTAATCTAAGTTTGGACATATTTTTAACTCAATTTTATTAGACTTAGTTTTCTTTAATTAATTAACCTTTGTAATTAGTTCAAAATTAGATAACTAATTATTTTCTAAATGCTTAAAATTAACCCAAAATAAAAAAATGTGACATTTTAGACATTTAGGTTTTTTTTAAAATAATTTTTAACATGCATTTTATTTTATTTTTCTATTTATTTTATTAGACAAATTGTATAGGTCACACAAGTTTTTTTGTAATAACTTGTTTCAAATTCTCGCACAATTTTTTTATCAAGTAACTGCCCCAAGGCCTTGTAATAGTGTAGGACTTTACTTTTCCGCACTTATACTTTATGCCTTGTATATATATATATATATATATATATATATATATATATATATATATATATATATATATATATATATATATATATATATATATATATATATATATATATATATATATATATATATATATAACTGTGTCGTAATAGGCTTGTATGGCAAGATAAAGTTAATCGGCAGATAACCTTAAGCAATTCCAAGATAACATAACTGTAATTGAATCACTTTGCACACATACACCTCTAGGGTAATTCCCTCTGTTGCCTTCCAAAAACTTGGTCATGTCCCTCGAAAGTAAAGGTATTTTAGTAAAGACCCTCGATTAAATCATCATAGTCTCTTCGAATAAAGATCATGGTCCCGCGACGTCCCTCAAGTTGCCTATGAAAAATGATCTAGTCCCTTTTTGCCTACGAATAATGAAATTCTAGTATCAGATATATGATGTCGAATGAGATGTCACGACACAAATATCTATTTGCAAGTAAGGTATAGTAAAATCAAAAGCAGTAAAAACACAAGAGATTGTTCACCCAGTTCAATATACAATAACACCTACTCTGAGGGCTACCAAGCCAGGGATAAGTTCACTAAATAGTATCAATTCATAGACCCTCAGTAAATAACCAGTTTACGATCTAATCACTTAATCACTACCCAAGCTAAACTTCTACCTAAGACTCACCTAGGTATGAGGTTATCCTAAAATCCCTTCAATCACTTACAATGAAGAACTTAACAACATTAATAAGTTTGAAACACTTCAATCATTCAATGCTTAAAAGCTTATGAATGATACACAATTAACAACCCAAATAACAACTCAAGTATTTAAACTAATACTTAGAGTGTATTACAAATAAAAATCCTAGACTTCTAATCATAAAGAAAGTATTCTTCTTCAAAAGTTGCTTGTCTTTGAATAAGGAAGCAAGTCCTTATATATACGAAGCTTTGGGCTTGGGCTTAAAAACAAATATTCAAATCTTTTGAATATTTCCATAAAAACAGGCCAAGATAAAATTATGCAATTTGAAAAATATTCCTCCATATTTTTCGCAGCCTGTAGATCACAAATCCTGAATTATAGAGTGCTGGAAATCAGGAAACAAAAGACTTAACTGATTTTGGGTTGAGATCAGTTTAGTAGGCAGATGTCAAGACATCTGCTTTGACATTATTCAAAATAGTTTTGCTCCAAATGTTAATAGATTTAGCAAAACATTAACAAGTCATTGTTTTACCAAAATTGCTCCCAACAAACACTTACAAACTCCCCCTTTGGCAAATTTTGGCTAAAACATTTTTAAAGCATATTATTAGAGAAGCAACACAATTATCAGGGCAACAACAAAAGCAAGGCAATCAAAACATACATTCAATTAGCAGTTAGTTGTTAGCACATGAAGATGTCAAAACATCTTCTGGGACATGAGGCTCCCCCTCAAGTATTGAGCTCCCCCTAAATCAATGGTCAACGGTTAGTCAGTGGTCAGTGGTTAGTGGTCAGTCACTCACTCACTTTCTCTCCCCCTTTTTAGTCATAATATGCCAAAGAAAGGATGCAGTCAAGATAATATCAGTATTAGGGTACAAACCATATAATTCAAATGTCAAGCACATGTAAGTTCCAAAAAAAGAAACAAAGTGTTCATAGAAACATCAAATAGTCTAATTGTCATCCGGACCAGTTGACTTGGTTGAACCAGAACTTCTTTCCATACTGGAGTCTTCACCTTCATAGCTTACTGCATCATCAAGGTTGTTATCCTTTTAGAGGTCCTTGATCATCTTTTCAAAGATTTTCTTCCTAGCTGAGCTCACTCTGATCACATCATCTAATTCCTTGTAGGCTTCCCTTAGTTCATTGATCATTTCATCCTTAGTGGATGTCTTTTTAGCAGGAGCAGATGTTAAAACAATTTCTAGGACATGTTTTCCTGAAAAGAGCTTAAAATGGACGGTCAAGGAAGACTCCCTCTTGCATACAACATCATTTCCACTTAGGATTCCAGGATGCTGATTTAGGATAATTCCATAGAGGAGGGAAGTAAAATTAATTGGCATTTTAATGGCACAAGTTCCCGCATGTTTGATGGTCTAATCAAAGATATAAGTCCTATAATCAAAAAAAATTTGGTTTCCAATAGCATAAATGAACTTTCCTAAACCAATGGAGATGGTTGAAGTGTGATTAGTGGGAACCCAATTTGCAGCTCCAATCCTATGTATAATTTCATATTTCACACTCGGTTTACTGACAGGAATTTTGTTTTTCATTGGCCACTCACTTACTTGATTAGCAGTAATGGCTCTACACAGTTGATTGCCTGTTACTTTCGGCTTACAACATACATCTTCAGACCTATCTAGAAATTTGTTTATAATGGCAGGAGAAAATTCTACACACTTTCCTCTAAAAAAACCTTTCTATATTCCTTACTCTTATGGTCAGCACAATCAACATGAATATTAATAATAAACTCCTTAACAAGAGTTTCATAGCAATTTACAAACCTGGTAATTGTTTTCATCAGTCCAGCATAGGAGATCAGCTCCATAATTTCCTTATATTCCAAGGCACCAACTCCTAGTTCTCTCTCTAGGGAAATCCTTCTTTGATACACATACTTCCACTTTTCAGCATTCCCAACAGAGTGAAAGGAGATGTTGTCAAGTGGGGCATCAGGAACCCTAACAAACAATTTCTTATTTGCAGACTTTTTGATAGGAGAGATATCCTGGACATCTTGCTCGACATCATACTCAAAGTCAGTATCTTGAATCAGAACAACTTTCTTCTTACTCTTGGATCTTTTTACAGCATCCTAATCATCATCACTAGAGGTAACTGGTCTAGCTTTTCTCTTGCTAGAAGGAGGGACCAATTTACTTCCTGCTTTTGGGGGTCCATGCAAGGTTTTCTTCTTAATTGTCTTGGAAGGAGGTGTGATACTTGCATATTTCACTTTACTGAACTTCAGCCTTCTAGCAATACCAGGTACAATATTAGTGATGAGCTCATTATCAGACAACTCTTCAACATTGACTACATTCACAACATTGTGACCTTCTCAATCCTTGGAGGCATCAGCATCTTCTTTAGAAGGAGATTTTTCTTCAACATTTTGTTCAACATTTTCCTCAACATCTTGATCAACATTTTCTTCTTCCACTTCTTTTAGGGCAGAGGTAGCAAGCTTCTCAAGTTTTCTATCAGCAACATCATTTTTAGGATTACTTCCTTTGTCAGCAGGAGGAGGCATGCGAGCAAGGGGAGTAGAAATCCCAGGCACAATAATCCTTCATTTAATATTCTGCCCACAAGGCTTCTGATGCTTCTATCAACATTGACAATTTCTTCTTCAGCTCTATTGTCACTAGCAGTAGAGGAGTTGCCTTTGTCATCTTTAGATTTCTTAGCTGGTGATGATCTAGGTTTCTTGACCTTTTTCTCAAGCGGAGGGATCGTTTATAGAGGAGTAACATCTAGAACTCTGTCAAGAGAAAGACTTTCATTTGCAGATTTCGAGGAAGATGATGTGTGATGTTGAGACATGTTTGAGAATTTTTAAGCAAGGATATGAGGAATGGCAAGGGTTCTTCTTTTGTTGAGGACAATAAAGAGTTTTTGAAATTAGAGAGAAGAAATGTAGTAGCATGTGGGAAACAATTTGAGGCAGTCTTGTAATGATTTTTTTCTAAAATTTATTTGTTGGAAACACAAATAACATAATATCACCTTAATGATATTCCCATACACTTTTAATTACTACAAACCCTCATATAAACATATCCCTAATTTTCCTCTTAAATTCTCAAATTGATTAGCATCCAAAGCCTTTGTGAAGATGTCAGCTAGTTGCAATTCAGTGGCTTCATGTTCTAAGGCAACAATCTTTTCTTCAACAAGCTCTCTTATGAAGTGATGACGAATGTCAATATGCTTGGTCCTGCTGTGTTGAATGGGATTCTTTGATATGTTTATGGCACTTAAATTATCATATATTAATGTTATGACATCTTGTTTGACATTATATTCTGATAACATTTGTTTCATCCACACCAATTGAGAACAACTGCTTCCTGCAGCAACGTACTCAGCCTCAGCAGTGGACAGAGACACACAATTTTGCTTCTTGCTGAACCAAGATATGAGATTATTTCCCAGAAAGAAGCATCCTCCTGATGTAATCTTTCTATCATCATCACTTCCTGCCCAATGAGCATCACAAAAACCAGTTAAGGCAGAATTTGATCCATGAGAGTATAACATACCATAATCACTTGTCCTATTCACATATTTAATAATCCTCTTCACATGGTTGGCATGGATAACTTTGGGATCAGCTTGATATCTTGCACACACCCCTATAGCAAAGGCAATGTCTGGTCTGCTAGCTATGAGATATAGAAGGCTGCATATCATGCCTCTGTAGAGACTTTAATCTACACTTACTCCTTTTTCATCTTTAGTTAGCTTCAGATGTGTGGGAGCCGGGGTTCTTTTGTGACTGACATTCTCCATCCAAAAATTCTTCACTATATTCTTGGCATATTTGCTCTGAGATAAAAATATGGAGTCTTCCATTTGTTTAACTTGTAGACCAAGAAAATAGGTTAATTCACCAACAAGACTCATTTCAAATTCAGACTGCATTTGCTTGACAAAATGTTCCACCATCTCATTTGACATCCCTCCAAATACAATGTCATCAACATAGATTTGAGCAATCATACTCTTCCCTTCTTCTTCTTTGAAACAGAGGGTTTTGTCTATGCCACCTTTCTTATATCCATTCTCCCCAAAGAATTTTGTCAGTCTTTCATACCAAGCTCTTGGAGCTTTCTTCAATCCATACAAAGATTTATTCAGTTTATAAACATGTTTAGGAAAACTTTGATCAACAAACCCTTTTGGTTGTTCAACAAAAACTTCTTCGTTCAGGTACCCATTCAAGAAGGCACTTTTTACATCTATTTGAAACAATTTAAATTTCAAAATGCATGCAACTCCCAACAGTAGTCTGATTGATTCAAGTCTAGCCACATGAGCAAAGGTTTCATCAAAGTCCACTCCTTCAATTTGAGTGTATCCTTGAGAAACTAACCTTGCCTTATTTCTAGTGACCACCCCTTTTTCATCAGATTTATTCTTGTATACCCATTTAGTGTCAATCACATTTGTCCCTTCAGATCTTGGAACCAGATCCCAAACTTCATTTCTACTGAATTGTTCCAGCTCCTCTTGCATAGCATTAATCCAGAACTCATCAGTTAGGGCCTCTTTAAAATTCTTAGGCTCAATTTTTTATACAAAGAAAGAGTTAGAAATACCTTCTCTTGATCTGGTAGTAACTCCCTTGTTCGGATCTCCTATGATGAACTCTTTAGGATGATCTTTCTGAGTTCTGATTGAAGGTCCTTTATTGAGCTGACTAGGATGGGGATCTTCTTGAGGAGGATTAAAATCAATACTTGTGTCATTTGATTCAGTTGGACTATCAGGCAAAGGTGTTCCAACATCTTCTGAGACATCTTCTTCAACATTCCATCCTCTATCATCAATAGTAACATTTATTGACTCCATCATAACTTTGGTTCTGGAGTTAAAACCTTTGTATGCTCTGCTGTAAATAGAGTAGCCCAGGAATAGTCCTTCTTCACTCTTGGGTTCTATCTTCCTCCTTTGTTCGCGATCAACTAAGATGTAACATTTATTTCTAAAAACATGAAAGTATTTTACAGTTGGTTTTCTTTCCCTCCATATTTCATATAAAGTAGCTGAAGTGCCTTTCCTTAGAGTGACTCTGTTATGAATATAGCATGCAGTATTCATAGCTTCAGCCCAGAAATGGTAGGGTAGCTTCTTAGCATGAATCATGGCCCTGGAAGATTCTTGGAGAGTTCTATTCTTGCGTTCTACAATCCCATTCAGTTGAGGAGTAATGGAAGAAGAGAATTCATGGTTGATTCCTTCAGAGGAGTAAAACTCATAAAATTTGTTGTTCTCAAATTCTTTTCCATGATCACTCCTGATTCTTATGACTTGACTTTTCTTTTCCCTTTGAAGTCTTTGACAAATATCTTTGAACACTTCAAAAGTTTCTGATTTTTCTCTAATAAAGCTTATCTATGTGTATCTAGAAAAATCATATACAACAACATGGACATACTTCTTACCACCAAGACTTTCAACCTGCATAGGTCCCATCAATTCCATGTGAAGAAGTTCCAAAACTTTTGATGTAGTAAGACGTTGAATCTTCCGATGTGACATCTTAGTCTGCTTTCCAATTTAACAGGCTAAAAATGCATGCTAAACAATTAATGTATTGTAACTGAGACTACAACATTGAAACAACAATTGTATTTAAGGTGAATTTTTGAGATAATGAAGTGGGCAATGACATCATGATTGTAAAGATAAAATAATCAATTTATAAATCGTAAAAAAATAAATATTTTGGCAAGAAAAAATGCTAAATATGTTTAGTCACATACACTATGGCTGACTAATAAATTTTGAAATAACCTGATTAAGAAAAAAATGTGCATGTATTTGTTTATTAACTCGGTCATACACTATACCTTACAATGTAATATAATGAATTAACAACTAATATAATGACTATTGCAAAAACAATTTCATTGTTAATTGTCTTTTATCTGAGTCATATAAATTGCAATAAAATATTATGATAACAATCACTAAATTTCTCGACATATTTAGAATTAACCATTATAGAATGTTGAGTCAAAAACACTGTGATTGGTCTATGTATAGACCCAATACATTAATTATTCAATAAATTTTAAAAGTAAATTTCTCTTATAATATGAGATGGAGGGAATACTTTCATATATAATCATAAAATTTTAGAAATTGCTGCTATAATGTTATATACATGAAACTATATAAATAGCACAATCTATGTCATAATTTCACTGCCATAATTCATAACACTTATAAACCATTATAATTAACAATACAATGAGAATTGTATCAAAAAAGATTGCAAAACAAAATAATTCAGTGAACAAACACCCCAAAATTGTAAACATATAAGAATAATAACATAAAATGTTACTTTTTTAAATTGAAAATTCGAATGAATTGTAAAATATTTGCAGGAATCGAAAAGGGAAGAAAGGAAGACAAACAAAAAATGATGATGGTCTGCAGAAGGAAGCAACTTGTTTTACAGATGACGCCGGAAGAGAGAACGAAGGAAACTATTTCCGAAGAGGATGGTGGAAGATGGAATGAAAGGAGACCGAAGGAGACCACATGACTTCAGTCGTTTGCTTAAATAAATGGAATAATCTGATTTGAATGAATGAATAGAAGAGGAATAACAAATGTATGTTTTATTTTTCCAATGCTTTATTCCCTTCATTTGAGAAAACTTGTTGGAAGTAGAATATGATTTGTTGAAATTATTTAATGTCATATGTAATTAATAGGTAAGTAATAATTAGGGTTATGTAATTACATTTAGGGTTATGAAATAAGGACTCTAAATTGGTTTAGTTAGGAAAATTAAGTAATTATGCTGGTAGTTTATTTTATTATATTAAAAGTAGATAGATTGGATAGGTATACCTTGCTTCGTAGAATGCTAACGAATTTGCTGGATGCATGGAGTTTTTATCTTCTTATCCCATCTCAGTATGAACGATCAAGGTCTACCTTCACGTTTATCTTAAGCTACATTTGGATCATTCAAACTTTCAATGTTGTTTAAGTTTTATAACACCGTGTGACCTGTTGTGATGATAGGGGAAAATTTTGAACCATGCGTCGGAGGTTCGTTTGTTCTGTAGTGATAGCATAGATTCATAGCTTCTTTCAGTTTTTCTTTTAGATATGGTGAGATTTGGCAGTAATGATCGTTAATGTTACACCATTTTCTTTCTGATCTACTTAATTACTATAATTATAATCGATGTGCAGGAATTTTGAGGAGTTCCCTAGCGCGGAATTAGGGTTGAACTCCTCTTTCATATTGAAGTTCCATCATACGATTTTTGAAATAAAAATAGATTATACAATTAAAATATTGTATCTAAATAAATGTTAATAATATTTTGCAAATCAATACTTTTGAAATCAAAATTATAACAAAGAATCCTAAATATATAGTCGATTGTGATCTGACTCCGATAAACTTGGAAGAAAAAACTTACACCTGAAAATAATCAATTGAGTGGGATAAGATATTACGGTCTTAGTGAACTCTAAAACAAGGATAAAATATAGTACGATACATATAAATTATAACTATTAGTTATGGCTCTGAAAAATATAATCATATAACATTACATATGTACTTGAATCTTAAACCATATACATACATGGTTCCATATACATGAGAAAACATTATCACATTTAAGTAAACATAATATTGATTCAATTTTTATGAATTAAAGAGGAACACATAAATGAATTATCTTATTCATTTTAATTCTCAAGGACACTCTGAGGTGAGTTGTCTTAGAGAACTGCTCAACCGGTTGATATCTAATGTAGATCAACCTTGAGAATTTGACTCACAATCATTCAATTTTCAAGGACACTCTTAGTTGAGTTGTCTCAAAGACCTGCACATCCGATTGATATTAAATATAGATCAACTCAAATAAATTTGGAGTACAATCATTTAATTTTCAGGGACACTCTTAGGTGAGCTGTCTTAGAGGTCTACTCATCTGATTGATATTAAGTGTAGATCAACCTGGAGAAATTTGGCTCACAATCATTCAATTATCATGAAAACTCTTAGATGAGTTGTCTTAGAGGCCTGCTTATTCGTTTGATATTAAACGTAAATCAACCCGTAGAATCTGCTCACAATCATTCATAACAAATTATATCACATGAATCAAAATTCCTATAGCAAGGCTATCAAACTCATGTGGCATATAATTTCTCCACCATCGCTACATAAACATAATGATTGACTACTTAAAAAAGTATAATTACTCTCTTATGAGTAACCAAAGTCATTCTAAGTCATTTTTAATCTCACTAGAATGAATCCTACTCTTATAGGATTAATCTATACTTACTATTGAGACATCAAAATTCATAATTATTAAAAATTTAATCCTTGAATGAACGGGGTAAATTGAATAAGCTAATTATCAATCCAATTCATCTCAAGATAAATGTCATGGATTTATCCTACAAATTCCCATACATTTATCATAATACTTAGTTAACTTAAAATTACATCACATTTATACACAAGGTATGCTTTAATGTCATCAATTTCTTCTTCGATCATTATGTATACATGCATTTATATCAAAATAATCCAAAGTTCAACTTTCTATTAGATAATCCTCTGCTTCGACTAATTGATTAAAATATCAAATAAATTCTAATTTAACTAAACCAACATTATATGAAAAGATAAGGATACTAATTATACTAATGTGATTTTTATTACACAAAAGAGTGCTTCAAATAGTACAGTTTCATGAAACAAAATATAAGGTTCCTAAACAAAATAGTATTGAAGAAATAGGGACAACTTTTACCTAGATTTTCTATATCAATTATAAATAAAATACAACCAAAGCCTATGTGGAATAAAATTGAGTCTACTTTCCAATGGCATAAAAATTAGTTCAATCCAATTAATAAACAGGAAGATATGTCCATATTATTAGACCAATATCATGCATAATAAATAATCACTAACATGAAATTATAACTCAATTGTATAAATCAAAATTTAACGCAATCAAGAAATTCCATAGTGTATTTCATGTTAAATTGTGTCTATTTTCTATTAGTTCTAGTCTCATTCAAAAATAATATATAAAGATAAAGTTATGACGTAAAAACCTAAAGTATGCACATGTTCATTTGCAAACAGCATCACACAATTTTCATTCTTCAAATTTAAATGTAAGATTCTTACACGATCCTTAATAAATTAAGTTCATTCTAGAGTGTCTATTTAGTTTCTATTTTTGTCTAGATTCTAATGGTTCAAACTTGACACTTAAAGGAGTTAAACAACAAAAATTATGAACAAATAACTAATAGTGTGTCATAATCACAATTTACAGAATTGTCATCTTATCTTTTTTCTCACTAGTCCTATAAGATTTCTCACCTAGTTAGACGGAGGTCCCACCTCAATGAAAGCTCAATCCAAAGCATCAAAGATACTAGAAACCTAAACAGATAAAGAAGCGAAAGCAAAAAGAAAAATGTAGAGGTTGTATTAAAAGAACATTGATTATCGTGCAAGCAACTTAGATACAATCTAACAAGATATCACAAATGAACCTAATCAGAAAATCAGTGCAAAATAGATCATAAGAAAGAGTGAAGTTAACAATATATAGAAGAAGAAGTTTCACAGTTTCTAGATAGATAAAAGGGGAAACAATCCTTCCAGAATCCCATTTTTAAGCGTGCTTCAACCACATGAGACAATACACTACATTGGGAAATACAGGTCGTACTTGTCACGTCTGGGATTTTCATTGAAGAGCGAATAGAGGCAAAAAGTCAGAAGATTCGCCATCAATGTTATTTATACCAAGAGAGGGAAATGAGACACTGAGTAAATTTGAGGGAAAGAAAGGAGCATGGTCATCACGACCAAGAGAAAAGGATAAGGAAGTCGGTTACGCAAGGGAAAGATATTAGCACCCCTCATGTATGTGGTACTCCACAGGATCCACTTGAGTTTGTTCTATTCTAAGGGTGTATCTAATCTAAGTCTAAAGCTTAATGCTAAAAGGGAATTCATGAATGCAAAGTATATACAAAAGAAAAGTTTTTATTAGTTGTGTCTGCTGCGGTTGCGAACCTTTGTGCCTACGTACCACCGATCGTGCAATGGGGATCAAGGCACTCGTAGTTCACCTTAAAAGTTTTGGTGAGTTGCGTGTTTTTTATGAACAATGCTAGTGAAACATGTCCTTTTTGAAAAGTTTTTAAAAGAAAAAAAGTCAGAAGACAAAAAGGTTTGCATTGATTAGTGTTTTTTATCTTGGAAAAAGGTTTTTATAAAGTTAGAATATTTTATGAGTTTGAAAGAAAAAGAGTTTTAGTCTTAATGAGATGCAAAGGAGAAAGAAAAAGTCTAAGGGATACTAGAAAAATAATCCTAAAGTTATCATGCAATGTTGATCCTATAGTTAGGATAGGAGGGAAGCATTTACCTAATATTGTCATGCTTGGATAGCAAACCTAAGGTCTATTTAGTTCAATCTTATAGAAGAATGAACTAAAGATCCTATGGGAAACATGGAAATCTCACAAAATAGAAGAAGAGGAAGAAGAAATAAGCAACCACTCTTAGATAAGAGAGAAAGCAAACATTACGTAAACACACATGTAATTTAGGGTAGATACCTAAGGATACAAGCAAGAAGAGATGATAACACATCAAGTAAGGATCATAGAAGGGATGATAAAACACCAAGAATGGATGAAAACACACCAAGTAATATGATAAAACATCAAGTAATATGACAAAACATCAAGTATAGACGACAAAACATCAAGTATAAATGACAAAATATCACGTATAGATGACAAGACATCAAGTGAGAGATGACAAAACATCATGTGAAGATGAAAAAACATCAAGTATGGATGACAAAATATCACACAATTAATATGATAACACATCAAAAATCACATAAGACATGATGATAAAACACATAAGAGATGAAGATCTCGCAAACAAACTTGAAGAAGTGAAGAAGCATAAAAGCAAAGATGAGAAATCAAAAGGGATGGCACACAAGCACATCAAGATATCATATAAATTATGACCCTATAATCTTAAACACCTTAGACTATCCTAAGCATGACAACCAAGATCAAGAAGAATGAACTATTACCTAACTAGGCAAGTAGAAGTGCAAGTGTACATTTAGAAGACAAAACTTCACATCATAGTAAAGCATGCAAGAGAGGATGGGACCTAAGTATAAACATAGTTTAGGACATCATAAACTATCATTAATGGATTACATTTTAACAAACATCACATAACCAAGACAAGTTCATATAATAAAAAGAGATAAAACTCAAACAAGTAACAAGATAAGACTTGGGTAACAAGTAAGTGTTAAATCATGGATAGGAAATACTATAGCATTAACAGGGAATGAAATATATAGATACATTCCTGAGGGTCATGCATAATAGGTAAAGATCTAAATATCACAAGACAAGGTATCAAGGCAAGTACACTAGCATAAGAGCATTTATGTGTCAAGTGCCTAACCAAACATGGTATAAGAAGGTGAAATAAAGTGAGACAGATGGAGAAGTGTACAAGTCATAAGTGAACACATATAATACTCATCATCATTATACAACCAAACTTGAGAAATATTCACAATCAAAGCATACAAGGAAAGTTGGTTGAAGAACCTTAAATGGACTTATGTCCTCATGCAATGTTAGCAAGAAATCATGTGGGATGAAAGAGATAATGTGAAGAAAAGAAGGCAAACATTTACATGTTATCATTTAGAACATATCTCATAGTCAATAAGAGGTTCAAATAGTCATTAAAAATATGGTACAAACACCAAAGAAAACAAACTAGCATCCATCAAAATGGTGTAGTGAAGTGACCATAAGTGTGTGATCAAGTGAACATGGCAAAAGATGTCAAGTAAGAATGAAGTAAGAAGCAAACACTTAGAGACAACACATATCAATTACCTCTAATACCCATAAGGTATCACTACTCAAGCACATCAAAAGTTAAGGCAAAATTAGGTCAAAACCAAACACTAACATATTCCTAAAGGTGAGTGAAGCACAAGAAAGGGATAGATGAAGAGGGAACATGTTTAGAAGGTGACGAAACATACAATTAAGTAGCAAATAATCTCTAAGATCACACATTTAAACATCACAATCATGTAGAAAGGAATGCATATATTTCACATAAAGAAAATAGTCAAAGGAGGAAAGCAAACAATGTTAAATTTAAGAATTGAAGATAAAAAAGAAGAGAGAGAATAATTGAAGAATTATGAAATGTGTGACTTGCATAGAAAGTAAACTGAAGATGAGACTCAAGAGTAACTAAGTAAGAAGATGAAACTTCTTACACAAGAAAAGTCACATAGTTGATGAAGAAAATCATCTAATGATGGATAATAATTGTCTTCGATCAAATCATATTGAAGAAGAGAAAGTAAGAGTGCAATTATATCTTATATTTCACGTGGTGATGGTGAATCCCTCACAAGATATCAATCATAAACTTAAAGACTCAAGCAATGTCAAAAAGATAACATACTTAAGTCTCCTGATATATGGCAAAGTATAGTCCCCTTGATGCATAAAAGCAAAATTATCTAAATAAATCAAACTTCAAATGTTATTAATGGGAAGTATACAACATCAAGATACATTCATGGGACATGGCACAAAATCTCACGAGGCAATCATTAGACAATGATGCTCAAAACACAAGTAGAAGAGAAAATATAGCTTCTTATGTATTACCATGTTGGTTAGCAAGTGAGTGCTTAAACAAGGATCAAAGAAGCATGATAAATTATATAAGAAAAGAGGTTAAGATCAAAGCTTAAACATAGAAATATTGGACTCAAAGTCCTTAAGAAAAATACATCACACACCAATTAGGTCAAAACAAAGAATGTGGCTCCTCACTTGTCATCATGATGAATTGACAATGAAATGTCAATAAAAGAATAAAATGAGCATTGATTTATAGGTCATAAGACATGAAGTCGGAAGTATAAGAAAATGGATTTCAACCTTCTTGGATCAAGGGAACTCAATTGGAAATGTACAAACACATTCTCCTAAACCATGATCAAATAAGATAAGCAAAAGACCTCTAAACAAATGTGAGATGTTAGAGAACTTGAATGGTTCGTAGACATGAAATTAATGCTCTACACATGCTAATTAGAATAATAGAAAGAAGAAGGAACTTGGTTCCTTAAAGGTTGCATAATTTCATACCTTGTATCTCAAGCAACTAAGAAATAGGTTCAAAATAGTAAGGCAAAAGTTCAACATGAAAAGTATGGAGAAAGATTGATATAATGAGGTCAATTGATTCTAAAACACCAAATGGGTTATATTTGAACTTATCCTTCCCCAATCATGGATCAATACACAAAGAAACTCAACAATGTGACTCCAAATATCAACTAAAACACCAACGATCACATACAATGTTTAAATCAAAGGAAAATAGGAAAATGATCAATGTATTTAAACAAAAATATATCAAGCATATCAAGAGCATCATAAGTCATAAACAAGTGTTACCACACATTCAAAAATGAAGAAAAATGGAAAATGGGATTAAAAGATGGAAACTAGCTCCACAAGGTGTCTAAACAAACACAATTAGCAAACAATTTTAAAACAAAAGTAAATTGATCAATAAAAATGGAATAAAATTATCCAAGCATCAAAAAACATCCCTAAGTATCAACATATGTTTTGCAAATTATTTATGTCAAGGAAAAGTTGAAAATAAAATTCAAATAGCAAGACTAGTTGTGAGCAAAGCCAAACTAGACACATTTCACCATAAAATGGATAAAAAACACCAAAAAGAAAAATATAAATGATAAAAAATTATCATGATATTAACAAAAAATAGGAGTATACCAAACATATTTTTCCACATTTTTATATAATTGGAATATTCAAAATTAAATCAAAATTTGGGAATTAACCATGTAAGGAATTCAATGGAGCACACTTGATAAGCAATTTTCTAACAGTAACAAAATAAATTTGGAAAATTATGTAAAAATCATTTTTATTGTTTCAACAAATCCTCAAACATATATGAAGTAATTTGTAATTTTCAGATCAAGGAAACATAGGAAATGAAGGTGAAACTTATATCCTAAGCAAGAAAAAGACCAAAATATATGTTCATCTTCAAAAAAATTTAAAATCAAACAAAAAATCAAATAAAAATGGATAAAAAATATCATAATCATCTCAGGACATCAAAATACATGAAAAATATTTTTTTTTTATATTTTTTAGCTTAAGGACTCTATTTAAAATAAAATCAAAATTTAATGTAAACAAAAAATTAAAGAAAATGATGCATTCAACTAATTTATTTAATTAATGCACCACGAAAATTGTAAAAATAAAATAATAATCATTTTAATAAAGTAGACTAAAAAATAGACTTGACATATTTTTTTTGGTAATTCTTGAATAGGTGAAGCTATTTAAACTAATGACAAAACGATTAAATTTGAATAAAATTCAAATGATGAACAAATCTATAACACCTAATATGTACAAAAAGCGCTATGAAAGAACCTTGAACATGCTCAATCAAGAGATGACACCTCATTGCCCCTGTCCTGTAGACTAAACCCTAACGAGTTACATTCCTAACAAGCCAGTTTCAGAGCCTCGTAACTCCCTTGTTTCTCAATAAAATCAAGTGAAATTAAAAACAAACATGAAGATCAAACTTCGTAGAACATAATGCATCAATAAATTTTACAATCCATGCACGAATCATAAAGAAAACTGAACATGAAGGTAACGGTATAGGCAAAACTATAACAAGTTCAAATTACATATCCATCACACATACTTCAGATCCTTATAACTTGCTCATCTCTTAATGAAAATGCACGATGTAAAGAGCAAAATTCAAGATCTCACAACAAGGAACACAACAATACCATTAATTTTCACAAATGAAGCAAGATCAGAGAGAATTTTGGATTGAAATTCACTGAAAAACGAGATTGCACGTGATATACAGGAATGTTCAGATCAAAAATTCACAGACAATGCAACATATAAACGACATCAAACCTATTGTTTGGTCAGCTATATGCTCATGAACAAGTTTAAATGCAATAATTCAAGCTAGAATGAGATATTCAAGTTCCATGGAAACTTACCTCGAATGTGAAAATTAAATTAACAAATCTTGAGCTATAGATCTTCAAAAACCTGATGGTCTTGATCTACAAGCTTCAATGATAAATAAAGTGAAGAAGAATCAAGAGCTGGAGCAATGTATTCAAGCTGCTCGAAGAAAACTTGGGAGAGAAGAATGAAGCTTAAGATATGGCTTGTTCTCAATGAGGGGTGTGTGTCTTCACAATGAAGCATATAGAGTGATTATAAAGAGTGAGGAAGAGTAGTGAGCAAGCTTGCTTCGAGGGCAAAGAGGTCTTTTTAAGCTCATGATCATTAGAGGGCAATTTTGACAAATCTATCCAAATTAGAAAGTTATGATGAAAGTGTTGTACCCCAAAATTTGCCCTCTCATTTCTCAAAGAATTAATCCAGACCCTCGGGTTTTCTTCCATCAAATTTCAAGCAATGAATTAAAATTTTTCCAAGAAAGCCATTCGCAAGGGCAAAATGGTCATCTGCACACCAAAAAGTCAAACCTTTGACTTTTGGATCAAAATCAAGCTTTAAGAATCTTATTTCGTCAAGACACATTGAAATATGAAGTTTATTTCACCAAGAAATTCAAAAGTCAAAATTCTAAATACTTAGAATTTTTTTAAGTGTTTAAGAAATATGACAAGCTCAGAACTTCTGATCAGTTTATCACCATGATGCAAGCTGATTCTGGAAGAACTTATGGCACAAAAGTTATAGATTTCAATAAGATCTAAAACATTGCAGAATAGAACTTCCCCTGGAAATGCTGGAATTCCAAGTTATAGATGTTCAAAGACACTTCCATGAAAACTAGAGCATTCAGCAAATTCTGGACACTTTCAAGACAGAGTTGGGTCAGAACTTCTGAGCCAGTTTTCATAAAGGTTCAATCAGAGTTTGCAA
The DNA here is from genome assembly GCA_948472305.1 of Vicia faba. Classification (NCBI taxonomy): domain Eukaryota; kingdom Viridiplantae; phylum Streptophyta; class Magnoliopsida; order Fabales; family Fabaceae; genus Vicia; species Vicia faba. The sequence goes on from OX451738.1 coordinate 654,018,984, forward strand.
GGGTAATTCCAAGAAGGTTATAAAGCGTTCTACAAGCTTCCTGGAAAGTCGGAGAGCTCCTTCAAAACATGCTGGAGCAAGGAGATACAAAGATCAGAAGTTGGATGTTCACTCTAAATTATGCTGAAGCTGAACTTCTGACCCAGAATCAAATAATGAGGCAGAGTTTCACATAGAAGGATTTCTGATTTGATAAATTTCATCATCATTTAATGCTCATTTAATGCTCACAACCACTTTTGAGTCTTTATCCAAAGGATTTCCCCACGTGTGGCATAAAATTACCTTTACTGTCTTGGAAAAGCAAACTCTTGTACAAAAGTGTGTTGGGCCCATGCATTACTTTTGCTTTAGAAGTTACCTTTCCTTAATTCCTGCTTAAAATTCCAGCTTAGGCGCTGCTAAGGCTACTAACCACCATACTTGTTTCAAACAGTAAGGAAGCACCCTAGCATGTGATGGTTGCACTCTCCAAGCTACAAGACCTTTGCCTATAAATTGAAAGCTATTGGCAACGGTAAAGGGGTCAGAAATTTTAGAAAGAAAAAGCCCTGAACCCCTGCTAAAATTCTAAGAGTCCAAAAACTGTAAACACAACATACAAAACTTGTTAACTTTTGATTCCTTGCATTCAAACGTCATTTGTTCTCAAGTGTTTCTTGATTAAAACCATCCACACAGTTTCTGATTCACATATTAGAAGCTATCCTAACTTCTGTATTCATACGGTAATACACTCTCCATCCACCTCCACCTCAAAGAAGTCAGAACATCACCCCTTGGCTGTTCCAGACGTTGAAAACTTCCAACCTGCTGGGCACGAGAAGAAGTTGCTCAGAACATCACCAGAGTTCAGGACCAACCTCCAGTTCACAGAATCTGTTCCAGCTGCAAGGTAAGTTTCTGCTGACTCTCATCATATTACTTAGGCATTTTCGGATTTTGCATGTTTAAAATACAATGTAGATATTCTGGTTCTGATGATGTACATATTCTGATATTTCATGCATCTGCCTGCCTAAGTAGAGGGAATTCCAGTTCAGAACTTCACGAGGAAATTGGGACTCAGAATTAGGATTAGAAAATTCACGTTTGCTTCTGATCTGTATTGCTGATATCTTTTGCTTCTGAAACATTATGAAACTTGTCATAATTGTTATATACGTAACTTCTGTTCTGTTAAGAAATGAATAAGTTGCAGATGTTCTGACTAACATGGAGAGGGAGATGAAGTTCTGTTAGTAGCATCAGAATTTATGAAAACTCCTTTGTTCCCAGCGGATCCAGAACTTCTGACTTTCCCTATTTCAGTTAATGTTGTCTCTGTTTGTGCAGTATGCCAGAGTCAGAACTTCTGACCTCTTCTTTTCAGCATTTGTGCTGATTCTTTCTTTCTTATCCTTGTTATTTTTTTTACCATCACTTTTATTTTATCATTAATCAAAAACACCAAAAATATTTCATATTCACATATTATATTTTATTCCTTTCAACACAAAAAGATCAAAAATATTTTCTTAAACCAAACTTATCTCTTTTATGAAATAAAACAAGTTCATTTCATATTTCCTTGTACATTCTTATCCATTTCAATATGGTTGTAATAATAACTTAGGATTTAATTTTATTTGCAACCCCCATTCATAAATATGTACCCCTATCCCCAAAATATTGTAATAGCGTAGGACTTTACATTTATGCAATTTATCACTTTCAAACGTAAATGCTAGTAATTAGGGTGTGTATGGCAAGACATGAAATCGACAAATAGATCACCCTAATCAAGACTAAATGCATGCAATCAAACACACTTAAACACAAGACACCCCTAGGGTTATCCCACTTGGTTGCCTCATACAAAATGGCCATATTACGCATGTAAAGTTTCATAGCAAAAACAAACAAATACAAGATCATAGTCCCTCGATGACGCTATTCAAAGTTGCCTTACAAAATGATCTTAGTCCCTAAAAAAATGCTAAGATACCTTGCAACATTGCTTTCTATGACTATACAAACGTCCCAACATCCATCCCTTCACATCCAACGATGGGGCTTCTCACTAAAATAATGGTAAGATAACAACATCTAAAGGAGGAGGAAAATGAACAATTAAGACCTTTTGAGTAGGTAGATTCGCTTCTAGTTGCTCACTTGCTCACAACAAAACATTATATACACCGACACTCTCACTTTGAAACATTTTCAAAAGATAACACTTTGTATGCATTCTTATAGAGACGAGAACCATTACAAAGGAAACCATTTTCAAAATCATTTTCAAAAACACATTCCACAAACACATCTTTGAACTATTTTCAAAACAACACTTTGTATACATTCTTATAGAGACGAGGATCATTACAAAGTCACATTTTCAAAATATTTTCAAAAACCACATTACAATGCACATTCAAACAAAAGCAAGTGATCCAGCAAGCAACTAAGAGCCCATGGAAAACCATGGAGGAAAAGGGTGCTAATACCTTCCCTATTCATAATTTACCCCCCGAACTCAAGAAAACTCTCTAAAGGTCTTTCCTGTGCTTTTTCACCTTTCCTTATTGGATAAAAGAAAAGTCAGTGGCGACTCTTGCTAAACCGTAACTTTTGCAAACACAAACGCAAAACACCCAAGTCAGTTCTCCCACTGCATCACAGAAAGCTTGTGTTTTATGCCTTATTGCTGAGCATTTGTATGCATTTCGAACCAAGTGTGATGTAATGAGAAAGTTGTGAGAGAGTGATTTCGCATACATGTGCACATGGGGTGATATTTATCATTTTGCAATCTTACCAAATTTGGCAAGAATTACACTATCACGTGCATGAGGTGTGTGGGTAATATTTAGCAAAATGAAGTAAGGAATGAGGGTGAAGTGCGCGTGAGATGAGAGTACAAAATCCCTTTGCAGAAAATTTTCCAATTGTGTACAAGAAAATACAAACGGCTTCTACTTGAGTCAAGCATGGTGCACCACATCCATCTCCAGCCTTATCCCTATATCTCTTTCAACCCGTAATCTTTTGGCACACATTTGGTATCATCAGAAAGCTTAAGTAATGTAGATTAATGTCGATGTTGATGAAAAATGAAATTTAAGGTTGTAAGGACCTCAAATATTGGCACGAAAAAATGAAGTGCATAGCTAACCAGGCTTGGAAATCTCTTACGCGCGCGTGCTGAATAACAATTCATGGCAGCTTCGACCCTCCAATTTCTAAACTCAATAACTCTGTCCATAATGATCTAAATGGAACAAAATTTTAATCAAAGTTGAAGAGGGAAGTTAAAACTTCAATTTTAATGTTGACCATTTTTCAAAATAATGAGTGATTCAAAAAGAAAAGTGCTCATGAACATGTGCCCACCAACCGTTTGATAAAATTCCAAGCATAACACGCATGCTTGCTATAAAAAATGACATCTTGTGGCTTCAAAAGCTAAGCATCATATCTCTCTATATTGTGCACCAAATGAGATTATCCTTGAATTAAAGTTAAAGAATAAGTTCTAAAATTCATCTTTCATGTTTGGAAATTTTTTATTTGAGCCCATTTAAATCCTCAAAAATGGTCAGGGAGAATTCAGACTTTATGTACATGCCTTGGAAAATTTACTAAGTGTCCAAACTTTCTAAGCCATATAACTTTCCCTCATTTCACCTTTTGGACTTGAGCTCACAAGGAAAATTTGAAGAACTTTTCTTCCTCTTTCCAACCATGTAAAGTTTTCAATTTTTCAGAAAAAGATGAAGAAGTTATGAATTTTTGAAATTCAACCCTATGAGTTTCCATATTTAGCAAATTTTCAAATTTCACCAAGACACCTTCATGAACAAGTTAACTTCAAAATAAGTCATTCTCTTGAATTTCTTCAACCATATTCCATGTGATGTTGGAACATGATCATTTACCTTAACTTTAACCAAAAGTCCACTTGGTCAACAATTGACTTTTGCTCAAATGATTGTTTTACCCCCCAATTGATCAATTGAACTACTTCCAATCAAAATTGATGCTCAATTCTTCAATAATAGGTGCTCATGCACATGTAGAGAAACATGGAATCAAATTTTATTCAAAATCTCATAGAAATTATGATTAAATCCAAAACCCTAATTTTGACCCTTTATGTTAGGAGATGAGTATCAAGGCTCTAAACTCAAATTTCAAGGAACATGATGAGAAGTTATTTGAACAAAGATGTCTCATATGACAATAAGAGGACATTTCTTCATAAATTTGGCCACACAAGCATCGAACACTTTATCTGGCCAAAACCCTAATCTCAAAAGATGAATAGGAGAACAGTGACTCACTTCAATACTTTTGCAAATCTAAAACTTCTGATGAATCAATAAGACAATAATGATGTCTTTAGGTATGATAAACCCTTATAACTTGAGTGAATCAAATATTGAGGGGATGAGACCCTCCTTGCACTGATTGTCAACAAAATTACCTTTCATAGCTTGCAGAAGAACTTGGGAACCAAAATACCTTGATCCTATCACAATGTATGAATGCATATGAGGAAACATAAGGCCTTAAAGTTCTAAAAACAATAGGGTAATTTTGGGGTGCAACAATACTACCAACGATCGATATTGTTGGGTGAGAATATGGACAAAAGAGGTCTAGAAGGGGGGTTGAATAGAAATATTCCCTAAAAGGTAATTTCAAAACATTTTAGGTCCCATAATGCAAAATCAGAGATTTAAGAAGAACAAAAGAAAAACACAACACTAAGAGAGCTTAAAAGCATCTCAATGAATTAAACCAAATGAAATATTCCAAGATGTCACTAAGGACTTGAGGGTTTCTAATTAAATCATCATAAAACAACCAAAGTTGCATTACACAAAGCAATTTAAAAATTCTTTACATAGATATTCATTCTAGATATGACTGTCTTTATGATAACTTAATAAGATTAATGCATCGCAAACTTAAGCTTACACATGAAATCTATATAAGCACGATCTAACCTATATGACATATAAACGATACAATAATGCATTAACGCAATAGTGATAATAATTAATGCTAGAAAAATTAAAAGAGAAAATGGAAGAAGGAAAAGATACACAGATATATAGTGGTTTAGTGTTCGTCCTAGCTTTGCCTACTCCACACTTCAAAGGTATTAAAAACATTGGGAAATAACCATAATCTTACACTATTTTGATAAGTTTGATACAAGCATTTTGATTATAATGAACAATATCACGATAATTCCCTATGTTGATATTGTTGGGTTAAAAATTGTATTCTTTCAAGTCACACATCGTGTACTATAAATAAAATATAATTTATCTATTAATATAAATATAGATAGTTAGTTTGAGTTTTCTACACCCAACAATAAAATATAGTCTTTTTGGGTGTATTGAGGATTTGGGTAGTTGTGAGTTTAGAGAGGGTTTTCTATTTTTCCGTTCAAAAATAGTTTGTTGAGAGGGTTTGCAATTTTTCCATTCAAAAATTGTAGTTAAGAGGGCTTGCAATTTTTCGGTCCAAAAATTGCAATTGAGAGAGGGTTTACAATTTTTCCGTTCAAAAGTTGCAATTGAAGAGGGTTTTCAATTTTCTCCTTATAAATTACAGTTTGGAGGGTTTGCAATTTTCTCCTAAAAAATTGTAGTTTGGAGGATTTGCAATTTTCTCCTTAAAAATTGCAATTATATGAGAGGGTTTGTAATTTAGTCCTTGTAAAAATTACAAGTTGAATTATAATTTTTTGAGTTTTATTTTTTGAATTTTTGCTTCTTTTCTTCTTTTTATGGGTATGCTTCCGCGAGCGCAGAAATTTGATTGTTTTTTTGTTATTTATCCAACAACTGGTATTATAGTCTGGTTTTGATCAAGGGAGGAAGGAAGAGTCACAAGAAATTCTGATCAAGCTCAAAAGGAAGTGTAACAAAATTTTTAATCAAGGGAGGAAGAAGTCAAAAATATTGAAGAGTAATAATTTTACAATTTTGACTAATCATTATAGTTATAATGATCACTTTGAAGACGACGTTGATGAAGATGAAGTTGAATATAAAGTGAAGACATGTGAGACTCTCGATGAAGGGAGGATTTGTTGGGTTAAAAGGTGTATTCATCCAAGTCCTACATCGGGTAGTATGAAGAAAATAGAATTTATCTATTAATATAAATACACATAGTTAGTTTGAGTTTTCTACACCCAACAACAAAATGTAGTATTTTGGGGTGTATTGAGGATTTGGGTAGTTGTGAGTTTAGAGAGGGTTTTCTATTTTTTCATTCAAAAATAGTTTATTGAGAGGGTTTGCAAATTTTCCGTTCAAAAATTATAGTTGAGAGGGTTTGCAATTTTTCCATCCAAAAATTGTAATTGAGAGAGGGTTTGCAATTTTTCCGTTCAAAAGTTGCAATTGAAAGAGAGTTTGCAATTTTCTCCTTAAAAATTACAGTTTGTAGGGTTTGCAATTTTCTCCAAAAAAATTGCAGTTTTTAGGGTTTGCAATTTTCTCCTAAAAAATTGCAATTATAAGAGATGGTTTGCAATTTTGTCCTTGTAAAAATTACAAGTTGAATTATAATTTTTTGAGTTTTATTTTTGAATTTTTGCTTCTTTTCTTCTTTTATGGGTATGCTTCTGCGAGCGTAGAAATTTGTTTGTTTTTTGTTATTTTCCCAACAGATACAAACACTCAAACTGCTAATAAACACAAAATCTATAAAGATTGATCCAATAACCTTTCTATCCACAATAACCTTCTCCAAGTATTCATGTGTAGAAATCCACCCGATCCCACTAATTTCTTGTCTGAGTGATTGCCATTAGCTAAGCGTTGATTGGACAACTCCCAACTTTGTCTGTGAACTTCTTTACACGATCCCACCGGAGTTCAACAATTTCCAACTCTGCCTAACAAATCATTTGTACTCGACTTCGCTAAAGTCTTCCTTGGAGTATACTGAAATCATCTTCGTTATGGATACTAATCAAATCCAAACAACATTCAAGAAATGATATCTGAACATATTACAAATAACAAACTTCACACGAAAATATTAGATGCCCTAATGTACTACTAGTCTCCTTCAACACTCAACCTTTAGAGATGAAGTTCTTCAATAATCGAAAAAGATGAAGATAATAAACAATTCCAAAGGCATCTCACAAAATAATCTAATTTACAAGGTATTAGTCGAGTAATTAGAAGTAGGTGAAATAAGAACACACTCAAAGGTTATATCTAATTTATGGTAAATGGGTCTTGGATCTTGATGGACATCATAAACTTGATCAATCATGAAAACACTTCAAGATAAATCATTTCACTCTCTCTTTATCACTCAAAACAATAACAAATTGCTCAAGAACAAGATGCAACTACATGAAGTGAATTTGACATGGTCTAACACTCAAGAAGTTGTTCTAGAGAAGAAGGGAAAGATAAAGGTGTTAAGAATAGACACATTAAAGAGGAGAAGACAAATTGAAACTTTTTGTCTAAATGGGTTTCATCCACTTGGTTTCACCATTTTGTCTTGGATCAAAGAAACAATTATTTAAATCTAAGATGGAAAACTGGTTTTGTGAGGCTATGATTCGAGTTAAGGAGAAATCAGCATTCAAATCACAAGATTATGTGATTCGAGTCAAGTTAAATTCTTTATTCAATTCAATTTGAGCAAAGCATAAATTTAGCTTTATGGAAACTGTAACACCCCATTTCTACCCGACGAATAATATTAAAATCAGAGTTATAATATTTCAGCATACAAATAGGATGCTACACTTACAACTTATAACAACGGAATTTAATCGCATGTAAAACAGATAAATAACACTTAAAACCTGGATGAAATGATAGCAATATAAATTAGTCTTTGAAAAAAAAACAACTTTTATAATTAAGCAGCGGAATCACAATTTTTAATTCAAATGACATAACATCTTTGTCCAACTGAAACAACTTTAAAAACAACAAAGTACTTAAAAATTCAGCAGCGGAAGTAATCACAACAATAAAGCAACAAGCGTTCATCCCCCCTGAGTGTTACGTATCAGAGCGACGACACCGACTCGAACTACTGAAGGTAAACAACCTTCACTCTGGATTACCTGCATGTTACCAACATAGGGGTAACATTCAAATAGAAGGGGTGAGATATCAAACAATATAATAGAACATGTGATAAACAATATATTAGAATCAGTTCATACAAAATCACCACTTCACATCTCTTAACAACATTTAACATAATCAATTCACCCACACACAACTCAGGATGCAACATGAAATGTGACTTGTTTTTATGCACATGCATGTGGTACCAACAAAGCAGAACTCCCAACTTAATAATCTGAGAGTTAATAGAGGCATCAACAAGCTATAAGCCTTCAACTTTATATTTTCCAATCCAGGCCAACTTGTCGAGCATGAGCTCTCAACTCGATGTGCTATGTATGTGACAATAGTATAAACGTAGTAACAACAACAATAATAATTCAACAATAACTCAACCCGATTCAATATTGACCATAAGTCTACAACTAAATATCTGCCAATAATTAGAGACATCTCAACAAAATTCATCATCACCTTCCAACTCTCAAATTATAACAAAGTATACAATACACCGTATCACCAAAATATACTACGACGTCCTGCGTAATTATTCGGGCAATTACACTATATCTGGATAAGTAGTTTTATGCTAAAATACTAATGTTTTCGATTCTTCACTACTATCTCCAATTTCATACGGTTTACTACTAGTCACTTATTAATTATTTCATCTTTGTTACTAGCTACTAATTTGTTCTCCTATTAATCTATTACCAATACTGCTACTAAAAATTCTACTAAATTACTTCTACTGATAACCTTATTAATAGTTATCTTCTAATTATTAATTCTGCTATCTCTCCTGCTCCAAACTTATATCTATTAGTAACCCATTAATCATTTAGGGGGGTAAATTACCTTAAGAACACTAATTATCATGCTAAGAATGTTACACGAAAGGATTAACCAATTAGCACGCACAAGAGCAAAAAGGGAATAAGAAAAACATGTGCCCCCTGACACAATAACCCTTCCGCTCCCCCCCCCCTTTTCCTCTGTGCCGATCGGAACACACACCATGTCCCTCGACACAACATGTTTTCCAGCTCCCTCACAGACTTCAGCCTGTTACTGATACTAACATAGAATTTTCCAAATTTTCCTTTGGTTATCAACATATTCACAACAATATGATACAATGCAGTATATAGAAAATTGATCAATATAAAGAAATAATTTCTAACAAAAATACTTTATCGATTGTACAGGATAACTATGCAGACAATTTCATACGTAGCCACCACATCGTAACAAACAAATTTAGATACAACTACAATAATTATACACACAAAGAAACAATTCTGCACAATCCAATCCCTACATAATATCCATCATAATTTCCATTATAGATTCAGAACCACACCCTTACCTTGGTTTAAAGGTCGCTCTAACTCTCCAATCAAAAACCTAGCTTTGCCTCTTTTCCCTATTCCTCTTCTCTGCAACTTCCTACGTTACTGCTCCAAGACTTTCTTAATCTTTCTAATAACCTAATTATTATATCAACTTAACCTTATTTCATTAATCCTATTAGGCCTAACTTACACCCCCCCGCCTTACTACGTGCCACCATATAAATACGCCCAACAACTTAATCTTATATTATTCTAATATTATTGCTAATATTAATCAACTAAAATAATCAACCAAATAATAACTTAGCAACATATAGCAACATTTCACACATTTCAACAAATAATTCGAAAATAGTTTAACTAAATAATTAATTAAATATCAGGCATTACAACTCTCCCCCACTTAGAATGTTTCCGTCCTCGAAAATTTACCTTGTTCAAACAACTCGGGATAGGATTCCCGCATCTTGCTCTCCAACTCCCACGTCATGCTTTCTCCGGCAGCTCCTAGCCAAACTACTTTCACCAAATCAATCTCTTTTCCTCCTAGATTCTTCATTTCATGACTTGCAATCCGTACAGGCATCGTTTCCATAATGAGATTATCCTGTACTTGCACATCATTCATATGAATCTCATGAGATGGATCTCAAATATACTTCCGGAGTTGTGACACATGAAACACATCATGCAAATTCAAAAAGTTAGGTGGTAAATCCACTCTATAAGCAATATTCCTAACTCTGTCCGAAATCTGATATAGACCAAACGAGAAGTGAGCTTCTTAGACTTTAATGCTCGCCCAACACCAGTCACAGGCGTGACTCTCAAAAACACATGGTCACTTTCTTGAAATTATAAATCTTTCCTTTGCTTGTCATGATAACTTTTCTGTCTACTTTGGGAATTTTTCATCTTTTCTCGAATCAACTTCACCTTCTCAGTAGTCTCTCGAACAATTTCAGGTCCAAGCACTACACTTTCTCCAGACTCATGCCAATATAAAGGAGTTCTACATCTCCAACCATACAACTTTTCAAAAGGTGCCATTCCAATACTAGAATGTTAACTGTTATTATAAGTGAACTCCATTAATGGAAGATAAGTGTCCCACGAACCTCCTTGTTCAAGAACACATGCCCTCAACAAATCTTCTAATGACTGAATAGTCCTTTCAGTCTGACCATCCGTCTGAGGATGATACGCCGAACTCAACCTCAACTTAGAACCCAACCCCTCTTGCAGAATCTTCCAAAAATCAGAAGTAAACCTAGAATCTCTATCCGACACAATACACAAAGGAACACCATGCAACTTTACAATTACACTAGTATAAATCTCTGCCAGCTTCGACACTGGAAAATTGATGTTAATAGGAATAAAATGAGCCAACTTCGTAAGCCTATCAACAATCACCTAAATCGAATCATGTCCTCTTGGAGTATTAGGTAATCCCGTTACAAAGTCCATTGAAACGCTATCCCATTTCCACTCTAGAACTTCTAACAATTGCATCAACCCTGCAAGCTTCTGATGTTCAACTTTCGACTTCTGACAAGTCAAACATGCATACATAAACTGTGCTACGTCACGCTTCATCCAAGGCCACCAAAACAAATTCTTCAAATCTTAATACATTTTTGTAGCTCCCGAATGAATACTCAAATTACTTCTATGACTTTCCTCAAGAATCATTCTTTTCATCTCTGCATCGTCAAGAATACAAATTCGATTACAAAATCTCAACACACCTTGCGCATCTAGCTTGAAATCACTATTCTCAGACTAATTGATTCCAACCATTAAATATTCCAACTTCACATCTAACTTCTGAACTTCTCTGATACTATCCATATCGCATTCTGAAAGCCGTCTTCTGGATATCCTTATCCTTCACTTTAATCTGATGATAGCCCAACCTCAAATCAATCTTGTTAAACACACAAGCACCCACCGATTGATCCATCAAGTCATCTATTCTTAGAAGTGGATACTTATTCTTAATCGTTACTTTATTCAATTGTCTATAATCAATACAAAGCCTCATACTTCCATCTTTCTTCTTTACTAGCAACACTGGAGCTCCCCACAGCGATACACTTGGTCTCACAAACTTCTTTTCAAGTAAATCTTCCAATTGCTTCTTTAATTCTGACAATTCAGATACAGACATCATGTACGGTTCCATAGAAACAGGTCTGGTACCAGGTACAAGATCAATACAAAATTCGACTTCCCTCTCTGGTGGTACATCAGGAATTTCATCAGGGAAAACTATTCAGCACTTGCAACTCCTCAATTATAGCTTGATTCTCAACATATAGCAACGCCATCAACGAGAACATATGAGCCTCTTCTTGCATCAACTGCCGCAACTGTCTAGCAAACAACAAATCAGTTTCCTCCTCTTCAGGAGTAGAAAACCTCACATACTTGTTATAACAGTTAATATGAACATAGTTATGCTCTAACCAGTTCATACCTAAGATCACATCTAACCCACTTAAAGGCAAACAAACTAAATCAACGACAAAGTCTCTGTCAAAGATCGACAAAGGGCACTTTAAACACACTAAAGAAGTAGTCATTGATCCCTTGGTTGGAGTATCAACCACCATCTCTCCATTCATAGAAGATAACATAAGACCCAATCTTTCAACACAGTTAAGAGCAATAAAGCAATAAGTAGCACCAATATCAATAATAGTAATTAAAGGAGTACTATTAATGAAACATGTACCTCTGATGAGTCTATCCTTATTAGATGTCTGAGTCCCAGCCAACGCAAACACTTTACCACTGGTTTTCACCTTCTTTGGTTTCTGACACTGACTACCAATGTTTCCTTCTTCACCATAGTTGAAACAAATCATCTCTTTATGCTTGCACTTAGATATAGCATGCCCAGTTTTACCATAACGGAAACACCTCTTCACCTCAGTAGTACACACATTACTCTTATGCCTAGTGTAATACAGTGAGAGAACTGACTTGGGTGTTTTGCTTCTTATCGCAATTATTGCGAATAGAAAGAGTCGCCACCGACTTTTCTTTTACCCAATAAAGGAAAGAGTGAAAAGAACAGGAAAGACCTTTTGAGAATTTTCTTGAGTTCGGGGGGTAAGTTATTAAAAGGGAAGGTATTAGCACCTGTTGTACCCCAAAATTTTCCATCTCATTTCTCAAGACATTTCTCACAAACATCTGCGAAAGCTCAAGCTTGCACCAGTATTAACTAGGTCAAGCCATCTCCTCAACACGATACCTCAAGATTAGGGTTTGAATTTGCATAAGGACAATTGGATTTCTAATAATTCAAGTGACGTTCTTGGATCATTATGGACCTTCAAGAATGCTCATGTCAAGTTTCAAGTCTTCTCAGTCAATTGACCAATTTCAAGTCTTCTCAGTCAATTGACCAAGAGACCAAAACTCAGTTGTACTGATGAAAAAGTCAATTGTAGCACCAAAAGTCAAACTTTGACTTTTTGGTCAACATTAAGCCTCAAAGATCAAAATTCATCAAGACATTCAAAAATATGAAACTTGATCTTCAAGAAATCAAGAAAGTCAAAAGTCAATGTGAAAATTCAAACTCTTCAAGACTTAGAAATTTTTCTAAGTGTTTTTTATACATGATAATTTCATTTCTTCATGCCAACTTTTCACCATGATGCAAGATGATTCAAGGAAAACTTCCAACATGAAAGTTGTAGATCTCAATGAGATATAAAACTTTGTAGGGCAAGACTTTTTCTAGAAATGCTTGGATTTTGAGTTATAAATTCACGAAGTCATGGCATTTTTGAATAAACACTTAGAGAAATTCTCCAAGTGGTTCAAGTATTGTCCATTGCATCTTTCTATTTTTGGCACAAAGGCACCATTGCCATTCTTGCAAAGTTCACTTTAATCATAAAGTCAATTTCTTGAGCCTCTAACTTGTTGTTCTAATCACACTCAACTTCTACAATTTAGAACAAACATGTTTATGGTGATCAACTACTTTAGATAGCTTGGTACAAGCATTAGAGACATGTTCTTCATGCTTGCTTCAAAAACAAGCAAGATAGCCATAACATGTGATTCAAAATATGAGTTGTTTGAAGTCTTAAACCTTCTATATAAATAGATAGGCAAATTACAAGACAAATGGGTCAGAAAAAAAGGGAAACTAACACTCAAAATCGTTTTTGCTGTCAAAAACCAGAATTGCCCACAAAACCTCTATTTTTGAGCTTTGAAGTCCAAATCTTTGAATCTCATATCTTGCAAGTTTTCTCCAAACAAACCATCCAAAAACTCAACATACATCATATAGAAGTTGTTCAAACATAAAAACAACTTCTGTAACATCACTATCATCATTTCCCAAGCTCAACAATAGCCCATACAGCAGCTCAAACTCAAAGCAAAAATTTCAGTTTCAAGGTAAGTTTTCTTGACTTTGAACTCTTCATACAAACATCATTAATGGTTCATTTGTGAAGATAAATTGTAGATATCATTGCCTTGAAGCTAACCACGTGCTTGATTTTCATTTTCACTAACCATGTGTTGAGAACTAACTTTTACATGTAGTAAAACAGTGATAAAAGCAAAAAACAGCAGTTATGCGTCGACACGAAATGTTATGAGTCGACACATATTATGTTCAAAACAGGTTATGAGTCGACACGAAACACGTATGCATCGACACGAAATGATTATGAGTCGATATAAAACCAGTATGCGTCGACTCATACTGAGTTGTTTTGACTTCTAGGAGCAAGAAACATACATGACCCAACACATGAGCCAATACGAAACATGCATGAGCCAATACATAAGCTCATGTGTCAGCTCATAAAACATTTTTGTTAATCTTTTTTTAATTTTATTTTTATTTTTTCTTTATATTTTTATTATTATTATTATTTTCATATAAAAAATTCAATAAAATATTTTATTTAAATATGTATGCATACGCTTTTGTTTATCCCTTTTTTCTAAACTAAAAAAGACAAAAAACATTTTCTTATTAAAATCAACTTCTTTTCTTAAAATTAATTTAATATTTATACTTAGGTTTTATTTCAGTTTGTTTATCTTGATTAAATTAATTTAGACATTATAATTTTAATTAATTTCTTTTCAAATCAATTAGAACCTTTTTCATAAAAAAACATAAAAACAATGTCTCTTCTCTTTATATTTCTTTGTACAATTTATTATTTTGCACTATAATTATGTAATTGTCAAAGCCTTGTAATAGTAGATTAGGTTTATTTGCTTTCATTTCCCCGTTTGTAAGTTTGTACCCCCATCCCCAAATGATGTAATAGCGTAGGACTTTACATTTCTGTAATTTATTGCTTTCAAATATAAATGTTAGTAATTAGGGTTTGTTTGCCAAGACTAAAATCAACAAGTAGATAACCCTAATTAAAGATTAAATGCATGCAAATCCAACACACTATTCACACATGCACCCTTAAGGTTAACTCCACTTGTTGCCTAAAAAATGGTCATGTTATGCATGTGGGATGTCTTAGCAAAAACAATAAAAAATACAAGATCATAGTCCCTCGATGACGCTTAAAAAGTTACCTTTCAAATGATATTAGTCCCTCAAAGAGAAATGCTAAGATATCTCACAACATTGCTATCATGACTATACGATGACCCACTCTCGTCCCTTTACATCCAAAGATAAGGCTTCTTACCAGTCAATGGTAAGATAGCAATACCAAAGGAAGAGAGAAACGAACAAAAAAGACTTTTGAGTAGGTAGAAACCTTCCTAGTTGCTTGCTCACTTTCAAAACAAACATCATTGCAAATACACACCAAACACTTTCAAAACATGAAATATTTTCAAAACTCCAACACTTTGTATACGTTCTTATGAAACTAGAACCATTACAAAGTTTTCCTAAACGAAAGCGCCTTTTTAAAAATACTTTCAAAAACCACCACAAAGCACATTTTCAAACAAAGAAAGTGATCTAGAAAGAAACTAAGAGCCCATAGATAACTATGGATGAAAAGGACGCTAACACCTTCCTTTTCATAATGTACCCCCCGAACTCAAGAAAATATCTCAAAGGTCTTTCCCGTTCTTTTCACCCTTTCCTTTTTGGATAAAAGAAAAGTCAGTGGCGACTCTTGCTAACCACAACAATTGCGATCAAACACAAACATCCCAAGTCAGTTCTCCCACCGCATTACAGAAATGGCGACTCTGCTGGGGATAAATAAAAGTGGGGTTACCTTAGGGCTAGATCATATTTATTTGCTTTCATTGTTTGACTTGCTTGCTTTACATTTTGGTTCTTTGTTTGGGCTTGTTTTGATCCTCTACCCGGATCTAGGATACCTTATAGGTAAGTAGCAATACATTATGGAAACTGTGTGGGGTATACCCACATAGTCTAAGCAATAACTACATTAGTGTGACACATTTGTGGGTACCGGTAGCCCTCGAGTAGTCAAGGATAATACGGGGCCGCTGTATGGTGTCATGAAGCACTAACTGACTTTAGAACCTTTACTTGACCAACTTGGCCATTAGGAAGTAGTGAGATAGCCGAATTTGGTGCAGTCCGAAGTTGGTTGATACTCGATACTACACTCATTGAGATCTGACTTCTCGGGATATTTTGGTCGCCGTGAAAGAGGCTTACGCTAAATTAATGCCCGATAAGACAGATCTGTGATATTGAGATCCCTTAGAACCCGATTACTATTTCTAGGACAGGTTTGAGCCAATTAAACTTCAAGAGGGTACTTACCTATAAGACTCCATGCAAGCCTAAACCTAAGGACTTGTTTGCCTTGTTTGTATATACTTACTCGTACATAACATCATGACATCATACCATAGCATTTTCAATAACCATTTCGAGGGGCTCGAGGGCCTATGATGCAGGGTCACGTTGAACTAGACGTATATCAAGGGGCAAGAGGATTTATTTTCCTCTAACCAAACACCGTCAAGACCAAAGAACGGTAACTTGAGTCAAGGGCTCCGACCCACTTGACATGGTGAGCTTGATTCTCGTGGAAGGAAATCCACTGATACAAAGTTTTCCAATCAAAGCTGTTGATCTACGTTCAAATTCTAACATCTTCTTGTGTTTACCCCGCAGGATCCTTGAAAACATTGCATCCACATATCATGCATGTCATCATAACATGTTTTCTCGTACAAATATACTTATCTTCTTACTCTTTATTTCAGTAAGGATGGCCCTAGAACAGACCATCAAGAGCATTCAGATTCAAAACGCTCGACTTCAAAAGATGTTCTTAAACCTATCTAACGGACAAGAAGAGGTGAAGGTGCTCCTCACCAGGGGAATGATAATGGGAAACTCTAGGGACGACAGAGATGATCGGTTGGAGCGACTATAAACTGAGATAGCCATAATGAAGGACCAAATGATGGGACAATTGGTGGGCCAGATGGCTCTTATCCAAAACCTGGCTCAAGGACAAGAAAAGCTGAGAGCCCTTGTCAACCAACTTCATCAGGACAGTTGCAACTGTATGAAACAAACCGTCAAGATCGGGGATCAAGTCACTAATCAACAGCCCATGAGACAAGAAGCTGGTTCAAGGGAAAACAGACCATTTTGAATTGCCGCCACGTCACATGCCCAACAACGACCTCGTCAACATCAACAGGAAAATCAGCAAAGGCAAAATAAGCCCGAGAGACATTTTACTAACACCAACATGTCATTAGCCCAATTATTGCAACACATGTTGAAGTTAGAGTTGATTACGTTAAGAGATCCTCCTCGAAATCCAAATACCTCTGCTCCTAACTATCATCCTGATACAATGTGTGCATTCCATTCCAATAGTCCGGGACATGATATAAATAGTTGTTGGGCATTGAAAAATAAGATTCAATACTTGATCGACAAAGGAGTGTTGGAGTTCACATAAGATGGTCATACTGAATTCTTCTGCCATCCCTCAAAGACTCACCGCCTGAAGTTACAAGTTCAAACAAAGAGGCTTTTGTTCATTTGAATTTTCAATTGTAATTTCTTTTGCTTGTTCAAACACTTATCTATTAATGTCAAGCTCTGTTTCGTTAATGCATTGCATATGTTTGTCTTGAACTCATCCATTCATTTTCACTATATTTAAACTATGCTTTTTACTCTCAACTCTTGCTAAAAGTTACAAGCCTTTAAAGGGAGAATGACAAAAACAGTACCTTAATCCCATACAGTATGCTTTTGGATAGACCTTGTTGACGATGTACATGCGTTCTTTCAAATCCTAAACACTGGATTTATAAGGAAGATAATCCCTAGTCAACCCCTTTGATCCAAAGAAGTATAAGTTTTCTTTCTCACACAAATTGAAACTTTTAATCAAAACCCAGGGCATGGTATTCTCTCAGTTAATTCAAATACGCGTTCAGTCGCAAACCTTCACTTTGTAATACAACAAATGAAGTCAAAAACATCCCTCCGAAATCAAAAGACGGTGATGGTTCCCTATCACATAAGCAGTCGTTATATCTCAAAAAGAAAATCCCACTAAGTCAAAACCTACGAAGGAGACTTAAGAAAAACTGGGGCATCCCGCTAACTATAATCTCAAAACAGGAACAGTCAGGAAAAAATCATGGGATAATAAATCAAAAAGAGGTCACTGCAAATCCTCAACAACGTGAAAAATGTTGCCAAAAAATGATTGCCTTCAGATAAACTAAACTTGTTTGAACCATCACCAAAACGTCATTGGAGTTCGAACATATAATTAATTGAGTTTAGGATTGAAGAAAATCACGAAGAACGGGTGGGTACAAATAAAAATTTGAGCCTTTATCCCTTGTTTCTTAAACCGTGAACCAATCCACGTTACAACCCTTCAAAAGTCCTAATTGAAGCATGGGTTAATTCGAAAGCATGCTGTTACAAAAGGTATCCTGACTCCTGTAAGGCTTTACTCAAAATCCCGAGTTGAATTTTCCTGTAAAAATTCTTTTATCTGCTAAAAACACATTTTCAAAACTTCAAGACAAGTATAAACTTTGCATTATTTAAGTATCACTGTTTGCATAGGGCTAATTGTTTGACAATAGAGAAATTCATACAATGAATATCCAGTGAACAAAAACCCTCTCAATGAGCAAAATCATTTCAAGTGGGAAGACACTTCCAATAACAGATCTCCTATAAGCAAGGGGGCATGACGTGTCACTATCCAACATACCTGAAGTAGTCCAGTTAAGATTCCAAGAAATCTCTCAAGAAATGCTGAATATACCAGGGGCAGCTCTGTATCTGAATCACTTGGGGCATTAAACACGAATCCCAATAAAGGGTTACATACAGTCAAACATTTTTTGGCAGTGCCACAAACACCTGCTACTAGGGGAAAGGACAAATCCCCCCAAAGTTCTTTTCATAGGGTGACCTCCAACCAGGACCCCTAACCAGGGTTTCAATCTCTGAAAACTTCTCCCCAACTGAGTCGACCTCAAGAATCCTCGAGGATTTCTGCCAAAACAAGACTCCTCCCCGATAGACTGACGACAAGGTTTATTTCCCCAACAAACTACAGATTCCGCAGCTTGAGTTTTCCTCTCTGATTGCTACAAATCAAGGGACCACAACTCCTCTTCCCCAGTAGACTTTTCTACAATCCCCAGTAAGTTACTGCAAAGTCTGGACCCGACCAGATATCAGTTCAACTTCATCCTTTCTAGCAACCCACTGCAAAGCCTGGAATCCGACCAGATAATAGTTAACTTATTTATCCCCAGCAAGTTGTTGTGAAGCTGGGAATCCGACCAGATAACAACTAAACTTTCTTCCTCTCCATTCAATAGATAACTCCCCAGTAGAAAAACAGACAATTGAGACTCCTGAACTCTTTTCCCCCAAGTAGAGATCAACACTCCCCACATAGTCTTCCTAAGAAAAGTCAATGTTCCCCAACGGAGTTCTCCTCAAACAACAAAACAGGATTCCCAAGGGTTTAATACCAAAAATATTTTTAATAGGAAATTAGACTTTTAGGGTTTTAAACTTATTCCCGTTTTAGTTTTTGCGCGTTGTTATTTTTCATACGATTATTTTTTTAATGATGTAATTGTGCCCGGTTTGTAATAGCCTAATTAGGTTTTTTTTAATTTCCACACTTTACATTTCAGTCAGATATAATTGTAATTCCCCCGAAGCCTTGTAATAGTTGTAGGTTTTACTTTCCGCAATATATTATATGCCTATATATAAACTGCTAGTAAACTAGGCGTGTATGGCAAGAATTAAACAATAAATCTTAGATCACTAATATCAAGATAAAAATACATGAAAAAAGAACACTATTGCACACTCTCACCCCTAGGGTATTTCCCATTTTGGTGGCCTTCGGAAATAGTCATGTCCCTCGAACATAGGGATACCTTAACAAAGACCCCTCAGTTTAAAGTCATCATAAAGATCATAGTCCCTTAATGTCCCTCGAGTTGCCTACAAGAAATGATCTTGTCCCTCAATGTTGCCTACGAATATATGATGACAGTCCCTTCGAATTGATAAGGTATATTTACATGTTTCCTTCAATGACCATAAAACGTCCCTTTCGATAGTCCCTCAAACATCCAACGATAGGGCTACCTACTCATTAATAGTAGGATAGAACTATCTAAAGGAAAGGAGGAAAAGAACGCCCTTTTTCGAGTAGGTAGATATCTATTAAGTACTTGATCAAATCCAATTCATTTTCACACCACACTTTCAAAACTCTTTTCAAAAACCCTTTATCACACTCTTGAGGACTGATACAAGAGTTGTCTTAAAGCAAACAAAACGTTTCAAAACGCACAAACACGAAAGCGGTTTTCAAAATGAGCAAGTACCTAAGAGCCCGTGGAAAACCACAGATGGAAAGGGTGCTAACACCTTCCCTTTCCATAATCTACCCCCCGTACTCAAAATCTCGAAAAATGTCTTTTTCTGTTCTTTTCACCCTTTCCTTTATTGGATAAAAGAAAAGTCGGTGGAGACTCTTACTTACCGCGACATTTGCAAATACAAAATGCAAAACCAGTATAACAGTCGGTTCTGCCACCGTATCACAAGAGGCATAAGGATTAGAGGTTCTTGTAGGTACTCCTTGATTTTGTCAAAAGCTACTTGGCAGTCGTCAATCCATATGATTACTTGATCCTTCTTTAGCAGCTTAACGAGTGTCTCACAAGTGGCAGTTAAGTGAGATATGAATCGGGAGATGTAATTGAGTCGACCTAAGAAACCTATGACCTCCTTCTCAGTACGGGGAGCTGGCATTTCTTGGATAGCTTTGACCTTCGCAGGTTCGACCTAAATACCTTTACCACTGACGAAAACCCCTAGGAGTTTTCCAGTACTTAACCCAAAGGTACATTTGTTTGGATTCTGCCTCAGCTTGTATTCTTTCAGCCTTTCAAATAGCTTGTGTAAGTGATCAAGGTGTTCTTCTTCAGTCTGCGACCTTGCAATCATATCATCCATATAGACCTCTATTTCATGATGGATCATATCATGAAATAAAGCTACCATAGCTCGTTGATATGTTGCCCCTGAATTATTTAAACCGAACAACATGACCTTGTAACAAAAGGTGCCCCATTGTGTGACAAAGGTGGTCTTCTCCATATCCTCGGGAGCCATCTTGACTTGATTTTAGCCAGAGAAACCATCCATGAAGGAGAAAACTTTGTGTTGAGTGGTGTTGTCTAGAAGACGTTAATATGAAGTAGTGGGAAATCATCTTTGGGGCTTGCCCTATTCAAATCTCTATAGTCTACGCACATACGGACCTTTCCATCCTTCTTCGGCACAGGGATCACATTCGCCACCTACTGAGGATACAATGTCACAGCTAGGAAACTTGCATTGAATTGCTTTATTACCTCAGCTTTTATCTTTTTAGACATGTTTGGTCGTATACAACGCACTTTTTACTTGACTGGAGAGTAATCTTCCTTTGTTGGTAGACGATGAACCACAATGTCGGTATCTAAACCTGACATATCTTCATACGACCAAGCAAAAACTTCGACATAGTCATGTAACATTTGTACCAATCTGCCTTTGACAATGTCTTCTAAGTTAGTGCCAATCTTGACCTCTTTCTTGTCTTCTTCAGTACCTAGGTTAATCACTTCAACTGTATCTTCATGAGGTTGAATGGCCTTATCCTCTTGTATTAGAAGTCTGGCTAGTTCCCCTAGTATTTCACAATCTTCTTCGCCTTCGTCTTCGGCTTGGTTGATTGGATGTTCAAAGTCATAGCTAGCAATAGCAGAGTCATTGGCAATGAGATCCGAAGTGGATGAGGATCTGCAGGTGTGTGTGTGTGCATGTAAGATACATGGCTATTTTTAAAATGAAAATAAGAAAAAGAAAGACAATGAGCGCAAAATTTGAATGCAAAAGGTCCAACGTTTTCATTGAATGATCATATGGAATATGGTAATAAACAAACCCTTAATAAATGGACCATGGTTCCCCGGGCAAGGCACATGGCTTAAAGTCATTGTTTGGAATTAAAATTACAGACAAAAGTTCTTGAATTAACAAAAGAGTAAAAGTTAATTACTCCTCGCTGAAAGAGATGTGAATGAAATATTTGGCAAGCCATTTGTTGAGTCCTTCACTGATAGTAGGGTAAATCCATTCATCAAAGTCGCAGTCATCCTCGGAGTCTTCAATAACATACACTTCATGATTACCAATGCGAAGAGGTGGTCTTCCTATGCGAGCACGTCTGACCTCCTTTTGAGCGTTGGCAGTGAAGCCCAAACCAAACTTATCTTCTTTGAAATAAATATCATGGAGTTGTCCCCAAATTGTATGGCTTATGTCTTTAATCGCAGTGCGAGCATCTTTAAATGACACCATTATAGGCACAACTTCAACAGTTTTTGGAATATCATAATAGATTTTGGTGGCGACAACCATAGGAGGAACCACTTCAAAGGCTTGGCATGGAGTCTCTATAAACTCACCATTCATCTCCACATATCTGACGAAATTGAGGTGGCTTACCATGAATTCTTCTTCACCACAGAAAGTGACGATCTTCCCCTTGACTGGGTACTTCAACTTTTGGTGAATGGTGGATGTCACTGCCCCTGCCCCATGTATCCAAGGGCTCCCAAGTAAACAAGAGTATGTGGGACGTATATCCATCACATAGAAGGTAGAATTGAAAACTTATGAACCAACTTCAGTAGGGAGATCCACCACTTCATACACCATCCTATTGGACCCATCAAAAGCCCTCACAATTATGTCACTTGGTTTTAACACCAGACCTTCGCAATCTAACCAGTCCAAGGCACCTTTGGGTAGAAAATTTAGAGAGGAACCGGTATCAATCAAGACATGGGCCAATGTAGTTCCTTTGCATTCAATAGATACATGAAAGGCCTTGTTATGATTCCTTCCAACTGGTGTCAAGTCAGCACCAGAGAACCCCAATCCATTATCGGTAGTCAGACTTGCCACACAATTTTCAAATTAATGAGTTGTGGTCTCTTGAGGGACATGTGCTTTCTTCAAAAATTTGATTAGAGCTTGGGCATGAGCACCGGAACAAAGCAACAAAGACAATATATATATTTTGGAGGGGATTTTCCCCAATTGTTATACAATCTTGAAATCACTCTTTTTATAATCTTCAATATTTCTTCCATCTCTTGGGTGGAAGGTTCCTCAGTGGTAACATCTTCGGCTGGCACCTCCATCATGGAAGGCTCAACTACTTTCTCTTTACCCTTAGTGTCAGTACTAGGCTTATCAGTGGTAATGCGGATAGGTGTCATCGTAGTAGTTAGGGGTGAAATGTTAGGAGAGAAAATCCTCCCCATTCTTGTTACCCTGCTAGAACCAAAAATATTTGTAACATCATCAGTCTCGTCTTCATTGATCCAGGAATCTTTCTTAATTCCATGATAGTAAACTTCAGCTACGTAATTCCAAGGGACTGCTTTGTCGGATGAGTAAGTAATTGGCCTAGGAGCAGTAATCATCAAGGAAGAAATCGTCAGTTCATTAGAGATCCTAATAGGACCCTTTTAAGAGATCCTAAGAGGCTTGTTGGAAATTGTTATGATGGAAATGTCTTTATATTTATTGGTCAAAATTTTGATGGTCGGTGTGATACGGTGGGAGAACTGACTTGAAGGTTTTGCGTTTGATCGCAAATGTTGCGGTTAGCAAGAGTCGCCACCGACTTTTCTTTTATCCAAAAGGAAAGGTGAAAAAGAACAGGAAATACCTTTGAGATTATGCCTTAAACCAATTGACCATTTTCTAGGTCAAAAATCAAAAATTGCCCTTTCCCAATCAAAACCCTAATTTTGACCATTTTGACCTTTTGGAGATTTGATCAAATTTCTTGAGGAGTTGTTGTCCAAACTTGATCAAATGATACATATGAGTCTAAAATGTTGATGTTGATAAAAAATTATGAAGTTTGACTGTAAATTAGCCATGATTGACTTTTTCCCCAATAAAACTGATTTTTAGGTCAACTACTCAATTGACTGATCAAAAATGTGATCCAAGGCTTTAAACTTGACATGAGTAATCTTGGGGGTCCATAATGATCCATGAAAGTCATATGGGGAATTGGAAGTTCAAAATCCTTGTGCAAACTCAAACCCTAATTTTGGTCTTCAGTGCTTAAGGAGGTGTCTCGAGCTGATCAAACCCTAGTGCAGTCTTGAGTCTAAGGAGATCTTGTGAGAAAATTCTTGATAAGTGAGAGGGAAAATTTTGGGGTACAACAGCTGCCCCAGTTCAATCTTCTTAAACCTGAAGAGTTAGATTGGTGAGTTTTGCCATTCGTGACTCGAAGGTGGAAGATGATTGGACACTAGAGTGCCCAGAAATTTACACTCGGTGATGTGATGGTAGAGGGAATGGGCTTAAAGATGCCATTTGGAGAAGTGATATAAAGTTGTTGGAGATGGGCTTGTAGATTCCATCCAAAAGTGATTGTTGAATTGTAATTTGTAAGCTGAACGAATGAGTATCAGAATGGCGTCTGTGTCTGGAGGCTGATTGGAATGAGTACTAGAATAGCGTTCATGTCTGGGGCATATCTGCACTATATCTGGAAGTTGAAAACTAAATGAGTATCATAATGGCATCCGTATCTGGAGTGTATCTAAATTATATCTGAAAGAGAATTTGAATGAGTATCAGAATGACATATGTTTCTAGAGCGTATTTGCACTGTATCTGAAAGAGAATCTGAATGAGTTTCAGAATGGCATCCATGTCTGGAGCGTATCTGCACTATATCTGAAAGTTGAGGTTTTGAATGAGTATCAGAATAGTATCCGTGGCTGGAGCGTGTCTGAACTGTATCTGAAAATTGAAAACTGAATGAGTATCAGAATGGCATCCGTGTCTGGAGCGTATCTGAACTGTATATAAAAACATTGAACATTGTTAATGATAGTTGTTAACCTTATCCTGTAAAGAGTAAAATGTTAGCTAAAATGCAAAGTCATTTTGTATGAAAATGCATGGTATGATGCATTCGTTCTATCAATGTTTATGATATATGGATGCGATGTATGCATATGTGAGCTAATCTGCTTCACTGCTTGTTGGATTGGGGAAAATAAATCCCTGACCACTGCTGAGGATATGTAAGTCTTCACATTGTAAAGTTGAAGCATTGATGAATTTCCACTTAGAGAAATAAATTATGTTGTAAGGGAAATGCCGTGTACTGCTTGTAAAATCCTGTTGGAGAAATCGGAGAAATTGGACGACTTTTACTGGGGATTGATAACTGGAAGTTTTATTTTGTTGGGGATTAAACTGTACACTGTGGGGGGATTACATAGCTTAGAGAGATTTCCTGAGAGATTTTCCTACCTCTTAAAGCCATCAGTGATTGTATTTCTATTTTGTTTTCTTGTAAACAGTAATTATGTTCAAATGCATATGTTCAAAAATGAATCATTTGGACGTTTTTGTAAACAAAACACAAAGGTAAAGAAAAACAGATAGTTTTGCACTTTCAAAGGGGTATCTTTGTATTGACTTTGGGTAAGTATTTTTTGTACAATGAGACAAACATTCTAGTAAGAGAATGCCGTCGTAAAAAAAAGAAAATTTTGATACAAAGAAAAGATAGTTATGTGCAATAATTCCATGGGGTTCCCATTCCGCTATAGCCTTCGTATCTCTGAGCATCTTTTCTATTTGTTTCCTCATCTGAAGATGATTGAATTAATCAGAACTTCTGAGTTTGTCAGGTTGTTCGTAAGGTGATCCAACAGATAATAGTCATACGCTTTAAATCCCTAACTTTTGCCTGGACCGCCCTTTCGGGTTTTCAGTCCACCGGGATACCCTTTTTTGCCCAAGCCTCCCTTTCGGGTTTTCAACTTGCCTTGTGTACAAATTTTTTTGTTTTTCCCTAATTTTTTCCCGAACCTTTTTGGTTCACCGGGATGCCCTTGTTTTGCCTAGGTGTGTCAACCTAGCGGGTCTCTTATGCGTAGTATCTTTTGAGAATGTCTGCATTTGCAGGGTGTGGCAGGTCGTCGCCATCCATGGTGGTTAAGATCATTGCTCCACCAGAGAATATGTTTTTTATTACAAATGATCCTTCGTATGTTGGAGTCCATTGTCCCCTGGGATCACCTTGCGGAAATATGATACGTTTGATCACCAGATCCCAACTTGATATACTTGGTGTCTGACCTTTTTGTTGAAAGCCTTGATCATTCGCTTTTGATATATCTAACCATGACAGACAGTAGTAAGTTTTTTCTCATCAATCAAGTTTAGTTGATCAAGTTGAGTCTGGATCCAATCTTCCTCATTCAGCCCTGCATCCTTCATAATTCTCAGAGAGGGGATCTGGACCTCAATAGGCAAGACAACTTCCATGACGTAAACCAGATAGTAGGGTGTTGCCCCGGTTGATGTGAGTGTCGTGGTATGATATCCATGGAGAGCGAATGGTAACATCTCATGCCAGTCTTTGTATGTGTCTGTCATTTTTTGTATGATCTTTTTAATGTTCTTATTCGCGGCTTTGACAACACCATTCATCTTCGGCTGGTAAGGGGAAGAATTGTGATGGTGGATCTTGAATTGTTCGCACAAGGCGGTGATCATAGTATTGTCCAGGTTCGTACCATTGTCTGTAATGATCCTCTCCGGGGTACCGTAATGACATATGAGATTCTTCTTGATGAGCTGGGCGACAACATTCTTGGTAACGGAAGCGAAAGAAGCTGCCTCCACCCACTTGGTAAAATAGTCTATAGCCACTAAGATGAAGCGGTGTCCATTGGAGGCTGTTGGTTTGATTTCCCCAATCATATCAATCCCCCACATAACAAAGGGCCAAGGAGCCGTCAAGACATTCAGAGGAACCGGGGGTACATGCACCTTGTCAGCATAAATCTGACACTTGTGGCAAGTTTGAGAGTGTTGATAGCAATTTGCTTCCATGGTAGACCAGTAATAGCCTGTCCGTAGGATTTTCTTTGCTATTGTATGCCCACTGGGATGGGTGCCAAAAGTGCCTTCATGTAATTCAGCCATGATCCTTTCGGCTCCAACCTTGCCTATGCACCGAAGTAACATAGAGTCATGGTTGTTGTGATACGATGGGAGAACTGACTTGAGGGTTTTGCGTTTGATCGTAAATGTTGTGGTTTAGCAAGAGTCGCCACCGACTTTTCTTTTATCCAAAAGGAAAGGTGAAAAAGCACAGGAAAGACCTTTGAGATTGTTTCTTCAGTTCGGGGGGTAGATTATGAAAAGGGAAGGTATTGTCACCCTTTTCATCCATGGTTTTCCATGTGCTCTTAGTTACTTTCTATATCACTTGCTTTTTTGTTTGAATTTGTGCTTTGTGTGGTTTTTTGAAAGTATTTTGTAAAGAGGCCATTGTTTAGGAAATCTTTGTAATGATTCTCGTTCGTAAGAATGTATACAAAGATGTTTGATCTTTTGAAAATGTTTTCAATTTTGTAAGATGTTTGAAAGTGTATGTGATTGTTTTGAAAATAGCAAGGATGTTTGTTTTGAAATGGAGCAAGTAATTAGGAGCATTCTACCTACTCAAAAGGCTTTCTTGTACATTTTCTTTTCCTTTGACATTGTTATCTCACCATTGATTTGGTAAGTAACTCTATCTTTGGATGTAAACGAGACGGGCATGGGTCATCGTATAACCATGATTAGCAATGTTACAAGGCATATTAGCATTCTATTTTAGGGACTAAGATCATTTGTAAGGCAACTTAGGTAGCATCATCGAAGGACTATGATCTTGTATTCGTTTGTTTTTGCTAAGATACCTCACATTCGTAATATGGCCATTTTGTAAGGCAACCAAGTGGATTTTACCCTAGGGGTGCTTGTGTGAAAATGTGTTGTTTTCATGCTTGATTTAGTCTTGAATTAGGGCTTGCTATTTATTGGTTTTAAGTTTTTCCATACAAACCCTAATTACTAGCATGTTATATGAAAGCGATAAATTGTGAAATTTAAAGTTACTACGCTATTACAACATTTGTAGGGAGGGGAGGGGGTGTATAATTTATAAATGGGAATTGCAAGAATTAAACCCTAATTAATCTATTAAAACCATATTGAATTGAATAAATAAATGTACAAAATATGAAAAGGAATAATGTATAAAGTAATGAATAAAAAAAGAATGGATTTTATTTGGTTTTGTCTTTGTTAAAAAAAGTTTTTATTTCTTAACCTAATGAACTAAAAAAATGCTTAATAAAAAAAACTAATTTAATTTAAAAGAGAAAATATTTTTAAGTTTTATGAAGAAGATTTTAACATTAAACTAAATAGTATGAAAATTAATTAAATTAGGAAAAGTATAAATTCTATGTTTATTTTAAGCAAATAAAATAAGCCTAAATCTATTTAATTAAAAAAAGTTAAGTTTGTAACAAAAATATTTTTGATGTTTTAGTCTAGAAAATAAAATAAATGTATATAGTATAAATAAAAATATCTTTTTTTATCTTTTTTTTGTCAATAAATAAATATTAATATTAATATTAATAAATAAAAAGTCAGGGGGGTTCATTAGTAAACAAAAGAGTATTCATGAGCAAAAATAAACTAAGCCCAATGAAGAGCCCAAATGCTGTAAAAAAAGAACAGAAAATGTAAAAATAACAAAATGGTCACGTTAGGGCTTGAACCCAGGACCACGGGGTGAACATGCACGCGCTTTACCACTGGGGTGGCTATACATCTGTTAACTTGTATGAAATGATAAATACATAACACAAATTACGCCCTGATTGTACTTCATCTTCAACCTCCAGCCAAAGGATCTGTAACTTGCTCATTTCTCAACCATTTGCAAAAATGTAAATATGAAAATTGCTCCATTTTTTCACACGAATCCAACCATATAAACATCATAAACTATAAATCAAATATGAATGAGAATTTTTAAAAGTACCAAATTCTGACCTAAATATTTCAGAATGTTCAAACTCAAAATTCTCCTAGCTCAATCAAAATAAGTGAAATCTATGGACATGTACAGCTTCAGGGCAATGATGTCTACATTTTATCTTCACAAACGTAAGCCTAACAATGCCTAAGTAATGAAATAGAAGTTCAAGAAAAACACCTCAAAATTGGAAATCGTGAAATGGATTTGAGCTTGTTTCAGGCAGTACTGATGATTAGGTTAGCTTCCTTGGACCTCTAGGAAGCTAATGTAATGGCTGGCTTGAGCTGAGGGTGGCTGGAATGGTCTGGAGAAGTCCAACTGTGATGATCTGTTTTTAGTTATGGAAGACATGGAAAATGGTGTTACAAAAGTGAAACAAGTACATGGATGAGTTACCCTTGATGCAAGGAAGCTTTAGAAACTAAAAGGCCAAGAAACACACGAGGGAAATGTGAGTTTGAGGTTCAAGGTCAGAAACTGTGCAACAATGGAGTTTTTGGGCAATTTATGATTTGAGAGAGTTTTGGTGTATTTCAGGGTGCTCAAGCTCGTCCTCTAGCTCACAAATAGTGCCTCTATTTATAAGCAACAAGTTTGGAGACTTGTTGTTGATCAGAATTCAAAATCACAAATTTATGCATAACATGTGATTTTTGAGAATTTCAAGTTTCCAAGCATTGTGTACTTGCTAAGATAGAGTGGTTATGCTTTAAACAAGCTTGCTTATGACTTTGTGGATGGAGTATGATCAGAGGGAACAAGTTAGAGGCTCAAGAATTGACTTTACACAAAAGCTTGCTTTTCTAAAATGGAAGTGTTCACTTTGTGCCATTAAAGGAAATGTGGATTGGATAAAGCTTAAACCACTTGGATTAAAGATAAAAAGTTTGTGTAATCCATTAATTATGGATAGATACATAAGTTAGGAGGCCTGCAAAGCAATATTATGCAGCCTAGGTTTGAAATTGGATTCTTGTTCATCACAAAATGCCTTGTAATTCAAGTGACAAAACACCAACTTCATCTCTTCGATTCTCCCTACTCAAGAATGATCTCTATGAGTTCTTTGACATTTTGGAAAGCTTGCAATGTGCTCTACAACCCATATTTGAATTGATTTTGAAGATTCACATTGGAACTATATGAAAAAGTTCCATGAAGTTGAGTCAAAATCCTGACCAAATTAGGGGAAAATTTCACTAAGTGCTTAGTTTTATGATCCTATGTTCTTGAAATTATAACTTGAGATCCAAGCACATTTGGAAGAATTTGTATGAAGCAAAGTTTTAGATTTCATGGAGATCTTAAAATTTCATGTTGGAATTTTCTAGTGAATCATCTTGCATCATGGTGAAAATTTGGCTCAAAGTTATGAAAAAACATGAAGTTTCCAACACTTAGAAAAATTTCTAAGTTTAGAAATTTTGACTTTTCAAAATGAAATCTTGACTTTTTGATTTATTGATGAATAAGTTTCATATTTTGACATTTTTTGATGAATTATGATTTTTGGCACTTGAATTTGACCAAAAAGTCAAAGTTTGACTTTTTAGTATACAATTGACTTTTGATCAATTGACTGCAAAATTCATCTGTCAACCCAATGGATTTGCAATGTTTTAAACCATGTCAATAGGTAAAAATGATGCAATTGGACTCTTGAGATAATTCCTTAAACCAATTGACCCTTTGCTGGGTAAAAAATCAGAAATTTCCCTTTCCCAGTCAAAACCCTAATTTTGACCATTTTGCCCTTTTAGAGATTTGATCAAATTTCTTGAAGGATTGTGGTCCAAACTTGATAAAATGATACATATGAGTTTAAAATGTTGATGTGGATCAAAAATTATGAGATCTGACTGTAAATTGGCCATGGTTGACTTTTCCCTAATACAATTGATTTTAGGTCCATTGTTCAATTGACTGATCAAAAGTGTGATCCAAGGCTTGAAACTTGACATGAGTAATCTTGGGGGTCCATAATGGTCCATGAAAGTCATATGAAGCATTGATAGTTCAAAAATACTTGTGCAAACTCAAACCCTAATTTTGGTCATCAGTACCTAAAGAGGTGTCTTGAGCTGATCAAACCCTAGTGCAGTCTTGAGCCCAAGGAGATCTTGTGAGAAAATTCTTGATAAGTGAGAGGGAAAATTTTGGGGTACAACAGTTGTGTTTGTAAAGAATTCCATTACTAAGGAAGAATTTAGCAGAGAATCTCCTTAATAACTTCTTATCGTTTACTGAAACTCCTTCTGGATATTCCTGAGTTTTGAGATACCTCTTGACTTCGTGAAACCAAGGATGGCCCACTACTTCTTCGGTATTAATATCGTGACAGTGTGCTGGTTCATCCCTTCATTCGATGGTGATCTTGGGGAGCCTCGTTATCCCATTTAAGTTTAAACATGGATGACATTGCGGCTAGTGCGTCTACTAGCTGATTTTCTTCTCGCGGGAAGTGCTCGAAGGTAATCTTCTCAAAATGTGGGAGAAATGTCAAAACATGTTCTTTATGAGGGATAAGGTTAGGATGTTTGGTGTCCCATTCCCATTTGATCTGGCTGATGACCAAATCTGAATCTCCGAATACATTTAAGGATTTGATCCCCAAATCTATGGCAGCTTTGAGACCAAAAATGTACGCTTCATACTCTGCCATGTTGTTTGTACAATTGAAGCTGAGTCTTGCCGTAAAAGGAGTATGACATCCTTCCAGAGATATGAGTACCGCACCAATACCTTTATCGAGTGCGTTAGATGCACCATCAAAAACCAGGGTCCATCGGGATCCTTGTTCAGGTTCGTCATATGGCCTGAGTTCTTCACAGTTGTTTACCATCATGATGTCTTCATCTGGGAATTCAAACTTCATGGACTGGTAGTATTCTACACCTTGGTGAGCAAGGTGATCAGCTAGTATACTCCCCTTTATTGCTTTCTAGGTAGTATACTGTATGTCATATTCTGCCAAGATCATCTTCCATCTCGCTATTCTCCCAGAGAGAGCAGGTTTCTCAAAGATTTATTTTATTAGATCCATTTTAGATATCAACAAGGTAGTTTGAGTCAGCATATACCGTCTTAGCTGGCGATCATCCCATGCCAGAGCGCAACAAGTTTTCTCGAGCAGTGAATATCTTATTTCACAGTCGGTAAACTTTTTGCTCAGGTAATAAATAGCATGCCCTTTTCGGCCAGACTCGTCATGCTGCCCCAGCACACACCCCATAGAATTTTCCAAAACAGTCAGATACATGTCAATGATCTTTCCTCGACTGGTGGCATTAAAACAGGAGGCTCTTGTAAATACTCTTTGATTTTATCAAAAGCTATTTGACACTCATCATTCCATTTGACTGCCTGATCTTTCTTCAGTAGTTTGAAGATTGGTTCATAAGTAGCTGTCAGGTGAGAAATGAATCTGGAAATGT
This sequence comes from Vicia faba, assembly GCA_948472305.1. Classification (NCBI taxonomy): domain Eukaryota; kingdom Viridiplantae; phylum Streptophyta; class Magnoliopsida; order Fabales; family Fabaceae; genus Vicia; species Vicia faba. The sequence continues at coordinate 654,051,362 of OX451738.1, forward strand.
AGTTCAAACTTCCCAAGAATCCTCTAACTTCCTTTTCAGTACGAGGAGCAGGCATCTCTTGTATCGCTTTCACTTTGGCAGGATCTACTTCAATACCCTTATTGCTGACGACAAATCCTATGAGTTTACCAGACCTTACTCCAAACGTGCATTTATTTGGGTTCAACCTCAACTTGTACTTTTTTAGTCTCTTGAATAATTTCTGTAGATAATCAAGATGCTCTTCTTCTGTTTGAGATCTAGCTATTATATCGTCCACATAGACCTCTATTTCATAATGTATCATGTCGTGAAATAGAGCGACCATGGCACGCTAATAGGTTTCCCCCGCATTCTTCAGTCTTAACGGCATAACTTTGTAGCAGAATATCCCCTATTGTGTGACAAAGGTTGTCTTCTCCATGTCTTCAGGCGCCATTTTGATTTGGTTGTAGCCTGAGAAACCGTCCATGAAGGAAAACACTTTGTGCTTCACAGTATTGTCAACTAGAATATCAATGTGGGGGAGTGGGAAATCATCCTTAGGGCTTACCCTATTCAAATCTCTGTAGTCCACTCACATTCGTACTTTTCCGTCCTTTTTGGGAACAGGGACAAACATTGGCAACCCATTGCGCGTAAGAGGTGACGGCCAAGAATCTAGCGTTGAATTGCTTTATGACTTCAGCTTTAATTTTCTCTGATATGTCTGGTCGCATGCGACAGACCTTTTGTTTTACTGGTGGGCAGTCCTACTTTGTAGGTAGACGATGTACCACAATATCTGCATCAAGTCATGGCATGTCTTCATACGACAAGGAAAAGACCTCAACATACTCGTGTAGCAACTGAATCAGATGCTCCTTGACACTGGGTTCCAGATTGGCACCCATCTTGACATCTCTTTTTTCTTCCTCGGTACCTAGGTTGATTGTATCCACGGGATCCTCGTGGGGTTGAATGGTTCTCTCTTCTTGTTGTAGCAATCTGGCAAGTTCCGCTGGTACTTCACAATATTCCTCACCTTCGTCTTCGGCTTGGTAAATTAGATTTTTGGAGTCACAGAAGGCCATAGCAGAATCGTTACCCATGGGATCTCGAATGGATGTAGACCTGCATTGTGAGTGTGAGTGTGTGTAAGAGTATATCTATTTTTGAAAGAAATGAAAATGTAAAAGAGAAAAAACAATGAGCACAAAGTTTGTATGCAAAAACGTCCATGATTCATTGATGTCATATGAAAATGAGATAATAACCCTTACAAATAGACCTTTGTGTCTCGGGTAAGACACAAGGTTTTAAGAGTCTGAATTGTTTTAATATTATAGATCCAACAAAATGTAAAGACAAATTATTGTGGGATAAAAGTGATCGGGACAAAGTCCCTGGCCTCCCAGTTGTTGATCCCTCCACTACAGTTGGGAAAATCCAATCCTCCAGGTTGTATCTGTCTTCATCATCTTCCACTGCATTGACTTCGCAGTTGCTGATCTTCAAGGGTGGTCCTCCGGCACGAGCACGACGTACAGCCCTCTGGGCACCTGAAGTAAAACCTAGGCCAAACTTGTCAGACTTGTATGGGATATCTGGGAGTTGTCCCCAAATAGTGCACCCACCTTCTTCTATCACTGCCTTGGCATCCTTCAAAGATGACATCCTGAGTGGAGGCCTTGTGATCTTGGGAACTTGAGACACATCCTTAGTTACTACCACATCTTGTGGGACTTCTTCAAAGTGCTGGAATGGAGTTTCAATAAATTCACCATCTAATTCCACATATCTGAAGGAATTGAGATGGCTGATCATATACTCTTCTTCTCCATGAACGGTGATGATCTTCCCTTGAATCGGATATTTCAGCATTTGGTGCAGCGTAGAGGTGACAGCGCCAACATTGTGGATCCATGGTCAGCCTAGCAAGCAGGAATATAAGGGGCGGATAACCATTACATAAAAAGTTGAATCAAATGTTTGGGTTCCAACCTTTATGGGGATATGCACCATCCTTTTTGAGCCGTCAAAGGCTCTCACTACTATGTTGCTTGGTTTCAAAGTCAATCCCTCACAGTCAAGCCTATCAAGGGCCTTTTTAGGCAATACATTTAGAGACGAACCCGTGTCCACCAAAACATGAGCCAAGGTTGTTCCCCTGCATTCTACTGAGACATGCAATGCCTCATTATGCTTCCTTCCTCTTGGCGTTAAATCAGCATCCAAAAAACCTAGACCATTAACTGTAGTCAAGCTGGCCACGCAGTCTTGGAACTGACTGGAAAATGTTTCTTGGGGTACATGAGCAGTTTTCAGGAATTTTATCAAGGCTTTTGCATAAGCCTCAGAACATAGTAATAGAGCCAGCATGGAAAGTTTTGATGGAGTTTTCCCCAGTTTCTCGACTACATTGTAGTCGCTTCTTTTTATGATCTTTAGAATTTCCTCTATCTCTTTCCGGGAGGTCTCAGGGATAGCCAATGATTGTGCCTTCGTCCGGACAGGCTCAATCAGAATACTTTTACCTCGAGTCTCGATTGACTCGGAAACAGTAATATCAGTAGGAGTGATAACAGGGGTTGTAACAACTTTTTCGGTTGGAGTACTAGCAGAGATAATTGTAGGACTGGGAAGAGCCTTTTGAAGGAGCAACAACAACATGAATGATTACGAGTCTAGAAATAACCTTTGGGGGAGCAATTTCTGGAGAGAAAATCCTTTCACTTCGGGTAATCTTGCTAATCCCTGCAATATTACTAACATCAGAGTCAACTTCCTCAGAATTTGAATCTTCAGCAACTGGCCAATGTTGCTTGATACCGTGGTAGTAGACATCCTCTCCATAATTACATGGTACGGTTTTGTCTGACGAATACGGGACTGGTCCAGGCATTGTAATTATCAAAGGAGTTACTTTTGGAACTAATGTAATTCTAACGGGTCTTTTGGTGGAGACCCTGGAAGAATTTTCGGAAATGGTCACGATGGAAACATCATTATAAGAAACAGGTGGAACAGAAGTCTTCTCGAACAAAATTTCCTTGTTATCTATTAGGCACTGAACGCATGCTTTCAACAAAGGACAGCTGGTTGGTGAGTGTTGTACCCCAAAATTTGCCCTCCCATATTCTTCAAAGAATTGCCAAGTCAAGCTACAAAATTCCCCAAGGGTTGCACAGTGCAAGGGTCTCCTAAGCAGTCAAAATTAGGGTTTGTTTTCTGATCAAGAAAATGAAGTTTCCAAAGGCCCAATCAAATCTCACATGCCTACAAATATGGTCAAGTATCCTAATATCAAGTTTCAAGACTTTCAGCACAAAGTTGCATAGTCAAAAACCCTAATTGCACTACAGTCAACTGTAGGGGCAAAATGGTCATTCGACAGTCAAAAGTTCAAATTTTTTGTCAACATCTCATTTTGAGGCCACAAACATCATTTGATCAATTCTTGATCATGATTTTCAAGGCATGGCTCAAAAAGTCTCAAGATGCAAAAGTTTCCATATTTGGACAGTTGAAAAAGTCAACTGTAACTTGACCAAGGCATAACTTCCACATGGTTTATCAGAAAAATTCCATCCAAAGCTCATTTTGAAGAGAAAGACATTTCCTACAACTCATCTTCATACTTCAAGTCCAAGAAATGCTCTCACAAAAAGTTATCAATTTCAACATTATAGGTCATTTTCAAAAGTCAACAAAAAGGGACTTTAAGTCAAAGGCCATAACTTGAGATTGGTAAATCAAAATGACATGGGACCAAAGGCATTGGTTAGAGGACTCAAAGACCTTTCCAAAATGTCCAAGAACATGATAAAAGCTTAAACCTTGAGCAAGTTATGCCTTGTGGAAGTTGGGAAATTTTTGGATATTTTGAAAAGTCAACATTGATTCAAATGACCTAAAATTGCTAATGGGCCCATTTTTCTTCCATAATTCATCATCCATGACATGTGCACGACCACTTGGACCAAAGGGAAGTTTTATTCATTTTTTATTTATTTATTTGAATTTTTATTAATAATAATTCATTTAAATCAAATTAAATACATGAAAAATGCTAACCTAAGTTTTCCAATCTTTTTGTACATGTTTTATCCTCAAGATTTCGTGCATATTCAAATAGGGAAAGATTTGGAGAGATTGGAGTTGATTTGTATCAAAAAGCACATGGAAAGATTGAAAAAATAATGATGGAAAATCAAATCTCAAAATCCATGAATGAAAGATATTTTGATCAGAATTGTTAACCTAATTCACTCATTACATAAGCCTGAACATAACCCTAATGCTTTGGACCATTGAAGCTGCGCAGGAACCCAGTATCAAACTTGAAATTTTGTCTAAAAAACTCAATTCTGAAAACTAACTTGCAGGTTGATTCAAGCCTCCAAACGTGTTCCATTAGCTTCTTGGAGGATTATAGGACATAACTGAATCATTCCCCAAGCCCCATACTCAAGAAAACGCAAGATCACCATTGAAGTTGGTAAAGGAAATTTCTGAATCGGTTTCTCTCATACATGCATTGTTAACATATTTTGTTGTTATGTTTGTGTTTATAATGATGTTTGCAAACTAATCATGTGCTTTAATTGAAGTTTTACGCGTTATATGCCAAAATACCATTATCGTTTCTTAGGGTTTACAGGATTCCGAATTGGGGATTTCTTGGTCCTATAAAATTAGCAAGCCACAGTACCATGGTCATGATCAGCGCACTTGGACGAAGAAGAACCCATACTCGCGCTCAATTTATAGAGCCCCTGGGGCTAATCGCTATTTTTCCAAAACTGGCCTAAGAGAACACATAAAAACCGTTGCTTATGATATTCATGTTTAAGGAAAATAAAATGCAACGAAGAAGGTGAACTCGTGGCAAGAGATGGTTGGCCTGTTTGAAAGTTCGCGCGCAGAGGCCCCACTAACGCTTGTTTTATTTATTATATTTGTTGTTTGTTATATATTAACATGTGCAAATTAGTTCAGCTGGAAAGCGTTGTTGTTGTTAATCCTCATGACCTGGGTTCGAGCCCCAGGTCTTCATTATTTCCCATATTATTTTTCAACCCATATTCACATGCAGCTTCAGGGTAAACGCACATCATACACCCGTCACATCTGGCCATCCACGTGCCCCTGGAGATCCAATCAAAGGCCACAATCTGAAGCACATCATAAGCTTGGGTCAATGAATCCACATGCCAGCGTGAAAAGTCAAACGGACCAATGTCTTGATGGGCCTAAAATCTCTAAAGATACCTCCTAATTTGGGGTCTGAACCCCCTTGGTTTGTAATTCTCTCTATTTTCTTTGTTTTCATTATTTTCTATTTTTATTTTTTTTAATTATTGCTTTCAATTAATTAATTATCTCCACAAAATATAAAATACCACCAAAAATCAGAAAAAGACAAAAAAACAATAAATATTTTATTTTTAGTATTTTCATAAATAAATGCATATAATTAAATTTAGTGTAAATTAGGTTTTAATTTCAATACTTTTAATAAAAATCTAAAAAATGTAGAATTAGGGTTTAATTAATAATTTTTCATCCTTTTTACTTTTCTTTCTTAAATAATTAAATAATTAGATATTTATTTTTATAATTAAATTGCATATAAGAATTAGGGTTACATTAGGTTAAAATTTAATATTTTCTTAATAAATTAAAAGCCATTAGAATTAGGGATAGTACTTATTTTAATTAATTCTTTTTTCATATTAAAATACTAAAAAATACCAAAAAACAAATCCTTTCTTTCTTTAATTTTAATTAGTTCCATATAATTTAATTTTGCAAAAGGGTCCAACGCCCTCGTTCTTAATTTCTTATCAATTCGCATACTTATTTCTTTTCCGTTTAAATATTTATGTATCTCTCCCGAAGCCATGTATTTAATTACTCGCACTTTTAATTCTTTATTTACTTTGTTTATTTATTTTCTGTCAAATCGGGTTCGAGAAACTTTTGGCGATGTGGACCCGCGCCTTTTGTAATAGCTTAGAATTTACTTTTTCCGCAACATTTTTGACTGTTAATCAAATGACATGAAAGAATGTATGGACAAAAATAAAAACAAGCGTAGAACACCAATAACATGACAAGATAAATGCAAATGAAAACGACACACAAATCGCACACACCACCCCTAGGGTACGCCTCACTGTTGCCTTGCCTCGAAAGGTGATCGTCGAGTAGAGGATGTCTTAGTAAGTCCTCATGATCCGGGAACCTGGCATGAGGGTAGCTTCTAAGGTATCTTCCTATTGCTCTGGTGATCACCATGTCCCTACAAACTCGAATTGACCCGAACACCTCCAACGGTGGTGCTACCTACCTCTCAATGGTGGGATGGCACTACTTTAAAGGACATCTACACAGACAAATTCCTTAGGGTAGGTAGACGACTCTAGATACTTGCTCTAATTTCAAAATAAATCAAAAAATACTTTTCACACCGACACCTTTTCAAAAAGCTTTCGAAAGCAATTTTTCAAACACTCTTGAGGACCGATACAAGAGTCGAACTGAAATTTTCAAAGAAACTTTTTAAAACCCACATTGAAAAGCAAACAAACCATTTTTGAAAACACAATGAGCAAGTATCTAAGAGCCCATGGATAACCATGGATAGAAAGGGTGCTAACACCTTCCCTTTCTATAACCTACCTCCCGAACCGAGAGCAATCTCTATAAGGAATTTTTCTGTGCTTTTGTCCTTTCCATTTGGAGAAAATAAAAGACGGTGGCGACTCTTGCTTCCGCGACATTTCGCGAACCAGCGTTAAACAGTCAGTTCCAGATCCATCGATCACAGAACTGGCGACTCTGCTGGGGACTCTTTAAAGTGAGGTGTACCTTAGGGTTAGTTCATAACTGTGTTTTCAATTGTATTGACTTGTCTGCTTTAAATTTGTGGGTTGCATGGGAGTTACATAGATCCTAACCCGGATCTGGGGATACCCTGTTTAGGTAGCATAAGCTGTGAGGGACCTGTCCGGCGTATACCGACATGGGTGAAGCAGTGGCTACGTTGGTGTGGCGCCTTGGTCTGTACCGATATCCCTCGTGTTGAAACGGGGAGAATATGGGTCTTCCAAGGAGTCATTAAGCACCAACAGACCTTAGAACCTTAAATGACACAACTTGGCCATTAGAACAGTAGCAGTATGCTACGCCCATTGAGGCTAAACTCTCGTGATGGTTCTGGCCGCAAGAAAAGATTGCGATGCTGGAGTTATGACCGATTGAGGGTAGTCAATGATATTGGGATCCTCTAAGAACCCGATTACTTTGATAGGACAGGTATGAACCAACAAACTGAAAGAAGGTAATACCTAGACCTCATGCTGGCCTAAACTCTAAGGGCTTCTCTTGTGTGACTTGTGTGCCTTCGTACTTGACTATTTGCATGCTGGTTATCTAACACAGGAACTACTTGCAGGGTTTGCTTATAGTTTTTAATTGGGACTCATAGCAGGGTTTGCTAAGTTTTTGCAGGTTTTGTTTTAGTCCTTAATTGGGACCCATGACAGAGCTTACTAACTTTCTTGCAGGTTTTGTTTGTAGCCCTTAATTAGGACTCATAACAGGGTTTACTGAATTTCCTACAGGTTTTTGTTTTAGTCCTTAACCAGGACTCGTAACAAGGTTTACCAAGTTTCTTGCAGGGTTTGTTTTAGTCCTTAATTGGAACTCATGGCAGGTTTACTAAGTTTCCTGCAGGTTTTGGTTTGCAGTCCTTAATGAGGGCTCATAACAGGGTTTATCCATATTACCCCATGCATACCATAACATCATACCATTGCATACATCTTAACCCATTTCAAGGATCTCAAGGGCTTGTGATGCAGGTCATGATAAATCAAACATCTAGCAAGGGGCAAAGAGGATTTATTTTCCTCTAGCCAAGGTTGTCAGGGGCTATGACCCACTTGATATGGTGAGCTTTGACTCCTGGAGAAGGTTACCCTAACCAAGGTTGTTTGGAAGCCAGAACTAAACATGATGACTAAAGTCAGGGGCTAGGACCCACTGGATATGGTGAGCCTTTGACCCTTGAAGAAGGACGCTCAACAACATGCAGTTCCTTCAATCAAACTACCGGACCCGAGTTCTAACAAATTTTCTTGTTTATCCCGCGAGGTCCTTGAAAACATTGCATGCATGTCATACGCATCATTACATAACAGGTATTTTGTTGCAGGTCACTTACCTTTCTCGCTGTTTATTTCAGCAATGGCCTCCCAACCAGATAACCAGGACCTTCTCGCTCAAGAGACTCAGTTCAGGGAAATCCTCCTGAATCTATCCAAGGGGCAGGAGGAGCTAAGGACACTTCTCATGGAGACTTTTGTCAGGAACAGTGCTGAGGATGAAAGGCTGAAACACCTACAAGCTGAGGTGGATGTATTGAAGGTCCAGATGCTGGGGCAGGTAACTATCATCCAAGACTTAGCTCAAAGACAAGAAGAGCTCAGAGTTCTCGTCAACCAACTTCTTCGGGGTAACCAGCCGGGGCGAACATCTAGGGTTGAAGAGCCAGGCATCATTCAACCACCCTTGAGACAAGCAGACGAGGGAAAAGCTCCTCAGATGGCTTCAGTGTCACCAATTCAGTATCAACCTCACCAGCTTCAGCCAGACAAGCCTAAAAGGCAGTTCACCAAACTCAACGTGTCACCGTCTCAAGCTTTACAACAATTGTTGAGGTTGAATCTGGTGACGGTAAGGGGCCCTCCTAGGCGTCTCAATACAACCTCCCTAAAGTACAATCCTGAGGAAAGATGTGCGTACCATTCTAACAGTCCAGGACATGACACCGACGACTGCTGGGCTTTGAAGAATAAGATTCAAGATCTGATCAATGAAAGAGCTGTGGATTTTACCCAGATGGGCCAGGCTGAATGCTCCTGCCATCCCTACAAGATGCACCAGTTGAAATAACAAGCCCTGAGACTGAAAAGACTTTTGTTCATTCGAATGTTCAAGTTGCAATTTTCTTTTGTTCAAGCATTTACTCATGTTAAAACGTTGTTATTTCATTAATGCATCGCATATGTCTGTTTTGAAGCAATATATTCGTATTCACTATACGCAAATTATTTTCATATTTTTTCTGATGTCAACTCTCAATCAATAATTCTAAGCCTCTTGAGGGAGGATGACGAAAACGATACCACAATATACAGTATGCTTTTGAACAGACCCCGCTGATGAGGTGCAGGCATTGTTTCAATCCCTAAACACTAGAGTTATAAGGATGATAATCCCTCGTCAACCCCTCTGAGCCAAAGAAGTAGGAGTTTTTCTTTTCGAAGTTTAAAACCCTTAATCATAACCTGGGGCAGGGTAGTTCTCTCAGTTGATCCAAGTGCATAACGAATGGCACCAAAGAGGTCCTTACAAAACAAAAGACAGTGATGGTTCCGAACAATCATACAGACAGGCAGTCATTACTTCTCAAAATAAAAGCCCAATAAGTCAAAAAAATCCATGAAGGAGACTTACAAAACTGGGGCATCCCGCTGACTGTAATTCCAAAAAAAAGAAACAGTTCAGGCAAAAAAGAAAGGGATAACAAAAATCAGACAAGAAAGAGGTCTTACAAACCCTCAACAAAAAAAGGAATGACTGCCTATCCAAAATAAATTGTCAACATCCGAATCATCACCGAAAAATCAGAGCAAAGACTCAAACAAGGTCTAACGTATGATCAACTGAGTTTAGGGTTGGAGAACATCACGAAGAGCGGGTGGGTACAAATAAAATTTGAGCCTTTATCCTTTGTTTCTTAAAACCGTGAACCAAGCCACGTTACAACCCTTAAAAGTCCTAGCTGAAGCATGGGTTAGTTCGAAAGCATACTGTTACCAAAGGTATCCTGACTCCTTAAGGCTTGCTATAAAATATTGAGTTGACATCACGTTTTACAAAATTCACTAGTTTTACTGAAAAAGAATGCATTTTCAAAATCTTCAAGACAGACATAAGCTTTGCGTTTTTAACATAACTTTGTTCGCATATGACTTTTTGTTTGAACAGCAGAGAAGTTCGCACGACGAAATCTAATGAACAAAAGTACTTCCAATCAAGGGGCATAGCCTGAGCATGGTCCACCATCTGGGGCAGTCCAATCAAGATTCGGAGAATCTCTCAAAGGCCAAATAGCCTGGGGCAAATCTCCGCCCGAGTCACTTGGGGCACTCCAGCAACGAATCTTGCCTGATCAAACACTCTCTGGTGGCATGACAAAACACTTCTAACAGGGGCAACTCCCTACTTTCTGAAAACGGACATAGTCGAAAAGATACTACGCAAAATTAAAGACCTGCTAGGTTGACACACCTAGGCAAAAATAAGGGCTTCCCGGCGAACCAAAAGGGTTCGGGCAAAAATAAGGGATGAAATGAAAAATATGTACACCCGGCAAGTCGAAAACCTGAAAAGGCGGCTTGGGCAAAAATGGGTATCCCGGTGGACTGAAAACCCGAAAGGGCGGTCCAGGAAAAAGTTAGGGATCAAAGCGTACGACTATGTCCTGTCATCTTGTCACTTGCCTACCAGAAGAAGATTGGTCAAACCAGCAGTCATCAAGCACCTCCACAGGTATCTTCCTCTCCCACATCAGAAACAGGGGCAATAAAGAGTTGTCTAAGCAACCTAATTGTTCCATCCTCCAAGGTACCAAGGTAGGTTCAGCTGGAGAACAGAACCAGACACCTTAATTCCCCAGAGAGTAAGTCAGCAGTCAGTACGCTCTCTCCAAGCCACTATCAAATCTTAAAGAAGTTGGGTATCCTCCAGCAGATCTCAACATTCCCCAGCAGCATATATACATATATTCTTAACAAGCATCCCCGACAATCTTGGTCTAAAGATTGTTCCCCGGCGGCATATCAAACATTCAAAGGAATCACTTCCCCCGCAATTCAAAACTTCCCCAAGAGAGTCCAATCCAGTTTCCCCAGGAAAGTTGGAATCCATCTCCCCAAGCAGTAAGCTTATTCCCAGTAGATTCTGGAAGCTTATCCCTCGCAGAGCACGAACGCGTCGCCCGACTTTATTCAAAGAGTTATTTCCTCACCAAGATATAACTGGGTTATCCTCAGCCAAAAGTCATGGAAAGAGCGTCCTCGACGAAATTCTCTTATCCCCAGCGAAGTCTATCAACACTTCCAATACAGCAAAGGTATCCTCAGCAAGTTATCAACAACTCAACAAAGCATCCCTCTCCCCACAGAGTATCACTCCCCAGCATGGTCGCTAGAGTATTTTTCTCCCCGCAGAATCTTCCATTTGCCAAGTTTATTCCTCAACGGAGTTATCTTCTCCTACCGGTATTCTTGCAGTTATCATCCCCAGCGGAAGCAAAAGCTTATTCTTCAATATCAGCCCAGGATATGACTTCCCGGCACCCGTCAAGGATCTACTTTCCTAGACGAAAACATACATACATAAACATCACATACATCATTATAGCATGCATAGACGCATCATATCATACAAATCTCATTTATGTTGAGAACATCATTGCTTGATCCACATCATGCATTGCATATGACTGACTTTTACCTTTCAGGAAAGATTCAGTTAAATTCTCAATCATCTTTCAAGACCTAGACCGGTTCAGTTAATCAACTCCAAAGATTTCTTATCCAGTCCAAGGCCTTCTCTAGTCCAGCTAAATCGACTCTCAACAGATTTTTCTGATGAAGACTCAGTAGAAGTTATTAGGTTTTTCTTTGAGATTATAATTTCCTATTGGTTCTCTCTCCGACGGTGCATGAGATAATAATTCCATTTTAGGTTTTTCTTTGAGATTATAATTTCCTATTGGTTCTCTCTCCGACGGTGTATGAGGTGATAATTCCCTTTGAGATTATAATTTCCTATTGGTTCTCTCTCCGACGGTGCATGAGATGATAATTCCATTTTAGGTTTTCTTTGAGATTATAAATTCCTATTGGTTCTCTCTCCGACGGTGCATGAGATGATAATTCCATTTTAGGTTTTTCTTTGAGATTATAATTTCCTATTGGTTCTCTCTCCGATGGTGCATGAGATAATAATTCCATTTTAGGTTTTTCTTTGAGATTATAATTTCCTATTGGTTCTCTCTCTGACGGTGCATGAGATGATAATTCCATTTTAGGTTTTTCTTTGAGATTATAATTTCCTATTGGTTCTCTCTCCGACAGTGCATGAGATGATAATTCCATTTTAGGTTTTTCTTTGAGATTATAATTTCCTATTGGTTCTCTCTCCGACGGTGCATGAGATAATAATTCCATTTTAGGTTTTTCTTTGAGATTATAATTTCCTATTGGTTCTCTCTCCGACGGTGCATGAGATGATAATTCCATTTTAGGTTTTTCTTTGAGATTATAAATTCCTATTGGTTCTCTCTCCGAAGGTGCATGAGATGATAATTCCATTTTAGGTTTTCTTTGAGATTATAAATTCCTATTGGTTCTCTCTCCGACGGTGCATGAGATGATAATTCCATTTTAGGTTTTTCTTTGAGATTATAAATTCCTATTGGTTCTCTCTCCGACGGTGCATGAGATGATAATTCCATTTTAGGTTTTTCTTTGAGATTATAATTTCCTATTGGTTCTCTCTCCGACGGTGCATGAGATAATAATTCCATTTTAGGTTTTTCTTTGAGATTATAATTTCCTATTGGTTCTCTCTCCGACGGTGCATGAGATGATAATTCCATTTTAGGTTTTTCTTTGAGATTATAATTTCCTATTGGTTCTCTCTCCGACGGTGCATGAGATGATAATTCCATTTTAGGTTTTTCTTTGAGATTATAATTTCCTATTGGTTCTCTCTCCGATGGTGCATGAGATAATAATTCCATTTTAGGTTTTTCTTTGAGATTATAATTTCCTATTGGTTCTCTCTCCGACGGTGTATGAGATGATAATTCCATTTTAGGTTTTTCTTTGAGATTATAATTTCCTATTGGTTCTCTCTCCGACGATGCATGAGATAATAATTCCATTTTAGGTTTTTCTTTGAGATTATAATTTCCTATGGTTCCCTCTCCGATGGTGTGTGAGGTGATAATTCCCTTTTAGGTTATAATTTCCTATGGTTCCCTCTCCGATGGTGCGTGAGGTGATAATTCCCTTTTAGATTATAATTTCCTATGGTTCCCTCTCCGATGGTGCGTGAGGTGATAATTCCCTTTTAGGTTATAATTTCCTATGGTTCTCTCCCCGACGGTGCGTGAGATGTAATTCCCTTTCAGATTATAATTTCCTTCGGTTCTCTTCCCGATACTGCGAAGATGGTAATTACCACCAAGATTTTCTCAACGAGCGTTGTTGAAGTCAAAGTCACCCAAGGTTCTCTTACCATTCATGCTAAGGTAGTAACCACCCCTGGTTCATTCATCATCTTGTGAAGCTCCAGACTCAGCTCATGTGACCAGTCAGGACACATCTATACTAAGCATCTGAAAACAGCTCCTGCAACGTGTCAGGTACTCATTTTTCTTTTGCAGGTACGCAGGTTCTCGCTAAGGAATCTCTTACGCGATCGACATCCAGATGGCATCTATAAGCCCATCATCCTATTCATCAGCCTCTAAATGGCATCTGTAAGCCCATTTCCACCATCGCTGTTACTATGTGAGCGCAAATTTCTGGGCACTCTAGTGTTCAATCATCTTCTACCCTCGGATTACGAAAGGCACATCAGCCAATCTGCATCCTCAAGTCTAAGAAGATTGAACAGGGGCAACTGTTGTACCCCAAAATTTTCCCTCCCATATTCTTCAAAGAATTGCCAAGTCAAGCTACAAAATTCCCCAAGGGTTGCACAGTGCAAGGGTCTCCTAAGCAGTCAAAATTAGGGTTTGTTTTCTGATCAAGAAAATGAAGTTTCCAAAGGCCCAATCAAATCTCACATGCCTACAAATATGGTCAAGTATCCTCATATCAAGTTTCAAGACTTTCAGCACAAAGTTGCACAGTCAAAAACCCTAATTGCACTACAGTCAACTATAGGGGCAAAATGGTCATTCGATAGTCAAAAGTTCAAATTTTTGGTCAACATCTCATTTTGAGGCCACAAACATCATTTGATCAATTCTTGATCATGATTTTCAAGGCATGGCTCAAAAAGTCTCAAGATGCAAAAGTTTCCATATCTGGACAGTTGAAAAAGTCAACTGTAACTTGACCAAGGCATAACTTCCACATAGTTTATCATAAAAATTCCATCCAAAGCTCATTTTGAAGAGAAAGAAATTTCCTACAACTCATCTTCATACTTCAAGTCCAAGAAATGCTCTCACAAAAAAGTTATCAATTTCAACATTATAGGTCATTTTCAAAAGTCAACAAAAAGGGACTTTAAGTCAAAGGCCATAACTTGAGATTGGTAAATCAAAATGACATGGGATCAAAGGCATTGGTTAGAGGACTCAAATACCTTTCCAAAATGTCCAAGAACATGAGAAAAGCTTAAAAATTGAGCAAGTTATGCCTTGTGGAAGTTGGGAAATATTTGGATATTTTGAAAAGTCAACATTGATTCAAATGACCTAAAATTGCTAATGGGCCCATTTTTCTTCCATAATTCATCATCCATGACATGTGCACGACCACTTGGCCCAAAGGGAAGTTTTATTCATTTTTTATTTATTTATTTGAATTTTTATTAATAATAATTCATTTAAATCAAATTAAATACATGAAAAATGCTAACCTAAGTTTTCCAATCTTTTTGTACATGTTTTATCCTCAAGATTTCGTGCATATTCAAATAGGGAAAGATTTGGAGAGATTGGAGTTGATTTGTATCAAAAAGCACATGGAAAGATTGAAAAAATAATGATGGAAAATCAAATCTCAAAATCCATGAATGAAAGAGATTTTGATCAGAATTGTTAACCTAATTCACTCATTACATAAGCCTGAACATAACCCTAATGCTTTGGACCATTGAAGCTGCGCAGAAACCCAGTATCAAACTTGAAATTTTGTCTAAAAAACTCAATTCTGAAAACTAACTTGCAGGTTGATTCAAGCCTCCAAACGTGTTCCATTAGCTTCTTGGAGGATTATAGGACATAACTGAATCATTCCCCAAGCCCCATACTCAAGAAAACGCAAGATCACCATTGAAGTTGGTAAAGGAAATTTCTGAATCGGTTTCTCTCATACATGCATTGTTAACATATTTTGTTGTTATGTTTGTGTTTATAATGATGTTTGCAAACTAATCATGTGCTTTAATTGAAGTTTTACGCGTTATATGCCAAAATACCATTATCGTTTCTTAGGGTTTACAGGATTCCGAATTGGGGATTTCTTGGTCCTATAAAATTAGCAAGCCACAGTACCATGGTCATGATCAGCGCACTTGGACGAAGAAGAACCCATACTCGCGCTCAATTTATAGAGCCCCTGGGGCTAATCGCTATTTTTCCAAAACTGGCCTAAGAGAACACATAAAAACCGTTGCTTATGATATTCATGTTTAAGGAAAATAAAATGCAACGAAGAAGGTGAACTCGTGGCAAGAGATGGTTGGCCTGTTTGAAAGTTCGCGCGCAGAGGCCCCACTAACGCTTGTTTTATTTATTATATTTGTTGTTTGTTATATATTAACATGTGCAAATTAGTTCAGCTGGCAAGCGTTGTTGTTGTTAATCCTCATGACCTGGGTTCGAGCCCCGGGTCTTCATTATTTCCCATATTATTTTTCAACCCATATTCACATGCAGCTTCAGGGTAAACGCACATCATACACCCGTCACATCTGGCCATCCACGTGCCCCTGGAGATCCAATCAAAGGCCACAATCTGAAGCACATCATAAGCTTGGGTCAATGAATCCACATGCCAGCGTGAAAAGTCAAACGGACCAATGTCTTGATGGGCCTAAAATCTCTAAAGATACCTCCTAATTTGGGGTCTGAACCCCTTGGTTTGTAATTCTCTCTATTTTCTTTGTTTTCATTATTTTCTATTTTTCTTTTTTTTAATTATTGCTTTCAATTAATTAATTATCTCCACAAAATATAAAATACCACCAAAAATCAGAAAAAGACAAAAAAACAATAAATATTTTATTTTTAGTATTTTCATAAATAAATGCATATAATTAAATTTAGTGTAAATTAGGTTTTAATTTCAATACTTTTAATAAAAATCTAAAAAATGTAGAATTAGGGTTTAATTAATAATTTTTCATCCTTTTTACTTTTCTTTCTTAAATAATTAAATAATTAGATATTTATTTTTATAATTAAATTGCATATAAGAATTAGGGTTACATTAGGTTAAAATTTAATATTTTCTTAATAAATTAAAAGCCATTAGAATTAGGGATAGTACTTATTTTAATTAATTCTTTTTTCATATTAAAATACTAAAAAATACCAAAAAACAAATCCTTTCTTTCTTTAATTTTAATTAGTTCCATATAATTTAATTTTGCAAAAGGGTCCAACGCCCTCGTTCTTAATTTCTTATCAATTCGCATACTTATTTCTTTTCCGTTTAAATATTTATGTATCTCTCCCGAAGCCATGTATTTAATTACTCGCACTTTTAATTCTTTATTTACTTTGTTTATTTATTTTCTGTCAAATCGGGTTCGAGAAACTTTTGGCGATGTGGACCCGCGCCTTTTGTAATAGCTTAGAATTTACTTTTTCCGCAACATTTTTGACTGTTAATCAAATGACATGAAAGAATGTATGGACAAAAATAAAAACAAGCGTAGAACACCAATAACATGACAAGATAAATGCAAATGAAAACGACACACAAATCGCACACACCACCCCTAGGGTACGCCTCACTGTTGCCTTGCCTCGAAAGGTGATCGTCGAGTAGAGGATGTCTTAGTAAGTCCTCATGATCCGGGAACCTGGCATGAGGGTAGCTTCTAAGGTATCTTCCTATTGCTCTGGTGATCACCATGTCCCTACAAACTCGAATTGACCCGAACACCTCCAACGGTGGTGCTACCTACCTCTCAATGGTGGGATGGCACTACTTTAAAGGACATCTACACAGACAAATTCCTTAGGGTAGGTAGACGACTCTAGATACTTGCTCTAATTTCAAAATAAATCAAAAAATACTTTTCACACCGACACCTTTTCAAAAAGCTTTCGAAAGCAATTTTTCAAACACTCTTGAGGACCGATACAAGAGTCGAACTGAAATTTTCAAAGAAACTTTTTAAAACCCACATTGAAAAGCAAACAAACCATTTTTGAAAACACAATGAGCAAGTATCTAAGAGCCCATGGATAACCATGGATAGAAAGGGTGTTAACACCTTCCCTTTCTATAACCTACCTCCCGAACCGAGAGCAATCTCTATAAGGAATTTTTCTGTGCTTTTGTCCTTTCCATTTGGAGAAAATAAAAGACGGTGGTGACTCTTGCTTCCGCGACATTTCGCGAACCAGCGTTAAACAGTCAGTTCCAGATCCACCGATCACAGTGAGGATAAACAGAAATGACAGTTTTCATCACAGCCTGGGAATGGCATTCAATAAGTTCTTTTTGATAATCAGGAGTGGGGTCATAAGTTCATCAACTGAAGTAACAAACATATCTTCCTCAATAGCATTGGTATTATGGCCATGTTTGAGAATAGGGGCAGAAATGACATTGGGCTTTTCTGGCGCATCGAATTCAATCTCTTTGGCTTCAAGGAGGTCTTGTACTTTGTTCTTTAGAGCCCAACAATTATTTGTGTCATGGTCGGGACTCTCTGAATGGTATGCACAACGGGCATTAGGATGATAGTGAGGAGAGGTTGTGTTAGGGTTCTTTGGAGCTTCTTTCAAAGTCACTAGGTTGGATCTTAACAAATGCGGCAATACTTGAGATATGGTCATGTTAATTCTGGTGAATTATATGACTGGTCTTTCCATTCTTGGTTGGTTATTTCTTTGCTGATCAGGCGCAGGTTTAGGAATCATAACAACCCCCACCATTGGACAACGTTCAGCCCTATCTTGATTTCTCTGAGGATATACAACAACCACTTCTTTCTTTCCGATGAATGGCTTCCTTACAGCAGTAGAGGAAGCATCTTTTTGAATCTTTCCATTCTTTATCCTGGCTTCTACCCTTTCTCCGGTTAATATCAATTCAGTAAAACCAGCCGATGAACTCCCAATTAAGTGATTGAAGAAGGGACCAGACAAGGTGCCCAAAAACATGTCTACCAACTCTCTTTCAGATAGGGGAGGTTGAACTCTTCGGACCAAGTCCCTCCATTTTTGCGCATAGTCCTTGAAGCCTTCACTTGAAACCATGGCCATACTCTGGAGTTGAGTACGGGTAGGCGCAAGATCAGCATTGTATTGGTATTGTTTGTAAAAGGCTGCAGCAAGATCTTCCCAGTTATGAACATTGGCTCTTTCTAACTGATAAAACCAATCAAGTTGAGTTCCAGACAGACTGTCTTGGAAGAAGTGTACCCATAAATCCTTATCAGCGGTATGAGGCTGGATTTTCCTCACATAGGACCAGAGAGGCATTTTAGGGCATGAGACTCCGTCGTATTTGGTGAACACATGTTGTTTGAATTTGGGAGGAATGACAATCCCCGACACTAAGCCCAACTCCTCAAAGTCCAAGCCAGACACTTTTTAGATTTCCATTACACTCAACCATTCTTATAGATGCTTATACTTGTCGTCGACTAGAGAGTATTATTCTTCAGACTAGTCTTCTTCTTCCTCTTCCTCTTCTGAATCAGGCGGAACAACTGTTTCCTTGCCTTTCCCATCTTGATTGTCTTTCTCACCGGATGTCGTTGCAAAGTCTAAGGCCCTTCTTGTCTTCCCTTGGAATCTTCTTCCCATGTTCAGAATTCCGGTTATTTTCTTCGTCTTCTTTTTCTTCTCCTCAACCAGCAGGGTCTTCAACTCTTCTTGTCCTTTGGCTAGAGTTAAGAACAATTGTTGAAACTGTGTATTCTGAGCTTGGAGGTCCTTCACTGTTTGCTCGAGATCCATCTTACTGAAATAAACAGTAGAGAGATGAGGAGACTTGTTGCAAGAAACCTGCTTATGTTATGATGAATGGTAAATGCAAATGCAATGGTTCCAAGGATTTTAAGATTTAAATTTGTTTTAGACAAAAAGGAAACACACATTATATTAATAAATTAAAGCTTGAGTACATCAGTGCCTCCTTGGGAAAAACAAATACAAAAACTCTAAGATAGAAAGGTAGTACGCATCCTCTTTGGTGAAATGTAGGCATTCAGATTCTGCTCCTCATGAAGTAGTCTAGTGAGTTCCAAAACCTTCTTCTCGCTTGCGTAGAATTGGGCTTCGAAAGTATCTCGCTCCCCCTTGAGTTGTATCCAATCCCTTTATAGGTCTTCAAGAGAGGTGGGCATGTCAGGATGTAGGATAGTATATGGAACATCTCCTTCCATAACAGGCTCAATGATTACCGGGAGAATGAAGGGATAAGGCATCATCAGACTTTGAGCACGAGTTCGTACCCATTTAAGGTAAGGCTCAAGAGGGATGGAATTCGTGTGCCCTAAAGTATTGCTATCTACCTTGTTCAACATCCTCCAAGCTCGGATAAATCTCTGGCGAAGACCTTGATCGTCGTTGTCGTAGTCAAATACCAAATCTTGAATCAGCATCTCATGCGGGCCATCCCTTCAGGCGTAACCAAATTGTCTTAAAGCTAAACAGGGATTGTAGGTGATACCTCCCCTAATGCCAAGTAAAGGTACATTAGGAAATTCTCCACAACAATCGACAATAGTAACATTCTCTATGGATCGGGAGCACCAATGGATGTCTGAATGTTTGAGCGTCATCAACCTTTGTGACCACCTTGAGCCTTGCTCATTCTTCAATACATATTGGGGAAGATGCGAAATAAACCATCTTGCCAAGAGAGGATTACAACACATAAGAACACCTCTTTTCCTCATTGTGCGAGTGCGAAAAGAGTGTAGGATATCCCCTAGCAATGTAGGCACCAGGTTGCGGGATATGAAGATTTTGACGGAGTTCACGTCTATGAGTTAGTCAGGATTTGGAAACAAAATCATCCCATAGATGAGGAGAGCCACAATTTCCTCAAAAGCTTGCAGGTCCAAAGAATTCCAACAGTTTTGGGCTTTCTCAAAAAGAACTTTGCTAGGAAACCTTTGACACCACTCCTTGTTTCCCAATGAGTTGTGACATCAGATGAGTGCAAGTGTAGAGCTTGAGCAATCTCTTTTGGCTTTGGGTGTTTTTCTGTACCGTTGAAAGGTAGTTGATTGAGAATGGGAATTCTCAAGATTCGGGAGAATTCTTTCAAAGTAGGAACAAGTTAATAGTCGGGAAATGAGAAGCAATGGTGTAAAGGATCAAAGAACTGAAAAAGCACCTTCATCATGTCCTCATCTGTGTTGGAGGTGACGAAGTTGAGTAGGCGACCATGTCTCTCGGTGAATGGAGAGTTTTCAGAAATCCTTGAAGCTATCTCCTTAAGTTGTGGAGGGATCCTTACAAGGTTGATTTGAATAGTTTTCCTGCGAAGAGAATCCATATCCTACAAAACAAGAACAAAGATGAATCCCAAAATCCATGAAATGGTTAGTGAAGTTGTATGATGTTATGATTTTCATTATGTTATGTACAAGTATGTATATACAAACAAAGCAAACAAGTCCTTAGGTTTAGGCTTGCATGGAGTCTCATAGGCAAGTACCCTCTTGAAGTTTAGTTGGCTCAACATGTCCTAGTAATAGTAACCGGGTTCTAAGGAGCTCAATATCACTGGTCTGTTTCCTTCGTCATTGTTTCAGCACAAGCCTCTTTAATGGCGACCGAAATATCCCAAGAAAACAAACCTCAATGAGTGTAGTATCGAGTATCTACCAACTTCGGACTGCACCAAAGCCGGTCATCTCACTACATCCTAAAGGCCAAGTTGGTCAAGTAAAGGTTCTACAAGTTCATTAGTGCTTCATGACATCACTCAGCAGCCCCGTATTCTCTTTGATTAACTCAAAGGCTACCGGTACCCACAAATATGTCGCACTAACGTAGTTATTTCTTAGACCATGTCGGTATACCCCATACAGTTTCCACAACGTATTGCTACTTACCTATAAGGTATCCCAAATCCGGGTAGAGGATTCAAGCCCAACCAAAGAACCATAATGTAAAGCAAACAAATCAAACAATGAAGGCAATTAAATGTGATCTAGCCCTAAGGTAACCCCACTTTTAAAATTTCCCCCACCAGAG
The DNA here is from genome assembly GCA_948472305.1 of Vicia faba. Lineage (NCBI taxonomy): Eukaryota > Viridiplantae > Streptophyta > Magnoliopsida > Fabales > Fabaceae > Vicia > Vicia faba. The sequence continues at coordinate 654,072,600 of OX451738.1, forward strand.
TCGCCAGTTCTGTGATACGGTGGAAGAATTGACTTAAAGGTTTTGCGTTTGATCGCAAATGTTGCGGTTAGCAAGAGTCGTCGTCGACTTTTCTTTTATACAAAAGGAAAGGTGAAAAAGCACAGGAAATACCTTTGATATTATTCCTTAAACCAATTGACCATTTTCTAGGTAAAAAATCAGAAATTTCCCTTTCCCAGTCAAAACCCTAATTTTGACCATTTTGCCCTTTTGGAGATTTGATCAAATTTCTTGAGGAGTTGTGGTCCAAACTTGATCAAATGATACATATGAGTCTAAAATGTTGATGTGGATAAAAAATTATGAAGTTTGACTGTAAATTGACCATGATTGACTTTTTCCCCAATACAACTGATTTTTAGGTCAACTGCTCAATTGACTGATCAAAAATGTGATCCAAGGCTTGAAACTTGACATGAGTGTGATACGGTGGGAGAACTGACTTGAGGTTTTGCGTTTGTTTTTGCAAATGTTTCGGTTGAGCAAGAGTCTCCACCGACTTTTTATTTTATCCTAAGGAAAGGTTAAAAAGCACAGCAAAAACCTTTGAGATGTTTTCTTGGGTTCGGGGAGTAGATTATAGAAAGGGAAGGTATTAGCACCCTTTCTATCCATGGTTATCCATGGTCTCTTAGTTACTTGCTTAGATCAACTTGCTCTGAGTTGAGGAGAGATTCTCACAAGGTTGACTTGGATGGTTTTTCTGCGAGGAATTTCCATGACCTACAAAACAAGAACAAAGATGAAGATCTAAACCTTTGAAGTGGTTAGTAAATGCATATGATGCTTTATGATGTTCATGATGTATGCACAAACATATGTACAAGCAAATCACACCAAACCCTAGTTTCAGGCTTGCATGGGGTTTCATAGGTAAGTACCCTCTTGAGTGTAGTTGGCTTAAAAACCTGTCCTATAAATAGTAACCGGGTTCTAAGGAGCTCAATATCACTGGATTGTTTTCATTGTTCATTTTTTTGGTTTAGCCACTTAACTAGCGACCAAAATATTCCAAGAAAACAACCCTCAATGAGTGTAGTATCGAGTATCTACCAACTTCGGACTGCACCAAAGCTGGTCATCTCACTACCCCTAATGAAAGGCCAAGATGGTCAAGTAAGGTTCTAGGTCATTAGTGCTTAGTGACATCACTCAGCGGCCCCGTACTCTCCTTGATTGAACTCAAGGGTTACCGGTACTCACAAATATGTCGCACTAATATAGCTATTGCTTCGACCGTGTCGGTATACCCCGCATAGTTTCCACAACGTATTGCTATCTATGAATGTTTCCTAAAATCCAGGTGTAGGATTGTAAACCCAAACAAGAGATCCAAGATATAAAGCAATCAAAACAAACAATTAGTCATGCAAGAGGGTGATCTAAGCCCTAAGGTTACTCAACTTAAAATTACGTCCCCAGCAGAGTCGCGAGTTTTGTGATACGGTGGGAGAACTGACTTGAGGTTTTGCGTTTGTTTTCGCAAATGTTTCGGTTGAGCAAGAGTCGCCACCGACTTTTTATTTTATCCTAAGGAAAGGTTAAAAAGCACAGCAAAAACCTTTGATATGTTTTCTTGGGTTCGGGGAGTAGATTATAGAAAGGGAAGGTATTAGCACCCTTTCTATCCATGGTTATCCATGGGCTCTTAGTTACTTGCTTAGATCAACTTGCCTTGGTTTTCAATTGTTTGAAATGGTGCTTTGTGTGTGTGGGTTTGAAAATGTTTTGAAAAGAGGCCAATGTGGTGGCAACCTTTGTAATGATCCATGTTGGGATGTATACAAAGGTGTATGTCTTTTGAAAAGGTTTTCAATGTTTTTAAAAGTTATTTTGAGAGTGTATTGATGTGTGGTTTGAAAAATAGGCAAGTGTTTTGTTTTGCAAGTTGGCAAGTAATCAAGAGCTATCTACCCTAAATTTCTCAAAGATCTTTGCTATGTTTTAACCCTTTTAACAATTTTGTTCCACCATTGTATTTGGTGGACAATCTTGTGTTAGGATGTGAAAGGGACGGGCGTGGGTCATTGTTTAGACCATAATTGCAATGGTGCCAAGTATCTTTGGGCAATTTTTTTAAGGGACTTGATCATTTTTAGGCAACTTTCAAAAGCGTCATCGAGGGACTATGATCATTTGAATTGTGTTGTTTTGCCCAAAGAGACCTAACATGCAATATGGCCCATTATTGAAGGCAACAAGTGGAATACCCTAGGGGTGAAAGTGTGATTAGTGTTGTCCATTTTCATGCTTGTTTATCTTGAAGTTAGGTCAAACTATTTTGGTTAATTGATTTGCATACAAACGCTAATTCTAACATGGCCTAATTAGAAAGCTTTTAAATGCGAAAAATAAAAGGTCCTAAATTATTACAACACAATATATGGGATGGGGGGTACAAATGTTCAAATGGGGGTATTTTGACAAGAAATTAAACCCTAAACTATTACAATCCACATGGAATTTACAAGGTATTTAGTTACACAATATTCAAATAAAATAAAATAAATATGCAAGATGCAAAAATGATTTTTATATGTATGTGAAAAAGTATTTTTTATGTGTCAAATAAACAAAAATAAAATTAATTAATTTTTGGGATTTTTATGCATTTAGGGCAAAACCCTAATTCTACTAAATAAAATATATTTATTATATAACATATACAATATTTATTAATTATGTACAAAAAATAAATAAAAAAAGAAAGTATGTAAAAAAAAAGTAATTTTTAAGTTAAATATTAGTAAAAAATGAAATGTATTATTTTATTGTGTTTTTAACCTAAATGTATTAATAAATACATAAATATTTATAATATTCACTAAATACTAAATATATGTATAAAAATAATAATATTTAATATTTACAAAAAAAACATTTTTTATAAAAAGTTTTTCAAAGGTAAAATAGAACAAAATTCAGAAAATAAAAAGTATTTGTATTATTTTAGTATTTTAAATAAAAGAGTATTTGTGTATTATTTATATGTACAAATATCAATTTAAACAAATAAATGCCTAATAAATACAAAAATGGTTTGAAAAATATTTTTTTATATTTTTAATATTATGAGAAAAAATAAATAAGTCAGAAATAACAAGAAAATTCAAAAAAAAGTTTCAAATAAGCACAATGGGCCAAGGGGGTTCAAAAGTGAAAATGTGGTGCAAATAAGAAGTCAACTCAGGCCCAGCCCAAGAAGACTTTGTCTTCAACCTCTGAACCTGTTTGAACAACCACCAACGCGCGTTTTCCTATCTCCAGATTCCTTGATTTTTAGCACAAACTTACAACACAAGAAATGTAGAGCATCAAACCACGATTCTGGACATATAAAGAACTCATCCTAACTCTCAGAAATGAGGGAGAATTTCTCCCTCCCTAATTCTTAACCTAACTTTTTATCAATGTTCAAACCTCAAATTCTCATAGCATACGCAAAATAAATGGAAAGTAAAGATATGTATAGCTTCAGGGACATGAGCATGACATTTTTTTATTCACAAACTTAGAGCTAATTCTTCCTACATTGAGAGATAGAAGTCCAAAGATTTACCTGTTCAGTTGGAATTGTGTGCAACAATGGAGATGCTTACGAGGCAAGGTAATGATTTGTATAGCTTGCTTGATGTCCAAGGATGCTATTCCAATGCTTGGTGTGCTTTGAAACCAAGTGAATCGTGTTATGGCACACCAACTGCAAAACAGAAAATATGAAAATGGTGATGTGGGTTAGGGGTGTTACAGGTCGTGTTTAGGGTTTGGAACAGTTTCAAGGGATGGTGTGGGATGTGTTTGAAGTGTTTTTGGCCAAGGTGCACGATGGAAATGAGCTAGCCAAGTCCAAGTGCAGAATACCCTATTTTTGTGCAGTTTAATGGTGATTCTATGTTTGATGATGTTTGGAACTTGGTTGGCTTGTGTTTCAGCTTATGTTTGATGTTTAGAATGTGTACAATAACTTTGCTTAAGCTTGTGTTTGCTGAGATGAGAGTTGGGAGTTGTTATGTCAAGTTTCTTCTTACTTAAGCAACAAAATGCCAAGTTGTTTTCTAGACTGATGGAGGCCCCTCTAGTGTGCTGCTAAGCTTGCCCTTGATCAGTGGGATTAGCTCAAAAACTTGTGCCAAAGAGATTTGCTGTGTACCTCTTGATTTGCAAGTTGACATAAAGTTTTCACTTTTCAAAAATGGACATAATGCTTTTTCTACTTATGGCTTAATTTTGCATACAATGCTTGAACACACAAAATAAGGCCTTGGCACAATGATTTAGCATTAAATTTATGAGTGCAAATAGGATATAGGACCTGTAATCAAGGAATGCAAGCTGAGTTCAAAATTGCCTAAGTGTATGAACATGAAAATTGGCCATAAACAAAGTGAGCTTTTCCCATATTGCCAAATTCGATTCTCCCTGACCATGAGGTTGTTTGATGAGTTCTTGGACATTTTGGAAAGCTTGGAATGTGTAATACAATCCATCTTTGTAATGCAAATTAAAATTCCAAGTGGAATTATGTGAAAAGTGGTCTTGAAGTTAGGCAAAAATCTTGCCTAAAATAGGTCAAAATTTCTCTAAGTTAAGAATGGTTTGGTACCCTTGTTCCAAAAATTGTAACTTGAGCTACAAGCTTCTTTTGAGAAAACTTTGTGAATCAAAGTTGTAGATTTTGCAATGGACTACAACTTTCATGTTTTGACTTTTCCTTGAATCCAAATGCATCTTGATGAGAAAGTGGGACAAAGTTAGGAAAAAATTAGGGTTTTTCATAACATAGAAAAATTCTAAGTTATGAAAAATCTTCATTTCAAACCCTAATTTGTGATTTTTGATTTCTTGATGAACAAGTTTCATTATTTGGCATGTTTTGATGAAAAATGAATCTTGACACTTGATTTTGACCAAAAAGTCAAAGTTTGACTTTTCAGTATACAGTCAAAAATTGATCAATTGACTGGAAAATTCAACTGTCAATCTTGTGTATTTGGGATCTTTTGAACTTGTTGAGTATGTCAAGACAATTCCATGGGGTCCTTGAGTCCATATGTGAGCTTGGTTTGCCATTGGCAAGGTCAAATAGTACAAAATTGCCTTTGTGCAGTCAAAACCCTAAAAATGACCATTTTGCCCTTTTGGTGATTTGATCAAATTTCTTGTGGAATTGTGATCCAAACTTGATCAAATGATCCATATGAGTTCATAATGTTGATGTGGGTCAATTTTCATGAGGTTTGACTGTCAATTGGCCACAGTTGACTTTTTTCCCAATACAGCTGATTTCTAGGTCAACTGTCCAATTGACTGGGCAAAGGTTGGAATCAAGGCTTGAAACTTGGTATGGATAAACTTGGGGGTCCAACATGAAGCATGAAAGTCATCTTAGGCATTTTAGGTCAAAATATCTTTGTGCAAACACAAACCCTAATTTGGGCCAACAGTGCTAGGAGAAGTCTTGCAGAGGAAACCCTAACTGGATCTTGAGCTCCAAGGGCCTTGTGATGAGAAAATGTTGAAAGAATGGGAGGGAAAATTTTGGGGTACAACAGTTGCCCCTGTTCAATCTTCTTGAACCTGAAGAGTTAGATTGGCAAGTTTGCCTTTCGTGACTCGAGGGTAAAAGGAGATTGGACACTAGAGTGCCCTGAAATTTGCACTCGCATGTTGGAGTATCAGCAATGTGATGTCGGGAATGGGTTTATAGAAGCCATTTGGAGAGATGGTGGACAGGGAGATGGGCTTATAGATGCCATCTGAAGGTGTGAGAGAACCTTATCGGGAATGGGATTATAGATGCCATTTAGAAGTGTTGATTGCATAAGAGATTCCTTAGCGAGAACTTGCGCATTTTGAGAAAGACAGATGTTTTCCTGGCTTGTTACAGGTGTTGATCTTCAATCTCTTCATGCAGATACGCCCTGGCTAGATACAGGTGTCAAGTCTACAATTGGTTGCTCACAGATATGCCCTAGCTGGATACAGGTATCGAATCTGGAATTGTCGTCTACAGATATGCCCTGGCTGGATACAGGAATCGAATCTGGAATTAGTCGTCAACAGATATGCCCTGGCTAGATACAGGAATCGAATCTTCAAACTCTTCAAATGTGCCCTGGCTAGATACAGGAATTGAATCTGGAATTAGTCGTCAACAAATATGCCCTGGCTAGATACAGGTGTCAAGTCTACAATCGAATGCTCACAGATATGCCCTGGCTGGATACAGGTATCGAATCTGGAATTGTCGTCTACAGATATGCCCTGGTTGGATACAGGAATCGAATATGGAAATAGTCGTCAACAGATATGCCCTGGCTGGATACAGGAATCGAATCTTCAAACTCTTCAGATGTGCCCTGGCTGGATACAGGAATTGAATCTGGAATTAGTCGTCAACAGATATGCCCTGGCTGGATACAGGAATCGAATCTTCAAACTCTTCGGATGTGCCCTGGCTGGATACAGGAGTTGAATCCGGAAACTGATCACTCACAGATGTGCCCTGGCTAGATACAGGAATCGAATCTGGAATTGTGACAGTTGAAGGTAGTCATCTTTTGGATTGTCTTTCTCCCTGAAAAGGAAAAACATCAGTTGCATGCAATGTCATGATGTATGAAATGCATGATGTCATGACATTCAAAATGAGATAGTGTTGTATGCACTTTATCATGTATGTAAGCAAGATGTACGAAATGTGAAATGTTTATGAATGTATCTTCATCTAGGAAAATAAATCCTTGACGACCGGCCGAGGAATTAAATCCTGGGCTGACGTTGAAGAGTAGAGTTCTTCGTTTCTGCTAGGGATGATGGTTGCAAGAATACACCGGTAGGAGAAGATAACTCCGTTGGGGAATAAACTTGTTGGAGAGATTACTCTGAGGGGAATTACTCTGCTGGAGTTTTGACGAGAGCTCCGCTGAGGATTTCAATGATGGACTCCGCTGGGGATAACAATGATAAACTCCGCTGGGGATTCTGTTGATAAGTTAGGTTGGGGAACTTTGATGAGCTCCGCTGGGGATAGGAAGAACTTCGCCGAGGGCGATCTTCTGTGGTAATTAGCTGAGGATAACCCAGTTATAAGCCCTTGTGAGGAATAACTTTTGAATGAAAACGGGGAGGGACGTTCGTATTCTGCGGGGAATAAGCTTCCGGAGTCTACCGGGGATAAGCTTCAAAACTTGCTAGGGACATGGACTCCAATTTTCCTAGGGAAACCTTAGGACTGTACTGGAAAATGGTTCCACTGGGGTGTCTATATTCCGCCGGGGAACAATCTCAGATCAAGACTACCGGGGATGCTTGCTGAGGAATGCCTATACTCCGCTGGGGAATGTTGATATCTTCCGGAGATACCCAACTTCCTTTAGGCTGGTCGTAGACTAACTCTGCTGGAGGAGAGTATTGCTGACTTGCTAGGGGAATAGGGTGCCTATTGCAGGGCTGATGATAGACTAACTCTCCCTGGGGAGAGTATTGCTGAATCTTGTCTTACTCTGTGGGGAGTTGAGGTAACTTGGTCACATTCTTCAGTTGAACCTACCTTGGTACCTTGGCGGAAAGAGCAACTAGACTGCCTGGACAACTCTACATTGCCCCTGTTTCTGATGTCACTTGTAATCAGTCCTTTGTTTCGCATGCAAGTATTTATGAATTAACAATTTAATGTCAAATTCATATATCAAAAATGAACATTGGACGTTCTTCGCAAGACAAAACAGAAAAAAGGAAAAACAATTGGCAATTTGTTTGGAAAAGTGAATTTGTATTGATTTTGAAATTTGCCTGTAAATATGCATTTTTTGTACAAGAGGTTGACGTCCTAGTAAGAGAGCGCCGCCGAATAACATAAAGTTTATACAATTTTGAAAAGGAAACAAAACAGCTATGTGAACAACATTCCCACTGGGTTCCAACTCTACTATCGCCTTTATGTCTTCAAGCGTCTCATCACTTTGCTGCTTAGTTGAAGATGAAGCTGATTGATCGATGCCGAAGTCTGAGCCCGATAGTTGATGCCGAATTCTGGATGCAAGGTGATCCAATGAGACATAGTGTTACGCTTTATCCCTAACTTTTGCATGGACCGCCCTTTCGGGTTTTCAGTCCACCGGGATACCCATTTTTGCCCAAGCCGCCTTTTCAGGTTTTCGACTTGCCGGGTGTACAGATTCTTTTCATTTCATCCCTTATTTTTTCCCGAACCTTTTTGGTTCGCCAGGAAGCCCTTATTTTTGCCTAGGTATGTCAACCTAGCGGGTCTTTTATTCATGCGTAGTATCTTTTTACTATGTCTGCATTGGCGGGGTGAGGAAGGTCGTCACCATCCATGGTGGTTAGAATCATGGCTCCTCCTGAGAACACATGTTTAACCACAAATGGCCCTTCGTACGTAGGGGTCCATTTGCCCCTGGGATCACTTTGAGGAAGGATGATGCGTTTGATTACCAGGTCCCCAACTTGATACTCTTGTGGTCTGACTTTCTTGTTAAATGCCCTGATCATCCGTTTTTGGTACGTATGACCATGGCAAATAGCAGTGAGTCTCTTTTCGTCAATTAGGTTTAATTGATCAAGTCGAGTCTGGATCCAGTCATCTTCACTCAATTCTGCATCTTTCATTATCCGGAGAGAGGGTATATGGACTTCAATCGGCAAGACTGCCTCCATGCCATAGACCAAGGAAAAGGGTGTTACCCCGGTTGACGTCCATGCTGAGGTACGGTACCCATGAAGAGCAAATGGTAACATTTCGTGCCAATCTTTGTAGGTCACTGTCATCTTCTGCACAATTTTCTTGATGTTTTTATTTGCCGCTTCGACAGCTCCATTCATCTTCGACCGGTAGGGAGAAGAGTTGTGGTGTTGTATCTTGAATTGCTCGCAGAGCTCAGTGATCATCTTATTGTTAAGATTCGTACCATTGTCTGTAATGATTCTTTCCGGGACGCCGTACCGACAGATCAGGTTATGCCGAATGAAACGTGCCACTACGCTCTTGGTTATGGTGGCGTAGGAAGCTGCTTCCACCCACTTTGTGAAGTAATCAATTGCTACCAAGATGAAGCGATGCCCGTTGGATGCCTTCGGTCGGATCTCGCCGATCATATCAATGCCCCACATTGCAAAAGGCCAAGGTGCCGTCAGGACGTTCAGAGGAACCGGAGGGATGTGCACCTTATCAGCATAGATCTGGCATTTATGACAAGTTCGAGAATGTTGGTAACAGTCGGCTTCCATTGTGGACCAGAAATATCCTGCCCGAAGGATTTTCTTTGCCATGGTATGTCCACTGGAATGTGTCCCGAATGTACCTTCATGTAGTTCTACCATGATCTTCTCTGCTTCAGTCTTATCCACACAACGCAGTAAAGTTGAATCATGATTTCGTTTGTAGAGAATGCCATTGTTGAGGAAGAATTTTGCCGCAAACCTTCTCAGGAACTTCTTGTCATTGACCGATGCGCCTTCGGGGTATTCTTGAGCTTCCAAATATCTCCTCACCTCATGATACCAGGGTTTTTCAGTTACCTCTTCGGCCTCAAGATCGTAGCAGTATGCAGGTTCGTCCAACTTACAGATAATGATCCGGGGAGCCTCGTTGTCCCATTTGACTTTGAACATTGAAGACATCGTAGCTAGTGCGTCTGCTAACTGATTCTCCTCTCTTGGGAAGTGTTCAAAAGTTATCTCTTCAAAGTGGGGAAGCAAAGTCAACACATACTCCTTGTAAGGAATAAGATTTGGGTGTTTCGTATCCCACTCGCCTTTGATCTGATTGATCACGAGAGCGGAATCTCCGAAGACACCCAGAAACTTGATCCTTAGGTCGATTGCAGCTTGAAGACCCATGATACATGCCTCGTATTCTGCCATGTTGTTGGTGCAGTTGAAACATAGCCGGGCGGTGAGTGGAGTATGAGTACCTTTAGGGGATATGATCACAGCGCCGATGCCGTTACCCAAAGCATTCGAGGCTCCGTCAAAATGCATAGACCATCGGGATCCTTCCTCAGGTCCTTCATCCGTTCCAGGTACTTCACAATCAGTTACTACCATGATATCTTCGTCTGGAAATTCAAAGTTCAATGATTGGTAATCGTCCACAGGTTGGTGTGCCAAATGGTCTGCCAATACACTTCCCTTGATTGCTTTTTGAGTTGTGTATTGGATGTCATATTCCGTCAAGATCATTTGCCATCTTGCTATTCTTTCGGACAGAGCGGGCTTTTCGAATATGTACTTGATTGGATCCATTTTTGAAATCAACAGAGTAGTGTGAGTCAACATATACTGTCTCAGCCGGCGAGCAGCCCATACCAGAGCGCAGCAAGTTTTCTCGAGCAGTGAGTACCGAGTCTCACAGTCGGTAAACTTTTTGCTCAGGTAATAAATAGCGTGCTCTTTTCGGCCAGACTCGTCATGCTGCCCCAGCACACACCCCATTGAGTTGTCGAGTACTGTCAAGTATAGTATTAGAGGTCTCCCTTCCACTGGTGGCATAAGAATGGGTGGTTCTTGGAGATACTCTTTTATCTTCTCGAAAGCGGCCTGACATTCGTCGTTCCAACGTACTACTTGATCTTTCTTCAGCAATTTGAAGATTGGCTCATAGGTAGTAGTTAGATGCGAGATGAATCAGGCAATGTAATTCAGTCGTCCTAGAAAGCCTCGGACTTCTTTCTCTGTCTTGGGAGTCGGCATATCTTGTATGGATTTCACCTTGGCAGGGTCCACTTGAATACCTTTGTCGCTTACAATGAAACCTAGCAATTTTCTAGACCTCACCCCAAAGGTGCATTTGTTTGGGTTCAACCTCAGCTTGTACAACTTCAGTCGGTCAAACAGCTTCCGCAGATGGTCAAGGTGTTCTTCCTCAGTTTGGGACCTTGCAATCATATCATCGACGTATACTTCAATCTCATGTTGGATCATGTCATGAAATAAAGCAACCATGGCACGTTGGTAGGTTGCCCCAGCATTTTTCAACCCGAATGGCATGACCTTGTAGCAGAAGGTGCCCCAATGAGTAACAGAGGTAGTCTTTTCCATATCTTCAGGAGCCATCTTGATCTGATTATACCCTGAAAAACCATCCATGAAGGAGAACACCTTGTGTTGAGCAGTATTGTCAACAAGAACGTCGATGTGAGGCAGAGGGAAATCGTCCTTAGGGCTGGCCCTGTTCAAATCCCTGTAGTCAACACACATTCTGACTTTACCATCTTTCTTTGGCACCAGAACCACGTTGGCCACCCACTGAGGATAAGAAGTTACTGCTAGAAACCCGGCATCAAATTGTTTCATAACATCAGCTTTGATTTTCTCGGACATCTCTGGGCGCATGCGCCGGACCTTCTGTTTTACCGGAGGGCAGTCTTCCTTGGTAGGCAGGTGATGAACCACAATGTCAGCATCCAAACCAGGCATGTCTTTGTAATACCAAGCAAATATTTCCATGTAATCATGCAACATCTAAATCAATCGTTGTTTCACGCTGAGCTCTAGATTGGCACCAATCTTGACTTCTTTTCTATCTGTCTTGGTACCCAGATTTACCGTTTCCACTGGCTCTTCATGCGGCTGAATGGCCCTCTCTTCCTGGAGTAGCAGTCTTGCAAGTTCACCAGGAACTTCACAATCATCTTCACCCTCGTCTTCGGCTAAGTTGATCGGATTTTCGAAGTCATAACTGGCAGTAGTAGAGTTATTACCAGTGAGATCCAGAGTGGATTGGAACTTGTATAAGTGAGTGTGTGTAAATATAGCTGTTTTGTAATATATATAACAAAGAAAGAAAAAGAGCACAAGATTTGAAATGCAACAAACGTCCAATGTTTTGATTAATGATTTATGAAAATGTCATACAAAAAGCCCTCACAAATGGAGCGACGGTGCCCCGGGTGGGACACCGAGCCAATAAAAGTTTCAACATATTGTTTGTTACAAATTGAAAACAAAAGAGTTCATTACTGAGTGACAAAAGTAATAGGTGTAAAATCTTTTGCCGTCCAGTTGCTTGGTCCGTTGTTGGTTGTCGGGTAGATCCAACTGTCAAATTCCGCTTCCTCTACGTCATCCTCAATAGCATTCACTCTTGGGTTGGTGATGAACACCGGAGGCTTTCTGATCCTTTCTTTGCGAACAACCCTCTGAGCCTCTGTAGTGAAGCCCAGCCCAAACTTGTCGGTCTTTTGAGTGAAGTCAGGAAGTTGACCCCAGTTTGCGCACTTGCCTTTCTCAATCACTGCCCGGGCATCCTTCAGGGAAGCCATCTTCAAAGGAAAGTCTTCTTCAATCACTGTCTCAGCTGACGCCAATGTTGGAGGTACCTCTTCAAAATGTTGAAAGGGGGTTTCAATAAACTCCCCGTCCATTTCAATATACCGGAATGAATTCAGATGACTTACCATGTATTCCTCCTCTCCCTGCACAGTAACAATCTTCCCTCTGACAGGGTATTTGAGTTTCTGGTGTAGAGTGGATGTTACGGCCCCATCCTTGTGAATCCAAGGTCGACCCAGCAAACAGGAATAAGATGGACGAATATCCATCACGTAGAACGTTGAGTCAAAGACTTGGGAACCCACACGAATAGGAATGTCTACCTCACCATGCACTATCCTCTTAGAACCGTCGAAGGCTCTAACAATGATGTTACTAGGCTTCAATTCCAGGCCCTCACAATCCAACCGATCTAAGGCCTTCTTGGGCAATACATTCAGAGAAGAACCGGTGTCCACCAACACGTGTGCAAGAGTAGTGCCCCTGCATTCTATGGAAACATGCAGGGCATCATTGTGGTTTTTTCCCTTGGCGGTAAGATAAGTATCCGAGAAACCCAAACCATTGTCAGCGGTTAAATTAGCCACACAGTCAGTGAATTGATCTGCAGATGTCTCTTGCGGCACATGGGCCGTCTTCAGAAATGAAATCAGGGCCTTGGCGTGGGCCTCTGAGCACAGCAGCAATGATAGCATAGAGATCTTGGAGGGGGTATGCCCCAGCTGTTCAACGACATTGAAGTCACTCTTCTTAATGATTTTAAGGATTTCCTCCATCTCTTGCTGGGAGGCTTCAACAACGGTCTTTTTTGGTGCCTCCGTCCAGGCAGGCAAATCGGTAGCAACTCCTTTGCCCCGACCATCAGAGGACTCGGCGGCAGTGGTAGACACAGGAACTTGATTTGGAAGGGAAACATGCACACTTGCGGGTGTGATGATAAGAGGTTTTCGGATTACTGGTGGTGCAATGTCAGGCGAGAAGAGCCTGCCACTGCGAGTAATTTTGGCGGGACCAGTGATGTTACTGATACTGGTACCGGTGTTGAACTCCTGCTTCACTCCAAGCACATACACATCTGCCCCATAGTGCCATGGGACAGCCTTGTCAGATTCATAGGGGAGGGGCCCCGGAACAGTAATGGTAATGGGTGCAACAGACATAATTTTGACTGGCTTCCTCGGGGGAGCCTTGGTAGGATTGTTGAAAATTGTGAAGACAGATACTTCTTCAGCGGGAACAAAAGGAACAGCAGTCTTCTTGAACAGAATCTCCTTGCTATCCATCAGGCTTTGGATGCCTGACTTCAACAGCGGACAACCGGTAGGGGTAACAGCACACAGGAGGCAACCCTTGCTACAACCTGGAAATAAACCGGCTAGCAATAGATTCCTCTTAACAGTCAATAGAGGGGTAGCAACATCATTCACCGAAACAGCATACAAGTCTTCCTCAACGGCATTTACTCTATGCTGGGGCATAGGAGCAGTCACAACATTTGGCCTCTCAGGCGCCTCAAACTGTATCTCCTTCGCGTCAATAAGGTCTTGAACCTTATTTCTCAGGGCCCAGCAATCATCAGTAGAATGCCCCGGGCTATCGGAGTGATAAGCACAGCGGGCATTTGGATTATACTTAGGAGATGCAGTATTCAAAGCCTTCGGAGCCTCTCTGATGGTCACCAAGTTGGTCGATAGCAGTTGCGGCAAGATTTGTGACAAGGTCATACTCAACCGAGTGTATTTCCTTTTGGGCCTCTCACCCCTTTGTTGATTGTACTGCTGAGGAGCAGCAACAGGTTTTGAAATTACCAATGCATTGACGGCTTGGCGGCGTTCTGGCTTAACTTGTCTTCTAGGACCATAAACGGCACTAGCTTCCTTCTTGAAAGGCTTCTTCTCAATACTTGCGGAGGCACCTTTCTGTATCTTTCCTGACCTGATGCCAGCTTCTATCCTTTCACCCGTCATGATCAAATCTGTAAACCCAGCGGAGGAATTACCAACCAGATGATTGAAGAATGGACCAGACAAGGTCCCTAGAAACATGTCAACTAGTTCACGGTCAGTCAAAGGAGGTTGCACCCTGCCAGCCAGATCTCTCCATTTTTGTGCATATTCTTTGAATCCTTCGCCCGTTCCCAGTGACATACCCTGAAGTTGGGTACGCGTAGGAGCGAGGTCAGAATTGTACTGATATTGTCTATAAAATGCGGTAGCCAAATCCTCCCAATGTCGGATACTGGTTCCATCTAGCTGATAGAACCACTCAAGTTGTGACCCCGAAAGGCTATCTTGGAAGAAATGGATCCAAAGGTTCTTGTCTGCCGTGTAAGGTTGGATCTTCCTTACGTACGATCTGAGATGCAGCTTAGGACAGGAAGCCCCGTCGTATTTTGCAAAGGCAGGCGCCTTGAACTTGTGTGGGATTACCACCCCAGAAGATAAACCTAAATCTCCGAAATCCAGCTCCAGCACATTTTGAATCTCCATGGCACTTAAACGGTCTTCTAGTTGTTTGTATCTGTCTGCAGCAGGAGGGTACTGTTCATCATTGTAATCCATCTCGTTGTCAGAGACTGCAGGACTAGGAGCCCCTCCCCCTTGGGGACTGTCTTTCTCTGTAGAGGAAGTAGCTTGATCAGCCTCATTATGGAGTGTATTCCCAAACCTGCGTCCAGTGTTGAATAACGCAGTCCTCTTCTTCTTCTTCTTCTTCTTTAAGATTAGAGCCTTCAACTCTTGTTGACCTTGGGCTAAGCTCATGACCATTTCTTGAAACTGGGCGTTCTGGGCCTGGAGGGCCTTGATTGCTTGTTCACTGGATGATTCAGGATTCATGATGACTGTTCAAAATAAACAGCGAAGAAGATTAAGCAACCTGTAGAAAAAGGGGTACCTGTTATGCACATGATGCATGAGATGCTATCTATGCAATGCATTCAAGGATTTTAGAAATTCACAATTGTTGCAGACAAAAGAACGCACGTCATATTAATAAGAAGAAATTTGTTAGTACATAAATGCCCCATGGGCCAAATATTACAAAAACAACTTCTCAAGGTAAAAAGACGTTGCGCATCCTCTTTGGTGCGATGTAGGTGTTAAGGGTCTCTTGCTCATGGAGTCGACGGGTGAGATCTAGAACCTTCTTCTCGCTGGCGTAAAAGCTGGCTTCAAAAGTGTTCCGTTCCTCCTTGAGTTGGATCCAACTCTTCTGCATCTCCTCCCACGATGTAGGCATGTCAGGATGTAGGATGGTGTAGGGAACCTCTCCTTCCTTAACGGGCTCTTTAATCACAGGGAGAACATGAGGATAAGGCATCATTAGACTCTGGGTTCGGGCTCGTACCCATTTGAGATAAGGCTCAAGAGGGATGGAGTTCTTGTGCCCCAGGGTCTTGCTATCAACCTTCTTGGGCATCCTCCAAGCTCTGATGAATCTTTGGCGAAGTCCTTGCGCATCGTTGTCGAAGTCAAAGACTAGGTCAGGAATCAACATGTCGTGAGGGCCATCCCTCCGTGCATATCCAAATTTCCTCAAAGCTAGGCAAGGGTTGTAGGTAATTCCCCCTCTAATGCCAAGTAATGGAACATTAGGGAATTCTCCACAACGATCGACGATGATGACATTTTCTCTGGACCGAGAACACCAATGTACATCAGAGTGAGTAAGAGTCATCAACCGTTGGGACCACCTTGAGCCTTGGTCATTCTTCAAGACAGATTGTGGAAGGTGCGAAATAAACCACCTTGCAAGGAGAGGAGTACAGCACATGAGAACGCCCCTCTTTCTCATTGTTCGTGTGTAAAATGAGTGGAGGATATCCCCAAGCAATGTTGGTATTGGATTTCTGGACAAGAAGATTTTGACGGTGTTGACCTCTACAAGCTGGTCAGGATTTGGGAACAGGACCAACCCATAGATAAGGAGTGCCACAATTTCTTCAAAGGCTTATAGGTCCAATGAGTTCCAACACTCTTGTGCCTTTTCAAACAAGAATTTTGCTAAGAAGCCTTTGACACCGCTTCTAGTTTCCCAATGCCCCTTGATGCCAGATGCTGTAGATGTAGTGCTCGAGCAACATCTTCAGGCTTTGGTTCCTTTTTCGTACCGTTGAAAGGTAGCTGATTAAGGATAGGAATTCTCAGGAGTTGAGAAAATTCCTCCAAAGTGGGCACCAACTGGTAGTCGGGGAAAGTGAAACAGTGGTGAAGAGGGTCAAAGAACTGGAATATCACTTTCATCATGTACTCTTCAATGTTGGTGTTGACTAAGCTGAGCAGTCTACCATGTCTTTCACTGAAGGGAGAGCTTTCCGGAATTCTTGATGTGAGCTCCTTGAGTTGAGGAGAGATTCTCACAAGGTTGACTTGGATGGTTTTTCTGTGAGGAATTTCCATGACCTACAAAACAAGAACAAAGATGAAGATCTAAACCCTTGAAGTGGTTAGTAAATGCATATGATGCTTTATGATGTTCATGATGTATGCACAAACATATGTACAAGCAAATCACACCAAACCCTAGTTTCAGGCTTGCATGGGGTTTCATAGGTAAGTACCCTCTTGAGTGTAGTTGGCTTAAAAACCTGTCCTATAAATAGTAACCGGGTTCTAAGGAGCTCAATATCACTGGATTATTTTCATTGTTCATTGTTTTGGTTTAGCCACTTAACTAGCGACCAAAATATTCCAAGAAAACAACCCTCAATGAGTGTAGTATCGAGTATCTACCAACTTCGGACTGCACCAAAGCCGGTCATCTCACTACCCCTAATGAAAGGCCAAGATGGTCAAGTAAGGTTCTAGGTCATTAGTGCTTAGTGACATCACTCAACGGCCCCGTACTCTCCTTGATTGAACTAAAGGGTTACCGGTACTCACAAATATGTCGCACTAATATAGCTATTGCTTCGACCGTGTCGGTATACCCCGCACAGTTTCCACAACGTATTTCTATCTATGAATGTTTCCCAAAATCCGGGTGTAGGATTGTAAACCCAAACAAGAGAGCCAAGATATAAAGCAATCAAAACAAACAATTAGTCATGCAAGAGGGTGATCTAAGCCCTAAGGTTACTCCACTTAAAATTACGTCCCCAGCAGAGTCGCCCGTTCTGTGATACGGTGGGAGAACTGACTTGAGGTTTTGCGTTTGTTTTCGCAAATGTTTCGGTTGAGCAAGAGTCGCCACCGACTTTTTATTTTATCCTAAGGAAAGGTTAAAAAGCACAGCAAAAACCTTTGAGATGTTTTCTTGGGTTCGGGGAGTAGATTATAGAAAGGGAAGGTATTAGCACCCTTTCTATCCATGGTTATCCATGGGCTCTTAGTTACTTGCTTAGATCAACTTGCCTTGGTTTTCAATTGTTTGAAATGGTGCTTTGTGTGTGTGGGTTTGAAAATGTTTTGAAAAGAGGCCAATGTGGTGGCAACCTTTGTAATGATCCATGTTGGGATGTATACAAAGGTGTATGTCTTTTGAAAAGGTTTTCGATGTTTTTAAAAGTTATTTTGAGAGTGTATTGATGTGTGGTTTGAAAAATAGGCAAGTGTTTTATTTTGCAAGTTGGCAAGTAATCAAGAGCTATCTACCCTAAATTTCTCAAAGATCTTTGCTATGTTTTAACCCTTTTAACAATTTTGTTCCACCATTGTATTTGGTGGACAATCTTGTGTTAGGATGTGAAAGGGACGGGCGTGGGTCATCGTTTAGACCATAATTGCAATGTTGCCAAGTATCTTTGGGCAATTTCTTTAAGGGACTTGATCATTTTTAGGCAACTTTCGAAAGCGTCATCGAGGGACTATGATCATTTGAATTGTGTTGTTTTGCCCAAAGAGACCTAACATGCAATATGGCCCATTATTGAAGGCAACAAGTGGAATACCCTAGGGGTGCAAGTGTGATTAGTGTTGTCCATTTTCATGCTTGTTTATCTTGAAGTTAGGTCAAACTATTTTGGTTAATTGATTTGCATACAAACCCTAATTCTAACATGGCATAATTAGAAAGCTTTTAAATGCGAAAAATAAAAGGTCCTAAATTATTACAACACAATATATGGGATGGGGGGTACAAATGTTCAAATGGGGGTATTTTGACAAGAAATTAAACCCTAAACTATTACAATCCACATGGAATTTACAAGGTATTTAGTTACACAATATTCAAATAAAATAAAATAAATATGCAAGATGCAAAAATGATTTTTATATGTATGTGAAAAAGTATTTTTTATGTATCAAATAAACAAAAATAAAATTAATTAATTTTTGGGATTTTTATGCATTTAGGGAAAAACCCTAATTCTACTAAATAAAATATATTTATTATATAACATATACAATATTTATTAATTATGTACAAAAAATAAATAAAAAAAGAAAGTATGTAAAAAAAAAGTAATTTTTAAGTTAAATACTAGTAAAAAATGAAATGTATTATTTTATTGTGTTTTTAACCTAAATGTATTAATAAATACATAAATATTTATAATATTCACTAAATACTAAATATATGTATAAAAATAATAATATTTAATATTTACAAAAAAAACATTTTTTATAAAAAGTTTTTCAAAGGTAAAATAGAACAAAAGTCAGAAAATAAAAAGTATTTGTATTATTTTAGTATTTTAAATAAAAGAGTATTTGTGTATTATTTATATGTACAAATATCAATTTAAACAAATAAATGCCTAATAAATACAAAAATGGTTTGAAAAATATTTTTTTATATTTTTAATATTATGAGAAAAAATAAATAAGTCAGAAATAACAAGAAAAGTCAAAAAAAAAGTTTCAAATAAGCACAATGGGCCAAGGGGGTTCAAAAGTGAAAATGTGGTGCAAATAAGAAGTCAACTCAGGCCCAGCCCAAGAAGACTTTGTCTTCAACCTCTGAACCTGTTTGAACAACCACCAACACGCGTTTTCCTATCTCCAGATTCCCTAATTTTTAGCACAAACTTACAACACAAGAAATGTAGAGCATCAAGCCACGATTCTGGACATATAAAGAACTCATCCTAACTCTCAGAAATGAGGGAGAATTTCTCCCTCCCTAATTCTTAACCTAACTTTTTATCAATGTTCAAACCTCAAATTCTCATAGCATACGCAAAATAAATGGAAAGTAAAGATATGTATAGCTTCAGGGACATGAGCATGACATTTTTTATTCACAAACTTAGAGCTAATTCTTCCTACATTGAGAGATAGAAGTCCAAAGATTTACCTGTTCAGTTGGAATTGTGTGCAACAATGGAGATGCTTACAAGGCAAGGTAATGATTTGTATAGCTTGCTTGATGTCCAAGGATGCTATTCCAATGCTTGGTGTGCTTTGAAACCAAGTGAATCGTGTTATGGCACTCCAACTGCAAAACAGAAAATATGAAAATGGTGATGTGGGTTAGGGGTGTTACAGGTCGTGTTTAGGGTTTGGAACAGTTTCAAGGGATGGTGTAGGATGTGTTTGAAGTGTTTTTGGCCAAGGTGCACGATGGAAATGAGCTAGCCAAGTCCAAGTGCATAATACCCTGTTTTTGTGCAGTTTAATGGTGATTCTGTGTTTGATGATGTTTGGAACTTGGTTGGCTTGTGTTTCAGCTTATGTTTGATGTTTAGAATGTGTACAATAACTTTGCTTAAGCTTGTGTTTGCTGAGATGAGAGTTGGGAGTTGTTATGTCAAGTTTCTTCTTACTTAAGCAACAAAATGCCAAGTTGTTTTCTAGACTGATGGAGGCCCCTCTAATGTGCTGCTAAGCTTGCCCTTGATCAGTGGGATTAGCTCAAAAACTTGTGCCAAAGAGATTTGCTATGTACCTCTTGATTTTCAAGTTGACATAAAGTTTTCACTTTTCAAAAATGGACATAATGCTTTTTCTACTTATGGCTTAATTTTGCATACAATGCTTGAACACACAAAATAAGGCCTTGGCACAATGAGTTAGCATTAAATTTATGAGTGCAAATGGGATATAGGACCTGTAATCAAGGAATGCAAGCTGAGTTCAAAATTGCCTAAGTGTATGAACATGAAAATTGGCCATAAACAAAGTGAGTTTTTCCCATATTGCCAAATTTGATTCTCCCTAACCATGAGGTTGTTTGATGAGTTCTTGGACATTTTGGAAAGCTTGGAATGTGTACTACAATCCAACTTTGTAATGCAAATTGAAATTCCAAGTGGAAGTATGTGAAAAGTGGTCTTGAAGTTAGGCAAAAATCTTGCCTAAAATAGGTCAAAATTTCTCTAAGTTAAGAATGGTTTGGTACCCTTGTTCCAAAAATTGTAACTTGAGCTACAAGATTCTTTTGAGAAAACTTTGTGAATCAAAGTTGTAGATTTTGCAATGGACTACAACTTTCATGTTTTGACTTTTCCTTGAATCCAAATGCATCTTGATGAGAAAGTGGGACAAAGTTAGGAAAAAATTAGGGTTTTTTATAACTTAGAAAAATTCTAAGTTATGAAAAATCTTCATTTCAAACCCTAATTTGTGATTTTTGATTTCTTGATGAACAAGTTTCATGATTTGGCATGTTTTGATGAAAAATGAATCTTGACACTTGATTTTGACCAAAAAGTCAAAGTTTGACTTTTCAGTATACAGTCAAAAATTGATCAATTGACTGGAAAATTCAACTGTCAATCTTGTGTATTTGGGATCTTTTGAACTTGTTGAGTATGTCAAGACAATTCCATGGGGTCCTTGAGTCCATATGTGAGCTTGGTTTGCCATTGGCTAGGTCAAACAGTCAAAAATTGCCTTTGTGCAGTCAAAACCCTAAAAATGACCATTTTGCCCTTTTGGTGATTTGATCAAATTTCTTGTGGAATTGTGATCCAAACTTGATCAAATGATCCATATGAGTTCATAATGTTGATGTGGGTCAATTTTCATGAGGTTTGACTGTCAATTGGCCACAATTGACTTTTTTCCCAATACAGCTGATTTCTAGGTCAACTGTCCAATTGACTGGGCAAAGGTTGGAATCAAGGCTTGAAACTTGGTATGGATAAACTTGGGGGTCCAACATGAAGCATGAAAGTCATCTTAGGCATTTTAGGTCAAAATATCTTTGTGCAAACTCAAACCCTAATTTGGGCCAACAGTGCTAGGAGAAGTCTTGCAGAGGAAACCCTAACTGGATCTTGAGCTCCAAGGGCCTTGTGATGAGAAAATGTTGAAAGAATGGGAGGGCAAATTTTGGGGTACAACAATGAGTAATCTTGGGGGTCCATAATGATCCATGAAAGTCATATAGGGCATTGGAAGTTCAAAAATCCTTGTGCAAACTCAAACCCTAATTTTGGTCATCAGTGCTTAAGGAGGTGTCTCGAGATGATCAAACCCTAGTGCAGTCTTGAGTCTAAGGAGATCTTGTGAGCAAATTCTTGATAAGTGAGAGGGAAAATTTTGGGGTACAACAGTCGGGGTTCTTTCAAATAGGATCTCATGACTATTTATCAAGCGTTGAGTACCTTCTTTCAGCCATTTGCATCCACTCACTTGTTTGGAACATCAATTACAGTCATTCAAACAGCCAGGGAAAACCCCAGCTCTCAGTAGATTCTCTTTAACAACAGACAGTGGAGTAGTCAAATCTTTAACAGAGGAAACAAAAACAGCGTCTTCAATTGCATTGACACCTTTGCCATGATTTGGAATTGGTGCAGTTATAACATTCGAAGTTGAAGGTGGATCGAACTCAATAATTTTGTTGTCTATCAGGTCTTGAATCTTATTCTTCAGAGCCCAACATTGATCAGTTTCATGCCCAAGGCTGTTGGAATGATACGCACACTTGGAATTTGGATTATACTTCGGTGATGTAATATTTAGATTTGATGGTGGATCACGCAATGTTACCAAGTTGGCCTTCAATAAGTGTTGCAAGGCTTGGGACAGTGACATATTAAGCCTCATGAATTTTCTTCTAGGAACTTCAGGTTGTTGATGGTTTGCTTGTTGTTGTCTTTGAGAAGATGGAGGATTAGAGATAAAAATAGCATCAACAGATTGGCGATAGTCTTTTTTGATATGGCTTCTTGAACCATATACGACATTGGTTTCTTTATTTCCAGTAAATGGCTTCTTCACAATGTTTGATGTAGAAGAAGATGCCATGGGAATTTTTCCACTCTTGATACCACTCTCGACCCTTTCACCAGTCAGAATTAACTCAATGAAACCGGATGATGAGCTCCCAATTAGCAAGTTGAAAAATGGGCCAGTTAATGTTCCCATGAACATGTCCACCAGCTCTCTGTCAATCAATGGTGGTTGAACTCTACCAGCAAGGTCCCTCCATTTTTGTGCGTACTCTTTAAACCCTTCGTTAGTACCCATTGTCATTCCTTGAAGTTGAACTCTAGTCGGTGCCAAATCAGCGTTGTACTAATATTGACGGTAGAAAGCAATGGCCAGATCTTCTCAAGTATGAATGTTGGAACCCTCCAACTGGTAAAACCATTCTAAATGAGTCCCAAACAGACTCTCTTGAAAGAAATGTACCCAGAGCTTCTTGTCAGTGGTATATGGTTGTATTTTGTGAACATAGGACCTCAGGTGGAGTTTTGGGCATGAAACTCCGTCATGCTTAGCGAAGATTGGAATTTTGAACTTATGTGGGATAACAACCCCAAGTACCAAGCCTAAATCACCGAAATCCAAGCCAGGTACAACTTAAATTTCAACAACTTTCAACCTATCCTCCAGTTGCTTGTACTTATCCTCAGCCGGTGGATACTGCTCATCAAAGTAGTATTCATCCTCAGACACATGATCATTTGCACCCCTAGCACGAGTGCTCCTTGCATCTTCATCTTGGTTTTCGTCTTCCTTGGATGACTCTTCAACTACTTGCACTTGACGAACGGGACCTTTAAACCTTTTCCCGTGTTGATCAGTGCCTTCTTCTTGGTCTTCTTTTTGGCTTCCAGAAGTGACATCAGCCCCTGTTGTCCTTTGGCCAGGGTCATCAAGGTTTCTTGGAATTTAGAATTCTACTTCTGAAAGTCTTTCACGGTATGCTCGATATCCATCGTACTGAAATAAATAGTAGAAAGATGAGGAAACATGTGCTTGAAAACTTGCATATGTTATGATGCATGAAATGCGTATGCAGATGATTTTAAGGAATTTTAATATTTAAATTTGTTTAGACAAAGAGGGAACAAACATTAATTTCATTAATAAGCTCAAGCGGTTATAAGATGCCTCTTGGGCTTACAATTGAAGAAACAAAATAATACAAAATAAACTCCTAAAACAAAAGAACTCAAGCTTCCCATAAGCGCATCCTCTTTGGTGCAATGTAGGCATTCAAACTCCGCTCTTCATGAAGTTGTCTTGTAAGCTCCAAAACTTCTTCTCGCTTGCGTAGAACTGGGTTTCAAAGGTGTATCGCTCCCATTTGAGTTGAATCCATGATCTTTTCAACTCCTCGAGAGTAGTCAGCATGTTAGGATGAAGAATAGTATAAGGAACATCTCCCTCGACAATAGGATCCATGATGATAGGTAGGATGGCCTTATATGGCATCATGATGTTTTGAGCGCGAGATCGCACCCACTTGAGATAAGGCTCCAAAGGAATGGAATTCTTATTCCCCAATGTCTTGCTATCAACTTTGTTCACCATGCCTCAAGCTTGTATGAATCTATGACGATAACCTTGGACATTGTTCTCACAGTCGAATGAAATTCCTTGGATAAGTGTATCGTGAGGACCATCCCTCATAGCATACCCAAACTGTCGCAAAGCCAAACAAGGGTTATAGATGATTCCTCCCCTAATGCCAAGGAGAGGGACATTAGGGAATTCCCCATAATGATCAATGATGATAATATCCTCCAAAGATCGAGAACACCAATGAATATCTAAATGCGTAAGTGACATTAATATATTAGACCATCTCATGCCTTGCTCATTCTTTAAAACAAATCTAGGTAGGTGCAAAATAAACCACCTAGCCAACAAAAGAGAGCAACACATAAGAATTCCTCTTCTCTTCATGGTGCGAGTGTGAAGAGAATGTAAGATATCTCCAAGCAAGGTAGGCACCGGGTTACGAGATAGAAAAACGTTGACTGCATTCCCATCTATGAGTTGGTCCGGGTTAGGAAACAGTACCATCCCATAGATTAGAAGAGCCACCACTTCTTCAAAAGCTTGCAAATCCAGAGCCTCCCAAAATTGTTAAGCCTTCTCAAACAGAAACTTGGCTAGAAACCCTTTAACACCACTTCTTGTTTCCCAATTTACCACAACATTGGACGGTTACAAATGTAAAGCTTGAGCAATCTCCTCAGGTCTTGGTTCTCTCTCAATACCAGTGAAGGGTAATTGATAAAGAATAGGCACTCCTAAGATTTGAGGATACTCCTCCATAGTAGGCACTAATTGGTAATTAGGAAATGTATAGCAATGGTGCTTAGGATCAAAGAATTGGAAAAGCACATGTACCATACCCTCTTCAATGTTTGTTCTAACCAAGTTGATGAGACGACCATACTTCTTCATGAATGGAGAATCATTGGGAACCCTTAATGCTAATTCCTTTGGTTAGTGCAAATGCAATGGTATGATGTCATGATGTTATGTACAAGTAAACATACACAAGAAAAGAAAACACGTCCTTAGGCTTAGGCTTGCACGAGGTTTCATTGGTAAGTACCCTCTTGAAGTTTAGTTGGTTCAGCCTGTCCTAGAAAGTGATCGGGTTTTAGGGGATCTCAATATTATTGATCTTTCTTCATTAGGAATTGTTTCAGCGCAAGCCTCTTTATTGGCGACCGAAATATCCCAAAAGTCAGATCTCAATAAGTGTAGTATCGAGTATCAACCAACTTTGGACTGCACCAAATCCGGCTATCTCACTACTTCCTAATGGCCAAGCTGTTCAATTAAAGGTTCTAAGGTTCGTTAGTGCTTCATGACACCACACAAAGGCCCTGTATTCTCCTTAATTCGCCATAAGGGATACCAGTACCCACAAATGTGTCACACTAACATAGCTACTGTCTCAACCATATCGGTCTACATTGTACACTCTCCATAATTTTTTCTATTTACCTAATGATGTTCCCCGATCCAGGTAGAGGATCAATACAAACCCAAACAAGGACTTATAATTGTAAAGAAAATAAATCAAACAATGAAAGCATTTAAATGTGATCTAGCTCTAAGGTAACCCCACTTTTAAACTGTTTCCCCAGCAGAGTCACCAGTTCTGTAATACGGTGGGAGAACTAACTTGGGTGTTTTGTGTTTTATCACAATTATTGTGGATAGCAAGAATCACCACTGACTTTTCTTTTATCCAATAAAGGAAAGGTGGAAAAGAACAGGAAATACCTTTTGAGAATTTTCTTGTGTTTGGGGGGTAAGTTATGAAAAGGGAATGTGGAAGCACCCTTTTCATATGTAGTTATCTACAAGCTCTTAGTTTCTAGCTCACTTTGAAATGCTTTGTTTGAAATGTGTTTGTGATTGTTTTTAAAATTATTTTGAAAAGTGCCTTCGTTTAGGCGAACTTTGTAATGATTCTCGTCTCTATAAGAATGTATACAAAGTGTTGACTTTTGAAAATATTTCGTTTTTTGAAAGTGTTGGTGTGTTTGAAAGATGTTGTTTTTGAAAATGTTATAAGAAAGCAACTATGAACGTCCTACCTACTCAAAAATTCTTTATTCATTTCCTCCTCCTTTAGATATTGATATCTTACCATTGATTGGTAAGA
This sequence comes from Vicia faba, assembly GCA_948472305.1. Classification (NCBI taxonomy): domain Eukaryota; kingdom Viridiplantae; phylum Streptophyta; class Magnoliopsida; order Fabales; family Fabaceae; genus Vicia; species Vicia faba. Next base: position 654,098,670 of record OX451738.1, read on the forward strand.
AGCCCTATCATTGGATGTGAAGGGACATTAAAAGGTCATCGAGGGACTACGATCTTTTTTTTCCGGGGGTCTTTGCTAAAGCGTCCCACATTCGAGGGGCATGACTGTATTTTTTCCGAAGGCAACAAGCCAGGTTAACCTACAGGTGCGCGTGTGAAAAGTGATTTGTTTTCAATTAAGTTTGTTTTGAAGTTAGGGTTATCTAGCAGTTGATTTTCTGTCTTATCATACTCGCCTAATTACTACACAATATAAAGAAAAACAGTAAATTGCAGAAAGTAAAATTCTACGCTATTACGGAGCTTTCGGGAATGGGGGATACAAATTTAAAAATGGGGATAGATCAAATCGACAATGCGATTAAAGTCTAAATAACAATCAATACAACCCAATCGAATTAAAAATGAACATTTAATTAAACTAAAACAATCTATAAAATTAATTAGCAAAATAAATAACACTATAATATTTTTGGTACTTTTTGTTTGTGAGAAATTTGGAAAGAAAATAAAGAATCTATTCTATTATTTTTTTTGAAATTTTGTTTATCATGAAGAAACTTAAACAATTAAAAAGGATGTTGACTAAACAAAAAAAATGTTAATTAACTAATTTTTTCCACAAAATCCCTAAACTAATTTAAAAAATTAAATAATTCGAAATTGTATTTTTGGAATTGAAACTAAAGATTAACAAAATTAAATTTAAACTAAATAAAATTATTAAAATAAATCTAAACTAACTTAAAATTCCAAGTTACTAAATTAATTCTAAAACTAAATTAAGAATTCTAAAATTACAAGATTAATTCTAAAACTGAGTTAAAAATCTAAAATTACTAACTAAATTAAAATTATAAAACTATTACAATAATTCTAAGTCGAAATTAATTATTAAAATCATCTAACTAAAACACTACATAATTATTTACTTAACCTTAAAATAAAATAAAAAGAGCTAAGAAAAACAATAAAAGACATAAAATTAAACTTGACACTAGAATAAGGGTGTAAAGTAATTTATAGGGGTGTGCTGTTTTTTTTTTGAACGGGCTTTAGAATCCAAGAAGTTTTTTTTGTTTACCAAAAAGAAGAAATTGAAATCAGAAAAAAAAAAGAAGAGGAAAATGCCCCAGGGGGTCTCGAACCCGGGACCTTTCCTCCAAACAATCACACCTTAACCAACTGTACCATCTGTTTCATTCATTATTATTATGATTTTATTAATATAAAAGGGTGATAATGATGATGATGATTGGGCCAATCAAGCCCAATGGGCTGACCCAGTTGGGAAAAGGAAAAGAAGGGTTTGGGGAAACCCTAAAGCATAGAGAAAGGCGCTCCGTTAGCTGTCTTGGGAAGAGAATTATGCAGAATTAATTATTATTGTTAGTTTCCAGTAAAACAAAATAAAGGAAAAGAAGATTGAAACAATAAAAAGAAAAGTGATCCTCTTTCTCTCTATACTAAATCGTCATTTTCCGAACCCATTAGTCTATTACCATCAAATCGATTTCCTTCTCATAGCACTCTCTCACGACTTCGTCTGTAAAACAATGAAAACGAAATCCTCTCTAATGCTCTAACCTCTCACCGTAAAACAACAACAACAACATCAGCTTAAGGAAAAGAAACAAATCAAAATCTAGATTGAAGGTCAAACTAGAGTATGAATCTTTTAGGTATCGATTTGAGTCCTTTTCTGTTTTGTTTTTTTTATTGTCTGGAATTTTGTTTCTATTCTTTTCTTCTTTTTTCGTTTTCCTCTGAATCTGGAATTTTGCGTTGTTATATTAGTGTCATCGCGGATTGAGGCAAGCTTGTGAGGTTTTGAGGGATTGAATGGTGAGGTCAATTGCTGAGTTTAATTATGGTGTGATGTTATGAGGCTTGATCGAGTTTGCAGGTTAAATGGGGTGCTGCAATTTTACTATTGAGTTGATGCCTGGGAGCGGAACAATGATGGTAGTTCCGGAGAAGGGCGATGAAGAAGTTTTGCGGATGAGAGATGAGTATATTTTTTAGTTTACTGTATAATTTTTCTGGATTTTTATTTGTGCTATGCTGTCTCGATGCTTTTTTAATGCAGCTTTGGTTTTGCTTATTTGTGTGCAACCTTGGTTGGCTTATTGACTGGTTTTGATGCAGATTTTTGACCTATTTTGGTATAGCTTCTACAGGGCTGCAATGCAGTTTTTTGGGCAGCAATGCACTCTGTTTTTGATAGTATTTTAGTCTCTTGCGTTTGCCCCTTTTTTACAATAGTGCAAGCTGTTTTTATTTTTATTTTTTATAATGACCTTGTTGTTTGAACTTTCTTATTTGTGAACCAAGATATATTTTTTGTGATTTGCAATGAAGACAATTTTTAGCCAATGATATAAAATTGATTGGAAAAGATAAATGAGGCCTTTGTTGGGCTTTGTAAAATGATGAATTCCCTAAACCGCGAATTGATTCTTTCGAGCAATCCCTAATGATAAGAAAAAAAAATATCATTAGGGATTGAACATTTCTGCTATGCTGTCTCGATGCTTTTTTAATGCAACTTTGGTTTTGCTTATTTGTGTGCAACCTTGGCTAGCTTATTGACTGGTTTTGATGCAGATTTTTGACCTATTTTGGTATAGCTTCTACAGGGCTGCAATGCAGTTTTTTGGGCAGCAATGCAGTCTGTTTTTGACAGTATTTTGGTCTCTTGCGTTTGTCCCTTTTTTACAATAGTGCAAGCTGTTTTTATTTTTATTTTTTATAATGACCTTGTTGTTTGGACTTTCTTATTTGTGAACTAAGATATATTTTTTGTGATTTGCAATGAAGACAATTTTTAGCCAATGATATAAAATTGATTGGAAAAGATAAATGAGGCCTTTGTTGGGCTTTGGAAAATGATGAATTCCCTAAACCGCGAATTGATTCTTTCGAGCAATCCCTAATGATAAGAAGAAAAAAAATCTTTGAAAATTTCTATTCTTGTTCCAACATGAATTTTTGCTAACTAATTATCTCTTTTTGTTTACATGTACGAGCAAATTGGACGATAGGGAGAATTGATGAAGAGTGACTTGAAATGCTTGATGAAGACTTGATGATGAATAAATTCCTTTGTAGTTTAGTACATTGTTAGGAATTTTGTAACATTGTGAATTTGTGATTTGAATTTTGAGGTTTAGAAACTTGTAAAGTGTATACCAATTCACTTGTGATTTTAAATAATGAATTCCAATTCACTTGTAAATTTAAACAATGAAGCTTTGTTGTAATCTTTCATTCTTGAATCATCTTGAATTGTAATGCAAGTAAGACAAAAAGATCTTGCAACTTTGTTCTTGAAGTTTTCAAGAAATAAATGAAATTTATCTCAATGGATTTTGTTCTTGCATTCTTGAAATAATCCTCTATAAATTAGGGTGCATTTTGCTCAAAATTCCAAATTCATAAATCTTCTTGAATCGATATTGCAATTTAATTAACGAAGTTAGATACTTGACTTTATGGCATTGGGTACTAGAAGGAAAATTTCACAACATCGAATCCATTCTTGATTCCAATTCAAGTAATCCTGCACTTTTGCACTTGTACTTCAATTCACATAATCAAATGGCGCTTTGAAAAATCCCGTCATGATATGAATGGAAATTAGAACTTGAGAATTTTTCCAAATCAAAACATGACCCATAATTTTTTCAATAAATTCCATAGCATTAAAAGCATAATTTGACTGTGATCTTTAAGGAAGTTTGTAGATGACATTCTTCTAAAGCATTCAAATTTCTGATAATCTTTCGCACGTAATCAGCTCTTGACTCGTAAAGAGAAATTGGAGATGACATCAAGGAGAGTCATACGCAAAAAGAATCACTCAAAAATATCGAATAATAAAGAAGTTACAACAGTTTGAATTTGATCTTGAAAATGTCTACTTTTGATCAATGCAGTTGATTTTCAGTCATCTAAACTATCGACTGAGCAATCTTGCAATGCGAGGTTTGAAACTTGGAACGAACATCCTTGAGAATACATGAAGAACCATGAAGACCATTTGAAATCTTGGAAACTCAATTTTCTTTGAGAAATACCAAACCCTAGTTGCTGACTCAATGCCTAGGAAGAGAATTTGTCTGATCAAACCCTAAGTCATTTTGAATATTTTAGAAACCCTAGGATAACATCTTGAATGAAAAATGGGAGGGAAAATTTTGGGGTACAACACCCAGTTTTCCCATATTTGAAATAAACCACACCAGCAGGAGCATCTCCCCCAGTAGTTCCCAAACCCTGAGCAACTTTCTGTTTACCCTTACCAACTGGGGCATTGTAGAGTTTACCACGGTTTTATTGGTGTTTACCCCTCCTCTCATTGATAATCTTATAGTGAGCATTATTATCCTCTTCATAGATCCTGTAACTATCAAACAAATCAGCAAAGACATGAATCTTCTAGTATCCAATTTCCTTCTTGATCTCTAGGCGCAACTTGTTCTCAAACTTGATACACTTCAAAAACTCAGCTTTTGCCTCGCTATAGGTTGGATAAAACTTAGCCAACTCAGCAAACTTTGTAGCATATTCTATAACCAACATATTCCATTGCTTCAGCTTAAGAAACTCAATTTCCTTTTTATCACGAACGTCTTCAAGGAAATACTTCCTCAGAAATTCCCTACGAAACACAACCCAAGTGATATCTTCATCTGCAACCTCCAATTTCTGACGAGTCTCTAGCCACCAGTCATCAGCCTCGACTACTAGCATATGAGTACCATATTGAACTTTCTCTGCGGGAGTGTAGTCCATCACACAAAAGATTCTCTCGATCTCTTTCAACCAATCTAATGCTTCATCAGGATCATACTTACCCTTGAAGGTGGGCAGATTCTCCCTCTGGAAAGTTTCCAAACTATGAGATCCAACATTCCCGTTAGCGTGCGGCTGATTCTCTGTAGCCTCAGCCATTGCTTCCAAATCAGCAGTAATTGCAGCGTCATTCCTTCCAGCCATCTTGAATTGATAATATTAACATAAATAACGGTTAGAATTCAAATTAACAATACCCGATTGTTAAACAAACTACGACTCGACAACTTGGTCGGACAAACTAACTCACTCTGATACCACTAATGTAACACCTCATTTCTACCCGACGAATAATATTAAAATTAGACTTACAAAGTTTCGGCATACAAATAGGATGCTACACTTACAACATATAAAAACGACATTTAATCGCATGTAAAACAGATACATAACACTTAAAACCTGGATGAACTATAGCGACATAAATTATTCTTTGAAAACAAAACAACTTTTATAATTAAGCAGCGGAATCACTATTTCCAATTCGAATGACATAACATCTTTGTCCAACTGAAACAACTTTAAAAACAACAAAGTACTTAAAAATTCAGCAACGGAAGTAATCACAACAATAAAGCAACAAGAATTCATCCCCTCGAGTGTTACGTATCAGAATGACGACACCGGCTCGAACTGCTGAAGGTAAACAACCTTCACTCTGGATTGCCTGCACGTTACCAACATAGGGGTAGCATTCAAACAGAAGGGGTGAGATATCGAACAATATAATAACGTATGATAAATAATATATTTGAATCAGTTCATACAAAATCACCACTTCACAGCTCTTAAAAACATTTAACATAATCAATTCACCCACATATAACTCAGGATGCAACATGAAATGCGACTTGTTTTTATGCGCATGCACGTGGTACCAACGGAGCAGAACTCCCAACTTAATAATCTACCAGTTAATAGAGGCATCAACAAGGCATAAGGCTACAATATTATATTTTCCAATCCATGCCAACTTGTCGAGCATGAGCTCTCAACTCGATGTGCTATGTATGTGACAACAATATGAATATAATAACAACAACAATAATTCAACAACAACTAAACCCAATTCGACATTGACCATAAGTCTACAACTTAATATCTGCCAATAATTAGAGACATCTCGACAAAATTCATCATCACCTGTCAATTCTCAAATTATAACAAAGTATACAATACACTGTATCACCAAAATATACTACGATGTCCTGTGTAATTATTCGGGCAATTAGACTATATCCGGCTAAGTAGTTTTCTGCTAAAATACTAATGTTTTCCGTTCTACACTACTATTTCCAATTTCATACGATTTACTACTAGTCACTTATTAATTATTTCATCTTTGTTACTAGTTACTAATTTCTTCTCCTATTAATCTATTACCAATATTGCTACTGAAAATTCTACTAAATTACTAATACTGATAACCTTATTAATAGTTCTCTGCTAATTATTAATTCTACTATCTCTCCTGATACTAACATATATCTATTAGTAACCCATTAATCATTTAGGGGGGAAATTACCTTAAGAACTCTAATTATCAAGTTAAGAATGTTAAACGAAATAATTAACCAATTAGCATGCACAAGAGCAAAAAGGGAATAAGAAAAATATGTGCCCCATGACACAATAACCCTACTGCTTGGCACCCCCCCTTTTTCCTCTATGCCGATCAGCACATACACCAAGCCCCTCGACACAACATGTTTTCCAGCCCCCTCATAGACTTTAGTTTGTTAATGATACTAACACAGAATTTTTCAAATTTTCCTTCGATTATCAGCATATTCAAAACAACATGATACAATGCAGTATACAATATATAGATCAATAGAAAGAAATAATTTCCAACAAAAATACTTCATCAATTGTACAGGATAACTATGTAGACAATTTCATAAGTAGCCACCACATAGTAACAAACAAATTCAGATACAACTACAATAATTATATGCACAAAGAAATAATTCTGCACAACCCAATCCCTTCATAATATCTATCATAATTCCCATTATAGAGTCAGAACCCCACCCTTAACTTGGTTTGAAGGTCGCTCTAACTCTCCAATCGAAAACTTAGCTTTGCCTCTTTTCCCTATTCCTCTTCTCTGCTACTTCCTACGTTACTGCTCCAGGACATTCTTAATCTTTCTAATTAACCAAATTCTTATATCAAATTAACCTTATTTCATTAATCCTATTGGGCCTAACTTACACACCCCCAACTTACTACATACCACCATATAAATACGTCCAACAACTTAATCTTATATTATTCTAATATTATTGTGAATATTAATCAACTAAAATAATCAACCAAATAACAACTTAGCAACTTATAGCAACATTTCAACAAATAATTTAAAAATAATTTAATTAAATAATTAATTAAATATCGGGCGTTAGAGAAACACTTGATTTGAATCATGGTTATTACTTGATTTGAGTCACAAGAGTTCGTAACTCGAGTCTGGCTTATTTTGTGATCCGAATACGAGAATCCATAAGTAAAATCCAATTTTCACATGGTTCATGATTTGAATCATGGTTATTACTTGATTTGAATCAAATAGAACAATATCTTGGTTTAAGAGCTCTAACTTGTGATTCAAGTAATGTTTGATGAAATGACAGAAAGACAATTAGCTAGGCTAAAAAAGGGACATTATCAAGGATCAAACAATCTTATTTTATTGTGTAATGAAGGGTCTCAATGGTACAAGAACATAATATCTGAAAAGATTACTATAAAACTCAAATGTGAATAAAATACAACCATATGAATATTAAATGATAACCAAATTTCAAATACGCAAACAAACTATAACGTATACACTCAAATTAGCAAAATGGTCAAAACAAGTAAACGATACCATAAAATAACGCGATTGCACTTTCAGTTTCCCCCTTTTTGATGTTTGGCAAATTTGGAGATGTTATTGGTGACCAATTATTCTGAGTGTTAATTGGAATTTGACGATGAAATGAATCTGGTGAATTTCTTTAGCATGCATATGATGAGTGTACAATACTTTGCTTGAGCTAGAGAAATATCAAAAATAGAACCCAACGAATCTTCTCCCCCTTTGACAAATATCAAAAAGAAAACAAAGATAGAAAAATGAATACACAAATAGTTTAATCCAAGATAACACAAAAGCCAAAAATAGAATGTCACAATAGTGAACTAAGAAAACACCATAAAAAATCTCATACGATGCCACTTACCGCAAACACACAATTTCACAAAATTATCAAGATAAAAATAGCTTAGAGAATCACAAATACCAAAAAGAATACATGACAAAAACTTGTCACACCAGTACATAATCAAAATATAGTGTCAGAGTTCACAAAACAGCCAGTCAGACCAAAATAGAAATAATCAACTACTATTCAATTGTTATGATATAATATGTGTAATACGGTGGGGAAAACTGACTTTTGGTTTTGTGTTTTATCGCAAATGTTATGGATAGAAAGAGTCGCCACCGACTTTTCTTTTATCCAATAAAGGAAAGGGTGAAAAGAACAGGAAATACTTTTTGGGAACTTTTTGAGTAAGGGGGTAGGTTATGAAAAGGGAAGGTGTTAGCACCCTTTTCATCCGTAATTATCTACGGGCTCTTAATCGCTAGCTCACTTTTGAAATGGTCTGTGCTTGTGTATGTTTGAAAATGCCTAAGTGCGGCAATTTTGTAATGATTCTCGTATTGTTTAGAATGTATACAAAATGTTTGTTTCGAAAATATTTATTGGAAAAAAATGTTGTTTTTGTGGAAAGATGTTTTGAAGATGCCAATGTAAGGTTGTTTGCTTTATAATAACTCTTGTATCAGTCCTCAAGAGTATTTATAAAGTGTTTTGGAAGTGATTGTTTTGAAAGTGTGAGGTATCAAAATTGTTTTAGTTTGTGACAAGCGATTAGGAGCGATCTACCTACTCAAAAAGTATTTGTTCTTTTCCTCCTCGTTTAGATAGTGTTATCCTACTATTAGTTAGTAGAAAGCCCTGTCATTGGATGTGAGGGATAGGTGCGGGTCATCATACAGTCATGGAAGGCAACTTGTAGGATGCTTTAGCAATTTTTGTAAGGGACTAAGATCATTTATCGAAGGCAGCATCGAAGGGTCATTAAGGGACTATGATCTTTTAACTAAGGGTCTTTGCTAGAGCAACCCACGTTCGAGGGACATGACTTTTTAAATCCGAGGTAACAAGTGAGGTTATCCTAGAGGTGCGCGTGTTCGAAGTGTTTTGAATTCAGGTATTTTTCTTGAGATTAGGTTTTCTAACGTTGATTTTAATCTTGCCATACAAACCCTAATTACTAACAGTAATAGGGAAAACAGTAAATTACAGAAATTAAATGTCTACGCTATTGTTGTACCCCAATTTTTGACCTAAGATCCCATTTTTATTTTTGCATTTTTTAAGATAAGTCAAGGTCACGAAATACGGTCAGTTTTAACGTCTCACCTTCGAGCTTTGACTATGCGAAGATTGTCAAGTGTTTTGAACATTTTGAGCCTATGTATCACTAATCGCATACAAAGGTGTATGTTCGTGTTTCCTTTTGTGTCATGTGCAGAGACAGGTCTGAATCAAGAGCATCAGGTGTCGCGCCTCAATTAAGGTTTTGAGTCCCCCAAGCCCGAAGTACGGTTGATTGTGGATTCTCGAAGACTGATTCATCAAGGCACAACCGTTGCACCCTTAATGTCGCCCCTAATTTTTTCAGTCGCACATTCATACCATATTTTGTCATTTGGTCACAATCATTAGTAAATATCTTCATTCATCACATTTTGCATCATTAGTCGTATTTAATTTGACCAGAAAAAGTCAGTTTAAATCAAAGTTTGCATCGTCTTTCAGTTGTAAAATACCCGACATTTCACTTCATTCATTTTTATCTGTTTACTATTTTCTTGCATTGCTCCAAGTTGTTTATATGTCGATAATAAAATATTTCGGTTTTATAGACAGACTGTTAAAAGCGATTCGACACTATGCGGGAAATTAGCGAGAAAATATTTCAAGTTTTCACCTTTTACCGATCATTTTATGAATCTGCGTTTCGCGTAGATTATGACGGTATGCTCGCTTTATTTTTTCGGTACAGTTCGAAGTCTCGTTTTTAACCTTAAACGTCTGTTTAGTCTGATATTTTATTATTATTTTATTTTGAGTTTTGACTTCTTGAATATTTTTTCTTTAATCTTTGTGACATGTAGATTATTTTAATGTGTTCATTTTATTTTTTCGGATAAACTTTTGTCCGTTCTTTTATCGTTTTCGATCATTTTGGGTCTTTATTTTTTATTCATAAAATATTCAAAAAAAATCATTTTAAATTGAGTTATTTTTTATAATTTCGGGTTTTATTTTATTTTTGTCATTCAGGGATTTTTTGGTCACAAAAAATATTAATTAGGCTTCGCTTAATTCTCATTGGTCGATAGCATAGTTTGCGGATTGATAGAGATTGAATTCTTATTGGTCGAAAGCATGGTTTGCGGATTGATAGAGATTGGATTTATATTGAACGGCTTGGATTTATTTTGAAATCATAATATTTCTATTCTTTTTCTATTTAAAGGCTTCATTTTTTCTTTGCAAGGGGGGGACACAAGACACAACAAAAATCCTACACAATAATCTCTATCTACTCTTTAACTCTCTATTTTTTTTTCTGCTGACAGTAATCCACCCTTTATCTCCTTTCAATCTCATCAAACTCCCTTATCCATTGTCATACCCTCTCTCCATGCTGCATCACCATCCATTCTCCACCTTGTTATCCCTCTCTTTGCAAAAACCCATAACACCTTTAACTGTCAAAAACAAAAAACTTCCTATCTCTACCAAATTCGAAAATCACCTTTCCAAACCCTAACCTTCAAAACTTCAAGGTTCATCCATGGCTTCAAGGAAACTTAAGGGAAAACTCAAGGTTGGTGAGACAAGTTCTGAACAACAAGATGAAAATGCTCTACACGCACCATCAACAAAAGCCCAAAGGCTCACTTTCGACATTCAGAATCGACATCTCATGCCGGCAAAATATGGTAACCTATCTTCTTTTCCTACTCATTGTTTTGATTTTCCAGAACTTTTGAGGTTTCAACAGATAAATGGTTTAGTTGTTGATCATGGGTATATCTACCCTGACATGATTAATGAGTTTTATCTGAACTTAAACATAATTCCTGAAGAAAATGATATTCTGACTTCTAAAGTGAAAACTAAGGAAATTATTATGGATTTAAAAGTTTTGGAAAATGTTTAGGGGTTATGTTTGTGGGCCAGGCTCTACGTCATGGGTGTATTCCAGAATGGCCTGACTATAACTCAACTGAGTATGTCTTTTCAATATGTCGAATGTCTAAGCAGGAGATTTTGGATAGGCAACAACCTATATCTTCAAGACTTTTTATGTTTGGATCAAACTTATCTATTAGTGATAGGATGTTGCATTTCATTATTATGTATGTGCTCATGCCGAAGAATTCTAATCATTTCTGCATCGGCGATGTGGAGATGCAAATGATTTATACCGTGAAAAAGACAATTTTGATTAATTGGGCATATACCATAATGTATCACATGGACCACCTTCAAGGATTGAGCGGTAGATTAACGTAAGCTAGGTTGATTACCAAAATTTTGCAACACTATAGTGTCAACTTGAAAATAGAACCAAAGCAAGAAATGACCACTAATGATTTTGAAATTAATGACAAAAATGCTTTAAGAAACATTGGCATTGTTTTGGACCAAGATGGAAAGTTTCAATTTCGTGCTGCAAATGCTCCTCCACCGGCTCCGGTAGGCGGGATATTCAAATGAGGTCATCTACAACAAGCCTCCCTCCGTTGTTGCGCATTTCTTCATGCAGTAGCACTCTCTTCATTATTGTTCAAACAACGACAACACCTCATTTCCTCTTGGTAAACTCACTTTCCTTTTATTCTTTCTAATTAATATTGTTGAATTGAAATTAATATGGTGTGTTGTTGTTAACATGATTGGATTAATGTTGAAACTCTGTTGAAGATAAATGGGGTTTATACTTGTTTCACTAATTGATGATGATTTTGATTGGTTGTGTTTGATTTTTGAATCGGTTTTTGATGTTCAACTGAATTGATAATATTAGAAAAGAAAAGTGAAGTGGTGATGTGTTTCTTTTATTTTAAATGGTAGAGTTTTGAAACAATTGTGTAAAAATGGATGTGATGACATTGTTATTCCTATTTGTTATTAATTTGTGCTAGATATCTGAGCTGAGCTGTTAGTGTTGTTGGTTAAACAATAGCATGTTTATGCTAATGGTTAGTTAATTGTGATGAATTTTTGTTGCTTCCCAGATTTGGTTAGATTGACCTTAGTTCGCTTTGAGCTCAACTTTCCATGTTTTGAATATTAGATTGAATAATAGCATGAGTTTCTTTGGTTTTAGTTCATTTGTAAATTGAAATACTGGAATAATTGATTGTTTGGATGCATTCATGCAATTTCATTTCGATTTATACTTTGTTATTACCAACACATGTTCTATTTGTTGCAATTTCATTTGATTTTATTTTTAGACTTCGTGATTACCAACGCAGGTTCTATTTGTTGCAATTTCATTTGATTTTATTTTTATACTTCGTGACTACTAACACATGTTTTAATTGTTGCAATTTCATTTTTTATATCTCTTATGCTACTAACAAGTTTGTTTACTATGAAGGTTTCCGAGAACTGTTTCAAGCGTTCGTTCTCGCATAACGCATTTATACTTTTTCTTTATTCCCTTTTTACCTTACTATTTTGATTTAATATTTGGTACTGTAAATATATACTTGTACATAATATTTCGACTGTATATTTTACTTGTAAATAAATTCAGGTTTTGAAAATATTATTTTCATCGCATTGTGATTTTATTTTTAATTCCAACTAATTCCTGAAAATTGTGCGGACGAACATAAGTTTCCCGTGCTGTTAGATTTCGTCGGTATATCTCTTGTGATGCAGGGATTCTTATCTGACACCGTGAGCTTTATCCACCGTCTTTGCGCTTTATCTGATGCTTGGAGTATTACCTCACATTAGGTTTTTTTTGATGATGCTGTCGGCTTGTGATTTATTTTCACCTAAGGTTTGATATACTCTTAGCTTATTTATCCGTCTGTGGTTTTAATTCCAAGAGAAATGTTTTTTAACTTTGTTGACTTCATGTCATCAAATATATTTGTTACAATCGTGCGAATACCCTCATCCATTTTTTTGCTTGTTTACTATTTTTCCAAACTTAAGATAATTTTCCCAAAAGACTCCATTTTCAAACTCATACCTTTTAAGTCAAAACTTCGACACTAGGTCGTCGCATCTTCAAAATCTCGTCCATACCCATCTTTTAGCCAAACGAATCATTTTAATCAAACAAACAATTTTAAACCAAAAAACAGATATTTCAAAAGGTTCCTGCGGAGTACCGCAGATGCATTGGGTGCTAATACCTTCCCATTGTATAACCAACCCCGAACTCTCGATCTCTTTCAAAAACGCATTGTATTTTTATTACTTTTAAGTATTATTTTACATTGTATATTTTAGGGTTTTATTTCGCTCTTTTCCCTTTTCCCTTGGAAATAATAAAGCGCGGTGGCGACTCTTGCTTTTGCGAGTCAAGTTAATTAATAGCTTGATCTCCGATTTTCACCGCTACAGAATTGGCGACTCTGCTGGGGAAAGATTGACCTCTTGCTGGTCCATCCCTAAGTGGGTTAAGCCTAATTTGTCATATTTGTTTTTTTGTTATTATCACTTGTTTGTTTGATTTTATGTGTATACATTATGATTATTTGGGTGTTGATAATATTTACAAAGGACAAGTCCTATACCCGGACTAAGTTATACTTAGGAATAGGACGGGCAGTATAGTCATGTTAACTTTGAGGGAGTAATCCCGAAGAAGGAGGCATGAGATCCCCCACTCAGTGGAAGGCTCTTTTGAACGTAATATTTGTTTACCGAGTAATCGGGAAGACATTATTATTTTCGACCTGGGAGCCAGAGAAGCTGGGAACCGTAGAACCCTAACCCATCTTGGCCTTTTAGGTGTAGCGCGGAGATTATAACGGAGTAATCCGGAAGTAATTTTTACGCGATGCTACGCTCGGATGAGTTTCTCTTGAGAATATTGCTGATTATTGAGTAATCAAGACGTTGGTAATATCCGAAGGAGGAATGTAGACTCCGGGAACTCTTAGAACCTTGTTCTACAAGTGTGATTAAACCGTTAGTACATACCTTGGGGGTGTTCCTTACCTTGACTCCATGCTCGTGACGTTGAACCTTTCAACTTTATTTGTGACCTTGCTTGTGGTTGTTGCATAGCCATGCATTCATGCATCCATAAAACCCTTTTCATTCGATTTTCAAGGAATTTAGAAGTCTTTCTTTGTAAACATCACAAGTTTCGTCAAGCTCAATGGATCTTGGGTGTTGATGGGGTGAAAACCCTAATCCACCAAAATGGATGATTGATCTTGATGATAACTTGATCAACGCTTTGGTCCAATTTAAAATTCATCTTCCATCTTCATACCTTGATGTTTACAACTTAATACCTTGAAGATCAAATAAAACTCTCTTTTACATTCACATATCATGCATCACTCTATATTTTTTTGTTTCACTTTTAAAAGTCATTTCCAAGTCTTAATTTTTCCTTTGGTCTCACCAGTACAACACTCGCGCTAAGAGGACGATGGAGAATATCAAGCAAGAGGTTTCTGAACCCCGTAGAGAGATGACTATTTTGAAAGCTAGTATGGAACACTTAACTGGTTTGGTTGAAATTCTGGTTGCCGCCCAAGTCAATCCTTCTAGAAGGGAGGAAGCGATGATAAAAGTCTTCACTGAAACTCTAAAATCATTCTCTCATGAGAAGGTGATGGTTAATGCACCTAATGACTTTCCTGACAAAGTGAATGTGGGAGTGCGTCTAGAAGAAGATGTCGGAAAGGGATGTTTATATGAAGATGGTAGCTCAGCTAATGGTGTGAAGAAGTTTGATAATAAATTTTCCAAGAAGAGAACCAGAGGAAGGAATAATCATCATCAGAATCATCATGTTTCTCCTATTCATCAACAGAATCAGCAAGTCCCTAATCAGAGGAAAACCCAGTTTGATCCAATTCCAATTACCTATATAGAGTTGTTCCCTATCCTGATGCAGAGGAATTTGGTTCAGACCCGACCTCCACCGAAGGTTCCTGAGAAGATACATTGGTACTACAAAGCTGATTTGGCTTGTACCTTTCATCAAGGTGCTCCTGGGCATGACTTGGAGGGTTGCTTTGCCTTGAAGATTGAGGTTCAGAAGTTGGTCAAAAGTGGTATCTTGTCATTCAAGAACGTTGGTTTTGAAGTTCAAATCAAGCATGTGTCGAAGAGTAAACACGATTGATGGTCACTTTGAGTTTTGAAGGATGGTTTCGGTGATTCAAGTCCAGATGGAAAGCCTTCCTAGATTATTAACTTATTTACGCTTTTTGTAATTTTTCTTGTTTATCAAAGCATTGTTTGCATGTAAGAACTTTTTTGCATCTGTATGATTATCTTAATACAATGAGTATGTTTGTCTTGAAGAAATTCATTCGTTTCACTCATATTTGTTTTCAAATTTTAAATTTCTTTTGGCATTATGATACCAACTTGTTTCCCATTCTCTTGCCTAGGCAGAGATTGAAGGGAGGATGATGATCTAAAGAACACAAAATCTCTGGTTGTTTGCTTTTGGATAAAATCTTGCTGATGATGTACAGGCATTGTTTCAAATCCCTAAACACTGGAGATATAAGGAAGATAATCCCTTGATAACCCCTTTTGAGCCTTTGAAGCAGAAGTTTCTTTTCTATATGAAAAAACCTTGAATTTTAACCCGGGGCAGGGTAGTTTTTAGTTAATCTGACTGAGTGTTCAAAATTCATAAGGAAGATGTTTTTTGAAGAGAAACTACGAGGGCTATCCTTCATGTATAATGAATCTAGAGGATGTGGAACCACAATGTTATCCCTCATTCATCAAGAAACGAGGCAATCACAATCCTCTCAACAAGCAAAGACAAGCTAATGTCACACATTTTGTTCAAAAAGTCAAAAATCAAGAAAAAAGAAAAAGCCTGCTAAGTCAAAAAACATGAAAACGTGTGACTTAGGCAAAATTAAGGAATCCCGCTGGACTATCAATTCAAAAGAATTAGTTCAGGCAAAAGTTAGGGAAAATAAAAATTGCAAAGAAAAGGACTGCAAAGAAAAGTCCTCAGCAAAGAACAAATTGGTGACTACAAACACGAAGACATGAGGGTGGTTTCTACTCCGAAAGCCTCGTCGTTTCCTTGACCGTCACAAAATCCTTTTGAGAGATGAACACTCATGTTGAATTAACTGAGCATAGGGCTGGAGAACATCATGAAGAATGGGTGGGCACCAAATATTTTGAGCCTTAAAATCTTTTTTCTAAAAACCATGAACCAGACCACGTTACAACCTTCAAAAGTCCTAATTGAAGCAAGGTTATTTTGAAAGCATACTTCAATGAGATAGTGTTCCTGACTCCCATGAATGTTCTAAATAGTTATGTTGGTATCATATGTTCTTCCTATACAAAAATAAATGGTGCTCTAACTCTCAAAATTTGTGCGATATATTTTCAAAATCTTCAAGATTTACATAACTGTTGCATTAGAATTTTCATTCTCATAATAAACTTTTCTAACTGCAAAACATTTGTTTGATATCAAGGAAGCTCACATAAGCACCAGTGATGAGTTTATTCTTTTAAGGCTTGAAACTATGTTGAGTAATTGGCGAATCATTTCAAGAAAAAAATCATATCCAGGGGCATGTCACCTGAAGACCGTAAGCACGAACATGTTGCTTCTCCCAGTTAATGCTTTCCCAACTTGTTTACCCTTTATTGGGGCAAAAGTTGAAGACTTTGTTGTGCCAACTACAATCAATTCGGGGCAATCACGTCGAGATTTATTGAATCTCTCTAAGAGTTTGAAGACACCAGAGCATGGTGAATGCCAGGTCTTTTGTAAAATCCTCTTGAGACGATTTCTCCTCATCAACTATATAGCTTAGGGCATTTTTAGAAGTGAAGTTATTCGCAAGAATCGTCGTGCAACATGCAGCTTATCAGCAGTAAACTTGGGGCATCCAAAATTGGTCCCAGGGGTAATCTAGATTTGTCAAGATATGTGATATGTATTGCACACATTATCAGAGGGTGGTGTTCCCAGTATCTCCAGTTAAGCATGGCTTTTTCCAGCTAAAACATTGTGTTGTTATCCTTTCAATGGATTGTTGACAATAGAAGACTGAACTTTGGGCTTCCTACCGAAAAATATCTTCCTCTCCAAAGAGATTTAAGCCTTGTAAAAGGACCTTGCTCCAATGATGGCCTGTGTTTTATCTCCAGTAATGTTCCCATCCTGTTGAGATTAGCCGAGTGTTGGGTTGTGTTATGATGTCTTTTCATCTCCAGTTTATCTTGTCTATTTGTTTTGTCAGCACATATATGGCATTCATTTATTCATTCACACTTGCATCATGCACGCACAGTTGTATTTGTTAATGTCATTGAGTTCGTATACCTTGGTTATGTCTATTTAAATAGCATATTTGATCTTTCCAAATAGAGTGTCAACTTAAGCAGAAAGTGCGCCTCTTTTCTAATTCCCCACTGAGTTAACTCTCGTGGAAGAATCTTGCTTTAGCTTTCCTTTTCCATCTCTGGATAGGATAAATCCCCATTTGAGTTGTTTCCTCATTGGGTGGAGTCTTGTTTGACTATTTTTCTCTCCAGTTTATTCCTGGATTGAGCTTTGTCTCTTGTGAATGATACCCTGTGAATATCTCTAGGCTGTGAAACCTAGATGGAAAGTGCATTTATTTTGCAATGTAAATACTTGGTCTCCTCAAGAAGGATTTATTCATGGTTCCCCATTGAAGATGAACTTTATTCCCCAGCAGTGTTATCACAACCTTCTTCTGGAATATCGACATGACAACAAGCGACTGACTCTTTATTTGAGCAATTTGATTATTTCTGATTTCTCTACGACAAATGGCGGTCTCTTCATGAGCAGTTTGTCCATCCTCGATGAAATTATTGATTCTCACCTCCAGCAATATCTTCATGATATTTTATGGGTATCTTTGAGAAAACAGCAAGCGGCAGTCTCTTCATGGACAACTTGTATGTTATCAACACTTTTAAAAACAGCAAGCGGCAGTCTCTTCATGGACAACTTGTATGTTATCAACACTTTTAAAAACAGCAAGCGGCAGTCTCTTCATGGACAACTCGTATGTTATCAACACTTTTTAAAAAAACAGCAAGCGGCAGTCTCTTCGTGGACAACTTGTATGTTATCAACACTTTTTGAAAACGGCAAGTGGCGGTCTCTTCACGAGCAGCTTGTACGGAAAACGGCAAGTGGCAGCTTCTTCATGAGCAGCTTGTACGTTAGTATTTTTGGAAGACAACAAGTGGCAGCTTATCTATTTGAGCAACTTGTGTGTTATTGTTCCCTTGAAAACGGCAAGTGGCAGCTTCTTTATGAGCAGCTTGTGGGTTTTTGGCAACAAGTGGCGGACTCTTCATGAGCAGCTTGTGTGCTTTGATATTCTTTGAAGACAGCAAGTGGCAGCCTCTTCATGAACAACTTGTGTGTTTTAATATTCTTTGAAGACAGCAGGTGGCGGTCTCTTCATGAGCAGCTTGTATGTTATTGACACCTTTGAAAGGAAGCAAGTGGCGGCCTCTTTATTTGAGCTGCTTGTGTATCCCCAACAATAATGTCTACTCAGCAAATGGCATCCCTGTCGGAAAAGTCCTGTGGGGAAGTTTGTTATTTTATCCTTTTCAAGCGATATCTTGGTTAAAGAAGAAATGTGTTGCCGTTCTTGGTAAAATTCAGAAATCAGAGATGTTTATCTCCAGCCACAGTGCTGATGTCAATCATGTTGTTTTCCAGCCACAGTGCTGATGTCAATCATTTTCCAGTCTCAGTACTGATGTCCATCATTTCCTTTTCCAGTCACAGTACTGTTGTAAATCATTACCTTTTCCAGTCCCAATACTGATGTAAATCATTCAAGAGTCTCTCATTTGAAGTCTATGACTCTGTTTCCCCAATGGAGTTACAACCTCTTCCTCTGTGGGATTACTGTATAATATGTTTGGTTTCTCCAGCATAGTTCGTCTCATACAACGTCATTCCCCATAAAATTCAAAACATCACATTCATATCATATCGTAAACATAATCGCGGTATCTTAAGGCCAAAAATTGTGTATTCTATATTTAAGTCCCTTCAATCTCGTCGAAATGAAGATCCCAATCTTCATATCTCCAGATAGAAGAAACTTAAATAGGGGCAGCTGTTGTACCCCAATTTTTGACCTAAGATCCCATTTTTATTTTTTCATTTTTTAAGATAAGTCAAGGTCACGAAATACGGTCAGTTTTAACGTCTCACCTTCGAGCTTTGACTATGCGAAGATTGTCAAGTGTTTTGAACATTTTGAGCCTATGTATCACTAATCGCATACAAAGGTGTATGTTCGTGTTTCCTTTTATGTCATGTGCAGAGACAGGTCTGAATCAAGAGCATCAGGTGTCGCGCCTCAATTAAGGTTTTGAGTCCCCCAAGCCCGAAGTACGGTTGATTGTGGATTCTCGAAGACTGATTCATCAAGGCACAACCGTTGCACCCTTAATGTCGCCCCTAATTTTTTCAGTCGCACATTCATACCATATTTTGTCATTTGGTCACAATCATTAGTAAATATCTTCATTCATCACATTTTGCATCATTAGTCGTATTTAATTTGACCAGAAAAAGTCAGTTTAAATCAAAGTTTGCATCGTCTTTCAGTTGTAAAATACCCGACATTTCACTTCATTCATATTTATCTGTTTACTATTTTCTTGCATTGCTCCAAGTTGTTTATATGTCGATAATAAAATATTTCGGTTTTATAGACAGACTGTTAAAAGAGATTCGACACTATGCGGGAAATTAGCGAGAAAATATTTCAAGTTTTCACCTTTTACCGATCATTTTATGAATCTGCGTTTCGCGTAGATTATGACGGTATGCTCGCTTTATTTTTTCGGTACAGTTCGAAGTCTCGTTTTTAACCTTAAACGTCTGTTTAGTCTGATATTTTATTATTATTTTATTTTGATTTTTGACTTCTTGAATATTTTTTCTTTAATCTTTGTGACATGTAGATTATTTTAATGTGTTCATTTTATTTTTTCGGATAAACTTTTGTCCGTTCTTTTATCGTTTTCGATCATTTTGGGTCTTTATTTTTTATTCATAAAATATTCAAAAAAAAATCATTTTAAATTGAGTTACTTTTTATAATTTCAGGTTTTATTTTATTTTTGTCATTCAGGGATTTTTTGGTCACAAAAAATATTAATTAGGCTTCGCTTAATTCTCATTGGTCGATAGCATAGTTTGCGGATTGATAGAGATTGAATTCTCATTGGTCGAAAGCATGGTTTGCGGATTGATAGAGATTGGATTTATATTGAACGGCTTGGATTTATTTTGAAATCATAATATTTCTATTCTTTTTCTATTTAAAGGCTTCATTTTTTCTTTGCAAGGGGGGGACACAAGACACAACAAAAATCCTACACAATAATCTCTATCTACTCTTTAACTCTCTATTTTTTTTTCTGCTGACAGTAATCCACCCTTTATCTCCTTTCAATCTCATCAAACTCCCTTATCCATTGTCATACCCTCTCTCCATGCTGCATCACCATCCATTCTCCACCTTGTTATCCCTCTCTTTGCAAAAACCCATAACACCTTTAACTGTCAAAAACAAAAAACTTCCTATCTCTACCAAATTCGAAAATCACCTTTCCAAACCCTAACCTTCAAAACTTCAAGGTTCATCCATGGCTTCAAGGAAACTTAAGGGAAAACTCAAGGTTGGTGAGACAAGTTCTGAACAACAAGATGAAAATGCTCTACACGCACCATCAACAAAAGCCCAAAGGCTCACTTTCGACATTCAGAATCGACATCTCATGCCGGCAAAATATGGTAACCTATCTTCTTTTCCTGCTCATTGTTTTGATTTTCCAGAACTTTTGAGGTTTCAACAGATAAATGGTTTAGTTGTTGATCATGGGTATATCTACCCTGACATGATTAATGAGTTTTATCTGAACTTAAACATAATTCCTGAAGAAAATGATATTCTGACTTCTAAAGTGAAAACTAAGGAAATTATTATGGATTTAAAAGTTTTGGAAAATGT
This sequence comes from Vicia faba, assembly GCA_948472305.1. NCBI lineage: Eukaryota > Viridiplantae > Streptophyta > Magnoliopsida > Fabales > Fabaceae > Vicia > Vicia faba. The sequence continues at coordinate 654,119,889 of OX451738.1, forward strand.
TTAGGGGTTATGTTTGTGGGCCAGGCTCTACGTCATGGGTGTATTCCAGAATGGCCTGACTATAACTCAACTGAGTATGTCTTTTCAATATGTCGAATGTCTAAGCAGGAGATTTTGGATAGGCAACAACCTATATCTTCAAGACTTTTTATGTTTGGATCAAACTTATCTATTAGTGATAGGATGTTGCATTTCATTATTATGTATGTGCTCATGCCGAAGAATTCTAATCATTTCTGCATCGGCGATGTGGAGATGCAAATGATTTATACCGTGAAAAAGACAATTTTGATTAATTGGGCATATACCATAATGTATCACATGGACCACCTTCAAGGATTGAGCGGTAGATTAACGTAAGCTAGGTTGATTACCAAAATTTTGCAACACTATAGTGTCAACTTGAAAAGAGAACCAAAGCAAGAAATGACCACTAATGATTTTGAAATTAATGACAAAAATGCTTTAAGAAACATTGGCATTGTTTTGGACCAAGATGGAAAGTTTCAATTTCGTGCTGCAAATGCTCCTCCACCGGCTCCGGTAGGCGGGATATTCAAATGAGGTCATCTACAACAAGCCTCCCTCCGTTGTTGCGCATTTCTTCATGCAGTAGCACTCTCTTCATTATTGTTCAAACAACGACAACACCTCATTTCCTCTTGGTAAACTCACTTTCCTTTTATTCTTTCTAATTAATATTGTTGAATTGAAATTAATATGGTGTGTTGTTGTTAACATGATTGGATTAATGTTGAAACTCTGTTGAAGATAAATGGGGTTTATACTTGTTTCACTAATTGATGATGATTTTGATTGGTTGTGTTTGATTTTTGAATCGGTTTTTGATGTTCAACTGAATTGATAATATTAGAAAAGAAAAGTGAAGTGGTGATGTGTTTCTTTTCTTTTAAATGGTAGAGTTTTGAAACAATTGTGTAAAAATGGATGTGATGACATTGTTATTCCTATTTGTTATTAATTTGTGCTAGATATCTGAGTTGAGCTGTTAGTGTTGTTGGTTAAACAATAGCATGTTTATGCTAATGGTTAGTTAATTGTGATGAATTTTTGTTGCTTCCCAGATTTGGTTAGATTGACCTTAGTTCGCTTTGAGCTCAACTTTCCATGTTTTGAATATTGGATTGAATAATAGCATGAGTTTCTTTGGTTTTAGTTCATTTGTAAATTGAAATACTGGAATAATTGATTGTTTGGATGCATTCATGCAATTTCATTTCGATTTATACTTTGTTATTACCAACACATGTTCTATTTGTTGCAATTTCATTTGATTTTATTTTTAGACTTCGTGATTACCAACGCAGGTTCTATTTGTTGCAATTTCATTTGATTTTATTTTTATACTTCGTGACTACTAACACATGTTTTAATTGTTGCAATTTCATTTTTTATATCTCTTATGCTACTAACAAGTTTGTTTACTGTGAAGGTTTCCGAGAACTGTTTCAAGCGTTCGTTCTCGCATAACGCATTTATACTTTTTCTTTATTCCCTTTTTACCTTACTATTTTGATTTAATATTTGGTACTGTAAATATATACTTGTACATAATATTTCGACTGTATATTTTACTTGTAAATAAATTCAGGTTTTGAAAATATTATTTTCATCGCATTGTGATTTTATTTTTAATTCCAACTAATTCCTGAAAATTGTGCGGACGAACATAAGTTTCCCGTGCTGTTAGATTTCGTCGGTATATCTCTTGTGATGCAGGGATTCTTATCTGACACCGTGAGCTTTATCCACCGTCTTTGCGCTTTATCTGATGCTTGGAGTATTACCTCACATTAGGTTTTTTTTTGATGATGCTGTCGGCTTGTGATTTATTTTCACCTAAGGTTTGATATACTCTTAGCTTATTTATCCGTCTGTGGTTTTAATTCCAAGGGAAATGTTTTTTAACTTTGTTGACTTCATGTCATCAAATATATTTGTTAGAATCGTGCGAATACCCTCATCCATTTTTTTGCTTGTTTACTATTTTTCCAAACTTAAGATAATTTTCCCAAAAGACCTCATTTTCAAACTCATACCTTTTAAGTCAAAACTTCGACACTAGTTCGTCGCATCTTCAAAATCTCGTCCATACCCATCTTTTAGCCAAACGAATCATTTTAATCAAACAAACAATTTTAAACCAAAAAACAGATATTTCAAAAGGTTCCTGCGGAGTACCGCAGATGCATTGGGTGCTAATACCTTCCCATTGTATAACCAACCCTGAACTCTCGATCTCTTTCAAAAACGCATTGTATTTTTATTACTTTTAAGTATTATTTTACATTGTATATTTTAGGGTTTTATTTCGCTCTTTTCCCTTTTCCCTTGGAAATAATAAAGCGCGGGTGGCGACTCTTGCTTTTGCGAGTCAAGTTAATTAATAGCTTGATCTCCGATTTTCACCGCTACAGCTATTACAACGCTTTTGGAGTGGGGTACAAATTTATGAATGGGGATGAAAAGCAGTAAACCCTAATTAAAGCTATTACAGACCATTGAGCATTTACAATAATTGGGAAAATAAAGTACGCAAAGATTTGTAAAATAAATAAAAGAGAAATGAAATTGTTTTGTGATTTTTTTATGGAAAAAAGTTTGATGATTAACCTAATTATTTGATTAATTTTTATTAACAAAAAATTTAGTAAAAAACCTAAAAAACTAAATTAAAATTAATAATAAATGAAAAAAGGTCAATTAATTTAATTAATTAAAAAGAAATATAATTTAGTTAACTTATTTAAAAAAGAAGTCTAAATTAATTTTTAATTTTTAAAAAAGAAACTAATTGTTAAAAAATAATTTTGATGTTTTATTTAGAAAAAAATATATGAAGTATAAAACCTAATTCTAATTAAAGAAAATCAAAATGATTAAATTAAATTAAATTTTATTTATCAAAAATTAAATTAATTAATTAAAAACCAAAATTAAATTTTTTGTGATTTTATTATTTTTCTGATTAAATAAAAATGATTTAAAAAAAAAGAAAAAAGTTAATCAAAACAAAAAAATAAAATCGGCATGTGTTTGTAAAAGAAAATGTGGGGGGGGGGGGGGGGGGGGGGGGGGGAGGGTATGGAAAAAGCAAAAATAAAAAAGGCCCAAACAGAGGAGAGTCCAGGTGTTGCGCTTGATCATGTGTGGATAATTCCTTGGAGTGCACCATAGGCTTATGTTTGGGTGTATTGGATCCTCCTTTGATGAGATTTAATGACCAAGATATGAGGTTGCATCATTGCGTGTTGGATTGCATATCATGGAATCTGTAATAGAAATGTTAGAAAATAAAATGCCAGAGTCAGGGATCGAACCCCTGCCCTGGAACACTAATGCCTTACACACACACACACACGCTTGCCATTAGGGTGGCTATTTCATTCGGTTATGAAACAACACCCAATAAATATATAATAAACTTGTTTTTAAAAATTGGAAGATGAACTTCATCTTCTTCCTCGCGCCAACAACAACAACAACATTGTTCAAATTTCTAACTCCTTCAATTCTCAATCATTTTAAAAATGTAAACATGAAAGTTATTCTAAATTTTACCACGAATTCAACCATGTAACTTTTGAAAACTATAAGTTAAAGGCTGAAACGAATTTTGCTTACTACCAAACTGAAACCTAATATTTTAGAAACTTCAATTCCAAAATTCTCATCACATAGCCAACATAAATGAAAAATAAAGACACGGTTAGTTTCAGGGAAATCATATATGCATTTTATCTTTTGAGATTGAAAGAAAATGATGCGTGTATAAGGATTTCAAAGTTGGAGAAACTTACCTCTTAAAATGAAAACTCAGAACGCGTATGGAGGCTTCTAGGTGCAAGTAAATGATTAATTAAGCTTCCTTGGACCTCCCTGAAGTTATTCTAATCCTTAATTTATGCTAAAAGTGTCTGAATCTCTCCAACCAAGTCAATGTGCAAGCTTCGATGGAGTTTAGAGGATGATGAAGATGGTGTTACAGAAGTGTAATAGGTGTTTGGATGTGTTACATGTGATGTATGTAAGGTGTATGGATGATGTGATCGGTGGATCTGGAACTGACTGTTTAACGCTGGTTCGCGAAATGTCGCGGAAGCAAGAGTCGCCACCGTCTTTTATTTTCTCCAAATGGAAATGACAAAAGCACAGAAAAATTCCTTAAAGAGATTGCTCTCGGTTCGGGAGGTAGATTATAGAAAGGGAAGGTGTTAGCACCCTTTCTATCCATGGTTATCCATGGGCTCTTAGATACTTGCTCATTTGTGTTTTCAAAAATGGTTTGTTTGCTTTTCAACTGTGGGTTTTAAAAAAGTTTCTTTGAAAATTTCAGTTCGACTCTTGTATCGGTCCTCAAGAGTGTTTGAAAAAATTGCTTTCGAAAGCTTTTTGAAAAGGTGTCGGTGTGAAAAGTATTTTTTGATTTGTTTTGAAATTTAGAGCAAGTATCTAGAGTCGTCTACCTACCCTAAGGAATTCGTCTGTGTAAATGTCCTTTAAAGTAGTGCCATCCCACCATTGAGAGGTAGGTAGCACCACTATTGGAGTTGTTCAGGTCAATTTGAAGGTTCGGGACATGGTGATCACCGGAGCAATGGGAAGACACCTTAGAAGCTACCCTCATGCCAGGTTCCCGGATCATGAGGACTTACTAAGACATCCTCTACTCGACGATCACCTTTCGAGGCAAGGCAACAGTGAGGCGTACCCTAGGGGTGGTGTGTGATTTGTGTGTCATGTTCATTTGCATTTATCTTGTCATGTCAAAGTGATCTATGTGTTTGTTTTTATTTTAGGCCATTCATTCTTGCATGCATTTATTTAACAGTTAAAAAGATGCGGAAATTAAAAGTTCTAAACTATTACAAAGGCGCGGGTCCACATCGCCAAAATAAAAATCCAGGACCCGATTTGACAGAAAGTAAATAAAGTGCAAGAAATAAAATATCCGAGTTTACAAGGCTTTGGGAGAATTACATTAATATTTACAAGAAATAAAATAAATAAAATGCGCAAAGAGAATTAAAATTGCAAACGAGGGCGTTGGACCCTTTTTAAAGGAATTAAATTATTATTATTAAATTTATGAAATTAAAAAAGAAAAAAAAGAAATTATTTTTTGAGTTTTTTGTATTTATGGTTTTTAATGAGAATAATTGAATGAAAGAAAATATTAACGCTAATTCTAGTTGTTTTTTTTATTTATTAAGAAAACATGTTAAAATTAAACCTAAGACTAATCTAATTATTTACATGGTAATTTAATTACAAAAATAATATTTAATAATTAATTATTGTGAAAGAAAAGAAAAAGGATAAAAATACTTAAAAACCCTAATTCTACCAATTTTTAATTTATTAAGAAAAGATATTAAAATTAGCCCTAAGTTTAAATCTAATTAATTAGTGAGGCTTATTTACAAAAATATTAATTAAATAAAATATATTTTGAATTTTTATGACTTTTCTGTTTTTTACTATTTTTTATATTTTATGAAAATAAGTTAAATTAATTAAAAAAGGGAATAATTGAGATAAATAAAATAAGAAACTATAAAAAAGAATAAAAGAGCAAACCATGGGGGGTCTGTCCCCAAATTGGAGGGTTTTGTCCAGCAATCAGGCCCATTAAGCCTTTGGCCTAGTTGACTTTTTGGCTAGCGTGTGGGATGGTTGACTGGTGCACATCATGGTCTCTGAATCCTGGCCCTTGGTTGAATGCAGTTGGACGTGTGGCGCGTTTGATTGAGGAGCGTATGGTAGACGCTTTGGACTGAAGCTACACAAGAACATGATTAAGAGAAAAATATAAGGAAAGGGAGGGGGACCTGGGATCGAACCCAGGTCCTGTTGGTTACCAATGCTATGCTTGCCACTGAACCACCAACGCGTTTTGGTTATATAATAGGAAATAAATAATATAAGATAAATCAATGGTTAGTGGAACTTTTAGCGCGAAAATTCAAATAACCCAATCAGGTCTTGACACTTCATCATCTTCTCCATTTTGCCTTTTTCCCTGAAATATAAAAGAGGTTAACGGGGGTTTTAAACCCCCCCAAAATATGCTTGTTTTCAAAATAGCGATTAGGCCATGGTATTATATAAATTAGGCGCGAGGATTGCTTTAGAATCGTCCAAGCATGCTGAATTCAACCATGGTATTGAGGTGCTCTAATTTTACAAGACTCAGAAACGCCCAATTCCACAGCTTGGTAACCCTAGCATGTATCCATGGTGAAATCGCGTATGGTGTGTAAAAACTCAATCAAAGCACACAGTTAGCTTCAGAATGATACAATGAATACAAATCCAATATTAGAATTTACAAATAATGCATGAATTATGATTCAAGAATCTGAAAAAAAGATTGAACCGGTCAAGATCGTTCTACCTATTTCCTGTGTTAGGGACAATGGTTTTGATCAGAAAACTTTCCTTGAAGTCTCAGGAAGGCGATGGAATGAGTTTCTTGCCTTGAAAAGCCTTGCAAATGTGTTTTCAGTTTTGGAATTTCTTGTTAAAAACTCAAACTTTGTTATGGATTTCTGGCGCAGCTTGGAGGTTCTTGGCACTAGGGTTGGCTTCATGCTTATGTATGGAATGATTAAGGTTGAGTTTTTTTCCCAAAGAATCAAAGCATTGATGGAATGGATATTGATTTTCATGGCAAATATTTTCCAATCTTTTTCATGCAAACTTGGTTCCAATCATGGCCAATTGACTTGATTCTTTCTAAATAAGATAATGCACGAAATCTTAAGACTATTTCATGCATAAAAAGATTTGATTGCTTAGGTTTAGTATTTTCCACATATTTATTTAAATTAAATGAATTATTAGTCATTAAAAATCCAAATAAATAAATAAAAATGATGAAAAACTTCCCTTTGGGCCAAATGGTCGTGCACATGCCTTGGATGATGGATTTTGGAAGAAAAAGAGGCCCATTAGCATTTTTGAGACATTTGAAGCAATGTTGACTTTTCAAAATATCCAAAAATTTCCCAACTTCCACAAGGCATAACTTGCTCAATTTTTAAGCTTTGCTCATGTTCTTGGATATTTTGGAAAGGTCTTTAAGTCCTATAACCAATGTCTTTGGTCCCATGTCATGTTGATTTACCAATCTCAAGTTATGGCCTTTGACTTAAAGTCCCTTTTTGTTGACTTTTGAAAATGACCTATAATGTTGAAATTGATAACTTTTTGTGAGAGAATTTCTTGGACTTGAAGTATGAAGAGGAGTTGTAGGAAATGTCTTTCTCTTCAAAATGAGCTTTGGATGGAATTTTTCTGATAATCCATGTGGAAGTTATGCCTTGGTCAAGTTACAGTTGACTTTTTCAACTATCCAAATATGGAAACTTTTGCATCTTGAGACTTTTTGAGCCAAACTTTAAGAATCATGATCAAGGATTGATCAAATGATGTTTGTGGATTCAAAATGAGATGTTGACCAAAAATTTGAACTTTTGACTGTCAAATGACCATTTTGCCCCTACAGCTGACTGTAGTGCAATTAGGGTTTTTGACTGCAATTTTGTGCTGTAAGTCTTGAAACTTGGTATGAGGATGCTTGACCATATTTATAGGCATATGAGACTTGATTGGACCCTTGTAAACTTCATTTTCTTTGCCAGAACCAAAACCCTAATTTTTGACTGTTAGGAGGCCCTAGAACTGTGCAACCCCTTGGGGAATTTTGAAGCATGCTCTTTGCAAATCTTGAAGAATATGGGAGGGAAGATTTTGGGGTACAACAGTTGCCCCTGTTCAATCTTCTTAGGCCTGAGGATGCAGATTGGCTGACGTGCCTTTCGTAATCCGAAGGTAGAAGATGATTGAACACTAGAGTGCCCAGAAATTTGCGCTCACATAGTAGCAGTGTGATGGCGGGGAATGGGCTTATAGATGCCATTTGGAGATTGATGGATAGGATGATGGGCTTATAGATGCCATGCTAAGAGATGATGGATAAGTGGATGGGCTTATAGATGCCATCTGGATGTTGATCGGGTAAAAGATTCCTTAGCGAGAACTTGCGTACCTGCAAAAGAAAAGGATTACCTAACCCATTGACCCATTACAGGAGCTGGTCTTCGAATTCTTTGTATAGATGTGTCCTGACTGGTTACAGGAGCTGAATCTGGAGCTTCAAAAGGTGATGAATGAACCAGGTATGGTTACTACCTCAACAGGAACGCTGAGAGAACCTTGGGCGACTTCAACCTCAACAGTAATCATTGAGAGAATCTTGGACGACTTCAACCTCAACAGTAATCATTGAGAGAATCTTGGGCGACTTCAACCTCAACAGTAATCATTGAGAGAATCTTGGGCGACTTCAACCTCAACAGTAATCATTGAGAGAATCTTGGGCGACTTCAACCTCAACAGTAATCATTGAGAGAATCTTGGGCGACTTCAACCTCAACAGTAACGCTGAGAGAATCTTGGGGCGATTACTACCTCCGCAGTAACGGGGAGAGAACCACAGGCGACTACAACCTCAACAGTATCATTGAGAGAATCTTGGATAACTTCTACTTCAACAGTAATGCTGAGAGAATCTTGGGGCGATTACTACCTCTGCAGTAACGAGGAGAGAACCACAGGCGACTACAACCTCAACAGTATCATTGAGAGAATCTTGGATAACTTCTGCTGAGTCTTTATCAGGAAAATCTGTTAGGGGTCGATTTAGCTGGACTAGAGAAGGCCTTTGACTGGATAAGAAACAGAAAAATCTTAGGGTCGATTTAATTGAACCGGTCTAGGTCTTGAAATCTTCAACTGGATAAGAAACAGGGAGATCTCAGGGTCGATCTGACTGAACCAGAGAAGGCCTTTGACGGGATAAGAAACAGAAAAATCTTAGGGTCGATTTAACTGAACCGATCTAGGTCTTGAAATCTTCAACTGGATAAGAAACAGGGAGATCTTAGGGTCGATCTGACTGAACCAGAGAAGGCCTTTGACTGGATAAGAAACAGAAAAATCTTAGGGTCGATTTAACTGAACCGGTCTAGGTCTTGATGTCTTCAACTGGATAAGAAACAGGGAGATCTTAGGGTCGATCTGACTGAACCAGAGAAGGCCTTGGACTGGATAAGAAACAGAAAAATCTTAGGGTCGATTTAACTGAACCGGTCTAGGTCTTGATGTCTTCAACTGGATAAGAAACAGGGAGATCTTAGGGTTGATCTGACTGAACCAGAGAAGGCCTTTGACTGGATAAGAAACAGAAAAATCTTAGGGTCGATTTAACTGAACCGGTCTAGGTCTTGAAATATAGCTGAGAACTTAACTGAATTCTTCCTGAAAGGTAAAGGTCAGTCATATGCCATGCATGATATGGATCAAGCAATGATGTTCTCAACATAAATGAGATCTGTAAGATATGATGTGTATATGCATGCTATAATGTATGTGATGTTTATGAATGTATCTTTGTTGTTTAGGAAAGTAAATCCTTGACGGGTGCCGAGAAGTCACTCCTGGGCTGATAGATCTTTGCTTCCGCTGGGGATGATAGTTGCAAGAATACCGGTAGGAGAAGGTAACTCCGTTGGGGAATAAACTTGGCGAATGGATTACTCTGCGGGGAGAAAAGTACTCTGACGATCTCGCTGGGAAGCAATACTCTGTGGGGAGAGAGGTACTTTGTTGAGTTGTTGATAATAACTTGCTGGGGATTCCCTTGTTATGTTGGAAGTGTTGATAGACTTCGCTGGGGATAAGGAGACTTCGTCGAGGACGATCTTTCCGTGGCTTTTGGCTGAGGATAACCCAGTTATACCCTGGTAGGGGAATAACTCTTTGAATAAAGCCGGGGGACGCGTTCGTGCTCTGCGAGGATAAGCTTCCAGAATCTACTGGGGATAAGCTTACTGCTGGGGGAGATGAATTCCCACTTTCCTGGGGAAACTGGATTTGACTCTCTTGGGGAAGTTTTGAGCTGTATCGGGGAAGTGATTCCATTGAATGCTTGATATACCGCCGGGGAACAATCTTTAGACCAAGACTGTCGGGGCTGCTTGTTAAGAATATGTACTGCTGAGGAATGTTGAGATCTGCGGGAGGATACCCAACTTCCTTAAGGCTGATAATGGTTTTGCTTGAGGAGAGTGCACTGACTTGCCGGCTCACTCTCTGGGGAATTAAGATGTTTGGTTATGTTCTTCAGCTGAACCTTGGTACCTTGGAGGATAGAACAATCAGATTGCTTAGACAACTCTTTATTGCCCCAGTTTCTGTTGGGGAAGAAGGTACATGTGAAGGTGTTTGATGACTGCCGTTTGACAAATCTTCTTCTGGTAGGCCAGTGACAAGATGACGGGACATAGTCGTACGCTTCAATCCCTAACTTTATCCTGGACCGCCCTCTCGGGTTTTCATTCCATCGGGATACCCATTTTTGCCCAAGCCGCCTTTTCAGGTTTTCGACTTGCCGGGTGTACAGATTTTTTTGATTTTCATCCCTCATTTTTGCCCGAACCCTTTTGGTTCGCCGGGAAGCCCTAATTTTTGCCTAGGTATGTCAACCTAGCGGGTCTTTGATTTTGCGTAGTATTTTTTCCGACTATGTCCGTTCTCTCAGAATGTAGGGAGTTGCCCCTGTTAGAAGTGTTTTGTCATGCCCCAGAAAGTGTTTGATCAGGCAAGATTCGTTGTTGGAATGCCCCAAGTGACTTCGGCGGAGATTTGCCCCAGGCTATTTTGGCCTTTGAGAGATTCTCCGAATCTTGACTTAATTGCCCCAGATGATGGATAATAATCACGTCTGTCCCTTGATTGGAAGTGCTTTTGTTCCCTAGGTATTCATCGTGCGAATTTCCCTGCTGTTCAAACAAATAGTCATATGCAAACAATGTTATATCAAAAATGCAAAGCTTATGTCTGTCTTGAGGATTTTGAAAATGCATTCTTTTTCATAAAACAAGTGAATGTTTGTAAAACGTGATGTCAACTCCGTATTTATCGTAGGCCTTAAGGAGTCAGGATACCTTTGGTAACAGTATGCTTTCGAACTACCCATGCTTCAGCTAGGACTTTTAAGGGTTATAACGTGGCCTGGTTCACGGTTTAAGAAACAAAGGATAAAGGCTCAAATTATTTGTACCCACCCGTTCTTCGTGATGTTCTTCAAACCTAAGCTCAGTTGATCGTGCGTTAGACCTTGTTTGAGTCTTTGTCCTGATGTTCCAATGATGGTTCAAATATTGATGATTTATTCTGAATAGGCAGTCATGTTTTTGTTGAGGGTTTGTGTGACCTCTTTCTTTTTGATTTTGTTATCCCTATTTTTTTCCTGAACTGTTTCCTTTTATGATTACAGTCAGCGGGATGCCCCAGTTTTGTAAGTCTCCTTCATAGGTTTTGACTTATTGGGTTTTTATTTTTGAGATATAATGACTGCCTATCTTTATGATTATTCGGAACCATCACGGTCTTTTGTTTTGTAGGGACCTCTTTGGTGCCATTCGTTATGCACTTGGATCAACTGAGAGACTACCCTGCCCCAGGTTATGATTAAGGGTTTTAAATTTCGAAAAGAAAAACTCCTACTTCTTTGGCTCAGAGGGGTTGACGAGGGATTATCATCCTTATAACTCCAGTGTTTAGGGATTGAAACAATGCCTGTACCTCATCAGCGGGGTCTATTCAAAAGCATACTGTAGATTGCGGTATCGTTTCGTCATCCTCCCTCAAGAGGCTTAGAATTATTAATTGAGAGTTGACATCAGAAAAAATATGAAAATAATTTGCATATAGGGAATACGAATATATTGCTTCAAAACAGACGTATGCGATGCATTAATGAAATAACAACGTTTAATATGAGTAAATGTTTGAACAAAAGAAAATTACAACTTGAACATTCGAATGAACAAAAGTTTTTCTAGTCTCAGGGCTTGTCACTTCAAATGGTGAGCCCTGGAGGGATGGTAGAAAAATTCAACCTGACCATCTTGTGTGAACTCCAATGCCCCTTCATCAATCAGGTCCTGGATCTTGTTCTTCAGAGCCCAACACTCATTTGTATCATGTCCTGGACAGGCAGAGTGGTAAGCACACCTTTTATTGGGATCATAGATAGGAGATGCTGTGTTGGGGTTCCGGGGATGAGCCCTTAATGTGATCAGATTCAACCTCAACAGGCGTTGGAAAGCTTGAAACAGCGACATGTTGAGTTGAGTGAATTGCCTCCTGGGCTTGTTTGGCTGAAGCTGGTGAAGTTGCTGCTGAGTTTGTGACCTTGAAGCCATTTGAGGAGCTCTCCCCTTATCTCCTTGTCTCAAAGGTGGTTGAACGATAACTGGCTCTTTACCCTTAGATGTTTGCCCCAGTTGGTTACCCCGAAGCAGTTGGTCAACGAGAACCCCGAGCTCATCTTGTCTTTGAGCTAAGTCTTGGATGATAGTCACCTGTCCCAGCATCTGGGCTCTCATTGTATCCACCTCAGCTTGCAGGTGCTTCAGCCTTTCATCCTCAGCCCTGTTCCTAACAAAAGTCTCCATGAGAAGTGTCCTTAGCTCCTCCTGCCCCTTGGATAGATCCAGGAGGATTTCCTTGAACTGAGTCTCTTGAGCATGAGGTCCCTGGTTATCTTGTTGGGAAGTCATTGCTGAAATAAACAGCAACAAAGGTAAGTGACCTGCAAAAGGGATACCTGTAATGCAATGATGTGTATGATATGCATGCAATGTTTCCAAGGACCTCGCAGGGTAAACAAGAAAATTGTTAGCATTGGAATTTATAGCTTGATTGAAGGACACCCATGTTGTTGAGAATTCTTCTTCAAGGGTCAAAGGCTCACCATATCCAGTGGGTCATAGCCCCTGACTTTAGTCATCATGTCTGGTTTTGGTTTCCAAACAACCTTGGTTAGGGGAACCTTCTTCAAGAGTCAAAGCTCACCATATCAAATGGGTCATAGCCCCTGACAACCTTGGCTAGAGGAAAATAAATCCTGTTTGCCCCTTGTTGGGATAGTTGATTCACCTGCGTCACAAGCCCTTGAGATCCTTGAAATGGGTTAGGATGTATGCAATGGTATGATGCTATGCTATGCATGGGGTAATGTAGGTAACCCTGTTATGAGTCCTAATTAAGGATTGCAAACCAAAACCTGCAATAAACTCAAGTAAAACCTGTCATGAGTCCCAATTAAGGACTATCAACAAAACCTGCAAGACACTTAGTAAACCATGTTATGAGCCCCAATTAAGGACTATAAACAAAACCTACAAGTAGTTCATGTGTCAGATAAAAAGCATGCAAGTAGTCAAGTACGAAGGCACACAAGTCACACAAGAGAAGCCCTTAGAGTTTAGGCCAGCATGAGGTCTAGGTATTACCCTCTTGAAGTTGGTGGGCTCAACCTGTCCTATCAGAAGTAACCGGGTTCTAAGGGTCCCAATATCACCAGATTGCTTTCATTGTTCATCGTTTCGATTTAGCCACTGAACTGGCGACCGAAATATTCCAGGAAAGCAACCCTCAATTGAGTGTAGTATCGAGTATCAACCAACCTCGGACTGCACCAAAGTCAGTTATCTCACTACCCTAAAGAGGCCAAGATAGTTCAATTAAGGTTCCTAAGGTCTGTTGATGCTTCACGACACCACGCGGAGGCCCCGTACTCTCCTTGACTGAACTCAAGGGTTACCGGTACACACCAAAGTGCCACATCAACGTAGAAGACTGTTTCAACCATGTCGGTATACCCCGCACAGTTCCCTCACAGCCTTGTTGCTACTTTCTAAGAAGGTATTCCCCAGATCCGGGTTAGGATCTATAGAAACCCCCAAGACAGTCCCACAATTTAAAGCAAGCAAAGAAAGCAATTGAAAACACAGTTATGAACTAGCCCTAAGGTACACCTCACTTTATAGTTCAGTCCCCAGCAGAGTCGCCAGTTCTGTGATCGGTGGATCTGGAACTGACTGTTTAACGTTGGTTCGCGAAATGTCGCGGATGCAAGAGTCGCCACCGTCTTTTATTTTCTCCAAATGGAAAGGACAAAAGCACAGAAAAATTCCTTAAAGATATTGCTCTCGGTTCGGGAGGTAGATTATAGAAAGGGAAGGTGTTAGCACCCTTTCTATCCATGGTTATCCATGGGCTCTTAGATACTTGCTCATTTGTGTTTTCAAAAAGCTTTCGAAAGCAATTTTTTCAAACACTCTTGAGGACCGATACAAGAGTCGAACTGAAATTTTCAAAGAAACTTTTTTAAAACCCACAGTTGAAAAGCAAACAAACCATTTTTGAAAACAAAAATGAGCAAGTATCTAAGAGCCCATGGATAACCATGGATAGAAAGGGTGCTAACACCTTCCCTTTCTATAATCTACCTCCCGAACCGAGAGCAATCTCTTTAAGGAATTTTTCTGTGCTTTTGTCCTTTCCATTTGGATAAAATAAAAGACGGTGGCGACTCTTGCTTCCGCGACATTTCGCGAACCAGCGTTAAACAGTCAGTTCCAGATCCACCGATCACAGAAAGTTTTGTGATCGTTGGATCTGGAACTGACTGTTTAACGCTGGTTCGCGAAATGTCGCGGAAGCAAGAGTCGCCACCGTCTTTTATTTTCTCCAAATGGAAAGGACAAAAGCACAGAAAAATTCCTTAAAGAGATTGCTCTCGGTTCGGGAGGTAGATTATAGAAAGGGAAGGTGTTAGCACCCTTTCTATCCATGGTTATCCATGGGCTCTTAGATACTTTCTCATTTGTGTTTTCAAAAATGGTTTGTTTGCTTTTCAACTGTGGGTTTTAAAAAAGTTTCTTTGAAAATTTCAGTTCGACTCTTGTATCGGTCCTCAAGAGTGTTTGAAAAAATTGCTTTCAAAAGCTTTTTGAAAAGGTGTCGGTGTGAAAAGTATTTTTTGATTTGTTTTGAAATTTAGAGCAAGTATCTAGAGTCGTCTACCTACCCTAAGGAATTCGTCTGTGTAAATGTCCTTTAAAGTAGTGCCATCCCACCATTGAGAGGTAGGTAGCACCACTATTGGAGTTGTTCGGGTCAATTCGAAGGTTCGGGACATGGTGATCACCGGAGCAATGGGAAGACACCTTAGAAGCTACCCTCATGCCAGGTTCCCGGATCATGAGGACTTACTAAGACATCCTCTACTCGACGATCACCTTTCGAGGTAAGGCAACAGTGAGGCGTACCCTAGGGGTGGTGTGTGATTTGTGTGTCATGTTCATTTGCATTTATCTTGTCATGTCAAAGTGATCTATGCGTTTGTTTTTATTTTAGGCCATTCATTCTTGCATGCATTTATTTAACAGTTAAAAAGATGCGGAAATTAAAAGTTCTAAACTATTACAAAGGCGCGGGTCCACATCGCCAAAATAAAAATCCAGGACCCTATTTGACAGAAAGTAAATAAAGTGCAAGAAATAAAATGTCCGAGTTTACAAGGCTTTGGGAGAATTACATTAATATTTACAAGAAATAAAATAAATAAAATGCGCAAAGAGAATTAAAATTGCAAACGAGGGCGTTGGACCCTTTTTAAAGGAATTAAATTATTATTAATAAATTAATGAAATTAAAAAAGAAAAAAAAGAAATTATTTTTTGAGTTTTTTGTATTTATGGTTTTTTATGAGAATAATTGAATGAAAGAAAATATTAACCCTAATTCTAGTTGTTTTTTTTTTTATTAAGAAAACATGTTAAAATTAAACCTAAGACTAATCTAATTATTTACATGGTAATTTAATTACAAAAATAATATTTAATAATTAATTATTGTGAAAGAAAAGAAAAAGGATAAAAATACTTAAAAACCCTAATTCTACCAATTTTTAGTTTATTAAGAAAAGATATTAAAATTAGCCCTAAGTTTAAATCTAATTAATTAGTGAGGCTTATTTACAAAAATATTAATTAAATAAAATATATTTTGAATTTTTATGACTTTTCTGTTTTTTACTATTTTTTATATTTTATGAAAATAAGTTAAATTAATTAAAAAAGGGAATAATTGAGATAAATAAAATAAGAAACTATAAAAAAGAATAAAAGAGCAAACCATGGGGGGGTCTGTCCCCAAATTGGAGGGTTTTGTCCAGCAATCAGGCCTATTAAGCCTTTGGCCTAGTTGACTTTTTGGCTAGCGTGTGGGATGGTTGACTGGTGCACATCATGGTCTCTGAATCTTGGCCCTTGGTTGAATGCAGTGGGACGTGTGGCGCGTTTGATTGAGGAGCGTATGGTAGACGCTTTGGACTGAAGCTACACAAGAACATGATTAAGAGAAAAATATAAGGAAAGGGAGGGGGACCTGGGATCGAACCCAGGTCCTGTTGGTTACCAATGTTATGCTTGCCACTGAACCACCAACGCGTTTTGGTTATATAATAGGAAATAATTAATATAAGATAAATCAATGGTTAGTGGAACTTTTAGCGCGAAAATTCAAATAACCCAATCAGGTCTTAACACTTCATCATCTTCTCCGTTTTGCCTTTTTCCCTGAAATATAAAAGAGGTTAACGGGGGTTTTAAACCCCCCCAAAATATGCTTGTTTTCAAAATAGCGATTAGGCCATGGTATTATATAAATTAAGCGCGAGGATTGCTTTAGAATCGTCCAAGCATGCTGAATTCAACCATGGTATTGAGGTGCTCTAATTTTACAAGACTCAGAAACGCCCAATTCCACAGCTTGGTAACCCTAGCATGTATCCATGGTGAAATCGCGTATGGTGTGTAAAAACTCAATCAAAGCACACAGTTAGCTTCAGAATGATACAATGAATACAAATCTAATATTAAAATTTACAAATAATGCATGAATTATGATTCAAGAATCTGAAAAAAAGCTTGAACCGGTCAAGATCGTTCTACCTATTTCCTGTGTTAGGGACAATGGTTTTGATCAGAAAACTTTCCTTGAAGTCTCAGGAAGGCGATGGAATGAGTTTCTTGCCTTGAAAAGCCTTGCAAATGTGTTTTCAGTTTTGGAATTTCTTGTTAAAAACTCAAACTTTGTTATGGATTTCTGGTGCAGCTTGGAGGTTCTTGGCACTAGGGTTGGCTTCATGCTTATGTATGGAATGATTAGGGTTGAGTTTTTTTTCCAAAGAATCAAAGCATTGATGGAATGGATATTGATTTTCATGGCAAATATTTTCCAATCTTTTTCATGCAAACTTGGTTCCAACCATGGCCAATTGACTTGATTCTTTCTAAATCAGATAATGCACGAAATCTTAAGACTATTTCATGCATAAAAAGATTTGATTGCTTAGGTTTAGTATTTTCCACATATTTATTTAAATTAAATGAATTATTAGTCATTAAAAATCCAAATAAATAAATAAAAATGATGAAAAACTTCCCTTTGGGCCAAATGGTCGTGCACATGCCTTGGATGATGGATTTTGGAAGAAAAAGAGGCCCATTAGCATTTTTGAGACATTTGAAGCAATGTTGACTTTTCAAAATATCCAAACATTTCCCAACTTCCACAAGGCATAACTTGCTCAATATTTAAGCTTTGCTCATGTTCTTGGACATTTTGGAAAGGTCTTTGAGTCCTATAACCAATGTATTTGGTCCCATGTCATTTTGATTTACCAATCTCAAGTTATGGCCTTTGACTTAAAGTCCCTTTTTGTTGACTTTTGAAAATGACCTATAATGTTGAAATTGATAACTTTTTGTGAGAGAATTTCTTGGACTTGAAGTATGAAGAGGAGTTGTAGGAAATGTCTTTCTCTTCAAAATGAGCTTTGGATGGAATTTTTCTGATAATCCATGTGGAAGTTATGCCTTGGTCAAGTTACAGTTGACTTTTTCAACTGTCCAAATATGGAAACTTTTGCATCTTGAGACTTTTTGAGCCAAACTTTGAGAATCATGATCAAGCATTGATCAAATGATGTTTGTGGCTTCAAAATGAGATGTTGACCAAAAATTTGAACTTTTGACTGTCAAATGACCATTTTGCCCCTACAGTTGACTGCAGTGCAATTAGGGTTTTTGACTGTGCAATTTTGTGCTGTAAGTCTTGAAACTTGGTATGAGGATGCTTGACCATATTTATAGGCATATGAGACTTGATTGGACCCTTGGAAACTTCATTTTCTTTGCCAGAACCAAAACCCTAATTTTTGACTGTTAGGAGGCCCTAGAACTGTGCAACCCCTTGGGGAATTTTGAAGCATGCTCTTTGCAAATCTTGAAGAATATGGGAGGGCAAATTTTGGGGTACAACAGATGATAAAAAAGACAAACGCACGAGTGGATTTGAAGTTGGGTGTCTGAAGCTTAAAATGTGCAACAATGGTGGTTTCCAAGTGATTCTGAGTTTGAGAGTGTTTGAGGGCTTGTACAATCGTGCTTTAGCTTGAAAATGGCCTCTCTATTTATAGATAAAAGTTTTGAGGGCAAGGGCTGATAAAGTTTGCAAGTTATCAAGTTTTGGCTTGGTTGAGATTTAACTTGTAATTTCTTGAGAAATCAAAGTTCCAATGCATAGTACCATGCCTTCTAGAGTAGTTAGGAGTTGTATACATGTTTCTTATTTATTTGACATTGTATTTATGCAGAAGAAATAGTTGAGAGGCTCAAGGAGAGTGGACTTTGCATAAATCATGCTTTATGTGAATGGCAATGGTGCCTTTGTGCCATAAATGGAAAATTATCTTGGACAATGGCTCAAACACTTGGGTAATGGTTCAATAAATTGTGTAAACACTCAATTATATGGAGATTTCAAGGTAATGGACCTTAAAAGTGATATCTATAAGCATGGCATGAGAATTGGTTATGAACTTGTCACAAAAATGACCTATAATGCAACCTTAGATACCTAACTTTATCTCTTCAAAACATCTAGCTCAAGTATGATAAATTTGTGTATTTGGATATTTTGGAAAGCTTGAATCAAGATTTACAACTTTCATGTTTACCATTTTTGTTGAATCAATTTGGAACTTGGTGAAAATTTTCCAAGAATTGAGATAAAAAACTGACCAAAACTTGTTGAAATTTTTTCTAAGTGTTAGATAAAAATATCATAACTTCATGGGCTCATATATCTTAATCCAAGCACATTTTGAGGATCATCCCACATTAACTAAGTTTTATAATTCATCAATCCCTACAACTTTCCTATTAAAATTTTTCCTTGAATCAACTTGTATCTTCAGGAAACTTGCTTGTGAAGTTAGGTTTATTTTTAGGTACAAAACACTTGAATTTTTTCTAAGTGTTTGAAAATCTTGACTTTTGACTTTTGTTTACTTTTTTTATTCTTGATGATCAAGTTTTAAAGTTTTGAATATCTTGATGATTCTTGATTTTTGAATTCCAATGTTGACCAAAAAGTCAAAGTTTGACTTTTGTGTGACTGTTTACTTTTATCAATTGATTCAATTTCTCAACTATCAATCACTTGCATCTTTGGAAATGTATTAAGCCATGTAATTAGGTAAAGATGTTGTATTTTAGATCTTGAGGTCATGATTCAATCCATTAGGTCATGCACAAGGCCAAAAGTCAATGATCAGTCATCTTCAATCAAAACCCTAATTTGGCAATTTTTTGACCTTTGATGATTTAAGGACTTTCCTTGAGGAATCATGATCAACCCTTGATCAAATGATGTATATAACCTTAAAATGTTGATGTTGACCAAAAATCTTGAAGTTTAACTGTATGTTAACCATAATTGACTTTTTACCCAATACAATTGACTTTTTACCCAATACAGTTGACTTTAAATCTTCTGAGCCATTGACTGACCAAACATGTGGTGCAAGACTTGAAACTTGACATAAGCATTATTGAGGACCTATGATGAATCATGAGAGTCATTTGAAACCCTTGCAACCTAATCTTCTTTGAGAAGCACCAAACCCTAATTGAAGACACTTGCTTAGGAGGAGGGTTTGTCTGGTCAAATCTTTGAGTAGTCTTGAGTATTTGATAACTTTAGGAGCATGATAAGGTATCTTGAATCATATTGTCTTGAAAATGGGAGGGAAAATTTTGGGGTACAACAGCTTCCCATGTTCAATCTTCTTAAACCTGAAGAGTTAGATTGGCATGCCACCATTCGTGATTTGAAGGTAGAAGATGATTGAACACTTAAGTGCCCAGAAATTTGCACTCATCTGTGCACGAAGTAACGCTATAAGTTGATTATACTAGGAATGGTCTTAAAGATTCCATTTAGATAGTTAATGATGAGTCATTGGAGATGGGCTTATAGATGCCATCCAAAGTAACTGTTGATAGAGATTAGACTACGTCTACGCTCGACTTCGACTAGAAGAAGTATCAGAATAAATCTACGCTTGATTTAATCTGAGCCAGGAAATGTCTACAGGAAGAAGTATCAGAATAAATCTAACGTTTTATTTAATCTGAGATAGAAAAATGTCTACTAGAATAAGTATTAGAATATATATATATATATATATATATATATATATATATATATATATATATATATATATATATATATATATATATATATATATATATATATATATGGTCGATTTAATCTGAGCCAGAAGATGTCTGCGTCTGTCTTTAACTGGGAGAAGCATCTGAATAAATCTATTATTGATTTAATCTGATCCAGAGAAAGTCTACTACAAGAAGTATCATAAAAAATCTACGCTTGATTTAATCTGAGCTAGAAGATGTTTGAAGGAAGTGTTCGTTATGTAGATAGTTGCCCCGTCCTGTTTCGGGAATTGATCTACAATTTGTTTTTTGTTGGTAAACCCGTGCTGTTTCGGGACTTCATACCACTTGGTGATAAAGATAGTCGCTCCGTCCTGTTTCGGGAATTGATCTTCATCTGACCATAAAAAAATAAAGATAATTTCCCCATCTTGTTTTGAGAGTTAATCTTTTCTTGGTTGTATAGATAGTTTCCTTGTCCTATTTCGGGAGTTAATCTTCAACCTGCATTTTATTGGCCGTAGAGATAGTTGCCCCGTCTTGTTTTGGGAATAAATCTCTGACCTGGTCACATAGATTGTTTCTTCGTCTTGTTTCGGGAATTAATCTTGGACCCATTTGAGAATTATTGATGATATTCGTCTGTTGATTGATCTTTCCTGAAAAGGTAAACAATTAGCTGTATGTAATGTCATGATGTATGAAATGCATTGTGTAATGATGTTCTCAAAATAAATGAGATTGTGCTATATGTGTTTCGTATGCATATGTTATGACGTATGAATGTGAAATGTTGTGAAGTGTATTTGTAAACCCATGTAGTATTTTTGTCTGGGAAAATAAATCCCTGATTGTTGTTGGGGATGAAGAGTATGTGCATCTTTAATCTTGTCTAGAATGTTTCTGCTAAGGATTCCTGTTTGTTGTTTGATGAAACTCCACTGGGGAATGCTAACTTCTGTTTGGGGAGAAGAGCTCAGGAACATTAGTCGTTCCTCTCTCTACTGGGGAGTTTAATTTTTATATACCCTGACTGGGGATAAAAGAGATGGATAACCTTCTGACTCGTCTGGGGAGTTTAATTCTTATATACCTTAACTGGGGAAAAAAGATGGATAACCTTCCGACTCGTCTGGGGAATTTAAAGTTGATTGATATCTGGTTCGGTTCCAGGTTCCGTAGAAACTCTCTGGGGATTATGGCGACTTCACTGGGGAGAGGAATTTTGCCGGTGATTTGTAGAAGTCTGAGGAATAGACTCAAGTTGGGGTGACTGTAATCTATTAGGGAAATAAACCTTGTTGGGGAAATAAACCCTGTTGACAGAGAAATACTCTGATGAGGAAACAAGCTATGCTGGAGAGAAGAAATTTGCAGGGGGTTTTACAGTTTTGGAGGGATAAACTCAGCTGAGAAAGAGAATTTCCATGAATTGTACTGAATGGAACTTCGTAGATAGGTGATATTGTCGGGAAAAATATCATATTCTTTTATCCTCCAGAGCAACCTGCTGGGGAAATTGTGGGGAATGTATCTTCATTAAAGGTGAATTTGTGAAAATTATTTTGTGGGGATAATCTCATGGAAGTAGCTCTGTGGGGATTTATGGACCGCTTGAACGACATCCCAACTCCTAGAGTCTTGAGTAAATGCTTATTCCTGTTCTTATGTATATATTTGTTAACAGTTAGTTATATTCATATGCATATGTTCATCAATTTTAGTCATTGGACGTTTTTGCAAACAAAACAGAAAAATTAAAAAACAAAAAGTTTGAATTTTAGGATGTATTTGTATTGATAGTTTGCCTATAAACAGGCAATTTTGTACAAAGAGACATAAATCCTACTAAGAGGAAATTTTCATGAAATGAAGAGTACAAAGTGAAAACAAAACTTATAGCTATGTGGAAATGATCTCATTGGGTTCCAACTCTGCTATTGCCCCTAAGTCTCAAACATCTCATCGCTTGCTGTCGGAGGAGGTTGATTGAACTGATTTGTACCATTTAAACTTTTGACTTTGGTAATAAAGCTTGTAGTAAGTGATCCAATGGGACATAGCCATACGCTTTTAATCCATAATTTTTGCCTGGACCGCCCTTTCGGGTTTTCAGTCCATCAGGATACCCTTTTTTGCCCAAGTCGCCTTTTCAGGTTTTCGACTTGTCGGGTGTACAATCTTTTATATATATCCCTAATTTTTGCCCGAACCCTTTTGATTTGTCGGGATGCCCTTATTTTTTCCTATTCCAGTCAACCTAGAGGGTTATTTTCATGCGTAGTATCTTTTGACTATTTTCGCATTCACAGGGTGCAAGAAATCTTCACCGTCCCTGGTGGTTAGTATCATAGCACCGCCCGAAAATACTTTCTTGACAACAAATGGCCCTTTGTAGGTGGGAGTCCATTTACCCCTGGGATCACCTTGCGGTATAATGATGCGCTTTATTACAAAGTCACCAGCCCGATATACCCGATGCTTGATTTGCTTGTTGAATGCCTTGATCATACATTTCTGATACATTTGACCGTGACAGATAGCCGCAAGCCTCTTTTCATCAATCAGAATCAACTAGTATAGCCTGGTCTGAATCCACTCATCTTCGTCTAAGTATATATCTTTCATAATCCTAAGAGAAGGAATCTGACCTTCGACAGGCAGGACAACTTCCATGCCATAGACCAGAGAGAACGGGGTTGCCCCAGTTGATGTTCGTGCTAAAGTGAGATAGCCATGAAGAGCAAATGGTAACATCTTGTGCCAATCGTTTAAGTCACAACCATCTTCTGTATAATTTTCTTAATATTATTGTTGGCGGCTTCCACTGCGTCATTCATCTTTGGTCGATATAGAGAAGAGTTGTGGTGCTTGATCTTGAGGTTATGTTTTATGAACCGGGCGACCACATTCTTGGTAATAGAGGCGAACGAGGCGGATTCAACCCATTTTTGTGAAGTAGTCAATGGCGACGAGAATGAAGTGATGTCCATTAGAAGCAGTAGGCTTGATATCTCCGATCATATCAATGCCCCACATTACGAATGGTCAAGGAGAAGTCACGATGTTCAAAGTTACTGGTGGCACATGAACTTTATTAGCATAAATCTGGCACTTATGACAAGTTCTTGAGTGGTGGATACAATCGGTTTACATAGTCGACCAATAGTAACCCGCTCTTAGAATCTTTTTGGACATAGTATGCCAGCTGGAGTGAGTACCAAAGATGCCTTTGTGCATATCCTCCATAATATTCTCTGCTTCCTTCTTGTATACACAACGAAGCAGAGTTGAATCATGATTACACTTGTACAAAATTCCATTCCTCAAGAAAAACTTAGCCGAGAACCTCTATAGAAATTTCTGGTCATTGACCGATTCCCCCTCAGGGTATTCTTGAGCTTGAAGGTACCTTTTCACTTCATGAAACCAAGGTTTTTCTTCTACTCCATCAGTATCAATTTCATAGCAGTGTGCTAGTTCATCGAATCTTTCAATGGTAATTCTAGGAGCTTCATTGTCCCATCTGACCTTGAACATGGATGACATAGTAACTAATGCGTCCACCAGCTGATTCTCTTCTCTTGGTATATGCTCAAAAGTAATCTCTTTTAAGTACATAATCAAGGTTAGCACATTTTCTCGGTAAGGGATAATATTCGGATGCTTCATATCCTATTCTCCCTTGAATTGACTGATTACCAAGGCTGAATCCCCATATACGTTCAGGAATTTGATTCTCAGGTCAATAGCAGCTTTAATTCCCAGAATGCACGCTTCATATTCAGCCATATTATTGGTGCAGTCAAAGAAAAGTCTGACGGTGAAAGGCGTATGACAACCCTGGGGAGAGATAATTACAACACCGATCTTGTTGCCAAGTGCGTTAGAAGCTCCATCAAAAACCATAGTCCATCAGGATCCTGACTCAGGTCCTTCATACGGTCCAGGTTCTTCACAATCTTTAATTAACATGATGTTCTCATCTGAGAATTCAAAGTTCATAGATTGGTAGTCATCTACAGCTTGATGCGCCAAATGGTATGCTAGTACACTTCCTTTGATTGCTTTTTGAGTGGTATATTGAATGTCGTATTCTTTTAAGATCATTTCCCATCGAGCTATTCTTCCGGAGAGGGATGGCTTCTCAAGTTATGTTTTTGATGGTATCCATTTTAGATATCAGTAGAGTAGTATGAGTCAACATATATTTTCTTAGTCGGTGAGCAGCCATGCCAAAGTGCAGCAAGTTTTCTCGAGCAGTGAATATCTTGTTTCACAGTCGATAAACTTTTTGCTAAGGTAGAATATTGCCTGCTGTTTTCGACCAGACTCGTCATGTTTCCCCAGTACACACCCCATTGAATTCTCTAATATTGTAAGGTACATGATTAAAGGTCTTCCTTCAACTGGTGGCATCAGAATCAGAGGTTCTTGTAAGTACTCCTTGAGTTTATCAAAAGCTATTTAACAGTCGTCATTCCATTTTACAACTTGATCTTTCTTCAGCAGCTTAAATATTGGCTCATAGGTAGCAGTCAAATGAGAAATGAATCGGACAATGTTATTTAGTCTTCCTAAGAAACCTCTGACCTCCTTCTCAGTACGGGGAGCCTAAATTTCTTGAATATCTTTAACTTTTACAGGATAAAATTCAATACCTTTACCGCTGACGACGAAACCTAGGAGTTTTCCAGACCTCACCCCAAAGGTGCATTTGTTTAGATTTAGCCTTAGCTTGTACTTCTTTATCCTTTCAAATAACTTATGCAGATGATCAAGATATTCCTCTTCAGTTTGTGACCCGCCAAGGTGATTTTTCCTCTCTCAACGAGGTCTTAATCAACTAATTAAACTTGATTACACAGATACGATGACAACTGTCAACGTCTTCTTGAGTTTAAACCACAACCCAGTTTTTTCAAGGTATTACACAATACAATATTTGATAGAGTGTACAATATGTGTTTTCTAATAAAAAAATAGTATCACAAAGTGATGTTTTACACAAATGAATTTTTGTAAGATGAAGGTGATGAAAATATTTCATTTGTTGTGCGCATCAAAATCGTAAACAATTTCTCCTTCAAGTCTTGTATATATAGGCAACACATGTGAGGAGCTTTTGGAATGTTGATAAATAGTAATTAAAGAACTTTCCAAACATAGATATTCTTGTCCTCTTTCATTTGTTACTTTTGAATAGCCATAAATGAAATGTAACACTTCAGAACATACTTTCTTCAAAATGCTTTAGAAGATGTATGTTATCATTGGGACTCCTTTACTTCTTTCCATAACTATATGAATCAGAATAATGGAGTTTCTGTTTGTAGCATTTAGTGCACTCAGAAGTTGTAGCTTGAGAACTTCTCTATATAAGCGTGTTATGCAGATTACTTTATATATAAGATATGTTGAATCAGAGTTTAAACAACAATCTAACTCATCTTTTGTGCTTCTTCCATCAGAACTTCTCTGCGAAACAAAATACTTATTTAGGGAGCATAATTGTTCTTTGAGTGTTTGTTATCATCAAAAATCTTACAAGGGTTGTAGAATCAAACTATGTTCTAACAATCTCCCCCTTTTTTATGATGACAAAAACTTAGATATTTTGATAGAAACTTAAACAACATAAAGCATTTAAAGTCTCCCTCTGAGTTGGATACTCAGACTGAGAAGAAATACGTCCCTGAAGATTGTTATGATCATAGTTTTGAAGAAAAATATTTTTGATGCGTCCACTTCTATCCTCAATAGAGTTTGTTCATGTTTTGCTTTCAGGAAAAAACAATAGAAGTTATGATATTCAAAATGTTTGAGACTGAGTCTCGATACTGTTATATTTAAAATATCTTACGTTCTCCCCTTTTTTTGTCAAGAACCAAAAAGAAATAAAAACACTTTAGACAATAAAAGGCATGTTGTATTCAAAAATATTCCAATAAAAACATATTCTGAAGGAAACAAATGAAAAATGAAGAAAACAAATTTCAGAACTAAGTTTGAGGTGGTGGAAGTCGTGTGAACATGGCTTCCAATAAACTCTTGATCTGACTGTTTGATTCCTCTTATTTTCCAAGCATCCCTTTGATTTCCTTGCACATATCATCCTGCATGTCTAGCCTTTCCTTAAACACAACATTTTCTTTCTTCAACTCCTCCAGAGTTTGCAACACAAGAGATGAAGAGGGTATATCAGCAGAAGGAATCACTTTTTCAGAGCAAGTTGTGGCTAATTCTGACTCAGGAGTTTTTTCAACTTCCTTGACTTTGTCTTGAAACATATCCAAAGGAAGAGGATCAGAGGATGGTTCACCATATTCTATTGGTTGATGATCTTCCCAAGGGACATTGTCCAGCAGAAGGAGTGCCTTCTTTTCCCAGTGACGCAGAACTTGATCCTTGAAGATATTCAGATGATCACAGAAGTTCTGTTGAGAAATTTCATAAATTAACTCCTTGAGTTTCAGGTATTCAGAGTTGAACCATTTTCTGAATTGGTTCCAATGAGAATCAGAAGCAGCTGGATTAAAATTCTCTACACAAGCTAGCTTCATAGAGTTAACCCATTCTTGTATTTCTGTTTCAAAAATCAGCAGAGATTTACCAACATCTGCTTTGGAAATTTTTGGTTATGGAATGGAGATTTTATGAGAACTTGTGACGAGATTGTCCAAGGCTTCTAAGTCTATAACTGTTCGAAGGGGATCTTCTGGGTGGTTATTGGGAGAGGGAGAGTCAGAAATAATAATGGGTGAATTTGGTGAGTTTGGTGGAGTGGATTGATAGGGAGATGGAATATCTGAGATGGAGAGGTTCTGTGAGGAAGTTGAGGGAATTGTGGGTGGTTGAGAGACCATGAGAGGGCAGGTGATTCCAGGAATGGATGTTGTGGTATCAGAGTCAAAGTTTGGATTTTCTGTGTGGGGAGCTTCAAACAGCGATCAAATTGATCAATATCAGAAAGAACTTGAGCAAGTTCAGGCTAATTTTGGTCAAGATGGGTAGTAGGTGGATTGTTCAGAAGGTTATCTAGAGATAGTGAGGTGTCAAAGTCAATGTCAAAGTCATAAAAGGTTTGAGGCAATGGATCTTCTATGGGTTTTGGATAAGGAGTGTTTTCATATATTGATAACAGTACTGATTCAACAACAGAAATAAAAGATGGATTGCCTTTCTTTTTGGCAGCTTTAGGAGTCTTCTGAAGAAGTTCCTTCTCCAACAGCTTTCGTTTTCCTTGGTTTTCTGGGAGCAACTTCCAGAGGTTGTTGTCTCAGATCATGGATGTTCACTTAAGGATTTGTCTCGTCCCTTTTTCAAGCATCCAGATATCTGAGAATAATATTTGGAGAAGCATCTGTTTGAGAGAAGAGAGGAAAATCCTTCAAAGGTACTCTTCTAATGGTAATGACTTCCTTGGTTGTTATTGTTGGATCCTTCTTGATGGTTTCAATAATCTTCATCTTCTTCATATTCTTGGCGTTGAGAGGTTTACGAGCATAAGTTTCTAGAGTGCTGGCTTATTGAGCATCAGTCAGATGTTGTATCAATTTGTTTTCTGTCAGAATATTTAAAATGAGTATGCCCAGAGGCATCCAATCTCTCTTTGTTCTTTCTTATTCTCTTGTCTCTTTGATGCTGGTCTTCAGATGATTGAACATAATATGTGGGAGATTAACCTTTGGTTTGGTTTCTATGAAGTACAGAAGATATTGCTGATCAATGTTGATATAGTCTGGAGAACTTGTGGGTTTTCTGTGATTGGTGCAACCCAAAATTATTTTTGACCAAATTCTGAGGTAATCTTTCATATCTTTGATTTTGTTGGATGGTTGTCAGAAGTAAAAATTTCTTTTGAAATCTTTGTTAGGTCAGAGCTTTTGTCAGCCATATCGCTACAATGAATATCGCCGTTGTCGTGGCCTATCAGTTGCCCAATGAGATCTTCAGATATGACTATTTTATTTCTCATCATGAAGGAAGTGACCTGATGATTTGAAGTTGTAGCGTGAATCCAGAATTCTTTAACAATTCTTGGAAAAACTGGACCCAGTAGGCGATCAAAGTACTTGTTCCATCCTTGGAACTCAACATCAGGGGTTAGATCGTATCTGTTTTCCTTCATGCTGACGAAGTCTACAATGAGTTCACACAGAACTTCCAGCGTATCAATGGGAGTAAGGAGAGTTCTTGAGGGTTCTTCGTACCTTTCTGTTGTTGAATAAGAAGATTCAGGAATGCTTTGAGAGCTTTGAGCAAGTTGTTGGGAGGAAGCCATTGTTCACACAGATTCTTTAGGGTTTTTAAAAGATTGAACAAAATTAAGAGAGAAAAAAAATTGAAAGTGGAAAAGTAATAGTGAAAGTGAGCAACATGTATATAGGAAAATAGGAGACTTAATTAACAAGAAAAAGGTTTAAAGAGAATTATTACTAGCATTAATGATTCTTGAGAAAGAGGGATAGCGTAAAGATATGAAACAGTTATCAATATGACACGAGTCTCAATGCATCCAATCAATGTTTCAGTCTCTTCAGAATTTGAACACATGTTCAGCCTTAGAGGAAAACCTTGCGTTGAGTTGACAAATGTTGATATTGTGAACTGCAAGCTTCTATCTTTGAAATGAACTGTTTGGAGAATGTTCAGATCTTCTTAGATAGATCCTGATACAACTTTCCTTCTTACTTCTGAAGAACTATTGATCAGATGTTCACACAAAAAATAAAGGCATAAAGTTCTGAGGGTTAACATATACATAAATAAAACTATCATTCTGGGCATAGTTTCATGCTGAGATGTTTCAGAATTAAATTAAACCTATCTTCAGAAAGGGGTTTAGTGAAAACATCAGCCTATTCATGGTCTGTGTCTATGAATTTTAATGAAAGAATTCCTTTCTTAATATAGTCTCTAATAAAATAATGTTTAATTTCTATATGCTTAGCTCTAGAATGTAAAATGGGATTTTTTGAAAGACATATAGCAGACGTATTGTCACAGAGAGTAGGAATGTTACTCTCATATATGTTGAAGTCTTCGAGTTGGCTTTTCATCGAGAGCATTTGTGTGCTACATCCAGCTGCTACTATATATTCATCTTCAACAGTTGATAATGCAATGGTGGGTTGCCTCTTGCTGGACCACGAGATTAGGTTGTCTCCCAAAAATTGGCATCTTCCAGAAGTACTTTTCCTTTCCATTTTGTCTCCAGCGAATTCAGCATCACAGTACCCTACTAATTTGTATTCTTTGGTTTTTCTCTGTAGATCTTCTGTTCTACCTTCTTACTTACCTCTTCCTTTTCCAGAATGCATGTGGGATACATAGGAGTTTTGGCTGACTTACATTCTGACAAGTCAAATTTCTTCAGAAGTTTTTTGACATACTTGCTTTGATGTATGTAGGTTCCTTCTGGAGTTTGATTGATTTGGATACCCAGAAAGAACTTGAGTTCTCCCATCAAACTCATTTCAAATTCTTCCTGCATAGATTTATAAAATTCTCTTCCTAAAGAGGCTTTAGTAGATCCAAAAATAATATCATCTACGTAAAATTGACAAACCAGATTGTCATTTTTAAATAGTTTACAGAATAAAGTAGTGTCCACCTTCCCTTTGGTAAAATTATTTTCTAAGAGAAAGTTACTTAGTCTTTCTTAGCAAGTTGTGGGAGCTTGTTTCAGACCATGTAAAAATTTCTTAAGTGTATATACATAATCTAGATGTTTTGAATTTTCAAAACCAGGGGGTTGGTGCACATAAACTTCTTCATCAATGTAACCATTTAAAAGCGTACTTTTTACATCCATATGATAAAGAGTGATGTCGTTATTTACTGCAAAAGAAATTAAAAGTCTGATAGATTTTAACCTAGTGACTGGAGCAAAGGTTTATGTATAGTCCATGCCCTCTTGTTGACTATAACCTTGTGCCACCAGTCGTGCTTTGTTTCTGACGATGTCTCCTTGTTCATTTAGTTTGTTTCTGAATACCCATTTTTTTCTAATGATGTTAAACCCTTTTGGTTTAGGAACTAGATCCCACACATTATTTCTGGTGAACTGGTTTAATTCTTTCTGCATTGCAAGTATCCAATCATTGTCCAGAAGGGCTTCGTAAATGGAAGTTGGCTCAACTAGAGACACTAATCCCATGAGAGATTCTTCAGAATTTCTGAATGTAGATCTTGTTCTGATTAGATCTTCTTTCTTTCCCAAAATCTTGTTTTCGGATGAGCTAAACTGCTTCTAGATTGTCTTTTCTGGAGAGGCTCTTCGGATGTTGTTGTAATGTTTGTGACAGCTTCTTCTGGAGTTAACTTTGATTCTTTGTGAGCAACTTCTGATGCAGTGTCTTCAGTACCCGTAAGTTGAACTTCTATATCTGCAAAAAATTTACCCTGCTTTGACTATTGAGAGCCAATCTTATCATCAAATCTGACACTGATAGACTCTTCCACAATTCGTGTTTCTATGTTATATACTTTATAACCTCTTGAATGTTCAGAGTATCCTAACATGAGAAACTTTTGTGCTTTAGAGTCAAATTTGTTCAGATGTTCTTTAGTGTTTAGAATGAAACAAGTACATCCGAATGGATGAAAATAAGAAATGTTGGGCTTTCTGTTCTTCCACATTTCATATGGAGTCTTATCCATAATAGGTCTTATGGAGATTCTATTGTGAATATAACATGTTGTGTTAATTACTTCTGCCCAGAAGTTCTTAGCAATGTTAGTCTCGTTGATCATGGTTTTGGCTATTTCTTGTAAAGTTCTATTCTTTCGTTCTACAACTGTTTTGTTGAGGAGTTCTAGGACAAGAAAATCATGAGAGATACCATTCTCATTAAAAATAATTCAAATTTTTTGTTTTCAAATTCCCCACCATGATCACTTCTGACTTTAACAATTCTAAGATCTTTTTCATTTTGGACTTGGTTACAGAAAGTAAAGAACACGGAATGCGGCTCGTCCTTGTGTCTTAAGAACTTTACCCATGTCCATCTGATATAGTCATCTACGATCACTAATCCATACTTCTTGTCACTAATGGATGCAGTTTTCACTGGTCCAAATAGATCTATATGCAGAATTTCTAATGGTCTAGAGGTAGAAACAACATTTTTTGTTTTGAAAGAAGGTTTTCAAACTTGCCTTTTTGACATGCTTCACACAGAGCATCTGAGCTGGACTTTAGGTTAGGAAGTCCTCTGACTAGATTGAGTTTGTTAATCTGAGATATCCTTCTCATACTAACATGCCCCAATATTCTATGCCAGACCCATTGCTCATCATTAACAGATAATAGGCATTTTACATTCTGACTTTTTAGTTCAGAAAGTTTTATTTTGTAAATGTTATTCTTTCTCTTTCCATTAAAGAGGACATTTTGATTGAATATTATATTATAACTGTTATCACTTAATTGACTTATGGATAACAGTTTATGCATTAATCCATCTACTAACAGAACATTAGTTATAGAAGGAAGTGTATCGTTACCAATAGTTCCAGAGCCAATAATTTTTCCTTTCTGATTGCCTCTGAAACCTACGTAGCCTCCATATTTAAGCTCCAAGCTTTGGAACATATGCTTCCTTCCCGTCATGTGTCGTGAGCATCTAGAGTCCAGGTACCATGATTGGTGTTTCAATGTTGCTGTTAAAGACATCTGAAACATAGACAATTTTGTCCTTAGGTACCCATATCTTTTTGGGTCCTTGTTTGTTAGAGTTACTAAAATTCTGTTTGAATTTTGGTTTAGCAGAAAAGCATCACTAGTATACTTTATGTCATATGTGTGCCCATATGTGAAGTGAGAATAAAGAGGTGTGTGTTTTATGACCATGTCCTTAACTTTCTTAGGTTGAGATACTTTTCCTTTGTATCCTATTCCTTTTCTGCCATTTCTGCTAACTCCATAGATCATTGAAGCCATCTTGCTTCCATCTATGTTTTTAGCAAGAAATTTTTGAAAGCTATGAACATATTCCTTTATGATCTTATCAGAGTTACTAGGAACTTCTGAGACAGTTTCTTTCTGAGCCTTTTGTAATTTATTTTCTAGTTTAGAAATTATTTCTTTAAGCTCAGAGTTTTCTGATCTCAGTTTCTTAGTTTCTTCAGAGACAGAAACTAGATCCTTTTTCAGGTTCTTGTTTATGACTCGAAGTTGCTGATATCTTTCAAGAATTTCTGACAGACTTTCTTCTAATTAATATCTAGAAAAGTTAGAGAATACCTCTTTTGCCTCTGAGTCTCATCCTTATCCAGATTATCCAGTGTCATCTGATACGTTGGCCATTAGGGCTATGTTGGCTCTTCCATCTTCTGATTTTGTTTTAGCTTCAGAAGAATCTGAGTCATTCCATGTCGCCATGAGGCTTTTCTTCTTTTCCTTAAAGAACTTCTTTTTAGGTTTCTCTTTTTGATGATTTCGTCAGTCGCTTTTGTAGTGCCCTTGTTCATTTCATTCATAGCAAACAATGTTTATATTACTTAATTTTCTATATCCAGAAGATGGTTCAGAATGATATCCCGTTCTTCTGGAAGTTCTGAACTTCCTCTGCATGTGCTTCCACCGTTAATTGACTATTTTGGAGAGAAGAGACAATTTGTCTTCTTCTGATGAGGATCCACTAGAGTTTTCTTCTTTTGCCTGCAAAACTTTTGGTTCATATTTTTTGTTATATTTAAGAGCTAAAGATTTACCTTGCTTCTGGGGCTCATCTTCTACTAACTCTATCTCATGACTTCTCAGGGAGCTGGAAATTTCTTCAAGAGAGATTTTGTTCAGATCTTTTGCTATTTTAAGACACGTGATCATGGGTCTCCATTTCTTGGGTAAACTTCTGATGATTTTCTTTACATGATCTGCAATTGAGTACCCTTTATCCAGAACTTTTAGCCCAGCACCGAAATTTGAAATCTTGAGAACATTGTTTCAATGGTTTCATATTCTTCCATTTTGAAGGCTTCATACTTCTGAATGAGAGCAAGAGATTTGGTTTCTTTGACTTGCGTATTTCCTTCATGCGTCATTCTCAAGGAGTCAAACATGTGTTTTGCTGATTCTCTGTTTGTGATTTTCTCATACTTTGTGTACGAGATAGCACTCAAGAGAATTGTTCTGGCCTTGTGATGATTTCTGAATGCCCTCTTTTGATGATCTGTCATTCTTTTTCTATCAATCTTCTGACCGCTTTTGTCAACTGAATGAATGTACCCATCAGTCACCATATCCCAGAGATCGGTGTCATGAGCTAGAAATAAACTTTTGATTGTGTCTTTCCAGTAATCGAAGTTTTCGCCATCAAAGAGTGGAGATTTTCTATTGATTATGTCTTTCTCATCATGATAATCATTGTTGATGTTCTGACTTGGTCCCACCATAGTGTTTTTCTTGCTTGGATATTTTTCTAAAATAGTTAAGTGTTTGTACTCAGAACCAGGCGCTCTGATGCCAATTGAAGAATGGAAAAACACAACAAGGGGGTTTGAATTGGGATTTTTAAAACTTAAAGTAAAAGACACGTTGGTTATCCTGGTTCGTTTGAACTCAAACTACTCCAGTCCACCCGCCAAGGTGATTTCGCCTCTCTCAACGAGGTCTTAATCCACTAATCAAACTTGATTACACAGATACAATGACAACTGTCAACGTCTTCTTGAGTTTAAACCACAACCCAGTTTTCTCAAGGTTTTACACAATACAATATTTGAAAGAGTGTACAATGTGTGTTTTCTAATAAAACAGTATCACACAAGTGATGTTTTACACAAATGAATTTTTGTTAGATGAAGGTGATGAAAATATTTCGTTTGTTGTGTGCAGCAAAATCGTAAACGATTTCTCCTTCAAATCCTGTATATATAGGCAACGCATGTGAGGAGCTTTTGGAATGTTGATAAATAGTAATTTAAGAACTTTCCAAACATAGAGATTCTTGTCCTCTTTCAGCCATTACTTTTGAATAGCCATAAATGAAATGTAACGCTTTAGAACATGCTTGCTTCAAAACGCATCAGAAGATGTATGTTACCGTTGGGACTCCTTTACTTCTTTCTAGAACTATATGAATAAGAATAATGGAGTTCCTGTTCGCAGCATTTAGTGCGCTCAGAAGTTGTAGCTTGATAACTTCTCTATATAAGCGTGTTATGCAGATTGCTTTCTATATAAGATGTGTTGAATCAAAGTTTAAACAACGATCTAACTCATCTTCTATGCTTCTTCCATCAGAACTTCTCTGCAAAACAAAATACATATTTAGGGAGCATAATTGTTCTTTGAGTGTTTGTTCTCATCAAAAATCTTACAAGGGTTGTAGAATCAAACTATGTTCTAAAAAACCAAACCTAGTGGCTCGTCAGTTCGAACATAGCCAAATGTTACCCCAGTCTTTATTCTCTGATACGGTCGACATTGAATGGGTTGGAAGGTTGTTGGCTGCTGATGACCATATGACATACCTCAAGTTCCATGGGGCTACTCAATCCCTTGAACCTTCTATTTTGCAATTCGACTACTCATTTTTTACCACTGAGCTATTTGACCAATGGTGGTTCCAATTTCAAGAAAAGTACTTCTTGGCACCGAATTTTCTTCAAAGGCTCATCGATGCTTTTAGTGCTTTATATGCTTGACAACCGACAGTGTCACCAGTACCCGTTCCCAAGGCTATAGAAACTCAACCTTCTCATCAGGCTACCATTGATAATTCTTAGTCAACCAAGGTACGTTATGTTTCCTCTAATCCTTTGACCAATAGGTTTTTCTTTACACGTTTTCCATACTTTGAGCCTGCATTGATCTTGAGGAATTTTTCAGGGACATCTTCAAGGAAGTGTCGTCAAACCAATATTTTCAATTTTTACAAATCCCGCTAAAAACACCATCGAGCTTGAGGATGCTGCAAGAGATCCATCTAGGTCTACCCTTGAGCGAAACCCTCAAAACCATGCTAATCATAATGATAACAAGTGTTCTCAAACAGTCACCTTCGATGAGATTCCTCTTTAGGAAACTTCTATCCAGCAGGCCATGGGTAACGCAAGATCGAGAAACCCGACTTTCTCCAATACTTATCTCATTTTCCGTCAAGACGTGCTCTCTAACAACTCCTCGATCCTGACAAAAATTTAAACCCTAAAGAAATAGAATCCAGTGTAAGCACTTAAGAAGCTTCAACAATATCGACATGCATCAACCTCTTTCCAAACACCATCTCCTCCTGTCACCGAACTGATCGTTGAGGTAACCCTCAAACTTTAACAACTCAAATCATATTTGTTTGAGGGTGAGTTCCTGGTTGTCATGGAGAAGGAAACTTTTATGGCCGCAAAGATTTTCAAGTTACTCGATGCCATTTCTCAACACACTATTATTGAGTCCCTGGCCCAATACCTAGTTGATTTTGAGGCTTTCTTTAGCCAACTTGTCAAATATCTTGCATTGTCTAGGAACATCGATCTCCAACTTAAAACCAAAGCAAATAAAATAAGAGTCGAATGAGAGTTAAATAAACTTTGTGAAAAGAAAGTGGTCGGGTTTGAGGCTAAAAGATAAGACCAACTTGATCAACACTTCTTTCTTAACCAACAAATCACAATTTATTAAGTACAAATTGACAAGCTTAAACAAAATATTGTTTAACTGGAATGTCAAAAAGCCTCATTTGATTTGACTAGTGACCTCCAGACATAGGATGAAATTCAACAAAACACTATCGACGACATTGCTCATGGTGAGAAGGCTCTTAGCCTTAAAGAAATCATTAGTCAACTGTTGGCGAAGAAAACACGTCTCACTGACAAGATTTCTTTTGAGAAGTCCCGTTTTGAGAACCTCAAATCCTGATTCCATGTTTAACTTCTTTCGAAATCATGTAATCCTTTTGGGAGACACATGGTTACCATTTTGGTTTTCTTCCATTTTGGTTACCTGTATTTATACAATATGCTTTTATTCTACTGCAATTTGAATCTCTTGAAGCATAGTGTTGTACCCCAAAATTTCCCCTCTCTTTTCTCAAGTATCTTCTCACAAAGATCTTCAATAATTCAAGTTTGCACAAGTATTGACTAAGTCAAGACATCTCCTCAATGTCGATGCCTCAAATTAGGGTTTGAGTTTGTACAAGGATAGTTGGACTTCTAATGTTTCAAATGACTTCCATGGATCATTTTGGACCCTCAAGACTGCTCCTGTCAAGTTTCAAGTCTTGGATTACCAAAGTTTCTCAATCAATTGATCTGATGACCTAAAATCAGTTATATTAAAAAAATTCAATTATGGTCAACCTACAGTCAAACTTCAAGATTTTGGACCAATATTAACATTTTGAAGCCATATGTATCATTTGATCAAGATCAGATCATAATTCACCAAGAAAATCATTCAAATGGTCAAAAGGGCAAAATGGTCAAAATTAGGGTTTCGACTGAGAACGACCAATCTTTAACTTCTGACCTAGTACAGGACTTATTGGTTTGAAACATGATCTCAAGGATTCAAGTAAATCATTTTGACCTAATTGCATATTTCAATTCATCCTCCGATTGACATATGAAATTTGGTCAACTGATGAAAAAGTCAATTGTACACTGAAAAGTTAAAGTTTGACTTTTTGGCCGAATTTGAGTTTCAAAAATTACATTTCATCAAGACAATTCAAAATATGGAATTTGATAATCAGAAATCAAGAAAGTCAAAAATTAAACTTTGCAAGACTTGGAAAAAATTTCTAAGTATTTTCTATACATGTTAATTTCATTTCTTCATGACATATTTTCACCACAATTCAAGACAATTCAAATTGGTACAAGCTTTCAAGTAAATAACAAGGCTGCATTTTTAAAGCTAAATATTACAAGTTATAAATCCTAAGTTTTCTCTTGTTTGAACTTTTCAATTTGACTCAAATCTTCAAACCTTGCCACTATGTTGTCCACAAAACAAGACTTGTATCATGTTACAAATGTTACTACCCAGAAAATCCCCAAAGTCCTATATGCTGCCAAGTCCAAGCCTTCTGCACTGTCCACATGACAACTCAAAACCTTGTTAAAAGACAATCAGTTGTCTTGTACAAAACAGTCCTGCTATTCTGCCTCTAAACATTGTCAGTCTTCTCCAAAACCTGCAATGCTGCCCTGAAAAATCTGCATCATATCAGTCCCATGTTTGCACCAAATTTGCATATGAGAGTTGCATCTAAAAAGTAATAAGACATCATACCCAAACAGTTCAAATACTTATTTGTTTTCCCCCCAAATCTCAGCCAAACTTTATCTACAAATAAACTAATTTCACAACACACAAGGTGTGTGGGCTTTTAGAGAGAGAATAGGGAGTTTGAAAAAAATATAACATAACTTTTCTTGTAACTTCTACTCATCTTCAGCTATATCTTCACTCACAAAAACAAAACCTTAACTCATTATTCTACCTTGCAATCTCTCCCATAAACCATTGATCCAAACACTTCATATCACACAGAGATTGTTCAAACACAAGAACAGTTTTTGTAGTGCCATTATCATCACCTTTCAAACACAAACAAAAGATAATATTGTATAGATTGACTAGTTTGGAGTTGGTTCAGCATATTTTAATACAAAGGAAGGACTGGAGCAGCATCCTGGAGGTTTACTGAAGCCACCACAACATCTTGAAAGAGGTTCAAATTGAAAACAAATTTCAGTCTCAAGGTGAGTCTTCTTAACTTTGAGCTTTTCATTTCAAACATCATTAGTGATTCATTGTTGAGGATAAAATGTAGTAATCATTGAAGCTAACCATTTACTTGCTTTTCATTTTTGGCAATATTATGTTGAGAACTGACCTGTACACACAATAGAACAATGTGTAAGGCAAAAAACCGCAGCATGAGTCGACACATACTCACATGAGTCGACTCATTTTAGTGACAGAATAGGGTATGAGTCGACACAAGGCCTTATGCATTGATACATACTTCTATCCAGAATCAAAAATAGAAAGATAAAATGTGTATGAGTCAACACAAAACACAATTGTGTCGACACAAACAAGAAATGAGTCGACACATACCATTATGTATCGACTCATACTAAGTTGATTTTGGTTTCACAGGAACAAGAAGGGTTATATGTCGATGTAAAGATGCATGTGTCGACACATAATGGTTAAAAAATATTTTTTTTCCTTTCTTTTACACTTCTTTTATATTTGCTATATATTTTCTTCATTGCTATTCAATATGGTTGTAATAATTATGCTTATTTCATCCCCGTTTGTAAATTGTACCCCTATCCCCCAAGTGATGTAATAGCTTAGGATTTTAATTCTCGCAATTTATCGCTTTAATATAATTGTTAGTAATTATGGTGTGTATGGCAAGATAAAATCAACCGTTAGAAAACCCTAATCTCAAAGACAAAAATACATGCAATTGAAACACAATTCACACACGCACCTTTAAGGTAATCCTGCTTGTTCCCTATGAATAAATAGTCATGTCCCTCGAATATGGAATGCTTTAGCAAAGACCCCGATAAAAATATCGTAGTCCCTCGATGAACCTTCGATGTTTCCTTCAGTAAAACGAACTTAGTCCCTACTCATAAGTTTCCTTTTATGACTTACGACGACCCACGCCCGTCTCTTCACATCCAAAGATAGGGCTTCTTATCAATCAATGGTAAGGTAGCAATATCTAAAGGAGGAGGAAAAGAACAAATACCTTTTGAGTAGGTAGGATGCTCGTAGTTACTTTCTCAGAAACTAAAACCATCTCCACACTCACACTTTCAAAACATCTTCAAAAACATACATCTCTTTTGTAGTAACTGGTTTTTAAATTAGAGTCGCCACTATTAGTTTTTATCCTAGGGAAGGGAGCCTAATAGAAGACCCTAATTCGCAGACAGAGATTCTAGGTTATGGACTCAATTAGACGAAAGGAAGGTGTTAGGCACCTTTCATCCACCTTGTTCACAAGGATATTAGACTTTAGGTTTAGGTTTATGGTAAATTGGATTTTAAGTTTTAATGAGCAAGACTCGCCACGATTTTATATCGTATGCCTATGTATCCTCTTATGAGGAATCAGAGTCTCAATTCGTAGTTCGCAAGGGTTGGTGTCTTTTAAGGGTTCGCAAACATATTTTGAATCACTTCACACTCGGTCGGGTGTAGTGATTGCGGAGATTTAGATTGAGTACGCAGTAAGCCAAAATTAGTTTGAAACCCATTTGCGAAAAAGATTGTTGATTAGCTTAATTTGTTTGCGAAAATAGTTTGAGATTTGTTTTTTTTATAATATTAATTGCGAAAATATCTTAATTAATGCATGATTGAAAAATATTTAATTCAAATAGTATAGAAAATAATATATGCAATTTTTACATGAAAAAAATTTATTTTATCATATAGTAATACTTACATATAATAAATAATAATTAATATTTAAAATATGGTAACCAAAATTAATAATAACAGTCATAATTATTTACAAAAAGGAACAAATAATTAATATAACATAAATAAAATATAATATAAAAAATATAAAGAAAATAAAAAACAATTACTTAAGCAAAACCCGGGGGGTGCATTTCTTAGTTAACTAGTAAATAAGAGGGGGTACTGAAAATAATCTAGATTTAAGCCCAAGACAGTCCTGGATCGGGGGGGTATGCTATTGTTGTATGTTTTAGCAAAAGATGGAATGGGGAGTGTGGAGAGTAAGGGACTTAATCCCAACACATTTGTAAGGGTTGGATGCATAATCCAGTATGGTGTGGGCATACGAAGCTTACGATGGACCTGGCCTTATGGTCGTCCAATCAAGATCCAATGATCATAATAAATGGATGTATGATAATGGAAAGAAACGTGCATGCATGGAAATATTACAAGATAATATATCTTGTTTTTTTCATTTTTTCTTCTTCATTTTACAGAATTTTATCTCTCTTTTTCAACTACCTCTCTCTCTCTCGTTCAAACCACAGAGCCACATCACAAACCCTTTCTTGCTAACCCTAAAACGAAACGTCTACCGTCGTGGCTTCCCTCACCAACAACCCTTCCCCGATTGCATGTTCAAACCCCCAAATACCCCCAAATCGTAACGGCACGTATATAGAAATAACAAAGCTAGGTTCAATATACCTCTAATCTTTGTTCTGATGCGTCACGCTCTGGCCTACTAATCTTCATCTCTATTTTTTGTATTCGCATGTCAGTAGCTATGGTAACGGTGAATGGTTGCAAACGACGGTGGATGTGGACGCGGTGGCGACATCCAAAGGTGATTAGGGTTTCCAATTTGTAAACTCTAATCACTTTGTTCTGGATCTTCAACGGAAAAGGGGTCTTCCAAATTCTTGGTCTCTCCGCCTCTAAACTATTTTTTCTGTAAAACCCTCGACCCCTTTCTGTATCTTCATCTTTTAGTTTATATAGGTTTTTTTTATTAGGGTTTTTTATGTCAATATCACATATTTAGGGAGATTTTGAGATATTTAGGGATTAGAATTCACAATGTAATTGATTGAGAATCTTATAATTTATGGATTCTGTTTGTAATTTCTTTGATATGTGTTGTAATAGGATTTGGGATTGAACTTGAAGAATTGATTGTGTTTAATTTTAGTTTTTTCCAGATTTTCTGTTAAACAAATAATCTAAGATTTGATTTAGTGAAGATTTAGTTCTGCAACAATCTCTACAGTAATCGTTAAAATGAGAAAACCAGCGTGATTTTAGGTTCAATTGGTACAGTATCTGTTAACTG
This sequence comes from Vicia faba, assembly GCA_948472305.1. Lineage (NCBI taxonomy): Eukaryota > Viridiplantae > Streptophyta > Magnoliopsida > Fabales > Fabaceae > Vicia > Vicia faba. The sequence continues at coordinate 654,161,146 of OX451738.1, forward strand.
TGTTTTGGGCCTGTGTTACATTTTTTTTGGTCCAACAGCAATACTTTACAGCAAAATGATTGGGCTTTTAATAAAAAATGTTAATTGGGCTTTGCGTTACTTTACCTCTTTCGCCCTGCAGCATTATACTTGTGACAACAAAAAACTTTCTTTAATAATGCTAGGCCCAATTGGCCTCTAACCCAATACTAATTATTTAACCAAAAGTTTTTAATAAATAAATAAATTTTATTTAATGAAACGTTATTAAAAAGTTTATCAGCAGTAAAAAACCATGTCACCTTTTTTTTTTCTTTTACTAACGATAATAATTTTTTTAATGGACTTTAATATATCTAATTTCCACTTCTCTTTTACTAATAAACTATTTAATTGAGAACTTAATAGTTATTCGAATAATTTTTATTTACGAATCGCATGGGCCAATGGCCAACATGCCTCGTGAATGGATTCACGGATACACGGGTCTTTCTGATTTAGAAAGCCCCGCTTTCCTAAATTAAAATACACCCCCTAGTCAGATAAAGATGGGCCATCAGATACTGTTGTACCACCTTTAATTAAATATTTCTTCTATTTAAATCTTGAAAAATGAAATCATCGAGGTAGGACAAATTTTTGGTGCGACAGCTGCCCCTATTCAATTATCTTTCAATCGAATAGCGTGAGAAAATTCGAGTCTTACGCGTTTTAATTGGAAGTTTATTAAATACTTGAATTATTGCAAGATTTGTCCGACGAACATAAGTTTATGTAGATGTAGCATACCCTTATAAGTCCCAAGGAAGCAGGCAAAGTTGATGATATATCGCTTACTCGGGTTTGATAATGAGGAAGACAACGCGATTTTGTATGTCTTGGCTTACTTAACCATTTGGAGGGTGAGTATAGAAATGATTGATGATGCATGGCTGCTTGAAGACTGAGGCCATGGATTCCATTTGCGAGTTGCTTCCTGATGTAGGAGGCGATAGGCTGGATTTTATGGAAAAATACATTGTTGCATGAAGACTAAGGCAATGGGTTAGGTTCGCAAATCACTGCGTGAAGTCTGATGTGATAAGCTAAATTTGTTGTTTCGAACATCGTTGCATGATGGTCTGAGTTTGGGAAATGCATTGCGCTTAGAGGAAATGTGATGGTTCGGATGATATATTGCGGCTTAGAGGCAATATGTTGATCTGGAAAGATACATTACATCTTAGAGGCAATGTATTTGAATTGGATGGTATATTGTGGCTTAGAGGCAATGTATTTGAATTAGATGGTATATTGCGGCTTAGAAGCAATATACTTAGCTTTGACAATGCATTGCGGCTTAGAGGAAATGTAATGGGTTTTGAGAGTATGTTGCGGCTTAAAGGCAACATGTTGAGTTGGAGGATACATTGCGGCTTAGAGGCAATGTGTTTGGCTTGAATAGATATATTCCAGCTTAGAAGCAATATACTGAGCTGTGAAAAATGTGTTGCGGCTTAGGGGAAATGCAATGGGCCTTGAGAATACGTTGCGGCTTAGAGGCAACGTAATGGGCATTAAAGATATGCTGCAGCTTAGGGGCAGCACACCGAGCTTGTAAGGAACTCATCACTGCAGGAAGACTTAAGTGATGGGCTGAATGTGTCACGGCATGAAGACTGAGGTAACAGATTGAACCGTAGGAGGAGTATTGCGTGGATTGACCCTTAGATGGTTGAATCGAGTGTAAAATTATTTGTCTGTTCGCCAGGCGATATATGTATGCATGTGCATTGAATGTTGTGGGTATGAAAAATGTATGATGTTTGGCCCTGACATGGAACCCTGACTATATGTGTATTGTATGCAAGAGTGCATAGTGTATGTATGCTCGGAATATGCAATATGTATGTATGTATGAAATGTGTGTAAGATACGTGTGTGCCTTGGAATGTTATGAAGATTCCTTTTGGCATTCTCCATTAAACCATTGGCTTAGAATTTACCAATTCCTTGGTGTTGTATGTTGTGTCACCATAGCATTGTTAAACTTGAGTGTTAGCGAAATTTGAACATTGATTTTGTATATATGTAGGCGTAGACGTAAATGATGGCCTATGTGTAAATTTGTAGGCACAGACGTAAGCGTAGTCCTCGTGTCGTAAGTTAGGCATAGGTGCCGACATATGCCTGGTCGTAAACTCCGGCCATGAATACGTAGATATGCATAGGTACAAATACAGACCAATGTATAGATTTTTTGCAAGACATAGGAGTAACTGTATGCATGGACGTATACGTGGATTTTCCTTCGATATTTTTCTAACCCAAGCATTTTTTGATATTTGTCAGATGCTTTTATTCTGTTAATTCTCCGAAATTATTTCAAGACAATATTCATGAGTAATAATCGTAGTATTCTATAAACAAGTCTGAGAAAAGAAAAACATGATTCGAAAGATATAAATAAAACAAGTTTTTTATTGATATGCCTCAGAGTGGGCGAGAATACGAGATGCAATTCCTAGAAAGAGGTAATTACAGAAAGTCTTAAAACAGTAAATGGCAATAAAAAAATGATAATTGCTACTGTTGTTTCCCCATATCTTTCGATTATCTTATGTCCCTTACCTATGAGTTGTATAATTCCAATCTATCCTTCCCTTCATGGTTCGTAGTCGTAGCTCTCAGATCGCAGTCTTTTTGTCCTTTATTTCTTTGTATGAAATCCCTAACTTTTGCCTGGATTTCCCTTTCGGGTTTTCAATCCACCGGGATAATTGTTTTGTTGTGTGCCCCTAATTTTTGCCTGGATCTCCCTTTAGGGTTTTCGATCCACCGGGACGCTCCTTTTTTTTCTTAATTCGCACCTTTTAGAGGTTCGATCTCAGTGAGCTTTTTATACATAGTATTTTTTTACTGTGTCTGATTGGTTGGATGCGGTAGTTCTTCCCCACCCATTGTTGTGAGGATGAGACCACCTCTAGAGAATGTTGTTTTGACTACAAATGGACCTTCGTAATTGGGTGTCCATTTACCACGTGAATCGAGACGAGGTATTAGAATCTTTTTGAGCACTAGATCCCCTTCCTTAAATATTCGAGGGCGTACTTTCTTGTCAAAGTCCCTCTTCATTCTCTTTTTATGTAACTGCCTATGACACAGAGCCGTTAGTCATTTTTCTTCAATGAGGTCGAGCTGGTCAAGTCGGGCCTGGACCCATTTCGCTTCTTCCAGATTTGTTTCCCTCAGGAGTCGAAGTGATGGTATCTCAATTTCCACCAGGAGTACTGCCTTCATGTCGTATACAAGTGAGAAAGGAGTCGCGCCTGTTGATGTGCATACAGAAGTGCGATAGCCGTGCAGAGCGAAGGGAAGTATTTTATGCCAATGTCTTCACCACTTTCTGGATGATTTTCTTAATATTTTTGTTGGTTGCTTCGAGGGCCCCGTTCATCTTTGGTCTATATGGTGAGGAATTGCGGTGCTCGATTTTGAAGTCGTCGCATAGTTCCTTCATTATCTTGTTGTTTAAATTATACCTGTTATCTGTAATTATCCGGCTTGGGATACCATGTCTGCATATGATATTCTGTTTGATGAAGCGTGTAACCACTTGACTTATTACGTTGGTGTAGGATGCTGCTTCTACCCATTTGGTAAAGTAGTCGATGGCTACCAATATAAAGCGGTGTCCGTTGGATGCTTTCGGCTCGATCATACCAATCATATCAATTCCCCACATTGAAAATGTCCAAGGGAAGCTCATGACGTTCAGAGGAGTCGGTGGTGCATTTATCCTGTCGGCATAAATCTGACACTTATGGCATGTCTTGGTGTAGTGATAGCAATCAGCTTCCATTGTTAACCAGTAATACCCTGCTCACTGAATCTTCCTAGCCATGGCGTGCCCGTCTGTATGGGTCCCGAAAGTGCCTTCGTGGATTTCTCTCATGAGTGTATCTGCTTCTTGCTTTTCCACACATCTGAGTAGTACCATGTCGTAATTTCTTTTGTATACCACTCCATTACTTAGAAAGAATTTGGAAGCTGACCTTTGCAAGGTTTTCCTGTCAATGATAGAGGCATTTTTCGGGTACTCCTGCCTTTCCAAGTACTTCTTGATGTCATAAAACCAAGGTTTATTATTGTGTCCTTCCTTAATAGCAAGGCAGTGTGCATGTTCTTCGAAATGTCTAATCGTAATACACGGTTCGTGATTCGGCCAAGTCACTTTGAACATAGCTGATAGGGTTGCCAGAGCGTCTGCCATTTGATTTTCTTCTCGTGGGATATGATTGAAAGTGATTTCTGTAAATTCTGCAGCTAACTTTAAAACATGATCCAGATATGGAATCAGTTTAGGGTGTTTAGTATCCCATTCACCATTAACCTCGTATATGACTAACGTAGAATCCCCGAACACTTCCAGGTGCTTTATTCTTAAATCGATGGCAGCTTCTAGCCCTAGTATACAGGCTTCATATTCGGTGATGTTGTTGGTGCAGTCATAACATAACCTGGCAGTGTAGGGGTGGTGATGATTCTTAGGAGATGTTAACACTTCCCCTACACCGTGACCTAGTGCATTTGAAGCTCCGTCGAACGTGAGTGTCCAACGTGCCCCTGGCTCAGGCCCTTCATCAGGTCCTGGTATTTCGTAGTCAGCTATAAATATGACATCCTCGTCGAGAAAGTCGAACTTTATGGGCTGATATTCTGATAGTGGTTGGTGAGCTAGATGATCAGCTAGTACACTACCTTTGATGGCTTTCTGTGTGACATATTGGATGTCATATTCTGATAGTAACATCTGTCATCGTGCAATTCTTCTGGTAAGAGCTGGCTTTTCGAACACGTATTTAGAGGATCCATTCTTGCTATTAACCATGTAGTATGGGTTAACATATACTGTCTCAACCTCTTGGTATCCCAAGCCAATGCGCAACAAGTTTTCTCAAGGAGTGAGTACCTGTTTCGCAGTTAGTGAATTTCTTACTGAGGCAATAGATTGCATGCTCCTTTCTATCGGTTTCATCCTGTTGTTCCAATACACAACCCATTGACCCTTCGAGCACTGTCAAGTACATGATGAGCGGCCTTCTGGGGACTGGTGGTGTTAAGATTGGTGGCTCTTCTAGATAATGTTTTATTGTTTTGAAGGCAGTTTGACAATCGTCATTCCATACTACTGTATGATCCTTCCTTAATAACTTGAATATTGGTTCGCACGCAGTTGTTAGATGCGATATGAACCTTGAGATGTAGTTCAATCGCCCTAAGAAACCACGTACTTATTTTTCTGTCCTTGGAGCGTGCATCTCTTGTATAGCTTTTACTTTGTCTGGATCTACCTCGATGCCCCGTTAGCTTACGATAAAACCTACCAATTTGCCTGATCTGACGCCAAATGTGCATTTATTTGGGTTCAACCTTAGTCTGAACTTACGTAGCCGCTCAAATAACTTTTGCATATGTATGATATGTTCCTCCTATGTATGGGATTTGGCAATCATATCATCGACATATACTTCAACCTCCTTGTGGATCATATCAAGGAATAACGTGACCATTGCCCTCTGATAAGTTGCCCATGTGTTCTTAAGACCGAATGGCATTACTTTGTAGCAGAAAGTTCCCCAAGGTGTCATGAAGGTAGTCTTTTCCGGGTCCTCATGCGCCATTTTGATTTGGTTATAGCCCGAGAAACTGTCCATAAATGAGAATACTGAGGCTTGAGCTGTATTGTCCACTAGGACATCTATGTGAGGTAACCGAAAATCGTCTTTAGGGATTGCCTTGTTTAGGTCTCGATAATCTACACACATGCGTACTTTTCCATCCTTCTTGGGTACTGGTACAATGTTAGCTATTCAGGGTGGATAGTCTACCACTGCTAGGAACCCTGCGTCAAATTGTTTGAGAACCTCTTCTCTGATTTTACTGGACATATCTGGACGGGTTCTTCTGAGTTTTTGCCTGACTGGAGAACAACCTTCTTTGAGAGGTAATCTATGCACCACGATGTATGTATCCAACCCTGGCATATCCCTGTAGGACCAAGCGAATATATCCATATACACGTGTAATAACTTGATTGGCCTGTCTTTGATGCTCTGTTCCAATATTACCCCCAGATTGATTTATTTTGGATCTCCTTCCGTGCCCATGTTAATGGTCTCAATAGGTTCTTGATACGGTCGTATTTTATTAGCCTTTCGCTCTATTTCCCTCGCCATTTCCTCAGAGAGTTCAAGATCTTTGTCATCTTCCTATTCGGCTTGGTGGATAGGAACATCAAAATCGTATCGGGTCGTAGCAATAGTGTTATCGGTAATTTTGGGCATGGATCTGCACATTTATCATGTTTTTGTGCATATTTTAGCGCTTGGAATTTAAAAATGTATATGCGAAGAAAGTATTTCCATTTTTATATTTAGTAGATAAATGCAAAAGAAAGACACAAATCTTAATTGAAAACAAAATATAACTTTATTAATTATAAATATTGTCTGAATAAGAACAAGGAAAACCCTTACAAGCAACCCATATGCCTCGGGTTTGACATAGGTTCTTCCAAAACAAGAAATATTACTTAGAAAATAAAAATATCTCGGGAATCTCCACAGTAGTCCATCCTTTAAGCTCTTCTCCTAGGGCGCCCTTTCTGATGAAGTCGGTTTCCCTTTTAGTATTGATTTTGCTTGATATCATTGCCACGTGCCTGCCATGCTCCATTCCTTTGCCGACGAACGTCTCTCGGATCAGAGGAAAACATGCTTTGCCTTTTAGAGTAGCCTTTGACGATTTGTAACCAAAACCAAAGCGATTATTTTTCTCAGGAATTTCTGGGAGCTTTCCCCAATGTTTTGAGGCATCATCTCCCATAGTCATTTACAGATCTCTCCATGATGTCACTTTAGTCTTGTTACACTTCTCAACCGGTAATGTTACCATCGAAGCAATTTCCAAAGCCTGGAACGGGGTAGCTATGTGTGATACGGTGGGAGAACTGACTTGAGGTTTTTTTGCGTTTGTGTTTGCAAATGTTTCGGTTTAGCAAGAGTCGCCACCGACTTTTTATTTTATCCTAAGGAAAGGTCAAAAAGCACAGGAAAGACCTTTGAGATGTTTTCTCGGGTTCGGGGAGTAGATTATAGAAAAGGAAGGTATTAGAACCCTTTCTATCCATGGTTATCCATGGGCTCTTAGTTACTTGCTTAGATCACTTTCCTTTGCTTTTCAATTGTTTGAAATGGTGCTTTGTGTGTGTGGTTTTGAAAATGCTTTGAAAAAGATGCCTTGTCGAGGCAACCTTTGTAATGATTCTTGTTTGAATATATACAAAGGTGTGTGTCTTTTTGAAAATATATTCCAATGTTTTGAAAGTTGTTTTGAATTTGTTTTGGAATTGTTTTGAAGTTGTGTTGTGAAGTGTGTTTGAAAATGGCAAGGATGTTTTGCAAGATTTTGATCAAGTAACTAAGAGTTGTCTACCCTATTTTACTCAAAGGTATTTCTTATGTTTTAAACCCTTTTAACAGTGTTGTTTCACCATTGTATTTGGTGAACAACCTTGTATTAGGATGTAAAACGGGACTGGCGCGGGTCATCGTGTAGACCATGATAGCAATTGTGTCAAGTATTTTTGGCAATTTTCTTGAGGGACTTGATCATTTTGCTTAGGCAACTCAGATAGCGTCATCGAGGGACTATGATCTTTTATTTTGTTTTTGTTTTGCCAAAGTACTTGACATGCATACCATGGCCCATTTTTGAAGGCAACAAGTGGATTGAAACCCTAGGGGTGCAAGTGTGCATTGTGTTTGTTTTTTCATGCATTTTTGTCTTTGATTAGGTCAAACTATTTGTTAATTTGATTTTTGCATACAAAAACCCTAAGTCTAATCATGGCATAATTGAAAGCTTAAAGGTGCGAGAATTTAAATTCTACACTATTACAACATGATATAGGGAGGGGGGTACAAATTTGAATTGGGGATTATTTTGCAAGAAATTAAATTCTAAATTATTACAACCAAATTGAATGGGTGAGGCATAATATTTAAATGTACAATATTTAAATAAATATAATAAATAAATATTAAATAAAATGTATTATGCAAAAAAAAAGTTTTTATGTATGTAAAAAGTATTTTTAATATGAAATGTAAATAAATAAAAAGTCAATTTCAATTATTTTATTTTTTAGGGCAAAAACCCTAATTTCTTAAATAAGTAGTAATATTTATTATTTATATACAATAATGTATTAATTTGTACAAAAATAAAAGTATATTAAAAAAAAGGTATTTTTAGTATAAAATATTAATAAAAATAGAAATGTATTATTTGTGTTTTTTGTTCTTATTATTTAATAAAATATATTATATATGTATATACATGTATTAAATATATTGGATGTGTATAAAAATAAAATAAATTATTTACAAAATGTATATATTTCAAGAAAATATTTTCAAATATGTATAAAAATAATAAATAAAAATAAAAGTATTTTTTAATATTATTTTCACATTTAAACAAAAGTAAATATAAAGTATTTAATGTATTATTACTAGAATTAATTAAAATAAATATCAAATAAATATAAAAATTTATGAAAATATTTTTAAGTATTTTTTATATTTGAAAATAAAATATCAAGGTCAGAGAAAAAATAAAATGCAAAAATAATGAAAATACAAAGCAATGGGCCAGGGGGGTGTGAGTTGAAAATGCATGTGTGAGAAGCAAAAACAACCAGGCCCAGCCCAGAAACAACTTCATCTTCTTCCTCTGAATAGAAACACGCGCGCTTCCATGTACAAAATGCTAGCTCCTGATTTTGTGCTTTTTTGACAAAACTCATAACATGAAACTTGTAGAGCATCAAACAACGAATCTAACCATATAAAAAACTTAAGCTAACTCTCAAAGACCAGAGAGAATTTCTCTGGCCCTAATTCTTAACCTAGTTTTTTCAGAAAGTTCATGAACAAAATTCTCCTAGAATGATTAATATAAATGAAAACTAAGCACATGTATGGTTTCAGGGCTATGAATATAACATCTTTCATTCACAAACCTAAGTCTAACTATTCCTAAATAGAGAGATAGAAGTTCATGAAATACCTGTTTCAGTTGACTTCGAGCTGGACAATGCAGCAACTTCTAAGGGTGCTTGAGGTTCTTTTGAGCTCGCCTAATGTCCAATGAAGCTTTCCCAATGCTTGGCTTGTTTTGAAGTAGCCTGAATCGTGCTACAGAACTCAACCTGCAAAGCTTCCAAACAAAAATGGCAATGTGTGTTAATGGTGTTACAGCTGGAAATGGAGGTCTGGAATAGTTCAGGTGAGTTGAATGGAAGGTATTGGAACAAGTTTGAGGCAAAACGCACGAGGGAAAGTGGAGATGGAGGTGGTTCTGCAGGGCTTGCCCTGTTTTGCATAAAAATGGTGTTTTTGTGTACAAGGAGGTTTGAGTGATGAAGAGCTCGTGTTTATGACTCAAAGGGTTGTGTAAAATGTGTTTGCAATGTTTGTGTAAGCTGACTATGGCTGGTTTTTAAGTTGGAAAGATTTTGGACAAATTTCTTCTTTGTGAAGCAAGAGTGTGTAACTTGTCAATACAGGCCTGTAATCCATATCTTCTATACTGCATCCTTTTCCCTTGATACTTGCAATTTGTGGATTTTATCTTGCCTCAGAGATATGGCCACATGCCTCAAAGATCTTGGTTTGACATAAAGTGTTACTTTTCAAAAATGGCAATATACCTTTTTCCAAATAGGGATTAGTTTTGTGTGCAATGTCTAAATGGCCAAGATAATGCATTAGCTCAGTGGATTTGCATTCAATTAAGGAGTGTAAAATGGTTTAGAGGCCTGTCAACAAGTACAAAGCATGCTGGTTTGAAAATGAAACTTGTATGAACATGTATTGGCCATGGATCAAAGTGAGTTTTTGCCAACTTCAAGCATTCGATTCTCCCTAACCACAAAGGTGTTTGAGGAGTTCTTGGACAATTTGGAAAGCTTGCAACATGTAATATAATCCATATTTGAAATTAAACTTGAAACTCCAAGTGGAACTATGTGGAAAATGGCCAAGAAGATGGGTCAAAATCCTGCCTAAACTAGGGCAAAATTTCTCTAAGTTAAAAGTTTTAGGTACCCTTGTTCCAAAAATCATAACTTGAGATCCAAGCTTATTTTGAGAAAACTTTGTGAATAAAAGTTGTAGACTTTGTGATGGACTACAACTTTCATGTTGTAAGTTTTGTTTTAATCCATTTGCATCTTGGTGAAAAAATGGGACAAAGTTAGAGAAAAATAAGAAAATTTTATAACTTAGAAATTCTCTAAGTTATGAAAATTTTCCATTTTAAACCCTAATTTGCATTTTTGGGTTTCTTGATGAACAAGTTTCATAATTTGACATGTCTTGATGAAAAATGACCCTTGGCACTTGATTTTGACCAAAAAGTCAAAGTTTGACTTTTTAGTATACAGTCAAATTTTGATCAGTTGACTGAAAAATTCATCTGTAAATCCTATGCATTTGAGATCTTTTGAACTTGTTGAATGGGTCAAGACAATTTCATTGAGTCCTTTAGTCCATGGTTGAGCTTGATTTTCCATTGGCTAGGTCAAACAGTCAAAAATTGCCTTTGTACAGTCAAAACCCTAAAAATGACCATTTTTCCCTTTTGGTGATCTGATCAAATTTCTTGTGGAATTGTGACCCAAACTTGATCAAATGGTTCATATGAGTTCATAATGTTGATGTGAATCAAATTTCATGAGGTTTGACTGTCAATTGGCCACAGTTGACTTTTTCCCCAATACAGTTGATTTCTAGGTCAACTGTCCAATTGATTGGGCAAAAATTTGAATCAAGGCTTGAAACTTGGTATGGACAAACTTATGAGTCCAACATGAAGTATGAAAGTAAATTTGGGTATTGTAGGTCAAAACATCACTGTGCAAACTCAAACCCTAATTTAGGTCAACAGTGCAAGGAGGTGTCTTGAGCAGAGCAAACCCTAGCTTGATCTTGAATTTCAAGAGTCTTGTTGTTGTACCCCAAAATTTGCCCTCCCATATTCTCCAAGAATTGTCAAAGTCAAGGTCACAAAATTTCCCAAGGGTTGTGCAGCTCACCTGTCTCCTATACAGTCAAAACTAGGGTTTGAGTTCTGGTCAAGAAAATGAACTTTTCAAAGGCCCAATCAAGTCTCATATGCCTATAAAGATGGTCAAGCATCCTCATGACAAGTTTCAAGGCATTCAGCTCAAAATTGCACAGTCAAAACCCTAGATTGCACTACAGTCAACTGTAGGGGCAAAATGGTCATTTGACAGTCAAAAGTTCAAATTTTTGGTCAATATATCATTTTGAAGCCACAAACATCATTTGATCAATGCTTGATCATGATTCTCAAAATTTGGCTCAGAAATCATCAAAGATGCAAAAGTTACTATATTTGGACAGCTGAAAAAGTCAACTGAAATTGACCAGGGCATAACTTTCACATGGATTATCAGAAAAATTCCATCCAAAGCTCATTTTGAAGAGAAATACATTTCCTACAATTCATCTTCATGTTACAAGTCCAAGAAATGCTCTCACAAAAAGTTATCAATTTCAACATTATAGGTCATTTTCAAAAGTCAACAAAAAGTGACTTTAAGTCAAAGGCCATAACTTGAGATTGGTAAATAAAAATGACATGGGACCAAAGGCATTGGTTAAAGGACTCAAAGACCTTTCCAAAATGTCCAAGAACATGTGAAAAGCTTAAAAATTGACCAAGTTATGCCTTGTGGAAGTTGGGAAATTTTTAGGAATTTTGAAAAGTCAACATTGATGCAAAAGGCCTAAAAATGCAAATGGGCCCAATTTTCTTCCAAGTTTCTTCATGCCAAGCCTATGCACGACCATTAGGCCCAAAGGGAAGTATTTTCATATTTTTTAATTATTTATTTGAATTAATATTAATTTATATTCATTTAAATCATTTTAATACATGAAAAATATAAACCTAACCTAAAAAAATCTTTTTATGCACATTATAATGTCAATATTTCGTGCTTGATTGATTATGGCAAGTTTTGGTGTGATTGGATCATGATTGAACAAAAACAACATGAAAAAAGATTGGAAAAGATATTAAGCAAATCAAATCTTCAAATAATGAATTCATGAGATTTTGTTGGTTTTTGTTGACCTAGAAGCCTCACTATATGATCTAGAACATAACCCTAATGATCTGGGACGGCAAGCTGCGCTTAAGACCTCAAACCAACTGGGCATTTTGGACAAAAAATTTCAAAACTGAAAAGGACATTGCAGGGTGTTTCGAGGCAAAAGAACCGTTCCACGAGCTTTCCAAGGTTACCAGGAATCGTTTTCAATCTGAGTCACGTTCCCATACACAAAGAATCGGTAGATGAAAGCTTGACTTTTTTCTAAAAAATGCATATTCGTGTTTGAATTTATACATGCTTTTCATGCATTTTAATGTTTGAACTATATTAATGTGTTGATTCTAAAGCTATTGACATAACTCAATTGGAGAATGGTGGTCTGAATAGGAAGTTACCATGAACGGTCTTTAGGGTTTCAGGAACTCAAAAAGGGGGTTTCCCAATACAAGTAAAATTAGGCCATCTCAATACCACCGTTGCGTTCAGTATGCCAAGACGAGGAGATTCGTGCATTCGCGAACAATTTATATCCACCCACCGTCTAATCGCTATTTTCTTGTAGGTGGTATACAGCAACGCGTTAAAACCGTTGCCATATTGTTTTTATTTTCAGGCACGCGAAGAAGACAACTCCGTGGCACGCAGGGATTGGTTACATTCGAATTTGCGCGCGGTTTCAGATCACTAACCCATTTTATTTTATATTGATTACTCGTTATTATATATTAAAAGAATTCAAAGTGGCTCAGTGGCAGGTATAGAGGCGTGCAATCTCCAAGACCTGGGTTCGAACCCCAGGTCTTACAAATCTTCATATTATTTTTCCAACGAAACTCCTATGCGCTTCAGTAATGTAGGCGTATGATGTACCACCACCATCCAACCACACACGTGTCCCAAGAGATCTAATCAAGGATTCAGATTAAAGACACACCATGGATGTGGGTCAACGTGTCACACATAATCTAAAAAGTCAATGAATTTCAAGCTTAATGGGCCAGGAATCACCAGGCCTGAACCTCCAGAATTGGGTTTATCCCCACCCTGGTTTGCCCTTTTATTTATTTATTTATTTTTTTATCTTTTAATCATTATTTTAATTATTATGTTATTCTAATTATTGTTTATTTAATTTCATTAAAAATCAGAAAAACATCAAAAATATAATTTTTATTTTAATTACTTTTCTAAATAAATAATATGTAAATATTTAGTTTAATTAGGTTATAGTTTTAATCTTTTTAATAAAAAAAAACACCAAAAAATAGAATTTAGGTTTAATATCTTTTTTTGATTCTTCTTTTAATTTTTTTCCCTTTTTTCAGAATAATATTATTTAGTTATTTTCATGAATCAAAAATTGTGCATAAATAAATTAGGGTTTAATTTAGATCATATTTTAATTCTTTCTTAATAATTAAAAAATATTAGAATTAGGGTTTGCCTTTTAATTTAATTTCAATTAACTTCTTTTTCTTTTAAATCTTAAAAAACACAAAAATACCATTCTCATTTAATTTTAATTTTTAATTCCTTATTAATTTTAATTATTTGCAAAAGGGTCCAACGCCCTAGTTTCGTTTTAATTATTTAATTTGCGCATTTATCTTATGTCGTTTAAGTATAATTTTGTATCTCTCCCAGAGCATTGTAATTTTACTTTTCGCATTTTATTTCTTTGCATTATTTACTTTTCCGCTAAATCGGGTCCGGTTTAATTTTGGCGATGTGGACCCGCGCCTTTGTAATAGCCTTAGATTTATTTTTCGCAAACTTTATAACTGTTAAATATGCATGCAAGAATGAATGGCCCTAACTAAAATCAAGCGTAGATCACAACAAACATGACAAGACAAATAACTGAAACATGACACACAATTCGCACACACCACCCCTAGGGTACGCCTCACTGTTGCCTTTCGAAAGGTGGTCGTCGAGTAGAAAACGTCTTAGTAAGTCCTCATGATCCGGGAACCTGGCATGAGGGTAGCTTCTAAGGTGTCTTCCCATTGCTCTGGTGATCACCATGTCCCTAAAACTCGAATTGACCCGAACACCTCCAATGGTGGTGCTACCTACCTCTCAATGGTGGGATGGCACTACTTTAAAGGACAATTACACAGACGAATTCCTTAGGGTAGGTAGGTTCGCAAGGATACTTGCTCTAAATCTCAAAACAAACTCAAAAAGACTTTTCACACTGACACTTTTCAAAAGCTTTCGAAACAAACTTTTCACACACTCTGACGTACGAGTCGAACTGAAATTTTTCAAAGAAACTTTTTTAAACCCACAGTTGAAAAGCAAACAAACCATTTTTGAAAACACAAATGAGCGAGTATCTAAGAGCCCATGGATAACCATGGATAGAAAGGGTGCTAACACCTTCCCTTTCTATAACCTACCTCCCGAACCGAGAGCAATCTCTTTAAGGAATTTTTCTGTGCTTTTGTCCTTTCCATTTGGAGAAAATAAAAGACGGTGGCGACTCTTGCTTCCGCGACATTTCGCGAACCAGCATTAAACAGTCAGTTCCAGATCCACCGATCACAGAACTGGCGACTCTGCTGGGGATAAAACTATAAAGTGAGGTGTACCTTAGGGCTAGTTCATAACTGTGTTTTCACTTGTATTGATTTGCTTGCTTTACTATTGTGGGTTGCATCGGAGATACATAGATCCTAACCCGGATCTGGGGATACCCTGTTTAGGTAGCGTAAGCTGTGAGGGACCTGTCCGGCGTAGACCGACACAGGTGAAGCAGTGGCTACGTTGGTGTGGCACCTTGGTCTGTACCGATATCCCTCGTGTTGAAACGGGGAGAATATGGGTCTTCCAAGGAGTCATTAAGCACCAACAGACCTTAGAACCTTAAATGACCCAACTTGGCCAATAGAAACAGTAGCAGTATGCTACGCCCATTGAGGCTAAACTCTCGTGATGGTTCCGGCCGCAAGAAAAGATTGCGATGCTGGAGTTATGACCGATTGAGGGTAGTCAATGATATTGGGATCCTCTAAGAACCCGGTTACTTTGATAGGACAGGTATGAACCAACCAACTGAAAGAGGGTAATACCCAGACCTCATGCTGGCCTGAACGCTAAGGGCTTCTCTTGTGTGACTTGTGTGCCTTCATACTTGACTATCTGCGTGCTTGTTACCTGACACTTGTTGCTCGCAGGTCTTGTTTATAGTCCTTAATTGGGACTCATAACATGGTGCTAAATGTCTTGCAGGTTTTGTTCATAGTCCTTAATTGGGACTTATAACAGGGTATACTAACCACTTGCAGGTCTTGTTTATAGTCCTTAACTAGGACTCATGACAGGGTTTACCAAATTTCCTGCAGGTCTTGTTTATAGTCCTTAACTAGGACTCATGACAGGGTTTACCAAATTTCTTGCAGGTGTTGTTTATAGTCCTTAACTGGGACTCATAATAGGGTTTACTAGATCTCTTGCAGGTTTTGTTTATAGTCCTTAATTGGGACTCATAACAGGATACTGAATTTCTTGCAGGGTCTGTGTATAGTCCTTAATTAGGACTCATAGCAGGGTTTACCTACATCATCCCACGCATAGCATGACATCATACCATTGCATACATCCTAACCCATTTCAAGGATCTCAAGGGCTTGTGATGCAGGTCATGAGGAACAACTATCCCAGCAAGGGGCAAAGAGGATTTATTTTCCTCTAGCCAAGGGTGTCAGGGGCTATGACCCACTGGATATGGTGAGCCTTTGACCCTTGATGAAGGACTCTCAACAATATGCAGTGCCTTCAATCAAGCTACCGGTTTCAAATTCTAACAAAGTTTCTCTGTTTACCCCGCGAGGTCCTTGAAATCATTGCATGCATATCATACATCTCATTGCATTGCAGGTATCCCTTTGACAGGTTGCTTACCCTTCTCCGCTGTTTATTTCAGCCGCTCGTCATGAATCCTGAATCATCAGCCGAGCAGACTATCAAAGACCTCCAGGCTCAGAACGCCCAGTTCCAAGAGCTGATAATGAATTTGACCCAAGGGCAGCAAGATCTGAAAACTCTACTCTTGAAGAAGGACAAGAAAAAGAAGAGGACTGTTCTGTTCAGCCCTAGACGCAGATCTGGGAATACACCGCAAATTGAAACTGAGAGGACTACCCCATCTGTGAGGGAAAGCAGTCATCCAGAGGAAAGGGTGCCCAGTCCAGTGGTCTCTGACAATGAAACAGATTTCGACGACGAACAGTACCCTCCGGCTGAGGACAAGTACAAACAGTTGGAGGATAGGATGAAGGCTATGGAGGTGTAACAGGCACCTGGGTTGGATCTTGGAGATTTGGGTCTGTCAACTGGTGTGGTTATTCCCCGGAAGTTCAAAGTACCACCCTTCTCTAAGTATGACGGGGCGTCTTGTCCCAAGCTGCATCTAAGGTCCTATGTGCGGAAGATCCAACCATATACAGTGGACAAAAACTTGTGGATCCACTTCTTCCAGGAAAGTCTTTCAGGGACTCACCTCGAATGGTTCTATCAACTGGATGGGACCAAAGTTCGTAACTGGGAGGAGTTGGCAACTGCTTTCTATAAGCAGTACCAGTACAATGCCGACCTTGCCCCCACGCGTACTCAACTCCAGGGTATGTCGTTAGGGTCAAGTGAAGGTTTTAAAGAATATGCGCAGAAATGGAGGGATCTTGCTGGAAGGGTACAACCACCTCTGACTGATCGGGAACTTGTGGACATGTTCTTGGGGACCTTGTCTGGTCCATTCTACAACCACCTGATTGGGAATTCGTCCGCTGGATTCACGGATCTGATCTTGACTGGAGAGCGAATAGAAGCTGGTATCCGGTCTGGGAAAATTCAAGAGGCTGCACCTTCGGACAAAAAGCCTCATCATGGAAGGAAAGAATCCAATGCTGTGCACGGTAAAAAGAGCCGTCATGAGGCAGGGGCAATCCAGATTTCCAATCCCGGACCTGCTCAACAAGGACAGGGGCAACAGCGAAAGGAGAAACGGCAGTACACCAAACTCAACATGTCGTTGGATCAAGCGCTGCAACAACTATTGAAGACAGGGCTGATCACCTTAAGGGCTCCTCTCCGGAATCCGAACACTTCTGCACCCAACTATCATCCCAACGATAGGTGCGCATATCATTCAGATAGCCCGGGGCATACTACAGACAACTGCTGGCCTCTCAAGAACAAGATCCAAGATATGATCGACGCTGGAGAGATTCAGTTTGAAGTGCCAGAGACTCCGAACATAATCACTGCTCCGTCGCCCAATCATTGAAGCCTTTTGTTCATTTGAATTCTGAGTTGTACTTTTCATTGCTTATACAAACGATTAATGTCATAGCAAACCCTTTTATGTTATTAATGCATCGCATATGTCTGTTTTGGGGAATTAATACAACCGTTTTTGTTATATTCTTTTCATATTTTTTCTGATGTCAACTCTCGGTTAATAATTCTGAGCCTCTTGAGGGAGGATGACGAAAACGATACCACGATCTCTACAGTATGCTCTTGAACAGACCCCGCTTATGAGGTACAGGCATTGTTTCAATTCCTAAACACTGGAGTTATAAGGATGATAATCCCTCGTCAACCCATCAGAGCCAAAGAAGTAGAAGTTTCTATTTTCGAAAATCAAAACCCTTAATCATAACCTGGGGCAGGGTAGTCTCTCAGTTGATCCAAGTGCATGACGAATGGCACCGAAGAGATCTTTACAAAATGAACAAAGACAGTGATGGTTCAGAACAATCAAAAGGACAGGCAGTCATTATCAAAAAATTTTAAATGAAAAGCCCAAAAAGTCTAAACCTACAAAGGGGACTTATGAAACTGGGGCATCCCGCTGACTGTAATTCCAAAAAAGGAAACAGTTCAGGCAAAAAAAGAAAGGGATAACAAAATCAAGAAAGAGGTCTCACAAACCCTCAACCAAAGCAAAAGATGACTGCCTATTCAAAATAAGTTATCAACATCCGAACCATTATTGGAACATCAAAGCAAAGACTCAAGCAAGGTCTAACGCACGATCAACTGAGTTTAGGTTTGGAGAACATCACGAAGAGCGGGTGGGTACAAATAAAATTTGAGCCTTTATCCTTTGTTTCTTAAAACCGTGAACCAGGCCACGTTATAACCCTCAAAAGTCCTAGCTGAAGCATGGGTTAGTTCGAAAGCATACTGTTACGAAAGGTATCCTGACTCCTTAAGGCTTACGGTAAAAAAACGGAGTTGACATCACGTTCTACAAACATTCACTTGTTTTATGAAAAAAGAATGCATTTTCAAAATCTTCAAGACAGACATAAGCTTTGCATTTTTAACATAACTTTGTTTGCATATGACTTTTTGTTTGAACAGCATAGAAGTTCGCACGACGAAAGTCTAATGAACAAGAGTATCTCTAATCAAGGGGCATGGCATGACTATTGTCCATCATCCGGGGCAGTTAAATCAAGATTCGGAGAATCTCTCAAAAGGCCAACCAGCCTGGGGCAAATCTCCACCTAAGTCACTTGGGGCATTTCAACAACAAATCTCGCCTGATCAACATCTTCTGGTGACAAAACACTTCTAAACAGGGGCAACTCCCTACATCATGAGAACGGACATAGTCGAAAAAGATACTACGCATGAAAAAAGACCCGCTAGGCTGACATGCCTAGGCAAAAATTAGGGCCTCCCGGCGAACCAAAAGGGTTCGGGCAAAATGAGGGATGAAATGGAAAAAATCTGTACACCCGCCAAGTCGAAAACCTGAAAAGGCGGCTTGGGCAAAAATGGGTATCCCGGTGGATTGAAAACCCGAAAGGGCGGTCCAGGCAAAAGTTAGGGATTAAAGCGTACGATTATGTCCTGTTATCTCGTCACCTGCCTACCAGAAGAAGGTTTGCTCATCAACAATTATCAGCACCTCACAGGTCTTCCTCTCCCCCATAGAACAGGGGCAATAAGAGTTGTCTAAGCAATCTAATTGTTCGGTCCTCCAAAGTACCAAGGTAGGTTCAGCTAAAGAACATAACCAGACATCCTAATCCCCCCAGAGAGCCAGCAAGCAGTATACTCTTCTCCAAACAGAGTTATCAAGTCTCAAGGAAGTTGAATATCCTCCAGCAGATCCCAACATTCCCCAGCAGTATATATTCTTAGCAAGCATCCTCGGCAGTCTTGGTCTAAAGATTGTTCCCCGGCGGCATATCAAACATTCCAAGGAATCACTCCCCCGCAGTTTCAAAACTCCCCCAGAAGAGTCCAATCCAGCTTCACCAGCAAAATTGGAAGTCATATCCCCAAGCAATAAGCTTATCCCCAGTAGATTCTGGAAGCTTATCCCCTCGCAGAGCACGAACGCGTCGTCCCGGCTTGATTTAAAGAGTTATTTCCGTAACAGGATATAACTGGGTTATCCTCAGCCAAAAGCCACGGAAAGAGCGTCCTCGGCAAAGTATCTTCCTACCCCCAGCGGAATTCATCAAATCTCCCAGCATAACTCACCAACGGTATCCCCAGCGGAGTTATCTTCATCAACTCAGCAAAGCATCGCTATCCCCACAGAGTAGCACTCCCCAGCATGATTGCTAGAGTATCTTTTCTCCCGCAGAATTATTTCATTTGCCAAGTTTATTCCTCAACGGAGTTATCTTCTCCTACCGGTATTCTTGCAACAATCATCCACAGCGGAAGCAAAATCTCTTCCTCAACATCAGCCCAGGATATGACTTCCCGGCACCTGTCAAGGATTTATTTTCCTAGACGAAAACATACATGAATCATCACATACATCATTATAGCATGCATGTACACATCATATCATATAAATCGTATCCATGTTTGCTTGATCCATATCATGCATTGCATATGACTGACCTTTACCTTTCAGGAAAGATGTAGTTGAAATTCTCAATCATATTGCAAGACCTAGACCGGTTCAGTTAATCGACTCCAAAGATTTCTTATCCAGTTCCAGGCCTTCTCTAGTCCAGCTAAATCGACTCCCAACAGATTTTTCTGATAAAGACTCAGTAGAAGTTATCCCAGGTTATAATTTCCTATTGGTTCTCTCTCTGACGGTGCATGAGATTTCCATTGTAGGTTTTTCTTTCAGATTATAATTTCCTATGGTTCCCTCTCCGACGGTGAGTGAGGTAATAATTCCATTTCCTATGGTTCCCTCTCCGACGGTGAGTGAGGTAATAATTCCATTTCCTATGGTTCCCTCTCCGACGGTGAGTGAGGTGATAATTCCTTTTCAGATGGTCCCCTCTCCAACGGCGTGTGAGGTGGTAATTCCTTCTTCAGATGTTTCCCTCTCCGGCATGAGCGTGAGGTGATATTCTCTTATGGTCCCCTCTCCAACGGCGTGTGAGGTGGTAATTCCTTTTTCAGATGTTTCCCTCTCCGGCATGAGCGTGAGGTGATATTCTCTTATGGTCCCCTCTCCAACGGCGTGTGAGGTGGTAATTCCTTCTTCAGATGTTTCCCTCTCCGGCATGAGCGTGAGGTAATATTCTCTTATGGTCCCCTCTCCAACGGCGTGTGAGGTGGTAATTCCTTCTTCAGATGTTTCCCTCTCCGGCATGAGCGTGAGGTGATATTCTCCTATGGTCCCCTCTCCAACGGCGTGTGAGGTGGTAATTCCTTCTTCAGATGTTTCCCTCTCCGGCATGAGCGTGAGGTGATATTCTCCTATGGTCCCCTCTCCAACGGCGTGTGAGGTGGTAATTCCTTCTTCAGATGTTTCCCTCTCCGGCATGAGCGTGAGGTGATATTCTCTTATGGTCCCCTCTCCAACGGCGTGTGAGGTGGTAATTCCTTCTTCAGATGTTTCCCTCTCCGGCATGAGCGTGAGGTGATATTTCTTTTCAGATTATAATTTCCTATAGTTCCCTCTCCAACGGTGAGTGAGGTGACTCCCTTTGAGATTATAATGTCCTATGGTCCTCTTCCTGACACTACAAAGATGGTAATTCTCACCAAGATTTTCTTAACGAGCGTTGTTGAGGTTGAAATCATTCAGGATTCTCTTACCATCCATGCTAAGGCAGTAACCATCCCTGGTTCATTCATCAGCGTTTGAAGCTCCAGACTCAGCTCCTGTAACCAATCAGGACATATCTATATCAAGCATCTAAAATCAGCTCCTGCGACGTGTCAGGTACCCATTTTTCTGTTTTGCAGGTATGCAGGTTCTCGCTAAGGAATCTCCTATGCGATCAACGTCCAGATGGCATCTGTAAGCCCATCATCCTATCCAAGCAACATCCAAATGGCATCTATAAGCCCATCCCCTCATCATCATTGCTACTATGTGAGCGCAAATTTCTGGGCACTCTAGTGTCCAATCATCTTCTACCCTCGGATTACGAAAGGCACGTCAGCCAATCTGCATCCTCAGGTCTAAGAAGATTGAACAGGGGCAACTGTTGTACCCCAAAATTTGCCCTCCCATATTCTCCAAGAATTGTCAAAGTCAAGGTCACAAAATTTCCCAAGGGTTGTGCAGCTCACCTGTCTCCTATACAGTCAAAACTAGGGTTTGAGTTCTGGTCAAGCAAATGAACTTTTCAAAGGCCCAATCAAGTCTCATATGCCTATAAAGATGGTCAAGCATCCTCATGACAAGTTTCAAGGCATTCAGCTCAAAATTGCACAGTCAAAACCCTAGATTGCACTACAGTCAACTGTAGGGGCAAAATGGTCATTTGACAGTCAAAAGTTCAAATTTTTGGTCAATATATCATTTTGAAGCCACAAACATCATTTGATCAATGCTTGATCATGATTCTCAAAATTTGGCTCAGAAATCATCAAAGATGCAAAAGTTACTATATTTGGACAGTTGAAAAAGTCAACTGAAATTGACCAGGGCATAACTTTCACATGGATTATCAGAAAAATTCCATCCAAAGCTCATTTTGAAGAGAAATACATTTCCTACAATTCATCTTCATGTTCCAAGTCCAAGAAATGCTCTCACAAAAAGTTATCAATTTCAACATTATAGGTCATTTTCAAAAGTCAACAAAAAGTGACTTTAAGTCAAAGGCCATAACTTGAGATTGGTAAATCAAAATGACATGGGACCAAAGGCATTGGTTAAAGGACTCAAAGACCTTTCCAAAATGTCCAAGAACATGTGAAAAGCTTAAAAATTGACCAAGTTATGCCTTGTGGAAGTTGGGAAATTTTTAGGAATTTTGAAAAGTCAACATTGATGCAAAAGGCCTAAAAATGCAAATGGGCCCAATTTTCTTCCAAGTTTCTTCATGCCAAGCCTATGCACGACCATTAGGCCCAAAGGGAAGTATTTTCATATTTTTTAATTATTTATTTGAATTAATATTAATTTATATTCATTTAAATCATTTTAATACATGAAAAATATAAACCTAACCTAAAAAAATCTTTTTATGCACATTATAATGTCAATATTTCGTGCTTGATTGATTATGGCAAGTTTTGGTGTGATTGGATCATGATTGAACAAAAACAACATGAAAAAAGATTGGAAAAGATATTAAGCAAATCAAATCTTCAAATAATGAATTCATGAGATTTTGTTGGTTTTTGTTGACCTAGAAGCCTCACTATATGATCTAGAACATAACCCTAATGATCTGGGACGGCAAGCTGCGCTTAAGACCTCAAACCAACTGGGCATTTTGGACAAAAATTTTCAAAACTGAAAAGGACATTGCAGGGTGTTTCGAGGCAAAAGAACCGTTCCACGAGCTTTCCAAGGTTACCAGGAATCGTTTTCAATCTGAGTCACGTTCCCATACACAAAGAATCGGTAGATGAAAGCTTGACTTTTTTCTAAAAAATGCATATTCGTGTTTGAATTTATACATGCTTTTCATGCATTTTAATGTTTGAACTATATTAATGTGTTGATTCTAAAGCTATTGACATAACTCAATTGGAGAATGGTGGTCTGAATAGGAAGTTACCATGAACGGTCTTTAGGGTTTCAGGAACTCAAAAAGGGGGTTTCCCAATACAAGTAAAATTAGGCCATCTCAATACCACCGTTGCGTTCAGTATGCCAAGACGAGGAGATTCGTGCATTCGCGAACAATTTATATCCACCCACCGTCTAATCGCTATTTTCTTGTAGGTGGTATACAGCAACGCGTTAAAACCGTTGCCATATTGTTTTTATTTTCAGGCACGCGAAGAAGACAACTCCGTGGCACGCAGGGATTGGTTACATTCGAATTTGCGCGCGGTTTCAGATCACTAACCCATTTTATTTTATATTGATTACTCGTTATTATATATTAAAAGAATTCAAAGTGGCTCAGTGGCAGGTATAGAGGCGTGCAATCTCCAAGACCTGGGTTCGAACCCCAGGTCTTACAAATCTTCATATTATTTTTCCAACGAAACTCCTATGCGCTTCAGTAATGTAGGCGTATGATGTACCACCACCATCCAACCACACACGTGTCCCAAGAGATCTAATCAAGGATTCAGATTAAAGACACACCATGGATGTGGGTCAACGTGTCACACATAATCTAAAAAGTCAATGAATTTCAAGCTTAATGGGCCAGGAATCACCAGGCCTGAACCTCCAGAATTGGGTTTATCCCCACCCTGGTTTGCCCTTTTATTTATTTTTTTTTTTTTAATCTTTTAATCATTATTTTAATTATTATGTTATTCTAATTATTGTTTATTTAATTTCATTAAAAATCAGAAAAACATCAAAAATATAATTTTTATTTTAATTACTTTTCTAAATAAATAATATGTAAATATTTAGTTTAATTAGGTTATAGTTTTAATCTTTTTAATAAAAAAAAACACCAAAAAATAGAATTTAGGTTTAATATCTTTTTTTGATTCTTCTTTTAATTTTTTTCCCTTTTTTCAGAATAATATTATTTAGTTATTTTCATGAATCAAAAATTGTGCATAAATAAATTAGGGTTTAATTTAGATCATATTTTAATTCTTTCTTAATAATTAAAAAATATTAGAATTAGGGTTTGCCTTTTAATTTAATTTCAATTAACTTCTTTTTCTTTTAAATCTTAAAAAACACAAAAATACCATTCTCATTTAATTTTAATTTTTAATTCCTTATTAATTTTAATTATTTGCAAAAGGGTCCAACGCCCTAGTTTCGTTTTAATTATTTAATTTGCGCATTTATCTTATGTCGTTTAAGTATAATTTTGTATCTCTCCCAGAGCATTGTAATTTTACTTTTCGCATTTTATTTCTTTGCATTATTTACTTTTCCGCTAAATCGGGTCCGGTTTAATTTTGGCGATGTGGACCCGCGCCTTTGTAATAGCCTTAGATTTATTTTTCGCAAACTTTATAACTGTTAAATATGCATGCAAGAATGAATGGCCCTAACTAAAATCAAGCGTAGATCACAACAAACATGACAAGACAAATAACTGAAACATGACACACAATTCGCACACACCACCCCTAGGGTACGCCTCACTGTTGCCTTTCGAAAGGTGGTCGTCGAGTAGAAAACGTCTTAGTAAGTCCTCATGATCCGGGAACCTGGCATGAGGGTAGCTTCTAAGGTGTCTTCCCATTGCTCTGGTGATCACCATGTCCCTAAAACTCGAATTGACCCGAACACCTCCAATGGTGGTGCTACCTACCTCTCAATGGTGGGATGGCACTACTTTAAAGGACAATTACACAGACGAATTCCTTAGGGTAGGTAGGTTCGCAAGGATACTTGCTCTAAATCTCAAAACAAACTCAAAAAGACTTTTCACACTGACACTTTTCAAAAGCTTTCGAAACAAACTTTTCACACACTCTGACGTACGAGTCGAACTGAAATTTTTCAAAGAAACTTTTTTAAACCCACAGTTGAAAAGCAAACAAACCATTTTTGAAAACACAAATGAGCGAGTATCTAAGAGCCCATGGATAACCATGGATAGAAAGGGTGCTAACACCTTCCCTTTCTATAACCTACCTCCCGAACCGAGAGCAATCTCTTTAAGGAATTTTTCTGTGCTTTTGTCCTTTCCATTTGGAGAAAATAAAAGACGGTGGCGACTCTTGCTTCCGCGACATTTCGCGAACCAGCGTTAAACAGTCAGTTCCAGATCCACCGATCACACTTGTGATGAGAAATGTTGATGAAATGAGAGGGAAAATTTTGGGGTACAACAGTTGCCCCTGTTCAATCTTCTTGAACCTGAAGAGTGAGATTTGCAATTTTTCCTTTCGCGACTCGAAGGTAAAAGAGGATTGGACACTAGAGTGCCCGTAAATTTGCACTCGTCAAAACATAGATGCAGGAATGGGCTTAAAGATGCCATTTGGAGATGGTAGAATCTTGTTGGAGATGGGCTTAAAGATGCCATCCAAGGCTTTTTGTTGAATTGCAATGTTGTAGGTCAGAAGAATGAGCATCAAAATGATATCCGTATCTGGAATACATTTGAGCTATATCTGGAGACTGAGTCTGTATGAGCAAAAGAGTGGCGCCCGCGTCTGGAGCGTATCTGAGCTATAACTGTATTTGAACTTTGAATGAGTATGAGAAAGACCGCCGTGTCTGGAGTGTATTTGTATGGTATCTGAATTCTGAATGGGCGACAGAGAAACATCTGTGTATGGAGCATCTCTGGGCTGGGGATCCGAATAAGCAATAGATTAGCATCCGTGTTTGGAGCATCCGTAAAATGTTTTCATGAGATGAATCTGAACAAGCGATAGATTAACATCTGTGTTTGGAAGCATCTGTAAACTATTTTCATGATCCTTGAAGTTGAATAAGCAATAGATTAGCATCCGTGTCTGGAAGCATCCGTAAACTATTTTCATGAGCTGAATCTGAATAAGCGATAGATTATCATCCGTGTTTGGAAGCATCCGTAAACTGTTTTCATGATCCTTGAAGTTGAATAAGCAATAGATTAGCATCCGTGTCTGGAAGCATCTGTAAACTGTTTTCATGAGCTGAATCTGAACAAGCGATAGATTATCATCCGTGTTTGGAAGCATCCGTAAACTGTTTTCATGATCCTTGAAGTTGAATAAGCAATAGATTAGCATTTGTGTCTGGAAGCATCCGTAAACTGTTTTCATGAGCTGAATCTGAACAAGCGATAGATTATCATCCGTGTTTGGACGGATCCGTAAACTGTTTTCATGATCCTTGAAGTTGAATAAGCAATAGATTAGCATCCGTGTCTGGAAGCATCCGTAAACTGTTTTCATTAGCTGAATCTGAACAAGCGATATATTATCATCCGTGTTTGGAAGCATCCGTAAACTGTTTTCATGATCCTTGAAGTTTGTAGCTTGTTAATCCCATCCCGTGAAGGGTAAAATATTAGCCGAAAACATAAAGTTATGTTGCATGAAATGTATGATGCAATATATGTGTTTTATCAATTTTCATGATACATGAATGTAATGTATGTGCATGTAAGCTGATGAGTTGTCTTGCTGAAGAAAATAAATCCTTGACTGTTGTCGTGGAAAGTAAATCCTTGACCGATGCTGGGGATTCCAAAAATCTTTGAATACTGAAGATGAGAAATCCTTGCTGACTGCTTGGGGATTAAAGATCTCTGATTGTTGAGAAGGAGAAATCCTGGGCCACTGCTGGAGGTTAAAAAATCCTTGGGGATTTGTGGGGATTAACAAGGCCTTTGACCACTTCTGCAGGGAATGAGAATCCTTCATGACTTTCCTGAGATGTAGGGAAACTTCTGAAATTCTCTATTGGGGAATTAAAACTTGGGAGTCTTCTGTTTGGATAAATGAGACCTAGAATCTTCGATCTGTTGGGAGATGACTCTGTGGGGAAATTGGGGGAAGTTGAACAGTCCCACCGGGGGTTGATAGTTGGAAATTTGATTTCTCGGGTGGATAAGGTTTTAGAATATTCTGGCTCCGCTGGGGATAGGTACTTCAGGGTCCTCAGGCTCCACTGGGGATCGGGAGTTTAACTCTGATGGGAATTTCGAAACTTAACTCAGCTGAGGAATCAAGTTTAGAATGCACCGGCTCCGCTGAGGATCTTGAAGTTTAACTCCGCTGGGGACGTATACTCCAAATTTTAGCTTTGTTGAGGATCTGAATGATGTATCATAGGGGATTTCTTCTGAAATGGCACAAAGATATCTTCCTACACCTTCAACCTATCAGTAATTATGCTTTCTCAATTTCGTTTTATTTGTAAGCAGCGATTATATTCAAACGCATATGCCTATTTAACAAAACATTGGACGTTTTCAAATAAAACATAAGTGTAAAAAGAAAAGAAAGGAAAACAAATTTCTGCACTTTGAAGTATATTTGTATTTAACTGTTGTGAGTATCTTTGTACAAAGGAGACAGACATTCTAGTAAGAGAATGTTGTCGTAAAAATTGAAAAAAATTTATACAAAAGAAAGATGGCTATGTGTAACAATTCCATGGGATTTCCATTCTGCTATAGCCTTCACAACTCTAAATATCTTGTCCATTCGCTGCTTCGTCCGCCGATGACTGGATTGGTCAGAAGCTTGGAGTTTGTTAGTGAAGGGATTGTTCTTAAAGTGACCTGACGAGACATAGTCATACGCTTTAATACCCTAACTTTTGCCTGGACCTCCCTTTCGGATTTTCGATCCACCAGGAAACCCTTTTTTGCCCAAGTCGCCCTTTCGGGTTTTCAACTTGCCGGGTGTACAGATTTTTTTGTTTTATCCCTTATTTTTGCTTGAACTGCCCTTTCGGGTTTTCGATTCACCGGGATGCTCATTTTTGCCCAAGTCGCCCTTTCGGGTTTTCAACTTGCCGGGTCGTTTTATGCGTAGTATTTTTTGACTATGTTTGTGTTCGCAGGGTGCGGCAAATCGTTGCCTTCCATGGTGGTCAGAATCATTGCCCCACCAGAAAAGATGCTCTTAATCATAAATGGTCCTTCGTAAGTAGGAGTTCACTTTCCCCTGGGATCACTTTGCGGTAAGATGATCCGCTTGATTACAAGATCTCCGACTTGATATACCTGACGTCTGACTTTCTTGTTGAAAGCCTTGATCATCTATTTTTGATACGTCTGACCATGAAAAACAGCAGTAAGTCGCTTCTCGTCGATCAAATTGAGTTGGTCAAGCCGGGTCTGAATCCAATCGTCTTCACTCAAACCGGTATCCTTCATAATCCTCAAAGAAGGAATCTGAACTTCCATGGGCAGAACAACTTCCATGCCATATACCAAATAAAATGGGGTTGCCCCTGTTGAAGTACGTGTCATGGTACGATATCCATGCGGAGCAAACGGTAACATCTCATGCCAGTCCTTGTAGGTGACTGTCATCTTTTGAATAATCTTCTTGATATTTTTGTTTGCGACTTCAATAGCACCGTTCATCTTCGGCCGATAGGGAGATGAATTGTGATGATAAATCTTGAACTGTTCACATAGAGCGGTGATCATGGTGTTGTTCAAATTCGTACTGTTGTCCGTGATGATCCTGTCGGGGACACCATACCGGCGTATGAGGTTCTGCTTGATGAAGCGGGAAACCACATTCTTTGTAACTGAGGCATAGGAAGCTGCTTCGACCCACTTGGTAAAGTAATCAATAGCGACCAAGATGAAGCGATGTCCATTGGATGCCGTAGGTTTGATCTCTCCAATCATGTCAATGCCCCACATTGCGAATGGCCAAGGAGCTGTCAGAACGTTGAGAGGAACAGGAGGAATATGTACCTTGTCAGCATAGACTTGGCATTTGTGGCAGGTACGGGAATGTTGATGACAATCAGCTTCCATAGTAGACCAGTAGTAGCCTGCCCTTAGAATCTTCTTAGCCATCGTATGTCCGCTCAAGTGGGTGCCAAATGTGCCACTATGTATTTTGGTCATGATCAACTCTGCTTCAGCTTTGTCCATACAACGAAGTAGAACACAATTGTGGCTGCGCTTATAAAGGATGCCATTGCTTAGGAAGAACTTGGCAGCAAATCTCCTTAAGAACTTTTTGTCATTGACGGAAGCTCCTTCAGGGTATTCTCTAGTCTGGAGATACCTTTTGATTTCATGAAACCAGGGTTGTTCCACTACTTCTTCGGTATTAATCTCATGACAGTGTGCAGGTTCTTCCATTCACTCGATGGTAATTTGGGGAGCCTCGTTATCCCAGTTGAGTTTAAACATGGAAGACATTGTAGTCAGAGCATCTGCTAGCTGATTTTCTTCTCGCGGGAAATGCTCGAAGGTGATCTGGTCGAAATGAGGCAACAAAGTTAAGACATGTTCTTTGTATGGGATAAGATTAGGATGCTTGGTGTCCCACTCTCCTTTGACTTAACTGATAACCAAAGCTGAGTCCCCAAATACGACCAAAGATTTGATTCCCAAGTCTATAGCAGCCTTGAGACCAAAGATGCAAGCTTCATATTCAACCATGTTGTTGGTACAGTTGAAGCAAAGTCGGGCAGTGAAGGGTGTATGGCAACCTTCCGGAGAAATGAGTACCGCACCGATACCGTTACCAAGTGCATTTGAAGCACCATCGAAGTACAGGGTCCATCAGGATCCTTGTTCAGGTCCGTCATACGGTCTGTTACCTTCAATGTTGTCCAATGTCATGATGTCTTCGTCAGGGAAGTCGAATCTCATAGATTGGTAATCCTCGACGGCTTGATGAGCTAGATGGTCAGCTAGTACACTCCCCTTTATAGATTTTTGGGTAGTATACTGGACATCATACTCAGTCAGGATCATTTTCCATCTAGAGATTCTTCCAGATAAAGCAGGCTTCTCGAAGATATACTTGATCGGATCCATCTTGGAAATCAGCAAAGTGGTATGAGTCAACATATACTGCCTTAGCTGGCGAGCAGCCCATACCAAAGCGCAACAAGTTTTCTCGAGCAGTGAGTAGCGAGTCTCACAGCCGGTAAACTTTTTTCTAAGGTAATAAATGGCATGCTCTTTTCGACCAGACTCGTCATGTTGGCCCAGCACGTACCCCATTGAGTTATCCAAAACAGTCAGATACATGATTATGGGCCTTCCTTCGACGGGTGGCATCAAAATAGGAGGTTCTAGTAGATACTCCTTGATCTTATCAAAAGCAACTTGACAATCGTTGTTCCATTCGACTACCTGATCTTTCTTTAACAGCTTGAAGATTGGCTCACAGGTAGATGTCAGGTGAGAGATGAACCTCGCAATATAGTTTAAGCGTCCCAAGAATCCCCTAACCTCCTTTTAAGTACGGGGGGCAGGCATTTCTTGTATAGCCTTTACTTTAGCTGGATCAACCTCAATGCCTTTGTTGCTGACAATAAATCCCAAAAGTTTACCAGACCTAACCCCAAAAGTGAACTTGCTTGGGTTCAGTCTGAGCTTATACTCCTTCAACCTGGAAAACAGCTTTTGCAAATGACCAAGGTGTTCTTCTTCTGTCTGTGATCGAGCTATCATGTCGTCTACGTAAACTTCGATCTCATGATGTATCATATCATGAAACAAAGCTACCATGGCGCGTTGATAGGTTGCCCCTGCATTCTTCAGTCCAAATGGCATCACTTTGTAGCAGAAGGTCCCCCATTTCGTGACAAAAGTAGTTTTCTCCATGTCCTCGGGGGCCATTTTGATATGTTTGTATCCCGAGAATCCATCCATGAAGGAAAAAACCTTGTGTTGAGTTGTGTTGTAAACCAAGATATCCATATTTGGCAGTGGAAAATCATCTTTGGGGCTAGCCCAGTTCAAATCCCGATAGTCCACACACATTCTGACTTTGTCGTCCTTCTTAGGCACGGGCACAATTTTAGCAACCCACTGTGGATAGGAAGTAACGGCCAGAAAGCCAGCGTTGAATTGCTTCATTACCTCAGCTTTGATCTTCTCAGACATGTCAGGTCTCATCTGGCAGACCTTTTGCTTGATCGGTGGACAGTCTTCTCTTGTAGGGAGACGGTGAACCACGATATATGTGTCTAACCCTGGCATGTCTTCATAAGACCAGGCGAAGATTTCAACATATTCGTTCAACAACTGCACTAAGCGCTCCTTGACACTTGGTTCCAGGTTGGCAACCACTTTTACCTCTTTTCTGTCTTCCTCTGTCCCTAAGTTGATGGTTTCTAGCAACTCTTTGTGAGGCAGAATAGCCCTCTCTTCTTGTTGTAAAAGTATGGCTAACTCTCCCGGCACTTCACAATCTTCGCCGACTTCGTACTCAACATGGTTGACCAAATCTTCAAAGTTATCGAAGGCTAAAGCAGAATAGTCACCTATGGAATCCGGAGTGGATGGGTACCTGCATTTGTGAGTGTGGGTGTGTGTAAGGGATAACCATCCTTAAACAAACAAAATGCAAAAAGGAAAGAAAATGAACACAGCAGTTTATAGATGAAAAACGTCCAATGATTCATTTAAACATGGAATATGATAATGAAGAAGATCAAGCCCTTAAAAATGGACCTACATGCCCCGGGCAAGGCATGAGGTGAAAATAGTGTGCAAATTGTTTAGTTATTACAGACCACAAAATGAGAAATTGTTCAAAGATAAAATTACTGGTTGATAAAGGTGATGGGAATAAAATCCTTTACTTCCCAGTTGCTTAAACCCCCTTCGACGGTCGGAAAGATCCAATCTTCAAAGTGGCTCTCTTCATCTTCATCCTCTACAGCATTGATTCCATGGTGAGAGATCTTGACGGGTGGTCTTCCAACCTTGGAGCGACGCATGGCCTTCTGTCCTGCAGCAGTAAACCCTAACCCAAACTTGTCCGTTTTATGGGGAAAGTCAGGAAATTGTCCCCATACTGTACTCTTCCCTTCTTTAACTACAACCTTTGTGTCCTTGAGAGATGCCATCCTAGATACGTGCTTGGGAACGATAGGCACCTCAACCATTATCTTCGCAACTGCTACCTCAGGAGAAACTTCCTCAAAATGTTGGAAAGGCGTTTCGATGAACTCGCCATCCAACTTCAAATAGCAGAAGGAATTGAGATAACTTATCATGTACTCTTCCTCGTCGTGCACTGCTATAATCTTACCCTTAACAAGATATTTCAGCATTTGGTGCAAAGAGGAGGTAACTGCCCCGGCATAATGGATCCACGGTCTCCCTAACAAACATGAATATGACGGACGGATTTCCATCACATAAAAGGTGGAGTTGAAAACTTCTGTGCCTACTTTGATAGGAATATCAACTTCTCCATGAACCATTCTCTTGGAACCGTCAAAAGCCCTAACAACGATGTTACTAGGTTTGAGGGTCAATCCTTCGCAGTCCAAACGGTCTAAGGCTTTCTTCGACAGCAAATTCAAGGAAGAACCAGTATCAACTAAGACATGGGCGAGGGTGGTTCCCCTGCATTCAACTGAGACATGTAGCGCGTCGTTGTGTTTCCTTCCTTTGGGAGTTAAGTCAGCATCGGAAAAGCCAAGGCCATTATTAGCAGTAAGACTGGCCACACATTCCTGAAACTGGTCAGCCGAAGTCTCTTGGGGTACATGTGTCGCCTTCAAGAATTTGATCAAGGCCTTAGCATGGGCCTCAGAGCAGAGTAGAAGAGCCAACATTGAAATTTTAGAAGGGGTCTGCCCTAGCTGTTCCACAACGTCGTAGTCACTTTTTCTGATTATTTTCAAGATTTCATCCATTTCTTTCTGAGTGGTTTCTGGGATAACCACAGCATGAGCCTTCATCCTGACAGGCAGCTCTAGTATCCCCTTACCCTTATTGGTAGTATCAGCAGATGGTCTTACTTCAGGAGTATCCAATTCTTCAATCATTGGGCCTTGCACAGATGGTCCAACAGGTACAGAAGCTTTCAAGGATCCGAAAACTGCTCGAGGGGGAGCAATCTCTGGAGAAAAGATCCGGCCGTTACGGGTTATCTTGCTTGTACCCGCAATGTTCCCTATATCAGGGTTTTCTTCTTTAGAATTCTCTTGGACTGCCTCAATTTGTTTGATACCATGGTAGAAGATTTCTCCTCCATAGTTCCATGGTATCGTTTTGCTGGATTGGTACGGGACAGGTCCCGGCATGGTGATCTTTAAAGGTACACATTTAGAGTTGGGTGTAATCCTGACAGGCCTTTTGCAAGCCTTGGGAGTATTGTCGGAAATGGTTATGATTGCAATATCGTTGGTTGAAGTAGCAAAAGTAACAAGAGTAACGGGATTGAAGGTGTCAACAGGGGTTTTCTGGAAAAGTATCTCTTGGGTATCCATCAGGCGTTGAACACCTGATTTCAACATGGGGCAGTCAGCTTGTATGTTCAAACAAGAATAATAGTCCTTCCCGCAGCCTGGGAATATCCCGGCTCTCATCAACTTCTCTTTAATTACTAACAACGGAGTCAAAAGATCGGCAACATCAGTAACATGGAGGTCTTCTATAACGGCATGAACATTATGGTCGTGCTTGGGCATCGGAGAAGATATCACATTGGGCTTCTTAGGAGCATCAAATTCTTCTTCTTTGGCATCAATTAGATCCTGGATTTTGTTCTTAAGCGCCCATCAATTATTGGTGTCGTGCCCAACACTGTCAAAATGATAAGCACATTTGGCATTGGGATGATAATGTGGAGAAGTGGTGTTTGCATTCTTAGGTGCCTCTCTTAAATTAGCAAGGTTTAATTTCAGGAGATGTGGAAGGATCTGAGCGGGTGTCGTATTTATTGGGGTAAATTGCTGTGGTGGCCTTTGTTGATAAGTTCTGGGCTGATCATTCCTCGGTTGACTGTTTCTAGGTCGGTCTGATGCGGACTTCTGAATTAATACAGCCCCCTTTGTTGGCCGACGTTCCTCTCTTTCCCGATTTCTCTGGGTGTAAACAGCAGAAATCTCCTTCTTAGCCGGGAAGGTCTTCTTCATAGCGGTGGACGCGGAGGCCTCTTTTTGAATCTTTCCACTTTTAATACCGGCCTCGATCCTTTCGCCGGTCAAAATTAGTTTAGTAAATCCCGCGGAAGAACTCCCGATTAGATGATTGAAGAAAGGTCCAGACAGGGTCCCCAGAAACATGTCAACTAACTCCCTATCTGACAATGGCGGCTGCACCCTTCCAGCCAGATCACGCCACTTCTGGGCATATTCTTTAAACCCTTCATTGGAAGCCATCCCCATACTTTGTAACTGAGTACGAGTGGGCGCCAAATCAGCATTGTATTGATACTGACGGTGTGATACAGTGGGAGAACTGACTATGGTTTTGCGTTTGTTTTCGCAAATGTTTCGGTTGAGCAAGAGTCGCCACCGACTTTTTCTTTTATCCTAAGGAAAGGTTAAAAAGCACAGCAAAAAACCTTTTGAGATGTTTTCTTGGGT
This sequence comes from Vicia faba, assembly GCA_948472305.1. NCBI lineage: Eukaryota > Viridiplantae > Streptophyta > Magnoliopsida > Fabales > Fabaceae > Vicia > Vicia faba. The sequence continues at coordinate 654,195,630 of OX451738.1, forward strand.
TCGGGGAGTAGATTATAGAAAGGGAAGGTATTAGCACCCTTTCTATCCATGGTTATCCATGGGCTCTTAGTTACTTGCTTAGATCACTTGCCTTTTGTTTTCAATTGTTTGAAATGGTGCTTGTGTGTGTGGGTTTGAAAATTGTTTTGAAAAGAGGCCAAATGTGGTGGCAACCTTTGTAATGATCCATGTTGGGATGTATACAAAGGTGTAGGTCTTTTGAAAAGTTTTTTTCATTTGTTTTTGAAAGTTTGTTTTGAAATTATTGTGAGGTGTGGTTTTAGAAAATAGGCAAGTGTTTTGTTTTTGCAAGTTTGATTCAAGTAACTAAGAGGTTATCTACTCCTAAATTTCTAAAAGTTTATTGCTATGTTTTAACCCTTTTAACAAGTTTGTTCCACCATTGTATTTGGTGGACAATCTCATGTTAGGATGTGAAAGGGACGGGCGCGGGTCATCGTTTAGACCATAATTGCAATGGTGTCAAGTATCTTTGGGCAATTTTCTTTAAGGGACTTGATCATTTGTTTAAGCAACATTTTGAAAGCGTCATCGAGGGACTATGATCATTTGATTTGTGTTTGTTTTGCCCAAAGAGACCTAACATGCAATATGGCCCAATTTTGAAAGGCAACAAGTGGAATACCCTAGGGGGTGCAAGTGTGATTTGTGTGTCCATTTTCATGCTTGTTTATCTTGAAATTAGGTCAAAACTATTTTCGTTGTTTTTTTCGCATACAAACCCTAATTCTAACATGGTATAATTAGAAAGCAATAAAGTGCGAAAATAAATTTACTAAGCTATTACAAAACCATATATGGGAAGGGGGGTACAAATGTTCAAATGGGGATTTTGACAAGGAATATAAACCTAAACTATTACATCAATATTGAATTATTTACAAGATAATTTAATTGCATAAATTAAATAAAATAAATATGCAAGATGCAAAAATATTTTTTTGTAGGTATGAAAAAAGTATTTTTTATATGTCAAAATAAACAAAAAGGAAAGTATTATTTTTTGGAGTTTTTCATGTTTAGGGTTAAACCCTAATTCTATTAAATAAAATGCATTATTTATTTATTATGTACAAATATTTATTTATTATATACAAAAATAAAATAAAATGAAATATATTTGTCAAAAGGTATTTTTATATTAAATATTAATAAAAATAAAAAGTGTATGTATTTTTGCATTTTAATCCTAAATATATTAATAAATATATATATATATATATATATATATATATATATATATATATATATGTATTATTTACTAAATATGTATTATATATACAAATTAATAATATTTAATATTTAATAAAAAAGTATTTTTTCTATAAAATATTTTCAGAAAGTAAAACAAAATAAAAATGTATAAAAATGTATTTGCACTATTTTAATATTTTAAATAAAAGTATATGTATTTATTTATTTATGTACAAACTAAAAGAAAACCAAATAAATGCCTAATAAATTCAAAAATGGTGAGAAAAATATTTTTTATATTTTTAATATCATGAGAAAAAATAAATAAGTCAATCCAAAAAAGAAAAAGTCAAAAAGTCAAAGAAATAAGCAAAATGGGCTCAGGGGGTGCAGAAGTAAAAATATGGTGCAAAAAGAAATGTCAAACAGGCCCAGCCCAGAACCAAGTCATCTTCAACCTCAGAACACCTTTGTTCAAGCCAAACACGCGTTTTCTATCTCCCAATTCCTGGACTTTTAAGCAAAACTTTCAACATGAAAAGTGTAGAGCATGAGAAGACGAATCCAGGGATATAAAAAACTTGACTTAACTCTCTAAGATGAGGGAGAATTTCTTCTCCCCCAATTCCTGACCTAGTTTTTATGCCATGTTCAGACTCAAAATTCTTGCAGCACACATAATATAAATGAAATCTAATCATATGGGCATGTTCAGGGCTATGATTGTGACATGTTTTCTTCACAAACCTAAAGCTAACAATGCCTAATAAGAGAGATACGAGTTCATGAACTTACCTGTTCAGTTGAAGTTGTATCTGGCAATGGAGAAGCTTTCAGTGCAAGGTGATGATTGGTATAGCTTCCTTGAGGTCCAGGGATGCTATTCCAAGCTTTACTTTGTCTTGAAACTTCTTGAATCGTGCTAGAGAACTTCAACTGCAAAACAAGAAAATGAAAATGGTGGAACTGGTTAGAGGAATTACAGGTCGTGTTTTAGGTTTTGGTTAGCTTGCATTGATGGTAGGGACGGTGTGTGAAGAGCTTTTAGCAAGAAAGCATGACAGGGATGAGAGTTGGAACTCAATCTGCAGAGGTCACTCTATTTAGGCAGTTTGATGGTGGTTCTGAGTTTGTGAAGGTATTGGAGGTGAAAGGCTCGTGCTTCAGCTTAGGATCAATGTTTGGAATGTGTTTGATATCTTTCTCTAAGGCTTGGTTGACTGATATGGAAGTTGGTATATCATATGCAATGTTACTTGAACTTTAAGCAAGCAATGGCCACTTGATGTTTCTAGCCTGTACAAGCCCTCACACTATGCTGCATACATTGGCCTTGATCAGTGCAATTTGCTCCTAAACTTGTGCCAAGAAGATTTGGACTGTACCACTTGGATTTGCAAAATGGACATAAAGTTCTACTTTTTCAAAATGGAAATAATGTTTTTTCTAATTAAGGGTTAATTCTCCATGTAATGTCCAAATGCATAGAACAACATCTTGGCACAATGGTTTTGCATTGAATTATTGAGTGAGAATGGGATTAGAGGCCTGCAATGTAGCTTAAGCATGCTGAATTCAAAATGGCACCAATGTATGAACATGTCTTGGCCAAGAACAAAAGTGACTCTTTCCCATTTTGCAAAATTCGATTCTCCCTAACCATAAGGTTGTTTGAGAAGTTCTTAGACATTTTGGAAAGCTTGTAATGTGTACTACAATCCATCTTTGAAATGAAAATTGAAATTCCAAGTGGAAGTGTATGAAAAACGGTCTTGAAGTTAGGTAAAAAACTTGTCCAAAATAGGTCAAATTTTCACTAAGTTAAGAATGGTTTGGCACCCTTGTTTCAAAAATTGTAACTTGAGATACAAGCCTCATTTGGGAAAACTTTGTGAATCAAAGTTGTAGATTATGCAACAAGCTACAACTTTCATGTTTTAACTTTTGTTTGAATCCAAATGAATCTTAGTGAGAAAGTGGGGCAAAGTTGGGGAAAAATTAGGGTTTTCCATAACTTAGAAAAATTCTAAGTTATGAAAATTTTCCATTTCAAACCCTAATTTGCATTTCTTGATTTCTTGGTGAACAAGTTTCATGATTTGGCATGTTTTGATGAAAAATGAACCTTGACCCTTGATTTTGACCAAAAAGTCAAAGTTTGACTTTTCAGTATACAGTCAAAATTGATCAATTGACTGGGAAATTCAACTATCAATCTTGTGTATTTGGGATCCTTTGAACTTGTTGAGCATGTCAAGATAATTCCATGGGGTCCTTGAGTCCATATGTGAGCTTGGTTTGCCATTGGCTAGGTCAAACAGTCAAAAATTGCCCTTGTGCAGTCAAAACCCTAAAAATGACCATTTTGCCCTTTTGATGATCTGATCAAATTTCTTGTGGAATTGTGATCCAAACTTGATCAAATGGTCCATGTGAGTTCATAATGTTGATGTGGGTCAATTTTCATGAGATTTGACTGTCAATTGGCCACAGTTGACTTTTTCCCCAATACAGTTGATTTCTAGGTCAACTGTCCAATTGACTGGGAAAAATTTGGAATCAAGACTTGAAACTTGGTATGGATAAACTTGGGAGTCCAACATGAAGCATGAAATTCATCTTAGGCATTTTAGGTCAAAACATCTTTGTGCAAACACAAACCCTAATTTGGGTTAATAGTGCAAGGAGAAGTCTTGAGCAGAGGAAACCCTAACTGGATCTTGAGCTTCAAAGGTCTTGTGATGAGAAAATGTTGAGGAAATGGGAGGGCAAATTTTGGGGTACAACAGACGGTAAAAAGCATCTGCTAAGTCTTCCCAATTGTGAACCTCTGATCTCTTGAGTTGATAGAACCAATCCAACTGTGTGCCAGACAAACTGTCTTGGAAAAAGTGTACCCAGAGGTCTTTATCAGATGAGTGGGGTTGGATCTTTCTGACATACGATCTCAGGTGCATCTTTGGACGCTACAGACCGTCATACTTGGCAAATGTTGGCACTTTGAACTTGGGAGGGATAACAATCCCAACTACCAGCCCTAGTTCTTCAAAATCCAAACTATGGACCCTCTGCAACCCCATGGCTGCCAGTCTATCCTCAAGATTCTTATATTTATCATCCGCTGGAGGATATTGTTGTTCGGAGTAGTCTTCGTCTTCTTCCTCCTCTTCCTCTTCAACCTCAGATTCAGAAGGTACAACAGCCCCTTTCCTTTTTCCAACCCCTTCGTCAGACGTTGAGGGGAACTCAAGAACCTTTCTGGCATTGCTTTCAAACTTTCTTCCAAAAGTGGCTACCTCGGGCCTCTTCTTATTTTTCTCTTTATTCTTCCCCAACAGAGTTTTCAAATCCTCTTGACCCTTTGCTAAGGTCATGAGGAGTTGCTGGAATTGTGAATTTTGTGCCTGTAGATCCTTGACCGTCTGCTCCAAATCCATCTTGCTGAAATAAACAGCAGAAAGATAAGGAAACCTGGTGTGAAGACCTGTTTATGCATATGATGAATGGTATGTTATTCATGTAATGCATTCAAGGGTTCAGAAACTCAAATTTGTTGCAAACAAAAAGAACGCACGTCATATTAAGAAGAAATTTGGTAGTACATAAGTGCCCCATGGGAAAAATATTACAAAATTCTTAATGTAAAAAGACATTGCGCATCCTCTTTGGTGCGATGTAAGTGTTGAGAGTTTCCTCCTCATGAAATCGGCGGGTAAGCTCCAAAACCTTCTTCTCACTGGCATAGAAGCTGGCTTCAAAAGTATTTCGTTCTTCCTTGAGTTAGATCCAACTCTTTTGCATTTCTTCCCATGATGTTGGCATATCAGGATGTAGGATGGTGTATGGAACCTCTCCTTCCATAACAGGCTCTTTGATCAAGGGGAGAATGTGAGGATATGGCATTATAACATTCTGGGCGCGGGTTCGTACCCACTTGAGGTAAGGCTCAAGGGGGATGGAATTTTTTTGCCCCAGTGTCTTACTATCCACTTTGTTGGGCATCCTCCAAGCTCTGATGAACCTTTGTCGAAGTCCTTGCGCATCGTTGTCGAAGTCAAAAACTAGGTCAGGAATCAGCATGTCATGAGGGCCATCCCTCCGAGCATATCCAAATTGTCTAAGAGCTAAACAGGGGTTGTAGGTGATACCTCCCCTAATGCCAAGTAGTGGGACATTATGGAATTCCCCACAACGATCGATGATGATGACATTTTCTCTAGACCGAGAACACCAATGTACATCAGAATGTGTGAGGGTCATCAACTGTTGTGACCACCTCAAACCCTGCTCATTCTTCAAAACTGATCGGGGAAGGTGAGAAATAAACCACCTTGCTAGGAGAGGAGTACAACACATGAGAACACCTCTTTTCCTCATTATTCGTGTGTAAAATGAGTGTAAGATGTCCCCAAGCAATGTAGGTATGGGATTCCTGGATATGAAAATCTTGACAGCATTGACATCTATAAGTTGATCCGGGTTTGGGAAAAGGACCAACCCATAGATAAGGAGTGCCACAATCTCTTCAAAGGCTTGTAGATCAAGAGAATTCCAGCAGTCTTGTGCCTTCTCAAATAGAAACTTTGCCAAGAAGCCCTTGACACCACTTCTGGTTTCCCAATGCTCTTTGATGTCAGATGGTTGCAAATGTAATGCTTGAGCAACATCTTCAGGCTTTGGTTCTTTTTCCGTACCGTTGTAGGGTAGTTGATGAAGAATAGGAATTCTCAGGAGTTGAGAAAATTCCTCCAAAGTAGGCACCAATTGGTAATCAGGGAATGTGAAACAGTGGTGTAGGGGGTCAAAGAACTGGAAGAGAACTTTCACCATGTCTTCTTCAATGTTGGTGTTGACCAAGTTGAGGAGTCTACCATGTCTTTCACCGAAGATAGAATTCTCTGGAATCCTAGAAGTAAGCTCCTTGAGTTGAGGAGGGATTCTCACAAGGTTGACTTGAATTGTTTTCCTGCGAAGAGATTCCATGACCTACAAAACAAGAACAAAGATGAAGATCCAAACCCTTGAAATGGTTAGTGGATGCATATGATGCTTTATGATGTTCATGATGTATGCACAAACACATGTACAAGCATGTCACACAAAACCCTAGTTTCATAGGTAAGTACCCTCTTGAGTTTAGTTGGCTCAAAACCTGTCATATAAATAGTAACCGGGTTCTAAGGAGCTCAATATCACTAGATTGTTTTCTATGTTCATTGTTTTGGTTTAGCCACTTAACTAGCGACCAAAATATTCCAAGAAAACAACCCTCAATGAGTGTAGTATCGAGTATCTACCAACTTCGGACTGCACCAAATCCGGTCATCTCACTACCCCTAATAAAAGGCCAAGATGGTCAAGTAAGGTTCTAAGAGTTCATTAGTGCTTCATGACATCACTCAGCGGCCCCGTATTCTCTTTGATTGACTCAAAGGCTACCAGTACTCACAAATATGTCGCACTAATATAGCCATTGCTTCAACCATGTCAGTATACCCCACACAGTTTCCACAACGTATTGCTATTTACCTATGAATGTTTCCCAAATCCGGGTAGAGGATTTCAAGCCCAAAAAAGAGATCCAAAATGTAAAGCAATCAAAGCAAACAATATAATCATGCAAAGGGTGATCTAAGCCCTAAGGTTACTCCACTTTTAGATATTTCCCCAGCAGATTCGTCAGTTCTGTGATACGGTGGGAGAACTGACTTGAGGTTTTTTGCGTTTGTGTTCGTAAATGTTTCGGTTTAGCAAGAGTCGCCACCGACTTTTTATTTTATCCTAAGGAAAGGTCAAAAAGCACAGGAAAGACCTTTGAGATTTTTTCTCGGGTTCGGGGAGTAGATTATAGAAAGGGAAGGTATTAGCACCCTTTCTATCCATGGTTATCCATGGGCTCTTAGTTACTTGCTTAGATCACTTGCCTTTGCTTTTCAATTGTTTGAAATGGTGCTTTGTGTGTGTGGTTTTGAAAATGCTTTGAAAAAGATGCCTTGTCGAGGAAACCTTTGTAATGATTCTTGTTTGAATATATACAAAGGTGTGTGTCTTTTTGAAAAGATATTCCAATGTTTTGAAAGTTGTTTTGAATTTGTTTTGAAATTGTTTTGAAGTTGTGTTGTGAAGTGTGTTTGAAAATGGCAAGGATGTTTTGCAAGATTTTGATCAAGTAACTAAGAGTTGTCTACCATATTTTACTCAAAGGTCTTTCTTATGTTTTTAACCCTTTTAACAGTGTTGTTTCACCATTGTATTTGGTGAACAACCTTGTATTAGGATGTTAAACGGGACAGGCGCGGGTCACTGTGTGACATATTGGATGTCATATTCTGATAGTAACATCTGCCATCATGCAATTCTTCTGGTAAGAGCTGGATTTTCGAACACGTATTTAGATGATCCATTCTTGCTATTAACCATGTAGTATGGGTAAACATATACTGTCTCAACCTCTTGGTAGCCCAAGCCAATGTGCAACAAGTTTTCTCAAGGAGTGAGTACCTGGTTTCATAGTCAGTGAATTTCTTACTGAGGCAATAGATTGCATGCTCCTTTCTATCGGTTTCATCCTGTTGTTCCAATACACAACCCATTGACCCTTCGAGCATTGTCAAGTACATGATGAGCGGCCTTCTGGGGACTGGTGGTGTTAAGATTGGTGGCTCTTCCAGATACTGTTTTATTGTTTTGAAGGCAGTTTGACAATCGTCATTCCATACTATTGTATGATCCTTCCTTAATAACTTGAATATTGGTTCGCACGCAGTTGTTAGATGCGATATGAACCTTGAGATGTAGTTCAATCGCCCTAAGAAACCACGTACTTCTTTTTCTGTCCTTGGAGCGTGCATCTCTTGTATAGCTTTTACTTTGTCTGGATCTACCTCGATGCCCCGTTAGCTTACGATAAAACCTACCAATTTTCCTGATCTGACGCCAAATGTGCATTTATTTGGGTTCAACCTTAGTCTGAACTTACGTAGCCGCTCAAATAACTTTTGCATATGTATGATATGTTCTTCCTATGTATGGGATTTGGCAATCATATCATCGATGTATACTTCAACCTCCTTGTGGATCATATCAAGGAATAACGTGACCATTGCCCTCTGATAAGTTGCCCATGTGTTCTTGAGACCGAATGGCATTACTTTGTAGCAGAAAGTTCCCCAAGGTGTCATGAAGGTAGTCTTTTCCGGGTCCTCATGCGCCATTTTGATTTGGTTATAGCCCGAGAAACTGTCCATAAATGAGAATACCGAGGCTTGAGCTGTATTGTCCACTAGGACATCTATGTGAGGTAACCGAAAATCGTCTTTAGGGATTGCCTTGTTTAGGTCTCGATAATCTACACACATGCGTACTTTTCCATCCTTCTTGGGTACTGATACAATGTTAGCTATCCAGGGTGGATAGTCTACCACTGCTAGGAACCCTGCGTCAAATTGTTTGAGAACCTCTTCTCTGATTTTACTGCATATCTGGACGGGTTCTTCTGAGTTTTTGCCTGACTGGAGAACAACCTTCTTTGAGAGGTAATCTATGCACCACGATGTCTGTATCCAACCCTTGCATATCCCTGTAGGACCAAGCGAATATATCCATATACACGTGTAATAACTTGGTTAGCCTGTCTTTGATGCTCTGTTCCAATATTACCCCCAGATTGATTTATTTTGGATCTCCTTCCGTGCCCAGGTTAATGGTCTCAATAGGTTCTTGATACGATCGTATTTTGTTAGCCTTTCGCTCTATTTCCCTCGCCATTTCCTCAGAGAGTTCAAGATCTTTGTCATCTTCCTATTCGGATTGGTGGATAGGAACATCAAAATCGTATCGGGTCGTAGCAGTAGTGTTATCGGTAATTTTGGGCATGGATCTGCACATTTATCATGTTTTTGTGCATATTTTAGCGCTTGGAATTTAAAAATGTATATGCGAAGAAAGTATTTCCATTTTTATATTTAGTAGATAAATGCAAAAGAAAGACACGGATCTTAATTGAAAACAGAATATAACTTTATTAATTATAAATATTGTCTGAAATAAGAACAAGGAAAACCCTTACAAGCAACCCATATGCCTCGGGTTTGACATAGGTTCTTTCAAAACAAGAAATATTACTTAGAAAATAAAAATATCTCGGGAATCTCCACAGCAGTCCATCCTTTAAGCTCTTCTCCTAGGGCGCCCTCTCTGATGAAGTCGGTTTCCCTTTTAGTATTGATTTTGCTTGATATCATTGCCACGTGCCCGCCATGCTCCATTCCTTTGCTGACGAACGTCTCTCGGATCGGAGGAAAACATGCTTTGCCTTTTAGAGTAGCCTTTGACGATTTGTAACCAAAACCAAAGCAATTATTTTTCTCAGGAATTTCTGGGAGCTTTCCCCAATGTTTTGAGGCATCATCTCCCATAGTCATTTACAGATCTCTCCATGATGTCACTTTAGTCTTGTTACACTTCTCAACCGGTAATGTTACCATCGAAGCAATTTCCAAAGCCTGGAACGGGGTAGCTATGTGTGATACGGTGGGAGAACTGACTTGAGGTTTTTTTGCGTTTGTGTTCGCAAATGTTTCGGTTTAGCAAGAGTCGCCACCGACTTTTTATTTTATCCTAAGGAAAGGTCAAAAAGCACAGGAAAGACCTTTGAGATGTTTTCTCGGGTTCGGGGAGTAGATTATAGAAAGGGAAGGTATTAGCACCCTTTCTATCCATGGTTATCCATGGGCTCTTAGTTACTTTCTTAGATCACTTTCCTTTGCTTTTCAATTGTTTGAAATGGTTCTTTGTGTGTGTGGTTTCGAAAATGCTTTGAAAAAGATGCCTTGTCGAGGCAACCTTTGTAATGATTCTTGTTTGAATATATACAAAGGTGTGTGTCTTTTTGAAAAGATATTCCAATGTTTTGAAAGTTGTTTTGAATTTGTTTTGGAATTGTTTTGAAGTTGTGTTGTGAAGTGTGTTTGAAAATGGCAAGGATGTTTTGTAAGATTTTGATCAAGTAACTAAGAGTTGTCTACCCTATTTTAATCAAAGGTATTTCTTATCTTTTTAACCCTTTTAACAGTGTTGTTTCACCATTGTATTTGGTGAACAACCTTGTATTAGGATGTTAAACGGGACAGGCGCGGGTCATCGTGTAGACCATGATAGCAATTGTGTCAAGTATTTTTGGCAATTTTCTTGAGGGACTTGATCATTTTGCTTAGGCAACTCAGATAGCGTCATCGAGGGACTATGATCTTTTATTTTGTTTTTGTTTTGCCAAAGTACTTGACATGCATACCATGGCCCATTTTTGAAGGCAACAAGTGGATTGAAACCCCAGGGGTGCAAGTGTGCATTGTGTTTGTTTTTTCATGCATTTTTGTCTTTGATTAGGTCAAACTATTTGTTAATTTGATTTTTGCATACAAAAACCCTAAGTCTAATCATGGCATAATTGAAAGCTTAAAGGTGCGAGAATTTAAATTCTACACTATTACAACATGATATAGGGAGGGGGGTACAAATTTGAATTGGGGATTATTTTGCAAGAAATTAAATTCTAAATTATTACAACCAAATTGAATGGGTGAGGCATAATATTTAAATGTACAATATTTAAATAAATACAATAAATAAATATTAAATAAAATGTATTATGCAAAAAAAAGTTTGTATGTATGTAAAAAGTATTTTTAATATGAAATGTAAATAAATAAAAAGTCAATTTCAATTATTTTATTTTTTAGGGCAAAAACCCTAATTTCTTAAATAAGTAGTATTATTTATTATTTATATACAATAATGTATTAATTTGTACAAAAATAAAAGTATATTAAAAAAAAGGTATTTTTAGTATAAAATATTAATAAAAATAGAAATGTATTATTTTTGTGTTTTTTGTTCTTATTATTTAATAAAATATATTATATATGTATATACATGTATTAAATATATTGGATGTGTATAAAAATAAAATAAATTATTTACAAAATGTATATATTTCAAGAAAATATTTTCAAATATGTATAAAAATAATAAATAAAAATAAAAGTATTTTTTACATTATTTTCACATTTAAACAAAAGTAAATATAAAGTATTTAATGTATTAATACTAGAATTAATTAAAATAAATATCAAATAAATATAAAAATTTATGAAAATATTTTTTAAGTATCTTTTATATTTGAAAATAAAATATCAAGGTCAGAGAAAAAATAAAAATGCAAAAATAATGAAAATACAAAGCAATGGGCCAGGGGGGGGTGAATTGAAAATGCATGTGTGAGAAGAAAAAACAACCAGGCCCAGCCCAAAAACAACTTCATCTTCTTCCTTTGAACAGAAACACGCGCGCTTCCATGTACAAAATGCTATCTCCTGATTCTGTGCTTTTTTGACAAAACTCATAACATGAAACTTGTAGAGCATCAAAGAACGAATCTAACCATATAAAAAACTTAAGCTAACTCTCAAAGACCAGAGAGAATTTCTCTGGCCCTAATTTTTAACCTAGTTTTTTCAGAAAGTTCATGAACAAAATTCTCCTAGCACGATTAATATAAATGAAAACTAAGCACATGTATGGTTTCAGGGCTACGAATACAACATCTTTCATTTACAAACCTAAGTCTAACTATTCCTAAATAGAGAGATAGAAGTTCATGAAATACCTGTTTCAGTTGACTTCGAGCTGGACAATGCAGTAACTTCCAATGGTGCTTGAGTTTCTTTTGAGCTTGCCTGAGGTCCACTGAAGCTTTCCCAATGCTTGGCTTGTTTTGAAGTAGCCTGAATCGTGCTACAGAACTCAACCTGCAAAGATTTGAAAAAAAATGGCAATGTATGTTAATGGTGTTACAGCTAGAAATAGAGGTCTGGAATAGTTCAGGTGAGTTGAATGGAAGGTATTGGAACAAGTTTGAGGTAAAACGCACAAGGGAAAATGGAGATGGAGGTGGTTCTGCAGGGCTTGCCCTGTTTTTGCAGAAAAATGGTGATTTTGTGTTCAAGGAGGTTTGAGTGGTGAAGAGCTCGTGTTTATGACTCAGAGGGTTGTGTGAAATGTGTTTGCAATGTTTGTGTAAGCTGACTATTGCTGGTTTTTGAGTTGGAAAGATTTTGGACAAATTTCTTCTTTGTGAAGCCAGAATGTGTTACTTGTCAATACATGCCTGTAATCCCTATCTTGTATGCTGCATCCTTTGCCCTTGATACTTGCAATTTGTGGATTTGATCTTGCCTCAGAGATATGGCCCCATGCCTCAAAGATCTTGGTTTGACATAAAGTGTAACTTTTCAAAAATGGCAATATACCTTTTTCCAAATAGGGATTAGTTTTGTATGCAATGTCCAAATGGCCAAGATAATGCATTAGCTCATTGGATTTGCATTCAATTAAGGAGTGTAAAATGGTTTAGAGGCTTGTCAACAAGTACAAAGCATGCTGGTTTGAAAATGAAACTTGTATGAACATGTATTGGCCATGGATCAAAGTGAGTTTTTGCCAACTTCAAGCATTTGATTCTCCCTAACCACAAAGGTGTTTGAGGAGTTCTTGGACAATTTGGAAATCTTGCAACATTTACTATAATCCATATTTTAAATGCAACTTGAAAATCCAAGTGGAACTATGTGAAAAATGGCCTAGAAGATGGGTCAAAATCTTGCCTAAACTAGGGCAAAATTTCTCCAAGTTAAAAGTTTTAGGTACCCTTGTTCCAAAAATCATAACTTGAGATCTAAGCTTCTTTTGAGATAACTTTGGGAATAAAAGTTGTAGACTTTGTGATGTACTACAACTTTCATGTTGTAAGTTTTGTTTGAATCCATTTGCATCTTGGTGAAAAAATGGGACAAAGTTAGGGGAAAATAAGAAAATTTTATAACTTAGAAATTCTCTAAGTTATGAAATTTTTCCATTTTAAACCCTAATTTGTATTTTTGGGTTTCTTGATGAACAAGTTTCATAATTTGACATGTCTTGATGAAAAATGACCCTTGGCACTTGATTTTGACCAAAAAGTCAAAGTTTGACTTTTCAGTATACAGTCAAATTTTGATCAGTTGACTGAAAATTTCATCTGTCAATCCTATGCATTTGAGATCTTTTGAACTTGTTGAATGGGTAAAGACATTGTCATTGAGTCCTTGAGTCCATGGTTGAGCTTGATTTGCCATTGGCTAGGTCAAACAGTCAAAAATTGCCTTTGTACAGTCAAAACCCTAAAAATGACCATTTTGCCCTTTTGGTGATCTGATCAAATTTCTTGTGGAATTGTGACCCAAGCTTGATCAAATGGTTCATATGAGTTCATAATGTTGATGTGAATCAAATTTCATGAGGTTTGACTGTCAATTGGCCACAGTTGACTTTTTCCCCAATACAGCTGATTTCTAGGTCAACTGTCCAATTGACTGGGCAAAAATTTGAATCAAGGCTTGAAACTTGGTATGGACAAACTTATGAGTCCAACATGAAGTATTAAAGTCAATTTGGGCATTGTAGGTCAAAACATCACTGTGCAAACTCAAACCCTAATTTAGGTCAACATTGCAAGGAGGTGTCTTGAGCAGAGCAAACCTTAGCTTGATCTTGAATTTCAAGAGTCTTGTGATGAGAAATGTTGATGAAATGAGAGGGAAAATTTTGGGGTACAACACTATGCAATCTTCGTCGGCACTGATATATCTGTATGATTCAATATGGCTTACAAAAATGTCTTCCTCACCGTCAATTATGATCAACTTCCCTTCTACTAGGAACTTCAACTTTTGATGCAGGGTCGAGGTTACTACCCCTGCGGCATGGATCCAAGGTCTCCCCAGTAAACAAGTGTATGATGGTTTGATGTCCATGACCTGAAAAGTGATATTGAAGATATGCGGCCTAATCTTGACTGGAAGGTCCACCTCTCCTAGTACCGAGCTTCGAGAACCGTCAAATGCCTTTACTATCGTAGAACTTGGTCTCATTGTCACGTCGTCTATTGTTAACTTTATGAGACTTGATTTTGGCAACACATTAAGAGAGGAACCGGTGTCAGTAAGAACCCTGGACAAATGGGTAGTACTTATCTACATAGTAATATGGAGTGCTTTGTTATGGGCCCGGCCCTATGGCGGTAGTTCATTGTTGCTGAAACCCAGGTAGGATCCGGACGTGAGATTTGCTACGACATTATCAAATTAAATTACCTAAATTTATTTTGCGATACGAGCTGAACTTAACACCTTCATCAAAGAATCCTGGTGTGCTTCAGAGTTGATTAGTAACGAGAGTATGGAGATTTTTGTCAGAGTTTGATGGAGTTGATCCACCACTCTGTAGTCACTATTTTTGATTATTTTCATAAACTCCTCTGCCTCTTGATTAGTAAAGTCTTTGTTCGGAGATTCTGTTTCCTAATTTGTATCAACCACTGCTTTTCCGTTGTCCTTCGTTGGAACCAAATCTGTCTTTTTTATGGTTCGACTCCATAGATTCGCCCACTTCGGGTCATACCTCATGTTCCTTCTATGTTCGAAATTGCAGGTCCTTGACTTGCGGATGGCCCGCTTTCCTGATTCACTCTATTGATGTATACGGCTGAGTCATAACTCCAAGGTACCGCTTTATTATTCTTGTAAGGGATAGGTGACGGTCCGTTAATTACCATCGTAGCTTTTGGAGTAGCGGGTATTAAGAGGGTCTTCTTAGGTACCCCTCTGGTGACCTCTGCTGATTCTGCCTATGGAATGACTAGAGTCTTCTTGGTAAAGCTTGGAGCTTGGAAAGGGATTACCAGTGGCTTTTTCCCTCCGATTATGCCTACATATTTTTCTTCAGGGTACAGTCTGAATTAGATTATCCCCTGATCCACCAGATTTTCCAAAGTTGTTTCAAAAGCTTTATTATGCTCTAACAGGAATCCACATTCGAACAGATGTTCCTTCAACAAGTTGATAGGGGGGTTTTTCCTTTATGGATTCCCCAAAGTCGGTGACCACCTCAATTGCATTTATTGTCAGTCCACCATGCAGAGGCATAGGGTTTGACTTGATATTAGGCGTATCGAATGTGATGTCTTGAGACTCTAGCAGATCCTGAACCTTATGCTTAAAGGCCCAACATTGGTCTATAGTGTGTGTGATACGGTGGGAGAACTGACTTGGGATGTTTTGTGTTTTATCATAATTGTTGCGGTTAGCAAGAGTCGCCACCGACTTTTCTTTTATCCAAAAGGAAAGGTGAAAAAGCACAGGAAAAACCTTTGAGATTGTTTCTTGAGTTCGGGGGTTAGATTATGAAAATGGAAGGTATTAACACCCTTTTCATCCATGGTTTTCCATGGGCTCTTAGTTACTTTCTAGATCACTTTCTTTTGTTTGAAAATGTGCTTTATATGGTTTTTGAAAGTATTTTGAAAAGGCGCCTTCGTTTAGGAAAACTTTGTAATAGTTCCCGTTTGTAAGAACGTATACAAAGTATTGGACTTTTGAAAATATTTTGTGTTTTTAAAGTTTGTTTTTGAAAGTGTTTGGTGTTTTGTTTTGAAAATAGCAAGGATGTTTTGTTTTAAAATTGAGAAAGTAACTAGGAACATTCTACCTACTCAAAACTATTTCATGTTCATTTCCTCTTTCCTTTGACATTGTCATCTTACCATTGACTTGGTAAGTAACCCTATCTTTGGATGTAAAAGGGACGGGCAAGGGTAATCGTATAGCCATGATTAGCAATGTTGTAAGATATCTTAGCATTTTATTTAGGGACTAAGATCATTTTGAAAGGCAACATGGATAGCATCATCGATGGACTATGATCTTGTTATTTGATTATTTTTGCTAAGACATCCCACATGCATAACATGACCATTTTTTAGGAAACAAGTCGAGTTAACCTTAAGGGTGCATGTGTGAATAGTGTGTTTTATTTGCATGCATTGTTTTTATCTTTGATTAGGGTTTTCTATTGATTGGTTTTAGTCTATCCATACAAAACCCTAATTACTAGCATTTGTATTTGAAAGCGTGGAATTGCGGAAAATAAAGTCTTACGCTATTACATCATTTGGGGATGGGGGTACAAATTACAAATGGGGATGAAATAGGAACTTAAATATCACAACCATATCGAATAACAATGAAAGAAATGTGAAAATAGTGTAAAAAGAACAGAAAATTGCATTTTGAACTATTATGTATCGACACAAGCTCTTATGCATCGACACATAACTTTTCTTGCCCCTGTATTGCCAAATTAACTCAGTATGAGTCGATACATAACGGTATTTGTCGACTCATACACTGCATGTGTCTATTCATACGTGATTTGTGTCAACTCATACACTTTTTTTCCTGCTGTTTTGGGTCTGTAAAGCAGTATGTATCAACTCATAAGGCTATGTGTCGACTCATATTCTCATTTTTTTTACTTCAACAATGTTTTGCTGCATACATGGTTTAGTTCTCAACACATAATAAAAAGAATGGAAGATAAACAAAAGGGTAGCTTCAAGGACAAAGGTTACCACACTTTGTCTTCAAAAATGGATTACTAATGATGCTTGAAATGGAGAACTAAAGTCAAGAGACTTACCTTGGAGATGGATCTTATATTCTGAGCTTGAGTTGTTGTCCTGACTGTTCTTGAACTTGGAAAAGAAAATAGAGGTTGTGATCGGTGGATCTGGAACTGGCTGTTTAACGCTGGTTCGCGAAATGTCGCGGAAGCAAGAGTCGCCACCGTCTTTTATTTTCTCCAACATGGAAAGGACAAAAGCACAGAAAAATTCCTTATTGAGATTAGTTCTCGGTTCGGGAGGTAGATTTATAGAAAGGGAAGGTGTTAGCACCCTTTCTATCCATAGTTATCCATGGGCTCTTAGATACTTGCTCATTGTGTTTTCAAAATGTTTGTTTGCTTTTCAAGGTGAGTGAGTTTGAAAAAGTTTCGTTTAAAATTTCAGTTCGACTCTTGTATCAGTCCTCAAGAGTGTTTGAAAAGTTGTTTTTGAAAGCTTTTTGCAAAGTGTCGGTGTGAAAAGAAGTTTTTTGATTTGTTTTGAATTAGAGCAAGTATCTATGAGTCATCTACCTACCCTAAGGAATTAGTCTGTGTAAATGTCCTTGAGGTAGTGCCATCCCACCATTGAGAGGTAGGTAGCACCACCATTGGAGGTGTTCGGGTCAATTCGAGGGTTAGGGACAGTGTGGTCACCGAGCAATGGTAAGATACCTTAGAAGCTACCCTTATGCCATTGATCTTTTTATTCCGAGGCAACCGTTTCGAGGCAACTTGTTTCGAGGCAACTAGATCAATGGAACATAAGGACTCACTAAGACGTCCTATACTCGACGACCACGTTTCGAGGGGCAAGGCAACAGTGTGATCACCAAAGCAACAGTAGGACACCTTAGAAGCTACCCTTATGCCATGTTCATGGACATAAGGACTTACTAAAACGTCCTATACTCGATGACCACCTTTCGAGGGGCAAGGCAACAATGAGGCGTACCTTAGGAGTGGTGTGTGAATTGTGTGTCATTTTCAGTTATTATTTGTCTTGTCATGCATTAGGTGAGCTACGCTTTGATTTTATTTGGGCATTCATTCTTTCATGTGATTATTAACAGTTAAAAGGTGCGGGAATTAAAATGCGGAAAATAAAGGTCCTACGCTATTACAAGGCGCAGGTCTACATCGCCAAATTAAACCAAGACCCGATTTGAATGAATAAAAATGCGGAAAATAAATGTCTTAATTATCTATTACAAGGCTTTGGGGCAAATACATTACATTCATAAAAGAAATAAAAATACATGCGCGAAGAGAAATTATATTCGAAGGTGCGAGGGCGTTGGACCCTTTAAAGGAATTAAATATGAAATTGAAAGTTGATTTAATTATTAAATGAGAAAAAGAACCTATTTTTTATGTTTTTGGATTTATGAAATTGAAGAGAATTAAATTGGAATTAAAAGTTAAATAAAACCCTAGTTCTAAATTGTTTTTTTTAATTTATTAAAGAAAAAATGTTTAAGTTTTGACCTAATTTACATTAATTATTTAAAAGGCATATTTATTTACAAAAATAATTAATAATTAATAATGGTAAAAAAGGAAAAAGAATAAAAGTATTAAAACCCTAATTTCTACATTTTTTAGTTTATTAAAAAAACATTAAAATTAAACCTACAATTAAAACTAAATTGGTTAACAAAATTTATTTACAAAATAACATTAAATAAAATATATTTTTATTTTTATGATTTCTGATTTTTTTGGTATTTTTATATTATAAAACTAATTTTATGGAATTAAATAAAACAAATAATATAATTAAAATAAATAAAAGAAAAGAATAAAAATAGAGAAAGGAAAGGCAAACATGGGGGTGTTGACCCAAATTGAGGAGGTCTTTGAAGCAATCAGGCCCACTGCTATCCAGGCCTTCATTGACTTTTGGAATTGTGTATGGAGTGTTTGACAGCGTGCATGGTGTACTGCAGGTCTTGGCCATTGGATTGACCTCCTGGGCGCGTGGCAGGCAGAGGCATATGCGTTGTATGGTGGGCCTCTGGTCATATGCTGCATAGAAACACTTGAAGCAAAATAATAGAAATTATTTAGGGGACCTGGGATTCGAACCCAGGTCCCAGTGATTACAAGACACGCTAGCCACCACTGAAGCATTTTGACGCGTTTGTTATAACGTACAAAACAAATATTATATGGAAAGAAAACCAGTAATGCTGAAACACAACAATTTGCGCGCGTGGATTCAAATACCCCAATGCCTGCTTGCCACGTCCATCATCTTCTTCCCTTTCTGCAAAATAATAAACATATAACGGGGGTTTTAAACCCCCCCCCCCCCCCCCAAAATACGATCTGCAGAAAATAGCGAATAGGCCATAGTGAAAAAGAAAAAGGGCGCGATATGATCAATTGCTTCGTCTGAATGTTCTGAGTCCAATGGTCCTGGTTTGAGTGGCCAATTGTTTCTTATTTATGAAACCCCAAATCAGAGCTTCAGAAACCCTAACAATCGTTAATGGTGATTTTTGATACAGGCAACCATTCTTCAATTGAATGGTACCATTAGCTTTGGAATGATCATGTTAGCATAAATCACACATTAAAAGGCATTAACATGGCATGAAAATGAAAACACGAATATGTGAAAAGTTATGAACAGGGCAACGTGTTTCTACCAGTTCTTTGTGTATGGAGAGTGGAAAATGATTGAGGCACGTCCAAAAATGTCCCAGCAAGCCTTTGGAATGGATTGTAGGCTTTGAAAGGAGCTCTATCTCTGTTTTCAGTTTTGAGAATTTTGTGAAAAAATGCAAAGTTGATTCTGAGGTTGTAGCGCAGCTTAGGTCTTGTTTTTGTTTGTGTTGACTTGCATATGCATTATGTAATGAGTCTTGATAAGAATTATGGCCAATAATGCAAGGCATTCAAACTTAAGATTTTCCATAAACCTCCATTAACAAACTTTCCATCTTTGTACCAAAATTTGAATTCTTGCTTGATTAGGCCTTGGTACGAATTTGGGATGTTGTATAATGGTGATTCAAAGCTAATCAAAGCCAAATATGTCCCTTAATTAACCTTTTTGATTTTTATTTGATTTTAAAGGATTTAAAATGAATTAAATCCAATAAAATCAAATAAAAATGAAAAAATTAATTTTAAATTTTGAAATGAAATGTGGGACACGTGGGAAGCATGGACAAGCTAATTCAAGTGGAAAAAGTGGGCCCCTTTTGTCAAAAATGAAATTTCAAGGATAAATGATTTTGGCCATTTCACAAAAATTCCCCAACTTCTCCAATGCATATCTTGCTCAATTTTGAAGTTATGAACATGTTCTTGGACATTTTGGAAAGGTCTTGAAGTCCTCTAACCAATGTCTTTGTTCCCATGTCATTTTGATTTACCAATCTCAAGTTATGGTCTTTGACTTAAAGTACCTTTTTGTTGACTTTTGAAAATGACCTATAATGTTGAAATTGATAACTTTTTGTGAGAGCATTTCTTGGACTTGGAATGTGAAGATGAGTTGTAGGAAATGTCCTCCCCTTCAAGATGAGCAATTGATGGAATTTTTCTGATGAACCATGAAAAAGTTATGCCTTGGTCAAGTTACAGTTGACTTTTCAACTGTCCAAAAATAGAAACTTTTGACACCTTGATGATTTTTGAGCCATTCTTGTGAAATCATGGTCAAGACTTGACCAAATGATGATTGTGGCTTCAAAATAAGATGTTGACCAAAATTTTTGACTTTTGACTGCCAAATGACCATTTTGCCCCTGCAGTTGACTGTGGAGCAATTAGGATTTTTGAATGTGCAATTTGATGCTGTGAGTCTTGAACCTTGACATATGGATGCTTGACACTGTATATGAGCATGTGGGACTGGATTGAGCCCTTGAAAACCTCAACTTCCTTGCAAGAACCAAAACCCTAATTTGACTGGCTTAGGAGGATGGTTGACTGTGTAGCCCTTGAGTAGACTTGAACCATTTGTGGATGATTCTTGTCAAAACTTTGAAGATTATGGGAGGGCAAATTTTGGGGTACAACAGTTGCCCCTGTTCAATCTTCTTAGACCTGAGGATGTAGATTGACTTGCATGCCTTTCGTGATCCGAGGGTGGAAGATGATTGAACACTAGAGTGCCCAGAAATTTTCACTCACATAGTTGAGTATCAGCAGTGCGATGGCGGGAATGGGCTTACAGATTCCATTTGGAGGGATGGTGGATAGGAGGATGGGCTTATAGATGCCATTTGGAACTGTTGGTATGTGGATGGGCTTATAGATGCCATCTAGGTGTCGATCGCGTAAGAGATTCCTTAGCGAGAACTTGCGTACCTGAGAAAGAGAAATAATTATCTGGCCTGTTACAGGGGTTGATCTTCAAACTCTTTATGTAGATGTGCCCTGGCTGGATACAGGAATCGAATCTTTAAACTCTTCAGACGTGCCCTGGCGAGATACAAGAATCGAGTCTGGAGCTTCAAAAGGTTTTTGTTGATAATGATGTGATGAATGAATCAGGGATGGTTACTACCTCAACGGGACGATGAGAGAACCTGGGGCGATTACTACCTCAACGGGACGGTGAGAGAACCTGGGGCGATTACTACCTCAACAGTAACGATGAGAGAATCTGGGGCGATTACTACCTCAACAGTAATGGTGAGAGAATCTGGGGCGATTACTACCTCAACAGTAACGATGAGAGAACCTGGGGCGATTACTACCTCAACAGTAACAGTGAGAGAATCTGGGGCGATTACTACCTCAACAGTAACGGTGAGAGATTCTGGGGCGATTACTACCTCAACAGTAACAGTGAGAGAATCTGGGGCGATTACTACCTCAACAGTAACGATGAGAGAATCTGGGGCGATTACTACCTCAACAGTAACGGTGAGAGAATCTGGGGCGATTACTACCTGAACAGTAACGATGAGAGAACCTGGGGCGATTACTACCTCAACAGTAACAGTGAGAGAATCTGGGGCGATTACTACCTCAAAAGTAACGGTAAGAGAATCTGGGGCGATTACTACCTCAACAGTAACGATGAGAGAATCTGGGGCGATTACTACCTCAACAGTAACGATGAGAGAATCTGGGGCGATTACTACCTCAACAGTAACGATGAGAGAATCTGGGGCGATTACTACCTCAACAGTAACGATGAGAGAATCTAGGGCGATTACTACCTCAACAGTAACGATGAGAGAATCTGGGGCGATTACTACCTCAACAGTAATGATGAGAGAACCTGGGGCGATTACTAACTCAACAGTAACGATGAGAGAATCTTGGATGTCTTCTACTGAGTCTTCATTAGGAAAATCTTTAGGAATCGATTTAACTGGACCAGAGAAGGCCTTTGACTGGATAAGAATCAAAAAAATCTTTAGGAGTCGATTTAACTGAACCAAGCAAGGTCTTGGAATCTTCAACTGAGTCTTCATCAGGAAAATCTTTAGGAATCGATTTAACTGGACCAGAGAAGGCCTTTGACTGGATAAGAATCAGAAAAATCTTTAGGAGTCGATTTAACTGAACCAGACAAGGTCTTGGAATCTTCAACTGAGTCTTCATCAGAAAAATCTTTAGGAATCGATTTAACTGGACCAGAGAAGGCCTTTGACTGGATAAGAATCAGAAAAATCTTTAGGAGTCGATTTAACTGAACCAGACAAGGTCTTGGATATAGCTGAGAACTTAACTGGATCTTTCCTGAAAGGTAAAGGTCAGTCATATGCAATGCATGATATGGATCAAGCAATGATGTTCTCAACATAAAGGAGATTGTAAGATATGATGCGTTTATGCATGCTATAATGTATGGAAATGCGATGTTTATGAATGTATGTTTTTGTCTGGGAAAGTTAATCCTTGACGGGTGCCGGGAAGTCACATCCTGGGCTGATAGTGCTTTGTTGTTTCCGCTGGGGATGATAGTTGCAAGAATACCGGTAGGAGAAGATAACTCCGTTGGGGAATAAGCTTGACAAATAGATTACTCTGCGGGGAGAAAATTATTCTAGCGATCTTGCTGGGGAACAATACTCTGCGGGAAGAGAGGTACGTTGTTGAGATGTTGATGATAACTCTGTTGGGGATACCGTTGTTATGTTAGAAGTGTTTATAGACTCCGCTGGGGATAAGAAGACTTCGCCGAGGACAATCTTTCCGTGGCTTTTGGCTGAGGATAACCCAGTTATATCCTGGTAGGGAAATAACCTTTGAATAAAGCCGGGAGACGCGTTCGTGCTTTGTAGGGGGGCAGCTTCCAGAATCTACTGGGGATAAGCTTCCTGTTGGGGAGATGATTCAAAATGTCCTGGGGAAATCTTGATTGGACTCTCCTGGGAAATTTTTGAGATGTATTGGGGAAGTGGCTCCGTTGAATATCTGGTATATCGCCGGGGAACAATCTTAGATCAAAATTGTCGGGGATGCTTGTTAAGAATGTCAGTATATTATGTTGGGGAATGTTGAGATCTGTTGGAGGATACTCAACTTCCTTAAGGCTGATGGGGTAACTCTGCTTGGGGAGAGTGTATTGACTTGCAGACTCGCTCTCTGGGGAATTAAGATATACTGGTTACATTCTTCAGCTGAACTTACCTTGGTACCTTGGTGAATAGGGCAATTAGATCGCCTGGACCACTCATTATTGCCCCAGTTTCTGTTGGAGAAGAAAGTACCTGTGAAGGTGTTTGATGACTGCCGTTTGACAAATCTTCTTCCGGTAGGCAAGTGACGAGATACCGGGAAATAGTCGTACGCTTTGATCCCTAATTTTTGCCTGGACCGCCCTTTCAGGTTTTCAGTCCACCGGGATAACCCTTTTTTGCTCAAGCCGCCTTTTCAGGTTTTCGACTTGTCGGGTGTACAAATTTTTCATTTCATCCCTTACTTTTGCCCGAACCCTTTTGGTTCGCCGGGAAGCCCTTATTTTTGCCTAGGTGTGTCAACCTAGCGGGTCTTTGATTAGGCGTAGTATTTTTTCGACTATGTCCGCGTTCTCAGAGAGCAGGGAGTTGTCACTGTTAGTAGTGCCGTGTCGCCGTACCACTAGAAGATGCCTGATCAGGCAAGATTCGTTGTCGGAATGCCCCAGGTGATCCAGATGGAGATTTGCCCCAAGCTGGTTGGCCTTTTGAGAGATTCTCCGAATCTTGACTGGACTGCCCCAGATGATGGACACTGATCATGCCATGCCTCTTGATTGGAAGTGTTTCTTCCACTGGAGGTGACTCTTTTGTTGAGAAGATTTTTGTTCATAGGATATTCGTTGTGCGAATTTCTCTGCTGTTCAAATAACTAGTCATATGTAAACAATGTTATTTTAAGAATGCAAAAGCTTATGTCTGTCTTGAAATTTTGAAAAATGCATTTTTTGTAAAAGCAAGTGAGTGTTTGTAAAACGTGATGTCAACTTCGTATTTACCGTAGGCCTTAAGGAGTCAGGATACCTTTCGTAACAGTATGCTTTCGAACTAACCCATGCTTCAGCTAGGACTTTTAAGGGTTATAACGTGGCCTGGTTCACGGTTTAAGAAACAAAGGATAAAGGCTCAAATTATTTGTACCCACCCTCTCTTCGTGATGTTCTTCAAACCTAAGCTCAGTTGATCGTGCGTTAGACCTTGTTTGAGTTTTTGTCCTGATATTCCGTGATGGTTCGGATATTGATAATTTATTTTGAATAGGCAGTCATTCCTTTTTGTTATTGAGGGTTTGTATGACCTCTTTTTTCTTGATTTTGTTATCCCTGTTTTTGCCTGAACTGTTTCTTTTTGTATTTACAGTCAGCGGGATGCCCCAGTTTTGTAAGTCTCCTTCATGGGTTTTTATTATTATTTTTATTTTTTTGAGATAATGACTGCCTGCCTTTATGATTGTTCGGAACCATCACTGACTTTTGTTTTGTAAGGACCTCTTTGGTGCCATTTGTTATGCACTTGGATCAACTGAGAGACTACCCTGCCCCAGGTTATGATTAAGGGTTTTAAATTTCGAAAAGAAAAACTCCTACTTCTTTGGCTCAGAGGGGTTGACGAGGGATTGTCTTCCTTATAACTCCAGTGTTTAGGAATTGAAACAATGCCTGTACCTCATCAGCGGGGTCTGTTCAAAAGCATAATGTAGATTGCGGTATCGTTTTCGTCATCCTCCCTCAAGAGGCTTAGAATTATAGATCAAGAGTTGACATCACAAAAATATGAAAACAATTTGCATATAGTGAATACGAAATAATTACTTCAAAACAGACATATGTGATGCATTAATGAAATAACAACGTTTAACATGAGTAAATATTTGAACAAAAGAAAATTACAACTTGAAAATCCTAATGAACAAAAGTCTTTTCTTCTCAAGGTTTGTTACTTCAACTGGTGCATCTTGTAGGGATGACAGGAGCATTCAGCCTGGCCCATCTGGGTGAAATCCACAGCTCTTTCATTAATCAGGTCTTGGATCTTATTCTTCAGAGCCCAGCAGTCGTCGGTGTCATGCCCTGGACTGTCATAGTGGTATGCACATCTTTCCTCAGGATTGTACTTTAGGGAGGTTGTGTTGAGATTCTTAGGAGGGTCCCTTAACGTCACCAGATTCAATCTCAACAATTGCTGTAAAGCTTGAGACGGTGGCACGTTGAGCTTGGTGAACTACCTTTTAGGCTTGTCTGGCTTGCTCTGATCAGCCCGTTGTTCTTGGCGAGGTCGTTGTTGGACCTGTGAAGTGGTAGCAGCTTGGAGAGGTCTATTCATTGGACCAGACCTTTGTCCTCTTGGAAGCTGTTCAATGAACCGGTCCCTGACTTGGGTTGGTTGCTTCATGTCTTGATGAAGCTGACTGATCATGGCCCTCAGCTCTCCTTGCTCCCGAGCTAAACCTTAGATGAGAGCCCTTTGTCCCAGCATCTGGGTTTTCATCGTATCTACCTCAGCTTGCAGACGTTTCAGTTGCTCGTCCTTGTCATCTTCGGGACTTTGCTTGGCCAAATTCCCCATAAGGAGTGTCCTCAACTCTTCCTGCCCCTTGGATAGGCTTAGGAAGATCTCTCTGAACTGAATCTCTTGAACCTGAAGATCCTGGTTATCTTGATGGAAAGCCATTGCTGAAATAAACAGCGGAGATGGTAAGTGACCTGTCAAAAGGGTACCTATTATGCAATGATATGTATGTATATATATGCAATGTTTTCAAGGATCTCGCGGGGTAAACAAGAAAAATGTTAGAGTTTGCATTTTGTAGCTTGATTGAAGGAGCTTCATGTTGTTGAGAGTCCTTCTTCAAGGGTCAAAGGCTCACCATATCCAGTGGGTCATAGCCCCTGACAACCTTGTCCAGAGGAAAATAAATCCTCTTTGCCCCTTGCTGGGATATTTGATTCATCATGACCTGCATCACAAGCCCTTGAGATCCTTGAAACGGATTAGTCCTTATGCGGGATGTACGCAATGGTATGATGTTATGCTATGCATGGGGTAACGTAGGTAAACCCTGTTATGAGTCCCAATTAAGGACTGTAAACAAAACCTGCAAGAAACTCAGTAAACCCTGTTATGAGCCCCAATTAAGGACTATAAACAAAACCTGTAAGAAACTCAGTAAACCCTGTTATGAGTCCCAATTAAGGACTATAAACAAAACCTGCAAGAAACTCAAGTGTCAGATAACAAGCCTGCAAGTAGTCAAGTTGGAAGGCACACAAGTCACACAAGAGAAGCCCTTAGAGTTTAGGCCAGCATGGGGTCTGGGTATTACCCTCTTGAAGTTGGTGGGCTCAACCTGTCCTATTAGAAGTAACTGGGTTCTAAGGGTCCCAATATCACTGGATTGTTTTCATTGTTCATCGTTTCGATTTAGCCACTGAACTGGCGACCGGAATATTCCAGGAAAGCAACCCTCAATTGAGTGTAGTATCGAGTATCAACCAACCTCGGACTGCACCAAAGTCAGTTATCTCACTATCCTAAAGAGGCCAAGATAGTTCAATTAAGGTTCCTAAGGTCAGTTGATGCTTCACGACACCACGTGGCGGCCCCGTACTCTCCTTGACTGAACTCAAGGGTTACCGGTACACACCAAAGTGCCACATCAACGTAGCAGACTGCTTCAACCATGTCGGTATACCCCACACAGTTCCCTCACAGCCTTGTTGCTACTTTCTAAGAAGGTATCCCCAGATCCGGGTTAGGATCTATAGAACTCCCAAGACAGTCCCACAATTTAAAGCAAACAAGTCAAAGCAATTGAAAACATAGTGATCTTAGTCCTAAGGTACACCTCACTTTAAAAGTATCCCCAGCAGAGTCGCCAGTTCTATGATCGGTGGATCTGGAATTGACTGTTTAACGCTGGTTCGCGAAATGTCGCGGAAGCAAGAGTCGCCACCATCTTTTATTTTCTCCAACATGGAAAGGACAAAAGCACAGAAAAATTCCTTATTGAGATTAGTTCTCGGTTCGGGAGGTAGATTTATAGAAAGGGAAGGTGTTAGCACCCTTTCTATCCATGGTTATCCATGGGCTCTTAGATACTTTCTCATTGTGTTTTCAAAATGTTTGTTTGCTTTTCAAGGTGAGTGAGTTTGAAAAAGTTTCGTTTAAAATTTCAGTTCGACTCTTGTATCAGTCCTCAAGAGTGTTTGAAAAGTTGTTTTTGAAAGCTTTTTGCAAAGTTTCGGTGTGAAAAGAAGTTTTTTGATTTGTTTTGAATTAGAGCAAGTATCTATGAGTCATCTACCTACCCTAAGGAATTAGTCTGTGTAAATGTCCTTGAGGTAGTGCCATCCCACCATTGAGAGGTAGGTAGCACCACCATTGGAGGTGTTCGGGTCAATTCGAGGGTTAGGGACAGTGTGGTCACCGAGCAATGGTAAGATACCTTAGAAGCTACCCTTATGCCATTGATCTTTTTATTCTGAGGCAACCATTTCGAGGCAACTTGTTTCGAGGCAACTAGATCAATGGAACATAAGGACTCACTAAGACGTCCTATACTCGACGACCACGTTTCGAGGGGCAAGGCAACAGTGTGATCACCAGAGCAACAGTAGGACACCTTAGAAGCTACCCTTATGCCATGTTCATGGACATAAAGACTTACTAAAACGTCTTATACTCGATGACCACCTTTCGAGGGGCAAGGCAACAATGAGGCGTACCTTAGGAGTGGTGTGTGAATTGTGTGTCATTTTCAGTTATTATTTGTCTTGTCATGCATTAGGTGAGCTACGCTTTGATTTTATTTGGGCATTCATTCTTTCATGTGATTATTAACAGTTAAAAGGTGCGGGAATTAAAATGCGGAAAATAAAGGTCCTACGTTATTACAAGGCGCGGGTCTACATCGCCAAATTAAACCAAGACCCGATTTGAATGAATAAAAATGCGGAAAATAAATGTCTTAATTATCTATTACAAGGCTTTGGGGCAAATACATTACATTCATAAAAGAAATAAAAAATACATGTGCGAAGAGAAATTATATTCGAAGGTGCGAGGGCGTTGGACCCTTTAAAGGAATTAAATATGAAATTGAAAGTTGATTTAATTATTAAATGAGAAAAAGAACCTATTTTTTATGTTTTTGGATTTATGAAATTGAAGAGAATTAAATTGGAATTAAAAGTTAAATAAAACCCTAGTTCTAAATTGTTTTTTTTTTTATTTATTAAAGAAAAAATGGTTAAGTTTTGACCTAATTTACATTAATTATTTAAATGGCATATTTATTTACAAAAATAATTAATAATTAATAATGGTAAAAAAGGAAAAAGAATAAAAGTATTAAAAACCTAATTTCTACATTTTTTAGTTTATTAAAAAAACATTAAAATTAAACCTACAATTAAAACTAAATTGGTTAACAAAATTTATTTACAAAATAACATTAAATAAAATATATTTTTATTTTTATGATTTCTGATTTTTTTGGTATTTTTATATTATAAAACTAATTTTATGGAATTAAATAAAACAAATAATATAATTAAAATAAATAAAAGAAAAGAATAAAAATAGAGAAAGGAAAGGCAAACATGGGGGTGTTGACCCAAATTGAGGAGGTCTTTGAAGCAATCAGGCCCACTGCTATCCAGGCCTTCATTGACTTTTGGAATTGTGTATGGAGCGTTTGACAGCGTGCATGGTGGACTGCAGGTCTTGGCCATTGGATTGACCTCCTGGGCGCGTGGCAGGCAGAGGCATATGCGTTGTATGGTGGGCCTCTGGTCATATGCTGCATAGAAACACTTGAAGCAAAATAATAGAAATTATTTGGGGGACCTGGGATTCGAACCCAGGTCCCAGTGATTACAAGACACGCTAGCCACCACTGAAGCATTTTGACGCGTTTGTTAATAACGTACAAAACAAATATTATATGGAAAGAAAACCAGTCATGCTGAAACACAACAATTTGCGCGCGTGGATTCAAATACCCCAATGCCTGCTTGCCACGTCCATCATCTTCTTCCCTTTCTGCAAAACAATAAACATATAATGGGGGTTTTAAACCCCCCCCCCCCAAAATACCATCTGCATAAAATAGCGAATAGGCCATAGTGAAAAAGAAAAAGGCGCGATATGATCAATTGCTTCGTCTGAATGTTCTGAGTCCAATGGTCCTGGTTTGAGTGGCCAATTGTTTCTTATTTATGAAACCCCAAATCAGAGCTTCAGAAACCCTAACAATCGTTAATGGTGATTTTTTATACAGGCAACCATTCTTCAATTGAATGGTACCATTAGCTTTGGAATGATCATGTTAGCATAAATCACACATTAAAAGGCATTAACATGGCATGAAAATGAAAACACGAATATGTGAAAAGTTATGAACAGGGCAACGTGTTTCTACCAGTTCTTTGTGTATGGAGAGTAGAAAATGATTGAGGCACGTCCAAAAATGTCCCAGCAAGCCTTTGGAATGGATTGTAGGCCTTGAAATGAGCTCTATCTCTGTTTTCAGTTTTGAAAATTTTGTGAAAAAATGCAAAGTTGATTCTGTGGTTGTAGCGCAGCTTAGGTCTTGTTTTTGTTTGTGTTGACTTGCATATGCATTATGTAATGAGTCTTGATAAGAATTATGGCCAATAATGCAAGGCATTCAAACTTAAGATTTTCCATAAACCTCCATTAACAAACTTTCCATCTTTGTACCAAAATTTGAATTCTTGCTTGATTAGGCCTTGGTACGAATTTGGGATGTTGTATAATGGTGATTCAAAGCTAATCAAAGCCAAATATGTCCCTTAATTAACCTTTTTGATTTTTATTTGATTTTAAAGGATTTAAAATGAATTAAATCCAATAAAATCAAATAAAAATGAAAAAATTAATTTTAAATTTTGAAATAAAATGTGGGACACGTGGGAAGCATGTCCAAGCTATTTCAAGTGGAAAAAGTGGGCCCCTTTTGTCAAAAATGAAATTTCAAGGATAAATGATTTTGGCCATTTCACAAAAATTCCCCAACTTCTCCAATGCATATCTTGCTCAATTTTGAAGTTATGAACATGTTCTTGGACATTTTGGAAAGGTCTTGAAGTCCTCTAACCAATGTCTTTGGTCCCATGTCATTTTGATTTACCAATCTCAAGTTATGGTCTTTGACTTAAAGTCCCTTTTTGTTGACTTTTGAAAATGACCTATAATGTTGAAATTGATAACTTTTTGTGAGAGCATTTCTTGGACTTGGAATGTGAAGATGAGTTGTAGTAAATGTCTTCCCCTTCAAGATGAGCATTGGATGGAATTTTTCTGATGAACCATGAAAAAGTTATGCCTTGGTCAAGTTACAGTTGACTTTTCAACTGTCCAAAAATAGAAACTTTTGACACCTTGATGATTTTTGAGCCATTCTTGTGAAATCATGGTCAAGACTTGACCAAATGATGATTGTGGCTTCAAAATAAGATGTTGACCAAAAATTTTGACTTTTGACTGCCAAATGACCATTTTGCCCCTGCAGTTGATTGTGGGGCAATTAGGATTTTTGACTGTGCAATTTGATGATGTGAGTCTTGAACCTTGACATATGGATGCTTGACACTGTATATGAGCATGTGGGACTTGATTGAGCCCTTGAAAACCTCAACTTCCTTGCAAGAACCAAAACCCTAATTTGACTGGCTTAGGAGGATGGTTGACTGTGTAGCCCTTGAGTAGACTTGAACCATTTGTGGATGATTCTTGTCAAAACTTTGAAGATTATGGGAGGGCAAATTTTGGGGTACAACAGAGGTGTTGTAGAAGCTTGTTCTAGAGTTTGAACAATTTCTAGGTGATGTATGTGAAATGCTTAGATGTTTGGACAGAGCTTATAAGATATGTAGAGTTCTAGGATTTGGATTTCAAAACTCAAGAAATGGAAGCTTTATGGACTTTTATGGCTTTTGTGAATATGAGATTTTGAGGGCTAGTTTACAACAAAAAGTTCTGGCTTTTCTCTCTCTTTTTTCTCCAACCTCTTCCTCTATTTTTCCTAACATCTTCCTCTTGCAAATGCTTCTTCTATTTATAGACAAGGGGTTTGTGCATATGAGCTGATTAGGTTTTTAAAACAGAATGTTATGGTTTGGTTGGATTACAAAGGTCAAACTAAGTCAAGTACTCCATAGTCCCAAGATGAAGTACCAAAGTTTCTGGTATTGAGGAGCTACTTCCCATGATTTATGGTGGAGTATAATCATCAACCAACAAGGTATGGGCTCAAGACAAACTTTGTACGAAAAGCTTGCTTTTCAAGAATAACAATGGTGCCTTTATGCCATAAATGGAAAGATCTTTTGGACAATGGTTTAAACACTTGGGTAATATCTCAAGCTCTTGTGTAAACATTAAATTATGATGACATTTGCAAGCAAGTAAGCCTGCAACATAAGATTATGCGGCAAATCATGAGAGTTTTGTTATGTGTTCTTCACTAGAATGACTTGCAATTCAAGGATGAATGCCTAACTTCAAGCCCTTGAATATACTAGATCAAGTATGATAAATTCATGCTCTTGGATGTTTTGCAAAGCTTGAAACATCCTATATAACTTTCATGTTGGCCATTTTGATAAAATCATCTTGTAACTATGTGAAAAAATGCCAAGAAGTTGGGATAAAATCCTGAACATAATTTGTTAAAAATTTCTCTAAGTGTTAAATGAAAATGTCATGACTTCATGAATTTATAACTCAAAATCCAAGCACTTCTAGGATTTGATCATCAAAGCAAAGTTGTAGATCTCATCGGGATCTACAACTTTCATGTTGAAAGTTTTCCCTGAACCGTCTTACATCTTGGTGAAAGAATGGCATGAAGTGATGAAATTATCATGTATAAAAACACTTAGAAAATTTCTAAGTCTTGGAAATCTTGACTTTTCAAGTTGACTTTTGACTTTCTTGACTTCTTGATGATCAATCTTGATATTCTTGAATGTCTTGATGAAATTTGATCTTTGGAATGTAATGTTGACCAAAAAGTCAAACTTTGACTTTCCAGTATGCAATTGACTATTTTGCCTTTGTGCCAAATCCAATCTTAAATTGATGTATCAGTGCTGTAAACTTGACGTCATAGAAGATCTTGTGAGATAATCCTTGAGAAATGAGAGGGAAAATTTTGGGGTACAACAGTTGCCCCTGTTCAATCTTCTTAAACCTGAAGAGTTAGATTGGCGAGTCCGCCATTCGTGACTTGAAGGTGAAATATGATTGAACACTAGAGTGCCTAGAAATTTGCACTCGAAGATGGGTTGTGAATGGACTTATAGATGCCATTTGGAGGAATGTTGATAAATACTGGAAGAAGTATCAGCATAAATCTCTTGTTGATTTATACTAAAACTTGATGTTTTACCTGTGAGAAAAAGAGTTAGTAAAATGCAGATGCATGCGTGATGTTCACCAGATTGGTATTATGTTAAATGCATATCGTATGTACATGCTATGATGTATGAATGTGAGATGTATGTTTCTGTCCGGGAAAATAAATCCCTGACTGCTGTTGAGGAAATTCTGGAGGGTTGAATCCCCGATTGCTGTTGGGGATGAAGAATATATATATCTCCAAACTTTGTTGAAAGGAGGCTTTCGCTGGGGAATATCTCTTGAATGTCAGCTGTTATCTGGTCGGATCCAGGCTTCAAAATTTGCTAAGGATGAAGTAGTCAACTACTATCTGGTCGGATCCAGGCTTCACGGTAACTTACTGGGGGAAGAGACGAATTAACTGTTATCTAGTCGGATTCTAGGCTTTGTAGAAAATTTCTTGAAATTGAATAGTTATTTGGTCGGATCCAGGTTTCACAACAACTTGTTGGGGATACGGAAGTTAATTGTTATCTGGTCGGATCCAGGCTTCGCGGTATCTTAAAGTGGTAACTACTATCTGGTCAGGTCCAGGTTTCATGGTTTTTGGAAAGTTGCACTATTATCTGGTCGAGTCCAGGCTTCATAGTGTCTCTCTGGGGATCATAGTTAATTGTTATCTGGTCAGGCTCCAGGTTTCACAATAAACTGTTTGAAAAACTGTCATCTGGTCGGGTCCAAGTTTTTAATATTTCTGAGGTTTACAAGGTCAATTTCTATCTGGTCGGGTCCAAGTTTCACAATAAATTGTTTAGAAAACTGTCATCTGGTCGGGTCCAGGATTTGCAGATTTCTGAGGTTGATGAGGTTAATTGTTGTCTGGTCGGGTCCAAGTTTCACAATAAACTGTTTGAGGATTTAGTTGTTATTTGGTCGGTTTCTAGGTTTCACAACGAATCTCTGAGGGTAATTGTTATCTGGTCGGATCCAGGCTTTACAACAACTTGTCGGGATAGAGGCAAACTCTAATGGCGAGAAGAAGTTAAACCTTGATCCGGTTGAGTCCAGGTTCTTCTACATTTTGAAGAGTTAAACTATTATCTGGCCGGGTCCAGGCTTTTAGTAACTTGAAATTGAGATCAACTGTTATCTGGTCGGGTTCAGGTTTCAGATACTCGAATTGTTATCTGGTCAGGTCCAGGTTTCAGATACTCGAATTGTTATCTGGTCAGGTCCAGGTTTCAGTAATTCACTAGGGATAGTGGCAAACTCTACTGGAGAAGAGGAGTTTTACTAATGATTTTGTAGGAATTAAACTGCTATCTGGTCCGGCCTAGGCTTCGACAATTGAAGAAGTCAAAATATTATCTGGTCGGGTCCAGGCTTCAGTAATAACTTTAAAATTATGCTAATATCTGGTCGGGTCCAGGCTTCACAGTATCTTTTTGAAAATAGTAAAGGCTTTACTGAAGTATTTATTGGAGATCATGGGTTATGGCCCTATGATTTGCAATAATCTGAAAGGAAAATTCAAACTGGAGAGTGTAGACTCAGTCGGGTAGGAAAGACTCAACTTGGGGGAGGATACACTCAACTGGGGAGGATAGACTCCGTTTGGGGATAATAGCCTCGATTGGGGGAAGATATACTCAGCTGGGGAAGACAGGCTCAGCTGGGGAATTTTGTGGTGTCTTGATTGTTATATGTTGGTGAAATTTGAACTCGGCTGGGGGGTTATTCTATCTCTTTGTTTGTTGGAGAAGATAGACTAGGCCGGGGGAATACAAACTTGACTAGGGAGGATGTACTCGGTTGGAGAATTTTGTGATTCCTCGATGATTTTTAGGGAAATAAAACCTGTTGGGGAAATAAACCATGTTGAGGAGGTGAATTTCTTTTAGGAAGAAATCCACGAGGCTTCAATTTGTAACATTTGACTTTAGCTGGAGAGAGAGAGCTGCCAAGAGATTGAAACTCTAGTTGAGGATTATCCTATGCAAAGATACTTTGTGAGTAACTTTATTGAGGAGAACGTTGATGAAATAACTCTATGGGGGTATTCCATATTCATTAGAGAGGTGCCTGTTACTGCTTAGGTCATATGTGCCAAACAATTTTAATTATGTTCATATGCATATGTTCATTTAATTTTAGTCATTGGACAAATTTGCATTCAAAATAAAGACAAAAATTTTGCACTTCAAAGTATATCTGTATTGATATTTTACCCATGAATAGGCGTTTTTGTACAGAGAGACGGAGATCCTAGTAAGAGGAAATTATCGAAAGGAAAACAAAATTTGAAAACAAATAGCCATGTGAAACGATCTCATTGCCTTCCAACTCTATTATTGCCACAATGTCTTCAAATGTCCCTTGTCGTTGATAGAAGTTGATTGGATTGATCTTGGACCATTTGAACTTGGACCTTGGTGATAAATCTGACTGTGTTGATTCCACGGGACATAGTCATAAGCTTTTAATCCTTAATTTTTGCCTGGACCGCTTGTGATCGGTGGAAATAGAACTGACTGTTTTTAATGCTGGTTCGCGTTTGCGTTTAGCAAAATGTCGCGGTAAGCAAGAGTCGCCACCATTTTTTATTTTCTCCAACAAGGAAAGGACAAAAGCACAGCAAAATTCCTTTTCGAGATGTTTCTCGGGTTCGGGAGGTAGATTATAGAAAGGGAAGGTGTTA
This sequence comes from Vicia faba, assembly GCA_948472305.1. NCBI lineage: Eukaryota > Viridiplantae > Streptophyta > Magnoliopsida > Fabales > Fabaceae > Vicia > Vicia faba. The sequence goes on from OX451738.1 coordinate 654,230,880, forward strand.
GCACCCTTTCTATCCGTGGTTATCCACGGGCTCTTAGGTATTTTCTCACTATGTTTTCAAAAATGTTTGCTTTTCTTGTGTTTGTGGGTTTTGAAAAAGTTTGTTTGAAAACTTCGATTTGACTCTTGTATCAGTCCTCAAGAGTGTATGAAGTGTTGTTTGAAAACTTTTGTCAGAAAAGTGTGAGTGCGAAAAGTATTTTTTTGTTTTGAAAGAGCAAGTACCTGAGAACCTCTACCTACACAAAAGAAATTAAGCTGTGTAAATGTCCTTTAAACAGTTCTATCCCACTATTGAGAAGTAGGTAGCACCGTCGTTGGAGTTTTAGGGTCAATTCGATTATAGGGACATGTGGTCACCAAAGCAATAGTAGGACGCCTTAGCGGTAACCCTAATGTCCTAGATCCTTTTTATCCAAGGCAACCGTTTCGAGGCAACTTGGATCTTTAGACAGGAGGGTGACCTCTAAAACACCCTATACTCAATGACCACGTCGAGGCAACCAAGTGAGGCGTACCCTAGGAGTGGCGTGTGCACGTGTGTCAGGTTTCAGTTAAGTTATCTTTGTACATGTTATGGTGAGCTACGATTGATTTTATTTTCAGAGAGATCTTGTCATGCATAGCCTAGTTAACATACATCTAGCAATTAATAATTGTGCGAAAAGTAAATCTACGCTGTTACAAGGCGTCGGGTATTTACATCGCCAAAAACAACCCTTGAAAAGTAAATTGCGGGAAATTAAAGAAAGCGATAAAAAGTCCTAATTAAAGCTATTACATCCTCGGAGCAATTACATAAAAATGATCAAAAATAATATGCGCGAATAGAATTGAATTGGAGAAGTCCTTAGGGTTTTGACATTTTTTTGAGAAAGAAATAAATTTTTGTTTATTTATGAACTTAATTAAATTAAACCTAATTAATTAATTAATAAAAAGAAATATTTTTGGTTTTTTAATGTCTCAAGAAAATAAATAAAAAATAGTCAAAAGTTAGTAAAAACCCTAATTCTAATTTGATTTTAAATTATTGCAAAAAATATTGAAATTAACCTAATTAAAAAGATTAAATCAATTTGTTAGTATTTATATACAAAAATAAAGTGAAATTAATTTTAATTAAGAAAAAATATTATTTTTAGTTTTACTGATTTTTTTATTATGAAAAATAATACTTATTTAATTAATAGTTAATTAAGGATTAAAATTAAATAAGTAAAAATAAAAAAATAGAAAGGAAAAGAGAAATAAACTCAGGGGGGTGCTGGCCCGGTTAGGAGGGGTGTTGGCCCGGTTAGGAGGTTAGTTTGGAATTTTCAGGCCCAATAATATGCAAGCCTCTTTGACTTTCTGGATTAGCTATGCGCTGGTTGACTGGGAGTATGATGATCCTTCCATCTGGGCCATTGGATTTGAGGATGGAGACACATGGCATCTGGGAATTAGAAGCGTATGGTGTACTCCTTCTTGCAAGCTGCATGTGAACATGTTAAGAAAAATAGAAACAAATATTTTGGGGGACCTGGGATTCGAACCCAGGTCCCAATGATCATTGGCCAATACGCTCAACCACTCCAACCACCTGCTTTAGTTGTTATTAGGATAATAAACAATTAATATATTAACAAACACACAAATATGTTATACAAAAGAAAAAACGCGCGCCTTTTCAAACCAACCATTCAGAGGTTAACACCTCATCATCTTCTTCGCTGTTATGCAAAAATAAACATTAGATAGCGGGGGTTTTTAACCCCCACTAAACAGTGTGGCGAAAAATAGCGAATAGAACTGTGGCTTATATAAATGTTTCGCGAGGGTTTGGCAGGTTCGTCTTGTTCTCAGGATTCCAACCATGTGCCTTAGTGGTCTCAATTTTGCCTGGATTGCAAAGCCCCAAATTCACAGCTTAAGAACCCTAGAAATTGATCATGGCAACTTTTGATTTATGGTGTTTCAAGGCAATTAAACTGTACCATTAGCTTTATACAGTCCCTAGCAACACAAAACAATCATGAAAACATATTAAAGATGCATGAATCACGATATATGATTGTGAATAAAAGCTGCAAACCGTGACTCTGTATAGGGTGATTCTTTGAGCTTCAAGGCTTGAATTTGATTGCCACACACTCCTGGGAACTCCTGCAAGGTACTAGAATCAACAAAAAGCTTTGAATCTCCCTGGAATATAGAAATCAGTTTTGAGTTTTTCTTGGAATTTTTCAATATGCTATGGCCTTTGTCTGCAGCTTTTTCACGTGTCTTGCATCAGGGTTTACTTGAATATATATAGAGGAATGGAATTAGGTTAAAATCTTGAACAAAAATCCATTGAATTGATGATTGAATATTTGATTGAAAATCAAATCTTTTTGCATTTTCATGATTGGAAAAGGTTGCCAATTTTGGATATTTTGCATCTTTGACTTGGTACACGAAATTGCCAGCATATCTTGACCATATTTGCTTCACAAAAAGATTGAAAAACCAAATCTTTGTATTTTCCTACAATTTAAATTAATTAAATGAATTATTATTAATTAAAAATCCAATTAATTAATGAAAAATAAGAAAATAAATTCAATTAAGCTTGATGGGTCGTGCATAGGCCATGGATGAAGTTTCAAGAATATATTTGAGGCCCATTAGCAAAAACAAGGTGTTTTGAGCAAAGTTGACTTTTGCAAATTCATGAAAATTTCCCAACTTCTCCAATGCATATCTTGCTTAATTTTGATCATATGAACATGTTCTTAGACATTTTGGAAAGGTCTTGAAGTCCTCTAACCAATGCCTTTGGTCCCATGTCATTTGGATTTACCAATCTCAAGTTATGGCCTTTGACTTAAAGTGCATTTTTGTTGACTTTTGAATTTGACCTATAATGTAGAAATTGATAACTTTTTGTGAGAGCATTTCTTGGACTTGGAATGTGAAGATGGATTGTAGGAAATGTCATCCCCTTCAAAATGAGCATTGGATGGGATTTTTCTGATGAACCATGAAAAGGTTATGCCCTGGTCAAGATACAGTTGACTTTTCTACTGTCCAAAAATAGTAACTTCTTGCATCTTGATGATTTTTGAGCCATTCTTGTGTAATCATGATCAATACTTTATCAAATGATTATTGTGGACTCAAAATAATATGTTGACCAAAAATTCTGGCTTTTGACTGCAAAATGACCATTTTGCCCTTGTAGTTGACTGTGGATCAAATGGAGCTTTTGACTGTGCAAATTGGCACTGTGAGTCTTGAAACTTGGCATGTAGGTACTTGAGAGTGTATATAGGCCTATGAGACTTGATTGAACCATTTAAAACCTCAAATTCCTTGAAAGAACCAAAACCCTAATTTCAGTTGGCTTAGGAGGTGGTCTGACTGTCTACCTCTTGAGCCATCTTGAGTAATTTGAAGATTATTCTTGACAAATCTTGAGGAATATGGGAGGGCAAATTTTGAGGTACAACACCGCCCTTTCGGGTTTTCAGCCCACCAGGATACCCTTTTTTTCCCAAGTCTCCCTTTCGGGTTTTCAACTTGCTGGGTGTACAATCTTTTCATATATCCCTAATTTTTTCCCAAACCTTTGGCTTGCCGGGATGCCCTTATTTTGCCTAGGTGTGTCAATCTAGAGGGTCTCTTATGCGTAGTATTTTTTAACTATGTCCGCATTTATAGGATGTGGTAAACCTTCACCATCCATGTTAGTCAGCATCATGGCACCACCAGAGAAAACTCTCTTGACAACAAGTGGCCCTTCATAGGTGGGAGTCCATTTGCCTCTGGGGTCGCCTTGTGGTAGAATGATGCGTTTTATCACCAAGTCACCAGCTTGATATACTTGAGGCTTGATCTTTTTGTTTAAAGCCTTGATCATCCGTTTTTGGTACGTCTGATCATGACAAATAGCAGCTACTCGTTTTTCGTCAATCAAGTTCAGCTGATCCAATCTCGTTTGAATCCACTCGTCTTCGCCTAGGCCTGCCTCATTCATAATCCTCAACGAGGGAATCTAAACTGCCACTGGCAAAACAGCTTCCATGCCATAGACTAGAGAAAAGGGAGTTACCCCAGTTGATGTTCTAGCTGAAGTACGGTAGCCATGTAGAGAAAACGAAAACATCTCATGTCAATCCTTATAGGTTACTACCATTTTCTACACAATCTTCTTGATATTTTTGTTGGTCGCTTCGACTGCGCCATTTTGGTCTATATGGAGAAGAATTGTGATGCTTGATCTTGAATTGAATGCAAAGCCTAGTAATCATAGCATTCTTTAGGTTAGTCCCATTGTCGGTGATAATCCTTTCGGGGATACCATAACGGCAGATGAGGTTGTGTATGATAAATCTTGCTACCACATTCTTTGTGACTGAGGCAAAAGAAGCGGCTTCGACCCACTTGGTGAAATAATCAATGGCGACCAAAATGAAGTGATGTCCATTGGAAGTGGTTGGCTTGATTTCTCCAATCATATTAATGCCCCACATTGAAAATGGCCACGGAGCAGTCATGACGTTCAAAGGGATAGGAGGCACATGGACCTTGTCAGCGTAGATTTGGCATTTGTGACAAGTTCTTGAATGTTGATTGCAATCAATCTCCATCGTTGACCAATAGTAACCGGCTCTTAAGATTTTCTTAGCCGTCGTATGTCCACTTGAGTGAGTACCGAAGAGACCATCGTGCATGTCTTCCATGATTTCCTCTTCCTCCTTCTTGTCCACACATCAGAGTAGACTTGAATCATGGTTGCGCTTGTACAATATCCTATTACTTAGGAAAAATTTGGCTGCAAATCTTCGTAAGAACTTTCTATCATTGATAGATGCTCCCTCTGGATACTCTTGTGCTTCAAGGTATCTTATCACCTCATGGAACCAAGGCTTTTCCGCATCGGTGTCAAGCTCACAGCAATGTGCAGGTTCGTTGAATCTTTCAATTGTAATCATATGGGCTTCGTTGTCCCATCTGACCTTGAACATTGAAGACCTGGTTGCCAAAGCGTCAGCCAACTGGTTTTCCTCCCTAGGGAAGTGCTCAAAGGTGATCTCTTCGAAGTAGGGAATCAGGGATAGAACAAGTTCCTTGTAAGGGATAAGATTAGAATCTTTAGTGTCCCAATCTCCTTTTACTTGGCTGATCATTAGGGCGGAATCCCCGAACACATCCAAATGCTTGATCCTTAAGTCAATAGCAGCTTTCAGACCTAAGATGCATGCTTCATACTCGGCCATATTGTTCGTACAATCGAAGCATAGTCTGGCAGTGAAAGGAGTATGGAAACCTTCAGGAGAGATTATTACAGCACCAATTTTGTTACCTAAGGCGTTGGAAGCCCCATCGAAGACCATAGTCCATCGGGATCCTTGTTCAGGTCCGTCATACGGTCCAGGTTTCGCACAGTAGGTTAACAGCATGATATTCTCATCAGGGAAGTCGAAGTTTATTGACTGATAATCATCCACGGCTTGATGGGCCAAATGATCATCTAGCACGCTTCCTTTGACGGCCTTTTACATAGTGTACTAGACGTCATGCTCAGTCAAGATCATTTGCCATCTGGCTATCCGTCCGAAAAGGGCAGGTTTCTTGAAAATGTACTTGATTGGGTCCATCTTAGAAATTAACAAAGTGGTATGAGTCAACATATACTGTCTTAGCCGGCGAGCAGCCCATGCCAGAGCACAACAAGTTTTCTCGAGCAGTGAATATCTGGTTTCACAGTCGGTAAACTTTTTGCTCAGGTAATAAATAGCATGCTCTTTTTGGCCAGACTCGTCATGTTGGCCCAAAACACACCCCATAGAGTTCTCTAATATTGTCAATTACATGGTCAAGGGTCTTCCTTCAACTGGAGGCATGAGAATAGGAGGTTCTTGTAGGTATTCTTTTATTTTTTCGAAGGCAACTTCGCATTCATCATTCCATCTGACTACCTGATCTTTCTTCAAGAGTTTGAAGATTGGCTCACAAGTAGCAATCAAGTGTGATATGAAGCGAGCAATGTAATTGAGACGTCCTAAGAATCCTTTTACTTCTTTTTCAGAATGAGGGACTGTCATTTCTTGGATGGCCTTTACCTTGGCGGGATCAACTTCAATACCTTTATTGCTGACAACAAAACCTAGAAGCTTTCCATATCGTACTCCAAACGTGCACTTGTTAGGGTTTAACTTCAGCTTTTACTTCTTCAGCCTCTCGAATAATTTGTATAGATGATCGAGATGTTCTTCTTTGGTTTGTGATCTGGCAATCATATCATCCACGTATACCTCTATCTCATGATGAATCATGTCATGAAATAAAGCTACCATAGCCCTTTGATATGTTTCTCCTGCATTCTTTAATCCGAACGACATGACCTTGTAGCAGAAGGTGCCTCGTTACTTAACGAAAGTAGTCTTCTCCATGTCTTCGGGAGCCATCCTTATTTGATTATAGCCTGAGAAGCCATCCATGAAAGAGAAAACTTTATGCTGAGCAGTATTATCAATTAAGATGTCAATGTGTGGTAGAGGGAAGTCATCCTTGGGGCTTGCCCTATTCAGATCCCTATAGTCTATGCACATGCGAACTTTTCCGTCCTTTTTCAGCACCGATACCACATTGGTAACCCATTGAGGATAGGATATCACAACTAAGAATCCTACATCAAATTGTTTCATCACCTCATCTTTGATCTTTTCAGACATATCAGGCCTCATGCGATGAACCTTTTGTTTGACGGGAGGGCAGTCTTCTTTTGTCGGCAGACGATGGACTATGATGTCGGTATCCAACCCAGGCATATCTTCATAAGACCAAGCAAACACTTCCACATAATCACGCAACATTTGAACCAACCTTCTCTTGACACTGCTTTCTAAATTAGCACTGATCTTGATTTCCTTCTTATCTGACTCTGTACCCAGGTTGATAACTTCAACTGACTCTTTGTGGGTTTGAATAGCTTTTTCCTCTTGTAATAGAGGTCTGGCTAGTTCTCTCGGTATGTCACAATCTTCCTCGCCTTCATCTTTGGCTTGGTTGATAGGATATTCAAAGTCATAGTCGACAATAGCAGAGTCATTGGTAATAGGATCCAGAGTGGATATGGTCCTACAAGAGTGTGTGTGTGTGTGCATGTAAGATACATGGCTATTTTTTATGAAAAATGTATTTAAAAGAAAATAAAGACAATGAACACAAATATTTGAATGCAAAAGAGTCGGGTGTACTGAATGATCATATTATTAGATGAACATAAATAAAACCCTTGACAAATGGACCTAAGTGCCCCGGGCCAGGCATATGGCTAAAAAGTTATTATTAAAATATTACAGACAACATGTTCTTGAATTGAAAGAAAAGCAATAACAAGTAGATTACTCCTCAATGAAGGATATGGGCAAAAAGTCCTTTGTATGCCAATTCTTCAGCTCTGTTGTAGTTGGATACACCCAATCTTCAAATGCAGCTTCTTCATCAGAATCACCCATGGCGTTGACTTCATGGATTCCAATGCGAAGAGGTGGCTTTCCAGCACAAGCATGCCTCACTTCCTTCTGAGCTTTGACGGTGAAGCCCAAACCAAACTTGTCCTATTTAAATGGGATATCGAGGAGTTGCCCCCAAGTATCACAGTTTCCTTCTTCAATTTCCACGCGGGCATCCTTGACTGAAACCATCTTTGGCGTGGCCTTAATAGCTTTAGACTCATCAGAAGAAATTTTGGTAGCAGCAATCATCGATGACATGACTTTAAATGCTTGACATGGGGTTTCAATGAATTCTCCATCCATCTCTACGTATTTGAACTAGTTGAGGTGGCTTACTATAAACTCTTCTTCTCCGCAGACAATGTCTATTCTTCCCTTGACTGGATATTTGAGTTTCTGATGGAGAGTTGAAGTTACTGCCCCAGCTTTATGGATCCACGGGTGACCTAACAGACAAGAATAGGCAGGACGAATATCCATAATGTAGAAGGTCGATTTGAAGATTTGGGAGCCCACTTTGATTGGAAGATCTACCTCCCCATGAACAGTCCTATTTGATCCGTCAAATGCCCTTACAATGATATTGCTTGGTTTCAAGATTAAACCCTCACAGTCTAGACGGTCTAACGCCCCTGTTGTACCCCAAAATTTTCCCTCCCATATCCTTCAAGATTTGCCAAGATCATGCTTCAAAATCTCCCAAGGGTGGCACAGTCCAATGGCCTCCTAACATAGTCAAAACTAGGGTTTTGGTTATGACAAAGAAGTTGAGGTTTACAAGGGTCCAATCAAGTCCCATATGCTCATATACATTGTCAAGCACCTACATGCCAAGTTTCAAAGCTCACAAGGTCAAGTTGCACAGTCAAAAACCCTAATTGCTTCACAATCAACTGCAGGGGCAAAATGGTCATTTGACAGTCAAAAGTCAAAAATTTTGGTCAACATCTTATTTTTAAGCCACAAACATCATTTGATCAATTCTTGATCATGATTCTCAAAGCATGGCTCAAAAAGTCTCAAGATGCAAAAGTTTCTATTTTTGGACAGTTGAAAAAGTCAACTGCAAATTGACCAAGGCATAACTTCCACATGGTTTATCAGAAAAATTCCATCCAAATCTCATTTTGAAGAGAATGACATTTACTACAACTCATCTTCACACTTCAAGTCCAAGAAATTCTCTCACAAAAAGTTATCAATCTCAGCATTATAGGTCATTTTCAAAAGTCAACAAAAAGGCACTTTAAGTCAAAGACCATAACTTGAGATTGGTAAATCAAAATGGCATGGGACCAAAGGCATTGGTTAGAGGACTTCAATACCTTTCCAAAATGTCAAAGAACATGATCAAAGCTTAAAAATTGAGCAAGATATTCCTTGTGGAAGTTGGGAAAGTTTTAGGAATTTTGAAAAGTCAACTTTGCATAAAAGGCTTCAAAAATGCTAATGGGCCTCAATTTCTTCCATGAATCATTACCCAAAGGCTATGCACGACCCATTAAGCTAAAAGGGAGTTATTTTCTTATTTTTAATTAATTAATTGAATTTTTAATCTTATTAATTCATTTAATTAAAATTAATTATGAGAAAAATACTAAACCATGTTTTTCAAATCTTTTTGTGCAGCCAATTCACTCTTTATGAATCAAATATTTCGTGCATCACTCAAAAGGAAAGATTCTATGCAATTGGCAATAGTTTCATGGCAAAAAGATTGAAATTGATCTCATTGAAAATCAAATCTCCAAATCATCAATGCATGGATTATGGGCTGCTTTTTCTAACCTAATTCTATTCAGTTACATATACAAAGATAACCCTAATGCTCACAGACACAAGAAGCTGCGCAGAGAATCAATAACAACATTGCATTTTTTGAAAAAAAGTTGAAAACTGTTTTGGTATCTAGAGGACAATTCAGGGCTTGAAAAGCATTCCAAAAGCTTGCCAAGACATTCAGGAAACAATTCCAATCAAAACCACGCCTCCATACTCAAGGAATTGGTAGAATAAAGTCTGACTTTTCATCAAAATTTTCATAATCGTGTTTCACTTTTCATGCATGATTCCTGTTTTTTAATGGTTGGTTTATATTAATATGAATATTCTGAAACTATTGGTGCCCTCTAATTGAACTAACAGTGCCTGTATCCAAAGTTGCCATTGACATTCGCTAGGGTTTCAGAGCTCCAGATTTGGGGGTTTACACATGTGGAAAAATTAGGTCTTAAAACCTATGCCAGTGGAATCAGGACATCCAGACGAAGCCAATCCCCACCTCGCGCCCTTTTTATATTTGACTATCACCTAATCGCTATTTTTGCAGGTCTGGTTTAGTGGGGGTTTAAAACCCCCGCTATTTGCTTTTGTTTACAGAAAAAAAGGAAGAAGACGCTGAGTTGTTGGAACGTGAGTGGATGGTTTGAATGATTGGCGTGTTTTTTAATTGTCCAGCGTGATACTCTTTGTTCACATATATTAATCATGTTCCACTAAACTAACAAAGAAACACGCTAGTTCAACTGGTTGGTGAGTTGTCATGCAGGTACTGGTGTAGCGATAAAAAATGTAGCGGGGTAAATCGGAGATCGAATTATTGATTAATTCGTCTCACAAAAGCAAGAGTCGCCACCGCGCTTTATTGTTTCCAAGGGAAAAGGGGAAAGAGCGAAATAAAACCCTAAATATGAAATGTAAATAATACTTTTTAAAAGTAATAAAGATACAAGGCGTTTTTGAAAAGAGATCTATGGTTCGGGGGTTGGTTATACAGTGGGAAGGTATTAGCACCCAAAGTATCTATAGTACTCTATAGGAACCTTTTGAAATATCTGTTTATTAAAATGTTTGTTTTGATAAATCGTTTTGGCCGAAAAGGGGTACGGACGGGTTTTTGAAGATACGACGACCTAACGTCGAAGTTTTTGCTTAAAGGGGTATAAGTTTTGAAAAGATTTAATACTTGAAGGAAAATTATCCTAAGTTTTAATGAAATGCAAATATTCGCGCGATTAGACTTGAGGACATGAAGTCAACAAATTTATCGTTTTTCCTTTGGATTTAAACGTAAACGGAATAAACAAATAAATATGAAATAAATAAACAGAAAAATTATACGGATAATGATTAAATAACAATAGTTAAATGATAGACTAAATGATGTAAATAATGCATTTTTTAGATTTTTGTTTAAGATTAATAACGCAAGAGAATTAATTAAAGAAAGTAAAATATTTTTTAAGTTTTATTTATATGTTTTTTTTTGGACAAAAGCAAATGAGAATTAATTTAGTAAAAATAAAAAGTTTTACTTCTTAAATGTTCTTTTTTATTATTTAGTTTTCTATTATTAATAAAAGTATTTATTTTTTAGAGCTATTAAATAATTAAGCTAAGTTAAGACTTAAGAGTTATTAATTAAGGAAACAAAAATATTTTTTAAGTTTTAAGTTTCTATATTTTTTATATTCTCTAGAGTTCTATATAGAGCCTTATTATTATTTCTTTTGGTAATTTTTAAATAATCAAACTTAAATGAATACTTAAAAATACTTAAACCTAATTAAAGATATTTGAAATTACCCAAATAAACCTAAGGTTAATAAAATGGGTCACTTGATTAAAAAAGTCTATTTTGATTCAATTACTAAATAATTAAACTAAGAGAGTAATATTCCTAAAAACAACCAAAAAAAAGGAAAGAATAGGAAAAGGGTGTATTAAAAACAATTAGATGAGCAATTAAATGGGCCAAAAGGGTTTTTTAAGGGGGCCCAGAACAAGAAAAGGGGGGGGGGGGGCGCTTTTAGGAACTCGTGGGCTTTGGCAGGAAGCAGGTCCATACGCTTTAATTGTGTTTTAGGGTAAACCCAATGTATTAGTTGATGAAAGGGGATTAGGGTTTAGGGCGTACAGAGGCGCCGTTTTGCTTGTCTTCTTCGTCCTCGCGTTCTTCTGCTTCCGATTTCTTTGCCATGGCCACCAGCCTCTATACCTCCTTCTTCCCTCCAGCAAAATGTTTAGGGGGCGACGGATTTGGTAAGTTCATTTCTTATTCGTGGTATTTTCGTTACAATGCATGTGTTGATTTGGCTCCATTTGACACTGACTTCTTGTTCGTTAATGGTGGTTTGAGGTTTTGAAAAAAAAAAGAAAGAAGGAAAGGGTTACCTTTGGAGACGGAGGAGGGAGGTTTGAGCGCGTGGGAGGCCAAGACGCGAGGAAACGGCGGAGGCGCTAGCTACTTGACCCTGGTACTTCGTTCCTTTTGGCCCTTTTGCTTTGCTTTTTCCTCTTCTTCTCTTGCTACTGCTACTGTATGCTTTCCGTCGCTTTGAACATCTTTGAATGCTATGTTGAAATAACTGTTTTGACTAGCTTCTTTCTTCTCTTTCTGGCCTAGCTGCTGTATGATTTTATGTTGCCTATGATGAAACAATCTGAGGTCTTGGTATTTGGTCGTTGGTTTTGATTTTTTGTGATACAGGTTTGTGGTTTTAGACCATATGGTTCTGATATGGTTTAAGCCATACTGGTTCTGATATGGTTTTGGTTTCGGTAATGCAGTAACAAGTTTAGGTAAATGCAGGTTGTATTGGTTTTTTAGGCCATGGTGAATGATGGTTTGGAAAATGGTTTAGCAGTAGGAATGGTTTTGGTTTTACTGGTTTTGTGCAGTAGATGATGGTTTGAAATGGTTAATGGTTTAGCAGTAGGAATGGTTTTGGTTTTACTGGTTTTGTGCAGTAGATGATGGTTTGAAATGGTTAATGGTTTAGCAGTAGGAATGGTTTAGGATGGTAGGTGATGATTTATGCTGTAGTATTTTGAGTTTTTTGAATGCTTGAAGGCAGGTTGGACTCTCTGAATTTTTGAAAGGGGTTTGATGTTGTTATATCGATTTTGGCCTTCCTCCTGAGGTTTACGTTACAGGTTGTATGTTTTCCATATTTTCTGGCCTTCTGCACTCTATATTGTCATACCAGTTTGTTGTATTCCTACTTCATGCTTTCTTTTTCTGAAGGGATGCTGCTACAGTTTTGTTTCTATTCCAATTCTGTCTAAACCAAAACCTATAAAACCACATTACTTCCTCTCTTCTCTCTCTTAGTACATTTGATACATTAAAATTATATATTGTACTTTCTTGTTCTGAAAAGGCATAGGCTGGAACATAATGTAAAAGGAAATATATTATGCTTGCAAATTGGTTTGAAACTGCACATTTCTTTGACTTCCAATGCAACAGTGGAGCCTATTTGTTTTGGCTTCTTCTATGTGCATGGCATGTAGGTTTACGTTGGAATTTTGTTTGTCTTGCATATGCTGTTTTGAAATTATGCATGGACTTTGAAAAATGCAATTAATTTTAAATATGCAGTTTTGAAACCAAAAATGAATTTGTGCATGTTTTAAATTGTGCATTCATTTATGAAAATAAAAATTCCTCCCTTTTTTGTGAACCGGGAGAAATCCCGTGATTTGCAAAAAAGGGTAAACTGATTCCAGCCGTTGCTTTTAATGATGAACATTAAATAATTTTCTGCTTTTAATTATTTGTTCAATTCTAATTTTCTTTTAATCGTTTTTGCAGGTAAAATCAAATGAGCAGACAAAAAGGCATTGGATAGAAGATTTAGAATTAGAAAACATTAGATTAGTTTTTATTTCATTTTAACTTTGTAAAATTATTATTGTAAATTCGTTGTAAATAAATACAGTATTTACACAATAATTGTACAATTAGAAGAAAATGAATAAAATTCCAATATTTGCCAATTAATTTCTTCCTTCTCTCTAATTATTTACTTTATCGTTTATAATTCTTTAAATTGTATAATAATTGAAAATAAATCCCAATTACTTAAATTCAGAATAATAAACAAATAAATAAATATCATTGCTCAATTAATAGTTTCAATTATTTAATTTGTTATTCACGATTTTCTAAATTGTAATAATTAAAAATAGAATTTCAATTATTTAACTTAGAATGATAAATAATTAAATAACCATTATTGACCAAGTAATGAACTTTTTTTTTTCAAATATTTATTATATTATTCATAAATTTTTTAAATTATATAATAACTGAAAATAAATTCCAATTATTTAAATTTAAGATAGTGAATAATAAATAAACATTGTCTGAACGATTAATATGCCTCTTTTCTAATATTTATTTTATTATCTATACATCTTTAAATTATATAACAATTGAAAACAAATTCCAATTATTTAAATTTAAGATAATAAATAATTAATAAACATTGTTTTAGCATGAATCGATTAAATAATTTAGTGTTCAAAATAAATAGCTCTCGGCCTGAAAAAAGTTATGAATTTTTAAAAATCAAAACGCTTGCAATGTAATGATGCAGATATGAGATGATATCTTAGGTCAAAATTTGGGGTACAACAGCTGCCCCTATTTAAGTTCCTTCTATCCGGAGATATGAAGATCAAAATCTTCGTTTCGACGAGATTGAAGGTACTTAAATACATAATTACGCAAATTTTGCCCTAAGATGCCGCCCTTATGTTTGATATGAATGCAGTGATTGAATTCACAGAGAAAGATGTTGTATGAAACAAGACAATGTTGGAGGAATCGAACACCAACAAAACACAGAGACATGGATTACACATTACTGGGGAAACAAGCTATCGACCTCAAACGACAGACTCTTGACAGCGAATAAAATCGAGGGAATACGACCTCTGACCCTAACAAAGAAGGCATCTTGCATAGGCCATAAAACAGATTATTGACCCAAAATAACAGTGAGTTCGCAACTCAAGGTCAATGATAGATAGAGAGTATCAAATTGCTGATAACAGATTACCGACCTCTGAAGGTAATGATTCATGACAAGCTTCTCTGCGAGATTTCCGGAGATATACCCATAAATGCTAAAATAATATCGTAGGTACGCAAGTTGTTCAAATAAAGAAACTGCCACTTGCCTCGTCCAAAGAAAATACCGATAACGTACAAGCTGCTCAAAATAAAGAGACCGCCACTTGCTGTCGTCCAAAGAAAATACCGATAACGTACAGGCTGCTCAAAATAAAGAGACCACCACTTGCTGTCGTCCAAAGAAAATACCAATGACATACAAGTTGCTCAAGTAAAGAAGAAGCCACTTGCTGTCTTCCAAAGAAAATACCGATAACGTACAAGCTGCTCAAAATAAAGAGACCGCCACTTGCTGTCGTCCAAAGAAAATACCAATGACATACAAGCTGCTCAAATAAAGAAGCCGCCACTTGCTGTTTTCCAAAGATAATAATGCACAAGTTGCTCATGAAGAGCCGTCGCTTGTCGTTTTCCACAAGATAAAATGACGTACAAGTTGCTCGTGAAGAGCTGCCGCTTGTCGTTTTCCACAAGATAAAATGACGTACAAGTTACTCGTGAAGAGCTGCCGCTTGTCATTTTCCACAAGATAAAATGATGTACAAGTTGCTCGTGAAGAGCTGCCGCTTATCGTTTTCCAAAAAATAATAATAACGCACAAGTTGCTCGTGAAGAGTTGCCGCTTGCCGTCTTCCACAAAATAATAACGTACAAGTTGCTCGTGAAGAGCTGCCGCTTTTCGTTTTCCAACGGTGTCTATAACGTACAAGTTGCTCATGAAGAGTCGCCGCTTGTCGTTTTCCCAAAATCATAATAACGCACAAGTTGCTCGTGAAGAGCTGCCGCTTGTCGTTTTCCAAAAATAATTCAGAAGGAAATTGCGATGACACTGGCAGAGAATAACATCTTCGTCAGAAAGAAACATGAATTAATCTTTCCCGAGGAGATCATATACTTAATCGTGCAAAATAAATGCACCAACTGTCTAGGTCGCGGTTTCACTGGGGAAAATCAATGAGATAGCCTATGCAAGAGGCAGCAACTTCATCCAGGAATAACTAGAGAGACAACAGTCAAACAAGACTCCACCCAATGAGAAAGCAATTCAATTGGGGAATTCATCCTATCCAGAAATGGACCAAGGTAAGCTAAATCAAAAATCATCCACGAGGATTAGCTCAGTCGGGGAATTTAAAAAGGAAGCACATTTTCTGCCTAAGCTAACCTTCTACTTGGAAAGAAACATGTACATTATTTGAATAAACAAAGTACAACCCAAAAATCAACGGAAAATGTGAGTATGCGTGCACGATATAAGTGTGAATGAATAAATGAATGTTATGCTGACAAAACGAACAGATGGAATATCTTGAAGATAACAAGATGTCACAGCACGATAGATATTCGGCCAAACCTAAAAAAAGACGGAAGATAACTGGAATTGGAATCACAGAACAACGTCAGAGCATAACACGCCACAAGGCTCAAGTCCTCTGAGGAGAAAGTATTCGAATCCAATCTTACAAAACCAATAGACCACCGGCACAAGACAAAGCGTACCACACTTAGGAATCTGCTCAAACAAAGATAACCAAAACGACGCTTAACTGGAACAGCTGGGGAGTCACCAAACTTAGCAACACTAGAAACACAAGTGTACACAACCATCACCTCATGACGATTTTGAAAGAAAACGTGTCCATCATGCAAGGATAAACTACCGTATTGTTTTGCATTTCATGGCTTGACCATCTTCGGAACGACTGTTAATATTCCTTTCGTTATTCACGACACATTTTAGGAATAAGAATATTTTAAATACTTTGTTTCAAATATCGCCGTAAAAATTAAAATTTTGCCCACAAAAGGTAATGCTCAGACTTCATTAATAAGATGGTAGTTTGCTAACAATGCGACTCCAACGGTTTACAAAAGTTTGGGAAATAGTACATGAAATAAAAAAGGTCACACAAAAACAATGATCACTATTCTCCCTAACAACTTAGAATTCCAAAATATGCTCAAATGCCAAGACTGGTCTGACCAAAAGCCTGCCTAAGCGAAATACTTCTTGACTGCATCGGCGTTCATGGGACGCGGGAGCTCATCACCGTCCATATTGGTGAGAATCAAGGCACCTCCAGAGAAGACTTTCTTAACAACATACGGTCCTTCATAATTCGGAGCCCACTTTCCCCTGGAATCAGGTTGGAAAGATAATATTTTCTTGAGTACAAGGTCACCTTCTCTGAACTCGCGCGGTCGAACCTTCTTATCAAAAGCCTTCTTCATTCTCTGCTGATACAATTGACCGTGACACAACGCTGTCAATCTCTTCTCTTCGATTAAATTCAACTGATCATATCTACTTTGACACCATTCGGCCTTAGAAAGTTTAGCTTCCATCAACACTCTCAAAGACGGAATCTCAACCTCCACGGGGAGTACTGCTTCCATACCGTAAACTAGGGAAAATGGGGTTGCGCCTGTTGAAGTTCGAACTGAAGTACGGTACCCGTATAAAGCAAACGAAAGCATCTCATGCCAATCCTTATAAGTTACCACCATCTTCTGGACAATCTTCTTGATATTCTTGTTAGCAGCTTCAACAGCCCCATTCATCTTCGGTCTGTAAGGAGAAGAATTATGATGTTCGATCTTGAACTCTTCACAAAGCTCTCTCATCATCTTGTTATTCAAATTCGAACCATTATCAATGATGATCTTGCTCGGGATACCGTATCGACAAATGATCTGATTCTTGATAAATCTGACTACCACCTGTCTGGTTACATTAGCATAAGATGCTGCTTCCACCCATTTAGTAAAATAATTGATCGCTACCAAGATGAAACGATGACCATTCGAAGCTTTGGGTTCAATCATTCCAATCATATCAATGCCCCACATAGAGAAAGGCCAAGGTGAAGAGATAACATTGAGGAGGGTCGGCGGCACGTGCATCTTGTCCGCATAAATCTGGCATTTATGACATTTCTTCACATATCTGCAACAATCGGATTCCATTGTCATCCAATAGTGACCAGCTCTCAACATCTTTTTAGCCATTGCATGTCCGTTGGCATGAGTACCAAAGGATCCTTCATGTACTTCTTGCATCAGCATGTCTGCTTCACGTCTGTCTACACATCTGAGCAAGACCATGTCATAATTCCTCTTATACAAAACTTCTTCGTTGAGGAAGAAACTGCTTGCTAATCTTCTCAACGTCTTCCTATCCTTACTAGATGCCCCAGGCGGGTACTCTTGAGTTTGAAGAACACGTTTAATGTCATAGAACCACGGTTTGTCGTCGGTGACCTCTTCTACTGAGAACACATGAGCAGGTCTATTAAGGCGCATAACTCTGATTGTAGGCACATCGTTCCAACCATTCACTTGAAACATTGAAGACAAAGTAGCTAAAGCATCAGCCATTTGGTTTTCATCTCTAGGGATATGATGTAATTCCACTTTGTTGAAGAAAGTTAACAATCTTCTAGCATAGTCTCTGTAAGGGATCAAACCAGGATGACGAGTCTCCCATTCTCCTTTGATTTGATTAATTACCAATGCCGAATCTCCGTAAATATCAAGACTCTTAATCCTTAGATCCACTGCTTCTTCGAGACCCATAATACATGCCTCATATTCAACCATGTTGTTCGTGCAGTCAAACTTCAATCTCGCCGTGAACGGGATATGAGTTCCTCGGGGAGTGACGATGATTGCCCCAATTCCATTTCCATAGGAATTCACAGCTCCGTCAAATATCAAACCCCAACGGGATTCAGGATCAGGTCCTTCTTCAGGTAACGGCTCTTCACAATCTTTAGCTTTCAAGTACATAAGATCTTCATCTGGGAAATCAAACTTGATGGATTGATAATCTTCAATTGGTTGGTGAGCCAAATGATCGGCTAAAATACTCCCTTTGATCGCCTTCTGAGTGTGATACTCAATGTCATATTCGGATAACAACATCTGCCAACGGGCTATCCTTCCAGATAAGGCGGGCTTCTCAAAGATATACTTGATAGGGTCCATTTTGGAGATCAACCAAGTGGTGTGGTTAATCATATATTGGCGCAGACGGCGAGCAGCCCAAGCTAAAGCACAACAGGTTTTCTCAAGCAATGAGTACCGAGATTCACAGTCTGTGAATTTCTCACTCAGATAGTATACAGCATGTTCTTTTCTTCCAGTCTCATCTTGTTGACCAAGCACACATCCCATGGAATCTTCCAATATAGTCAGGTACATAATCAATGGTCTTCCTTCCACCGGAGGAATCAAAATGGGAGGTTCAAGCAAATATTCTTTGATGCTATCAAAAGCTCTCTGACAATCTTCTGTCCACACACATCCTTGGTTCTTCCGGAGAAGCTTGAAAATCGGCCCACAGGTAGCAGTCATATGAGATATAAACCTAGAAATATAATTCAGTCTCCCAAGGAAACCTCTTACTTGTTTTTCCGTCTTGGGTGCGGGCATTTCTCGAATAGCTTTGACTTTATCAGGATCTACTTCAATACCTTTCTGGCTGACAATGAAACCCAGAAGTCTCCCAGAACGAACACCAAAAGTGCACTTGTTGGGATTCAGACGGAGTTTATACTTTCTTAAACGCTGGAATAACTTCAACAAATGTTCCAAATGATCTTCCTCAGTTTGTGATTTGGAAATCATATCATCCACATACACTTCGATCTCCTTATGCATCATGTCATGGAACAAAGCAGTCATGGCCCTTTGGTATGTTGCGCCAGCATTCCTCAAACCAAACGGCATAACTTGATAACAGAAAGTTCCCCAAGGTGTAATGAAAGCGGTCTTCTGCATATCTTCTGGTGCCATCTTGATTTGATTGTAACCAGAGAAACCGTCCATGAAAGAAAAGACTTTGAACTTGGCGGTACTGTCGACCAATACGTCAATATGAGGTAAAGGGAAGTCATCCTTCGGACTAGCTCTATTCAGATCTCTGTAGTCTACACACATCCGAACCTTGCCATCCTTCTTTCCAACAGGCACTATGTTGGCTAACCACTGAGGATAGACCGATGTAACAAGGAAACATGCATTAATCTGCTTCTGAACTTCCTCTTTGATCTTGTCAACCATGTCGGGACGAGTCCTTCTCAACTTCTGCTTGATCGGCGGACATTCAGGTCTCAACGGTAAACGATGCTCCACAATATCATTGTCCAAACCTGGCATATCTTGGTAGGACCAAGCAAACACATCAACATACTCTTTGAGAAGCTCCAACATCTTCTCCTTAACTTCCGGGATAAGCAGTGCTCCGACTTTGACTTCCTTTCTATCCTCTTCATCACCCAAGTTGACCAAATCTAAAGGTTCTTCAAATGGTTGAATGACCTTCTCATCATGCTCAAGCAAACGGGAAATCTCAACAGGAATCTATTCGTCCTCTTCTTCGGCTCTGAACACAGGGAATTCAAAGTTGGGAGAGGGCATAGGATCATTGTTTTCGATGGTTAAGTCGTGGATTAATCTGCACACATGATTATGCTTTATTTTAGAAATCGATTTGTGCAAATAAAACAAAAGGTTATTAATTAATTTTCATTACTATTTCCTAGAAAAAGTGAAAAATAAAATAGTAGTGGACAAAATAACATTTTTATTCATTAAAGGGAAATACTTGAAACAAGGAGCCCAGACATTTCTCTTTTGCCTTGGGCAGAGCAAAAGGAATTATTTTTCATAGCCCGACACAAAATACGTTTCGCCTTGGGCAGAGCGATTTTTCAAAGAAAAACAAAACAAAACATTACTCGGAAATGTTCATAACAACAGGAACATCAACAGCTATCCAGTTTTGGCAAGCCAATCCAGGCGTCACAAAAACGGGCAAATCTTCCTCGGAATCATCTTCTATGATAGCATCAACCTCAGGATGTATAAACCCTGCACTTCGGAAAACCTCTTGAATCGGACGGACAACCACATCTTGCTTGACTCTTGCAGACACTGGATGAAAACCAAGACCTTCTCCAGATTTGTTCTCGGGCAAAGTCAACACCTGGCCCCATCCTTCGGCCGAACCACTTTCCACCACTCGCCGCGCATCCTCAAAAGAAGAAATGGATGCCCCCTGCTTCTTCACTGCATTCTTGGCAACAGAAAGACCTTGGAACTGGGTTCCAACATCCTCGTCAGCGTCAATAAAAGAGAATGATGATAAATGGCTTACCACCATAGCCTGCTCTCCCCCGATCATTACTAGCTTCCCATGTCTTACAAACTTCAATCTCTGATGGAGCGTAGAGGTGACTGCCCCTGCATCATGGATCCATGGACGACCCAATAAGCAACTGTAGGCAGCACGAATATCCATCACTTGAAAAGTGATCTGAAAAGTATGAGGACCAATCACTATAGGAAGATCCACTTCACCAATGATTGTCTTCCTAGAACCATCAAACGCTTTGACAATTACTCCACTAGGTCTCATAGGAGCACCTGGATATGAGAGCCGAGATAATGTAGTCTTGGGCATCACATTCAGCGACGAACCTATATCCACCAACACACTTGATAAGGTATCATTTCCACAACTTACTGAGATATGCAAAGCCATATTATGGTTTCTCCCCTCCTCCGGGAGTTCTTCATCACTGAAACCAAGATTGTTACATAAAGTAATATTTCCCACAATTCCATCAAATTGGTCAACCGTCACATCATGATCCACGAACGCCTGGTCCAAGACCTTCATCAAAGCTTCTCTATGGGCACCAGAATCTCTCAGTAAAGCGAGCAAAGAAATCTTGGAAGGAGTTTGCAACAGCTGGTCCACAATCTTGTATTCACTTCTCTTGATAAGCTTCAGAATCTCATCATCCTCAGGGTGAGGGGTAGGTTCACTGGATCGGCTTATCTCAACCCTTGGTTCAACATTTCTCACCGGAATCTCTGTCGGTATGGGTCTCCTGACTTGAACTTCTGGTCTCTTCAAAGGTACTGCTGCAAAAACACGTCCACTTCTCGTAACTCTACTCACATCAGCAATGTTAACGAAAGACGGTCTCGTCGGTATAGGGACTTCTACCCCATTCTCAATCATTGTGGCATTATACTTATACGGTACAGCTTGGTCTGAGTTGTAAGGCACAGGACCAGGTGGGTAAATAATCAAAGGATCAACAGGTGAAGTCTGAATGTCATAGACGATCTCTACTGATTCAGGTAAATTGAACTGTGGTATGATAACATTCACTTCATCCTCCGGATTTCTGTCATACGTAATGGTGATAACTCTTTGATCTAGCAACTTCTGAATATCCTCCTTCATAATAGGACAATCATCCTCTCTTGAACAAAATTCACAAACATCATAATTATGCTGATGTCTAACAAAGGCAAGTCTTCTCAAATTCTGATGTAACCTGATCAACGATTCTCTTATGTGTTCAACTTGAAAAACTTGAAACTTCCCCGGACAACCTTCCACCATATTCACTGAAGCTGCCCCATGTCGAGGCAAAGGGTTATCTCTAAAATTTGGATTAACATCCTTAAAAGACAAGATGTCATTCTTAATCAATCTCTGCACGTCCGCCTTCAAAGCAAAACAGTTCTCAAGGTTGTGCCCCGGCGACCCTTGATGATATTCACAAAACTGATCCGCCTTGTACCACGGAGAAGTACTGTTCGGTGCGATAGGAGGAGGCTTTGTCGTTATGAGATTCTTTCTGATAAGAGCAGGGAACAATTCAGTATAAGTCATAGGAATGGCATCGAACTGCGGTTTTCTGGGTGAACGGTTCTGATTGTTGAATGGATAAGCCTGTTGTCGAGGCTGCTGCTGAAATGGTCGTTGTTGAGTTGGTGGGGTTTGATGAACTGGGGTCATCAAAGCTGGGCGGACAGCCGGAGTGACTGCCGCAACATGAGAGTAACCTCTCCTAGGTCTACCTGGAAACAAAGCGCTGACATCTTGCTCTTTTCTTTTTGGGAAAACACTTCCAAACTTTTTAGCACTGTTAGACGGACTCCCTTCTTTAACCAAACGCCCTTCGCGAATCCCTTCCTCTAATCGCATACCCATGCTTACCATTTCGGTGAAGTCACTGGGTGCGCTGGATATCATTCTTTCATAGTAAAAGGACCCTAAAGTCTTCAAAAATATCTTAGTCATCTCTTTCTCCTCAAGAGGTGGATAGATTTGAGCAGCAATTTCACGCCACCTCTGGGCGTACTCCTTAAAAGATTCTCGGTCTCTTTGCGACATCGCCCGGAGTTGATCCCTGTCCGGTGCCATGTCAACGTTATACTTGTACTGATGGACAAAGGCTTCGCTAAGGTCGTTGAAGTTGCGGATTCGAATACTATCTAAACCCATATACCACTTTAGAGCAGCACCCGTCAAACTATCTTGAAAATAATGAATCAACAAGTCATGATCATCGGAATACGTAGACATCTTTCTCACGTACATTGTCAAATGGCTTCTAGGACACGAATCACCCTTATATCTCTCAAAGTCTGGCACTTTGAATTTTGCTGGAATCTTGACACTCGAAACTAAACAAAGGTCATGCGTGTTCTTCCCAAACAGATCCTTCCCCTCTAACACTCTAAGCTCCTTCTGCATTTCCTGGAACTGATCCTGAAATTCTTCCATTCTATCAAAGGGACCCAAACTTTCAGCAGGCTCGGCAAGATAAGTAGGTTCATTCAAGTATGGCACGGAGTGGACCACAGGAGCAACGGTTGTCATAATCGGTTGCGGAAAAGGTGTTATAGATGGAATTACTGGCGGCATGGCAGTTGTCTCTGACTGAGGGAGAGACAAGGTAGGTTGAAATAAAGGTTGTACGGCAGGCTGATACCCCTCTGGCACAAAGTTGTAAGGCATTCCCCACGGAACACCCTTCCGCATCTGATGTTGAAGCGGAGAGTTGATTTGAGTCACGGAGGCAGGAACGGTGACAATCTCAGAAACCACTGGAGTTGAGGTCTGAATCTCGGCAGCCGTAGTCGATGGCTGATTCTGAACAGCCACCAAACTTTCCACTAACGCAGTTAACTTTTCCATCTCAACACGAAGTGTAGCAACTTCCCCACGAAGCTCAAGATTTTCCTGTTCAAGATCTTCCATTTTCCTTTGACGATTGGCTCGAGTGTCGTATTGGTGAGACATCTTGACAACCTTTTGAGTGGAAAAATAACAAGGATAAGACTCTGGAAAACATGTGAAGTGGAATGTGGAATGATGCATGATGTGCGATGCAAATGATGATTCATTTTAAAAGTTTTTCAAGGAACCTTAATAATTTTGCATACATCAATGGTAAAGGAATTTGGAACAACAAAAACTCAATCCATTAATCGAAAGCGATAAATTACAACTTACAATTTGGAATATCAAAGCAATAAATTACAACTTTGGGATAACAACCCAATAATAAAAGCAATAAATTACAGCTTCGAAACATGAAATCCATAATAAAGCGATAAATTAAAATTTTAAAACATGAAGTCTAAAATAAAGCAATAAATTACAACTTTGGAGCATGAAGCCCATAATAAAGCAATAAATTACAACTTCGGAGCGTGAAGCCCTTTTAGATAGTTTTACAAAATGACATCAATAAAATAAAACTAAAAGCTAAAGATCACTCAGAATCCTCAGATGAAGGACCAAACGCCAACTGTAACCGGAGCTTCTTGATCTTCTCTTCATAAAAGTCTTCCATCTCTTTCTTCTTAGCTACCATTCGATCAATGATTTCCTTCTGCGGATTAGGAACGAGAGCCACGTTTATCGAACCTTCCCTCTTTCTCTTCCTTTCACTAGCGTACTTCTTCAGCAAGGCATCCTTTTGAAGAAGCTTCTCATCGTGATCAATGAACCAGCCGTCTTGAATAAACAGTAACTCCTCCTTTTCCTTTAACTGTCGAGTCAGGACTCGATTCTCATATTCAGACATATGGTACTTTTCCTTCCAAGCATCCCTATCGGACTTCATCCTGGCCAGATTTCCTTGGTATTCTCCTATATTCGCGATAGGGATAACAACGGATGATGGTGCAATGGCAGGGAATAAAGGTTTCTCAAGTTTATAGGGCATCTTGAGAGCACAAGCCCTAGCACGGACCCATTGTAGGTAAGGCTCCAAAGAAATGGCACCCCTATGTCCTAACATATCTCTCCCTTTCCTATGGATGTGGCGCCAAGCTCCTTCGATCTCCCTCTTAGCTGCCTGATGATCTTGTCCTTCCTGAAGAAAGAAACCACTCACATGGATGTTGTTTGGCTTATCTCTCATCGGGTACCCAAACTGACGGCGCGCGAGAACAGGGTTATAGTTGATTCCACCTCTCGTACCGAGAAGAGGTACGTTAGGAAAAGCACAACAGCTATCGATGATCTTCACGTCGTAGTAAACTCGATTATACCAGTCAATGTCGAAATGAGTGAGAGCCATAATCTTTGGCGCCCAACGCGGTTCCTTCTCGAGATCCCAGAAAACATCAGACCCAGGTAGATGCGAAACATACCACTGATACAGCAACGGTGCACAACAAATAATCATTCCTCCTTGATAAGAGTTTCGATGATGGATGGAGTAGTAGGTATCTCCTAGCAGCATAGGGACTAGATTTCCAATCAAGAAAATTCTGATGGCGTTGATATCCACAAACTTATCAACGTTAGGGAACAAGAATAGACCATAGGCGAGTAAAGCAAACACGTCTTCAAAGGCAACAGTATCCTTTATCTCAGCAAAATGACGAGCTTTCTTCAACAAAAACTGCGCAGACAAACCCCGGATTCCCCCTTTTGTAGTCATGTTCTCCTCTATCTCTGACTTCTTCAAGTGGGTGATGGTTGCTATCTCGTGAGATTTGGGCTCCTCTTCTAATCCAGAAAAAGGAACACAGTCGGTGATCGGCAAACCAAGTATGTAGGAATACTCCTCTAAAGTGGGCATCAACTGGTAATCCGGAAAGGTGAAACATCGGTACAAGGGATCATAGAATTGAACCATCATGTTGAGGATGCCTTCCTTCATCTTGCGCTTCATGAGAGGTACAATGGACCCATACTTCTTCTGAAAATCCGTTGGACTCTCGATCCTCGGAATCAAACTCTTCAGTTCTTCAATCTCGGGCTCCTTAAAACTAAAGCTTCGAGTGTTTCTCCTTCCAAATTACATAATAACCTGAGATGTCTGCAAAAATCATTCCGAAGTTCCTTGAAAAATAAGTTTTTTACAAAGATGTTGATGAATGCATGGATGAATGATAATGCAACAGTCACACACAGGCTTGCAAACATGGGGTTCAAAGGTTCAACGTTTCAGCATGGAATCGAGGGTAAAGCCCACCCAAAGGTATGTACTAACGGTTCAATCGCACCTGTAAGACAAGGTTCTAAGAGTTCGCAGAGTCTACATTCCTCCTTCGGATATTACCAACGTCTTGATTACTCAATAATTAGCAATATTCTCAAGAGAAACTCGTCCGAGCGTAGCATCGCGTAACAACTACTTCCGAATTACTCCGTTATAGTCTCCGCGCTACACCTAAAAAGGCCAATATGGGTTAGGGTTCTACGGTCCTCAACTTTTCGGGCTCCTAGGTCGAAAATAATAATGTCTTCCCGATTACTCGGTAAACAAATATTAAGTTCAAGAGGGCCTTCCATTGAGTGGGGGATCTCATGCCTCCTTCTTCGGGATTACTCCCTCAAAGTTAACATGACTATACCGCCCGTCCTATTCCTTAAGTGTTACTTAATCCGGGTATAGGATTCGTCCTTTGCAAAAAACCCCAACACCCCAATTTAAACACATAATCACGCAAATAAAATAATAATAAAACAGATAAAACAAATTAGGCTCAACCCACTTAGGGATGGACCAGCAAGAGGTAAATCTATTCCCCAGCAGAGTCGCCAATTCTGTAGCGATAAAAAATGTAGCGGGGTAAATCGGAGATCCAATTATTGATTAATTCGTCTCACAAAAGCAAGAGTCGCCACCGCGCTTTATTGTTTCCAAGGGAAAAGGGGAAAGAGCGAAATAAAACCCTAAATATGCAATGTAAATAATACTTTTTAAAAGTAATAAAGATACAAGGCGTTTTTGAAAAGAGATCTATGGTTCGGGGGTTGGTTATACAGTGGGAAGGTATTAGCACCCAAAGTATCTATAGTACTCTATAGGAACCTTTTGAAATATCTGTTTATTAAAATGTTTGTTTTGATAAATTGTTTTGGCCGAAAAGGGGTACGGACGGGTTTTTAAAGATACGACGACCTAACGTCGAAGTTTTTGCTTAAAGGGGTATAAGTTTTGAAAAGATTGAATACTTGAAGGAAAATTATCCTAAGTTTTAATGAAATGCAAATATTCGCGCGATTAGACTTGAGGACATGAAGTCAACAAATTTATCGTTTTTCCTTTGGATTTAAACGTAAACGGAATAAACAAATAAATATGAAATAAATAAACAGAAAAATTATGCGGATAATGATTAAATAACAATAGTTAAATGATAGACTAAATGATGTGAATAATGAATTTTTTAGATTTTTGTTTAAGATTAATAACGCAAGAGAATTAATTAAAGAAAGTAAAATATTTTTTAAGTTTTATTTATATGTTTTTTTTTTGGACAAAAGCAAATGAGAATTAATTTAGTAAAAATAAAAAGTTTTACTTCTTAAATGTTCTTTTTTATTATTTAGTTTTCTATTATTAATAAAAGTATTTATTTTTTAGAGCTATTAAATAATTAAGCTAAGTTAAGACTTAAGAGTTATTAATTAAGGAAACAAAAATATTTTTTAAGTTTTAAGTTTCTATATTTTTTATATTCTTTAGAGTTCTATATAGAGCCTTATTATTATTTCTTTTGGTAATTTTTAAATAATCAAACTTAAATGAATACTTAAAAATACTTAAACCTAATTAAAGATATTTGAAATTACCCAAATAAACCTAAGGTTAATAAAATGGGTCACTTGATTAAAAAAGTCGATTTTGATTCAATTACTAAATAATTAAACTAAGAGAGTAATGTTCCTAAAAACAACCAAAAAAAAGGAAAGAATAGGAAAAGGGTGTATTAAAAACAATTAGATGAGCAATTAAATGGGCCAAAAGGGTTTTTTAAGGGGGCCCAGAACAAGAAAAGGGGGGGGGGGGGGGGGGGGGGGGGGCGCTTTTAGGAACTCGTGGGCTTTGGCAGGAAGCAGGTCCATACGCTTTAATTGTGTTTTAGGGTAAACCCAATGTATTAGTTGATGAAAGGGGATTAGGGTTTAGGGCGTACAGAGGCGCCGTTTTGCTTGTCTTCTTCGTCCTCGCGTTCTTCTGCTTCCGATTTCTTTTCCATGGCCACCAGCCTCTATACCTCCTTCTTCCCTCCAGCAAAATGTTTAGGGGGCAACGGATTTGGTAAGTTCATTTCTTATTCGTGGTATTTTCGTTACAATGCATGTGTTGATTTGGCTCCATTTGACACTGACTTCTTGTTCGTTAATGGTGGTTTGAGGTTTTGAAAAAAAAAAGAAAGAAGGAAAGGGTTACCTTTGGAGACGAAGGAGGGAGGTTTGAGCGCGTGGGAGGCCAAGACGCGAGGAAACGGCGGAGGCGCTAGCTACTTGACCCTGGTACTTCGTTCCTTTTGGTCCTTTTGCTTTGCTTTTTCCTCTTCTTCTCTTGCTACTGTTACTGTATGCTTTCCGTCGCTTTGAACATCTTTGAATGCCATGTTGAAATAACTGTTTTGACTAGCTTCTTTCTTCTCTTTCTGGCCTAGCTGCTGTATGATTTTTTGTTGCCTATGATGACACAATCTGAGGTCTTGGTATTTGGTCGTTGGTTTTGATTTTTTGTGATACAGGTTTGTGGTTTTAGACCATATGGTTCTGATATGGTTTAAGCCATACTGGTTCTGATATGGTTTTGGTTTCGGTAATGCAGTAACAAGTTTAGGTAAATGCAGGTTGTATTGGTTTTTTAGGCCATGGTGAATGATGGTTTGGAAAATGGTTTAGCAGTAGGAATGGTTTTGGTTTTACTGGTTTTGTGCAGTAGATGATGGTTTGAAATGGTTAATGGTTTAGCAGTAGGAATGGTTTTGGTTTTACTGGTTTTGTGCAGTAGATGATGGTTTGAAATGGTTAATGGTTTAGCAGTAGGAATGGTTTAGGATGGTAGGTGATGATTTATGCTGTAGTATTTTGAGTTTTTTGAATGCTTGAAGGAAGGTTGGACTCTCTGAATTTTTGAAAGGGGTTTGATGTTGTTATATCGATTTTGGCCTTCCTCCTGAGGTTTACGTTACAGGTTGTATGTTTTCCATATTTTCTGGCCTTCTGCACTCTATATTGTCATACCTGTTTGTTGTATTCCTACTTCATGCTTTCTTTTTCTGAAGGGATGCTGCTACAGTTTTGTTTCTATTCCAATTCTGTCTAAACCAAAACCTGTAAAACCACATTACTTCCTCTCTTCTCTCTCTTAGTACATTTGATACATTAAAATGATATACTGTACTTTCTTGTTCTGAAAAGGCATAGGCTGGAACATGATGTAAAAGGAAATATATTATGCTTGCAAATTGGTTTGAAACTGCACATTTCTTTGACTTCCAATGCAACAGTGGAGCCTATTTGTTTTGGCTTCTTCTATGTGCATGGCATGTAGGTTTATGTTGGAATTTTGTTTGTCTTGCATATGCTGTTTTGAAATTATGCATGGACTTTGAAAAATGCAATTAATTTTAAATATGCAGTTTTGAAACCAAAAATGAATTTGTGCATGTTTTAAATTGTGCATTCATTTATGAAAATAAAAATTCCTCCCTTTTTTGTGAACCGGGAGAAATCCCGTGATTTGCAAAAAAGGGTAAACTGATTCCAGCCGTTGCTTTTAATGATGAACATTAAATAATTTTCTGCTTTTAATTATTTGTTCAATTCTAATTTTCTTTTAATCGTTTTTGCAGGTAAAATCAAATGAGCAGACAAAAAGGCATTGGATAGAAGATTTAGAATTAGAAAACATTAGATTAGTTTTTATTTCATTTTAACTTTGTAAAATTATTATTGTAAATTCGTTGTAAATAAATACAGTATTTACACAATAATTGTACAATTAGAAGAAAATGAATAAAATTCCAATATTTGCCAATTAATTTCTTCCTTCTCTCTAATTATTTACTTTATCGTTTATAATTCTTTAAATTGTATAATAATTGAAAATAAATCTCAATTACTTAAATTCAGAATAATAAACAAATAAATAAATATCATTGCTCAATTAGTAGTTTCAATTATTTAATTTGTTATTCACGATTTTCTAAATTGTAATAATTAAAAATAGAATTTCAATTATTTAACTTAGAATGATAAATAATTAAATAACCATTATTGACCAAGTAATGAACTTTTTTTTTTCAAATATTTATTATATTATTCATAAATTTTTTAAATTATGTAATAACTGAAAATAAATTCCAATTATTTAAATTTAAGATAGTGAATAATAAATAAACACTGTCTGAACGATTAATATGCCTCTTTTCTAATATTTATTTTATTATCTATACATCTTTAAATTATATAACAATTGAAAACAAATTCCAATTATTTAAATTTAAGATAATAAATAATTAATAAACATTGTTTTAGCATGAATCGATTAAATAATTTAGTGTTCAAAATAAATAGCTCTCGGCCTGAAAAAAGTTATGAATTTTTAAAAATCAAAACGCTTGCAATGTAATGATGCAGATAGGAGATGATATCTTAGGTCAAAATTTGGGGTACAACAACTGGGACCTGGGTTCGATTCCCAGGTCCCCCATATTTCTCAATAATTTTTGTTATAATGTATTCAGGTATTATTTCTCTCCAGTGGTCCACCATATGCCCAACGCCTGTGCCTGCCAAGTGTCCCAGGGGATCAATCTGATGGCCATCACATGAATTCCACCATGCGCGCTAGTCAATTGATGCACACACAACCACAAAAAGTCAAAAAGGGCTTGGGATTGCAGTGGGCCAAATTGCTCAATAAACCTCCAAAATTGGGTCTGAATACCCCATGGTTTGCACATTTTTGTCACTTATTTTAGTTGATTTTCTTTCTTAAATTCTTTTAATTATTTTCTTTAATCTACCAAAATTAATTTTCATAATAAAATAAAACCAGAAAAATCAAAACTAAAAAATATGTTTATTTAATAATTAGTTCATTAATATTTTTGTAAATAAATTTTTAATAATCAATTTAGTAAAATTAGGTTTAAATTTTAATTTTTTTTCTTAAATAACTAAAATATGTAGAAATTAGTTTTTTTTAGCATTTTTATTCTTTTTGCTTAATAAATAATTTTCTTATTACCATTATTATTAATTATTAATTATTTTGTAAATACCCATGTAATTAAATAATTAGTATAAATTAGGTTAAAACTTTAATCTTTTTTCTTTAATAATTAAAAATATTTAGACTTAGGGTTTATTTTAATTTTAATTTTCTTTATTTCATAAATACCAAAAACCATAAAAAACATTTCTTTTCTTTATTAAATAATTAATTAATTTTTTTAATTTCATTTAATTTCTTTAAAGGGTCCAACGCCCTCGAACATTCGATTCTAATTTCTTTTCGCGCGTTTGTCCTTATTTTTTGTTTCAAATATCATGTAACTGTTCAAGCTTTGTAATAGTAATTAGGAACTTATTTATTTTCCGCATTTTATTAAAAAACGGGTCTTTGTTAATTTGGCGATGTATAGACCCGCGCCTTGTAATAGCGTAGGACCTTTATTTTCCGCACTTTAATTTCCGCACCCTTAAAATTGCTTAACTTTGCATGAAAGAATGAATGGTCCAAATAAAAGCAAGCGTAGATCACTATAATGCATGATAAGATAAAACATAACTGAAAACAATACACAAATTCACACACCACTCTTAGGGTACGCCTCACTGTTGCCTTGCCTCTCGAAACGTGGTCGTCGAGTATAGGACGTTTTAGTAAGTCCTTATGTCCATGAACATGGCATAAGGGTAGCTTCTAAGGTGTCCTACTATTGCTCCGGTGACCACACTGTCCCTAACCCTCGAATTGACCCGAACACCTCCAACGGTGGTGCTACCTACCTCTCAATGGTGGGATGGCACTACCTTAAGGACATTTACACAGCCTAATTCCTTAGGGTAGGTAGATGACTCGTAGATACTTGCTCTAATTCAAAACAAATCAAAACTCTTTTCACACCGACACTTTTTCAAAAAAGCTTTTAAAATAATTTTTCAAACACTCTTGAGGACTGATACAAGAGTCGGTCTGAAATCTTCAAACAAAACTTTTTCAAACTCACTCACAATTGAAAAGCAAACATTTTGAAAACACAAATGAGCAAGTATCTAAGAGCCCATGGATAACCATGGATAGAAAGGGTGCTAACACCTTCCCTTTCTATAAATCTACCTCCCGAACCGAGAACTATTCTCATAAGGAATTTTGCTGTGCTTTTGTCCTATCCATGTTGGAGAAAATAAAAGACGGTGGCGACTCTTGCTTCCGTGACATTTCGCGAACCAGCGTTAAACAGTCAGTTCCAGATCCACCGATCACAAAACTGGCGACTCTGCTGGGGACTCTTATAAAGTGAGGTGTACCTTAGGACTAAGATCACTTGTGTTTTCAATTGCTTTGACTTGTTTGCTTTATTATTGTGGGACTGTCTTGGGAG
Source organism: Vicia faba (assembly GCA_948472305.1). Classification (NCBI taxonomy): domain Eukaryota; kingdom Viridiplantae; phylum Streptophyta; class Magnoliopsida; order Fabales; family Fabaceae; genus Vicia; species Vicia faba. The sequence goes on from OX451738.1 coordinate 654,262,985, forward strand.
TTACATAGATCCTAACCCGGATCTGGGGATACCCTGTTAGGTAGCATAAGTTGTGAGGGACCTGTCTGGCGTAGACCAACACGGGTGAAGCAGTGGCTACGTTGGTGTGGCACCTTGGTCTGTACTGATATCCCTTGTGTCGCAACGAGGAGAATATGGGTCTTCTGAGGAGTCATTAAGCACCAACCGACCTTAGAACCTTAAATGACCCAACTTGGCCAATAGAACAGTAGCAGTATGCTACGCCCATTGAGGCTAAACTCTCGTGATGGTTCTGGCTGCAAGAAAAGATTGCGATGCTGGAGTTATGACCGATTGAGGGTAGTCAGTGATATTGGGATCCTCTAGAATCCGGTTACTTCCGATAGGACAGGTCTGAACCAACAAACTGAAAGAGGGTAATACCTAGACCCCATGCTGGCCTAAACTCTAAGGGCTTGTCTTGTGTGACTTGTGTGCCTTATCATGTTTGCCTTTGTAAATATTTATGGTGTGCTTTATCATAACATCATGCCATCATGAACATTGCATGCATCCTGCATAAGGACTGACCATTTCAAAGACAAAAGGGTTTCACCTTTGCTCTGTTTTGTAGGACATCATGATGCCTATGCGAAGGAACACTATCTGGTTCAACTTTGTTCACCCACTTGAGTTACTTGAAGAGTTGGTTAGCAGAATTCCAAATACTACTTCCTTCATCCAGAGGCATGGTTCTCTTCTCAGTTTAGTCACGGCAAAGTGGGACCAACAGCTGATGAGTGTCCTGACCCAGTTCTATGACCCTTTGTACCAGTGCTTCACCTTTCAAGACTTCCAGCTGGTCCCTACCCTGGAAGAGTTCTCTGATTTGCTTGGTATCCCTATCTTGGATCAGACTCCCTACACTGGTTGGGAAAAGACTCTTAGGCTTGAGGAGATTGCTGCAGCTCTTCCCTTGACCCACCAAGAGGTAATGGACAACTGGGTGACTAGAAGCGGAGTTAAGGGTTTCTTGGCCAAGTTCCTGGTTAGTAAAGCTAACAGTTTCTGGAATGACTTGGACTTTAGGGCATATGAAGACATCCTGGCTCTCTTAATCTATGGTCTAGTCTTGTTTCCTAATCCTGATAACTTCATTAACATCACTGCCATAAGGATCTTCATGTCTCGGAACCCTGTACCCACTCTCTTGGGTGATGTTCTGCAACAACTCTATGCTCGTACTTCCCGAAGACGAGGAACTCTGTGGTGTTGTATTCCTTTGTTAGTGAGGTGGTTTATTTCGCACCTCCCTAAGTTCGTGCTGAAGAACAAAGAAGGAAGAGGCTGGGCTCATAGGTTAATGTCTCTCACTGATAAGGACATCATTTGGACTTTCAGGGGTTTGGATGAGGTAGTTGTTATTGATCGTTGCGGAGAATACCCTAATGTTCCTCTGATTGGTACCCAAGGAGGAATCTCTTATAATCCATACCTAGCTCTCCATCAGTTTGGAAGGGCCAGAAGAGCAGGGCCTCATGAGATGTTGGTGCCTCACATCAGTTTTGAGTTTCAGGTAGATAGTGACGAGCTGCATCGTAGGTTCATCAAGGCTTGGGACAGAATTCATAAAGCTGACCCACAAGAGTTAGGACCAAAGACTTCTCTACCTATGGAAGCCTACTCCAAATGGGTCCGCATCCGTGCTCAGAAGTTAGGTATGCCATATAAAGCTGTCAGACCCATCATTCTTGAGTATCCTGATAAAGATGGGGTTCCCCCAACTGTTCTCCCTCCTTAGATACATACTGATTATGAGACATTAAAGAGGTCTTGGGTGCAACTGCGAGAAGAACGTGATTCTTACCGGGAAAAGTTCAACAAGCAGGAATTGAAAATCCAGAAGCTGACAAAGCAATTGGAGAACGAGCGAGCCTTGAATGACTACATTCATACTGAGAATAGGAGACCATGGGATCAACGATGAACTTTGGATATTCTTTTACAGTTTTATTTCCCTTTTCAGTATTTCCATTTTTATGTAACGCCTAAGGGCAATCTGTTGAACAATTTGAATTTCAAAGTTGAATCTAATGAAGTGTGTTCCTTTTTGTTTACAAAGTTGATTCCCGATTGTCTTTGAAAACATAAATCATACGCATTCCATTCATCATGTGCATCACAGGTACTCTTCTTTTCAGGTTGCTTACTGTCCTTCGCTGTTTATTTCAGCATCATGAACCCTGAATCATCTACCGAGCAGTCTATCAAGGCCCTTCAGGCTCAGAACGCCCAATTTCAAGAGCTGATCATGGGTTTGGCTCAAGGTCAAGAGGAGCTGAAGGCTCTGCTGGTTAAGAAGAAGAAGAGAATTGTTCTATTCAACACGGGCCGGAGATTTGGTAACACACTGCAGAATGAGGAAGCTGGTTCTTCTGTAGGCAAAGACAGTCCCCAGGGGGGAAGGGCTCCTAGTCCGGTGGTCTCTGACAACGAGACTGATTTTAATGAGGAACAGTATCCTCCAGCTGAAGACAGATACAAGTAGTTGGAAGACCGACTGAATGCCATGGAAGTTCAACAAGTGCCTGGTTTGGATTTCGGAGACTTGGGTTTATCTTCTGGTGTGATCATCCCGCATAAGTTTAAAGCACCATCTTTCGCAAAGTATGACGGGGCGTCTTGCCCTAAGCTACACCTCAGATCTTATGTGCGGAAGATTCAGCCGTATACAGTGGACAAGAACTTGTGGATCCACTTCTTCCAGGAGAGTCTTTCAGGGACTCATCTCGAATGGTTCTATCAGCTGGATGGAACCAAGGTTCGTAACTGGGAGGAGTTGGCTACTGCTTTTTACAAGCAGTATCAATATAATGCCGACCTTGCTCCTATACGTACCCAACTCCAGGGTATGTCGTTAGGATCGGGAGAAGGTTTTAAAGAGTATGTGCAGAAGTGGAGGGATCTGGCTGGCAGGGTGCAGCCACCATTAACAGACCATGAGCTAGTGGATATGTTCTTGGGGACCCTATCCGGGCCGTTCTTTAATCATCTCATTGGCAATTCATCTGCAGGGTTCACAGACCTCATTCTGACTGGGGAAAGGATAGAGGCTGGTATGAAATCAGGTAAAATTCAGAAAGGTGCGTCCTCAAGTTCTGAGAAGAAACCTTTTAAGAAGGAGGCCAGTGCTGTGTATGGGCCTAGGAGGCAAGATAAACCAGAACACCGCCAAGCTGTCAATGTGGTGGTGATTGCTAAGCCTGCTGCCGCTCCTCGGCAACCCAACCAACCCAGGGCTGAGAGACCCAGAAGAGAATTTACCCGGCTGAGTATGACCTTGTCACAAATCTTGCCGCAATTACTATCGACCAACTTGGTGACCGTCAGAGAGGCTCCGAAGGTTGTGAACACTGCATCTCCTAAATATAATCCAAATGCCCGCTGTGCTTATCACTCCGATAGCCTGGGGCATTCTACTGATGATTGCTGGGCCCTAAGGAATAAGGTTCAGGACCTCATCGATGCCAAGGAGGTACAGCTTGAGGCACCTGAGAAACCCAATGTAGTGACAGCTCCCCTGCCTGACCATGGAGTGAATGCTATCAAGGATGATGACGAAGTGGAAGAATCTGAGTTCAACAGCTGGATTTATCCGACGGCCGACAGTGGACCTAGCAATTGGACTGCAAAGGACAACATACCTGTTACTTTTGTTACGCAGTAATGAATTCCTTTGTTTTTGTTATTTGTAATAAACAATAAACTGAAACTTTATGGCCCGGTGTCTTACCCGGGGCACCGTGGGCTTCATTTGTGAGGGCTTATTAACTGTCATTTCCATATATCATGAATAAAGACCTTGGACGTTTTTTCGCATTTCAAATCTTGTGCTCCCTTTCTTTCTTTCTTTCTTTCTTTATATATTGCAAAACAGCTATATTTACACACACTCACCTATATAGGTTTCAATCCACTCTGGATCTCACTGGTAACGACTCTACTACTGCCATTTATGACTTCGAAAATCCGATCAACTTAGCCGAAGACGAAGGTGAAGATGATTGCGAAGTGCCTGGTGAGCTTGCAAGACTGTTACTCCAGGAAGAGAGGGCAATTCAACCACATGAAGAGCCAGTGGAAACGATAAATCTGGGTACTGAGACAGATAGAAAGGAAGTTAAGATTGGTGCCAATCTAGAGCTCAGCATAAAACAACGGTTGATTCAGATGTTGCATGATTATGTGGAGATCTTTGCCTGGTCCTACGAAGACATGCCTGGGTTGGATACCGACATTTTGGTCCATCATTTGCCTACTAAGGAAGACTGCCCTTCGGTTAAGAAAAAGGTCCGCCGTATGCGTCCAGAGATGTCCGAGAAGATCAAAGCTGAGGTTATGAAGCAATTTGATGCCTGGTTTCTAGCAGTGACTTCTTACCCTCAGTGGGTTGCTAATGTGGTGCCGGTACCGAAGAAAGACGGTAAGGTCAGAATGTGTGTTGATTACAGGGATCTGAACAGGGCCAGCCCCAAGGATGACTTCCCCTTACCTCACATTGACGTTCTGGTTGACAATACTGCTCAGCACAAGGTGTTCTCTTTCATGGATGGTTTTTCAGGGTATAATCAGATTAAGATGGCTCCTGAAGATATGGAAAAGACTACCTTTGTTACTCAGTGGGGCACCTTCTGCTACAAGGTCATGCCATTCGGGTTGAAAAATGCTGGGGCAACCTACCAACGTGCCATGGTTGCTTTATTTCATGACATGATCCATCATGAGATTGAAGTGTATGTCGACGACATGATTGCAAGGTCCCAAACTGAGGAGGAACACCTTGATCATTTGCAGAAGTTGTTTGACCGTCTGAAGTTATACAAACTGAGGTTGAACCCGAACAAGTGCACCTTCGGGGTAAGATCTGGAAAGTTGCTAGGCTTCGTTGTAAGCGACAAGGGTATTCAAGTGGACCCTGCCAAGGTTAAGGCTATTCAAGAGATGCCAGTCCCTAAGACAGAGAAACAAGTCAGAGGCTTCCTAGGACGTCTGAATTACATTGCTCGATTCATCTCAAATCTGACTGCTACCTGTGAACCAATATTCAAGCTGCTGAAGAAAGATCAGGTGGTACGTTGGAATGATGAATGTCAGGCCGCTTTTGACAGAATCAAAGAGTATCTCCAAGAACCACCCATCCTTATGCCACTGGTTGAAGGGAGACCTCTAATATTATACCTGACAGTACTTGACAGCTCAATGGGGTGTGTGCTGGGGCAGCATGACGAGTCTGGCTGAAAAGAGCACGCCATTTATTACCTTAGCAAAAAGTTTACCGACTGTGAGACCCGATACTCACTGCTCGAGAAAACTTGTTGCGCTTTGGTATGGGCTGCTCGCCGGCTGAGACAGTATATGCTGACTCACACTACCTTGTTGATCTCAAAGATGGATCCAATAAAGTACATATTCGAAAAGCCTGCTCTGTCTGGGAGAATAGCAAGATGGCAAATGATCTTGACAGAATACGACATCCAGTACACGACTCAGAAAGCTATCAAGGAAAGTGTATTAGCAGACCACTTGGCACACCAGGCAGTAGACGACTACCAGTCAATGAACTTCGAGTTTCCAGACGAGAACATCATGATAGTAACTGATTGTGAAGTACCTGGACTGGATGAAGGACCTGAGGAATGATCCCGATGGTCTATGCACTTTGACGGAGCCTCCAATGCTTTGGGTAATGGTATCGGCGCTGTGATCATATCCCCTCAAGGCACTCATACTCCACTCACTGCCCGGCTATGTTTCAACTGCACCAACAATATGGCGGAGTATGAGGCGTGCATCATGGGTCTTCAAGCTGCGATTGACTTAAGGATCAAGTTTCTGAGTGTTTTCGGAGATTCCGCTCTCGTGATCAATCAGATCAAAGGAGAGTGGGATACGAAACATCCGAATCTTATTCCTTACAGAGAATGTGTGTTGACATTGATCCCCCATTTCACAGAGATAACTTTTGAACATTTCCCAAGAGAGGAGAATCAGTTGGCGGACGCGCTAGCTACGATGTCTTCTATGTTCAAAGTCAAATGGGACAATGAGGCTCCCCGGGTCATTATCTGGAAAATGGACGAACCGGCATACTGTTGTGATCTTGAGGCTAAGGTAGTAACTGAAAAACCTTGGTACCATGAGGTGAAGAGATACTTGGAAGCTCAGGAATACCCTGAAGGTGCATCTGTCAACGACAAGAAGTTTCTGAGAAGGTTCGCAGCAAAGTTCTTCCTCAGCAATGGCATCCTGTACAAGCGAAACCATGATTCGACCTTACTGCGCTGTATGGATAAGACTGAAGCAGAAAGGATCATGGCGGAGCTGCATGAAGGTACCTTCGGAACACATTCTAGTGGACACACTATGGCAAAGAAGATCCTTCGGGCAGGATATTTCTGGTCCACAATGGAAGCTGACTGTTACCAACATTCTCGGACATGTTACAAATGCCAGATTTACGCAGACAAGGTGCACGTTCCTCCAGTTCCTCTGAATGTCTTGACTGCACCTTGGCCTTTTGCAATGTGGGGCATAGATATGATCGGCGAGATTAAACCTACAGCATCCAACGGGCATCGCTTCATCCTGGTGGCGATTGATTACTTTACGAAGTGGGTTGAAGTAGCTTCCTACGCCACAGTAACCAAGAATGTTGTGGCACGGTTCATTCGGCATAACCTGATCTGTCGATACGGCGTCCCAGAAAGAATTATTACAGACAACGGTACCAATCTTAACAACAAGATGATCACTGAGCTCTGCAAGCAATTTAAAATACAGCACCACAACTCTTCTCCTTACCGGCCGAAGATGAATGGGGCTGTAGAAGCAGCGAATAAGAATATCAAGAAAATTGTGCAGAAGATGACAGTGACCTACAAAGATTGGCACGAGATGTTACCGTTTTCTCTACATGGGTACCGTACCTCAGCAAGGACGTCAACCGGGGCAACTCCTTTTTCTTTGGTCTACGGCATGGAGGCAGTCTTACCGATCGAAGTGCAGATACCCTCTCTCCGGATAATGAAGGATGCAGATCTGAATGAAGATGATTGGATCCAGACACGACTTGATCAACTAAATCTAATCGACGAAAAGAGACTCGCTGCTATTTGTCATGGTCAGACGTATCAAAAACGGATGATCAGGGCATTTAACAAAAAAGTCAGACCACAAGAGTATCAAGTTGGGGATCTGGTAATCAAACGCATCATTCTTCCTCAGAGTGATCCCAGGGGCAAATGGACCCCTACGTACGAAGGGCCATTTATGGTTAAACATGTGTTCTCAGAAGGAGCCATGATTCTGACCACCATGGATGGTGACGACCTTCCTCACCCCGCCAATGCAGACATAGTAAAAAGATACTACGCATGATAAAAGACCCGCTAGGTTGACATACCTAGGCAAAAATTAGGGCTTCCCGGTGAACCAAAAGGGTTCGGGAAAAATGAGGGATGAAATGAAAAAATCTGTACACCCGGCAAGTCGAAAACCTGGAAAGGCGGCTTGGGAAAAAATGGGTATCCCGGTGGACCGAAAACCCGAAAGGGCGGTCCAGGCAAAAGTTAAGGATTAAAGCGTAATACTATGTCTCATTGGATCACCTTGCATCCAGAATCCGGTATCAACATCAAGTTCAAACGGCATCGATCGATCAACTTCATCGTCAACTGAGCAGCAAAGTGATGAGACGCTCGAAGATATAAAGGTGATAGCAGAGTTGGAACCCAGTGGGATTATTCTTTTCACACAGTTGTTTTGTTTTCCCTTTTTCACAAAATTGTATAAACTCTTTTATTCGGCGGTGTTCTCCTACTAGGACGTCAGCCTCTTGTACATAAAACGCCTATTTACAGGCAAATTCAAAAATCAATATAAATTCACTTTTCAGTTAAAATTGCCAATTGTTTTTCCTTTTCTGTTTTGTTTTGCGAAGAACGTCCAAGGTTCAATTTATGATATATGCATTTGACACTAATTGCTAACTCATAAATATTTGCATACGAAACAAAGGATTAATTACAGGTAACATTAGAAACAGGGGCAATAATGAGTTGTCTAAGCGATCTAATTGTTCTGCCCACCAAGGTACCAAGGTAGGTTCAGCTGAAGAACATAACCAAGATATCTTAAGTCCCCAGAGAGTGAGCCAGCAAGTCAATGCACTCTCCCCAAGCAGAGTTATCCTGTCAGCCTTAAGGAAGTTGGGTATCCTCCAGCAGATCTCAACATTCCCCGGCACAATATACGAACATTCCTAACAAGCATCCCCGGCAGTCTTGATCTAAGATTGTTCCCCGGCAGTATATCAGACATTCAGTGGAGCCACCTCCCCAATATATCTAAAAAATTTCCCCAGGAGAGTCCAGTCTGAAGTTCCCCCATGAAAATGGAATCCATCTCCCCAGCAGTAAGCTTATCCCCAGTAGATTCTGGAAGCTTACCCCCCTGCAAAGCATGAACGCGTCTCCCGGCTTTATTCAAAGGTTATTTCCCCACGAGGATATAACTGGGTTATCCTCAGCCAAAAGCCACAGAAAGATCGTCCTTGGCGAAGTCTTTTTATCCCCAGCGGAGTCTATTAAAACTTCCAACATAACAACGGTATCCCCATCGAAGTTATCATCAACATCTCAACAGAGTACCTCTCTTCCCACAGAGTATTGTTCCCCAGCAAGATCGCTAGAATAATTTTCCCCCGCAGATTAAATTCCAAGTTTATTCCCCCAACGGAGTCATCTTCTCCTACCGGCATCCTTACAACCATCCTCCCCAGTGGAAACAAAGAATGTTATTCTTCAACATCAGCCCAAGATTCAATTTCCTGGCACCCGTCAAAGATTTATCTTCCTAGACAAAAATAAACATACATTCATAAACATCGCATTTCCATACACTATAGCATGCACATACGCATCATGAACATACAATCTCATTTATTCTGAGAACATCTCGCATGTCATACATCATGACATTGCACGCAACTAACGTTTTGTCTTTTCAAGACAAAGGTTAATACAAAGATGATTATCATCAATGGTCGCAACTAAAGATCTGATTCTTGTATCTTGCCAGGGTGTATCTGTTGACGACTGATTCCATACCCGATTCCTGTATCTTGCCAGGGTGCGTCTGAAGAGTTTGAGGATCTGATTCCTGTATCTTGCCAGGGTGTATCTGTTGACGACTAACATTACCAGACCTGATTCCTGTATCTTGCCAGGGTGCGTCTGAAGAGCTTGAGGATCCGATTCCTGTATCTTTCCAGGGTGTATCTGTTGACGACTAGCATTACCAGGCCCGATTCCTGTATCTTTCCAGGTTGCGTCTGAAGAGTTTGAGGATCCGATTCCTGTATCTTGCCAGGGTGTATCTGTTGACAACTAGCATTACCAGACCCGATTCCTGTATCTTGCCAGGGTGCGTCTGAAGAGTTTGAGGATCCGATTCCTGTATCTTGCCAGGGTGTATCTGTTGACGACTAGCATTACCAGACCCGATTCCTGTATCTTGCCAGGGTGCGTCTGAAGAGTTTGAGGATCCAATTCCTGTATCTTTCCAGGGTGTATCTGTTGACGACTAATATTACCAGACCCGATTCCTGTATCTTGCCAGGGTGTGTCTGAAGGGTTCGAAGATCCGATTCCTGTATCTTGCCAGTGTGTATCTGTTGACGACTAGCATTACCATACCCGATTCCTGTATCTTGCCAGGGTGCGTCTGAAGAGTTTGAGGATCCGATTCCTATATCTTGCCAGGGTGTATCTGTTGACGACTAGCATTACCAGACCCGATTCCTGTATCTTGCCAGGGTGCGTCTGAAGAGTTTGAGGATCCGATTCCTGTATCTTGCCAGGGTGTATCTGTTGACGACTAGCATTACCAGACCCGATTGCTATATCTTGCCAGGGTGCGTCTGAAGAGTTTGAGGATCCGATTCCTGTATCTTGCCAGGGTGTATCTGTTGACGACTAACATTACCAGACCCGATTCCTGTATCTTGCCAGGGTGCGTCTGAAGAGTTCGAAGATCTGATTCCTGTATCTTGCCAGGGTGTATCTGTTGACGACTATATTCTCCGGACTCGATTCCTGTATCTCGCCAGGGCACGTCTGAAGAGTTTAAAGATTCGATACCTGTATCCAGCCAGGGCACATCTACGCAAAGAGCTTGAAGGCCAACTCCTGTAACAGGCCAGGTAATTATTTTTTCTTTCTCAGGTACGCAAGTTCTCGCTAAGGAATCTCTTATGCGATCGACGACCTCCCGATGGCATCTATAAGCCCATCTCTCCACATACCAACAGTCTCCAAATGGCATCTATAAGCCCATTCCCGATAAAGTTCAGCCACACTTCCAGATGGCATCTATAAGCCCATCTTCTTATCCATCAATCTCCAAATGGCATCTGTAAGCCCATTCCCACCATCATACTGCTGACACTCTACTATGTGAGTGCAAATTTCTGGGCACTCTAGTGTTCAATCATCTTCCACCTTCGGATTACAAAAGGCACGCCAGCCAATCTACATCCTCAGGTCTAAGAAGATTGAACAGGGGCAACTGTTGTACCCCAAAATTTGCCCTCCCATATCCTTCAAGATTTGCCAAGATCATGCTTCAAAATCTCCCAAGGGTGGCACAATCCAATGGTCTCCTAACACAGTCAAAACTAGGGTTTTGGTTATGACAAAGAAGTTGAGGTTTCCAAGGGTCCAATCAAGTCCCATATGCTCATATACATTGTCAAGCACCTACATGCCAAGTTTCAAAGCTCACAAGGTCAAGTTGCACAGTCAAAAACCCTAATTGCTTCACAATCAACTGCAGGGGCAAAATGGTCATTTGACAGTCAAAAGTCAAAATTTTTGGTCAACATCTTATTTTGAAGCCACAAACATCATTTGATCAATTCTTGATCATGATTCTCAAAGCATGGCTCAAAAAGTCTCAAGATGCAAAAGTTTCTATTTTTGGACAGTTGAAAAAGTCAACTGCAAATTGACCAAGGCATAACTTCAACATGGTTTATCAAAAAAATTCCATCCAAAGCTCATTTTGAAGAGAATGACATTTCCTACAACTCATCTTCACACTTCAAGTCCAAGAAATGCTCTCACAAAAAGTTATCAATCTCAACATTATAGGTCATTTTCAAAAGTCAACAAAAAGGCACTTTAAGTCAAAGACCATAACTTGAGATTGGTAAATAAAAATGGCATGGGACCAAAGGCATTGGTTATAGGACTTCAATACCTTACCAAAATGTCCAAGAACATGATCAAAGCTTAAAAATTGAGCAAGATATGCCTTGTGGAAGTTGGGAAAGTTTTAGGAATTTTGAAAAGTCAACTTTGCATAAAAGGCTTCAAAAATGCTAATGGGCCTCAATTTCTTCCATGAATCATTACCCAAAGGCTATGCACGACCCATTAAGCTAAAAGGGAGTTATTTTCTTATTTTTAATTAATTAATTGAATTTTTAATCTTATTAATCCATTTAATTAAAATTAATTATGAGAAAAATACTAAACCATGTTTTTCAAATCTTTTTGTGCAGCCAATTCACTCTTTATGAATCAAATATTTCGTGCATCACTCAAAAGGAAAGATTCTATGCAATTGGAAATAGTTTCATGGCAAAAAGATTGAAATTGATCTCATTGAAAATCAAATCTCCAAATCATCAATGCATGGATTATGGGCTGCTTTTTCTAACCTAATTCTATTCAGTTACATATACAAAGATAACCCTAATGCTCACAGACACAAGAAGCTGCGCAGAGAACCAATAACAACATTGCATTTTTTGACAAAAAGTTGAAAACTGTTTTGGTATCTAGAGGACAATTCAGGGCTTGAAAAGCATTCCAAAAGCTTGCCAAGACATTCAGGAAACGATTCCAATCAAAACCACGCCTCCATACTCAAGGAATTGGTAGAATAAAGTCTGACTTTTCATCAAAATTTTCATAATCGTGTTTCACTTTTCATGCATGATTCCTGTTTTTTAATGGTTGGTTTATATTAATATGAATATTCTGAAACTATTGGTGCCCTCTAATTGAACTAACAGTGCCTGTATCCAAAGTTGCCATTGACATTCGCTAGGGTTTCAGAGCTCCAGATTTGGGGGTTTACACATGTGGAAAAATTAGGTCTTAAAACCTATGCCAGTGGAATCAGGACATCCAGACGAAGCCAATCCCCACCTCGCGCCCTTTTTATATTTGACTATCACCTAATCGTTATTTTTGCAGGTCTGGTTTAGTGGGGGTTTAAAACCCCCGCTATTTGCTTTTGTTTACAGAAAAAAAAGGAAGAAGACGCTGAGTTGTTGGAACGTGAGTGGATGGTTTGAATGATTGGCGCGTTTTTTAATTGTCCAGCGTGATACTCTTTGTTCACATATATTAATCATGTTCCACTAAACTAACAAAGAAACGCGCTAGTTCAACTGGTTGGTGAGTTGTCATGCAGGTACTGGGACCTGGGTTCGATTCCCAGGTCCCCCATATTTCTCAATAATTTTTGTTGTAATGTATTCAGGTATTATTTCTCTCCAGTGGTCCACCATATGCCCAACGCCTGTGCCTGCCAAGTGTCCCAGGGGATCAATCTGATGGCCATCACATGAATTCCACCATGCGCGCTAGTCAATTGATGCACACACAACCACAAAAAGTCAAAAAGGGCTTGGGATTGCAGTGGGCCAAATTGCTCAATAAACCTCCAAAATTAGGTCTGAATACCCCAATGGTTTGCACATTTTTGTCACTTATTTTATTTGATTTTCTTTCTTAAATTCTTTTAATTATTTTCTTTAATCTACCAAAATTAATTTTCATAATAAAATAAAACCAGAAAAATCAAAACTAAAAAATATGTTTATTTAATAATTTGTTCATTAATATTTTTGTAAAGAAATTTTTAATAATCAATTTAGTAAAATTAGGTTTAAATTTTAATTTTTTTTCTTAAATAACTAAAATATGTAGAAATTAGTTTTTTTAGCATTTTTATTCTTTTTGCTTAATAAATAATTTTCTTATTACCATTATTATTAATTATTAATTATTTTGTAAATACCCATGTAATTAAATAATTAGTATAAATTAGGTTAAAACTTTAATCTTTTTTCTTTAATAACTAAAAATATTTAGACTTAGGGTTTCTTTTAATTTTAATTTTCTTTATTTCATAAATACCAAAAACCATAAAAAACATTTCTGTTCTTTATTAAATAATTAATTAATTTTTTTAATTTCATTTAATTTCTTTAAAGGGTCCAACGCCCTCGAACATTCGATTCTAATTTATTTTCGCGCGTTTGTCCTTATTTTTTGTTTCAAATATCATGTAATTGTTCAAGCTTTGTAATAGTAATTAGGAACTTATTTATTTTCCGCATTTTATTAAAAAACGGGTCGTTGTTAATTTGGCGATGTATAGACCTGCGCCTTGTAATAGCGTAGGACCTTTATTTTCCGCACTTTAATTTCCGCACCCTTAAAATTGCTTAACTTTGCATGAAAGAATGAATGGTCCAAATAAAAGCAAGCGTAGATCACTATAATGCATGACAAGATAAAACATAACTGAAAACAATACACAAATTCACACACCACTCTTAGGGTACGCCTCACTGTTGCCTTGCCCCTCGAAACGTGGTCGTCGAGTATAGGACATTTTAGTAAGTCCTTATGTCCATGAACATGGCATAAGGGTAGCTTCTAAGGTGTCCTACTATTGCTCCGGTGACCACACTGTCCCTAACCCTCGAATTGACCCGAACACCTCCAACGGTGGTGCTACCTACCTCTCAATGGTGGGATGGCACTACCTTAAGGACATTTACACAGCCTAATTCCTTAGGGTAGGTAGATGACTCGTAGATACTTGCTCTAATTCAAAACAAATCAAAACTCTTTTCACACCGACACTTTTTCAAAAAAGCTTTCAAAACAATTTTTCAAACACTCTTGAGGACTGATACAAGAGTCGATCTAAAATCTTCAAACAAAACTTTTTCAAACTCACTCACAATTGAAAAGCAAACATTTTGAAAACACAAATGAGCAAGTATCTAAGAGCCCATGGATAACCATGGATAGAAAGGGTACTAACACCTTCCCTTTCTATAAATCTACCTCCCGAACCGAGAACTATTCTCATAAGGAATTTTGCTGTGCTTTTGTCCTATCCATGTTGGAGAAAATAAAAGACGGTGGCGAATCTTGCTTCCGCGACATTTCGCGAACCAGCGTTAAACAGTCAGTTCCAGATCCACGGATCACAGCCCCCTTGGGTAATACATTCAAAGAAGAACCAATGTCGACTAGTACATCTGCTAAGGTAGTCCCCTTGCACTCGACAGAAACATGTAGAGCTTTATTGTGATTCTTCCCAAGAGGTGTTAAGTCAGCATCTGAAAATTCCAAGCCATTAACAGCTGTCAGGCTAGCCACACAATTCTCAAATTGGTCCGTTGTTGTCTCCTGGGGGACATGAGCCTTTTTTAGGAACTTGATTAACGTCTGAGCATGGGCATCAGAATAAAGCAGCAATGACAACATTGAAATCTTAGAAGGGGTTTTCCCTAACTGTTCCACAATCTTTAAGTCTCTTCTTTTGATGATCTTCAAAATCTTGGCCATCTCGCGAGTGGAGGGTTCTCCATCAGCTATGTCCTTGGAGGGTACTTCAATCACATCAGGCTCAACAACCTTCTCCTTCCCTCTTGTATTAGTACTTGGCTTGGCAGCAGTAATGCGGATGGGCGTCCTTGTAACAACTGGTGGTGAGATATTGGGTGAAAATATTATCCCAGTTCTAGTTACTTTGCTTGAACCAACTATGTTACTAACATCGTCATCTTTTCCTTCTTCGATCCACGCGTCTTGTTTAATCCCGTGATAGAACACTTTAACACCATAATTCCATGGCACCTCTTTGTTTGAAGAGTAGGGAATCGTTCCGGGATTGGTAATTATTAAGGGAGCAATTGTGGGTTCATTTGAAATCCTAATAGGACCTTTAGAAGTGATCCTAAAAGGCTTGTTTGAGATGGTAATAATGGAAAGGTCTTCACATTTGTTAGTCAAACTTTTGGCAAGTGGGGTCTTTTCTAATAGAATTTCATGGATATCCATCATGCGTTGTATGCCTTTCTTCAGCCCTTCACATCCATTGTGTTGTCTTGTACATCACACACAGTCCTTTACGCAACCATGGAAAATCCCGACTTTCAATAGATTGTTTTTGATTATATTCATCGGAGTAGTCAATTCTTTAATAGAGGCAACAAAATTCGTATCTTCAAAAACATTAACACTCTTGTCATGATTCGGCATTGGAGAGGTAATTACATTTGGCGTTGGAGGAGGATCAAAATTTAATAGTCTTGTTGTCAATCAAATCCTAGATTTTGGTCTTCAAGGCCCAACATTGGTCAGTCTCGTGCCCGGGGCTGTTGGAGTGGTAAGCACACTTAGCGTTCGGATTATACTTTGGTGACGAGGTATCAGGGTTGGCGGGAGGATCGCGCAATGTCACTAAATTAACCTTGAACAAATGTTGTAAGGCTTGATACAATGACATGCCTAACCTCGTAAAATGTCTTCTTGGAGTTTCAAAATGTTGATGATTTGCAGATGGTCTTGGAGTAGGAGTTGGATTGGAGATTCTGACAACATTGACAGACGGGTGATCATTCTCTTGGTACGGGCCCTTGCCTCGTACACATCATTGACTTCCTTTTTTGAAGAAAAAGGTTTCTTGATAGGATTGGAAGTGGAGGTAGACGCCACAGAGATCTTCCCACTTTTGATGCCACTTTCAACTCTTTCGCCGGTTAAGATCAATTTGGTGAAACCAGAATAAGAGCATCCAACCAAAAGATTAAATAAAGGACCAGATAAAGTGCCCATGAACATGTCGATATGCTCCCTATCAGTCAAAAGCGATTGGACCCTACTAGCAAGGTCTCTCCACTTTTGCGCATATTCCTTAAATCCTTCATTCTTCCCCATCGTCATATCTTGCAACTAAACCCTCGTTGGCACCAAGTCGGTGTTGTACTGATACTGATGGTCGAAGGCAGTAGCTAAATCCTCCCAAGTATTGATACGAGAACCTTCTAACTGATAAAACTATTCAAGTTGCGTTCCAGCCAAGCTCTCTTGGAAGAAGTGAACCCAGAGCTTCTTATCAGCGGTGTGCGGCTGTATCTTGCGCACAGAAGACTTCAAATGGAGTTTTGGATAAGAAACTCCATCGTACTTTGCAAAGACTGTATTTTGAATTTGTGGGGGATGATTACCCCAGAGATCAAACCCAAATCATCAAAATCTAAACCGGGGACGGCCTGGATCTCAACAGCTTTCAATCTGTCCTATAACTGCTTGTATTTGATATCAGCGGGTGGATATTGCTCATCGAAATAATCATCATCATATACCTGATCATTGACACAGTGAGTCTGAGTACTCTTGGCCTCACGGATCTGGTTCTCGTCCTCTTCAGATGAGTCTCCTCCTACTGGGATTTGACGGACTATTTCCTTGAACCTTCTACCCATGTTGAGTAGAGCTTTCTTCTTTCGCTTCTTCTTAACATCCAGCAAAGCAATCATATCTTACTTCCCCTTGGCTAGGGCTAGTAGAGTCTCCTGAAACTGAGAATTTTGAGCTTGGAGATCCTTCACAGTTTTCTCTAGATCCATCTTGCTGAAATAAACAGCATAGAGATAAGGAAACCTATTATGCGAAAACCTGTCATGTTATGATGCATGAATATGCATATGCAAATGATTTCAAGGATTAATGAGATTTAAATTTGTATAGACAAAAAAGTGAACAAACGTTAATTTTCATTAAACAAAACAAGAAAGATTACATCATGCCTCTTGGGCTTACAAAATAACTTTCTAAGATAAAAAGACTGAATGCGTCCTCTTCGGTGCGAGATAAGCGTTCACACTTTGCTCTTCTTGTAGTTGCTTCATAAGCTCCAAGACCCTCTTCTCACTAGCATAGAATTGAGCTTCGAAAGTATCTCTTTCTTCCTTAAGCTGAATCCAACCTTTTTTCAAGTCTTCGAGAGAGGTAGGCATGTTGGGATGAAGGATGGTGTACGTGATATCTGCTTCGACCACAAGCTCCATGATGACTGGTAAGATGTAGGGATAAGGCATCACAAGTTTCTGAGTACGAGCTCACACCCATTTAAGGTAAGGCTCAAGGGGAATGGAGTTCTTATGTCCTAATGTCTTGCTATCCACCATGTTCAACATCCTCCAACCTCGGATAAACCTCTAGCGGTAACCTTGATCGTCATTCTCGTAGTCAAATACCACTCCTTGGATAAGCATCTCGTGGGGACCATCCCTCAGGGTGCACCCAAACTGTCGTAGGGCTAAGCAGGTGTTGTAAGTGATACCTCCTCTAATGCCAAGCAAGGGGACATTAGGGAATTCTCCATAAAGGTCGATGATAGTAATGTTCTCCAAGGAGCGAGAACACCAATGAATGTCTAAATATTTGAGCGTCATCAACCTATGTGACCACCTTGAACCTTGCTCGTTCTTCAATACAGATTGGGGGAGATGCAAAATACACCATCTTGCCAAAAGGGGAGTATAATACATAAGGATACCTCTTTTACTCACAGTGCGAGAGTGAAAATAATGTAGGATGTCTCCTAACAAAGTAGGCACCGGGTTACGAGACATGAAGATTTTTACGGCGTTTACATCTATGAGTTGGTCAGATTTGGGAACAAAACCATCCCATAGATGAGAAGGGCCACAATTTCCTCAAAAGCTTGCAAGTCCAAGGACTTCCAACAATCTTGAGCTTTCTCAAACAGGAATTTGGCCAAGAAACCTTTGACACCACTCCTTGTTTCCCAATTAGTTGTGACATCAGATTGTTGCAAGTGTATGGCTTGAGCAATCTCTTCTGCCTTTGGATCTCTTTCCATACCGTTGAAATGTAGTTGATTGAGAATGGGGATCCTCAAGAGTTGGGAGAATTATTCTAAAGTTGGCACAAGTTGATAGTCGGGAAAAGTGAAGCAATGGTGTAGAGGATCAAAAATTGGAAAAGCACCTTCATCATATCTTCATCAGTGTTGGAGGTAACCAAGTTTCGTAGGCGACTGTGATCGGTGGAAATAGAACTGACTGTTTTGAAATGCTGGTTCGCGAAATGTCGCAGTAAGCAAGAGTCGCCACCTTCTTTTATGTTCTCCAACATGGAAAGGACAAAAGCACAGTAAAATTCCTTCTTTGAGAATGTTTCTCGGTTCGGGAGGTAGATTTATAGAAAGGGAAGGTGTTAGCACCCTTTCTATCCATGGTTATCCACGGGCTCTTAGGTACTTGCTCTTATGTTTTCAAAAAGATGTTTGCTTTTCAAGTGTGTGTGGGTTTTGAAAAAGTTTCGTTTAAAAAATTTCTAAGTAACTCTTGTATCTGTCCTCAAGAGTGTATGAAAAATTTGTTTGAAAACCTTTTTGAAAGTGTCAGTGTGAAAAGATGTTTTGTTTGTTTGAAAGAGAGCAAGTACCCATGAGATCTACCTACTCTAAGGAATTAGGCTGTGTAAGAGTCCTTTAGACAGTACTATCCCACTATTGAGAAGTAGGTAGCACCATCGTTGGAGTTATTCGGGTCAATTCGATTATAGGGACAGTATGGTCACCGAAGCAATAGTAGGACACCTTAGAAGTAACCCTAATGTCCTAAATCCTTTTTTTATCTGAGGCAACCATTTCGAGGCAACAGGATCTTTAGACAGGAGGGCGACCTCTAAGACACCCTATACTTGACGACCACGTTCGAGGCAACCAGTGAGGCATACCCTAGGAGTGGCATGTGCATGTGTGTTCAATTCAGTTTATGTTTATCTTTGATCATGCATTTGTGAGCTACGAGTTATTTTTAATTTTCATACAAGTCTTGTCATGCATAGTTAACAGTTAATAATTTGCGGAAAGTAAATTGCGGGAAATTAAATCTAAGCTATTACAAGGCGTCGGGTATTTACATCGCCAAAAACAACCCTTGAAATTAAAATGCGGAAAGTAAAATAAAAGCGGTAAATAATTAAAGTCCTAATTAAAAACTATTACATTCCGGGAAACAGATACAATAATATGATAAAATGGATCGCGTGCGAGAAATTAAATCGGATGCGAGTTTTTTGGGTTTTGACTCTTTTTTGAAAGAAAGTGATTTTTTTGGTTATTTTTGAATTAAATGGAATTAAATTAAATGAACAATTGAATTAAATTAAATAATGAAAATATTTTTGGATTTTTGAGTTTTTTAAAGAAATAAAATAAATTGAATTAATGCTAAAAAAAACCTAATATTCTAAATTGATTTTAAATATTGCAAAAAATATTAAAAGTTAAATCTAATTAAAGCTAAATTGATTAAATTAATTTATTTACAAAAATAAAAGTGATAAAGTTAATTTTAATAAATAAAATATTTTTTTTATTTTTGATTTTATTAGGAAAAAATGTTAATTGGTTAGTGATTAATAAAAATAATAACGATTAATTAATTAAAGGAACATAATACAAATAGAGAGAGAGTTTAGGAGTATACGAGCCTGATTGGAGGGGTGAAACAGTTATTGGCGTCATGTGTAAACTGTTTTGTTTTGGCCATTTATGTTTTGACTTTTGGCCATTTGTGTTCTGCCTTCAACGTTCCTTAACCTTCTCAGGATGTTTGTTTCGCCATGTATTTGTGTCATGTGTAAGCTGTTCTGTTTTAGCCATTTGCCTTTTGGCCATTTGTGTTTTGGCCTCAACGTTCCTTAATGAACCTGCATGGGATCCTGTCTAAAATCTGCAGTGTTGAATCTCATGAACACATTAAATAAAATCATAAAATGCAAATAAAACCAATATATGAAGAAATTTAATGTTTAGGCACAATATGACATGTATGAATGATTATACCCTTGTGATCATGGAGATCAAATCAATCTTACCCTTACTGGAAAAGTAGTGACATGAATGCTTTTATGCCCTTTTGATCATGGAGATCAAGTCAGCCTTACCCTTACTGAAGAAGTAGTGAGATGTTGGTTTGTAACTGAGATGGCTTGTTTGTAGTGAGAGAGGGATTTGTAATAAGAATTTCAAGGTTTTAGGGTTCTTGAAAGAATTTGATATTCTGATAGCGTTGTGGCAAGGTTTTTTTCCTCTCTTTTCCTCTGGTTTGTGTGAAAAGAATGTGATTATATAATGGAAATTAAGGTAAATAAAATGGGCTTTGAATGTGCAATTGGGCCTCCAGTTCACTTGAGTTCGTCACTTTCCAGGCTAAATCGCAGGGACTTAAGTGCAATTTTTGAAGTTGAAATGTGAAAACAAAATGTAGCTGATATCGAGAACTAACTCCTGTCTGAAAATCGGCTCAATCGGATAAACGGTGAATTAGTTATGAATTTTTGAAGTTTCAGCTCAGACAAACTTATTTTGGGCTCCAGTGTCGACTCTGACACGTTCTTCAATAAAAAACTGGTATTGATCGGAGCATAATCCGGTCTCGACTTTTGAAGTAAAGTTGTAGATCTATGAGTCAGTGACCTTGTGTAAAAATATGAGTCCAATCCGATAAAAATTGACCGAGTTATGAATTTTCGAAGTTTTGGCCCAGATGAAATAATATTCAGCATTCAGGAGCAAAAAATGAAGGCCTTTTGAATACCGTTTGAACTTAATACCTTCTGTAAAAATGTAGCCAACTCAATTTGTAAAATTTTGGCACCAGAACCAGCTCAATATGATGAAAATCTACCAAGTTATGATTTTCTGAACATGACGCAAATAAACTTCTGTCACAAATTTTTTGTACGAAAATACTTGATAAATCCATATTTTTGAAAACTTTCTGATCGAAATTGGCTTCTAGCCGTGAGAGATGAAAACATAGATAATGTCAAGACGGAATTTTGGCCACCGGAACGGGTTCAAAACGAGTCACGATCTTCAAGTTATGAATTTTTTAGCGCGTAAAAACTGCACTTTCAGCATACTTTTTCACCATATTTCTTCAAGAAAATTCACACATTCAGATACCTTCTTTAAAGAATTGACTCTTGAGCCGAACCTGAATTTGAGAATACGTTATCAGAGATATCTTGGCGAAGGAACACCTGAATATGACGCGTCGGGTTGGACTTGTGAATTTTTCTTGAAATGTTTTGAGAAATATGGGAGGGCAAATTTTGGGGTACAACAGCGACCATGTCTTTTAGTAAATGGAGAATTTTCAGGAATCCTTGATTATATCTCTTTAAGTTGAGGATGGATCCTTACGAGATTGAATTGAATGGTTTTCCTGCGAATAGAATCCATGTCCTACAAAACAGAACAAAGATAAATCCCAAGATCCTTGAAATGGTTAGTGAAAATGAGTATGATGTTATGATGTTATGTACAACTATATATATATATATATATATATATATATATATATATATATATATATATATATATATATATATATATATATATATATATATATATATATATATATACAAACAAAGCAAATAAGTCCTTAGGTTTAGGCTTGCATAGAGTCTCATAGGTAAGTACCCTCTTGAAGTTTAGTTGGCTCAAACCTGTCCTAGCAATAGTAACCGTGTTCTAAAGGAGCTCAATATCACTGGTTTGTTTCCTTGAGCATTGTTTCAGCGCAAGCCTCTTTAATTGCGACCGAAATATCCTAAAAAACCAAACCGAAATATCCTTGTGTTTTGAAAGTTTGTTTTTGAAAGTGTATGGTGTTTTGTTTTGAAATTAGCAAGGATGTTTTATTTTTAAATTGAGCAAGTAACTAGGAGCATTCTACCTACTTAAAAGTCTTTCATGTTCATTTCCTTTTTCCTTTGACATTGTTATCTTACCATTGACTTGGTAACTAACCCTATCTTTGGATGTAAAAGGGATGGGCAAGGGTCATCGTATAGCCATGATTAGCAATATTGTAAGATATCTTAGCATTTTCTTTAGGGACTAAGATCATTTTGAAAGACAACATGGATAGCATCATCGAGGGACTATGATCTTGTATTTCAATTATTTTTGCTAAGACATCCCACATGCATAACATGACCATTTTTTAGGCAACAAGTGGAGTTAACCTTAACAGTGCATGTGTGAATAGTGTGTTTGATTTGCATGCATTGTTTTTGTCTTTGATTAGGGTTTTCTATTGATTGGTTTTAGTCTTTCCATACAAAAACCTAATTACTAGCATTTGTATTTGAAAGCGTTAAATTGCGGAAAATAAAGTCTTACGCTATTACATCATTTGGGGATGGGGGTACAAATTACAAATGGGGATAAAATAGGAACTTAAATATTACAACAGTATCGAATAACAATGAAAGAAATGTGAAAACAGTGTAAAAAGAACATAAAATTGCATTTTGAACTATTATGTATCGACACAAGCTCCTGTGCATCGATACATAACTTTTCTTGCCCCTGTATTGCCAAATCAACTCAGTATGATTCGATACATAATGGTATGTGTCAACTCATACACTGCATGTGTCGATTCATACATATTTTATGTCGACTCATACACTCTTTTTCCTTCTGTTTTGGGTCTGTAAAGCAATATGTATCGACTCATAAGGCTATGTGTCGACTCATATTGTCTTTTTTTTACTTCAACGATGTTTTGCTGCATACATGGGTTAGTTCTCAACACATAATGAAAAGAATGGAAGATAAACAAAAGGGTAGCTTCAAGGACAAAGGTTACCACACTTTATCTTCAAAAATGGATTACTAATGATGCTTGAAATGGAGAACTAAAGTCAAGAGACTTACCTTGGAGTTGAATCTTATATTCTGAGCTTGAGTTATTGTCCTGATTGTTCTTGAACTTGGAAAAGAAAACAGAGGTGTTGTAGAAGCTTGTTTTGGAGTTTGAACAATTTCTAGGTGATGTATGTGAAGTGCTTAGATGTTTGGACATAGCTTGTAAGATATATAGAGTTCTAGGATTTGGATTTCAAAACTCAAGAAATGGAAGATTTATGGACTTTTATGGCTTTTGTGAATATGAGATTTTGAGGGCTAGTTTACAACAAAAACTTATGGCTTTTCTCTCTCTTTTTTCTCCAACCTCTTCCTCTATTTTTCCTAACCTCTTCCTCTTACAAATGCTTCTTCTATTTATAGGCAAGGGGTTTGTGCATATGAGCTGATTAGGTTTTTAAAACAGCATGTTATGGTTTGGTTGGATTACAAAGATCAAACTAAGTCAAGTACTCCATAGTCCCAAGATGAAGTACCAAAGTTGCTGGTATTGAGGAGATACTTCCCATTATTTATGGTGGAGTATAATCAGCAACCAGCAAGGTATGGGCTCAAGACAAACTTTGTAGAAAAAGCTTGCTTTTCAAGAATAGCAATGGTGCCTTTATGCCATAAATGGAAAGATCTTTTGGACAATAGTTTAAAAGCTTGGGTAATAACTCAAGCTCTTGTGTAAACATTAAATTATGATGACATTTTCAAGCAAGGAAGCCTGCAACATAAGATTATGCAGCAAATCATGAGAGTTTTGTTATGTGTTCTTCACTAGAATGACTTGCAATTCAAGGATGGATGTCTAACTTCAAGCCCTTGAATCTCCTAGCTCAAGTATGATAAATTCATGCTCTTGGATGTTTTGGAAAGATTGAAACATCCTCTATAACTTTCATGTTGGCCATTTTGAAAAAATCATCTTGTAACTATGTGAAAAAATGCCAAGAAGTTGGGATAAAATTCTGAACAAAATTTGTTGAAAATTTCTCTAATTGTTAAATGAAAATGTCATGACTTCATGAATTTATAACTCAAAATCTAAGCACTTCTAGGATTTGATCAGCAAAGAAAAGTTGTAGATCTCATCGGGATTTATGACTTTCATGTTGAAAGTTTTCCCTGAACCGTCTTGCATCTTGGTGAAAGAATGGCATGAAGTGATGAAATTATCAGGTATAAAAACACTTAGAAAATTTCTACGTCTTGGAAATATTTACTTTTCAAGTTGACTTTTGACTTTCTTGACTTCTTGATGATCAAGCTTGATATTCTTGAATGTCTTGATGAAATTTGATCTTTGGAATGTAATGTTGACCAAAAAGTCAAAGTTTGACTTTCCAGTATGTAATTGACTAATTTTCCCTTGTTCCAAATCCAAGCCTAAATTGATGCACCAGTGCTGCAAACTTGACGTCATAGAAGATCTTGTGAGAGAATCCTTGAGAAATGAGAGGGAAAATTTTGGGGTACAACAATGTGCCCTGGAGAATTTGCATGATACTCACACCTAGTGTCAACATTGTATCTCTGCGGGAGTGGCCCGACCGGAGGAGCTAAAGGCTTGATTTCCACCAGGGATGCCTTAACAAAGTGTTGTAATAATTGGCTTGGTGGCATGGGCAGTGGATCAAAATTTCTAGGTGGCCTTTTAAACCTGTCTTGCCTTTGTCCTTGCAGGATCACAAATGGTTGTGAGGTCCTTTGTTGTGAGGCCACAACATTGACTTCTCCCTCCTTCCTTCTTGGGAATTTTGAAGTCGGTCTCTTTGAATTGTAAGGGGTGCTTGACGACCCCCCTGATATCTTTCCGCTTTTCAAACCAGTTTCGATTCTTTCACCAATAGTCAAAGTCTGAAAATCCTGATGTGACACTTCCCACAATTTTATCATAATAAAGCCCTTGTAGGGTTCCCATGAACATGTCTACGAGTTCCTTTTCCAGCAATGGGGGTTGCACACGGGATGCCATCTCCCTCGACCTTTGAGCGTACTCTTTGAAGGACTCTTCCTTCTTTTGGGACAGATTTTGGAGTTGCAGGAGAGTAGGCGCCATGTCCATTATACTTTTAATGCTTCAAGAAAGCATTAGTGAGATCCACCCAAGTTCGGATATGTGTTTGTTCCAACTGAATGTAACAGTCCAAAGATGCCCCACTTAGACTCTCTTGGAAACAATGAATCATTAGTTTTTGATCATAGGCGTGGGCATGCATATTCCTGCAGTACATATGAAGATGATTCCTCAGACAAGTGAGCCCTTTATACTTTCCAAAGTCGGGTACTTTGAATTTTGGTGGTATTACCACATCAGGGATTAAACCTATTTCTAGAGCGTCTACTTCGAAAGCATTGAAGCCCTCCACATTCTTCAGTCTTTCTTCCAAGGCTTTATATTGATTCATTACCAGTGGGTTGTCTGCAGCATGAGCACTAGTTGTCTTCAAGGGTGCCTGGTGAGCATCCTCTAGGTCCTGATCTTCGTATTGCAAATCTAGGTAATTATCTACGTTATTGGTTGGAATTTGTAGGGTATGTGAAGTCCCTACTTTCGACGGTGGTGGGGTGAATCCTTCAGTTTCAACCTCTTGTTGGGCCATGGCATACTTTTGGGGTCCTGCTTCCGGCTCTTTTCTCAGTTGGTGACCGCTCGATGCACCAACGGTTTGGGCTACCTCTTCAAAAGCTACCCTGGGAATTTGATCCTGTCTATCGATAATGTTCTTCAAATCTAGAAGAACCTGGCTCAAATCTCCTTTCATTGAGCTTACGTCACCCTTCACCTGATCAAGATCCTCTTTGAACACAACTTGAGTATCCTCGATTTGTTCCATTGCTTTTTGTTGATGGGCCCTTGTTTGATATGGAGGCCAAGGAGGTGGAGGTCTTCTTTTACCAATGGCTTATCTGGAGAGATTTTTAAATCAAGTGAGTTTTTTTATATGACATGCGAGTGTTTTATAAATGCATGCGTGCAGATGGATGTGCATGATCATGAAATGATTCTTATTTTAACCGTCTTATTTACTTGGGTACATATTTGTATCCACTTATTTTATTTGGTGACCAGCTTAAAAATAGACACGCCTTCAAGATAGGGAAACAAAATGCCTTTATTAAGAGTAACGTAATCCAGATATTGAAAAATATTACAAATTAAAATCAAAACTTGTTTGCGTAAACGTAATTAAATAGGAACTAAATTGCCTAAGTGTGCCTGCGGATGTGTGCTCTGAAGCCATCAACCATTGCTCAGCAAAGCTGTAGAAAGTTTTCAACATCCTTCGAAAGAGGAACCATTACATTCTTTGCATCTCTTAAGCTTCTAGGGATGTCCTCGATGAGATTGTTGGCTAAGAAGACGAGCTTTTCATGTTTGTCTTTGTAGTACCTGTATTCCTGATACAGATGTGGGATTATCTTATGATTATCCCTCCCAACTTGGGCGATCTTGGTATACCGCTCTTCCCAATACATCTTTTCACCCCTCATTTTTGTGTAAAGCCTTCGTTGGATGAGAAAATCCTTTTGAAGACCCTATAGCTCTAAACATACATGTTCATATTCTCGAGTCCTCTGAGTTAAAAGTTTCTCTGTTTCTATCCTCTCAAGGCGTGCTTTGACCTCTGATTAATGGTTGTCTTGGAGTTCGGTGGCGAGGTACTTTATTTTCTCCTCTTGATCTAAAGAAGCTTGTGCCAAACTTTGGATTTGGGCTCTCAAACTTTCCTCTAACACCTTTTTGTCATGTGTTGCCTTTTCATACCTCCTAGTTAACCTCCCGATTTCAGTAGCGGCCTCTTCTAACCTTTGATTGTGAGAATCTAGGTTGAACGTTGCACTTAACAACCCTTCAGTTGTACGCTTTCGTTTGAGACTTTCCTTCTCCAAGTCCTTTTTACTTTTATCAATTTGCTCGTCTTTTGACTCAAGTATAAGCTGCATCTGTTTCTTTTCTCTGGTCAAATTGAGGAGGTTGAATTCCAGCGCTTCTTTCTCTTTTTGATTTTGCTTTAAGGCATTTTTTCAGATTGTCGACTTCTTCCAAAGATATAGGTGTTATCTCTGGGACCTCTGACTTGTACTCTAGATCTTTCTCGAATGGTATCTTGATAATTCATACCTTATCTTGGACCCATTTGGTGTATGGTTTTCTTGCTATGGCATTCTTTCTTCCGGCCTTCCTTTTGTTAACCTTATTCCAGGCCCGAATGACCTTGTTAAGCAACCCTTGGTCTTCTATACCCATATTATGGATGATAAATGGTCGGAGTTGTTCATCCGAAGGTTTGTCTTCCAAGGGATACCCTAGCTGTCGTAGGGCCAGAGTAGGGTTGTAGTTAATACAGCCTCATGATCCAATCAAAGGGGCGTTAGGAAAATCCCCACAGCTAATAATGATGTCACCAATATCCAACTTTCTTGCATACCATAATATTGAGTTTGCAGTGAGAGACCTTAATTTCTGTGGCCACTCACACCTGGTCAATTCTGGGATCATATAATCTTCCTTGTAAAGATGAGTCATGAACCAAGTGTATAGAAGCGGGATGCAACAATTTATCGTGCCTCTTCTTTTTTCATACATCATATACAAAGTGTAATAAATATCGGCAAACAAGGCAGGAGTAGGATTCATATTAAAGACTTTCGCTCGCCAAAATATGCTAATGGCCGCAGGGTCAATATAGTCCACAGTCCAAGGAAACAAGATTACACCAAATACCAACAGCCCTAAACAATCAACACAAGATTTCCACTCCTTATAATTAGAAAATTCTAGTGCCTTAGCTTCCAAGTATATTCTTTTTATTCCTTGTATCGGACCTTCTCATTGATAATTCTGCACTAATTCAGGATAGGGGATCCCCAGGCCTTTTTCCAAAGCTTTGACTTCAATAGTTTGTCCAATACCTACATAGGCCTTTTCTTTGGAGAAATTCAGGATTCTGTCAAATTCCTCCAGAGCTGGTGCTAGCTGGAAGTCTTGGAAAGTGAAACACCTCAATGGAGGGTCATAACATTGAATTAGGGCAGAGATTGCATCCATCTGTACTTCTACAAATAAAAGGAACAAATTATGAACATGAGATATACATGAATGCGTGAATGTCTAAGTGTTGGATTGAGTAACGGGATTTTGTGATAGATTTTTATGATGGATACCCTTATGAGGTAGGCTCATTAATTTTGACCTATGGTAAGTCTACCCTCCCAAAAGGTGGCTTCCTTAAGGGTGTCATGAATAACACCAGAGGGAAAAGGCACAAGGGCCCCTGTTGTACCCCAAAATTTTCCCTCTCATTTATCAAGATTTTCCTCACAAGACTTCTTGGACTCAAGACAAATTTATGGTTTGCTCAGCTCAAGACATCTTCTTGCACTGATAACTTGAAATTAGGGTTTGAGTTTGCACAAGGATTTTTTGATCATCAATGCTTCATGTGACTTTTATACATCATCTTGGACCCCTAAGACTGCTCATGTTAAGTTTCAAGCCTTGAATCACATTTTTGCTCAGTCAATTGGACAATTGACCTAAAAATCAGTTGTATTAGGGAAAAAGGCAATTGTGGCCAATTTACAGTAAAACTTCATAATTTTTGATCCACAACAAAATTTTATACTCCTATGTACCATTTGATCAAGTTTGGATCACAACTCCTCAAGAAATTTGATCAAATCATCAAAAGGGCAAAATGGTCAAAATTAGGGTTTTGGCTGAGAAAGGGCAATTTCTGATTTTTAACCTAGCCAATAGCCAATTGGGTTCAAGCATAATTTCAAGGATTCAATGGAATCATCTTGGCCTAATTACATAGTTCAAAATATCTCAAGTACATAGGATTGACAGATGAATTTTGCAGTCAACTGATCAAAAGTCAACTGTGCACTGAAAAGTCAAACTTTGACTTTTTGGTCAAAATCAAGTGCCAAGGGTCATAATTCATCAAGATATGTCAAAACATGAAACTTGTTGACCAAGAAAACCAATTTTGAAAATTAGGGTTTTGAATTTGAAAATTTTCATAACTTAGAATTTTTCTAAGTATGGAAATTTTCTTATTTTTTCCCAACTTTCCACCACTTTTTCACCATGATGCAATTGGATTCAAAGAAAAATTCCAACATGAGATTTTTAGTCCTCCATGAAATCTACAACTTTGATTCACAAAGTTTTCCCAAAAGATTCTTGTATCTCAAGATATGAATTTGTGAATAGAGGTCCATGAACTAAAAGACTTAGTGAAAATTTGCCCTAATTTAGGCAGGTTTTTGACCCGACTTCATGGGCATTTTTCACCTAGTTCCAAGAGGTATCTAAAAATTCATTTCAAATATGGATTGTAGATCATGTTGCAAGCTTTCCAAAATGTCCAAGAACTCTCCAAGATGATTTGTGGTTAGGGAGAATCGAAGAAGAGAAAATCGCATTTTGTCACTTTTGTTCAAGCCATTTTCACAATGCACCAAGTTGCAAATCTGATCAAGCATGCTTGTACCTTGCATTACATGTCCTAAACTCCTTCTACACTCCATAATTAAATGCTAACTCAGTGGATAAAGGCTTTGTTTTGACTTTTGGAGCTTTGTACAATAAATAAATCCATTAATGGCATAAAGGGTACATTGTCATTTTCATAAAGCAAGCTTTTGTAAACTTTATCAGCCTTGAGCCTTGGACTTATTCCTTTTGTGCAAGCATTGTCTATAGATATCAAGCATTGTTCACCAACTCTCTGCAGCCCACAAGCAAGCAAGTACAGGCCTTTGGCACAAGTCACTTCACTTTTCTTCAAAAGCAAGAAAAGTTGCAAAAGTCAAGAGAACTGGTACATATGATAAAGGGTGGACTTGGCATCATTCTAGACATCTTCACAAACTTATTACAAACCAAAACACGAATGCTTATGATCTGAAACTCACCAAAACTCAAAAATCTCAAAATTTCTGCCCAAACATTGCAGTTCTGCAAAACTCTTGCCATTTCATTTTTGGCTCGTGCGTTTCTTGTTTCAACACTTCAAACACCTTCCATACATCCTACCAAAGCTATACAAGCATTCATCTTGCAACTGTAAGCTTTGTTTTAAACATCACAATTTTCACTTTTGAAGGTTGTAGCTTGACTTCTATAGGGAGTTTCAGCCATCCACAAGGCAAGCTAAGCATTGGAATAGCTTGAGGGAACTTCAAGGAAGCTCACACGATCCTCAGGCCTTACTCAAAGTCCCCACATTGCCATATCCAAACCAGCTGAAGAAGGTATTTTTCAAAACTTTATCTCTCTATTTAGGCATCCTCAAGCCATGATTTGTGAAGCAAAAATGTAGTCTATAGCATGGTGAAGCTGTACATATGCATAGTTGTCATTTATATTAACTGAGCTAAGAGTATTTGAATGTTGAACATGCTGAAAAAATTAGGTCAGAAATTAGGGGTTAGAAAATTCTCCCGGGTTTGTTAGAGTTAGGTTACAAATTTTATATCATTGGAATCGTGAGATTGCAAGCTACATTTTTTATGTTATGAGTTTTCATTTTTATGCAAGCTATAGCAAGATACAAATTTGAAGAAGAAACGCGCGCAAATGGAAGCTGGAGGACAGGGACGATGGCTGGCTTGGGTCTGGCGCGCCTTGGGCTTGTTATTTCTACTTTTCACAACCCCCTGACTTGATATCCACACCCCCTGACTTATTTTTGTATTTTTTTTACATTTTCTTATATTTTCATGTTTATTGTTTTTAATATTTTTTTCTGAACATTAAAAAATCATAAAAAAATAATTTCTTTATTTTTTGCGTTTTATTTTATTATTTTTATTATTTTGGCATAAAGAATTGTCTTATTAGAATAAATAGAACTTTATTTTCTTAAATAAACTATAAATACATTTAAAAATACCATACATTTTTATTTTTATTATTCATACACATAAAATATTATTTTCATACATATTTTTAATTTTTAATATTTGTTAATAATATTATTTATTATTTCTTGTACAAAAAATGAATAAAATAAATATAGAACATATATTTTCTTTAATCAAAAATTAGGGTTTCCCCTTTCCAAAATAATAATGTTATTTTTTATTATTTTTTAAGACTTAAATAAATCATTTTTTCTCATACAAAAAATCAAATACAAAACATTTTTGCATAATTACATTTTATTGCATTTTTATTATTTGTATTTTTATTTAATTTGCACAATAATTCAATTGGGTCGTAATAGTATTTTAGGGTTTATTTTGTGCAATATTCCCCATTCAAAAACTTGTATCCCCCTTCCCATAATAATTGTTGTAATAGTTTAGTTTACTTTACGCAATTTATCGCATTTATACCATGTTAGTAAACTAGGGTTTTGCATGATAAGACAAAAAAAACAAATACAAGACCTAATACAAGACAAATCAAAAAGCATGTAAAATGACACACATTGTACACAAGCACCCTTAGGGTTTCACCCACTTGGTTGCTGTTGCACCCCAAAATTTTCACTCTCATGTTTTCCAAAGTCTTCCCCTTTCATGGTTGATCACAAACTCTTGCCTACGAAAAAAGAAAATTTTTGAGTGGTACTTTAAGTATCTTTCGATTGGCATTCTGAAAGTACCCTTCGATTGGCATTCTGAAGGAGAATTTCGATTGGCATTCTGAAGAAGCCCTTCGATTAGCATTCTGAAAGACCCTTCGATTGGGATTCTGAATGAGCCTTTCGATTGGCACTCGGGGCCAGGCCTTCGATTAGCATGCCAAGGGATCCTTCGATTAGCATGAAACAACACCTTTCGATTGGCCTGTTAACGGAGCCTTTCGATTGGAATCCTTCGATTGATATTTGGACAAGGGCCATTCGAAAGAGGCCATCAAGAGGGGACTCAAACATGTCCAGGTACACTGAACATGAGAAAATGGCATGTTTCCCTTGCAAATATAGAAATATTTAAATGCTGATTGTGGATTTAATTCATGAGTTAAAGGCCAATCTCTTGCCTTTTCTGTTCCTAAAGAGCTGATTCGACCAGAGTGATTATGTGCAACTCAAGACCATTCGAAGAAGCATTCAGAAGGCCCATTTGAAGGGTATGCAGGAAGTCCATTCAAAGGAGGAAAATCAGGACCAATCAAAATCCAAAAGCGTCCAGGTTCATTCAAGGGACACGAATGTTTCAAAAAAAAGGAAATAATTTAATGTGTTTGATTTTTGTCCAGAGCGTTAAAGGCATGTTTTAATGGTTGTCCCTTGCCATTTTCATGCACTCCCACACTCCTATAAATAGGAGGCCAGTGACACATTACAACACACGAAAATTACACAGAAAATATACACACGAAAATATACAACACACACAAAAACTCTGCAGGAGAATACACAACGAAAATCACACAACAGGAGAACAAAAGACATTGGAGTTACGCTGCCCAAAAGTCATCAGCATTTTCATAAGTAGCCAAGCCCAGAAGCCCAGATCGAAGG
Organism: Vicia faba; assembly: GCA_948472305.1. Taxonomy (NCBI): domain Eukaryota; kingdom Viridiplantae; phylum Streptophyta; class Magnoliopsida; order Fabales; family Fabaceae; genus Vicia; species Vicia faba. The sequence continues at coordinate 654,295,345 of OX451738.1, forward strand.
TGCCTACATCCAGGAAGCGCCCAAATCGAAAGTCCAATTTGTTGGTAAGAAAGGGTAAATTATCCAACCTTGTTTTTCGCATAACATATCATTACTCGTTGTTACTTTCGATTTTCCATCCTAGACAGGATCAAAGGGCCTAGGTTTGGCACCCAGGCCATGTCCATCATTTGCTAATATTTGCTGCAGACATAGCCTGAAGAGACCCAGCAAGCGCAAGATCGAAGGGCCTGGGGTTCAATACCCAGGCCCTGCATTTTATTTCGCTAACATGCTTTTGCAGGTATAACATCCCAGATCGAAGGAGAGCCCTTCTCTAGATCAAACCCATTAGCATGTTGGATCGAAGGAGGCATCTCATTCCTGGATCGAAAGCCATGACCTCCATGATCGAAAGACAATCCTCTTCCCTGGATCGAAGGCTACTCACGCCTTACTGTCTGGCCCAATCGAAAGGACCATTTCCCTCCCTAGGTCGAAACTCCTTTTTTCCCTGGATCAAAGGATCCCCCCCCTTGTATTTTATTTTTGTTTTCATTGACATCTTTTTATCTTTTTTTTTAATTAACATTAAAATAAAATAAAAAAACACAAAGAACATTAGGCTAGTTTTTTTTATTAAAATTAACTTTGTTAATTAATCTCTTGATTATCTTAACATTTTCTCAAAAAAAACTAAAATTAAATAGATTTAGATCATTTTCCCAAAATAAAATAAAACAACAAAAAGATTTCATTCTTAGGATTTTTAGAGTTTATTTTCATATTCGTGCGCGTTTATTTTATTGTAATTGCCTACTGGGATGGAATAGCTTAACTAAGACCCTTTACTGCTTTTATTTCCCCAATTTTTGGACATGTAAATAATCCCCCTCTCCGAAAGCCTTGTAATAGCGTAGGATTTACAATTCCCGCACTTTAAATTCCTGTGCATATATTAATTGCTTAGATGTATACTAACTAGGATTGCATGACAAGATTAACTCTTAACTTAAAATCAACAATAGCTCACCATGACATGCAAGAGTAAAATAACTGAAAATTGACACACTTGCAAATGCCACTCTTAGGGTACACCTCACTTGGTTGCCTCGAACGTGGTCATTAAGTATAGGATGTTTTAGAGGTCGTCCTTTGTCCCAAGATCATAAGTTGCCTCGAAATGGTCGCCTAGATAAAAATGATCTAAGACATTAGAATTACCACTAAAGCGTCTTAACGTTGCTTTAGTGACCACACGTCCCTAAAATCGAATTGACCCGAAAACTCCAACGACGGTGCTACCTACTCCTCAATAGTAGGATAGTACTGTCTAAAGGACATTTGTACAATTAAATTCCTTTTTGAGTAGGTAGAGGTTCTTAAGTACTTGCTCTCTTTTAAAAACAAAACAAAAACTTTTCGCACTTACACTTTCTTCAAAAACAAAATTCTTTTCAAAACCCACAATCACAAAGAAAAGCAAACCTTTTGAAAACATAGTGAGCAAGTACCTAAGAGCCCGTGGATAACCACGGATAGAAAGGGTGCTAACACCTTCCCTTTCTATAATCTACCTCCCGAACCCGAGAAACAAATCTCGAAAAGGAATTTTTTCTGTGCTTTTGTCCTTTCCTTGTTGGATAAAATAAAAGATGGTGGCGAATCTTGCTTACCGCGACACTTTGCAAAAACAAACGCAAACGCGAACCAGCATTCCAAAAACAGTCAGTTCTCATTCCCACCGATCACAGTTGCCTAAACAAAAATGGCCATGGTATACATGCAAAGTATCTTGGCAAAGCAAAACAAACAAATAAGATCATAGTCCCTCGATGACGCTATCAAAAGGTTGCCTAAAACAAAATGATCTTGGTCCCTCAAAATGCTAAAGATACTTGGCAATATTGATATCATGGTCATACGATGACCCACGCCCATCCCGTTTAATATCCAAAGATAGGGTTGTTTACCAAGACAATGGTAAATCAACAATGTCAAAGGAATAAAGATGCATAGGAAAGACATTTGAGTAGGGTAGATAGTTTCTAGTTACTTGCTCTCTTCAAAACAATCCTTGCTATTTTCAAAAACAAACACACACACATTTCAAAACATCTTACAAAACATTGAAACATTTTTCAAAAGACAAACATCTTTGTATACATTCTTACGAACGAGAATCATTACAAAGATTGCCAAAACGAAAGGCCTCTTTTCAAAATACTTTCAAAACCACACCAAACACAAAGCACCATTTCAAACAATTTCAAAAGCAAAGCAAGTGATCTAAGCAAGTAACTAAGAGCCCATGGAAAACCATGGATGAAAAGGGTGCTAGAACCTTCCCTTTTCATAATCTACCCCCCAGACTCAAGAAAATATCTAAAAGGTCTTTCCTGTGCTTTTTTACCTTTCCTTTTGGATAAAATAAAAGTCGGTGGCGACTCTTTCTAAACCGAAACATTTGCGACAAAACACAAAACCTCAAGTAAGTTCTCCCACCGTATCACAGAACTGGCGACTCTGCTGGGGAAATTATAAAAGTGGGGTTACCTTAGGGTTTATATCACCTTTATTTGCTTACCATGTTTGCCTTTTTTGCTTTATATCTTGGTTCTATTGTTTGGGTTTGAATCCTCCACCCGGATTTGGGAAACATTCATATGTAAATAGCAATACGTTGTGGAAACTGTGCGGGGTATACCGACACGGTCTAAGCAATAGCTATGTTAGTGTGACATATTTGTGGGTACCGGTAGCCTTTGAGTAAATCAAAGAGAATACGGGGCCACTGAGTGATGTCATGAAGCACTAACGAACTTCTAGAACCTTTACTTGACCAACTTTGCCTTTTAGGATGTAGTGAGATGACCGGCTTTGGTGCAGTCCGAAGTTGGTAGATACTCGATACTACACTCATTGAGGGTTGGTTCCTTGGAATATTTCGGTCGCCAGTAAAGAGGCTGAATTGAAACAATGAACAAGGAAACAATCCAGTGATATTGAGCTCCTTAGAACACGGTTACTATTTACTAGGACAGGTTGATCCAACTAAACTTCAAGAGGGTACTTACCTATGAAACTCCATGCAAGCCTAAACTAGGAACTTGTGTGATTTTCTTGTAAATATATACTTGTGCATAACATCATGGACATCATGAAGCATCATATGCATCCACTAACCATTTTAAGGATTTTGGAAATTCATCTTTGTTCCTGTTTTGTAGGTTATGGATTCACTTCACAGGAAAACCATCCAAGTCAACCTTGTAAGAATTCCTCCGCAACTCAAGGAGATAGCTTCAAGGATTCCTGAGAACTCTCTATTCACTGAGAGGCATGGTCGTCTTCTCAACTTAGTCACTTCCAACACAGAGGAAGACATGATGAAAGTTATTTTCCAGTTCTTTGATCCTTTGCATCACTGCTTCACATTTCCTGACTACCAGCTTGTGCCTACTTTGGAGGAATTTTCTCAACTCTTGAGGATTCCTATTTTCAATCAACTACCTTTCAACGGTACGGAAAGATATCCAAAGCCAGAAGAGATTTCTCAAGCCCTGCACTTGCACTCATCTGATGTTACAACCCATTGGGAAACTAGAAGTGGTGTCAAAGGCTTCTTGGCAAAGTTCTTGTTTGAGAAGGCTCAAAGCTGCTGGAATTCTTTGGACTTACAAGATTTTGAGGAGATTGTGGCTCTTCTCATCTATGGGATGGTCTTGTTCCCTAACCCTGACCAACTCATAGATGTGAGTGCTGTCAAAATCTTCATGTCTCACAACCCGGTGCCTACTTTGCTTGGAGATATCTTACACTCTTTTCACACTCGTACAATGAGGAAAAGAGGTGTTCTCATGTGTTGCACTCCTCTTCTAGCAAGATGGTTTATTTCTCATCTTCCCCAATCAGTCTTGAAGAATGAGCAAGGTTTGAGGTGGTCACAATGATTGATGACTCTTACACATTCAGATGTTCATTGGTGTTCTTGATCCAGAGAAAATTTTATCATCATCGACCGTTGTGGGGAATTCCCTAATGTCCCTCTACTTGGCATTAGGGGAGGCATCACCTACAACCCTTATTTGGCTCTAAGACAGTTTGGTTATACCCGAAGGGATGGCCCACATGACATGTTGATTCAAGGCTTGGTTTTCGACTTCGACAACGACAATCAAGGACTCCGACAAAGGTTCATCCGAGCTTGGAGGATGCCAAACAAGGTAGACAGTAAGACTCTAGGACACAATAATTCCATCCCTCTTGAGCCTTACCTCAAGTGGGTACGGACCCGCGCCCAAAGTCTTATGATGCCTTACCCCTCTATTCTCCCAGTGATTATAGAGCCTGTTAAGGAAGGAGAGGTTCCATACACCCTCCTACATCCTAACATGCCAACATCACTCGAAGACTTACAAAAGAGTTGGGTACAACTCAAGGGAGAACGTGATACTTTTGAAGCCCAATTCTATGCAAGCGAGAAGAAGGTTTTGGAACTCACTCGGTTACTTCACGAAGAGCAGACTCTCAACACCTACATTGCGCCAAAGAGGATGCGCAACGTCTTTTTATCTTAGAATTTTGTACTATTTTTCCCTAGGGGCATTGATGTAAACAAATTCTATTTTTATTAATATAACGTTTGTTCCTTTTTATTTGACACAAATTTGAATTTCTAAATCCTTGAAAACATTGCATGAATACATACCATTCATCATGTGCATAAACAGGTCTTTGCAAGAAGTTTCCTCATCCCTCTGCTGTTTATTTCAGCAAAATGGATCTTGAACAAACGATTAAAGACTTGCAAGCTCAGAATTCACAATTTCAACATCTACTCTTGACCTTGGACAAGGGGAAGGAAGAGCTCAAGACTCTACTAGATAAAGAAAAAGAGAAAAAGAAGAAGAAGCGAGTCGGTGTAGTTATCACGGGCAGAAGGTTTGAAGGACAAGCCAGAAGGGCCTTGGAATTTCAATCAACCTCCGAGGAAGGGGAAAGAAAAAGTAAAGAGACTGAAGTGCCTTCAGATTCTGAAGCTGAAGAAGAGGAAGAAGAGGACTACTATGAACAACAATACCCTCCAGCCAATGAAAAATACAAGAACTTGGAAGAGCGTCTAGCTGCCATGGAAGTGCAGAGAGTACCGGGGCTAGACTTTGAAGAGTTAGGGCTGGTATTTGGAATTGTAATCCCTACCAAGTTTAAAGTACCTTTATTTGCTAAGTATGACGGGGTGTCTTGTACCAAGATGCACCTCCACTCATATGTCAGGAAGATGCAGCCACATTCTGCAGACAAAGACTTGTGGGTTCACTTTTTCCAGGACAGATTGTCGGGAACACAGCTTGATTGGTTCTACCAGTTGGAGAGGTCTGATGTGCAGAATTGGGAAGACTTGGTAGCAGCCTTCTATAAACAGTATCAATACAACACTGACTTGGCACCAACCCGTACTCAACTCCAGAGTATGGCTATGGCGTCCAATGAGGGCTTCAAAGACTACGCCCAAAAGTGGAGGGATTTAGCCAGAAGGGTGCAACCACCTTTATCTGAAAGGGAGTTAGTGGACATGTTCCTGGGAACTCTGTCAGGTCCTTTCTTTAATCACCTGATTGGAAGCTCCTCTGCAGGTTTCACTGAGTTGATTCTAACTGGCGAGAGGGTGGAAGCCGGTATTAGAAGCGGGAAAATTCAGAAAGATGCGTCTACCTCTGCTCTTGTAAAAAAGCCCTTCACTGGAAAGAAGGAAGTGTCTGCTGTCTATGCACAGAGGAATCAGGGAAGAACCGAACGACGACCAACAGTGGGGGCCGTTATGATTCAAAAGTCTGCATCAGACCATCCAAGAAATAATCAACCGAGAAATGATCAGCCGAGAAATAACCAGCAAAGGGTGGAAAGGCCTGTAAGGCAATTCACCAAGATAAATATGACTCCTGCTCAAGTCCTACCACATCTCCTGAAGTTGAATTTGGCCATGCTAAAAGAGGCCCCTAAAAATCCCAATACTACATCTCCCCACTACCATCCGAATGCCAGGTGTGCTTACCATTCAGAAAGTCCAGGGCACGACACCAACAATTGTTGGGCTCTGAAAAACAAGATTCAAGATCTGATTGACGGAAAGGAAGTTAAATTTGAAGCTCCTGAGAAACCGAATGTTATCTCTGCTCCAATGCCTAGGCATGGACACAATGCCAGTGTTATGGAAGAAGATCTGTTTGTTTCTACTGTGGATGAACTGTTAACTCCTCTTCTAACCATCAAGTTGAATTTGTTGAAAGCTGGGGTGTTCCCAGGTTGTGACCAAGATTGCCGTACTTGCCTGTCCTCATCATTTGATTGTCCTCTGTTGAAGAAAGGTATCCAACAACTGATCGATAACCAGGAAATTTTGTTTGAGAAAGCTCCTGTTTCACCCATTCCAGTTCCAGAAGTTTCAATAATAACCATATACGCCAATCCTTCCAGGGTTCCTAAAAAACCCGTTAGGATTACATCTACTCCAATGACTACTCCGTTGAAGATAACAATGCCCGGGCCAGCCCCATACAAATCAGGTAAAATGGTACCATGGAACTATGGTGGAGAAATCTACTACCATGGTGTCAAACAGATTGAACAGACTTCCGATGAAGAGAGTTCTGAGTAAGACATTTTCGACATAAGTAACATTGCCGGAACAAGAAAAATTACCCGTAGTGGGAGAATTTTCTCTCCAGAGATTGCCCCTCCAAAGGCAGTCTCTGGACCCATGGCCATTCCGAAGATTACATTTGTTCCCGTGGTTGTACCTGCAAGTATACCCGCCAACAATTACAATAAAATTCCTATCCCTACTTCCACCGCTGAGAATAAAGGAAAGAATGTTCAAGAGGAGCCTGTCCTGACGAAGGCTCAGTCACTAGTTATTCCTGATACATCCAAGAAGGAGATGGAAGGAATCCTGAGGATCATTAAGAAAAGTGATTATGATGTGGTAGAATAACTGGGGAAGACCCCCTCCAAAATCTCTATGTTAGCTCTGCTGCTGTGCTCTGAGGCACATGCTAAAGCGTTGGTAAAGTTCCTGAAGATGGCTCATGTCCCGCAAGAGACGTCTACGAATCAATTCCAAGAGTGTGTGGCCAGTTTGACAGCCGACAATGGTCTGGGTTTCTCCGATGCTGACTTGACCTCCAAAGGGAGAAAACATAATGACGCACTACATGTGTCAGTGGAGTGTAGGGGAACCACCCTAGCCCATGTTTTGGTTGATACTGGATCATCTCTGAACGTCTTACCAAAGAAAGCCTTGGATAGATTGGATTGTGAGGGGCTGACTTTAAAACCCAGCAATATAATTGTGAGAGCGTTTGATGGCTCTAAAAGGATGGTCCACGGGGAGGTGGAAATCTCGATCAAGGTGGGTACCCAGACATTCAATTCAACATTCTACGTGATGGACATCCGTCCTTCTTACTCTTTCCTGTTGGGACTTCCCTGGATTCACAACGCCGGTGCGGTCACCTCAACTTTGTATCAGATGCTGAAGTATCCCGTCCAAGGGAAAATCATAACTGTCCATGGGGAAGAGGAATACATGATTAGTCATCTGAATTCTTTTCGATATGTAGAATTAGATGGCGAATTCATTGAGACCCCTTTCCAACATTTTGAAGAAGTCTCTCAGGAAATAGCAGCGACCAAAGCGGTGTCCTCAACTCCAGTGATCACAAGACCTGTACCTCAGATGTCTTCTCTAAAAGATACAAGGGCAGTAGTGGAAGAAGGCAGATCCACTATCTGGGGTCCACTTCCAGAATTTCCTTTTAAATCAGAGAAATTCGGCTTGGGATTTACCTCAACTGCTCAGAAGGTTGTGCGTCACGCCCGTGCTGGAGGGCCACCTCTGAAGATCAGCCACAAAGGGGTTAATGCACTAGAGGACAGTGAAGAAGATGGCAGCTTGGAAGACTGGATTTTTCCTACTGTTGGCGAAGGACTTTGCAACTGGGAAGCAAAAGACTTTGTTCCGATTACTTTCATATCGCAGTAATTTATCTTTTCCATTTCTGTTGGATCTGTATTAATTCACAAACAATTCATACTTTTTCAACCTTGTGCCTTACCCGAGGCACATAGGTCCATTTGAAAGGGTTCTTATTTCATTTTCATATGTCATTTTAATGAATCATGGACGCTTTTTCATATAAACCTTTTATGCTCATTTTCTTTCTTTTACATTTTGTTGTTTTAAGATGGTTATGCCCTTACACACACCCACACTCACAAACGCAGGTACCCTTCCACTCCGGAACCCATGGGTAACGATACTGCTATAGCCTTCAGTGACTCTGAAGATTTGATCTACCAAGCCGAATACGAAGGTGAGGAAGATTGTGAGTTGCCAGGGGAATTAGCTAGATTACTTCAACAAGAGGAAAGAGCTATTCTTCCTCATGAGGAGTTGTTGGACACAATCAACTTGGGTACCGATGAAGACAAAAAGGAAATCAGAGTGGGTGCCGATCTAGAGCCGAGTGTCAAGGAGAACCTAATTCAGCTGTTGCATGAATATGTTGAGATCTTTTCCTGGTCATACGAAGACATGCCGGGACTCGATACAGACATTGTGGTACACCGTCTACCCACAAGAGAAGATTGTCCACCAGTTAAGAAAAATGTCTGCCGCATGAGACCTGACATGTCAGAGAAGATCAAAGCAGAAGTTATGAAGCAGTTCAATGTTGGATTTCTGGCTGTTACTTCTTATCCATAATGGGATGCTAACATTGTGCCCGTGCCTAAAAAGGACGGCAAAGTGAGAATGTGCGTGGATTATAGAGATTTAAATAGGGCCAGCCCTAAAGATGACTCTCCACTTCTGCACATCAACATCCTGGTTGATAACATAGCTCAGCACAAAGTATTTTCTTTCATGGAAGGATTCTCAGGCTATAACCAGATCAAAATGGCACCTGAGGACATGGAGAAAACTACATTTGTTACACAGTGGGGTACGTTCTGCTATAAACTGATGCCATTCGGACTGAAGAATGTCGGGGCAACCTATCAACGCGTAATGGTAGCTTTGTTTCATGATATGATACATCATGAGATAGAGGTCTACGTAGATGACATGATAGCCCGATCACAAACTGAAGAAGAACACCTCGATCACTTGCAAAAGCTGTTTGTCAGGTTGAAGGAGTACAAGCTAAGGTTAAACCCTAACAAGTGCATGTTCGGAGTCCGGTCCGGTAAGCTCTTGGGTTTCATTGTCAGCAACAAAGGCATCAAGGTCGATCCTGCCAAAGTCAAAGCTATACAAGAAATGCCTGCTCCTCGCACTGAGAAGGATGTCAGAGGTTTCTTGGGACGCCTAAACTACATTGCTAGGTTCATTTCTCACCTAACATCTACTTGCGAGCCAATCTTCAAGCTGTTGAAGAAAGATCAGGTAGTTAGATAGAATGATGACTGTCAAGTTTCTTTCGATAAAATCAAGGAGTATTTACAAGAGTCTCTTGTCTTGATGCCGCCCGTCGAAGGAAGACCGCTAATCATGTATCTGACCGTCTTGGAGAACTCAATGGGGTGCGTACTGGGGCAGCATGACGAGTCTGGCCGAAAAGAGCATGTCGTCTATTACCTTAGCAAAAAGTTTACCGACTGTGAAACCAGATATTCACTGCTCGAGAAAACTTGTTGCGCTTTAGTATGGGCTGCTCGCCGGATAAGGCAGTATATGTTGACTCATACCACTTTGCTGATATCTAAGATGGATCCGATAAAATACATCTTCGAGAAGCCTGCTTTGTCTGGAAGGATAGCTAGATGGCAGATGATCATAACGGAGTATGACATACAGTACACGACCCAAAAAGCTATAAAGGGCGGTGTGCTAGCTGATCATCTGGCTCATCAAGCTGTAGAAGATTATCAATCCATGAAGTTTGACTTCCCTGACGAAGACATCATGACATTGGACAATGTTGAAGATTTCAGACCATATGACGGACCTGAACAAGGATCCCGATGGACCCTGTACTTTGATGGGGCATCCAATGCACTTGGCAACGGTATTGGCGTTGTGCTTATATCTCCAGAAGGTTGCCATACTCCTTTCACTGCCAGACTTTGCTTCCACTGTACGAACAACATGGCAGAGTACGAAGCATGCATCTTTGGACTCAAGGCTGCCATAGACTTGGGAATCAAATCCTTAGTTGTATTTGGGGACTCGGCTTTGGTCATCAGTCAGATCAAAGGAGAGTAGGACACTAAGCATCCAAACCTCATCCCTTACAAAGAACATGTCCTGACATTGTTACCACATTTCGAGCAGATTACCTTCGAGCACTTCTCGCGAGAAGAAAATCAGCTAGCAGATGCTCTAGATACAATATCATCCATGTTTAAACTTAATTGGGATAATGAGGCTCCCCAAATCGCCATTGAACAAATGGTCGAACCTGCACACTGTCACGAGATTAACACCGAAGAAGTAGTGGACCAGCCTTGGTTCCATGAAGTCAAAAAGTATCTCGAGACTCAAGAATACCCTGAAGGAGATACAGTCAATGACAAAAAGTTCTTAAGGAGATTCTCAGCTAAGTTCTTCCTAAGTAATGGCATCCTGTACACATGTGTTGTACCCCAAAATTTGCCCTCCCATTTCCTCAACATTTTCTCATCACAAGACCTTTGAAGCTCAAGATCCAGTTAGGGTTTCCTCTGCTCAAGACTTCTCCTTGCACTGTTAACCCAAATTAGGGTTTGTGTTTGCACAAAGATGTTTTGACCTAAAATGCCTAAGATGACTTTCATGCTTCATGTTGGACTCCCAAGTTTATCCATACCAAGTTTCAAGTCTTGATTCCAAATTTTGCCAAGTCAATTGGACAGTTGACCTAGAAATCAACTATATTGGGGAAAAAGTCAACTGTGGCCAATTGACAGTAAAATCTCATGAAAATTGACCCACATCAACATTATGAACTCACATGGACCATTTGATCAAGTTTGGATCACAATTCCACAAGAAATTTGATCAGATCATCAAAAGGGCAAAATGGTCATTTTTAGGGTTTTGACTGCACAAGGGCAATTTTTGACTGTTTGACCTAGCCAATGGCAAACCAAGTTCACATATGGACTCAAGGACCCCATGGAATTATCTTGACATGCTCAACAAGTTCAAAGGATCCCAAATACACAAGATTGATAGTTGAATTTCCCAGTCAATTGATCAATTTTGACTGTATACTGAAAAGTCAAACTTTGACTTTTTGGTCAAAATCAAGGGTCAAGGTTCATTTTTCATCAAAACATGCCAAATCATGAAACTTGTTCACCAAGAAATCAAGAAATACAAATTAGGGTTTGAAATGGAAATTTTTCATAACTTAGAATTTTTCTAAGTTATGGAAAACCCTAATTTTTTCCCAACTTTGCCCCACTTTCTCACCAAGATTCATTTGGATTCAAACAAAAGTCAAAACATGAAAGTTGTAGCTTGTTGCATAATCTACAACTTTGATTCACACAGTTTTCCCAAATGAGGCTTGTATCTCAAGTTACAATTTTTGGAACAAGGGTGCCAAACCATTCTTAACTTAGTGAAAATTTGACCTATTTTGGACAAGTTTTTTACCTAACTTCAAGACCATTTTTCATACACTTACACTTGGAATTTCAATTTGAATTTCAAAGATGGATTGTATTATGCATTCCAAGCTTTCCAAAATGTCCAAGAACTTCTCAAACAACCTCATGGTTAGGGAGAATCGAATTTTGCAAAATGGGAAAAAGTCACTTTTGTTCTTGGCCAAGACATGTTCATACATTGGTGCCATTGTGAATTCAACATGCTTAAGCTACATTGCAGGCCTCTAATCCCATTCTCACTCAATAATTCAATGCAAAACCATTGTGCCAAGATGTTGTTCTATGCATTTGGACATTACATGGAGAATTAACCCTTAATTAGAAAAAGCATTATTTCCATTTTGAAAAAGTAGAACTTTATGTCCATTTTGCAAATCCAAGTGGTACAGTCCAAATCTTCTTGGCACAAGTTTAGGAGCAAATTGCACTGATCAAGGCCAATGTATGCAGCATAGTGTGAGGGCCTGTACAGGCTAAAAACATCAAGTGGCCATTGCTTGCTTAAAGTTCAAGTAACTTTGCATATGATATACCAACTTCCATATCAGTCAAAAAAGCCTTAGAGAAAGATATCAAACACATTCCAAACATTGATCCTAAGCTGAAGCACGAGCCTTTCACCTCCAATACCTTCACAAACTCAGAACCACCATCAAACTGCCTAAACAGAGTGACCTCTGCAGATTGAGTTCCAACTCTCATCCCTGTCATGCTTTCTTGCTAAAAGCTCTTCACACACCTTCCCTACCATCAATGCAAGCTAACCAAAACCTAAAACACGACCTGTAATTCCTCTAACCAGTTCCACCATTTTCATTTTCTAGTTTTGCAGTTGAAGTTCTCTAGCACGATTCAAGAAGTTTCAAGATAAAGTAAAGCTTGGAATAGCATCCCTGGACCTCAAGGAAGCTATACCAATCATCACCTTGTACTGAAAGCTTCTCCATTGCCAGATACAACTTCAACTGAACAGGTAATTTCATGAACTCGTATCTCTCTTATTAGGCATTGTTAGCTTTAGGTTTGTGAAGAAAACATGTCACAATCATAGCCCTGAACATGCCCATATGATTAGATTTCATTTATATTATGTGTGCTGCAAGAATTTTGAGTCTGAACATGGCATAAAAACTAGGTCAGGAATTGGGGGAGAAGAAATTCTCCCTCATCTTAGAGAGTTAAGTCAAGTTTTTTATATCCCTGGATTCGTCTTCTCATGCTCTACACTTTTCATGTTGAAAGTTTTGCTTAAAAGTCCAGGAATTGGGAGATAGAAAACGCGTGTTTGGCTTGAACAAAGGTGTTCTGAGGTTGAAGATGACTTGGTTCTGGGCTGGGCCTGTTTGACATTTCTCTTTGCACCATATTTTTACTTCTGCACCCCCTGAGCCCATTTTGCTTATTTCTTTGACTTTTTGACTTTTTCTTTTTTGGATTGACTTATTTATTTTTTTCTCATGATATTAAAAATATAAAAAATATTTTTCTCACCATTTTTGAATTTATTAGGCATTTATTTGGTTTTCTTTTAGTTTGTACATAAATAAATAAATACATATACTTTTATTTAAAATATTAAAATAGTGCAAATACATTTTTATACATTTTTATTTTGTTTTACTTTCTGAAAATATTTTATAGAAAAAATACTTTTTTTATTAAATATTAAATATTATTAATTTGTATATATAATACATATTTAGTAAATAATATATATATATATATATATATATATATATATATATATATATATATATATATATATATATATATATATATATATATATATATATATATATATATATATATATATATATATATATATATATATATATATATATATATATATATATATATATATATATATATATATATATATATATATATATATATATATATATATATATATATATATATTTATTAATATATTTAGGATTAAAATGCAAAAATACATACACTTTTTATTTTTATTAATATTTAATATAAATATACCTTTTGACAAATATATTTCATTTTATTTTATTTTTGTATATAATAAATAAATATTTGTACATAATAAATAAATAATGCATTTTATTTAATAGAATTAGGGTTTAACCCTAAACATGAAAAACTCCAAAAAATAATACTTTCCTTTTTGTTTATTTTGACATATAAAAAAATACTTTTTTCATACCTACAAAAAAAAAACATTTTTGCATCTTGCATATTTATTTTATTTAATTTATGCAATTAAATTATCTTGTAAATAATTCAATATTGATGTAATAGTTTAGGTTTTAATTCCTTGTCAAAATCTCCATTTGAACATTTGTACCCCCCTTCCCATATATGGTTTTGTAATAGCTTAGTAAATTTATTTTCGCACTTTATTGCTTTCTAATTATACCATGTTAGAATTAGGGTTTGTATGCGAAAAAACAACGAAAATAGTTTTGACCTAATTTCAAGATAAACAAGCATGAAAAGGGACACACAAATCACACTTGCACCCCCTAGGGTATTCCACTTGTTGCCTTTCAAAATTGGGCCATATTGCATGTTAGGTCTCTTTGGGCAAAACAAACACAAATCAAATGATCATAGTCCCTCGATGACGCTTTCAAAATGTTGCTTAAACAAATGATCAAGTCCCTTAAAGAAAATTGCCCAAAGATACTTGACACCATTGCAATTATGGTCTAAACGATGACCCGCGCCCGTCCCTTTCACATCCTAACATGAGATTGTCCACCAAATACAATGGTGGAACAAACTTGTTAAAAGGGTTAAAACATAGCAATAAACTTTGAGAAATTTAGGAGTAGATAACCTCTTAGTTACTTGAATCAAACTTGCAAAAAACAAAACACTTGCCAATTTTCTAAAACCACACCTCACAACACTTTCAAAACAAACTTTCAAAAACAAATGAAAAAACTTTTCAAAAGACCTACACCTTTGTATACATCCCAACATGGATCATTACAAAGGTTGCCACCACATTTGGCCTCTTTTCAAAACAATTTTCAAACCCACACACACAAGCACCATTTCAAACAATTGAAAACAAAAGGCAAGTGATCTAAGCAAGTAACTAAGAGCCCATGGATAACCATGGATAGAAAGGGTGATAATACCTTCCCTTTCTATAATCTACTCCCCGAACCCAAGAAAACATCTCAAAAGGTTTTTGCTGTGCTTTTTAACCTTTCCTTAGGATAAAAGAAAAAGTCGGTGGCGACTCTTGCTCAACCGAAACATTTGCGAAAACAAACGCAAGACCATAGTCAGTTCTCCCACCGTATCACAACATGCAATCATGATTCTATTCTGCTCCGTTGTGTGGACAAGCTTGAAGCTGAAAGGATTATGGCTGGATTGCATGAAGGTACCTTTGGCACTCACTCTAGCGGGCATACGATGGCAAAGAAGATTCTAAGGGCAGGCTATTACTAGTCTACCATGGAAGCTGACTGTTATCAACACTCTCGGACTTGTCACAAATGTAAAATCTATGTAGACAAGGTACACGTGCCCCCGATTCCTCTAAATGTCTTAACATCTCCTTGGCCATTCGCTATGTGGGGAATCAATATGATTGGAGAGATCAAGCCTACAGCCTCCAATGGACACTGCTTCATTCTAGTGGATATTGATTATTTCACAAAGTGGGTCGAAGTAGCTTCCTTTGCATCTGTTACTAAGAATGTTGTTGCCCGCTTCATCAAGCAGAATCTTATTTGTCGGTACGGTATCCCCGAAAGAATCATTATTGACAACGGTACAAACCTTAACAATACTATGATCACCGCCTTGTGCGAGCAGTTCAAGATTGAACAACACAATTCATCCCCCTATCAGCCAAAGATGAATGGTGTTGTCGAAGCTGCGAACAAAAACATCAAAAAGATCATACAGAAAATGACGGTCACCTACAAGGACTGGCATGAGATGCTGCCATTTACTCTCCACGGGTACCGTACCACGGCACACACATCAACTGGGGCAACACCCTATTCTTTAGTTTATGGCATGGAGGTTGTTTTACCTATTGAGGTTCAGATCCCCTCTTTAAGAATCATGAAGGATACAGGTTTGAGTGAAGACGATTGGATTCAAACCCGACTTGATTAGTTGAACTTAATTGACGAAAAAAGACTTACTGCTGTTTGCCATGGGTAGACGTATCAAAAGCGGATGATCAAGGCTTTCAACAAGAAAGTCATACGCCAAGTATATCAAGTTGGAGATCTAGTGATCAAGCGCATCATCTTGCCACAAAGCGGTCCCAGGGGTAAATGGACTCCTACCTACGAAGGACCATTTGTAATCAAGAACATCTTTTCTGGTGGGGAAATGATCTTAACCACCATGGACGACGATGACATGCTGCACCCTGCAAACGCAGACATAGTCAAAAGATACTACGCATAAGAGACCCGTTAGGTTGACACACCTAGGCAAAACAAGGGCATCCCGGCGAACCAAAAGGTTCGGGGAAAATTAGGGATAAAAATATAAAATCTGTACACCCGGCAAGTTGAAAACCCGAAAGGGCGACTTGGGAAAAAAGGGTTTCCCGGTGAATCGAAAACCCGAAAGGGCAGTTCAGACAAAAGTTAGGGAATTAAAGCGTATGACTATGTCTCGTCGGATCACTTTGAGGACAATCTCTTCACTGACAAACCTGGAGCTTCTGATCAATCCAATCATCTTCGGACGAAGAAACGAATGGACAAGATATTCGGAGATACGAAGGCTATAGCAGAATGGGGACCCCATGGGATTTTTTTTTACACATAGCTATCTTTCTTTGTATAAACTTTTCTCATTTTTATGACACAATCCTCTTACTAGGATGTTTGTCTCCTTTGTACAAAATACTTATTCAAAGTAAATACAAAGATATCTCTTTAAAGCGCAGAAAACCATTTGTCTTTTTCTTTTACACTTGTGTTTTATTTGCAAAAATGTCCAATGATTCATTAATGAACATATGCATTTGAACATAATTACTGTTTACAAATAAACAGGAATGAAAAAGAACAATTACTGACAGATTGAAAGGATAGGAAAACGTCTTTAGGCTATTCCATGAGCAATCCCTACAGTACATCATCTAGATCCCCAGCGGAGCTAAAATTTTAAACCCTTAATCCCCATCAGAGTTAAAATTTCCAACTCTCAATCCCCAGCGGAGCCAAAACTTCAAACTATCAATCCACAGCAGAAACCATCCAGTTTCTCCAAATTCCCCAGCAAGTTATCTTGAAGTCTGAAAAGCAACCAGATAACAGTTAACCTTTTGTTCCTCCCCAACCTAGGTTGATTCCCCAGTAGAGTGGCATACAACTCAAACTCCTGAACCTACTCCCCAGCAGGATAGCTTTCTTCCCCACAGAGTTTTTATTGCTTCCCAACAGAATGAAGATTCACATTCTTAATTCCCCGCAGAAGTCATCCGAGTTTTCTCGTATTTCCCAGCAGAATAAGGATCCCGTTTGTGTAATCCCCAGTAGACGTCATCATAGTTCTCTGGATTCCCCAAGCTGATTTTCTTAAGCAGTACATGGCATTACTTTCTCAACATAATTTTTGTTAAATACTCCGACTTCAAGACATGAAGAATCCCTATATCCCCAGAGAAGTCAAGGATTTTTAATCCCCAACAGTCGCCAAGGATTTCTCATCCTCAGCAATCAAGGATTTATTTTCCCCAACAGCAGTCAAGGATTTATTTTCCTCAGCAAATCAGCTTACATGCGCATACATTACATCCATATATCATAAACATTGATAAAGCATGTATATTGCATCATACATTTCATGCAACATAACTTTGTGTTTCAGCTAACATTTTACCCTTTTCAGGATAAGATTAACAGCTACCATTAACAATGTTCAAAGATCTCAGATACAGTACAGATACACTCCAGACACGGAAGTCATTCTGATACTTATTCAGATACGCTCCAGATACGGATGTCATTCTGTCACTCATTCAGATTTAGACTTCAAATACAGTCCAGATACGCTCCAGACACGGTTGCCATTCTGTCACTTATTCTGATTTTCCCTAGCTTAGATACACTCCAGACACGGATGCCATTCTGTCACTCATTCAGATTTCAGATTCAAATACAATAAAGATACATTCTAGACACGGAAGTCACTCTGTTATTCATTCAGATTCAAGTTTAGTTACAGCTCAGATACACTCCAGACACGGTTGCTATTTGTTTGCTCATACAGATTCAGTCTCCAGATACAGTTCAGATACGTTCCAGACACGGATACCATTCTGATACTTATTCTTCTGATTTACAACATACAACTCAACAAAAAATTTTGGATGGCATCTACAAGCCCATCTCCAACAAGATTCTATCACCTCTCTAAATTGCATCTTTAAGCCCATTCCCTAAACTACATTTTGACGAGTGCAAATTTACGGGCACTCTAGTGTCCAATTCTCTTTTACCTTCGAGTCACGAACGGCAAGACTCGCCAATCTAACTCTTCAGGTTCAAGAAGATTGAACAGTGGCAGCTGTTGTTCCCCAAAATTTGCCCTCTCATTTATCAAGATTTTCCTCACAAGACTTCTTGGACTCAAGACAAATTTAGGGTTTGCTCAGCTCAAGACATCTTCTTGCACTGATAACTTGAAATTAGGGTTTGAGTTTTCACAAGGATTTTTGGATCATCAATGCTTCATGTGACTTTCATACATCATCATGGACCCCTAAGATTGCTCATGTTAAGTTTCAACCCTTGAATCACATTTTTGCTCAGTCAATTGGACAGTTGACCTAAAAATTAGTTGTATTGGGGAAAAAGGCAACTGTGGCCAATTTACAGTCAAACTTCATAATTTTTTATCCACAACAACATTTTAGACTCCTATGTACCATTTGATCCAGTTTGGATCACAACTCCTCAAGAAATTTGATCAGATCATCAAAAGGGCAAAATGGTCAAAATTAGGGTTTTGCCTGAGAAAGGGCAATTTCTGATTTTTAACCTAGCCAATGGCCAATTTGGTTCAAGCATGATTTCAAGGATTCAATGGCATCATCTTTACCTAATTACATAGTTCAAAAGATCTCAAGTACATAGGATTGACAGATAAATTTTCCAGTCAACTGATCAAAAGTCAACTGTGGACTGAAAAGTCAAACTTTGACGTTTTGGTCAAAATCAAGTGCCAAGGGTCATAATTCATCAAGATATGTTAAAACATGAAACTTGTTGACCAAGAAAACCAATTTTGAAAATTAGGGTTTTGAATTTGAAAAAATTCATAACTTAGAATTTTTCTAAGTATGGAAATTTTCTTATTTTTTCCCAACTTTCCACCACTTTTCCACCATGATGCAATTGGATTCAAAGAAAACTTACAACATTAAAGTTGTATTCCTCCATGAAATCTACAACTTTGATTCACAAAGTTTTCCCAAAAGATGCTTGGATCTCAAGATATGAATTTGTGAATAGAGGTCCATGAACTAAAAGACTTAGTGAAAATTTGCCCTAATTTAGGCAGTTTTTGACCCAACTTCATGGGCATTTTTCACCTAGTTCCAAGAGTTATCTCAAAATTCATTTCAAAAATGTATTATAGAGCATGTTGCAAGCTTTCCAAAATGTCCAAGAACTCTCCAAGATCATTTGTGGTTAGGTAGAATCGAAGAAGAGAAAATGGCATTTTGTCACTTTTGTTCAAGCCATTTTCACAATGCACCAAGTTGCAAATATGATCAAGCATGCTTGTACCTTGCATTACAGGTCCTAAACTCCTTCTAAACTCCATAATTACATGCTAACTCAGTGGATAAAGGCTTTGTTTTCACTTTTGGAGCTTTGTACAAGAAATAAATCCATTAATGGCATAAAGGGTACATTGCCATTTTCATAAAGCAAGCTTTTGCAAACTTTATCAGCCTTTAGCCTTGGACTTGTTCCTTTTGTGCAAGCATCGTCCACAGATATCAAGCATTGTTCACCAATTCTCTGCAGCCCACAAGCAAGCAAGTACAGGCCTTTGGCACATGTCACTTCATTTTTCTTCAAAAGCAAGAAAAGTTGCAAAAGTCAAGAGAACTGGTACATCTAATAAAGGGTGGACTTGGCATCATTCTAGACATCTTCACAAACTTATTACAAGCCAAAACACGAATGCTTATGATCTGAAACTCACCAAAACTCAAAAAACTAAAAATTTCTGCCCAAACATTGCATTTCTGCAAAACTGTTGCCATTTTATTTTTGGCTCGTGCGTTTCTTGTTTCAATATTTAAAACACCTTCCATACATCCTACCAAAGCTATCCAAGCATTCATCTTGCAACTGTAAGCTCTGTTTCAGACATCACCATTTTCACTTTTGAAGGTTGTTGCTTGACTTCTACAGGGAGTTTCAGCCATCCACAAGGCAATCTAAGCATTGGAATAGCTTGAGGGAACTTCAAGGAAGCTCACACGATCCTCAGGCCTCACTCAAAGTCCCCACATTGCCATATCCAAAT
Organism: Vicia faba; assembly: GCA_948472305.1. Taxonomy (NCBI): domain Eukaryota; kingdom Viridiplantae; phylum Streptophyta; class Magnoliopsida; order Fabales; family Fabaceae; genus Vicia; species Vicia faba. Next base: position 654,315,490 of record OX451738.1, read on the forward strand.
CCAGCTGAAGGAGGTATTTTTCAAAACTTTATCTCTCTATTTAGGCATCCTCAAGCTACAATTTGTGAAGCAAAAATGTAGTCTCTAGTATGGTGAAGTTGTACATATGCATAGTTTTCATTTATATTAACTGAGCTAAGAGTATTTGAATGTTGAACATGCTGAAATAATTAGGTCAGAAATTAGGGGTTACAAAATTCTCCCTGGTCTTTTAGAGTTAGGTTATAAATTTTATATCATTGGAATCGTGAGATTGCAAGCTACATTTTTTATGTTATGAGTTTTCATTTTTATGCAAGCTATAGCAAGATGCAGATTTAAAGAAGAAACGCGCGCAAATCGATGCTGGAGGACAGGGACGATGGCTGGCTTGGGCCTGGCGCGCCTTGGGCTTGTTATTTCTACTTTTCACACCCCTCTGACTTGATATCCACACCCCCTAACTTATTTTTGTATTTTTTTTATATTTTCTTATATTTTCATGTTTATTGTTTTTAATTTATTTTTTTAACATTAAAAAATCACAAAAAATAATTTCGTTATTTTTTGCATTTTATTTTATTATTTTTATTATTTTGGCATAAAGAATAGTCTTATTAGAATAAATATAACTTTATTTTCTTAAATAAACTATAAATACATTTAAAAATACCATACATTTTTATTTTTATTATTCATACACATAAAATATTATTTTCATACATATTTTTAATTTTTAATATTTGTTAATAATATTATTTATTATTTCTTGTACAAAAAATGAATAAAATAAATATAGAACATGTATTTTCTTTAATCAAAAATTAGGGTTTCCCATTTCCAAAATAATAATGTTATTTTTTATTATTTTTTAAGACTTAAATAAATCATTTTTTCTCATACAAAAAATCAAATACAAAACATTTTTGCATAATTATATTTTATTGCATTTTTATTATTTGTATTTTTATTTAATTTGCACAATTATTCAATTGGGTTGTAATAGTATTTTAGGGTTTATTTTATGCAATATTCTCCATTCAAAAACTTGTATCCCCCTTCCCATAATAATTATTGTAATAGTTTAGTTTACTTTATGCAATTTATCGCTTTTATACCATGTTAGTAAACTAGGGTTTTGTATGATAAGACAAAAATAAACAAATACAAGACCTAATACAAGACAAATCAAAAAGCATGTAAAATGACACACATTACACGCAAGCACCCTTAGGGTTTCACCCACTTGGTTGCCTAAACAAAAATGGCCATGGTATGCATGCAAAGTATCTTGGCAAAGCAAAACAAACAAATAAGATCATAGTCCCTCGATGACGCTATCGAAAGGTTTCCTAAAACAAAATGATCTTGGTCCCTCAAAATGCTAAAGATACTTGGAAACATTGCTATCATGGTCATACAATGACCCACGCCCGTCCCGTTTAACATCCAAAGATAGGATTGTTTACCAAGACAATGGTAAATCAACAATGTCAAAGGAATAAAGATGCATAGGAAAAACATTTGAGTAGGGTAGATAGTTCCTAGTTACTTGCTCTCTTCAAAACAATCCTTTCTATTTTCAAAAACAAACACACACACATTTCAAAACATCTTACAAAACATTGAAACATTTTTCAAAAGACAAACATCTTTGTATACATTCTTACGAACGAGAATCATTACAAAGATTGCCTAAACGAAAGGCCTCTTTTCAAAATACTTTCAAAACCACACCAAACACAAAGCACCATTTCAAACAATTTCAAAAGCAAAGCAAGTGATCTAAGCAAGTAACTAAGAGCCCATGGAAAACCATGGATGAAAAGGATGCTAGCATCTTCCCTTTTCATAATCTACCCCCCGAACTCAAGAAAACATCTCAAAGGTCTTTCTTGTGCTTTTTTTACCTTTCCTTTTGGATAAAACAAAAGTTGGTGACGAGTCTTGCTAAACTGAAACATTTGCGACAAAACGCAAAACCTCAAGTCAGTTCTCCCACTGTATCACAGCCCCCCCTTAGGTGGAGCCTCTTTATGGACTGAAACTTTTGTCTCAAAGTCGTGAAAGGTCTCGTCATGAGATTTTGGGTTAAGGTCGTTACAAGGATTCATGGGTGACCTTCCAAAGTCCTACTCGTCAAGAGGATATCTCTCGATAAGTATTCCTTTTTCGGAAGATCACCGACTCTAGGAGAAGTCGTCACATAAACTCACAGGGATGATATACCCCCTAAGCTAATAGACGAACCTTCTTTTTAAGGTTTATTGGAAAAAAAAAATTTTGATAAAACCCGCCACATAGCAAATATATAATAATAAATAAAAATAGACAAGAAAATATAAATGCAATAAATAAATTGATGCAAATAAATAAAAATAAAAAACCCAAAAGAGACCTAAAACCTAGGGTTAAGGAGAGTCCCCAGCAGAGTCACCAGTTGTAGAAACTGGTTTTTAAATTAGAGTCGCCACTATTAGTTTTTATCCTAGGGAAGGGAACCTAACAAAAAACCCTAATTCGCAGACAGAGATTCTAGGTTACGGACTCAATTAGACGAAAGGAAGGTGTTACGCACCTTTCATGCACCTTGTTCACAAGGATATTAGACTCTAGGTTTAGGTTTAGGGTAAACTGGATTTTAAGTTTTAATGAGAAAGACTCGCCACGATTTTAGATCGTATGCCTATGTATCCTCTTATGAGGAATCAGAGTCCCAATTCGTAGTTTGTAAGGGTTGGTGTCTTTTAAGGGTTCACAAATATATTTTGAATCACTTCACACTCGGTCGGGAGTAGTGATTGCAAAGATTTAGACTGAGTACGCAGTAAGCCAAAATTAGTTTGAAACTCATTTGCGAAAAAGACTGTTGATTAGCTTAATTTGTTCGCGAAAATAGTTTGAGATTTGTTTGTTTTTTTTATATAATATTAATTGCGAAAATATCTTAATTAATGGATGATTGAAAAAGATTTAATGCAAATAGTATAGAAAATAATATATGCAATTTTTACATGAAAATAATTTATTTTATCATATAATAATACTTACATATAATAAATAATAATTAATATTTAAAATATGGTAACCAAAATTAATAATAATAGTCATAATTATTGACAAAAAGGAATAAATAATTAATATAACATAAATAAAATATAATATAAAAAATATAAAGAAAATAAAAAACAATTACTTAAGCAAAACCTGGGGGGTGCATTTCTTAGTTAACTAGTAAATAAGGGGGGTGCTGAAAATAATCTAGATTTAAGCCCAACACAGTCCTGGACCGGGGGGGTATGCTGTTGTTGTATATTTTAGCAAAAGATGGAATGGGGAGTGTGGAGAGTAAGGAACTTAAGCCCAAGACGTTTGTAAGGGTTGGATGCATAATCCAGTGTGGTGAGGGCATACGAAGCTTACGATGGACCTGGCCTTATGGCCGTCCAATCAAGATCCAACGGTCATAATAAAGGGATGTATGATAATGGAAAGAAACGCGCATGCATGGTGTAGCGATAAAAAATGTAGCGGGGTAAATCGGAGATCGAATTATTGATTAATTCGTCTCACAAAAGCAAGAGTCGCCACCGCGCTTTATTATTTCCAAGGGAAAAGGGGAAAGAGCGAAATAAAACCCTAAATATGCAATGTAAAATAATACTTTTTAAAAGTAATAAAAATACAAGGCGTTTTTGAAAAGATATCTGTGGTTCGGGGGTTGGTTATACAATGGGAAGGTATTAGCACCCAATGTATCTATAGTACTCTATAGGAACCTTTTGAAATATCTGTTTATTTAAAAATTGATTGCTTGATTAAAAATAAATTATTTTGGCCGAAAAGGGGTACGGACGGGTTTTTGAAGATACGACGACCTAACGTCGAAGTTTTTGCTTAAAGGGTATAAGTTTCGAAAAGATTGAATATTTGATGAAAAATTATCCTAAGTTTTAATGAAATGCGAAAGTTCGCGCAATTTAGACTTGAAGACATGAAGTCAACAAATTTATCGTTTCTCCTTTGGATTTAAACGTAAACAGAATAATCATGTAAATATGAAGTAATTAAACAGAAAAAAAATCATGCGGATAATAATTAAATAGTAACAGGTAAATAAATGACTAAATGGTATAAATATGAAAAGTTTTTTAGATTTTGGTCTAATATTAATTAAAGCGAGAGAATTAATTAAAGAAAAGATAAAATGTTTTTTTTTTAAGTTTTAATTTCTAGTTTTTATTCTTTTTGTGTGTTTTTTTTTAATATTAATAAAAGTATTACTTTTTAAGAATTAAATTAAGTTAAAACTTAATGCTACTAACTTAAGTCTAATTTAAAAGATATTAAATCCCAAGGGTTTAAATTAATAAAATCGGTCGGTTCTTAAAATGTTTTAATTAAATACAAACTCTTATTTTTGATTACATTTACTAATTATCTAAACTAATAAAAATTCTAAAAGGGGAAAAAAAATAGAAAAAGGGTATATAAAAAAAAATGGAGTAGATGATAAACAATTGATATGGGCTAAAAGGTTTTAGGGAGCCCAAACAGAAACAAGTAAAATGGGGGGTGCCTAAGGGAATCGTGTGGGCTTAAGGCAGCAAAATGGGTTAAAGGCCCATTATTCCATAATTTGTTTCTTAGGGTTAAACAACGTTTTAGTTTAGGGAAAAAGGGATTAGGGTTTGGTTCGTGCAGAACGGCGCTCATCTCTCTTCTTCGTCTTCGCGTCTTCTTCTCCATGCTTTTGCTTCTGAGTCCCTGAGTTCGCTTTTAAACTCCTTGCCATGGCCACCAGCTCTCACTGTCTTCTTCCCTCTAGCCAAACAGAAAAGGGGCTACGGATTTTACGGTAAAATACGTTATTCGTTGGGTTTCGTTATATTTTGCATGCATTGATTCTGATTATGTTTTGATTCTGATTCTTATTATTGTTGTTGGAGGTACTATGGAAGTAAAAAGGGGAAAGGAAATCGTTACCTAGGCGGAGACGGAGGAGGAACAGTTGGGTGCGAAGGAGGCCAGGCGGCGAGGAGAGGAGGCGCGTCGCGAGCTTGCTTCGGTAGCCGGTACTTTGTATTTGGCTTCCTTCTTCTTCCTGACTTTGATACTGCTACTGTTGAAAAATATTTTTGACTAGCTTGCCTCTTCCTCTGACTTCTATATGCTTTCGTTAGAGTGGTTTGACAGTTTCTCTTCTTCTCTTTTTCGCCTTGCTTACTGTGCTTTCCGTTGCTCGCCTATGACGACATGATCTAAGGCCTTGTGTTGTATGCTTTTGAATGCTTGAATGCTACCGTTGAAATGTTGTTTTAACCAGCTTCTCTCTTCCTCTTTCTCACCTTGTTACTATATGATTTAAATGGCCAATGATGATAACTCTGAGGCCTTGCTTATGTTGCCTTCGAAGTTGGTTTTGGCTGGATTGTTTCAGATTTGGCCTAGCTTGGCTTCAGCAGGTTTGAGATTGATGATGTTCATGGCTTGGGCAATAAGTTTGATAGGTTTTGGGTATACTGGTTATGTTGGTTTTACGCAGGTTGATGGAAACAGGGGAATAGGTTTTTTGTTGTTAGGCCATATTGGTTTGTATGGTTTAGACTGGTTTTGTGTTGGTTGGACAGTAGAGATGATGGTTCTTTGTTTAGGCCATGTTGTGAAATGGTTTGAAAATGGTTAAGGTTGTGAAATTGTTTTTTGATATATGGTTTTGACAGGCTTATGGTGATGTTGGCTTGATGGCTCAATCAGTTTCGGTGAGGTTTAGGCCATATTGGTTTTTATGGTTTAGACAGTGGGAATGGTTATGCAGGTTCTTGCTGGTTTTTATATTTTTTTGTTGACAACAATTTTTTCTAAGTTTTTTTTTAAGGCTTGGAGATTGATTCCTTTTTTTTTGAAGTGATTTTGTTATGTTATAACCACTGCCTCCTTTGTTTACGTTACAGGCTGGAGATTTGAATATTTTTTTACAATATTCTTGGCCTTCTGCATCATACTGTTACATCTAGTTTGTCTCTATTCCTATTTCATGTTTTTACTTCCTACTGGTTGTGTTACTGCAGTTTGTCTTGTATCCCTTTCCTGCCTAAGCCAAACCTGTAAAACCACACTTCCTCCTCTCTTTCTCTCTCTCAGTACAGTTTTGACAATAAAATGATATGTTGTACTATTTTCTGAAATTGCAAAGGTGCTGGAATATGATGAAAAGGGAATGTTGTATTGCTTGCAAATTGGTTTTTAACTGCATATTTTGACTTGCTTACTGCATGGCACAGTGGGAGCCTCTTTGTATGTTTGGCCTCTTCCTATATGGGCATGTTTACGTTGCAACTTGGCTTTGAAAGTGCATATGCTGTTGATTTTTTGTATGCTATTGTCAAACATTTGAATTGATGCATATTGTTTTGAACTATGCAGTGGGCTTTTAAAAATGCAATTGATTTGAAAAATGCAATTTTTGACAAAAATGAATTTGTGCATTCGTTTATAAAAAATTCCTCTCTTTTTTGTGAACCAGGAGAAATCCCGTGATTTGCAAAAAAGAGTAAACTGATTCCAGCCATTGCTTTTAATGATGAACATTAAATAATTTTTTGCTTTTAACTATTTATTCAAATCTGACTTTTCTTTTAATTGTTTTTGCAGGTAAATTTAAATGAGCAGACAAGAGGCATTGGATAGAAGATGAAGATTTAGAATTTAGAAAAATAGTTTTTTTATTTTACTTTAAGCATTTATGTAATTGCCATTATAAATATTTTGTAATAACACAATATTTAAATGATAATTGTAATAAATAGAATAAAGTGAATAAAATTCTATTATTTCCAAATTAATTCTTTTTTCTTTCCAATTATTTATCTATTGTTTATAATTCTTTCAATTATATAATAACTGAAAATCAAATCCAATCATTTAAATTCAGAATGATAAACGAATAAATAAACATCATTGGCCAATTAACAATTTTAATTATTTAATTCATTATTCATAATATTCTAAATTATAATAATTAAAAAAAATAGAATTTAATTATTTAACCTAGAATGATAAAGAATTAAATAATCATTGTTGACCAATTAATAAACCCCTTCTCAAAATGTTTATTTCATTATTCATAAGTCTTTAAATTATATAACAATTGAAAATAGATTTCAATTATTTAAATTTAAGACTATAAATAATTAATAAACGTCATTTAAGTCTTGATCAGTTGATAAATTTAGCGTTCAACAAATAAATAGCTCTCGACTCGAAACAGTTATGAATTTTTAAGATCAATATATCAAAACACTTATAATGTAATGATGCCGATGGGAGATGGTATCTTAGGTCAAAATTTGGGGTACAACAGCTGCCCCTATTTAAGTTTCTTCTATCCGGAGATATGAAGATCAAAATCTTCGTTTCGACGAGATTGAAGGTACTTAAATACATAATTACGCAAATTTTGTCCTAAGATGCCATCATCATGCAGTGATATGAATGTAGTGCTTGAATTCACAAAGAAAGATATTGTATGAAACAAGACAATGCTGGAGGAATAGAACACCAACAAAACACAGAGACATGAATTATACGCTACTGGGGAAACGGGCTATCGACTTCAACTGACAGACTCCTGACAGCGAATAAAATTTAGGGGATACGACCTCTGTCCCTAACAAAGAGGGCGTCTTGCATAGGCCGTAAAAGATTATTGACCCAAAACAATGAGTTCACAACCCAAGGTCGAAGATAGATAAAAAGTATCAAATTTGCTGATGACGGGTTACCGACTTCTGAAGGTAAAATTCGTAACAAATTTCTCTGCGAGATTTTCAGAGAGATAACAATTAATGCTGAAGTAATAAGATTGTAGATACGCAAGTTGTTCAAATAAAGAAAACTGCCACTTGCTGTCGCCCAAAGAAAATACCGATAACATACAAGTTGCTCAAATAAAGAGGCTATCACTTGCCGTCGTCCAGAGATGTCAATAACATACAAGTTGCTCAAATAAAGAAGCTGCCACTTATTGTTGTCCAAAGAAAATACCAATGACATACAAGCTGCTCAAATAAAGAAGCTGTCGCTTGCTGTATTCCAGAAAAGTAATAACGTACTAGTAACTCGTGAAGAGCTGCTGCTTATTGCTTTCAGAAAAAATAAATGACGCACTAGCAGCTCGTGAAGAACTGCTGCTCGGCGCTTTCAAAAGAGTAAATGACGCACTAGTAGCTCGTGAAGAGCTACTGCTCGGCACTTTCAAAAGTAAATGACGCACTAGTAGCTCGTGAAGAGCTGCTGCTCGGCGCTTTCAAAAGTAAATGACGCACTAGTAGCTCGTGAAGAACTGCTGCTCGGCGCTTTCAAAAGTAAATGACGCACTAGTAGCTCGTGAAGAACTGTTGCTCGGCGCTTTCAAAAGTAAATGACGCACTAGTAGCTCGTGAAGAGCTGCTGCTCGGCGCTTTCCGATGTAATAATACGTACAAGTTGCTCGTGAAGAGCTGCCGCTTGTCGTCTTCCATAAAATAATAACGTACAAGTTGCTCATGAAGAGCTGCCGCTTGTCGTTTTCCAAAAACCAATCAGAAGGAAATTGCGATGATACTGGCATATAATAAAATCCTCGTCAAAGAGAACCATGAATCAATCCTTCCCGAGGAGATCACCTACTTAAAGGTGCAACATAAATGCACCAGTCGTCTAGGTCGCAAACTCACTGGGGAGAATCAAAGAAATAGCCTATGCAAGAGGCAACAACTTCATCCAGGAATAAACCAGAGAGAAGACAGTCAAACAAGACTCTACCCAATGAGAAAGTAATTCGACTGGGAATTCATCCTATCCAGAAATGGACAGGGTAAGCTGAATCAAAAATCATCCACGAGGATTAGCTCGGTTGGGGAATTTAGAAAGGAAGCACATTTTCTGCCTAAGCTAACCTTCTACTTGGAAATAAATATGTACGTTGTTCGAATAAACAAAGTAAGACCCAAAATCAACGGCAAATGTGGATATGCATGCTGACATGAGTGTAAATGAGTAAATGAATGTTATGCTGACAAAACAAACAGATGGAATAACTTGAAGACAATAAGATGTCACGACATAATAGATACTCGGCCAATCTTAAAAAAGACGGAAAATAACTGGAACTGGAAACACAAAGCAACGTCAGAGCATATCACGCTACAAGTCTCAAGTCTTCTGAGGAGAAAAGCATTCAAATCCAATCTTCTAACACCAATAAACCACTGGCATGGGACGAAGTGTACCGCACTTCAAAACCTCCCAAACAAAGGTAGCTAAAATAACACTTAACTGGAACAACTGGGGAGTCACCAAACTTAGTACCCCGAGAAGCGCAAGTTTACACAACCAACACCTCATGACGATTTTGGAAGAAAACAAGTTCATCATGCAAGTATAAATTACTGTATTGTTTTGCATTTCATGGCTTGACCATCCTCGGAACAACTGTTAATATTCCTTTCATTATTCACGACACATTTTTAAAATAAGAATATTTTAAATACTTTGTTTCCAATATTGCAGTAAAAATTAAAATTTTGCCCACAGAAGGTAAATGCTCAAATTTCATTAATAAGATGGTAGTTCGCTAGCAACGCGACTCCGAAGATTTACAAAAATGTGGGAAATAGTACATGAAATAAAAGGTTATACAAAAACAATGATCACTATTCTCCCTAACAACTTTGAATTCCAGAATGTGCTCAAATGCCAAGACTGATTTGACCAGAAGTTTGCCTAAGCGAAATACTTCTTGACTGCATCGGCGTTCATGGGACGCGGAAGGTCTTCACCGTCCATATTGGTGAGAATCATGGCACCTCCAGAGAAGACTTTCTTAACAACATACGGTCCTTCATAATTCGGAGCCCACTTGCCCCTAGAATCGGGTTGGAAAGATAAAATCTTCCTGAGCACAAGGTCACCTTCTCTGAACTCGCGCGGTCGAACCCTCTTATCAAAAGCCTTCTTCATCCTCTGCTGATACAATTGACCGTGACACAAAGCTGTCGATCTTTTTTCTTCGATTAAATTCAAATGATCAAACCTACTTTGACACCATTCAGCCTCAGAAAGTTTGGCTTCCATCAACACTCTCAGAGACGGAATCTCAACCTCCACGGGGAGTACGGCTTCCATACCGTAAACTAGGGAAAAAGGGGTCGCGCCCGTTGAAGTTCGAACTGAAGTACGGTACCCATGTAAAGCAAACGGAAGCATTTCATGCCAATCCTTATAAGTTACCACCATCTTCTGGACAATCTTCTTGATATTCTTGTTAGCAGCTTCAACAGCTCCATTCATCTTCGGTCTGTAAGGAGAAGAATTATGATGTTCGATCTTGAACTCTTCACAAAGCTCTCTCATCATCTTGTTATTCAAATTCGAACCATTATCAGTGATGATCTTGCTCGGGATACCGTATCGACAAATGATCTAATTCTTGATAAATCTGACTACCACCTGTCTGGTTACATTAGCATAAGATGCGGCTTCCACCCATTTAGTAAAATAATCAATCGCTACCAAGATGAAACGATGACCATTTGAAGCTTTGGGTTCAATCATTCCAATCATATCAATGCCCCACATAGAGAAAGGCCAAGGTGAAGATATAACATTGAGGAGGGTCGGCGGCACGTGCATCTTGTCCGCATAAATCTGGCATTTATGACACTTCTTCACATACTTGCAGCAATCAGATTCCATTGTCATCCAATAGTAACCAGCTCTCAACATCTTTTTAGCCATCGCATGTCCGTTGGCATGAGTGCCAAAGGATCCTTCATGTACTTCTTGCATCAGCATGTCTGCCTCACGTCTGTCTACACATCTGAGCAAGACCATGTCATAATTCCTCTTATACAAGACTTCTTCATTGAGAAAGAAACTGCTTGCTAATCTTCTCAACGTCTTCCTATCTTTATTGGATGCCTCAGGCGGGTACTCTTGAGTTTGAAGAACACGTTTAATGTCATGGAACCACGGTTTGTCGTCGGTAATCTCTTCTACTGAGAACACATGAGCAGGTCTATCGAGACGCATAACTCGGATTGTAGGCACGTCGTTCCAATCATTTACTTGAAACATTGAAGACAAAGTAGCTAAAGCATCAGCCATTTGGTTCTCATCTATAGGGATATGGTGTAATTCTACTTTGTTGAAGAAAGTTAACAACCTTCTAACATAGTCTCTGTAAGGGATCAAACCAGGATGACGAGTCTCCCATAATCCTTTGATTTGATTAATCACCAATGCCGAATCTCCATAAATATCAAGAATCTTAATCCTTAGATCCCCTGCTTCTTCGAGACCCATAATACATGCCTCGTACTCCGCCATGTTGTTCGTACAGTCAAACTTCAGTCTCGCCGTGAACGGGATATGAGTACCTCGGGGAGTAACGATGATTGCCCCTATTCCATTTCCATAGGAATTCACAGCTCCGTCAAATATTAAACCCCAACGGGATTCGGGATCAGGTCCTTCAGGTAACGGCTCTTCACAGTCTTTAGCTTTCAAGTACATAACATCTTCATCTGGGAAATCAAACTTGATGGATTGATAATCTTCAATTGGTTGGTGAGCCAAATGATCGGCTAAAATACTTCCTCTGATCGCTTTCTGAGTGTGATACTCAATGTCATATTCAGATAACAACATCTGCCAACGGGCTATTCTTCCAGATAAGGCAGGCTTCTCAAAGATATACTTGATCGGGTCCATTTTGGAGATCAACCAAGTGGTATGGTTAATCATATACTGGCGCAGATGGCGAGCAGCCCAAGCTAAAGCACAACAGGTTTTCTCAAGCAATGAGTATCGAGATTCACAGTCTGTGAATTTCTTACTCAAATAATATACGGCGTGCTCCTTTCTTCCAGTCTCATCTTGTTGACCAAGCACACATCCCATGGAATCTTCCAATATAGTCAGGTACATAATCAAAGGTCTTCCTTCCACCGGAGGAATCAAAATGGGAGGTTCAAGCAAATATTCTTTGATACTATCAAAAGCTCTCTGACAATCTTCTGTCCACACACATCCTTGGTTCTTTCGGAGAAGCTTGAAAATCGGCCCACAGGTAGCAGTCATATGAGATATAAACCTAGAAATGTAATTCAGTCTCCCAAGGAATCCTCTTACTTGTTTTTCCGTCTTGGGAGCGGGCATCTCCCGAATGGCTTTGACTTTATCAGGATCTACTTCAATACCTTTCTGACTGACAATGAAACCCAGAAGTCTTCCAGAACGAACACCAAAAGTGCACTTGTTGGGATTCAGACGGAGTTTGTACTTTCTCAAACGCTGGAATAACTTCAACAAATGTTCCAAATGATCTTCCTCAGTCTGTGATTTGGCAATCATGTCGTCCACATACACTTCGATCTCTTTATGCATCATGTCATGGAACAAAGCAGTCATGGCCCTTTGGTATGTTGCGCCAGCATTCCTCAAACCAAACGGCATAACCCGATAACAAAATGTTCCCCACGGTGTAATGAAAGCGGTCTTCTCCATATCTTCCGGCGCCATCTTGATTTGATTGTAACCAGAAAAACCATCCATGAAAGAAAATACTTTGAACTCGGCGGTACTGTCGACCAATACGTCAATATGAGGTAATGGGAAGTCATCCTTCGGACTAGCTCTATTCAGATCTCTGTAGTCTACACACATCCGAACTTTGCCATCCTTCTTAGCAACAGGCACTATGTTGGCTAACCACTGAGGATAAACCGACGTAACAAGGAAACCTGCGTTGATCTACTTCTGAACCTCCTCTTTGATCTTGTCAGCCATGTCGGGACGAGTCCTTCTCAGCTTCTGCTTGATCGGCGGACACTCAGGTCTCAACGGTAAACGATGCTCCACAATGTCATTGTCCAACCCTGGCATATCTTGGTAGGACCAAGCAAACACGTCAACATACTCTTTGAGAAGCTCCAACATCTTCTCCTTAACTTCCGGGATAAGTAATGCTCCGACTTTGACTTCCTTTCTATCTTCTTCATCACCCAAGTTGACCAACTCTACAGGTTCTTCAAATGGTTGAATAATCTTCTCATCATGCTCAAGCAAACGGGAAATCTCAACAGGAACCTCTTCATCATCCTCTTCTTCGGCTCTGAACACAGGGAATTCAAAGTTGGGAGAGGGCATAGGATCACTGTTTTCGATGGTTAAGTCATGGATTAATCTGCACATATGATTATGCTTTATTTTAGAAATCGATTTGTGCAAATAAAACAAAAGGTTATTAATTAATTTTCATTGCTATTTCCCAGAAAAAGTGAAAAATAAAACAGCAGTGGATAAAATAACATTTTTATTCATTAAAGGGAAATACTTGAAACAAAGAGCCCAGACATCTCTCTTTTGCCTTGGGCAGAGCAAAAGGAATTATTTTTCATAGCCCGACACAAAATACGTTTCGCCTTGGGCAGAGCGAATTTTTCAAAGGAAAATAAACAAAACATTACTCGGAAATGTGCATAACCACAGGAACATCAACAGCTATCCAGTTTTGGCAAGCCAATCCAGGCGTCACAAACACGGGCAAATCCTCCTCAGAATCATCATCTATGATAGCATCAACCTCAGGATGTACAAACCCTACACTTTGGAAAACCTCTTGAATCGGACGAACAACCACCTCTTTCTCGACCCTTGCAGATATTGGATGAAAACCAAGACCTTCCCCAGACTTGTTCTCGGGTAACGTCAACACCTGACCCCATCCTTCGGCCAAACCACTTTCCACCACTCGCCGCGCATCCTCAAAAGAAGAGATGGATGCCCCTTGCTTCTTCACTGTATTCTTAGCAACAGATAGACCCTGGAACTGGGTTCCAACATCCTCGTCAGCATCAATAAAAGAAAATGATGATAAATGGCTTACCACCATAGCCTGCTCTCCTCCAATCATCACTAGCTTCCCATGTCTTACAAACTTTAGTCTCTGATGGAGCGTAGAGGTGACTGCCCCGGCATCATGGATCCAGGGACGACCCAATAAACAGCTGTAGGCAGCACGGATATCCATCACTTGGAAATTGATTTGAAAAGTATGGGGACCAATCACTATAGGAAGATCCACTTCACCAATGACTGTCTTCCTAGAACCATCAAATGCTTTGACAATTACTCCACTAGGCCTCATAGGAGCACCTGGATATGAAAGTCGAGATAGCGTAGTCTTGGGCATCACATTCAACGACGAACCTGTATCCACCAACACGCTTGATAAGGTATCGTTTCCACAACTTACTGAGATGTGCAAAGCCATATTATGGTTTCTCCCCTCCTCCGGGAGTTCTTCATCACTGAAACCAAGATTGTTACACGAAGTTATATTTCCCACAATCCCATCAAACTGATCAACCGTCACATCATGGTCCACGAATGCCTGGTCCAAGACCTTCATCAAGGCTTCTCTATGTGCACCAGAATCTCTCAATAAGGCAAGCAAGGAAATCTTGGAAGGTGTTTGCAAAAGTTGGTCCACAATCTTGTATTCACTTCTCTTGATAAGTTTCAAAATCTCATCATCCTCAGGGTGAGGGATAGGTTCACTGGATTGGTTTATCTCAACCCTTGGTTCAACATTTCCTACTGGACTCTCCGCCGGTATGGGCCTCCTAACTTGAATTCCTGGTCTCTTCGAAGGTACTGCTGCAAAAACACGCCCACTTCTCGTAACTCTACTGACATCAGCAATGTTAACAAAAGACGGTCTCGTTGGTATGGGGACTTCTACCCCATTCTCAATCATTGTGGCGTTATACTTGTACGGCACAGCTTGGTCTGAGCTGTAAGGCACAGGGCCAGGTGGGTAAATAATCAAAGGATCAACAGGCGCAGTCTGACTGTTGTAAGCAATCTCTACTGATTCTGGCAAATTGAATTGTGGTGCGATAACATTCACTTCATCCTCCGGATTTCGGTCATAGGTAATAGTGATAACTCTATGATCTAGCAACTTTTGAATATCCTCCTTCACGATAGGACAGTCATCCTCTCTTGAACAAAACTCACAAACGTCATAATCATGCTGGTGCCTAACAAAGGCAAGTCTTCTCAAACTCTGATGTAACCTGATCAACGACTCTCTTATGTGTTCGACTTGAAAAACTCAAAACTTCCCCGGACAACCTTCCACCATATTCACTGAAGCTGCCCCATGTCGAGGCAAAGGATTATCTCTAACATTTGGATTAACATCCTTAAAAGACAAGATACCATTCTTAATTAATCTCTGTACATCCGCCTTCAGAGCAAAGCAATTCTCAAGGTTGTGCCCCGGCGACCCTTGATGATATTCACAAAATTGATCCGCCTTGTACCACGGAGAAGCACTGTTCGGTGCGACAGGAGGAGGCTTTGTCGTGATGAGATTCTTTCTGATGAGAGCAGGGAACAATTCAGTATAAGTCATAGGAATGGCATCGAACTGCGGTTTTCTGGGTGAACGGTTCTGATTGTTGAACGGATAAGCCTGTTGTCGAGGCTGCTGCTAAAAAGGCCATTGTTGAGTTGGTGGAGTTTGATGAGTTGGGGTCATCAAAGTTGGGCGGACAGCCGGAGTGACTGCCGCAACATGAGAGTAACCTCTCCTAGGCATACCTGGAAACAAAGCGCTAACATCCTGCTCTTTTCTTTTCGGGAAAACACTTCCAAACTTCTTCGCACTGCTAGACAGACTCCCTTCTTTAACCAAACGCCCTTCACGAATCCCTTCCTCTAATCGCATGCCCATGCTTACCATTTCGGTGAAGTCACTGGGTGCACTGGCTATCATTCTTTCATAGTAAAAGGATCCTAAAGTCTTCAAAAATATCTTAGTCATCTCTTTCTCCTCAAGAGGTGGATAGATTTGAGCAGCAATTTCACGCCACCTCTGGGCGTATTCCTTAAAAGATTCTTGGTCTCTTTGCGACATCGCTCGGAGTTGATCCCTGTCCGGCGCCATGTCGACGTTGTACTTGTACTGATGGAAAAAGGCTTCACTAAGATCGTTAAAGTTACGGATCCGAATACTGTCTAAACCCATATACCACTTTAGAGCAGCACCTGTCAAACTATCTTGAAAATAATGAATCAACAAATCATGATCATCGGAGTACGTAGACATCTTCCTCACGTACATTGTCAAATGACTTCTAGGAAACGAATCACCCTTATATCTCTCAAAGTCTGGCACTTTGAATTTTGCTGGAATCTTGACATTCGGAACTAAACAAAGGTCATGCGTACTCTTTCCAAACAAATCCTTCCCTTTCAATGCTTTAAGCTCCTTCTGCATTTCCTGGAACTGATCCTGAAATTCCTCCATTCTATCAAAGAGACCCAAACTTTCAGCAGGCTCGGCAGGATAAGGAGGTTCATTCAAGCATGGCACGGAGTGGACCACAGGAGCAAAGGTCGTCATAATTGGTTGCGGAAAAGGTGTTACAGACGGAATTACTGGCGGCATGGCAGTTGTCTCTGGTTAAGGAAGAGACAAAGCGGGTTGAAATAAAGGTTGTACGGCAGGCTGATACCCCTCTGGCACAAAGTTGTAAGGCATTCCCCACGGAAAACCTTTCGGCATTTGATGTTGAAGCGGAGAGTTGATTTGAGTTACGGAGGCAGGAACTGTGACAATCTCGGAAACCACTGGGGTTGAAGTCTGAATCTCGGCAGCCGTAGTCGATGGCTGATTCTGAACAGCCACCAAACTTTCCACTAACGCAGTTAACTTTTCCATCTCGGCACGAAGTGTAGCAACTTCCCCACGAAGCTCATGATTTTCCTGTTCCAAATCTTCCATTTTCCTTTGACGATTGGCCCGAGTGTCGTATCGGTGAGACAGCTTGACAACCTTTGGTGGAAAAAGAACAAGGATGAGACTCTAGAAAACATGTGAAGTGGAATGTGAAATGATGCATGATGGCGATGCAAATGATGACTCATTTTAAAAGTTTTTCAAGGAACTTTAATAATTTTGCATACATCAATGGTAAAGGAATTTGGAACAACAGAACTCAATCCATTAATCGAAAGCGATAAATTACAACCTACAATTTGGAACAGTAAATTACAACCTTGGGATAACAAATCCAATAATGAAAGCAATAAATTACAACTTCGAAACATGAAAACCATAATAAAGTGATAAATTACAATTTTAAAACATGAAATCTAAAATAAAGCAATAAATTACAACTCTGGAGCATGAAGCCCATAATAAAACAATAAATTACAACTTCGGAGCATGAAGCCCTTTTACATAGTTTTACAAAATGACATCAATAAAATAAACTAAAAGCTAAAGCTCACTCGGAATCCTCAGATGACGGACCAAACACCAGCTGTAATCGGAGCTTCTTGATCTTTTCTTCGTAAAAGTCTTCCATCTCCTTCTTCTCAGCTACTAGTCGATCAATGATTTCCTTCTGCGGATTAGGAACAAGAGCAACGCTTACCGGACCCTCCTTCTTTCTCTTCCTTTCACTAGCATACTTCTTCAGCAAAGCATCCTTTTGACGAAGCTTCTCATCGTGATCAATGAATCGGCCGTCTTGAATAAACAGCAACTCCTCCTTTTCCTTTAGCTGTCGAGTCAGGACTCGATTCTCATATTCAGACATATGGTACTTTTCCTTCCAAGCATCCCTCTCGGACTTCATCCTAGCCAGATTTCCTTGATATTCTCCTACATCCGCGATAGGGATAACAACAGATGATGGTGCGATGGCAGGGAATAAAGGTTTCTCAAGTTTATATGGCATCTTGAGAGCACAAGCCCTAGCACGGACCCACTGCAGGTAAGGCTCCAAAGAAACGGCACCTCTATGTCCTAACATATCTCTCCCTTTCCTATGGATGTGGCGCCAAGCTCCTTCAATCTCCTTCTTAGCAGCCTGATGATCTTGTCCTTCCTGAAGAAAGAAACCACTCACATGGATGTTGTTTGGTTTATCTCTCATCGGGTACCCGAACTGACGGCGCGCTAGAACAGGGTTGTAGTTGATTCCACCCCTCGTACCGAGAAGAGGTACGTTAGGAAAAGCACCACAGCTATCAATGATCTCCACGTCGTGGTAAACTCGATTATACCAGTCAATGTCGAAATGGGTGAGAGCCATAATCTTTGGCGCCCAACGCGGTTCCTTCTCGAGATCCTAGAAAGCATCAGACCCAGGTAGATGTAAGACATACCACTGATACAGCAACGGTACACAACAAATAATCATCCCTCCTTGATAAGAGTTTCGAAGATGGATGGAGTAGTATGTATCCCCTAGCAGCGTAGGGACCGGATTTCCAATCAGGAAAATTCTAATGGCGTTGATATCCACAAATTTATCAACATTAGGGAACAAGAATAAACCATAAGCGAGTAAAGCAAAGACGTCTTCGAAGGCGACAGTATCCTTTGTATCAGCAAAGTGGCGAGCTTTCTTCAACAGAAACTGCGCCGCCAAACCCCGGATTCCCCCTTTCATAGTCATATTCTCCTCTATCTCTGACTTTTTCAGGTGGGTGATGGCTGCTATCTCGTGAGATTTGGGCTCCTCTTCTAATCCAGAGAAAGGAACACGGTCGGCGATCGGCAAACCGAGAATATAGGAGTACTCTTCTAAAGTGGGCATCAACTGGTAATCCGGAAAAGTGAAACATCGGTACAAGGGATCATAGAATTGAACCAACGTGTTGAGGATGCCTTTCTTCATCTTGCGCTTCATGAGCGGTACGATGGACCCATACTTCTTCTGAAAATCTGTCGGACTCTCGATCTTCGGAATCAAACTCTTCAGTTCTTCAATCTCGGGCTCCTTGAAGCTAAAGCTTCGAGTATTTCTCCTTCCAAGTTCCATAATACCCTGAGATGTCTGCAAAAATCATTCCAAAGTTCCTTGAAAAACAAGTTTTTTACAAAGATGTTGATGAATGCATGAATGAATGATAATGCAACAGTCACACACAAGCTTGCAAACATGGGGTTCAAAGGTTCAACGTTCAGCATGGAGTCGAGGGTAAAGACCACCCAAAGGTATGTACTAACGGTTCAATCACACCTGTAAGGCATGGTTCTAAGGGTTCCCAGAGTCTACATTCCTCCTTCGGATATTACCAACGTCTTGATTACTCAATAATTAGCAATATTCTCAAGAGAAACTCGTCCGAGCGTAGCATCGCGTAACAACTACTTCCGAATTACTCCGTTATAGTCTCCGCGCTACACCTAAAAAGGCCAAGATGGGTTGGGGTTCTACGGTCCTTAATTTCTCGGGCTCCTAGGTCGAAAATGATAATGTCTTCCCGATTACTCGGTAAACAAATATTAAGTTCAAGAGGACCTTCCATTGAGTGGGGGATCTCATGCCTCCTTCTTCGGGATTACTCCCTCAAAGTTAACATGACTATACCGCCCGTCCTATTCCTTAAGTGTTACTTAATCCGGGTATAGGATTCGTCCTTTGCAAAAAAAACCAAACACCCCAATTTAAACACATAATCAAGCAAATCAAATAATAGTAAAACAGATAAGACAAATTAGGCTTAACCCACTTAGGATGGACCAGCAAGAGGTCAATCTATCCCCAGCAGAGTCGCCAATTCTGTAGCGATAAAAAATGTAGCGGGGTAAATCGGAGATCGAATTATTGATTAATTCGTCTCACAAAAGCAAGAGTCGCCACCGCGCTTTATTATTTCCAAAGGAAAAGGGGAAAGAGCGAAATAAAACCCTAAATATGCAATGTAAAATAATACTTTTTAAAAGTAATAAAAATACAAGGCGTTTTTGAAAAGATATTTGTGGTTCGGGGGTTGGTTATACAATGGGAAGGTATTAGCACCCAATGTATCTATAGTACTCTATAGGAACCTTTTGAAATATCTGTTTATTTAAAAATTGATTGCTTGATTAAAAATAAATTATTTTGGCCGAAAAGGGGTACGGACGGGTTTTTGAAGATACGACGATCTAACGTCGAAGTTTTTGCTTAAAGGGTATAAGTTTCGAAAAGATTGAATATTTGATGAAAAATTATCCTAAGTTTTAATGAAATGCGAAAGTTCGCGCAATTTAGACTTGAAGACATGAAGTCAACAAATTTATCGTTTCTCCTTTGGATTTAAACGTAAACAGAATAATCATGTAAATATGAAGTAATTAAACAGAAAAAAAATCATACGGATAATAATTAAATAGTAACAGGTAAATAAATGACTAAATGGTATAAATATGAAAAGTTTTTTAGATTTTGGTCTAATATTAATTAAAGCGAGAGAATTAATTAAAGAAAAGATAAAATGTTTTTTTTTTTAAGTTTTAATTTCTAGTTTTTATTCTTTTTGTGTGTTTTTTTTTAATATTAATAAAAGTATTACTTTTTAAGAATTAAATTAAGTTAAAACTTAATGCTACTAACTTAAGTCTAATTTAAAAGATATTAAATCCCAAGGGTTTAAATTAATAAAATCGGTCGGTTCTTAAAATGTTTTAATTAAATACAAACTCTTATTTTTTATTACATTTACTAATTATCTAAACTAATAAAAATTCTAAAAGGGAAAAAAAATAGAAAAAGGGTATATAAAAAAAATGGAGTAGATGATAAACAATTGATATGGGCTAAAAGGTTTTAGGGAGCCCAAACAGAAACAAGTAAAATGGGGGGTGCCTAAGGGAATCGTGTGGGCTTAAGGCAGCAAAATGGGTTAAAGGCCCATTATTCCATAATTTGTTTCTTAGGGTTAAACAATGTTTTGGTTTAGGGAAAAAGGGATTAGGGTTTGGTTCGTGCAGAACGGCGCTCATCTCTCTTCTTCGTCTTCGCGTCTTCTTCTCCATGCTTTTGCTTCTGAGTCCTTGAGTTCGCTTTTAAACTCCTTGCCATGGCCACCAGCTCTCACTGTCTTCTTCCCTCTAGCCAAACAGAAAAGGGGCTACGAATTTTACGGTAAAATACGTTATTCGTTGGGTTTCGTTATATTTTGCATGCATTGATTCTGATTATGTTTTGATTCAAATTCTTATTATTGTTGTTGGAGGTACTATGGAGGTAAAAAGGGGAAAGGAAATCGTTACCTAGGCGGAGACGGAGGAGGAACAGTTGGGTGCGAAGGAGGCCAGGCGGCGAGGAGAGGAGGCGCGTCGCGAGCTTGCTTCGGTAGTCGGTACTTTGTATTTGGCTTCCTTCTTCTTCCTGACTTTGATACTGCTACTGTTGAAAAATATTTTTGACTATCTTGCCTCTTCCTCTGACTTCTGTATGCTTTCGTTAGAGTGGTTTGACAGTTTCTCTTCTTCTCTTTTTCGCCTTGCTTACTGTGCTTTCCGTTGCTCGCCTATGACGACATGATCTGAGACCTTGTGTTGTATGCTTTTGAATGCTTGAATTCTACCGTTGAAATGTTGTTTTAACCAGCTTCTCTCTTCCTCTTTCTCACCTTGTTACTATATGATTTAAATGGCCAATGATGATAACTCTGAGGCCTTGCTTATGTTGCCTTCGAAGTTGGTTTTGGCTGGATTGTTTCAGATTTGGCCTAGCTTGGCTTCAGCAGGTTTGAGATTGATGATGTTCATGGCTTGGGCAATAAGTTTGATAGGTTTTGGGTATACTGGTTATGTTGGTTTTACGCAGGTTGATGGAAACAGGGGAATAGGTTTTTTGTTGTTAGGCCATATTGGTTTGTATGGTTAGACTGGTTTTGTGTTGGTTGGACAGTAGAGATGATGGTTCTTTATTTAGGCCATGTTGTGAAATGGTTTGAAAATGGTTAAGGTTGTGAAATTGTTTTTTGATATATGGTTTTGACAGGCTTATGGTGATGTTGGCTTGATGGCTCAATCAGTTTCGGTGAGGTTTAGGCCATATTGGTTTTTATGGTTTAGACAATGGGAATGGTTATGCAGGTTCTTGCTGGTTTTTATATTTTCTTGTTGACAACAATTTTTTCTAAGTTTTTTTTTAAGGCTTGGAGATTGATTCCTTTTTTTTTGAAGTGATTTTGTTATGTTATAACCACTGCCTCCTTTGTTTACGTTACAGGCTGGAGATTTGAATATTTTTTTACAATATTCTTGGCCTTCTGCATCATACTGTTACATCTAGTTTGTCTCTATTCCTATTTCATGTTTTTACTTCCTACTGGCTGTGTTACTGCAGTTTGTCTTGTATCCCTTTCCTGCCTAAGCCAAACCTGTAAAACCACACTTCCTCCTCTCTTTCTCTCTCTCAGTACAGTTTTGACAATAAAATGATATGCTGTACTATTTTCTGAAATTGAAAAGGTGCTGGAATATGATGAAAAGGGAATGTTATATTGCTTGCAAATTGGTTTTTAACTGCATATTTTGACTTGCTTACTGCATGGCACAGTGGGAGCCTCTTTGTATGTTTGGCCTCTTCCTATATGGGCATGTTTACGTTGCAACTTGGCTTTGAAAGTGCATATGCTGTTGATTTTTTGTATGCTATTGTCAAACTTTTGAATTGATGCATATTGTTTTGAACTATGCAGTGGGCTTTTAAAAATGCAATTGATTTGAAAAATGCAATTTTTGACAAAAATGAATTTGTGCATTCGTTTATAAAAAATTCCTCTCTTTTTTGTGAACCGGGAGAAATCCCGTGATTTGCAAAAAAGAGTAAACTGATTCCAGCCATTGCTTTTAATGATGAACATTAAATAATTTTTTGCTTTTAACTATTTATTCAAATCTGACTTTTCTTTTAATTGTTTTTGCAGGTAAATTTAAATGAGCAGACAAGAGGCATTGGATAGAAGATGAAGATTTAGAATTTAGGAAAATAGTTTTTTTATTTTACTTTAAGCATTTATGTAATTGCCATTATAAATATTTTGTAATAACACAATATTTAAATGATAATTGTAATAAATAGAATAAAGTGAATAAAATTCTATTATTTCCAAATTAATTCTTTTTTCTTTCCAATTATTTATCTATTGTTTATAATTCTTTCAATTATATAATAACTGAAAATCAAATCCAATCATTTAAATTCAGAATGATAAACGAATAAATAAACATCATTGGCCAATTAACAATTTTAATTATTTAATTCATTATTCATAATATTCTAAATTATAATAATTAAAAAAATAGAATTTAATTATTTAACCTAGAATGATAAAGAATTAAATAGTCATTGTTGACTAATTAATAAACCCCTTCTCAAAATGTTTATTTCATTATTCATAAGTCTTTAAATTATATAACAATTGAAAATAGATTTCAATTATTTAAATTTAAGACTATAAATAATTAATAAACGTCATTTAAGTCTTGATCAGTTGATAAATTTAGCGTTCAACAAATAAATAGCTCTCGACTCGAAACAGTTATGAATTTTTAAGATCAATAGATCAAAACACTTGTAATGTAATGATGCCGATGGGAGATGGTATCTTAGGTCAAAATTTGGGGTACAACAGCTGCCCCTATTTAAGTTTCTTCTATCCGGAGATATGAAGATCAAAATCTTCGTTTCGACGAGATTGAAGGTACTTAAATACATAATTACGCAAATTTTGTCCTAAGATGCCATCATCATGCAGTGATATGAATGTAGTGCTTGAATTCACAAAGAAAGATATTGTACGAAACAAGACAATGCTGGAGGAATAGAACACCAACAAAACACAGAGACATGAATTATACGCTACTGGGGAACGAGCTATCGACTTCAACCGACAGACTCCTGACAGCGAATAAAATTTAGGGGATACGACCTCTGTCCCTAACAAAGAGGGCGTCTTGCATAGGCCGTAAAAGATTATTGACCCAAAACAGTGAGTTCACAACCCAAGGTCGAAGATAGATAAAAAGTATCAAATTTGCTGATGACGGGTTACCGACTTCTGAAGGTAAAATTCATAACAAATTTCTCTGCGAGATTTTCGGAGAGATAACAATTAATGCTGAAGTAATAAGATTGTAGATACGCAAGTTGTTCAAATAAAGAAAACTGCCACTTGCTGTCGCCCAAAGAAAATACCGATAACATACAAGTTGCTCAAAAAAAGAGGCTATCACTTGCCGTCGTCCAGAGATCTCAATAACATACAAGTTGCTCAAATAAAGAAGCTGCCACTTGTTGTTGTCCAAAGAAAATACCAATGACATACAAGTTGCTCAAATAAAGAAGCTGCCGCTTGCTGTATTCCAGAAAAGTAATAACGTACTAGTAACTCGTGAAGAGCTGCTGCTTATTGCTTTCAGAAAAAATAAATGACGCACTAGCAGCTCGTGAAGAACTGCTGCTCGGCGCTTTCAAAAGAGTAAATGACGCACTAGTAGCTCGTGAAGAGCTGCTGCTCGGCGCTTTCAAAAGTAAATGACGCACTAGTAGCTCGTGAAGAGCTGCTGCTCGGCGCTTTCAAAAGTAAATGACACACTAGTAGCTCGTGAAGAACTGCTGCTCGGCGCTTTCAAAAGTAAATGACGCACTAGTAGCTCGTGAAGAACTGCTGCTCGGCGCTTTCAAAAGTAAATGACGCACTAGTAGCTCGTGAAGAGATTCTGCTCAGCGCTTTCCGATGTAATAATATGTACAAGTTGCTCGTGAAGAGCTGCCGCTTGTCGTCTTCCATAAAATAATAACGTACAAGTTGCTCATGAAGAGTTGCCGCTTGTCGTTTTCCAAAAACCAATCAGAAGGAAATTGCGATGATACTGGCATAGAATAAAATCCTCGTCAAAGAGAACCATGAATCAATCCTTCCCGAGGAGATCACCTACTTAAAGGTGCAACATAAATGCACCAGTCGTCTAGGTCGCAAACTCACTGGGGAGAATCAAAGAAATAGCCTATGCAAGAGGCAACAACTTCATCCAGGAATAAACCAGAGAGAAGACAGTCAAACAAGACTCTACCCAATGAGAAAGTAATTCGACTGGGAATTCATCCTATCCAGAAATGGACAGGGTAAGCTGAATCAAAAATCATCCACGAGGATTAGCTCGGTTGGGGAATTTAGAAAGGAAGCACATTTTCTGCCTAAGCTAACCTTCTACTTGGAAATAAATATGTACGTTGTTCGAATAAACAAAGTAAGACCCAAAATCAACGGCAAATGTGGATATGCATGCTGACATGAGTGTAAATGAGTAAATGAATGTTATGCTGACAAAACAAACAGATGGAATAACTTGAAGACAATAAGATGTCACGACATAATAGATACTCGGCCAATCTTAAAAAAGACGGAAAATAACTGGAACTGGAAACACAAAGCAACGTCAGAGCATATCACGCTACAAGTCTCAAGTCTTCTGAGGAGAAAAGCATTCAAATCCAATCTTCTAACACCAATAAACCACTGGCATGGGACGAAGTGTACCGCACTTCAAAACCTCCCAAACAAAGGTAGCTAAAACAACACTTAACTGGAACAACTGGGGAGTCACCAAACTTAGTACCCCGAGAAGCGCAAGTTTACACAACCAACACCTCATGACGATTTTGGAAGAAAACAAGTTCATCATGCAAGTATAAATTACTGTATTGTTTTGCATTTCATGGCTTGACCATCCTCGGAACAACTGTTAATATTCCTTTCATTATTCACGACACATTTTTAAAATAAGAATATTTTAAATACTTTGTTTCCAATATTGCCGTAAAAATTAAAATTTTGCCCACAGAAGGTAAATGCTCAAATTTCATTAATAAGATGGTAGTTCGCTAGCAACGCGACTCCGGCGATTTACAAAAATGTGGGAAATAGTACATGAAATAAAAGGTTATACAAAAACAATGATCACTATTCTCCCTAACAACTTTGAATTCCAGAATGTGCTCAGATGCCAAGACTGATTTGACCAGAAGTTTGCCTAAGCGAAATACTTCTTGACTGCATCGGCGTTCATGGGACGCGGAAGGTCTTCACCGTCCATATTGGTGAGAATCATGGCACCTCCAGAGAAGACTTTCTTAACAACATACGGTCCTTCATAATTCGGAGCCCACTTGCCCCTAGAATCGGGTTGGAAAGATAAAATCTTCCTGAGCACAAGGTCACCTTCTCTGAACTCGTGCGGTCGAACCCTCTTATCAAAACCCTTCTTCATCCTCTGCTGATACAATTGACCATGACACAAAGCTGTCGATCTTTTTTCTTCGATTAAATTCAAATGATCAAACCTACTTTGACACCATTCAGCCTCAGAAAGTTTGGCTTCCATCAACACTCTCAGAGACGGAATCTCAACCTCCACGGGGAGTACGGCTTCCATACCGTAAACTAGGGAAAAAGGGGCCGCGCCCGTTGAAGTTCGAACTGAAGTACGGTACCCATGTAAAGCAAACGGAAGCATTTCATGCCAATCCTTATAAGTTACCACCATCTTCTGGACAATCTTCTTGATATTCTTGTTAGCAGCTTCAACAGCTCCATTCATCTTCGGTCTGTAAGGAGAAGAATTATGATGTTCGATCTTGAACTCTTCACAAAGCTCTCTCATCATCTTGTTATTCAAATTCGAACCATTATCAGTGATGATCTTGCTCGGGATACCGTATCGACAAATGATCTGATTCTTGATAAATCTGACTACCACTTATCTGGTTACATTAGCATAAGATGCGGCTTCCACCCATTTAGTAAAACAATCAGTCGCTACCAAGATGAAACGATGACCATTTGAAGCTTTGGGTTCAATCATTCCAATCATATCAATGACCCACATAGAGAAAGGCCAAGGTGAAGATATAACATTGAGGAGGGTCGGCGGCACGTGCATCTTGTCCGCATAAATCTGGCATTTATGACACTTCTTCACATACTTGCAGCAATCAGATTCCATTGTCATCCAATAGTAACCAGCTCTCAACATCTTTTTAGCCATCGCATGTCCGTTGGCATGAGTGCCAAAGGATCCTTCATGTACTTCTTGCATCAGCATGTCTGCCTCACGTCTGTCTACACATCTGAGCAAGACCATGTCATAATTCCTCTTATACAAGACTTCTTCATTGAGAAAGAAACTGCTTGCTAATCTTCTCAACGTCTTCCTATCTTTATTGGATGCCTCGGGCGGGTACTCTTGAGTTTGAAGAACACGTTTAATGTCATGGAACCACGGTTTGTCGTCGGTAATCTCTTCTACTGAGAACACATGAGCAGGTCTATCGAGACGCATAACTCGGATTGTAGGCACGTCGTTCCAATCATTTACTTGAAACATTGAAGACAAAGTAGCTAAAGCATCAGCCATTTGGTTCTCATCTATAGGGATATGGTGTAATTCTACTTTGTTGAAGAAAGTTAACAACCTTCTAACATAGTCTCTATAAGGGATCAAACCAGGATGACGAGTCTCCCATTCTCCTTTGATTTGATTAATCACCAATGCCGAATCTCCATAAATATCAAGAATCTTAATCCTTAGATCCACTGCTTCTTCGAGACCCATAATACATGCCTCGTACTCCGCCATGTTGTTCGTACAGTCAAACTTCAGTCTCGCCATGAACGGGATATGAGTACCTCGGGGAGTAACGATGATTGCCCCTATTCCATTTCCATAGGAATTCACAGCTCCGTCAAATATTAAACCCCAACGGGATTCGGGATCAGGTCCTTCTTCAGGTAACGGCTCTTCACAGTCTTTAGCTTTCAAGTACATAACATCTTCATCTGGGAAATCAAAATTGATGGATTGATAATCTTCAATTGGTTGGTGAGCCAAATGATCGGCTAAAATACTTCCTCTGATCGCTTTCTGAGTGTGATACTCAATGTCATATTCAGATAACAACATCTGCCAACGGGCTATTCTTCCAGATAAGGCAGGCTTCTCAAAGATATACTTGATCGGGTCCATTTTGGAGATCAACCAAGTGGTGTGGTTAATCATATACTGGCGCAGACGGCGAGCAGCCCAAGCTAAAGCACAACAGGTTTTCTCAAGCAATGAGTATCGAGATTCACAGTCTGTGAATTTCTTACTCAAATAATATACGGCGTGCTCCTTTCTTCCAGTCTCATCTTGTTGACCAAGCACACATCCCATGGAATCTTCCAATATAGTCAGGTACATAATCAAAGGTCTTCCTTCCACCGGTGAATGCTTGCAAGCGGCGGTGGATGTGGAGGCGGTGGCGGCGTCCAAAGGTGATTAGGGTTTTCGATTTGGAAACTCTAATCACTTTTGTTATGGATCTTCAACGGCAAAGGGATCTTCCAAATTCTTGGTCTCTCCGCCTCTAAACTCTTTTTTCTGTAAAACCCTCGACCCCTTTCTGTATCTTCCTCTTTTAGTTTATATAGGTTTTTTTATTAGGGTTTTTTCTGTCAATATCACAGATTTAGGGAGATTTTGAGATATTTAGGGATTGGAATTCACGATGTAATTGATTGAGAATCTTATAATTTATGGATTATGTTTGTAATTGCTTTGATATGTGTTGTAATAGTATTTGGGCTTGAACTTGAATATTTGATTGTGTTTAATTTTAGTTTTTTCCAGATTTTCTTTTAAACAAATAATTTGAGATTTGATTTAGTGAAGATTCAGTTCTGCAATGATCTCTACAGTAAACGTTAAAATGAGAAAACCAGCATGATTTTAGGTTCAATTGGTACAGTATCTGTTAATTGTGTTTTCGGCCTGCGTTACATTTTTTTTGGTCCAACAGCAATACTTTACAGCAAAATGATTGGGCTTTAATAAAAAATGTTAATTGGGCTTTGTGTTACTTTACCTCTTTTGCCCTGCAGCATTATACTTGTGACAGTAAAAAATGTTCTTTAATAATGCTAGGCCCAATTGGCCTCTATCTCAATACTAATTATTTAACAAAAAGTTTTTAATCAATAAACAAATTTTATTTAATGAAACATTATTAAAAAGTTTAACAGCAGTAAGAAAACATGTCACATTTTTTTTCTTTTACTAACGATAATAATTTTTTAATGGACTTTAATATATCTAATTTCCACTTCTCTTTTACTAATAAACTATTTAATTGAGAACTTAATAGTTATTCGAATAATTTTTATTTACGAATCGCATGGGCCAATGGCCAACATGCCTCGCGAATGGATTCACGGATACACGGGTCTTTCTGATTTAGAAAGCCCCACTTTCCTGAATTAAAATACACCCCCTAGTCCGATAAAGATGAGCCATCAGATACTGTTGTACCATTTTTAATTAAATATTTCTTCTATTTAAATCTTGAAAAATGAAATCATCGAGGTTGGACAAATTTGGGGTGCGACATCTTTAAACTATTTTAAAACCCAACACTTTGTATACATTCTTATAGAGACGAGAATCATTACAAAGTTTGCTGAAACAAAGGCATTTTCAAAATATTTTCAAACTTGCACCAATCACAAACACATTTCAAACAAAGAATTTTCAAAGTGAACTAGCAACTAAGAGCCCGTAGATAACTACGGATGAAAATGGTGCTAACACCTTCCCTTTTCATAACCTACCCCCCGAACTCAATAAAATTCTCAAAAGGTCTTTCCTGTTCTTTTCACCCTTTCCTTTATTGGATAAAAGAAAAGTCGGTGGCGACTCTTGCTATCCGCAACAACTGCGATCAAACGCAAAACAGCCAAGTCAGTTCTCCCACCGTATTACACATAGGGTTATATTTTTTCAAGTATTTCCCATTTACTATAAGGATCCATTGGTCGAAACCTATTTCCTCGATTTCGTAAGCATTATTTATGAATATTTTTGTAATTTGGAATGGTCCCTCCCAACTTGGAGACCATTTCCCCAATGTTAGATCTCTTCGATCCATAGGTAGAATTAGTTTCCAAACATATTCAACTATGAAGAACGTCTTATTTTTCACCTTCTTATTACATGCTCTGGCGACTCGCTCCTTTTGCCAAATGAGCACATCCAACACAGCTAACCCTTCTTCGTCCAAATCTACTATTTTGTCGAACATCATACTTCAGTATTACTCTGATGATAGTTCATTCTGACGTTGTATCCTTACTGACTGCAAATGTATTTTGACTGGCAAAACGCCATTGTGCCCAAATACTAGATGAAAAGGTGTTGGATTTTTTTCCTCCTTAGGGGATGTTCGACAAGCCCATAGTATTTGATCTAACATCTTATGCCAATTCTTAGGTTTCTTAGAAACATGTTTCTTAATCAACTCAATTATCACTTTGTTAGCAACCTCGACTTGACCATTGGCCTGAGCATAATAAGGTGTTGAGGTTAAAAATTTAAATCATGTCTCAGACGCAAATTCTTGCATCTTTCAACTAATAAACATTAACCCTTGTTCTGTAGTTATAGTCTCAGGAATCCCAAACCTATAAATTATGTGCTTCTAGATAAATTCAATCACTGTTTCTTGATCCGCATTAACTAAAGGTATGACTTCTATCCATTTGGTAAAATAATGTATTCCCACCAGGATGAACCTCTGTTGTTTCAAAGATGTAGGTCAAATATCTCCTATGATGTCCAAAGCCCATCCTCTAAAGGGTCATGGTTTAATAATGGCATGAAATTCGCTTTCTGGCACATATTGAATACTTGCATGCTTTTGACACTTTTGACAACCTTTGGCGAAGTCCATGCAGTCTTTCAACATGCTTGGCCAATATACACCTCGTCGAAAAAACATCTATTTCATTTTATGGCCAACTTGGTGAGCGTTACAAGTTCCACTTTGAACTTTCGACACTTCCACATATGCTTCAGTTTCTCCAAGGCCTTTAAGTAACACACCCTCATGAGTTTTCTTGAAAAATTCATTGTTCATGCGAATGTAGTTTAATGCCCTGTATTTTATCTTCATGTCAGTATTTCTGACTGGATTCTCCAAATACCTTTTAATTGGCTTTCACCAGTCTGTATCTAGTAAATTATCAATGGCAAAAATTTCAAAAATTTCCTCCATATGTTCTGCCCCCAAGCTTTTGATGTTTACAATCTTTCGGGCAATGTCGAGATAACTTTCTCCCTTACTTCAAAAAAATCCCTCAGCTTGTTTTTTGACACTTTGTACCCAGATGCAATTTGGGCTAAATCATTGGCCTCTTGATTCTCTATCCTGGGCACATGTGTAACGCTCACCATGTCAAAGTATACTAATAAATGGTTTACAAATGCAAAGTATACCACTCGATGCTCCTTGATACACTTATATTCTCGTGTAGTTTGTTTGATCACTAACTCCGGATCACCTTTTACTTCAATTTTGGTGGCACCCAAATCTCGCAAGACCTTGAGTCCAGTAATTAAAGCTTCATATTCTACCTCATTATTGGAACATTTACCATCGACTCGACACTTGAATCTTATTGACATTCCTTCCAGTGAGACTATTAAGATTCTGACACTGGTTCCATTCTTATGGCTCGAACCATCAAAATATAATTTCCAAGGGTTCGTGTCGACCATGTATACAGATGGCTCGACTATTGCACGATCCACAATAAAGTCTGCCACAATTTGGCCTTTTATTGCTTTTATAGGCAAATAAGACAAATAAAACTTAGTTAATGCTAATGCCCATTTCCCAATTCGACCATGTAATATGGGTTTTGATAGCATATGCTTTATAATATCAAAATGAGATGAAACATAAACATCAACTGGATTAATATATTGGTTTAATTTTATACATGAAAAGTACAAACATAAGCACAATTTTTAGATTGAACTATATCTAGTTTTAGCATCTATTTTCACCCGAATAAGGTAATTAATGGATCTTTTGACACCACTATCATCCTATTGAACTAACATGCTTTCTATTGTCGAGTCAGATGCATCTATATACAATCTCATGCTTTTGTTTTAACTAGGAGGCAGTAAAATAAGAGGCTTTATCAGATATTCCTTGATTGTGTCAAAAGTCTCTTGCTGCTCTTTACCTCATAGGAATTCGCCTTCTTTTTTTATCTTGAGTAGTGGTGAGAACATCTTTGTTTTGCCACTTAGATTCGATATGAATCTCCTCAAGAAATTGATCTTCCCCAACAAAGATTGCAATTGTTTCTTCGCCAAAGGAGGCTTGAGATCCAAAATTGCTTTCGTTTAATTTTGGTTGATCTCGATGCCTTTTTGATGTACCACGAAGCCTAAGAAATCTCTTGCATGTACAGCGAAAGCATATTTTAGTGCATTCATTTTTAATTCATATTTCTCATCATTTTGAATGATCGTCGAAGATGGTCTATATGACCATTCTCAGGTGAAGATTTAATCACAATATCATCAATATAAATCTGCATAAAATGCTCTATGAAATTGTGAAATATAGCATTCATGGCCCTTTGATAAGTCGCTCTGGTATTTTTTAAACCGAATGACATTACAATCCATTCATAAGTCCCTAAGGCCCCTGGACATCGATATGCCACTTTGGGCACGTCTTCGTTTGCTATAAAAATTTGGTTATATCCAGAATAACTGTCCAACATGCTCAAATATTCAAATAATGCAGCTAAATCAACTAACATTTTTCCATGGGCATCGAATATTCATCCTTTGGAGTCGCTTTATTTAGATCCCTAAAATCTATGTAAACTATGAGTCCTATTTTTCTTAATAACAGAAACAATATTTGTCAACCATTCTACGTATCTTGCAGTTCTGATTAACTTGCTCTTGAGCAGTCTCTCGATCTCTGGTTTGATCTTTAATGTGATTTCTGGGGTGAATCTTCGAGGATTTTGCTTTATCGGCTTTCTCCCTTCCTGGATATGCAGACGATGTTCCAGTATGCTCCGACTCAAACTAGGCATTTCACCATAGTCCCATGCAAATTAATCTTTATATTCTTTTAACAAGCTAACCAATTGAACCGTCATCTTCGACCCAACTTTCGTACTGATATAAGTTGGTCTCTTCGTCACGCCATCTCCCAGATCCACTTCTTCTAAAGGATCTTGGGCTTGCATTTTCTGCATCAAATTCAATGGGTCTTTCTCAAACTTCAAATGCTCATTATTGTAGACACAATCTAGCCTCTGACTTTCTAAAGTTGATGTTTGGTCCCCTTGGCCTTCTTAATTTTTTGTATTATCTCTAACAACCGAGTTTTACAACTTTTTGTCTTCCAAAGTCGATTTTACTTTGTTTTTAAACATATAGGCCGAAATTTGATCCCGCGCTTCTGACTCACTGGTCATCTCCTTCGACCATATTCCACCTCGTAGATGGGTTGGATTCCCTGGGCATTATTTCTTCTTCAATGTCCCACATGAATCCATGATCTGGATCCAAACTTAGAAAATGACTTGTGTTTTCCTCACGAATGTTAATTTCAGTATCACAAGGCACCACATTTTCCAGATGTTGGTCGAATGATTTTTTCCAAAATTTTCTCTTGTCGATTTTGTAGTAACTCTGATCAGCTTCAATATTCTCAACGACGCCATCTTTCCTCCAAATAAATATCCTTTCGTGTAGAGTTAATGGCAATGCCCCTATCCCATGGATCCATTCGCGACCCAATAACAAATTAAATTTTTTATTGGAATTAACGACCATAAAGAGTGTCGACCCGGAGGTTGTACCGACTGCCAATTCGACCTGAAACACTCCTAGGATGTTGCTGGTTTTTCCTTCGTAGTTGGATAAAACCATGTTATGTGGTTGGAGATCAGTTTCACACTTTCCCATTTTCTTAAACAAGGCATATGACATCAAATTCACGGTCCCCCCCCATCGGTAAACACTTTATTGACTGATCTTCCATCCACTTTCGCCCTTATAAACAAGGGTTTGAGGTGACACAACATGCCTGGACTTGGTTTCTTAAACACAACGTTTTTATCCTCCATCATACCACTTTTAATAACATAATAGTATAATGGCTTTTCGTTTGTGTCATCGTCCATGTAATCATCTTCATTTTCTGACACATTTGATACCATATTAAACTCAACAAGAAAAATAGACACAATGCCACAGTTGATGATAAATTTTTTGCCATAGTCGTTATCGACCATATCATCTTCATAAGGGTCATAATCGTCCCCTTCATCCTCTGAAATAGGATTATACTCCTCTTCATCTTCATTTTCATCTTCAGCCATAGGAGTGTATTCTGCACTCTTGTCGCCACCACTTCCTTATTTACAAGAGCTGCTATTCTCATCACCAATCTCTGATTTGGGGTAATCTTTTCATTTTCGCTCAACCTATGTCTTGGATAATTGCCTTTTTGGGCTGCCACTTTGACAACTTTTTTAGCTCCCACTTACTTCAGACATTCGATAGGCTTCATCATTTCTCTGTCTTTCAGAGTTTCAATAGGCCTCACCTTTGATGTCGAGGCTTCCTTTGCAGATTTCTTGTACCTCTGATAACACCTCCATTATGTTCTGGTCATTGGGTTTTTCCCTTTATAATTAGGAAAAAACCGATATCCCTTGGTTTTTGGCTTCTTCTCTTAAGCTTCGGCCTATTGAAAAACTACTCTCCACTTTGGCCTTTTCCCTCCTTTTTTATTCACTTGCTCCACCCATTTTTCCAGTGGGATGTTAGTCAGAGGACGAAAGGTCTTCTGTCAAGGATGTTGAAACTTCCTCCTATATTCTTCATTTCATCAAGGAATTCCTTCTTGTCGAACACAAACCTTGGTACTTAAGGCTTCTTTTCTTTGAAAGCCTCTTTTGGTGCAGCTTCGTATTTTTCAGCCAATTTCTCGTCATACACGGCATTACACCTTGGACATAATCTAGCTTTTGACCCATTTAATTTGCATTTTTCCTGAAAATTAGTCAAACTTTCCTCAGGTTGAGGATAAACTATTGGCCACTCATTTTCCTTATTCACCTCAGAGCTTTTTGTAGCTTCGACCATCATGGATTCACCGTCGAAACCTTTAGTAGCTTCGACCATCATGCATTCCTAAGTATCTGCATACAAATCCTCTTTGAATTTCAACAGACCAGTATCCACCTGCATCTTCGGATTTTCACCAAATTGAAGCCTGCCTTCCTTCATAGATTTCTACACCAAATCCCTAAAAAGAACACATTGAGATGTTTTAGGACCAAGAAAATTATGAAATTGGCAAAATCCCCTTTTCTTCTTTTGATCTAATGGGAGATTCTTTAAACCCTGAGGCATAATAATTTGACCATAAGATACTAATAACTCAAATAGTTCATCAAACTTAGTTATATCGAAAGTGTAGTTTTTGTAATGGCTTTGCCATTCTTCTCGGTCTCGATGGGATTCTTCCGGTTCGACGGCCTTAGTGGTTTTCAAGCATACGTAGGTCCATGCTCAAGTTCAGCCACATTAACCTCGGTTTCTTCTACTAACTCACTATCGTCTGAAGAATAATCTTTGGTGGTTACGTACGCAATTATCCCTTTCTTTTTATATTTGCTAGCTTTCTCCTTCTCTTGATACTTGTCGGCTTTGGCTTTCTCAACTTTCAAGCATTTGATGTGTCAAACCCTAATAGCTAACTACGCCATATCTCTCAAGTATTTAACATCCAACTTTTTCCTGATCGAATAGTCCAGGCTATGCGCAGCCATCTTGACTAGGCATGGCAACAGGGCGGGTTGGGAACGGTTTTTACATACCCCAAACCTAAACTAAAATTTCCAAACAATCCTAGTTCCCTGCCCCAAACCCAAATGGGGATGGAGAATGAAAACCCAAACCCTTCCTAAACGGGTTAGGGTATCCCC
Organism: Vicia faba; assembly: GCA_948472305.1. NCBI lineage: Eukaryota > Viridiplantae > Streptophyta > Magnoliopsida > Fabales > Fabaceae > Vicia > Vicia faba. Next base: position 654,351,172 of record OX451738.1, read on the forward strand.
ACCCCACCACCATCTGTTGTACCCCAAAATTTGTCCTCTCATTTTTTACAAGATCTTCTCTCACATAGGTGGCTACAAACACTTGCTTGAAGGAAAATAACAAATTTTGAAGTTGGTCAAAGTGACTTTCGATTGGCCTCTCCAAAGTGCCTTTCGATTGGCATCTCCAAAATGCCTTTTGATTGGCATCTCTAAAATGCCTTTTGATTGGCATCTGCATAGTGCCCTTCGATTGGCATTTTAACAAAGTATCATTCGATTGGCATTTTAACAAGGTCTTTGATTGGCATGGATACAAGGCCTTTCGATTGGTCTCATGGCTAAGCCTTTTGACTAGCATGGCAAGGAATCCTTCGATTTAGCATCACAAACAAGACCCTTCGATTGGACTTCTGGAAATACCCTTCGATTGGACTTTTGGCAAGACCCTTCGATTGGACTTCTGGAAAGACCCTTCGATTGGACTTTTGGCAAGACCCTTCGGTTGGACTTCTGGCAAGACCCTTCGATTGTACTTCTTGCAAGACCCTTTGATTGGACTTCTGGAAAGACCCTTCGATTGGTCTTTTGGCAAGACCCTTCGATTGGACTTTTGGCAAGACCCTTCGATTGACGTTTCAACAAATACCCCCTTCGAATGGTATTTGGGCGAAGGATTTTCGAATTACTGGGGGGTATTCTAAGGGGACAAGTGTCCAGGTTCATCCAAGAGACATGAATGTTTCAAGAAAGGAATGCTTTTAATATGTCTGATTCTTGTCTCATGGTCTTAAAAGCATGTTTAAATGGATGTCTCTTACCATTACAAGACACCATCATTCTCCTATAAATACAAGAGCAAGCATACAGTGCCAAGGGGGGGAAAACAGAGAACATAGGTGAACGGCAGGAGAAAATGAAAGAGAGGACATAAGGGGTACTATACACACACGCATACACACTGAAATCGAAGAGTCCACACACACGCACTGTTCAAAAAACCCCACAATCCTTTTAGTCGAAACACCCTTTTTGCAGGCACCTTCAGCCCAAACGAAGACCAAAGCCTTGTTCCCTCACCCAGGAGTCCACCCCAACTCCTAAGCAAACATCTCCACACCCAGAGTCACAAGTCATCACCTTCGATTGGTAAGGTTTTGCAAAACCAAGCTTGCACCTTCATGACATTTAACTACACGTTGCATACATATATATATATATATATATATATATATATATATATATATATATATATATATATATATATATATATATATATATATATATATATATATATATATATATATATATATATATATATATATATATATATATATATATATATATATATATATATATATATATATATATATATATATATATATATATATATATATATATATATATATATATATATATATATATATATATATATATATATATATATATATATTCTTGTTATTACTGATTATGCTGCATGTAAGCTAAAGTGCAGAGATGGGGTCATTGCATTGCTAGGGCACGATCTAAGTTCATTCCTTCAAATCACAGGACAAAACGAACCCAGGCCCAGACTTAGCAGATTCGGACTAAGGAAGGAGTCGAATTGAGAGAAGATTTGAATCAGGGGGTAAAGCCCCCCTGGGTCTCTAACGTTTGTGTCGTTTTGTAGGAAACATCTTCTCAAGACCTTGTTCAGAGCTTCGAAGATGCTCAGCTTTGAACTAGATTCAAGGGTCCCAGATTGAAAGCCAACATGTCAAGATCGAACACCCCTAAAGGGCAGCCCCCACATGCATCTTCGATCAGGCCTCTTTGCTAGATCAAAAGACAGCCCAAGTCTCTTTCGATCCAGCCCCCCTAGGATTACTCCCTCTTCGATTTGCTGCCAGATCCTTCGATTCCCTTTGTGTCTTGACCATTTTATTTCTTTTGTTTTTATCATTAAAAACAATCAAAAAACCATAAAACATTAGGATAGCTTTTTTTTCTATTAAACTATTTTTTATTAATTAATCTTTTAATTATCTTAACACTTTCTCAAAAAACTAAAATTAAAAAGATATAGATTATTTTCCCAAAATAAAATAAAACAACAAAAATTTTATTCCTAGGATTTTTAGACGTTTTTTTAATTCATGCGCATTTTATTTTATTGTAACTGCTCATAGTTGTAATAGCTCTAGATTTAAATTTTCGCACTTTTAGTTCTCGCATTTTTATGTAACTGTCCTGAAGCCTTGTAATAGCGTAGGACCTCTATATTCTGCATTTTACTGCTTTTCATATTAACTGCTAGTAATTAGACTTGTATGATAAGACTAATAATCAAACGCTAGTAAACTTAACAAAAAGACAAAAAATAAATGAAACACAACACAATTGCACACAAGCACTTCTAAGGTACACCCACTTTGGTTGCCTTCAAAAAAAAGACATGAGGCAGGAATGCTTTAGCAAAGACCCGTAAAAATCAAAAGATCATAGTCCCTCGATGACCCTACAAGTTGCCTTTACGGTAAATGATCTAGTCCCTTAAACAGAATTTCTAAAGCATCTCCATAAATTGCCTTCGTGACTGTAACGTTCCTTCGATGTCCCTTAAAACATCCAACGACAAGGCTACCTACTCACTAATAGTAGGATAGCACTGTCTAAAGGAAAAGAGGAAAAAAAACAATATTTTCGAGTATAACAAAGTAGATAGCTATTAGAAGTTTGCTCAAACTACTTTTTGCACTTACACACAAAAAACTACTTTTCAAAAGATATTTCAAAACATTTGCTTTGCTAACACTCTTGAGGACCGATACAAGAGTTAAACACAAAGTAAATCGCCGCGCTAAGGCTTTTCAAAAACATTTTCAAACACACAAAGTACAAAGCATTTTCAAAATGAGAAAACCGCTAAGAGCCCGTGGAAAACCACATATGGAAAGGGTGCTAACACCTTCCCTTTCCATAATCTACCCCCTTACTCAGAAAACATCTCGAAAAGGTCTTTTTCTTTTCTTTTCACCCTTTCCTTTGTTGGATAAAAGAAAAGACGATGGCAACTCTTACTTACCGCATATTTGTGAACAAAAAACGCAAAAACTAGTAGTATATAACAGTCGGTTCTGCCACCGTGCAACAGAACTGGCGACTCTGTCAGGGATTATAAAAGTGGGGTTTACCTTAGAGTTAGTTCATTCTTTAACTGCTCTATTGTGCTTTGTTTTCTTTACTCTTGGAGGGTTTGTTTGGGTTGTTACTATAGATCCTACACCCGGATCTGGGGAACACTTTTAGGTAAACAGCAATAGATCGTGGAGACTGTACGGCATAGACCGACATGGTTGAAGTGATGGTTGTATAGGTGTGACACTTTGGTTGGTACCGGTATCCCTTATGTTGAATCGAGTTGAATACGGGGCCTCCGCGTGGTGTAGTGAAGCACTAAAGAACCTTAGAACCTTAGTTGAACAAACTTGGCCATTAGAAAGTAGTGAGATAGTCGGTCTCGGTGTAAAGCTGGGAACTGGTTGATACTCGATGCTACACTCATTGTGATCGGACTTTCGAGATGTTCCGGCCGCAAGAAAAGATTGCTAAGCTGAAATAACTCGATAAAGGAAGATCGGTGATATTGAGACTCCTTAGAACCCAGTTACTATTTCTAAGATAGGTTGAGCCAACTAAACTTCAAGAGGGTACTTACCTACAAACCTCATGCAAGCCTAAACCTAAGGCTGCTTATGTGATTTGTTTGCTTTCAGCTTGAACTACTTGCAGGGTTTTTTTTCTGGCAACATGATTTCCTTGCAGGACTTACTTATAGTCATTATCCAATAACTTGGATTTCTTACAGGGTTTACTTGCTTACATCACCTTACACTTTTGCTTAAAGCATAACATACACATCATAACATCATCCCATAGCATCTCCTTAACCATTTCAAGGATCTCAAGGGGTTGTGATGCAGGCTATGATAAATCAGACGTCTAGCAAGGGGCAAGGGGATTTATTTTCCTCTAGCCAATGTCGTCAAAAGATCAAAACTCAACAACTTGAGTTAGGAGCTATGACCCACTTGATATGGTGAGCTTGACTCTCGTAGAAGGACGTTCAACGACATGAAAGTTATTCAATCAAAGCTACAAACTTCAATTGCTGACATCTTCTTGTTTACCCCGTGAGATCCTTGAAAACATCGCATACGCATATCATACATGTTATTGTATAAATAATTTTCAAAGCAGGGTCCTCATCTTATTCGTTGTTTATTTTAGCAAGTAAAGAAATGTCTCTTGAACAAACAGTCAAAGACCTTCAAGCTCAAAGCGCTTAATTCCCACAAATGTTCCTGACTCTGGCCCAGGGACAGGAAGAGTTGAAAGCACTCCTCGCTGAAGACCTGGCCAAGAAAAGTCCTGAAGACAATAAGGATGAATAGTTTGAACAACTGCAAGCTGAGGTAGAAGCAATGAGAACCCGGATGCTGGGGCTAATGGCTCTTATCCAAGGCCTAGTCCGGGGACAAGTAGATCTGAGAGCCATTATCAGCAAACTTCCTCAAGACGGATACAATCGTATGAAGCAAGCAGTCGAGGCTGGAGATCAAGTCATTAATCAACCCTTGATGAGATAAAAAAGTTGGCTTGGAGAGTATACCTTTCCAAATTGCTGCTACGTCACAAGCCCAACCACAACCTCGCAAACAACAACAGGGAAGTCGGCATAAGCGAAACACATCTGAAATACGCTTCACTGAAATCAACATGTCATTGGCTCAAGCATTGCAACGCATGTTGGAGGCCGAGTTGGTTACGTTAAGGGACCCTTCTCAGAATCCCAACACAGCCTCCCTAAGGTACAACCCAAATGCAAGATATGCGTACCACTCCAACAGTCCTGGACATGACACCAACAGCTATTGGACATTGAGAAATAAAATTCAAGACCTGATTGATGAAGGAGCACTAGAACTCGCACAAGATAGTCAACTAGAATTCTTCTTCCATTCCTCCAAGGCACACTATCTGAAGTGACAAGTTCTGACAAGAAGGCTTTTCGTTCATTAGAATTTGAAATTTGAAATTTTCTTTTGATTGTTTGAACATTTATTCATATCAAACCTTGTTATTTTATCAATGCATTGCACATGTTTTCCTTGAATTAATTGGTTTTCATCATGCTTAAAATTCTTTCTTACTTCCTTTTGTAATAACCAACTCTTGATTAAAAGCTTCGAGCCTTTATAGGGAGGATGAAAAAAACGATACCACAATCCATACAGTGTGCTTTTGAACAGACCTATCTGACAATTTACAGGCGTTGTTTTAAATTCCAAATAGTGGAGTTATAAGGAAGATAATCCCTAGTCAACCCCTTTGAGCCTAAGGAGTAGGTGTTTTCTTTTCACACAAATTAAAACCCTTAATCATAACCTGGGGCAGGGTAGTTCTCTCAGTTAATTCAGACGTGCATTCAGTCGCAACCCTCCGCTTCGTACACAATGAATAGCGTCGAAGACATCCTTCCAAATCAAAAGATAGTGATGGTTCCGCATAATCGTCAAGACAGGCAGTCATTATCTCCCACAATAAAACCCCCCACTGAGTCAAAACCTATGAAGGAGACTTAAGAAAAAATTGGGGCATCCCGCTGACTGTAATCACAAAAAGAAACAGTTCAGGCAAAAGACAGGGATAGTAAAACCAAAAAAAGAGGTTACTACAAATCCTCGACAAAAAAAGATTACAAAACTGACTGCCTCGTCAAAAGAAACTTTCAGTATCCAAACCATCACTAGAACATCAAGGATAAGATGACATACTCAATTGGGATCTGAACGCACAATTAACTGAGCAAAGGACTGAAGAACATCACGAAGAACGGGTGGGTACAAATAAAATATGAGACTTTATCCTTTGTTTATTAAACTGTGAACCAGGCCACGCTACAACCCTTAAAAGTCCTAACTGAAGCATAGGTTAGTTCGGAAGCATACTGTTACAAAAGGTATCCTGACTCCTGTAAGACTTGCTATAAATCCTGAGTTGATATCACTCTCTTGCAAAATTTGTTTTACTAAAAAAAATGAATTTTCATAAACTTCAAGATAGACATAAGCTTTGCACTCTTAAAACATTATTGTTTGCATATGACTATTTGTTCAACAACAGAGGAATTCGCACAACGGATATTCGATGAACAGAAACCCTCTCAATGAGCAGAATCACCTCAAATGGAAAAACACTTCCAACCAAGGGGCATGGCATGGTGTTTTGCTGATCTGGATCGATCAAGTCAAGATTCGAGGAATCTCTCAAAAATATCGAATAGCCAGGGGCAGATCTCCATCTGAATCACTTGGGGCATTGGACATGAATTCCAGTAGAAAATCCTATACAATCAAACAAACATCTTATGGCAGTGTGGCAACACTTACTACTATGGAGAGTGACAATTCTTCGTAGCCGGTGAACATGGACATAGTCAGAAAAGACTACGCATGAAAAAGACTCGCTAGGTTGACTGGTCTAGGCAAAAATAAGGGCATCCCGGCGAACCAAAATGGTTCGGGCAAAAATTAGGGATAAAAACAAAAAAATATGTACACTCGGCAAGTCGAAAACCTGAAAAGGTGGCTTGGGAAAAAAAGGGTATCCTGGTGGACTGAAAATCTGAAAAGACAGTCCAGGAAAAAGTTAGGGATTAAAGCGTACGACTATGTTCCGTCATCTTGTCATTTTTTCATTAGTAGAAGACTTATCATCTTGATCGCTATCTACAAAATCCCCGGTTGATATTTTCTACAGCAAGTGTCGAGATAGGGGAATTATACTACAAGGTCACTGCCATGTTCTTAGCATGCATCCTATTGACTCCAGGTGTTCTCATACTCTCGGTAGAGCAAAATCTCCAAATTACTGCTCCAATGAAAACTCCCCAATGAAGTCACCAAGCTTATCAGGATTCCCCAAGCGGATTACAGAGTTTCCCTTCCCCAACAAAAACATTCAGAATAAAGAAGATTATCATCTAAAAACAGTTCGGGTATGATCCAGAAATGGATGTAACCCTGACACTTACTCCAGATTCTCATCTAGAAACAGTTCAGGTACAATCCAAGAACAGATGTCATCTTGACACTTACTCCATATTCTCATCTAGAAACAGTTCGGGTACGAACTAGAACGGATGTCATCCTGACACTTACTCCAGATTCTCATCTAGAAACAGTTCAGGTACGGTCCAGAGACGGATATCATCCTGATACTTATTCAGATCATCATCTAGAAACGGTGCAGGTACGATCCAAAGACGGATGTCATCCTGACACTTACTCCAAATTCTCATCTAGAAACAGTTCAGGTACGATCCAAAGACGGATTTCATCCTGACACTTACTCTAGATTCTCATCTAGAAACAGTTCAGGTATGGTCCAGAGACGGATATCATCTCTATAATTATTCAGATCATCTTCTAGGAACATTTCAAGTACGATCCAAAGATGGATGTCATCCTAACACTTACTCCAGATTCTCGCCTAGAAACAGTTCAGGTATGGTCCAGAGATGGATATCATCCTGATACTTATTTAGATCTCATCTAGAAACAGTTCAGGTACAATACAAGACAGATGTCATCCTGATACTTAGTCTAGATTATCTTCTAGCAACAGTTCAGGTACGATCCAAGACGGATGTCATCCTGATACTTAATCCAGATTATCTTCTAGAAACAGTTCAAGTACGATCCAAGACGGATGTTATTCTGACACTTACTCCAAATTATCTTCTAGCAATAGTCCAGGTACGATTCAAGACGGATGTCATCCTGATACTTAGTCCAGATTATCTTCTAGCAACAGTTCAGGCATGATCCAAGACAGATGTCATCCTGATACTTAGTCCAGATTATCTTCTAGCAACAGTTCAGGTACGATCTAAGACGGATGTCATCCTGATACTTAGTCCAGATTATCTCCTAGAAACCATTTAGTACCGTGCAGATACAATCCAAAGACAGATGTCATTCTGACACTCATTTAACACACATTTAAGTACTATCACGACATAGATCCATCCACAAAATCTCTAGCAGGCACAGGGGCAGAAACATCCCGATGCAAAGTCATCGTCGTATCCTCAACATACGCCTGTGACATCTATGTTCCCCACAGAGTAGAAACAACCAGAGTCTTGGTCTCTTCTTCCCCAAGCAGGAATTACCTTATCCAACTGAAGTCTGTTTTCCCCATCCAAGTTTTATAATTTCAAACAGTTATAAAACCTCCCCCGGAATAGAGTTTATTTCTCCAACTGTGGAAGTTTATTCCCCAACACAGTTTATTTCTCTACATCGGTAGAATCTTCCAACAAGCATCTCTCTCCATAAATTTATCCTCAGGAAGAATCAATTCTCAAGCAGAGTCAATCCCCAGCAAGTTATCCTCAAACAGAAAGAGAAAATCCCTGACGAACCATCTGTATTCATCATCCCCAGCAGAAATGAAGGATTCAACTTCCCAAAACTCTCCAGCAGTAGTCTGGGATTTATTTTCCTAGACTGGGAAACATCTCAATAACATCCCATATTCATACATCATGGCATGCACATACACATCGCATACAACATAATCTCATTTATTTTGAGAACATCGTCACAATGCATTTCATACATCATGACATTGCATATGACTAAATCTTTACCTTTTTCAGGGAAAGATCAAATCAACAAACACTGCTACTTATGTGACTTGGTAGCCTTCTCAAAAGCTATGTCTAATGAAGGGCTGTTTCAGCAGTTTCCTCAGAAAGATGCCTCACAAGACCTTTTCTGGTTCAGTCAGATCGACACTAAGATCTCCCTGATTCTTATTCCAGTTAAAGATATTCCAAGACTTTCGTTTAGTTCAGTTAAATCGATCCTAAGATTTTTATGATTCTTATCCAGTCAAAGTTAATCCAAGACCTTCTTCGGTTCAGTCAGATCGACACTAATATCTCCCTGATTCTTATTCTAGTTGAAGACATTCCAAGACTTTTGTCTGGTTCAGTTAAATCGATCCTATAATTTTTTTTATTCTTATCCAGTCAAAGTTAATCCAAGACCTTCTCTGGTTTAGTCAGATCGACACTAAGATCTCCCTGATTCTTATTCTAGTTGAAGATATTCCAAGACTTTCTCCTGTTTCAGTTAAATCGATCCTAAGATTTTTCCGATTCTTATCCAGTCAAAGTTAATCCAAGACCTTCTCTGGTTCAGTCAGATCGACACTAAGATCTCCCTGATTCTTATTCCATTTAAAGACATTCCAAGACTTTTGTCTAGTTCAGTTAAATCAATCCTAATATTTTTCTGATTCTTATCCAGTCAAAGTTAATCCAAGACCTACTCTGGTTCAGTCAGACCGACACTTAGATCTCCCCGATTCTTATTCCAGTTGTAGATATTCCAAGACTTTCGTCTGGTTCAGTTAAATCGATTCTAAGATTTTTTTGATTCTTATCCAGTCAAAGTTAATACAAGACCTTCACTGGTTCAGTCAGATCGACACTAAGATCTCTCTGATTCTTATTCCAGTTGAAGATATTCCAAGACTTTCGTCTGGTTCAGTTAAATTGATTCTAATATTTTTCTAATTCTTATCCAGTTAAAGTTAATCCAAGACCTTGTCTGGTTTAGTTGAATCGATGCTAAGATTCTCTAATTTCCATTCCAGTTGAAGACACTGTGAAGCCTGGATTCCGACCAGATAACAATATAAAGCATTGCGAAGCCTGGAATCCGACTAGATAGCAGTTTACCCTGTCAGTTACTATGAAGCCCGGAACCCGACCGGATAATAGTCAACCAAAAATTTAAGACATTGTGAAGCCTGGTTTCTGACTAGATAATAGTATAATGTGATGAGAAGCCTGGAATTCGAACAGATAGTAGTTCACTTCTTCAAATACATTGTGAAGCCTGGATTTCGACCAGATAACAGTATAAGGTGTTGTGAAGCCTGGAACCCAACCAGATAGCAGTTTACTCCATTAGTTACTATGAAGCCCGGATTCAACCGGATAGTAGTACATCTCAGATTCAAGTTGAAGCCTGGACCCGACCAGAGAACAACTTAATTTTTTCAACCTACAAAGCCTGGGTACGACCAGATAACAATTCAAGTCACTGAAGCCTGGAGTACGACCAGATAACAGTTTAATCTCATTTGCCCAGTAAGTAGATGTGAAGCTTGGAGCACGACCAGATAATAGTCAGCCTTATCATCCTCAGCAAGTCACTGTGAAGCCTGGATCCTGACCAGATAGCAGTTCACTTCTGTCTCTTCAATCAAGAGATGACTCCCCAATAGAGTAATGGACGACTAAAGCTCCTAAAACTCTATGTTCCAAGATAGAATCAACATTCCTCAGCGGACTCCTCCTCGGACAGCAGGAATAGGAATCCCCACAAAGGAGTCTCTCATGAAATCAACAGTCTTCCGGATGGCATCTTTAAGTCCATCTCCAACGACTCTACGTCATATTCTGATGGCATCCTTAAGCCCATCTCCAACGATCTCTCGTCATATTTTCCGAATGGCATCTATAAGCCCATTCCCGATACTATCTACACAGTCAAGTATCATCTCAAATGAGTGCAAATTTCTGGGCACTTTAGTGTTCAATCATCTTCCACCTTCAGATCACGAAAGGTAGACAAGCCAATCTACATCTTCAGGTTTAAGAAGATTGAACAGGGGAAGCTGTTGTACCCCAAAATTTGCCCTCTCATTTTTTACAAGATCTTCTATTACATAGGTGGCTAGAAACACTTGCTTGAAGGAAAATAACAAATTTTGAAGTTGGTCAAAGTGTCTTTCAATTGGCCTCTCCAGAGTGCCTTTCGATTGGCATCTCCAAAATGCCTTTCGATTGGCGTCTCTGAAATTTCCTTTCGATTGCCATTTGCGTAGCACCCTTCGATTTTAATTTTAATAAAGTATCATTAGATTGGAATTTCATCAAGGTCTTTGATTGGAATGAATATAAGGCCTTTCGATTGGTCTCATGGCCAAGCCTTTCGATTGGCATGGCAAGTAATCCTTTGATTTAGCATCTCAAACAAGACCCTTCGATAGGCATGTTAACTAAGACCCTTTGATTGGCCTTTTGGCAAGACCCTTCAATTGGACTTCTGGTAAGACCCTTCGATTGGAATTTTGGCAAGACCCTTCGATTGGACTTCTGGAAAGACCCTTCGATTGGACTTCTGGCAAGACCCTTCGATTGGACTTTTGGAAAGACCCTTCGATTGGACTTCTGGCAAGACCCTTCGATTGGACTTCTGGCAAGACCCTTCAATTGGACTTCTAGCAAGACCCTTCGATTGGACTTTTGGTAAGACCCTTAGATTGGCCTTTTGGGAAGACCCTTCGATTGACGTTTTAACAAATACCCCTTCGAGTGGTATTTGGGCGAAGGATTTTGGAATGACTGGGGGGTATTCGAATGGGACAAGTGTCCAGGTTCATCCAAGAGACATGAACTTTTCAAGAAAGGAATACTTTTAATATGTCTGATTCTTGTCTCATGGTCTTAAAAGCATGTTTAAATGGTTGTCTCTTACCGTTACAAGACACCATCATTCTCCCATAAATACAAGGGCAAGCATACAATGCCAAGGGGGGGAAAAGAGAGAGAACATAGGCGAACGGAAGGAGAAAATGAAAGAGAGGATATAAGGGGTACTATACACATACGCATACACACTGAAATTGAAGAGTCCACACACACGCACTGCTCAAAAAACCCCACAAGCCTCCCAGTCAAAACACCCTTTTTGCAGGCACCTTCAGCCCAAACGAAGACCAGATCCTTGTTCCCTCATCCAGGAGTCCACCCTAACTCTTAAGCAAACATCTCCACACCCAGAGTCACAGGTCATCACCTTCGATTGTTAAGTGTTGTATCCAAAAATTTTCCCTCTCATTTATCTAGAATTTTCTCACAAGATCTCCTTGGGCTCAAAACTGCACTAGGGTTTGATCAGCTCAAGACACCTCCTTATGCACTGATGACCAAAATTAGGGTTTGAGTTTTCACAAGGATTTTTGAACTATCAATGCTTCATATGACTTTTATGGACCATTATGGACCCCCAAGATTACTCATGTCAAGTTTCAAGCCTTAGATCACACTTTTGACTAGTCAATTGAACAGTTGACCTAAAAATCAGTTGTATTGGGGAAAAAGTCAACTATGGCCAATTTATAGTCAAACTTCATAATGTTTTATCCACTTCAACATTTTAAACTCATATGTGTCATTTTATCAAGTTTGGACCATAATTCCTCAAGAAATTTGAACAAATCTCCAAAAGGGCAAAATGGTCAAAATTAGGGTTTTGACTTGGAAAGGGCAATTTCTGATTTTTGACCTAGAAAATGTCAATTGGTTTAAGTCATGATCTCAAGAGTCCAATTGCATCATTTTGACCTAATGACATGATTCAAAACATTGCAAATCCATTGGATTGATAGATGAATTTTGCAGTCAACTGATCAAAAGTCAACTGTATACTAAAAAGTCAAACTTTGACTTTTTGGTCAAATTTAAGTACCAAAGATCACAATTCATCAAAACATGTTAAAATATGAAACTTATTCATCAAGAAATCAAAAAGTCAAGATTTCATTTTGAAAAGTCAAAATTTCTAAACTTAGAAATTTTTCTAAGTGTTAGAAATTTCATGTTTTTTCATAACTTTGAGCCAAATTTTCACCATGATGCAAGATGATTCAAGAGAAACTTCCAACATGAAAGTTGTAGATATACATGAAATATAAAACTTTTCTTCACACAACTTCTTCCAAAAGTGTTTGGATCTCAAGTTATAATTTTATGAACATAGGGTCATGAAACTAAACACTTAGTGAAATTTTGCCCTAATTTGACCAGGATTTTAACCTAACTTCATGACACTTTTTCATATAGTTCCAAGGGGATTATTCAAAATAAATTCAAATATGGGTTGTAGAGCACATTGCAAGCTTTCCAAAATATCCAATAACTCCTTGATATCATTCTTGAGTAGGGAGAATCGAAGAGATGAAATTAGGGTTTTGTCACTTGAATTACAAGTAATTTTGGATGAACACATGAACCAAATCAATGTTAGGCTGCATAATCTTTGCTTTGCAGGCCTCAAACTTGTTTGTCACTCCATAATTAATGGATTACACAAACTTTTGAGCTATAATCCAAGTGATTTAAGCTTTATCCAATTCACATTGCCATTTTGGGAAGAAAGTTAACAATGCCATTCTTGTAAAGCAAGCTTTTTGCATAAAGTTCACATTGAGCCTCTAACTTGTTCCCTATGATCACACTCTATCCATAAAGTCATAAGCAAGCTTGTTTAAAGCATAACCACTCTATCTTAGCAAGTACACAAGACTTTGAAACTTGTTTTGTCAAAAAATCACATGTTTAGCTTAAGGATGCAAATTTGAATTCTGATCAACTAAAGCATCCCAAACTTGTTGCTTATAAATAGAGTCACTATTTGTGAGTTAGAGGACGAGCTTGAAGACCCTTAAACTCACTCAAACTCCCTCTAGCCAGAAACTGTCTCAAAATACCATTGTTGTGCAAATTCTGACTTTACATACCAAACTCCAAATCCCCTCGTGCGTTCTTTGGCCTTTCACTTCCAAAAGCTTCTAAACATCAAATACAAACCATCCAAAGTCCATTTGCTCAACTATAACACCTCCATCATCAAGTTCCATTTTTAAAAACAGGGGTCTACAACTTGACTTCTCCAGAGCTCCTCAGCCACTTTCAGCTCAAGCTATTCATTGCATTAGCTTCCTGGGACCTCGAGGAAGTTAGCCTGATCCTTGCAGCACTTTGAATCAAGCTCATTTGCATTTCACGATTTCCAGTTTTGAGGTATTTCACTTGAACTTCTATCTCATCAGTTAAGCATTATTAATGTTTATTTTGTGAAGGAAAAATGTAGACCGCATTGCCACGAAGCTGTACATATCCATAGTTTGCATTTACATGGCTTGAGCTTATAGAATTTTAGAGTTGAAGTTTCTGAAATTTTTAGGGTTCAAATTAGGGCCAGAGAAATTCTCATTTATCTTTGACTTTTAGCTTTAGTTATTTACATGGTTAGATTCGTGAGGAAGAATGCAACAACTTTCATTTTGTCATCTTCCATTTTTGTTCAGAAATGAAGAAGGTGCAGGTACATTGGCTGGAGTTTGAAGATGAAGTCATCAGGACTTCATTTGCCTTACATATTTATTGTTTTGTTTATATGAACGGATGTATAGCCACCCCAGTGGTAAAGCGTGCGCATGTTAACCTATTGGACTTGGGTTTGAGCCCCAGTGGTATCCTTTTTTATTTTTCATATTTTTTGACATTCTGACTTGTTTTGTTTGCAGGCGCTGGGCCCTTTGGGCCTGGATTTTCTTTTATTTTTGCTTACTCACTCACTGCCTACTTCATGCACCCCCTGGCTCTTTATTTTTATTATTTAATTTTTTTTCTTTTATTTTCATTTCATTTTTTTATTTTTTTTATTATTATTATTTATATCATTATTATTATTATTAATAAAAATCCAAAAAAATAACTTATTTATTTATTTAGATAATAATATGTTTATATTTTATTTCCTTTATAAATACAAAAAGACTAAAAACATTTTGCTTAAAAAAACAATTAATTTATTTTCTTAATTAATTAATATTTAGATAATTAGGTTTAATTATTATATTATCCTCTTGTAAATTAAAATCAATTTAGAATTTAGGTTTATTTTAATTAATTAATTTGTTATATCATTTTAATTTAAAACCTTTTCTTAAAAACCTAAAAATGTTTCAAATTTAATTTCTTTTCTTAATTAGTTTAAGTTAATTTAATTAATTTTAGTTAAATATTTTTTTTCTAATTAGGGTTAGGTTACTTTCATAAAAATCCAAACAAAAATCATGTTTATTTTCCATTTGCATTTATACTTTATATTTATTCATTTCCTTGTACATTGATATCAAATTCAATTTGGTTGTAATAGATTAATTAGATTTATATTCTTGCAATCCCCATTCACAATTTGTATACCCCCCCTCCCACAAGTATTGTAATAGCGTAGTAAAACTTTAAATTTCGCAATTTATCGCTTTATATACAAATGCTAGTAATTAGGGTTTGTATGGAAAGACTAAAACCAATACTTAGAAAACCCTAATTCAAGACAAAATCAATGCATGTAAATCAACACATTTGCACACATACACCCTTAGGGTAAACCCACTTTGTTGCCTTACAAAAATGGCCATATTACACATGTGAGGTATCTTGGCAAAAACAAACGAATACAAGATCATAGTCCCTCGATGACGCTATCTAAGTTGCCTTACAAATGATTTTAGTCCCTAAAAGAGAATGCTAAGATGCCTTGCAACATTTCTAATCATGGTTATACGATGACCCATGCCCGTCCCGTTTACATCTAAATATAGGGTTGCTTACCAAATCAATGGTAAAACAACAATGTCAAGAGAAAAAGAAAATGAACAAGAAAGACATTTGAGTAGGTAGATTGCTCCTAACTACTTGCTTCATTTCAAAACAAACATCCTTGCTATTTACATAAACAAACACCTACACATTTCAAAACATCTTACAAACTTGAAAACATTTTCAAAAGATCAACATCTTTGTATACATTCTTACGAACGAGAATCATTACAAAGATTGCCTAAACAATGACCTCTTTACAAGATACTTTCAAAAACCACAAAAAGCACAATTTCAAACAAAAGCATGTGATCTAGCAAGTAACTAAGAGTCCATGGAAAACCATGGATGAAAGGGGTGCTAATACCTTCCCTTTTCATAACCTACCCCCCGAACTCAAGAAACAATCTCAAAGGTCTTTCCTATGCTTTTTCACCTTTCCTTTTGGATAAAAGAAAAGTTGGTGGCGACTCTTGCTAACTGCAACATTTGCGATCAAAACGCAAAACCTTCAAGTCAATTCTCCCACCGTATCACAGAACTTGCGACTCTGATGGGGAAAATTCTAAAAGTGGGGTTACCTTAGGGATATATCACATTTATTTGCTTACATTGTTTGACTTGTATGCTTTACATTATGGTTCTTTGTTTGGGTTTGAATCCTCTACCCGGATTTGGGATACTTTATAGGTAAGTAACAATACATTGTGGAAACTGTGTGGAGTATACCGACATGGTCTAAGCAATAGCTACGTTAGTGCGACATATTTGTGTGTACCGGTAGCCTTTGAGTTAATCAAAGAGAATACGGGGCCGCTGAGTGATGTCATAAAGCACTAATGAACTTTTAGAACCTTTACTTGACCAACTTGGCCTTTAGGATGTAGTAAGATGACTGGCTTTGATGCAGTCTGAAGTTGGTAGATACTCGACACTACACTCATTGAGGTTTGGTTTCTTGGGATATTTTGGTCGCCATTAAAGAGGCTTGTGCTAAAAAAATGACCAAGGAAACAAACCAGTGATATTGAGCTCCTTAGAACCCGGTTACTATTATTAGGACAGGTTTAAGCCAACTAAACTTCAAAAGGGTACTTACCTATAAAACTCCATGCAAGCCTAAACCTAAGGATTTGTTTGTTTTGTTTGTATATGCATACTTATACATAACATCATAAACATCATGAACATCATATACATCCACTAACCATTTCAAGGATTTTGGGATTCATCTTTGTTCTTGTTTTTTAGGATATGGATTCACTTCGCAGGAAAACTATTCAAGTCAACCTTGTAAGAATCCCTCTACAACTTAATGAGATAGCTTCAAGGATTCCTGAAAACTCTCCATTTACCGAGAGACATGGTCGCCTACTCAACTTGGTCACCTCCAACACATATGAGGATATGATGAAGGTGCTCTTTCAGTTCTTTGATCCTTTACACTATTGCTTCACATTTCCCGACTATCAACTTGTGCCTACTTTGGAATAATTCTCCCAACTCTTGAGGATCCCCATTATCAATCAACTGCCTTTCAACGGTACAGAGAGCGAACCAAATTCATAAGAGATTTCTCAAGCTCTGCACTTGCACTCATCTGATATCATAACTCATTGAGAAACAAGGAGTGGTGTCAAGGGCTTCCTAGCAAAGTTCTTGTTTGAAAAATCCCAAAGCTGTTGGAATTCCTTGGATCTGCAAGACTTTGAGGAAATTGTGGCTCTCCTTATATATGGAATGGCTTTGTTTCCAAATCCTGACCAACTCATAGATGTCAACACTGTCAAAATCTTCATATCCCGCAACCCGGTGCCTACATTGCTAGGAGATATCCTACACTCTTTTCACACTCGCACAATGAGGAAAAGAGGTGTCCTTATTTGTTGCACTCCTCTCTTGGAAAGATGGTTTATTTCGCATCTTCCCCAATTTATATTTAAAAATGAGCAAGGTTCAAGATGGTCACAAAGGTTGATGACGCTTAAACATTCGGACATTCATTGGTGCTCCCGATCCAAAGAGAATATTATCATTGTCGACCGTTATGGAGAATTCCCTAATGTCCCTTTACTTGGCATTAGGGGAGGTATCACCTACAACCCCTGCTTATCCTTAAGACAATTTAGTTATGCCCGAAGGGATGGCCCGCACGAGATGCTGAATCAAGGTTTGGTATTTGACTACGACAACGACGATCAAGGTCTTCGCCAGAGATTTATCTGAGCTTGGAGGATGTTAAACAAGGTGGATAGCAAGACTTTGGGGCATAAAAATTCCATCCCTCTTGAGCCTTACCTCAAATGGGTATGAACTCGTGCTCAAAGTCTTATGATGCCTTACCCCTCCATTCCCCCGGTAATCATTGAGCCTGTCATGGAAGGAGATGTTCCATACACTATCCTACATCCTGACATGCCTACCTCTCTTGAAGACCTACAAAGGGATTGGATACAACTCAAGGGGGAGCAAGATACTTTCGAAGCCCAATTCTACACAAGCGAGAAGAAGGTTTTGAAACTCATTAGGCTACTTCATGAGGAGCAGACTCTCAATGCCTACATCGCGCCAAAGAGGATGCGCACTACCTTTTTATCGTAGAGCTTTTATATTTCCTTATAAGCCCAAGAGGCATTGATGTAATCAAGCTTTAACTTATTAATATAACGTGTGTTTCCTTTTTGTCTAAAACAAATTTGAATCTTTGAAATCCTTGAAACCATTACATATGCATATACCATTCATCATAACATAAACATGTCTTTTGTAACAAGTCTCCTCATTTCTCTACTGTTTATTTCAGTAAGATGGATCTCGAGCAAACAGTGAAGGACCTCTAAGCTCAGAATACACAGTTTCAACAGTTGCTCTTGACCCTAGCCAAAGGACAAGAAGAGTCGAAGACTTTACTGGCTGAGGAGAAGAAAAAGAAGACAAAGAAGGTAACCGGAGTCCTAAACATGGGAAGAAGATTTCATGGGCAGACAAGAAGGACCTTAGACTTTGCAACGACATCCGGTGAGAGAGACAATCAAGATGGGAAAGGTAAAGAAACAGTTGTCCCGTCAGAATCAGAAGAGGAAGGGGAAGAAGAAGACTATTCTGAAGAACAATACCCTCCAGCTGATGACAAGTATAAACATCTCGAAGAACAATTGAGTGCGATGGAAATCCAAAAAGTGCCTGGCTTGGACTTTGAGGAATTGGGGTTAGTGTCGGGGATTTTCATTCCTCCCAAATTCAAAGCAGCTGTGTTTGCCAAGTATGACGGAGTCTCATGCCCTAAAATGCATCTCCGGTCCTATGTGAGAAAAATTCATCCCCATACCGCTGACAAAGACTTATGGGTACACTTCTTCCAAGACAGCCTGTCTGGAACTCAACTTGATTGGTTTTACCAGTTAGAAAGAGCCAATGTTCATAACTAGGAAGATCTTGCTGCAGCCTTTTACAAACAATACCAATACAATGCTGATCTTGCGCCTACCCGTACTCAACTCCAGAGTATGGCCATGATTTCCAATGAAGGTTTCAAAGACTATGCGCAAAAATGGAGAGATTTAGTCGGAAGAGTTCAACCCCCTCTATCTAAGAGAGAGTTGGTAGACATGTTATTGGGCACCTTGTCTGGTCCCTTCTTCAATCATTTAATTGGAAGTTCATCGGCAGGTTTTACTGAACTGATATTGACCAGAGAAAGGATAGAAGTCGGGATAAAGAGTGGAAAGATTCAAAAAGATACATCCTCTGCTGCCATAAGGACGCCATTTATCGGAAAGAAAGAAGTGGTTGTTGTTTATCCTCAGAGAAATCAAGATAGGGACGAACGTCGACCAATGGTGGGGGCTGTTATGATTCCTAAGCCTGCGCCTGATCAGCAAAGAAATAACCAACCAAGGATGGAAAGGTCAGTCATATAATTCACCAGAATTAACATGACCCTATCTCAAGTATTGCCACATCTGTTAAGATCCAACCTAGTGACCTTGAAAGAAGCTCCAAAGAACGCTAACACAACATCTCCTCACTATCATCCCAATGCCCGCTGTGCATACCACTCTGAAAGTCCCGGCCATGACACTAATAACTGTTGGGCTCTAAAGAACAAAATACAAGACCTCATTGAAGCAAAAGAGATCGAATTCGATGCGCCTGAAAAGCCAAATGTCATTTCTGCCCCTATGCCCAAACATGGCCATAATACCAATGCCATTGAAGAAGATATGTTTGGTACTTCAGTTGATGAACTTATGACCCCACTCCTGACTATTAAAGTGAACTTGTTGAATGTCGGTGTGTTCCCGGGCTGTGATGAAGGCTGTAATTTCTGTTTGTCCTCACCAACCAGTTGTCCTTTGTTGAAAACAGGCGTTCAGTGCCTAATAGATAACAAAGAAATTTTGTTTGAAAAGACTTTTGTTCCACCTGTTCCTTTTAAAGATGTCTCTATCATTACCATTTCTGCCAATTCTTCCAGGGTCTCCACCAAAAGACCTGTTAGAATTACATCAGTTTCAAAAATAACTCCTTTAATAATCACAATGCCTAGACCAGTCCCATATTCGTTAGACAAAACCATACCATGGAATTATGGAGGCGATGTCTACTACCACGGTATCAAGCAGGATTGGCCAGCCGTCGAAGATTCGAGTTCTGAGAAACTCAACTCTGATATTAGTAATATTGCAGGAACTAGCAAGATAACCCGAAGCGGAAGGATATTCTCTCCAGAAATTTCTCCCCCAAAAGCAGTTTTTGGACCCGTAATCATTCATGTTGTTACTCCTCTAAAAGTTGTTCCCAGTCCTACAATCGTCTCCACTAATACTCCAACTAACAAAGCTGTTACAACCCATGTTATCATTCCTACTGACACTCCTGCTTCCGAGTTAACTGAGACTCGAGGTAAAAGTATTTTGATTTAGCTTGTCCAGACGAAGGCTCAGTCATTGGCTATCCCTGAGACCTCCCGGAAAGAGATGGAGGAAATTCTGAAGATTATAAAAAGAAGCGACTATGATGTAGTTGAACAACTGAGGAAAACTCCCTCTAAAATTTCCATGTTGGCTTTACTACTATGTTCTGAGGCGCATGCAAAAGCCTTGGTAAAATTCCTGAAAACTGCCCATGTATCCCAAGAGTCATCTGCTGATTAGTTTCAAGACTGCGTACTCAGCTTGACTGCAAATAATGGTCTAGGTTTTTCAAATGCTGATTTAACGCCAAGAGGAAGGAAGCATAATGAAGCATTGCATGTCTCAGTTAAATGTAGGGGCACAACCCTGGCTCATGTTTTAGTGGACACTGGCTCATCTTTGAATGTATTGCCTAAAAAAGCTTTTGATAGGCTTGACTGTGAGGGATTAACATTGAAGCCAAGTAACATAGTAGTAAGGGCTTTTGACGGCTCGAAAAGGATGGTACATGGGGAAGTGGACATCCCCATAAGGGTTGGAACCTAAACATTTGATTCAACTTTTTATGTAATGGATATCCGTCCCTCATATTCCTGCTTGCTAGGCCGACCATGGATTCATAATGCCGGTGTCGTTACTTCTACATTGCACCAAATGCTAAAATATCCAATTCAAAGGAAGATTATCACCGTTCATGGAGAAGAAGAGTATATGATCAGCCATCTCAATTCCTTCAGATATGTGGAATTAGATGGTGAATTTATTGAAACTCCATTTCAACACTTTGAAGAAGTCCCGCAAGATGTGGCAGTAACCAAGGTTGTTCCCAAGATTACAAGGCCTCCACTCCAGATGTCATCTCTGAAGGATGCCAAAGCAGTGGTAGAAGAAAGTGGGTGCACTATCTGGGGACAACTCCCGAATATCCCATGCAAGTCAGATAAGTTTGTTTTGGGTTTCTATTCAAGTGCTCATAAGGTTGTACGTCGCGCTCGTGCCGGAGGACCACCCCTGAAGATCAGCAACCGTGAGGTCAACGCCGTAGAAGATGATGAAGATAGTTGTGAATTGGAGGAATGGATATTCCCAACTGTCAGTGGAGGGCTCAGCAACTGGGATGCTAGAGATTTTGTCCCGATCACTTTTATCCCACAGTAATCTATCTTTACATTTTGTTGGATCTGTAATATTACAACAATTCGCACTCTTAAAACCTTGTGTCTTACCCGAGGCACAATGATCCATTTGTAAGGGTTATCATCTCATTTTCATATGACATCAATGAATCATGGACGTTTTCGCATACAAACTTTTATGCTCGTTGTTTTTATTTTTACATTTTTATTTCTTTCAAGGATAGATATACCCTTACACACACTCACACTTGCAATGCAGGTCTACATCCATTCGGGATCCCATGGGTAACGATACTACTATGGCCTTTTGTGATTGAGAATCTAATCTACCAAGCCGAAGACGAAGGTGAGGAAGATTGTGAAGTACCAGGGGAACTTGCCAGACTACTACAACAAGAAAAGAGAACCATTCAGCCTAACGAGGAACCTGTGGATACAATCAACCTAGGTGCCTAAGAAGACAAAAAAGAGGTTAAGGTGGGTGTCAATCTGGAACCCAGTATCAAGGAGCGTCTGATTCAGTTGTTACACGATTATGTTGAAGTCTTTGCCTAGTCGTATGAAGACATGCCAGGACTTGATATAGATATTGTGGTACATCGTCTGCCTACAAAAGATGTTGTCCGCCAGTAAAGCAAAAGGTTCACCGCATGAGGCCTGATATGTCAGAAAAGATTAAAGCAGAAGTTATGAAGCAATTCAACATTGGATTCTTAGCGGTCACCTCTTATCCCCAATGGGTTGCCAATGTTGTTCCCGTGCCCAAAAAAGACGGCAAAGTACGAATGTGTGTAGACTACAGAGATTTGAATAGGGTAAGCCCTAAGGATGATTTTCCACTCCCCCACATTGATATTCTAGTTAACAATACGGCACAACACAAAGTGTTTTCCTTCATGGACGGATTATCGGGTTACAATCAAATCAAAATGGCGTCGAAGGACATGGAGAAAACAACGGTTGTCACGCAGTAGGGCACTTTCTGCTATAAGGTGATGCCATTCGGACTAAAGAATGTTGTGTAATTGCAAGCTTCTCAAGTCATATTTAAAGCATGTGTTTTGATGAAGACAACATGGACATCAAGTTTCAAAGGATGTGCAAAAGGCTTATCAACATCAAATAAAAAGTCTCGAAGATTATTGAAGAATTATTGAAGAAATCATCAAATGTTAAAATGGTATAAATAATTCTTTAAATATTGAATATAGATGTTCACAATATGCATTCATCAACATATACATATTCCATATCTTTAACATCAAGAAAAACTTTGTTTGAAATATCTTTCAAAATGTATTTTTGAAAATAAACCTTTAGGAACCGGTTCATCCCTAACAGGGAACCGGGTTCCAGCTTTTCTCAAAAAACATGTCCCTGGATTTTGTACCAGGAACCGGGTTGTAACAATAGGGGAACCGGTTCCTGCGTGATAAATTTGAATTCCAACTTATAACGTTCACTAAGAACCGGGTTCTGTTAGTGTCGGAACCGGTTCCTAGCGAACCAATGCAGCTTTTACTTTGTTTTTTGAACATTTTTCAAGTGGTATCTTTTCATGAATGCATTGCAACTTTTCATATGAATTGGCATGAATGAAGAGGTTCTTACAACTTTATAAAATGCATATTTTCTTATTTTCAAACAATGTTCAATACTTCAATTTTCAAATTAACAAATATACTTCTTCATTAACAATTTTCTCTTTTACTCACATTTGAATTTAAACTTTCATGTGTTCATAATTTTGTGAAACTTGCCATATACACTTTCATTATTATTTCAAGTTTCATACATACATTGTGAACATTTATATACATTGTTGAGACTTGTTTTTATCTTGAAGAAGAAGATCAATTGAAGATTGATAAAGCTCTCCATATACTTCAAAATTAATCATTGTATTACTTAAAGGTTTTCCCTTACTATCCAGGATTGTTGGAAGTAAGTGTTGTGATTTGAAGAGGATTGTTCTTCATTCACATTAGTGTTTGTTTGGTCTTAAAGGTGTTAAGAACCTTTGATCACCCTATAGGTTAGATAGTAAGCATAGGCTGTACAATCATTCTAACTATAGTGAAATCTCTTTCGTGTTGGAAAGGGGACTGGAGTACTCTCGGATTGTGAGGGGAACCAGGATATATCACCGTGTTCTTTACTTTTCCGCATTTATCACTTTCATCACCATAATCGAGAAAAGATAAAGATATAATCAAAACCTTCAAATACTTAACCAAAAATTACTACCAAGCATTCTCATAAAACCGAATAATAATTTTTATAAGACCTAATTCACCCCCCCCCCCCCCCTCTTAGGCACTCTGAGTACCAATTGATCTTCTTCTTCAAGATAAAAACAATTCTCAACAATGTATATAAATGTTCACAATGTATGTATGAAACTTGAAATGATATGAAAGTGTATATGGCAAGTTTCACAAAATTATGAACACATGAAAGTTTAAATTCAAATGTGAGTAAAAGAGAAAATTGTTAATGAAGAAGTATATTTGTTAATTTGAAAATTGAAGTATTGAACATTGTTTGAAAATAAGAAAATCTGCATTTTATAAAGTTGTAAGAACCTCTTCATTCATGCCAATTCATATGAAAAGTTGCAATGCATTCATGAAAAGATACCACTTGAAAAATGTTCAAAAAACAAAGTAAAAGCTGCATTGGTTCGCTAGGAACCGGTTCCGACACTGACAGAACCCGGTTCTTAGTGAACGTTATAAGTTGGAATTCAAATTTATCACGCAGGAACCGGTTCCCCTATTGGTACAACCCGGTTCCTGGTACAAAATTCAGGGACATGTTTTTTGAGAAAAGCTGGAACCCGGTTCCCTGTTAGGGAGGAACCGGTTCCTAAAGGTTTATTTTCAAAAATACATTTTGAAAGATATTTCAAACAAAGTTTTTCTTGATGTTAAAGATATGGAATATGTATATGTTGATGAATGCATATTGTGAACATCTATATTCAAGATTTAAAGAATTATTTATACCATTTTGACATTTGATGATTTCTTCAATAATCTTCAAGACTTTTTATTTGATGTTGATAAGCTTTTTGCACATCCTTTGAAACTTGATGTCCATGTTGTCTTCATCAAAACACATGCTTTAAATATGACTTGAGAAGCTTGCAATTACATTCTCCCCCTTTTTGATGATGACAACCAAGTCTTGAAAACGATTTCTTGAAATGTTCATGTTGTTTTGTGTAGCGAACATGTTGAGCAAATGCAAGGCTCCCCCTAAATTGTATGCTCCCCCTAAGTCCATGATTCCTTGAATTTTGGAGAGAGTTTGATATTTATTTGGGCCTGCAATTTCTTTGAAACAAAACAACATACATGCATGCTCTTCTCCCCCTTTGTTAACATCAAAAAGGATGGGGAAAAAGAGTGAAATAGATACATATAAAAATTAAGACGAGTATCTTAAGAGAAACATTAGATATCACCTTCATCCAAAATACCAAGTTCTCTTCGGATTTTGAAGAAAGGTTCTCGAGCAAGCGGTTTAGTGAAGATATCCGCGAGTTGGTTATGAGTATCCACAAAAGTGACTTCGACATCTCCTTTAAGAACATGATCACGGAGAAAATGATGTCGAATATCTATATGTTTGGTTCTTGAATGCATGACCGGATTCTTTGTAATATTGATAGCACTTGTATTGTCGCATCGAAGAGGAATGCATCCGAGATCAAGTTCGTAATCACGGAGTTGTTGCTTGAGCCAAAGAATTTGTGCACAACAACTACCTGCTGCTATGTATTCTGCTTCGGCCGTGCTAAGAGCAACACATGCTTGCTTTTTACAAGCCCATGATACTAATGCATTTCCAAGAATGTGACAAGTACCACTTGTGCTTTTACGATCAGTTTTACAACCTGCATAATCCGCGTCAGAATAACCAATTAAAGTTCATGTACTACCTTTTGGATACCATAGGCCGACATTGATTGTTCCTTTAAGATACTTCATTATCATTTTAACTGCCATGAGGTGTGATTCCTTTGGATTTACTTGAAAGCGAGCGCAAAGACAAACACTAAACATGATGTCAGGACGGCTTGCCGTCAAGTACAATAGAGAACCAATCATACCTCTGTACTTTGTAATATCAATTGGAGTACCGGATTCATCTTGATCAACATATGTACCGGAGCCCATTGGAGTATTCATTTCTTTACAATTGTCCATATCAAACTTTTTCAATAATTCTTTGCAATACTTAGATTGATTGATGAAGATTCCATCTTCTAGTTGCTTGATTTGTAGTCCAAGAAAGTAGTTCATCTTTCCCATCATAGACATCTCGAATTCTCCTTGCATCATCAATGAGAATTCCTCACACATTTCTTTGTTAGTCGATCCAAAAATGATATCATCAACATAGACTTGAACCAATAAAGTGTTACTTTGGATTCTCTTAATGAACAAGGTTTTATCAACCTTACCCTTTTTGAAACCTTTTTCACACAAAAAATTGTTAAGTCTATCATACCATGCTCTTGGTGCTTGCTTTAAGCCATAAAGAGCCTTTCTCAACTTAAAGACGTGTGAAGGATGTTTGAAGTCTTCAAATCCCGGGGGTTGTTTGACATAGACTTCTTCATTGATGTATCCATTCAAGAATGTGCTTTTGACGTCCATTTGAAAAAGCTGAAAATTTAATGAACAAGCATAAGCAAGTAAAAGACGTATAGCTTCTAACCTTGCAACCGGAGCAAATGTTTCTTCAAAGTCGATTCCTTCCTCTTGATTGTAACCTTGGGCAACCAACATTGCTTTGTTTCGAACAATTAGACCATTCTCATCAAGTTTGTTCTTAAACACCCATCGGGTACCTATGATGTGTTTACCACTTGGTCTAGGAACAAGTTCCCAAACTTGATTTCTCTCAAATTGATTTAATTCTTCTTGCATAGCAATAATCCATTGATCATCTCCTAAGGCTTCATCAACTTTGGTGGGTTCAATTTGAGAAACAAACGCCATGTTTAAGCAAGCATCTTTTAGATTCAATCTTGTTGATACTCCTTGGATAATGTCACCAATAATTTTGTCAATAGGATGGTCTCTATGAGTTCTCCATTCTTTTGGTAGATCATTGGTGTTTGAATCTTGTTGAACAATGTTTTCTGAATTTTCCAGTGATTTCTTAATTCGATCAATTGAAAGATCTTCCGGGGGTAAATCTATAGGATCATCATCATCACAAACAACTGCTTCCTCCTTGGAGGGGTTAGTTTCATCAAAAGATACATGCATAGATTCTTCAATAGTTAAAGTTCTTTTATTATAAATTCTATATGCTTTACTAGAAAGAGAATAACCAAGAAATATACCTTCATCGGATTTCTCGTCAAACTTACCGAGATTATCCTTGTCATTGTTAAGAACAAAGCACTTGCATCCAAAAATGTGAAAGTGAGCAATATTTGGCTTTCTTCCTTTGAAGAGTTCATATGGAGTCTTCTTTATTATAGGTCTAATGATAACTCGATTTCCAACATAACATGCCGTACTAACCGCATCCGCCCAAAAATATTTAGGAAGATTTGCATCACTAAGCATTGTTCTTGCAAGTTCCACTAGAAACCTATTCTTTCTTTCAACTACTCCATTTTGTTGTGGAGTTCTAGGTACTGAAAAATTATGAGAGATACCATGTTCTTCACAAAATTCTTCAAATTGAGCATTTTGGAATTCTCCACCATGATCACTTCTTATGGATACAATCTTTAGTGATTTTTCATTTTGGATTTGCTTAGCATACTTCTTAAAGGCTTTAAAAGCATCACTTTTCTGCACAAGAAACAAAGTCCAAGAATATCTAGAAAAAATCATCAATAATGACTAAAGCGTATACATTACCTCCGAAGCTTTTTGTTCTTGATGGACCAAAGATATCCATGTGCAACAATTGTAGTGGTCTTGTAGTAGACACCACATTCTTAGATTTGAAAGTTGTTTTGGTCTGTTTGCCCTTTTGGCATGCATTACATAATTTGTCCTTGATGAACTTCATCTTTGGTAGACCAATAACTAAGTAATGCTTAACCAATTTGTTCAAGTGCTCCATGTGAATGTGAGCGATCCTCTTGTGCCATAACCAAGCGTCATTGTTGTTTACCATAAGACATTGTACCTTCAGAGACAAATCATCTAAAGTAATCATAAAAATATTGTTAGCTCTGATACCAAAGAGCATGCATGTATGTTGTTTTGTTTCAAAGAAATTACAGGCCCAAATAAATATCAAACTCTCTCCAAAATTCAAGGAATCATGGACTTAGGGGGAGCATACAATTTAGGGGGAGCCTTGCATTTGCTCAACATGTTTGCTACACAAAACAACATGAACATTTCAAGAAATAATTTTCAAGACTTGGTTGTCATCATCAAAAAGGGGGAGAATGTAATTGCAAGCTTCTCAAGTCATATTTAAATCATGTGTTTTGATGAAGACAACATGGACATCAAGTTTCAAAGGATGTGCAAAAATCTTATCAACATCAAATAAAAAGTCTTGAAGATTATTGAAGAATTATTGAAGAAATCATCAAATGTCAAAATGGTATAAATAATTCTTTAAATCTTGAATATAGATGTTCACAATATGCATTCATCAACATATACATATTCCATATCTTTAACATCAAGAAAAACTTTGTTTGAAATATCTTTCAAAATGTATTTTTGAAAATAAACCTTTAGGAACCGGTTCCTCCCTAACAGGGAACCGGGTTCCAGCTTTTCTCAAAAAACATGTCCCTGGATTTTGTACCAGGAACCGGGTTGTACCAATAGGGGAACCGGTTCCTGCGTGATAAAT
This sequence comes from Vicia faba, assembly GCA_948472305.1. NCBI lineage: Eukaryota > Viridiplantae > Streptophyta > Magnoliopsida > Fabales > Fabaceae > Vicia > Vicia faba. Next base: position 654,379,575 of record OX451738.1, read on the forward strand.
TTGAATTCCAACTTATAACGTTCACTAAGAACCGGGTTCTGTCAGTGTCGGAACCAGTTCCTAGCGAACCAATGCATCTTTTACTTTGTTTTTTGAACATTTTTCAAGTGGTATCTTTTCATGAATGCATTGCAACTTTTCATATGAATTGGCATGAATGAAGAGGTTCTTACAACTTTATAAAATATAGATTTTCTTATTTTCAAACAATGTTCAATACTTCAATTTTCAAATTAACAAATATACTTCTTCATTAAAAAATTTCTCTTTTACTCACATTTGAATTTAAACTTTCATGTGTTCATAATTTTGTGAAACTTGCCATATACACTTTCATTATCATTTCAAGTTTCATACATACATTGTGAACATTTATATACATTGTTGAGAATTGTTTTTATCTTGAAGAAGAAGATCAATTGAAGATTGATAAAGCTCTCCATATACTTCAAAATTAATCATTGTATTACTTAAAGGTTTTCCCTTACTATCCAGGATTGTTGGAAGTAAGTGTTGTGATTTTAAGAGGATTGTTCTTCATTCACATTAGTGTTTGTTTGGTCTTAAAGGTGTTAAGAACCTTTGATCAACCTATAGGTTAGATAGTAAGCATAGGCTGTACAATCATTCTAACTATAGTGAAATCTCTTTCGTGTTGGAAAGGGGACTGGAGTACTCTCGGATTGTGAGGGGAACCACGATATATCACCGTGTTCTTTACTTTTCCGCATTTATCGCTTTCATCACCATAATCGAGAAAAGATAAAGATATAATCAAAACCTTCAAATACTTAACCAAAAATTACTACCAAGCATTCTCATAAAACCGAATAATTTTTATAAGACCTAATTCACCCCCCCCCCTCTTAGGCACTCTGAGACTTACATGTTGGGGCAACCTATCAACGTGCCATGGTAGCTTTATTTCATGACATGATACATCACGAAATAGAGGTCTACATGGACGATATGATAGCCAGATCTCAAACAGAAGAAGAGCATCTTGATCACTTACAAAAACTGTTTGAGAGACTGAAGAAGTACAAGCTGAGGTTGAATCCAAACAAATGCACATTTGGGGTACGGTCCAGTAAACTCCTAGTCTTTGTCGACAGCAATAAAGGTATCGAGGTCGATTCTGCCAAAGTTAAAGCGATACAAGAGATGACTGCTCCTCGTACTGAGAAGGAAGTCAGAGGATTCTTGGGGCGTTTGAACTACATTTCCAGATTCATCTCTCAACTGACAGCTACTTGTGAACCAATCTTCAAATTATTAAATAAAGATCAAGTAGTCAGATGGAATAACGAGTGCCAAGTTGCTTTTGACAAAATCAAAGAATACCTGCAAGAGCCTCTTGTTTTTATGCCACCGGTTGAGGGGAGACCATTGATCATTGTTATACCCCAAAATTTTCCCTCTCATTTTTCAAGTATTTTCTCACAAGATCACTGATGCATCAATTTAGGCTTGAAATGGGCACAAGGGCAAAATGGTCAATTGCATACTGAAAAGTCAAACTTTGACTTTTTGATCAACATTACATTTCAAAGGTCAAATTTCATCAAAATATGAAACTTATTCATCAAGAAATCAAAAAGTCAAGATTTCATTTTGAAAAGTCAAAATTTCTAAACTTAGAAATTTTTCTAAGTGTTGGAAATTTCATGTTTTTTTTTTCATAACTTTGAGAAAAAATTTCACCATGATGCAAGATGATTCAAGAGAAACTTCCAACATGAAAGTTGTAGATCTCCATGATATCTACAACATTTATTTACACAACTTCTTCTAAATATGCTTGGATTTCAAGTTATAAATTCATGAAGTCGTGACATTTTCATTTAACACTTAGAGAAATTTTCAGCAGTTTTGGTCAGGTTTTTATCCCAAATTTTTGGCCAATTTTCATCAAGTTCCAGTTTGATTTAACAAAAGTGGTCAACATGAAAGTTGTAGGGGATGTTCCAATCTTTCCAAAAAGTCCAAGAACTCATTGAGATCATTCTTGAGCTGAGAGGATCGAAGAGATGAAGTTAGGGTTTCATTATTGAATTACAAAACAGAATTTGTGATGAACACTTGACTAAATTCCAACCAAAGCTACAAGATCTCTCTTTTCAGGCTATGTTATCTCCAAATATATGCATAATCAAGCAATTACACAAACCCTAAGTGTACTACACAAGCATTTGAAGCTTTGTCCAAGTCTTGATACCATTTATGGTTAGAAATGCAAAAGCAACATTTCCATTTGCATAAAGCTTCACTTTTCCAACCACTCTCTTCTTTCCAAGCTTGAAATCTGTTCCAAAGATGACAGAAAAATCTCTCAACATCAGAAGAAATCTACAAGACTTGCAAAGCATGGCTAAGTTCCTTAATTCAATCCTTTCTTCATCATGAAGCAGCTTGTCTTTATGAATTTGAAAAAAGGCATAACATGTGATTTTTCAAAAGTCTGAATTTTTCAAGTCTCAAACCTTCTCTACAAATAGAGAGGCCAATTACAATACAAAGAGGTTGGAAAATAGTTAGAAAAATAGAGTGAACAGCCAGTAGTTTTATTGATAAACCTTCAAAAAAGCCATAACAGACCCTAAGACTTCCACTCTTGAGTTTTGAAGTCTAAACCTTAAAACCTCTCACACTTTGCATATTCTATCTAAAAACCATCCAAACATTTCATACCACACAGAGGTTGTTTTATAACCTTCAACAAAAAGGAAAGTCTAGCAGCCTGTTGGAGCTTCCTTAAGGTTCATACAACATCTTGAAGGGCATTTGGACTCAAAACTTAAAGTGCAGTTTCAAGGTAAGTCATCTTTACCTTTCCTTTTCCATACATTAACTTTTCTGTTTATAGGATGTAGCAATCATTATTCTTGAAGTTAATCATTTATTTGTTGTTCCTGTTATTCATTCATATGTTAAAAACTAACTGATGTATGCAAAGAATGGTGTTTAAGGCAGAAAAATGCAGTATGTATCGACACATATCCACATGTGTCGACCCATCTTAGTGAAAATATAGGGTATGAGTCGACACATGACCCTCATGCATCAACCCATACTGAGTTCAGGTCACAAAACAGAAATTGGAAAGGACTGTGAGTCGACACATATGCATTTCGCGTCGATGCAAAAAGGTGTATGAGTCGATACATCCCATTATGTGTCGACTCATACTGAACAGATTTCACTTTACAGGGGCAAGGAGAAGCTATGTGTCGATGCATAGCAGCATGGGTCGACACATAGCAGTTCAAAAGTGCATTTTTCCTTTATTTTGCATTGTTTTCACATTCTTTTATTATCATTCGATATGGTTGTAATATTTTAGTTCCTACTTCACCCCCATTGCTAAATTGTACCCCCACCCCCCTAAATGGATGTAATAGCTTAGATTTTACTTTTCGCCTTTTACTTGATTCTCATATATTGCTAGTAAATAAGTGTGTATGGCAAGATAAAAACAACAAAATAGACAATCCTAATCAAAGACAAAACGCATGCAAATAAGACACTTGCACACAAGTATCCTTAGGGTTTCTCCACTTGGTTGCCTTATACAAAAATAGCCATGTTACGCATGCGAAGTATCTTAGCAAAACAAACAAATATAAGATCATAGTCCCTCGATGACGCTATTCAAGATTGCCTTACAAAATGATCTTAGTCCCTCAAAATGCTAAGTTACTTTGCAAATATTTCTAATTATGGTTATACGATGACCCACACCCGTCCCGTTAACATCCAAAGATAGGGTTGCTTACCAAATCAATGGTAAGTCAACAATGTCAAAGGAATAGAAAATGCATAAGAAAGACATTTGAGTAGGTAGATAGCTTCTAACTTACTTGCTCCATTTCAAACAAAATCCTTGCTATTTTCAAAACAAACACATCACACATTTCAAAAACATCTTACAAACAATTAAAAACATTTTCAAAAGACAAACGTCTTTGTATACATTCTTATGAACGAGAATCATTACAAAGATTGCCTAAACTAATGGCCTCTTTTACAAAATACTTTCAAAACCACATCAAACACCATTTCAAACAAACCAAAGCAAGTGATCTAAGCAAGTAACTAAGAGCCCATGGAAAAACATGGATGAAAAGGGCGCTAGCACCTTCCCTTTTCATAATCTACCCCCCGAACTCAAGAAAACATCTCAAAGGTCTTTCCTGTGCTTTTTCACCTTTCCTTTTGGATAAAAGAAAAGTCGGTGGCGAATCTTGCTAACCGCGACATTTGTAATAAAACGCAAAACCTCAAGTCAATTCTCCCACCATATCACAGAACTGGCGACTCTGCTGGAGAGTAATTTAAAAGTGGGGTTACCTTAGGGTTTAGATCACCTTTATTTGCTTACATTGTTTGACTTATTTGCTTTAAATTTTGGTTCTTTGTTTGGGTTTGAATCCTCCACCCAGATTTGGGAAACATTATAGGTAAACAGCAATACATTGTGGACACTGTGCGGGGTATACCGACATGGTCTAAGCAATAGCTATGTTAGTGTGACATATTTATGGGTACCGGTAGCCTTTGAGTCAATCAAAGAGAATACGGAGCCGCTGAGTGATGTCATGAAGCACTAATGAACTTCTAGAACCCTTTACTTGACCAACTTGGCCTTTTAGGATGTAGTGAGATGACCGGCTTTGGTGCAGTCCGAAGTTGGTAGATACTCGATACTACACTCATTGAGGTTTGGTTTCTTGGGATATTTAGATCGCCATTAAAGAGGCTTGAACTGAAACAATGAACAAGGAAACAATCCAGTGATATTGATCTCCTTAGAACCCGGTTACTATTATTAGGACAGGTTGAGCCAACTAAACTTCAAGAGGGTACTTACCTATGAAACCCCATGCAAGCCTAAACTAAGAACTTGCTTGATTTGTTTGTACATATATACTTGTGCATAACATCATGGACATTATGAACATCATATGCATTCACTAACCATTTCAAGGATTTTGGAGATTCATCTTTGTTCTTGTTTTGTAGGATATGGATTCACTTCGCAGGAAAACTATCCAAATCAACCTTGTAAGAATTCCTCCACAACTCAAAGAGCTAGCTTCAAGGATTCCTGAGAACTCTTCATTCACCTAGAGACATGGTTGTCTACTCAACTTGGTCACCTCCAACACAGAGGAGGATATGATGAAAGTTCTCTTCCAGTTCTTTGACCCTTTGCATCATTGCTTCACATTTCCTGACTATCAACTTGTGCCTACTTTGGAAGAATCATCTCAACTCTTGAGGATTCCCATTCTCAATTAACTACCTTTCAACGGTATGGAAATAGATCCAAATCCAGAAGAGATTGCTCAAGCTCTGCACTTGCACTCATCTGATGTCACAACTCATTGGGAAACTAGAAGTGGTGTCAAAGGCTTCTTGGAAAAGTTTCTGTTTGAGAAAGCCCAAAGTTGTTGGAATTCCTTAGACTTGCAAGATTTTGAGGAAATTGTAGCTCTTCTCATCTATGGGATGGTTCTGTTCCCCAATCCTGACCAACTCATAGATGTGAACGCTGTCAAAATCTTCATGTCACGCAACCCGGTGCCTACATTGCTTGGGGATATCCTACAATCTTTTCACACTCGTACAATGAGGAAAAGAGGTGTTCTTATGTGTTGCACTCCCCTCCTGGCAAGATGGTTTATTTCTCATCTTCCCCAATCAGTCTTAAAGAATGAGCAAGGTTTGAGGTGGTCACAAAGGTTAATGGCGCTTAAACATTCAGATATTCATTGGTGCTCTCGATCCAAAGAGAATGTTATCATTGTTGACCGTTGTGGGGAATTCCATAATGTCCCTCTACTTAGAATTAGGGGAGGCATCACCTACAACCCGTGCTTAGCTCTAAGACAGTTTGGTTATGCCCGAAGGGATGGCCCACATGATATGCTGATTCAAGGTTTAGTTTTCGACTATGACAACGACGATCAAGGTCTTCGCCAGAGATTCATCCGAGCTTGGAGGATGCTAAACAAGGTAGATAGCAAGACTTTGGGACACAAGAATTCCATCCCTCTTGAGCCTTACCTCAAGTGGGTACGAACCCGCGCTCAAAGTCTTATGATTCCTTATCCTTCCATTCTCCCAGTGATTATTGAGCCTGTTAAGGAGGGAGAAGTTCCATACACTATCCTACATCCTGACATGCCTACATCACTCGAAGACCTACAAGGGGATTGGATACAGCTCAAAGGAGAGCGCGATACTTTCGAAGCCCAATTCTACGCAAGCGAGAAGAAGGTTTTGGAACTCACTAGGCTACTTCATGAAGAGCAGACTCTAAATACCTACATTGCACCAAAGAGGATGCGCAATGTCTTTTTATCTTATAATTTTGTATTATTTTGCCCAAGGGGCATTGATGTACTCAAATTCTATCGTATTAATATAACGTGTGTTTCTTTTTATTTTAAAACAAACTTGAATTTTTAAATCCTTGAAAGCATTGCATGTATGCATATCATTCATCATAAACATAAATAGGTCTTTGCAACAAGTTTCCTCATCTCTCCACTATTTATTTCAGTAAGATGGATCTCTAACAGACGGTCAAAGACCTTCAAGCTCAAAACACACAATTTCAACAGTTACTCATGATCTTATCCAAGGGGCAAGAGGAGCTGAAGACTCTGCTGGAAAAAGAGAAAAAGAAGAAAGGGAAGAAGCCAGCTGGTGTGGTAATCATGGGCAGAAGGTTTCAGGGACAAGCCAGAAGGACCTTAGATTTTCCAGCAACATCTGATGAAGGGGAAAGAAAAGGAAAAGAAACGGCAGTTCCGTCAGACTCTGAAGAAGAGGAGGAAGAGGAGGACTACTCTGAACAACAATACCCTCTGGCTGATGATAAGTACAAACACCTTGAAGAGCGTTTAAGCGCTATGGAAATCCAGAGAGTACTGGGTCTAGATTTTGAAGAGTTGGGGCTGGTGTCAGGAATTGTAATCCCGCCAAAGTTTAAAGTGCCATTATTTGCCAAGTATGATGGGGTGTCTTGTCCTAAAATGCACCTCCGATCATATGTCAGGAAGATTCAGCCACACTCTACTGATAAAGACTTGTGGGTCCACTTTTTCCAAGACAGTTTATCAGGAACGCAACTCGATTGGTTTTACCAATTGGAAAGGGCCGACATCCACAATTGGGAAGACCTGGCCGCAACTTTCTATAAACAATACCAGTACAACACCGATTTAGCACATACCCGTACTCAACTTCAGAGTATGGCTATGGTTTCCAATGAGGGCTTCAAAGATTACGCGCAAAAGTGGAGAGATCTTGCCGGAAGAGTGCAACCCCTCTGTCTGAAAGGGAGTTGGTGGACATGTTCTTGGGAACTCTATCGGGCCCTTTCTTCAATCATCTGATTGGGAGTTCCTCTGCAGGGTTTACTGAATTGATATTAACCAGCGAGAGGGTGGAAGCTGGTATAAGAAGTGGGAAGATTCAGAAAGATTCGTCTGCCTCTACAGCTGTGAAAAAACCCTTTACGGGGAAGAAGGAAGTATCCGTTGTGTATTCACAAAGGAATCAAGGAAGAACTGAACGCTGACCAGTGGTGGGGGCCGTTATGATCCCAAAGTCCGCATCCGACCAACCAAGAAATAACCAGCCAGGGGTAGAAAGGCCAATCCGGTAATTCACAAGGATTAATATGACTCTAGCCCAGGTTCTACCACATCTTCTGAAATTGAATCTAGTAACTTTAAAAGAGGCCCTAAAGAATCCCAATACTGCGTCCCCTCATTATCATCCAAATTCCAGATGCGCATACCATTCTGAAAGTCCAGGGCACGACACTAACAATTGTTGGGCTCTAAAGAACAAAATTCAGGACCTTATAGATGCAAAGGAAGTTGAGTTTTATGCGCCTGAGAAACCAAATGTTATTTCCGCTCCGATGCCTAGGCATGGTCACAATGCCAATGCTGTCGAGGAAGATCTATTTGTTGCCACAGTGGATGAACTTTTGACTCCGCTCCCGATCATTAAGATGAATTTTTTAAAAGCTGGTGTATTCCCAGGATGTAAGGAAGACTGCCATCATTTCTTATCCTCACCCGCCGATTGCCCTCTGTTGAAGATAGGTATCCAACGCTTGATTGATAACCAAGAAATTATGTTTGAGAATGCTCCAGTTTTACCCATTCCTGTTAAAGACATTTCAATCATAACCATCTCCGCAAATCCTTACAGGGTCCCCAAAAGACCCGTTAGGATTACACCTGCTCCAAAAACTGCTCCACTTAAGATCACAATGCTCGGGCCGGTCCCGTACAAATCAGATAAAACAGTACCATGGAATTATGGTGGAGAAATCTACTACCATGGTATCAAACAAGATGAACTGACTGTCGAAGAAGAGAGCTCCGAAGAAGAAAACCCTCATGTGAGCAACATTGCCAGAACTAGCAAGATTACCCGTAGTGGTAGAATTTTCTCTCCAGAGATTGCCCCTCCAAAGGCAGTTTTTGGACCCGTGGTCGTTCCAAAGATTACCTTTGCACCAGTGATCATACCTGCAAGCGTACCTACCAACAAAGACAACACAATTCTTGTCCCTACCATTACTTCCACTACTGAGAATAAAGGAAAAAGCATTCAAGAAGAGCCTGTCCGGACGAAGGCTCAATCACTAGCTATCCCGAAACATCCAAGAAGGAAATGGAAGAAATCCTGAGGATAATAAAGAAGAGTGATTATGATGTGGTTGAACAGTTGGGGCAAACCCCCTCCAAGATATTCATGCTAGCGTTGCTGCTATGCTCTGAGGCACATGCGAAAGCTCTGGTAAAATTTCTAAAGACAACTCATGTTCCGCAAGAGACGTCTGCTGACCAATTCCAAGAATGTGTGGCCAGTTTGACAGTTGATAACGGCCTGGGTTTCTCTGATGCTGACTTGACACCCAAAGGGAGAAAACACGATGAGGCATTACATGTCTCTATAGAGTGTAGAGGAACAACCCTAGCCCATGTCTTGGTAGACACTGGTTCATCCTTGAACGTCTTACCAAAGAATGCTCTTGACAGATTGGATTGCAAAGGGCTGACGTTGAAATCCAGTAACATAATTGTGAGAGCATTTGATGGCTCGAAGAGGATGGTCCACGGGGAGGTGGACATCCCGATAAAGGTGGGAACTCAGACTTTCAATTCAACCTTCTATGTTATGGACATCCGTCCCTCTTATTCCTGTCTGTTGGGACGGCCTTAGATCCACAATGTCGGTGTTGTCATCTCCATATTACACCAGATACTGAAATACCCGGTCCAAGGAAAGATCATAACTGTCCACGGGGAGGAGGAGTACATGATTAGTCATCTGAATTCTTTCCGATGTGTGGAGTTGGATGGCGAGTTCATTGAAACCCCTTTCTAACATTTTGAAGAAGTCTCTAAAGAAGTGGAGGTAACCAAGGCAGTATCCTCGATTCCCAAGATCACAAGACCTCCGCTACGGATGTCATCACTAAAGGACGCCAAGGCAGTAATAGAGGAGGGTGGATGCACCATCTGGGGGCAACTTCCAAACATTCCATATAAATCAGACAAGTTTGGCTTGGGGTTTACTTTAACTTCTCAGAAGGTTGTGCGCCACGCCCGTGCCGGAGGGCCACCTGTGAAGATTAGCAACCAAGGGGTCAATGCAGTAGAAGACAATGAAGAGGATGACATCTTGGAAGATTGGATATTTCCTACTGTCGACGGAGGACTTCGCAACTGGGAAGCCAAAGACTTTGTCCCAATAACTTTCATCTCTCAGTAATTTATCTTTTACATTTATATTGGATTTGTAATATTCACGAACAATTCACACTTTAAAAACCTTGTGTCTCACCCGAGGCACAATGGTCCATTTGTAAGGGTTTTTATTTCATCTTCATATGAGATTCAATGAATCATGGACGCTTTTTCATATCTTTTGTGCTCTTTGTCTTTCTTTTACATTTTATTGTTTAAAGATGGTTATACCCTTACACACACCCAGACTCACAAATGCAGGTACCCCTCCATTCCGGATCCTATGGGTAACAATACTGTTATAGCCTTCAGTGACTCTGAAGATCTGATCTACCAAGCCGAATACGAAAGTGAGGAAGATTGTGAGGTGCCAGGGGAATTGGCCAGACTACTACAACAAGAGGAAAGAGCTATTCAGCCTCATGAGGAGTTGTTGGATACAATCAACTTGGGTACCAAGGAAGATAAAAAGGAAATCAAAGTGGGTGCCAATTTAGAGCCGAGTGTCAAGGAGCGCCTAATTCAGCTATTGCATGATTATGTTGAGATCTTTGCCTGTTCATACAAAGACATGTCGGGACTTGATACAAACATCTTGGTACATTGTCTACCCACAAGAGAAGACTGTCCACCAGTGAAACAAAAAGTCCGCCGCATGAGACCTGACATGTCAGAGAAGATCAAAGCGGAAGTCATGAAACAGTTCAATGCTGGATTTCTGGCTGTTACTTCCTATCCTCAATGCGTTGCCAATATTGTTCCTGTGCCTAAAAAGGACGGTAAAGTACAGATGTGCGTAGATTATAGAGATTTAAACAGGGCTAGCCCTAAAGATGATTTTCCGCTTCCCCACATCGACATCCTGGTTGATAATACGGCCCAGCACAAAGTATTTTCTTTCATGGACGGATTCTCAGGCTATAATCAAATCAAAATGGCACCTGAGGACATGGAGAAAACTACATTTATCACACAGTGGGGCACGTTCTGCTACAAAGTGATGCCATTCGGGATAAAGAATGTTGGGGCAACCTATCAACGCGCCATGGTAGCTTTGTTTCATGATATGATACATCATGAGATAGAGGTCTATGTAGATGATATGATATCTCGATCACAAACAGAAGAGGAGCACCTTGATCACTTGCAAAAGCTGTTTGTGAGATTGAAGGAGTACAAACTAAGGTTGAATCCAAACAAGTGCACATTCGGAGTCCGGTCCGGTAAACTCTTAGGTTTCATTGTCAGCAACAAAGGCATCGAGGTTGATCCTGCCAAGGTTAAAGCGATACAAGAAATTCCTGCTCCTCGTACTAAGAAGGAAGTCAGAGGATTTTTGGGACGCCTGAACTATATTTCTAGATTCATTTCTCACCTAACATCTACTTGTGAACCAATCTTCAAACTGTTGAAGAAAGATCAAGTAGTCAGATGGAATGATGAATGTCAGATTGCTTTTGACAAAATCAAAGAGTATTTACAAGAACCTCCTGTCTTGATGCCACCAATCGAGGGAAGACCACTGATCATGTATCTGACCGTTTTAGAGAACTTAATGGGGTGTGTATTGGGGCAGCATGATGAGTCTGGCCGAAAAGAGCACGTTATTTACTACCTGAGCAAAAAGTTTACTGACGGTGAAACCAGATATTCACTGCTCGAGAAAACTTGATGCGCTCTGGTATGGGCTGCTCGCCGGCTAAGACAACATATGTTGACTCATACCACTTTGTTGATATCTAAGATGGATCCGATAAAGTACATCTTTGAGAAGCCTGCTTTGTCTGGGAGGATAGCTAGATGGCAGATGATCCTAACAGAATATGACATACAGTACAGTACCCAAAAAGCTATAAAGGGCAGCGTGCTAGCTGATCATCTTGCTCATCAAGCTGTAGAGGATTATCAGTCCATGAAGTTTGAATTCTCGGACGAAGACATCATGACATTAGACAATTGTGAAGAAATCAGACCATATGACGGACCTGAACAAGGATCCCGATGGACCCTGTTCTTTGATGGGGCATCCAATGCACTTGGTAATGGTATCGGCATTGTACTCATATCTCCGGAAGGGTGCCATACTCCTTTTACCGCCAGACTTTGCTTCAACTGTACGAATAACATGGCGGAATACGAAGCATGCATCTTTGGTCTCAAGGCTGCCATAGACTTGGGAATCAAATCTTTAGTTGTATTTGGAGATTCAGCTTTGGTCATCAGTCAGATTAAAGGAGAATGGGACACTAAGCATCCAAACCTTATCCCTTACAAAGAACATGTTTTGACATTATTACCACATTTTGAGCAGATTACCTTCGAGCATTTCCCGCGAGAAGAAAATCAGCTAGCAGATGCTCTAGCCACAATGTCATCTATGTTTAAACATAATTGGGATAACGAGGCTCCTCAAATCACCATTGAACGAATGGAGGAATCAGCACACTATCACGAGATTAATATTGAAGAAGTAGTGGACCAGCCTTGGTTTCACGAAGTCAAAAGGTATCTCGAGGCTCAAGAATATCTAGGAGGAGCTTCAATCAATGATAAAAAGTTCCTAAGGAGATTCTCCGCTAAGTTCTTCCTAAGTAATGGCATCCTGTACAAATGTAATCATGATTCTATTCTGCTCTGTTGTATGGATAAGATTGAAGCTGAAAAGATCATGGCCGAATTACATGAAGGCACCTTTGGCACTCACTCTAGTGGGCATACGATGGCGAAGAAAATCCTACGGGTAGGCTATTATTGGTCTACCATGGAAGCAGACTGCTATCAATACTCCCGGACCTGTCATAAGTGTCAAATCTATGTAGACAAGGTGCACGTGCCTCCGGTTCCTCTAAATGTCTTAATAGCTCCTTGGCCCTTTGTTATGTGGGGAATCGATATGATTGGGGAGATCAAGCCTACAGCCTTCGATGGACACCGCTTCATTCTAGTGGCCATTGACTATTTCACAAAGTGGGTCGAAGCAGCTTCCTTCGCATCCGTTACTAAGAATGTTGTTACCCGCTTCATCAAGCAGAATCTTATTTGCCGGTACGGTATCCCAGAAAGGATCATCATTGATAACGGTATGAACCTTAACAATACTATGATCACCGCCTTGTGCAAGCAGTTCAAGATTCAACATCACAATTCATCCCCCTATCGGCCAAAGATGAATGGTGCAGTTGAAGCTGCTAATAAAAATATTAAAAAGATCATACAGAAAATGATAGTCACCTACAAGGACTGGCATGAAATGCTACCGTTTTCTCTCCACGGGTACCGTACCACGACTCGCACATCAACTGGGGCAACACCCTATTCTTTGGTTTATGGCATGGAGGATGTCTTGCCTATTGAGGTTCAGATCCCCTCTTTGAGAATTATGAAAGATGCAGGTTTGAGTGAGAACGATTGGATCCAAACCCGACTTGATCAACTAAACTTAATTGATTAGAAGAGACTTACTGCTGTTTGCCATGGTCAGATGTATCAAAAACGGATGATCAAGGCTTTCAACAAGAAATTCAGACGCCAGGTATATCAAGTTGGAGATCTAGTGATCAAGCGCATCATCTTGCCACAAAGTGATCCCAGGGGAAAATGGACTCCTACCTATGAAGGACCATTTGTAATCAAGAACATGTTCTCCGGTGGAGAAATGATCTTAACCACCATGGACGGTGATGACCTGCCACACCCTGCGAATGCAGACATAGTCAAAAGATACTACGCATAAAAGACCCGCTAGGTTGACACACCTAGGCAAAACAAGGGCATCCTGGCGAACCAAAAAGGTTCGGGCAAAAATTAGGGATAAAAAAAAATTTTGTACACCCGGAAAGTTGAAAACACGAAAGGGCGACTTGGGCAAAAAAGGGTTTCTTGGTGGATTGAAAACCCGAAAGGACGGTCCAGGAAAAAGTTAGGGAATTAAAGCGTATGACTATGTCTCGTCGGATCACTTTGAGGACAATCTCTTCACTAACAAGCTCGGAGCTTCTGAGCAATTCAATCATCTTTGGACGAAGCAACAAATAGACAAGATATTCGGAGATACGGAGGCTATAGCAGAATGGGAACCCCATGGGATTATCACACATAGCTATCTTTCTTTGTATAAATTTTTCTTATTTTTATGACACCATCCTCTTACTAGGATGTTTGTCTCCTTTGTACAAAATACTTATTCAAAGTGAATACAAAGATATCTCTTTAAAGTACAGAAAACTATTTGTCCTTTTCTTTTACACTTGTGTTTTATTTGCAAAAACGTCCAATGATTCATTAATGAACATATGCATTTGAACACAATTATTGTTTACAAATAAACAAAATGGGAAAGAACAATTACTGACAGGTTGAAAGAATAGGAAAATGTCTTTAGGCTATTCCACGAGCAATCCCTACAGTACGTCATTAAGATCCCCAGCGGAGCTAAAGTTTCAAACTATTAATCCCCAGCAGAAAACATCCAGTTTCTCCAAATTCCCCAGCAAGTTATCTTGAAGCCGAAAAACCAACCGGACAACAGCTAGCTTCTGTTTCTCCCTAGCCTAGGATAACTCCCCGGCAGAGTGGCAGATGACCGAGACTCCTGAACTTTTTTCCAAACAAGGATAAACTTTTTCCCCATAGAGTTTTCATTGCTCCCCAATAGAATGAGGACTCCCATTATTAACTCCCAGTAGAAGTCATCAAAATTCTCTGGATCCCCCAAGCAGATTACTCAAGCAGTATATGGCATTGCTCACAACAGAATTTTTGTCAATTACTCTAACTTCAAGACATGAAGAATCCACATATTCTCAGTAGCAGTCAAGGATTTATTTTCCTCAGCAAATCAGCTTACATGTGCATACATTACATCCACATATCATAAACATTGATAAAACTCATATATTGCATCATACATCTCATGCAACATAACTCTGTGTTTCAGCTAACATTTTACCCTTTTCGGGATAAGATTAACAAACTATCATTAACAATATGCAATCTAGATACAGTTCAGATACGCTCCAGACACAGTTGCCATTCTGTTACTCATTCAGATTCAACTATCAGATACAGTTCAGATACGCTCCAGACACGGAAGCCATTTTGTTACTCATTCAGATTTTAAAGTACAGATACGCTCCAGACACAGATGCCATTCTGATACTTATTCAGATTCATACATTCAGATACAGTTCAGATACTCTCCAGATACGGATGCCATCCTGATACTCATTCAATTTCAATTCTCAATATACAATTCAGAAATGCTTCAGATACGGATGCCATCCTGATACTCATTCAGATTCAGCTTTCAGATATAGTTCAGATACGCTCCAGATACGGATGCCATCCTGATACTCATTCAATTTTAATTCTCAAGATACAGTTCAGATGCGCTCCATATACTGATGACATCCTAATACTCATTCAGATTCAGCTTTCAGATACAGTTCAGATACGCTCTAGATATGGATGCCATCGTGATACTCATTCAATTTCAATTCTCAAGATACAGTTCAGATACGCTCCAGATACGGATGCCATCTTGATACTCATTCAGATTCAGCTTTCAGATACAGTTCAGATACGCTCCAGATACGGATGCCATCCCGATACTCATTCAATTTCAATTCTCAAATACAGTTCAGATATGCTCCAGATACGGATGCCATCCTGATACTCATTCAGATTCAGCTTTCAGATACAGCCCAGATACACTCCAGACATGGACGCAATTCTAATACTCATTCTTTCATCTTACAAATTAACATTCAACAAGCATTCTTAGATGGCATCTACAAGCCCATCTCTAACAAGATTCTACAACCTCTCCAAATGGCGTCTTTAAGACCATTCCTCCTATCATCGCATCGTCGAGTGCAAATTTCTGGGCACTCTAGTGTCCAATCGTCTTCCACCTTCGAGTCACGAATGGCAAAACTCGCCAATCTAACTCTTCAGGTTTAAGAAGATTAAACAGGGGCAGCTATTGTACCCCAAAATTTTCCCTCTCATTTGTCAAGTATTTGCTCACAAGATCACTGATGCATCAATTTAGGCTTGAAATGGGCACATGGGCAAAATGGTCAATTACATACTGAAAAGTCAAACTTTGACTTTTTGATCAACATTACATTTCAAAGATCAAATTTCATCAAAACATGTCAAAATATGAAACTTATTCATCAAAAAATCAAAAATTCAAGATTTCATTTTGAAAAGTCAAAATTTATAAACTTAGAAATTTTTCTAAGTGTTGGAAATTTCATATTTTTTTTCATAACTTTGAGCAAAATTTTCACCATGATGCAAGATGACTCAAGAGAAACTTCCAAAATGAAAGTTGTAGATCTCCATGATATCTACAACATTTGTTTACACAACTTCTCCTAAATATGCTTGGATTTCAAGTTATAAATTCATGAAGTCATGACATTTTCATTTAACACTTAGAGGAATTTTCAGCAGTTTTGGTCAGGTTTTTATCCCAACTTCTTGGCCAATTTTCATCAAGTTCCAGTTTGATTTAACAAAAGTGGTAAACATGAAAGTTGTATGGGATGTTACAATCTTTCCAAAAAGTCCAAGAACTCATTGAGATCATTCTTGAGCTGAGAGGATCGAAGAGATGAAGTTAGGGTTTCATTATTGAATTACAAAACAGAATTTGTGATGAACACTTGACTAAATTCCAACCAAAGCTACAAGATCTCTCTTTTCAGGCTATGTTATCTCCAAATATATGCATAATCAAGCAATTACACAAACCCTAAGTGTACTACACAAGCATTTGAAGCTTTGTCCAAGTCTTGATACCATTTATGGTTAGAAATGCAAAAGCAACATTTCCATTTGCATAAAGCTTCACTTTTCCAACCACTCTCTTCTTTCCAAGCTTGAAATCTGTTCCAAAGATGACAGAAAAATCTCTCAACATCAGAAGAAATCTACAAGACTTGCAAAGCATGGCTAAGTTCCTTAATTCAATCCTTTCCTCATCATGAAGCAACTTGTCATTATGAATTTGAAAAAAGGCATAACATGTGATTTTTCAAAAGTCTAAATTTTTCATGTCTCAAACCTTCTCTATAAATAGAGACGCCAATTACAATACAAAGAGGTTGGAAAAGAGTTAGAAAAATAGAGTGAACGGCCAGTAGTTTTATTGATAAACCTTCAAAAAAGCCATAACATACCCTAAGACTTCCACTCTTGAGTTTTGAAGTCTAAACCTTAAAACCTCTCACACTTTGCATATTTCATCTAAAAACCATCCAAACATTTCATACCACACAGAGGTTGTTTAATAACCTTCAACAAAAAAGGAAAGTCTAGCAGCCTGTTGGAGATTCCTTAAGGTTCATACAACATCTTGAAGGGCATTTGGACTCAAAACTTAAAGTGCAGTTTCAAGGTAAGTCATCTTTACCTTGCCTTTTCCATACATCAACTTTTCTGTTTATAGGATATAGCAATCATTATTCTTGAAGTTAATCATTTATTTGTTGTTCCTGTTATTCATTCATATGTTAAAAACTAACTGATGTATGCAAAGAATGGTGTTTAAGGTAGAAAAATGTAGTATGTATCGACACATATCCACATGTGTCGACCCGTCTTAGTGAAAATACAGGGTATGAGTCGACACATGACCCTCATGCATAGACCCATACTGAGTTCAGGTCATAAATCAGAAACTGGAAAGGACTATGAGTCGACACATACATATTTCGCGTCGATGCAAAAAGGTGTATGATTCGATACATCCTATTATGTGTCGACTCATACTGAACAGATTTCACTTTACAGGGGTAAGGAGAAGCCATGTGTCGATGCATAGCAGCATGGGTCGACACATAGCAGTTCAAAAGTGCATTTGTCCTTTATTTTGCACTGTTTTCACATTCTTTTTATTATCATTCGATATGGTAGTAATATTTTAGTTCCTACTTCACCCCTATTGCTAAAATGTACCCCCACCCCCCTAAAGGGACGTAATAGCTTAGATTTTACTTTCCGCCTTTTACTTGATTCTCATATATTGCTAGTAAATAAGTGTGTATGGCAAGATAAAAACAACAAAATAGACAATCCTAATCAAAGACAAAACGCATGCAAATAACACACTTGCACCCATGAATCCTTAGGTTTCTCCACTTGGTTGCCTTATACAAAAATAGCCATGTTACGCATGCGAAGTATCTTGGCAAAACAAACAAATATAAGATCATAGTCCCTCGATGATGTTATTCAAGATTTCCTTACAAAATGATCTTAGTCCCTCAAAATGCTAAGATACTTTGCAAATATTGCTAATCATGGTTATACGATGACCCACGCCCGTCCCGTTAACATCCAAAGATAGGGTTGCTTACCAAATCAATGGTAAGTCAAAAATGTCAAAGGAATAGAAAATGCATAAGAAAGACATTTGAGTAGGTAGATAGCTTCTAAGTTACTTGCTCCATTTCAAACAAAATCCTTGCTATTTTCAAAACAAACACATCACACATTTCAAAAACATCTTACAAATAATTAAAAACATTTTCAAAACACAAATGTCTTTGTATACATTCTTACGAACGAGAATCATTACAAAGATTGCCTAAACGAATGGCCTCTTTTACAAAATACTTTAAAAACCACATCAAACACCATTTCAAACAAACCAAAGCAAGTGATTTAAGCAAGTAACTAAGAGCCCATGGAAAACCATGGATGAAAAGGGTGCTAGCACCTTCCCTTTTCATAATCTACCCCCCGAACTCAAGAAAACATCTCAAAGGTCTTTCCTGTGCTTTTTCACCTTTCCTTTTAGATAAAAGAAAAGTCGGTGGCGACTCTTTCTAACCGCGATATTTGCGATAAAACGCAAAACCTCAAGTCAGTTCTCCCATCGTATCACAATCATGTATCTAACCGTTTTGGAAAATTCAATGGGGTGCGTGCTGGGGCAGCATGACGAGTCTGGCCGAAAAGAGAATGCTATTTATTACCTGAGCAAAAAGTTTACCGACTGTGAAATAAGATATTCACTCCTCGAGAAAACTTGCTGCGCTCTGGCATGGGATGCTCGCCGGCTAAGACAGTATATGCTGACTCATACTACCATGTTGATATCTAAAATGGATCTGATAAAATACATCTTCGAGAAACCTGCTCTCTCCGAGAGAATAGCAAGATGGCAGATGATCCTAACAGAGTATGACATACAGTATACCACCCAGAAGGCAATAAATGTAAGTGTATTAGATGATCACCTTGCTCACCAAGTCGTGGAAGACTACCAATCCATGAAGTTCGAATTTCTGGATGAAGACATCATGACATTAGACAACTGTAAAGAATTCAGGTCACATGACGGACCTGAACAAGGATCTCGATGGACCCTGTTCTTTGATGGGGCATCCAACGCACTTGGCAATGGTATCGGTGTTGTACTCATATCTCCGGAAGGGTGTCATACTCCCTTTACAGCAATACTCTACTTCAATTGTACAAACAACATGGCAGAATACGAAGCATGCATCCTTGGTCTCAGAGCTGCCATAGACTTGGGGATCAAATCCTTGGAAGTATTCGAAGATTCAGCTTTGGTTATCAGTCAGATCAAAGGGGAATAGGACACCAAACACCCTAACTTGATCCCTTACAAAGAACATGTTTTGACATTGCTACCACATTTTGAGAATATTACCTTCGAGCATTTTCCGCGAGAAGAAAATCAGCTAGCAGACGCGCTAGCCACAATCTCATCCATGTTTAAACTTAAATGGGATAACGAGGCTCCCCAAATCACCATCGAACGAATGGATGGACCAACACACTGTCACGAGTTTAATACTGAAAAAGTAGTGGACCAGCCCTGGTTTCACGAAGTCAAGAGGTATCTCGAGGCTCAAGAATATCCTGAACGAGCTTCAGTTAATGATAAGAAGTTCTTAAGGAGATTCTCTGCTAAATTATTCCTTAGTAATGGCATCATGTACAAACACAATCATGACTCTGTGTTACTTTGATGCGTAGACAACGTTGAAGCAGAAAGGATCATGGCTGAGTTACATGAAGGCACTTTTGGCACCCATTCCAGTGGGCATACGATGGCAAAGAAAATCCTACGGGCAGGCTATTACTGGTTTACCATGGAAGCAAATTTCTATCAACACTCTCGAACCTGCCATAAATGTCAGATTTATGCTGACAAGGTGCACGTACCTCCGGTTCCTCTGAATTTCTTTGCGGCTCCTTGGCCCTTTGCTATGTGGGGAATTGATATGATTGGGGAAATCAAGCCAACGGCCTCCAATGGACACCGCTTCATCCTAGTGGCCATTGACTATTTTACAAAGTGGGTTGAGGCAGCTTCCTTCGCTTCTGTTACCAAGAATGTTGTTACCCATTTCATCAAGCAAAATCTCATTTGCCGGTACGGTATCCCGGAAAGGATCATCATTGACAATGGTACAAATCTCAACAACACTATGATCACCGCCTTGTGTGAGCAATTCAAGATCCATCATCACAATTCTTCCCCTTACCGACCAAAGATGAATGGTGTTGTCGAAGCTGCAAATAAGAACATTAAAAAGATCATACAGAAAATGACAGTCACATACAAAGACTGGCATGAGATGCTACCATTCTCTCTCCACGAGTATCGTACTACAGCTCGCACATCAACCGGGGCAACACCATATTCTTTGGTATACGGCATGGAAGTCGTCTTGCCTATTGAGGTTCAGATCCCCTCTCTAAGAATTATGAAGGATGCAGGTCTGAATGAAGACGATTGGATCCAGACTCGACTTGATCAATTGAATTTGATTGATGAGAAAAGACTTACTGTTGTCTGCCATGGTCAAATGTATCAAAAACGGATGATCAAGGCTTTCAACAAGAAGGTCAGACGCCAAGTGTATCAAGTTGGGGATCTAGTGATCAAACGCATCCTACTGCCACAAGGTGATCCCAGGGGCAAATGGACTCCTACCTATGAAGGACCATTTGTAATCAAAAACATTTTCTTTGGTGGGGCAATGATCTTGACCACCATGGATGGCGACGACCTTCCGCATCCTGCGAACGCGGATATAGTCAAAAGATACTATGCATAAGAGACCCGCTAGGTTGACATACCTAGGCAAAACAAAGGCATCCCGGCGAACCAAAAAGGTTCGGGAAAAAATTAGGGATAAAACAAAAAATATGTACACCCGACAAGTTGAAAACAAGAAAGGGCGACTTGGGCAAAAAAGGGTTTCCCGGTGGACTGAAAACCCGAAAAGGAGGTCCAGGAAAAAGTTAGGGAATTAAAGTGTATGACT
Organism: Vicia faba; assembly: GCA_948472305.1. Classification (NCBI taxonomy): domain Eukaryota; kingdom Viridiplantae; phylum Streptophyta; class Magnoliopsida; order Fabales; family Fabaceae; genus Vicia; species Vicia faba. The sequence continues at coordinate 654,400,675 of OX451738.1, forward strand.
ATGTCCCATTGGGTCACTTTGAGGACAACCTTTGGCTTTAACTTGTGAACTCGACATTTCTGACCAATTCAATCATCTTTGGACAAGGCAACAAATAGACAAAATGCTCAGAGATACAAAGGCTATAGCAGAATGGGAACCCCACGGGATAAATACACATAGCTATCTTTTCTTTGTATTAAAATTTTCATTTTTCTTACGACGACGTTCTCCTGCTAAAATGTTTGTCTCACTGTACAAAAATACTTACTCAAAGTCAATACAAAGATATTCCTTTGAAAGTGCAAACCTATGTGTTTTTCTTTACTCTTGTGTTTCGTTTACAAAAACGTCCAATGATTCATTGTTGAACATATGCATTTGAACATAATTATTGTTTACAAAAAAATAAAATAAAAGACAATTACTAATGGCTTTAAGAGGTAGGGAAATCTCTCTAAGCTATTTCCATAAACCCCCCACAATTTGCAGTTTAATTCCCAACGGAACAAGCTTCCAATTATCAATCCCCAGTAAAAGTCGTTCAATTTATCAGGATTTCACAACAGGATTTTACAAGCAGTACACGGCATTTCCATTACAACAGAGTTTGTTTCTTTAAACGGAAATTCATCAACACTTCCACTTTACAACATGAAGACTTACACTCCATATCCTCAGCAGTGGACACGGATTTAGTTTCCCCAATCCAACAGCAGTGTAGCAGAATTAGCTCACATGCGCATACATCGCATCTATATATCATAAACATTGATGACACGAATGCATTACACTATGCATCTCATACAACATGACTTTGCGTTTTAGATAACATTTTACCCTTTTCAGGATAAGGTTAACAGCTACCATTAACAATGTTTAAAGTTTTCAGATACAGTACAGATACGCTCCAGACACGGAAGCCATTCTAATACTCATACAGAGCCTCTTCCAAATACAGTTCAGATACGCTCTAGACACGGAAGCCATTCTGATACTCATTCAGAGACTCTTTTAGATACAGTTCAGATACGTTCCAGACACGGATGCCATTCTGATACTCATTCAGATTCAACTATCAGATACAGTTCAGGTACGCTCCAAACACGGATGTCATTCTGATACTCATTCAGATTCAACTCTCAGATACAGTTCAGATACGCTCAAGACACGGATGCCATTCTGACACTCATTCAAAACTAGCTTTCAGATACAGTTCAGATATGCTCCAGACACGGATTCCATTCTGATAATCATTCAAAATCATCTCCCAGATACAGTTTAGATACGCTCCAGACACGGACGCCATTCTGATAATCATTCTTTCAGCTTACAAATTACAACACAAGCAATAACTCTTGGATGGAATCTATAAGCCCATCTCCAAAAACTTTCTATCACCTCTCTAAATGGCATCTTTAAGCCCATTCCTTCTACCATCGCATCGCCGAGTGCAAATTTCTAGGCACTCTAGTGTCCAATCATCTTCCACCTTCGAGTCACGACTGGCAAAACATGCCAATATAACTCTTCAGGCTTAAGAAGATTGAACAGGGGAAGCTGTTGTACCCCAAAATTTTCCCTCTCATTTATCTAGAATTTGCTCACGAGATCTCCTTGGGCTCAAAACTGCACTAGGGTTTGATCAGCTCAAGACACCTCCTTATGCACTGATGACCAAAATTAGGGTTTGAGTTTGCACAAGGATTTTTGAACTATAAATGATTCATATGACTTTCATGGACCATTATGGACCCCCAATATTACTCATGTCAAGTTTCAAGCCTTGGATCACACTTTTGATCAGTCAATTGAACAGTTGACCTAAAAATCAATTGTATTGGGGGAAAAGTCAACTATGGCCAATTTACAGTCAAACTTCATAATTTTTTATCCAAATCAACATTTTAAACTCATATGTATCATTTGATCAAGTTTGGACCATAATTCCTCAAGAAATTTGATCAAATCTCCAAAAGGGCAAAATGGTCAAAATTAGGGTTTTTATTGGGAAAGGGCAATTTCTGGTTTTTGACCTAGCAAATGGTCAATTAGTTTAAGGCATGATCTCAAGAGTCTAATTGAATCATTTTGACCTAATGACATGATTCAAAACATTGCAAATCCATTGGATTGACAGATGAATTTTGTAGTCAATTGATCAAAAGTCAACTGTATATTGAAAAGTCAAACTTTGACTTTTTGGTCAAATTTAAGTACCAAAGATCACAAGTCATCAAAACATGTCAAAATATGAAACTTATTCATTAAGAAATCAAAAAGTCAATATTTCATTTTGAAAAGTCAAAATTTCTAAACTTCAAAAATTTTCTAAGTGTTGGAAATTTCATGTTTTTTCATAACTTTGAGTCAAATTTTCACCATGATGCAAGATGATTCAAGAGAAACTTCCAACATAAAAGTTGTAGATATCCATGAAATCTACAACTTTTCTTCATATAACTTGTTCCAAAAGTGCTTGATCTCAAGTTATAATTTTATGAGCATAGGGTCATGAAACTAAACACTTAGTGAAATTTTGTCCTAATTTGACCAGGATTTTGACCTAACTTCATGACACTTTTTCATATAGTTACAAGGGGAATATTCAAAAGAAATTCAAATATGGGTTGTAGAGCACATTTCAAGATTTCCAAAATGTCCAAGAACTCCTTGAGATCATTCTTGAGTAAGGAGAATCGAAGAGATGAAATTAGGGTTTTGTCACTTGAATTACAAGTCATTTTGGATGAACACATGAACCAAATCAATGTTAGGATGCATAATCTTTGCTTTGCAGGCCTAAAACTTGTTTTTCACTCCATAATTAATGGATTACACAAACTTTTAAGCTATAATCCAAGTGATTTAATCTTTATCCAATTCACATTGCCATTTTGGGAAGAAAGTTAACAATACCATTCTTGTAAAGCAAGCTTTTTGCATAAAGTTCACATTGAGCCTCTAACTTATTCCCTATAATCACACTCCATCCACAAAGTTAGAAGCAAGCTTGTTTAAAGCATAACCACTCTATATTAGCAAGTACACAAGACTTTGAAACTTGTTTTGTCAAAAAATCACATGTTTAGCTTAAGGATGCAAATTTGAATTCTGATCAACTAGAGCATCCCAAACTTGTTGCTTATAAATAGAGTCACTATTTGTGAGTTAGAGGACGAGCTTGAAGACCCTTAAACTCACTCAAACTCCCTCTAGCCAGAAATTATCTCAAAACACCATTGTTGTGCAAATTCTGACTTTACATACCAAACTCTAATTCCCCTCGTGCGTTCTTTGGCCTTTCACTTCCAAAAGTTTCTAAACATCAAATACAAACCACCCAAAGTCCATTTGCTCAACTATAACACCTCCATCATCAAGTTCCATTTTCAAAAATAGGGGTCTGTAACTTGACTTCTCCAGAGCTCCTCGGCCACTTTCAGCTCAAGCTAATCATTACATTAGCTTCCTGGGACCTCAAGGAAGCTAACCTGATCCTTGCAGCACTTTGAATCAAGCTCATTTTCATTTCACGATTTCCAGTTTTGAGGTATTTCACATGAACTTCTATCTCATCATTTAAGCATCATTAATATTTATTTTGTGAAGGAAAAATGTAGACCTCATTGCCACGAAGCTTTACATATCCATAGTTTGCATTTACATGGCCTGAGCTTAGAGAATTTTAGAGTTGAAGTTTCTGAAATTTTTAGGGTTCAAATTAGGGCCAGAGAAATCATCATTTATCTTTGACTTTTAGCTTTAGTTATTTACATGGTTAGATTCGTGAGGAAGAATGCAACAACTTTCATTTTGTCATCTTCCATTTTTGTTAAGAAATGAAGAAGTTGCAGGTACACTGGTTGGAGCTTGAAGATGAAGTCATCAGGACTTGATTTGCCTTACATATTTATTGTTTTATTTATATGAACGGATGTATAGCCACCCCAGTGGTAAAGCGCACGCCTGTTAACCTATGGGACCTGGGTTCGAGCCCCAGTGGTACTCTTTTTTATTTTTCATATTTTTTGACATTCTGACTTGTTTTGTTTGCATGCGCTGGGCCCTTTGGGCCTGGCTTTCCTTTTATTTTTGCTTACTCACTCCCTGCCTACTTCATACACCCCCTGGCTCTTTATTTTTTATTATTTCATTTTTTTTCTTTTATTTTCATTTCATTTCATTTTTTTTATTTTTTTTATTATTATTATTTATATCATTATTATTTATATCATTATTATTATTAATAAAAATCCCAAAAAAATAACTTATTTATTTATTTAGATAATAATATGTTTATATTTTATTTCCTTTATAAATACAAAAAGACTAAAAACATTTTGCTTAAAAAAAATAATTAATTTCTTTTCTTAATTAATTAATATTTAGATAATTAGGTTTAATTATTATATTATTCTCTTGTAAATTAAAATCAATTTAGAATTTAGGTTTATTTTAATGAATTAATTTGTTATATCATTTTAATTTAAAACCTTTTCTTAAAAACCTAAAAATGTTTCAAATTTAATTTCTTTTCTTAATTAGTTTAAGTTAATTTAATTAATTTTAGTTAATTATTTTTTCTCTAATTAGGGTTATGTTAAAACCTCTTTTCATAAAAATCCAAACAAAAATCATGTTTCTTTTCCATTTGCATTTATACTTTATATTTATTCATTTCCTTGTACATTGATATCAAATTCAATTTGGTTGTAATAGATTAATTAGGTTTATATTCTTGTAATCCCCATTCACAATTTGTATACCCCCCTCCCACAAGTATTGTAATAGCATAGTAACTTTAAATTCCGTAAATTATAGATTTATATACAAATGCTAGTAATTAGGGTTTGTATGGAAAGACTAAAACCAATACTTAGAAAACCCTAATTCAAGGCAAAATCAATGCATGTAAATCAACACATTTGCACACATACACCCTTAGGGTAAACCCACTTTGTTGCCTTACAAAAATGGCCATATTACGCATGTGAGGTATCTTAGCAAAAATAAACGAATACAAGATCATAGTCCCTTGATGACGCTATCTAAGTTTCCTTACAAATGATTTTAGTCCCTAAAAGAGAATGCTAAGATGCCTTGCAACATTGCTAATCATGGTTATACGATGACCCACGCCCGTCCCGTTTACATCCAAAGATAGGGTTGCTTACCAAATCAATAGTAAAACAACAATGTCAAAGGAAAAGAAAATGAACAAGAAAGACATTTGAGTAGGTAGATTGCTCCTAACTACTTGCTTCATTTAAAAACAAACATCCTTGCTATTTTCAAAAATAAACACCTACACATTTCAAAACATCTTACAAATTTGAAAACATTTTCAAAATATCAATATCTTTGTATACATTCTTACGAACGAGAATCATTACAAAGATTGCCTAAACAATAGCCTCTTTACAAAATACTTTCAAAAACCACACAAAGCAAAATTTCAAACAAAAGCAAGTGATCTAGCAAGTAATCCCATAGAAAACCATGGATAAAAGGGGTGCTAATACCTTCCCTTTTCATAATCTATCCCCCGAACTCAAGAAAGAATCTCAAAGGTCTTTCCTGTGCTTTTTCACCTTTCCTTTTGGATAAAAGAAAAGCCGGGTGGCGAATCTTTCTAACTTCAACATTTGAGATCAAAATGCAAAACCTTCAAGTCAGTTCTCCCACCGTATCACAGTAAGGGTTTGCAAAACCAAGCTTGCACATTCGTGACATTTAACTACATGTTACATATATATATATATATATATATATATATATATATATATATATATATATATATATATATATATATAGGCAAAATACCCTTTTTAGTCCTTTAAGTTTACCCCAAGGTCCATTTTGGTCCTTTATCTAAAAAAAGTGTCAAACTGGTCCTATAATTCTTTCAAAAGGACCACGTTTGTCCTTTCCATCCACTCCGTTAGTCATGTTTAATGGCAGCGCTTATGTGGCATTACACGTGTGTTTAGAAAAATTGCATGTGGCAATTCCACTTACAAGTCAGTTTGACACTCATCAGTTTCATTTTGAAACAAAGATCAAAACATTTTTCTATTTTTGTTGGAAATTCCACAACTGAGAAGACTGAGAAGGTGAAACGCGAGCAAGCAGAACGTGAGCGAAGACAAATTCCTCATTCAAAACATTGCATGTTTCCTTGAAGGTGAAACCAGACTTCTCATCAGAGGTAAGTTTCTGCAAGAATTCTATTTTTATAGTTAGGGTTTCCTTGAAATTCATCTCCCTTCTCTGAAATTCATCTCTCTATTTAGGGCATTGTGTGTAATGGAGGAAATTCTTAATATTACGATACACCAGTGGTCAATTTGTTAGTGAGGACTTGAGGGTGTACGAAGGAGGTGAGATTACTGATTTGAGAGTAGATGCTGATATGTGGGGTTATTTTAAGTTATTGGGTGCTATTAAGGAACTAGGTTACCCAGCCATAGAGAAGATATACTATAGGGATCCAACTGCTGGAATGAATCTGTTGTTTGATGACAAAGGGGCCTTAGAGATTGCTGATCTATATAGGGTTCATTTAAGTGTTGAAGTCTTTATTCAACACCCATTGTCACAACCTGAGTATGTTGATGAGAGTGAAGTTATTTTAGATGAGACACCCCTGAATGTAATGGAAGAGGATGCAGTTAGACAAAATGAGGTAAGTGAGGATGCAGTTAGACAGAATGAGGTAAGTGAGGATGCAGTTAGACAAAATGAGGTAAGTGGGGATGCAGTTAGACAAAATGAGGTAAGTGAGGATGCAATTAGACAAAATGAGGTAAGTGAGGATGCAGTTAGACAAATGAGGTAAGTGAGGATGCAGTTAGACAAAATGAGGTAAGTGAGGATGCAGTTAGACAAAATGAGGTAAGTGAGGATGTTGTTGGACAGAAGGAGGCAAGTGAAGATGTTGTTATACAGAAGGAGGCAAGTGAAGATGTTGTTGGACAGAAGGAGGCAAGTAAAGATGTTGTTATACAGAATGAGGCAAGTGAAGATGATGTTGGACAGAAGGAGGCAAGTGAAAATGTTGTTGGACAGAATGATGATGATAGTTCTGATGATGATAGCTCTGATGATAGTAGCTTCAAGTATGATAGTGCAAAGGAGGTTGTATTTGATGATGAAACTGATGAGTGTGATACTGACTTGGAAGAGGAAGAAGGTAAGGATGATGTAACTAATGAGTGTGATACTGAAGCAAATAAAGAAGATAGTAAAGGAAGTGATAATGAAAGTGAGGATCTTGTAAGTGAATGTGATAGTGAAGATAGCAATACTACCAAGAGAAAGAAGTATCCCATTTTCAAGCTTCTAAAGGATATGTCCAATTACAAATGGGAAGTGGGTACATATTTTAGTACAAAAGAAGATATCAAGGAAGCAGTTACCTCTTATGCAGTCCAATCTGGCAGAAATTTAAAGTACATCAAAAATGACAAGATAAGGGTTAGGGTTAGGTGTAAGGATGGATGTGAATGGGAAGGTTATTGGGCTAAGTTGGATGTTGTGAATGGGAAGCACGTGATGTCTACCCCTCCAAGGTTTTGGAGCAGATCATACTTCAAGAATCATAACAAATGCGATGAAGTTCTCAATAATATGTCATAATCCTTTAATAGTGTTATTTTGGAGTCAAGGGCCAAGCCATTAATAACCATGGTGGAAGAAATTAGGATATACATGATGGAGAGATGGGCTACAAACAGGATGAGGTTTCAGAAATTGACAGATGTAGAAGTGTTGCCAAACATTATGAAAAAGGTTGAGAAAACAAGTTCATTCACAAACATGTGGCTTCCCAGGTAAAATTATTAAAACAAGCATTTTTTCTGTGTTAGAATGTCTGACTTTGGAATGTCCATTTGATGTCTTAATTTGGAATGTCCATTTTTCTGTGTTAGGATGTCTGATGAGCATATGTTTGAAGTGAGGCATCTGGAAAATTCTGCTGAAAAATTCACTGTAAACTTGAAGGAAAAAATCTGTTCATGCAGAAGATGGGAGCTAACAGGCCTACCATGTGTTCATTCACTTGCAGCAATCAAGAATAGGAACCATAGGATTGATGAATACATTCCTGATTATTACAGGAAATCTAGATATTTGCAAGTGTACAAACCTGTCATATTCCCTGTTAATGGCTCAAACCTATGGGTTACAACTGAGTACCCTGATGTTATGCCACCCAAATTCAGGAAAATGCCTAGAAGGCCAAAGAAAAGGAGGAATTTAGAGCAAGGTGAGCTAGATGGTACTGATAAAAAGATGAGAAGAACGGGATTCATTATAAAGTGTAGCAGGTGTAAGCAGGTAGGTCACAACAAGCTTACTTGTAAGGTGCCTTCTACTAGTCAGACAACTACTACACAAGTACCACATGCAGCTCAACCATCTGTACCACAAGCACCATTTGTACCACAAGTACCAGTGCCTTCTCAACCATCTCAAGCATCTGTACCAGTGGCATCTGTACCAGTGGCATCTGTACCAGTGGCATCTGTACCAGTGGCATCTCAAGCATCTAAGTCAGTTCCTGGTTAAGCTTCTCAGCCATCTCAATCTAAATCATCCAAAAAGTTGTCAGTTAGAAGGCCAAATGCACCATTTGTCCCACCAGGTCCAACAACGAGGTTAAAGGCATCAAGAACTGTTGTAGGTCCAACAACAAGAAGGACAACACCAACTAAAAGAGCAGCACCAAAGTGGAAACTTTAGTTTACTTTTATGTCTGTTTTGGATTAGGATTGGACCTATAGTTGTTATGTTGTTTTGTTAACTTGTAATATTAGAATTGGTTATGTTAAGTTGTTTTGATCATGTAATACCAAGCTGTTTTGTTTTTTTTTACCTGTAATATCAGGCTGTTTTGATTGGACCTGTAATATCAGGTTCTTTTGTATGCAACTTAGTGGTACCCACCACCTTATAATTATATGTTGTTACCTATCTTCAATTTCTACAGTATGTTACATTGATCAAAATGCTACTAGTTACAGTATGTTACATTATGTTTTACATTGATACAAAAATGCTACTAGTTTTACAGTATGTTACATTGATCAAAATGCTACATTGATACAAAAATTGCTACAGTATGTTTTACAGTATGTTACATTGATCAAAATGCTACTAGTTCAAAAATTCAAGTTGATACAAAAATTCAAATTCATAATGATACCATGTTCAAATTGAGAATGTGTTACATATGATACTCTATTACATATAAACTCAATTCAACAGTCTATTACAACATCATCCAAATTACCACAACTAACATAATAAAGAAGAATCTTTTCCATTTTTTCTGAGAATTCATCATCTTCTTCATTTCAATTTGTAACTCCATTATATTATGTTTCAGCCCATCCTTCCTTTCCTTTAGATGATGTATCTCCATCTTTGCTCCATCAAGCTCATTTTGCAGCTTCTCCAACCTATTATTCTGCTTCTTTATAAACTGATTCTTCTCATCCACCACATCATCAAAGAACCATTGAAAGTATCCACACCCAGATTCAGATGAACCCTGTAATGGTGACATCCAGATTCATCTCAGCTATTGCAGGAACTATCAGAACAAGAATATATGAAACCTATTTTAATTTCATGCTTACCTTGTAATGACGACAACCCCATAATTGCTTCTTAAAGTTTGTGACAGTGGTAGACCTTCGAAGAACCACAAATTCTCCACAACCACATATAGGTCTCCATCGCAACTTTCCATCTAAGCTTCCATCTCTATTGCAATCGTACGAAGACCGGATCTCTGATGATGCTTCCTTCATCATATTGAGGGAATTTCAAATTCAAAATGGGAAAATTGAGATGCAATGTGTGAATCCTAGAATTTGAGGATTTTTGGAAGCAGCTTAAAGATGGTGTACATAACATTCCATGTCACCTGCCACACATGCAAACCAAACGTCCGTTTGTGCCTTTTGGACGGAAAGGACTCCTATGGTCCTTTTGAAAGAATTATAGGACCAGTTTGACACTTTTTTTAAATAAAGGACCAAAATGGACCTTGGGGTAAACTTAAAGGACCAAAAAGGGTATTTTTCCATATATATATATATATATATATATATATATATATATATATATATATATATATATATATATATATATATATATATATATATATATATATATATATATATATATATATATATATATATATATATTCTTGTTATTACTGATTGTGCTGCATGTAAGCTAAAGTGCAGAGATGGGGTCGTGTCATTGCTAGGGCACGATCTAAGTTCATTCCTTTGAATCACGGGACAAAACGAACCCAGGCCCAGACTCAGCAGATTCGGACTAATGAAGGAGTCAAATTGAGAGAAGATTCGAATTAGGGGGGTAAAGCCCCCCCCCCCCCCCCCCCCCAGGGTCTCTAACATTTGTTTCATTTTGCAGGAAACATCTTCTCAAGACCTTGTTTAGAGCTTCGAAGCAACTCAGCTTCGAACTAGATTCAAGGGTCCCAGATCGAAAGCCAACACGTCCAGATCAAACACCCCTAAAGTGTAGCCCCCACATGCATCTTTGATCAGGCCTCTTTGCTGGATCGAAAGACAGCCCAAGTCTCTTTCGATCCAGCCCCCCCAGGATTACTCCCTCTTCAATTTGCTGCTAGATCCTTCGATTCCCTTTGTGTCTTGACCATTTTATTTCTTTTGTTTTTATCATTAAAATCAATCAAAAAAACATAAAAACATTATGATAGCTTTTTTTTTTCTATTAAACTAATTTCTATTAATTAATCTTTTAATTATCTTAACATTTTCTCAAAAAACTAAAATTAAAAAGATTTAGATTATTTTCCCAAAATAAAATAAAACAACAAAAAATTTATTCTTAGGATTTTTAGACATTTTTTTTAATTCATGCGCATTTTATTTTATTGTAATTGCTCATAGTTGTAATAGCTCTAGATTTAAAATTCCGCACTTTTAGTTCTCGCATTTTTATGTAATTGTCCTGAAGCCTTGTAATAGCGTAGGACCTCTATATTCTACATTTTACTGCTTTTCATATTAACCGCTAGTAATTAGGCTTGTATGATAAGACTAATAATCAAACGCTAGCAAACTTAACAAAAAGACAAAAAATAACTGAAACACAACACAATTGCACACAAGCACCTCTAAGGTACGCCCACTTTGGTTGCCTTCAAAAAATAGTCATGAGGCGGGAATGTTTTAGCAAAGACACGTAAAAATCAAAAGATCATAGTCCCTCGATGACCCTACAAGTTTCCTTTTCGGTAACTGATCTAGTCCCTTAAACAGAATTGTTAAAGCATCTCCATAAATTGCCTTCGTAATTGTAACATCCCTTCGATGTCTCTTAAAACATCCAACGACAAGGCTACCTACTCACTAATAGTAGGATAGCACTGTCTAAAGGTAAAGAGAAAAATAACAACCTTTTCGAGTATAACAAAATAGATAGATGTTAGAAGTTTGCTCAAACTACTTTTTGCACTTACACACAAAAAACTACTTTTCAAAAGACATTTCAAAACATTTGCTTTGCTAACACTCTTGAGGACCGATACAAGAGTTAAACACACAAAAAATCGCCACATTAAGGCTTTTCAAACACACAAAACACAAAGCATTTTCAAAATGAGCAAACCTCTAAGAGCCCGTGGAAAACCACAAATGGAAAGGATGCTAACACCTTCCCTTTCCATAATTTACCCCCTTACTCAGAAAACATCTCGAAAAGGTCTTTTTCTTTTCTTTTCACCCTTTCCTTTGTTGGATAAAAGAAAAGACAGTGGCGACTCTTGCTTACCGCACATTTGCAAACAAAAAACGCAAAAATCAGTAGTATATAACAGTCGGTTCTGCCACCGTGCAACACCATCCATTTAGTAAAATCAATTGTTTTTAATAAAAATATTTATTTTTTACAAAATTAAATTACATTATAAATAATAAAATAAAATAATATCAAAAAATTACATACATACATTTCAAATATTCCAAATAATAAGTACAAGTCAAATTATCAAAACATTGGCCACATATTTAATATTCTAAATGATCAAAAATAAATAATAATAATGTACACATAAAATAAACGGGGCGGGTTCGGGGTGGGTACTAGTGTCCCCATTACCCGACCCATCCCCATATTTTATAATCAGGGAAAACCCAAACCCAAACCCAAACTTAGTCAAAGCGGGTTTTCCCCGTCAACTTCGGGGCAGGTTCGGGTGGATGCCCGCGGGTACGGGTTTTGTTGCCATACCTAATCTTGACTAGTTCGTGTTCAGGGACTTGAGTAAAGAATCTTTCTTTCAAAAGTCTAAACATATTTAGACACTAGTTGATTGACTCAGTAGCCTTTCGTTTAACACTAAAAAGTTTTGTTAGGCTTAATTTTTACTACCCCATGTAAAATTGTTCATGGAACGATTTCTCTAGTTGATTCCACGTGTGAACCGACTAGGGAGGTAGCATTGTGAATCAAGTAAATGCATTCTTCGACAGAGAGCTTGGGAAATATTTCGACTTCAGATCCTTATTGTTGTCTATATCACCAGCTTCAGTTTGATACCTGGCGACATGCTCAACAGTGGATTCTTCCGTATCCCCTGCAAACTTAGTGAATTTAGGGACTTTCCGACCCATATGCAGTTTTGTTTCTAGAACAAAACCTAGTAATAGAGAAGAATAAGTTAGTGTCTGAGACCCAATATTCATTCCATTTTGAATCATAATTCGCTCGATGGTAGCCTCTATATTTTGCTCCTTAGCCACTATATCTCGTCAAACGTGCCTGACGACTTGATCGACATTCTGATTTCGATCCACTATCACCACTAGGTGATGTTCAAACACCCTAGGTATATGATCAACACGATGGGGGATTGGTGGTTCTTGATCGATTGTCTCGTCGACCACCTCTTCATACTGCACTAGTTCTTCGCGTGAAGGCGGTGCAACATGTCGAACTGGGCCCTTGGGGCAACAAGAAAGTCACTGATGTGAGTCATTTGAGTTACCAAAGTTTGGTAACTCTGCCCTGACTTCTTAATCAATGGTCTCAATAGGAGACTCATCTGTTGAGTAAGCATATTGACCATTTCATGATTACTTTCATCCATCTGCTGCCTCATGATTGCAACGGTACTTGGGGTGAAGGTATGCATGACTTGATGGGAAAAATCCAATTCGGCTGAACGACCAAATTGACTTTCCATAGGCCTCGAGGCATGATAAGGGGAAAACGTTGACGCTATGTTTTCACAAAACGTCGAACTGTTGTTATGAAAACCTATCATTGTCGTCGTGTATATTCCATACATATGTTCCCCATTGTGCGTAGGTATTGCAAAACTAGGCACATATTTCCCAGAAGTATTGACCATATTTGATCTTGCAGTTACTGGCTGAGTCGTGGTAATTGTTATGTTCAGGGATGTCGAAGACACAACCATAAAACTTGAGCACGCACTCGCCGCCACACTGGTATTTCCTCCTAGGGTCTGATCCCCTTCTGGAGTTCAAGGATCTACCATTTTTCTTCCACTTCTCAATCTCATACACAGATCTAGACGAACTTAACACAATGTGTCCCACCAAGTGTGCCAATTTGTTCGTGGGAGCTTCTCGCAAACAATCTCTAGCCTCTTAATTAAAGATTACTTGCAGGACCGGCTACAAGAGTCCTAGACTTAGTGTTTAGTTTGACAATGTTTTAGTGTTTGAAATGATTAAAGTGCAACTCCTCATTAACACTGCTCTTAGTCAAAGAAAAACCATCTCACTCGTGGCATAATCCTTTAGTCGAAAATTGCTTGTCAACACTAGAAAACACAAGATCTCTAAAGATCTTCATCCAATAACCGTGTTATCCACAATAAACTGCTCCAAGTGTTCGTGTATGGAAATTCACCTAATCCCACTGATTTCTTGTTTGAGTGATTGTCATTAGCAAAGCGTTGATTGGACAACTCCTAACTTTGTCTGCAAACAATCTTAACACGATTCCACTGGAGTTTAACATTTTCTAACTCCACCTAACGGACAACATGTACTCGACTTCGCCAAATTCTTCCCCGGAGTATAATGAAACTCTCTCCTTGTTAGATACCAATAAAATCCAAACATCAATCAAGAAATGATACATACACTTGTTACAAACAACAAACTTCACACAAAAACATTAGATATCCTAATATACCACTACTCTCCCTTAACTTTCAATCTTTAAAGATGAAGGTCTTCAACAATGGAAAAACACTAAGGATGAAGATGATGAACGGTGAAAAAGGCTTCTCACAAAACAATCTAATTCACTGGGTGTTAGTAAAGTAATTAGAAGTAGGTGAAAGAAGAACACACTCAAAGGTTTTATCCAATTTATGGGTAAATGAGTCTTGGATCTTGATGGACGTCATGAGCTTAATCAATCATGAAAACACTTCAAGATAAATAAACTCACTCTCTCTTAATCACTCAAAACAACAACAAATTGCACAAGAACAAGATGCAATGAAAAAAAGTGAATTTGGCATAGATTAACACTCAAGAAGTTTTTCTACAGAAGAAGAGACAGACTAAAAGTTTTAGGAATAGTCACGTTAAAGAAGAGATGATAAATTGACACTTTTTGTCTCAGTGGGTTTCAACCACTTGGTTTGCCCTCTTGTCTTGGATCAGAGAAACAACTATTTAAATCTATGATGGAAAATTGGTTTTGTGAGGCTATGATTTGAGTCAAGAAGAAATCAAGATTCAAATTACAAAGGATTGTGATTCAAGTCAAGTTCAGTTCCTGATCGAGTCAATTTGAGCAAAGCCCAAATTTAGCTTTATGGAAACACTTTATTTGAATCATGGTTATTACTTGATTCAAGTTACAAGAGTCTGTTATTCAAGTCAGGCTTATTTTGTGATTCGAATCAGAGATTTCAGAAGTAAATTCCAATTTTCACATGGTTCATGATTCGAATCATGGTTATTACTTATTCAAATCAAATAGCATAACATCTTGATTTAAGAGCTCTAACTTGTGATTCGAGCCACATTTAATGAAACAACATAAAGGCAAATAGCTAGGCTCAAAAAGACACATTATCAAGGATCAAACACTCTTATTTTATTGTGTAATGAATGGTGTCAATGGTACAACAACATAATAACCGGAGCGATTACAATATAACCCAAATGTGAATAAAATACAAACACGTGAAATATTAAATGACAAGTAAATTTCAAATACGCAAACAAACTATAACATATGCACTCAAATTACCAAAAACATCAAAACAAGTAAACGACACTATACGATAATGTGAATGCACTTTCAAAGATTTCATCGAAGATTGTTAAAAGCACTCGAGTACCCTAGCTTAGAGGAAGCATCAATACTGACTAACATAAGGGACACACATCAAATATTCTCTGCGAAATGCTTCATATTACAATAAAGACATTTAATGCGCCTATTTCAGTGATAGTGACGTCCCATCAAGGCTCTTCGTCTCCTCCGACCAAGCAGACAGACTAGGGTTTATAGGAAAAGCTCTTGTCATGCAAAGTAGAGGCAAAGACTTGATGGACAACTATTATGGACTCTTCACAAGGCCCAAGGCTAAAAGCCTATAGGCAAGGCAAAGGAAGCGAACTCGAGGAACATGTGTTCCCTATTCTCGCCTAAGCAGACAACTCTGACCCTTGAGGCATCATCTATCATCCACATCAATCACAAGTTTATCTGCATTACACATAACACCCCTTGCAAATGATTTTAACAACTCTCACTATATAAGAGAGAAAACGTGTCATTCTCAAATATTCAAATACATCTCACTCTCACATTACTTTTCATTCTTTCACTAATTAGAGTATTAGAATACCTTATAGGTTATTTCCTTTTCTATTGTATCGAAAATTTGCTCCGCCATATCAATATCTCATTCACCATTTACCAATCATTCTGTTCCCATCGCATAATAACTATAAAAAATATTCATTTTTATTTTAATAATTCAAAAATAATACCAAATTTAAATAATCAATTAATGAGATATATTTACCATGTTTATAAGTATTATATTACAATGGTATCTTTTATAATTTATTTCATGAAAACAAAGTGACAAAATTGAAATGTAAAAGAAGAATTTCTTATTTTTATTTTGAAGAAATTAAAAAATAAATTAGTTTTAATTGATTATTTGATGAAAAATATTAATTAGTCACGTGTACACTTTTAACCCTCCAACTATTTTTCAATGGCTAAATTAAAAAACAGTGTGTTAAATTATAATTAATATATTATAATTGTTTTTTATTTTTATACTAATTATTTTTTGAATGTTAATTTTAACTCGTTATATAGCAACAAATATTTGTCATGCATATGATTTTAATAATAAAATATAATTATTTTATTTTTTATTTAAAAGATGTAAAATATATTTTTTTAAGTAAAAATGTGTCAAAATCCTAATGGGTTTAATATAGGTATTTTGTTAGTATATGATTTTCTAAAGTTTATACTAAATGCAATCAATTGATTAATAATAAACAGATTTTAGTGAATGAGAGCTAATTAAAACTAATAAAAAAAAAAGGAAAAACTGAACTGATATTTATATAAAATAAATGATTACATTAAATAAATAAATAAAACGTATAAACGTGTTAAAATTCTAAGGGGATTAATATAGGTATTTTTGTTAATATTTGATTTTGTGAAGTTTATATTAGATTGAAGGAAGAAATTAAAATTTGCAAGACTAAAATTCGTAAGAACGCAAATACAAGAAAAAAATGAACGATTCGTCGACAGCAGGGTTCGAACCTGCGCGGGCGAAGCCCAACAGATTTCAAGTCTGTCTCCTTAACCACTCGGACATATCGACTTGACGACAGTAGGGTTCGAATTTAATATATATTTTAAATTTCTTACGTTTAGAACTTCGTTTGAGCATTATCAAACATTTTTCTTTCACCTTGAATGGGTGAGCTGTGTTGAAAGACTATGGAGTAGTATAGCTGTCTAAAATCTTAAATGAATCGAGCCTTAGCTTACATTTTTACATGTTTAGGTTATTAAAAAAAAGGACTTTCTCTTTCCATCTCTCACATTTTAAAGATTTTTTTAAATTTCGAATATTTTTGAAGTCTTTTTTATCGGAAAGATCCTTTGATACATATTGTATTCTAAATTAGTTGGTGATAAAATTATTGTTGGTAAATATTTTATCATAAGAAATTATAAACTTAAATGAAGTTGTGGTTAAATAGATTTGTGGTAAAACTGTTAACTTCAATTTTTCCATAGTTATTCAGGTGTGTGATTCATATTTTAATAGAATAAATATTGATATATATTCTGAAAGAAGTAGTATCTATAAATATATGAATTGAAAATTAAAATGGATAACACTAGAATAAGAAAATGTGGATGTCTATTAGATTATTTAGATATTATTTATATTCAGATATTTTGATTCTTTCTTTTGTTTATGGAGTGAAGAATTATAACTTGGAGAGAAAGTTAGAAGGTCAATGTTAGTCACATGGTTCTCAAAGTATGAAAATGCACGATCAATTTCATGTAGTCAATGTAATGATCACTAATAAATGAAGTGGAAGATTTAATGTATTATTAATGAACTAATTCAACTTCCAGTGTTTGAAATAGAAGAGAATCAATTTGAACTACAAGCAAGATGAATGATAAAAGAGAGAAATCTCAGTGTAAGAAAGAAGAGAGAAGAATATTCTCACAAATTATTCACACCCACATTCTCCATCCTAAAACTATAAATACTAGGGTTAATGGATGAAACCCTGCAGCTTGCAAGATGGACGACGCGTCCTCATTCCTCTTCCCACTTCCTTCATTTGAGGATCCATAACAGAATTTGTCCTATTATCAGCCTTTGCCACCTCTTCTTTCTGCTGATGTGGTCTTTTCATTACAATACCTTCCCCTTTAAAATCAACCTTGTCCTCAAGGTTAAAGTTAGGATAGTTTACAGCTATTTCATCAATATCTGCCCATGTCGCATCTTTAACAGTCAAGCTATCCCATTTAATTAATACCTCCAGAATGGCTTGATCATTTCGCATGATAGTCCTCTTTTGAAGTGTTGTTACAAGCTGCAGAATGGGTCCTAACTCATGTGTTGTCAAGGGTAAAGGAATGTATGGATCAATATGTTGTCCCTTAAACAGTTTCAGTTGAGAGACGTGGAACATCAGATGAATACGGCATCCGGAGGCAACCGAAGTTTGTAAGCCACTTGTCCTATTTTCTCACTAATAGTGAATGGTTCAAAGTATCACATCCCCAATTTCTGATTCTTTTGCAAAGAAACAAAATTCTTTCGATAGGGTTGTAATTTCACCAACACTTGCTCTCCTACCGCAAATTTCACATCCCTTCGGTGTTTATCAGCTTGGGTCTTCATAACTTGTTGTGCACATTTCAAATTGGTCTTCAATTGAATTAATAACCTATCTCCGTCCATCAGTTGTTGTTATACACTAAGTATATCAGCTGGTGAATGACTGTATCAGATTAATGTAGGAGGTGGTCTGCCATATAATGCTTGGCAGGGAGTCATGCCCAAGCTAGTATGAAAAGTTGTATTGTACCAATATTCCGTCCAATCTAGTGCTTTAAACCATGACCTAGGATTTTTGAAGGTGAGACATCGTAAATACATCTCAACACATTTGTTAAGAGCCTCTGATTGTCCATCAGTTTGGGGGTGGTATGATGATGACATGACCAACGTAGTGCCCTGAAACTGAAAAAGATCTTTCCAAAATTTGCTCATAAACAATTTATCTCTATCCGAGACAATAGATTTAGGCATACCATGTAACTTAACTATGGTTCTCATGAATGTTTCAGCAACAATCCTACTGTTGTAATCTGCTTTTAAGGGACTGAAGTGACTATATTTTGTTAACCTGTCAATGACGACCATGATAATAGTGTAACCATGAGAAAGGGGTAACCCTGTGATAAAGTCCATTGCCACATTGTCCCAAACTTGTTTTGGTGGAAATGGCTGTAGTAATCCAGCAGGAGCTCTAGTATCATGCTTTGCTTGCTGACATATGAGACAGTTTTGGATAAAAGCTATGATATCCTGTATCATATTCTTCCAGAAAAATTATGCTGAAATTCTAGCCATTGTCCTCGCTATTCATGCATGACCACCAACAGGAGAAGAGTGAAACTCAAGCAACAATTTTGTTCGTAACGGTTGATCATCTGGAACTACAATTCTGTCCTGTCAGTATATCAATCCCTCGTGCATCCTGAATTTTTGTCCGTGTACAGTGGAAGAATTTATGATTTGAGCTTGTAATTTATTGTACCTTTCTGTACTGCTTCTTAATTCTTCCAATAGCTCCACTTCAGGTTTAGACCAGGCCATTAAGCAGACTCTAGATAATGCATCAGCTTCCACATTGTCTTTTCCTGGCTTATATTCAATTGTGAAGTCATAACCAATGAATTTGTGTAACCATGCCTGTTGCTCAGGGGTTTGTAAGGATTGGTCCATCAAACTCTTCAAACTCTTTTGATTGGTCATGATAGTGAATTTGTGCCCTAATAAATAGTGTCTAAACTTAGCAATGGCTTCAGTTATAGAAAATAATTATCTAGTAGATGTTGATTGTCTTTGCATTCTAGGTACCATCTTTTTCGATAAAAAGGCAATCGGATAACCAAGCTAGCTTAATACAGCTCCTACTCCCGTACCCGATGCATCGGTTTCAATTGTGAACGGTATAGAGAATTGAGGTAATGCTAGAACAGGTGCAGTAGTAATAGCTACTTTAAGTTTGTCAAAAGCCTTAGTAGCTTCTGCAGTCCACTTAAAGCCTTCTTTCTTTAACAAGTCAGTAAGAGGAGAAGCTATTGCTACATATCCCTTAACAAATCTGCGATAATATCCAGTCAGGCCAAAAAACCTTCTGAGTTTTTTGACATTGCTTGGTTGTGGCCACTTTAAAACTGTCTGGACTTTATCTTTGTCCGTTGCTACACCGGTACCAGAAATTGTGTGGCCTAAATTTTCCACTTCCTCCATTCCAAAAGAACATTTGGATAGTTTTACAAATAATTGATTATTCTGTAGAATCTGTAAAACTGTCTCCAAATGGTGTAGATGAGCAGAAATTGAGGGGCTATACACCAGTATATCATAAAAAAAACCAGGACATACTTTCTCAATAATGGCTGAAATATTTGGTTCATTAGACATTGGAAGGATGAAGGGGCATTAGTTAAGCCAAAGGCATAACTAGCCATTCATAATGTCCCTGATGTGTTCTAAAGGCCGTTTTGTATTTATCACTAGGTTCCACCAAGATTTGATGGTAACCGGACCTCAAATCGAGTTTCGAGAACCACCTAGCGCTAAATAACCCATCCATAAGTTCATCCACAATAGGCATAGGGAAAAAGTCTTTAACAGTGATAGCATTCTGGGCCCTATAATCAGTACAAAATCTGCAAGTCCCGTCTTTCTTTTTGAACAAAACAATTGGGGAAGAAAAGGGACTTCTACTAGGTTGAATGATACCTTATGTGAGTATTTCCTGGATCATGAGTTCAATCTGCGCCTTCTGGCTCTGGGGGTATCTGTAAGGCCTTACTTTGATTGGACCTTTACCTTACATCAATAGTATCATATGGTTTTGTACTCTTGGTGGTGGTAACCCAATAGGTTTTTGGAATACTTCTTTGAATTTGTTCAGCAGAAGCACTAAATCAGGTTCCATGGTACTAGGTAGCTTTAACCAACAATCTTGCTCATTGCTAGGCTCAGCTCTATGGATGGAAAAACAAGCTTAAATTGCATCCGTTTGATATAAATTCCTCATGTGATGTAACTATGCTTGCTGTGGACTCTGACTTCTTTCCCCTTGCAGTGTTACAAACCCACCTTTATCAAAAAATTTAATGGATA
The DNA here is from genome assembly GCA_948472305.1 of Vicia faba. Lineage (NCBI taxonomy): Eukaryota > Viridiplantae > Streptophyta > Magnoliopsida > Fabales > Fabaceae > Vicia > Vicia faba. The sequence goes on from OX451738.1 coordinate 654,421,661, forward strand.
ATGATTGATAGTCTGCTACATGTGGTCCCAATGTAGCTAGCCATGTAGCTCCTAAGATCAAGTCTGCCCCCAAAATAGGTAATAAATACACTGGAATCTTGATGTCATGGTTTTGGACAGCTACACACAGTTCATGAATGGACCCCTCAGGACTTAGGGAATTGCCATTTCCTACCAATACTTTAAAGAAGGGTGCAGGAGCGATCTCCATTTTCAAGAATTGAGCAATCCGAAGTTGTAAGAAATTATCTGAACTACCCCCATCCACTAAGATTTGAATTGGCATATTACCAATATGTCCTGTAAATTTAATAGTGTGAATACCAGTTGTTCCTTTTAAAGCATTAAAAGACAAGTGCAATTCCAATTGTTTATCCTCAACTGAAATCACTTGGGTCTCACTTCTTTCCTTAGAATCACTAACATCATCCTCTACTTGCAATATCATCATGGTTCTATTAGGGCATTTATGGCTGAATGACCACTTCTCATCACAGGTATAACACAACCCTTTTCTCTCCTGACTTGCATCTCTGTTGAGCTCATTTTCTTGACATTTTGGTTTTTTGATAGAAATTTGCGGGGTTTGAGTTTGGTGTTGGTAATAATGGTGGTGTGGTGGTTCTGTTGGGATTTGGATTATGGAATGTGTTAAGTTTGGAAGTTGAGTTGGTGGATTGATTTCTGGTATTTGGTTTGCATTTTTATTCAAAGAGTTTGGCTAAAGCAACTGCTCTTTGAATGTAAGTTGGTGTTTGAGCTAAAACTTCCCTCTGCAATTCCTGTTGTAATCCGCTAACAAAACGGTCTAATAATGCTTCAGGACTAACACCATAGACGCTATTTGCTAAAGATGTAAATTCCAGGTAATACTCAGTAATAGTAGCTTTTTGTGTCAGCTTGAATAAGGTAGCATGGGGACATTCATAACAAGAAGGGCCAAAATCTACCTCAATCGCACGGGTGAAAATTTGCCATGATTAGAAGGGATTTGTACGCTGCATCATTTGATACCAAGGCATAACTTTCTGATCCAAATGAACGGCCGCAATCGTCAAACGATCCGCATATGGAATATTGTAATATTCAAAGAACTGCTCTGCTTTGAAGATCCATTCAATCGCGTGTGTACCACCGAATCTGGGAAACTCAAGCTTAACACTTCTGGTTTGGAAAGGGGGACGATGTCGCGAGTTCCTATCATCATGTTGTGAGTCTGCCGCATTCTTGAGTAAGGATTCGACTACCCATTCGATTCTGGAAAGACGGTTTTCATTGTCTGTTTCCAAGGAATTTATCCGCTTAGCTTGTTCGCGATCTCAGATATCCATGGCATCGAAAAACTCCAGAAGCTACGACTGAACATCATTTTTAATTTCATCTTGGATTCCCTTCAAGTGGGCGAAATCAGACGTGATGTAATGAAAGTACCAATGTAATGATCACTAATAAATGAAGTGGAAGATTTAATGTATTATTAATGAACTGATTCAACTTCCAGTGTATAAAATAGAAGAGAATCAATTTGAACTACAAGCAAGATGAATGATAAAGGAGAGAAATCTCAGTGTAAGAAAGAAGAGAGAAGAATATTCTCACAAATCATTCACACTCACATTCACCATCCTAAAACTATAAATACTAGGGTTAATGGATGAAACCCAACAACTTGCAAGATGGACGACGCGTCCTCATTCCTCTTCCCACTTCCTTCATTTGTTGATCCATATCAGAATTTGTCCTATTATCCGCCTTTGCTACCTGTTCTTTCTGCTGATGTGGCCTTTTCATTACAGTCAAATCGCCTCAAATGCATGTACATGATCTACTACCACAAACTATCTATTTTAGATACTAATAGATACTTAACTATCCTGTATGACAATGATCATTATATAAAGAGAAGTAAATGTCATCAGGGCCGGCTTTGAGCTCGAACAACCAGACCCATAATACACAATTTCAAAAAAATGAGGCTTTAATTTTGAGAGATATAATTAATAAATTATAACACTGAAATAATAAAATATTTATTATTTAGCAAAATTATTTATCAACTTGTTGCTTGTAGCCCAACGGCTCAATCATTTTTTTGGGATCTTAATGTCAACAGTTCAAGAGTCAATATTGTCGACACACATCTCATTTCTTCAAATTTCATAAATGATTATATTCATTTATTAATCTGCTTGGTTTATGAATATTCATTTGTCTTTGAACTTTTTTTTCTTAAAATTAAACAAAAAATAGTATCGTTCAACAGAAAATAATAATGTTTTACATAATTGATTTGATTATCTAAGTTATTTTCAAGTTTTAATTTAGTCTCTTATAAAAATATTTTAGTTAAATATTATAATATTTTATTCATTTTATTTTTAATTTATAAATTTATGACTTTTTAATCAATTAAATTATAAATATTATAAATCATATTGTTTAATTTTACTATATAAGGGATTAAAATAAAATAAAAAATTGAAAACATTAACCATGTAACGTTAGTTTATTAAAATAAAATAAAAAATTAAAGAAAGCAAAGTAAAACTTATAAATAACTTATTGGACAAACTTACAATTTAATAAGGATTAAATTTTTTAATAGTTTTATAGCACATTATACAAACTCCAAGCTTCACACTCTACTGCTTGAAGATTCATGTGACACCAATCTATTCTAGCCATAACAAAATGACTGTTATCATCTCACCCACACATTCTAATACCCGAGCAAGCTTGTTGTTGAAGTATGACACCATCTACATAACATTTGAAATAACTAGTCTCCACAAACGTTTTGACTTCTTTTTAGGAGATCATCCCTTTGTGTAAGGCAATTTCTTTCTAGTCTCCACAAAAACGTTTTGACTTTTGGGGGGTATAGATAGATTTCACAAACGTTTTCAGTTATGTGGGACTTTTAAATCATCTTTATTGATAAAATTATTTACACACACTCTATAGACACTTCTAGCACTCTAATCACATGTAATATCAAACTTTTATATGATTTTATCTGACTTATTTAATCTCAAAATAGGGATCTTTAAATTTCATTCACATTTCTATGTACAAAGAGTGATCTAATAAGTGGTTCATTTTAATTATCTAGATTGTTTTTATAATTGGAATAACTTGGAGGGGTGTGTAAACCCAAGAACTACATTCACCACGAGGTTAAGCGTCTGACCAAATATGAATAGAAGAGGGTCACCAATATTTCAATGATGTCCTTCCTCCAACACTATCTAGGAAGTCTTAATATTGCGCCAAATATAACTTGGATTATGACCAGCAGTCGAACTCAAGAAGTTCTCTTCAAGAAAATATTTTGCTTTTAAGACTCAAGAAACCATAGAATTTGGATTGGATAATAGTTTACAACCTTGCTTCCCCGTTGCTAGATTTAACCCATGGAGACTGTGAAAACCCATACCTCCCATTCTTTGTGCATGGTCAATTTTTCCTAAGACAATTAATACCTCTTTTTCCACCTCTATTTGAACCCTAACAAAAACAGTTTATCATATTCTAAATGTCTTCTTCAATAGATTTATGTAGAAGATACACATTCATGCAATAGATTGGAATAATTTGCACCACAAATTTCAGAAGAACTTTTTACTTGCTCATGAAAGTGTTTTACTACTCCAACTATTAATACACTTTTAAACCATACCCTTGATGTAATGAAATATGGTCATATTGCTTCTTCCAATTGTAGCGGTGAAAAACTGAGATCAAACTATTAATTAATTTGACTCGCAAATATGCAAAGTAAGTACAACACTAAAAGTAAAGAAAAATACAATGCATTTGAAAGAGATATAAGGTTCGGAGATTGGTCATACAAAGGGAAGGTACTAGCACCCTATGTATCTATAATATCCTATAAGAACCTTTTGAAATATCTGTTTTTTTTTAATTAAAATTGGTTTGTTTACTAAATGAGTGTGGTTTAAACATACTTTGAAAATACAACGACCTAATGTCGAGGTTTCTATGAAAGTGTCTAAGTTCGAAAATAAGGGTTTTTAAGAGATGTAACTTAAGATTTACAAAGCTAAAAGATGGATGAAGGTGTTCACACAATCATATAAGATACACTTGGTGACATGAAGTCAACGAAATTAATCATTTCTCTTGAATTTAGACAAACAAAATATAAAGACTAAATGACCGACAAAAGGAAATTAACTAGAATAGCAATTAAATAATTAATAATTAATAATTAATAATTAAAAAATAATTAAAACAAAGAGACTAAATTATACTAATATATTTTTTGGGTATTTTTATAATGAGTAAATAATACTAACTCATCCTAGATTTTTTTGAATTTTTTTGGTATTTTTAACAAAAAGGGTTAAATAACCTAAAAGTAAAAGATAAATGAATGAGAGCAACACTAAGTGTTAAACTCAAGACCACAAGATTGCAGTAGGATGGTCTTATCACTACACTATATTTTTTATTTGTTATATCTACACTTTAATTAAAATAAAATAGGAAATAATAAAACAAAGTTGGGCTAAAAGGGGCCCCAACCGACCTGGTTTGGAGAATGGAAAGGGAGGGTTTTGGAAATCCTAATTCATTGGGAGATGGGCACCGTCTGATCTTATTAGGAAGGGAAAAGTCACAATTGATTTTTTAATTCCCCATTAACTATCAACAAACTCAATTAATTCAAACCTGTTTTCTCCCTCATGCTCTCTTTTTCTCTCACAATTCATTATCTCAACTGATTCCCTTCATTCGATTCTTAGTCATCGTCGTTCCTTTTTTCTCAAGCCACTTCCTCTGTATTCAACTAATTAAAATCCCTCCATGAAAATCTCTCTCTCTCTCTCTCTCTCTCTCTCTCTCTCTCTCTCTCTCTCTCTCTCTCTCTCTCTCTCTCTCTCTCTCTCTCTCTCTCTCTCTCTCTCTCTCTCTCTCTCTCTCTCTCTCTCTCTCTCTCTCTTTCTCTCACGATTTCCGCTTCATAAAACAATAACACCGAAATTTCTGCTTGATACCGGAACTCTCACTCGATCCCTACAATCTCAAGGTTTTATCTCTCAAATTCTCACAATGATTCAATAGTAATATCAACATGTAAATGAAGGCTCTAACGTCAACAACAATCATGAACAAACAAAAAAAGACGACAATCACAAAGAGGAGACAAGTTTATAATAGTATCTGAAAAGAAAAAAAATAATACTGATGGAGAGAATATTTCTCCGGAAAACTACTAAGGTATGGTGTTCGAATCCTCGACCTCATTTACTTCTGATTTCGAAATTTGTTGTTATGTTTGCATTGTGTGTTTTCTATTGCTTCAGTTGTAAAATTGATGTAGTTGATTTGTTGTTTGATGTAGGTTCGATGCAAGATGTCGTGTATGCTGTGCGTCGAGGTTGTTGTGTTATGATTTGTTGTTAAATCGCCACAGGTGATGCGGTTGAGAAACTTCAAAGGCTTGCTTCTATTTTGATGGAGTTGTTGGTGTTATGCTGAGTTACGATAGAAATGATGTATGTAATTCTTTTTTTTTTAATTTTTCTTGCAGGTCAGGTTTAGAGGCTTGATAGAGGAAGCATGTGATATGGTGTAGAGATTGTTATGGAGAAAGGTAGGTTTGAAGGCCTGTGAAATTTTCTTTTAAATTTTTCTCTATTTTTCTCTCGTGGGGTTTTTCTCTGTATAATGTTTTTGGTGTTTTTTTCCTTTTCTGTTGTGTGAATGAACCCCTTTTATAGAGGAGCAGATGGGTTTTTTTTTGGGGGAGGGGGGGTGAATAACATTTTGAATAATTTTAGTGTTCTGTTCCATTGCCTGTCCGTAGCATTTTTTATGTTGCCAATTTAGGGTAAATCTTTGGACATTAAGAGCAGCAGGACAACATGATTTGGATTATTGTATTTGGCCATTTTGTGGACTGGTTTTAGAGCAGGTTATCTAGAGGGACAGCAACAGATTTTTGGCATTATTATGTGTTGTACCCCAAAATTTTCCATCTCATTTTATCAAGATTTTCCCCATAAGACTCTTTGGACTCAAGACCAGATTAGGGTTTGTTCAGCTCAACACGTCTCCTTGCACTGTTGACCTGAAATTAGGGTTTGAGTTTGCACGAGGATTTTTGGACTTCCAATGCTTCATGTGAGTTTCATACCTCATGTTGGACCTCTAAGATTGCTCATACCAAGTTTCAAGCCTTGAATCAAATTTTCGCCCAGTCAATTGGACAATTGACCTAAAAATCAGTTGTATTGGGGAAAAAGTCAATTGTGGCCAATTTATAGTCAAACCTCATAATTTTTTATCCACGTCAACATTATAAGCTCATATGAACCATTTGATCAAGTTTGGACCACAACTCCTCAAGAAATTTGATCAGATTATCAAAAGGGCAAAATGGTCATTTTTAGGGTTTTGATTGTAGAAGGGCAATTTCTGATTTTTCACCTAGACAATGACCAATTGGGTTTAAGCATGGTTTAAAGGACTCAATGGCATCATCTTGACCTAATCACAAGGTTCAAAAGATCTCAAATGCATTGGATTGACAGATGAATTTTCCAATCAACTGATCAAAAATCAACTGTACACTGAAAAGTCAAACTTTGACTTTTTGGTCAAAATCAAGTGCCAAGGGTCATTTTTCATCAATATGTGTCAAAACATGAAACTTTTCACCAAGAAACCTAATTTTGAAAATTAGGGTTTAAAATGGAAAATTTTCATAACTTAGAAATTTTCTTAGTTATGAAAATTTCTTATTTTTTCCCAACTTTCCCCAACTTTTTCACCATGATTCAATTGGATTCAAAGAAAACTTCCAACATGAAAGTTGTAGTCCTCCACAAAATCTACAACTTTTGTTCACAAAGTTTTCCCAAAAGATGTTTGGATCTCAAGTTATGATTTTGTGAACAAGGGTCCATGAAACTTTTAACTTAGTGAAATTTTGCCCTAGTTTAGGCAGGATTTTGACCTATCTTCATGGCAACTTTTCACATAGTTCCAAGTGGAATCTCAAAATTAATTTCAAAGATGGATTGTATATCATGTTACAAGCTTTCCAAAATTTCCAAGAACTCTCCAAGATCATTTATGGTTAGGGAGAATCGAAGAAAAGAAAATGGAAAATTCTCACTTTTGTCCAAGGCATTTTGCACCATGTTACAACTTGCAAATCAGTTTGAATCATGCTTGTACTTGGTTTACAGGTTCTAATCCTTTCTACACTCATAAATTAAATGCAAATACATTGTTTAATTTCATTTTTTTTTATCTTTGAAGCTTTGTACAAAGGTTTAATCCAAAAATGGCAAAAAGGTTACATTGCTACTTTGATAAAGCACACTTTATGCAATTTTGTTTATCTTGAGCCATGGACCAAAGCTTTTGCTGCAAACTAACTCCACAAATATCAGGAAAATCTCACCAACCCTAGGCAGAACTTGAGCTAGCTTGTACAACCTTGGCCTTTGTCAACTCAACCTTTTCTTCAAAAACAAGCCAACTTGCAAAAGTGTCCATAACTTGTGCATCTGATAAAAACAAGCTTTGTAACATTTTCAAACAACCTCAGCACATTATACCAAGCCAGAAACACGAGCTCATAGCATCTCAAACACCCTTAAGCACAAAAATCACAAGTTCTTGCCCAAACAGGGCACCTTCTGCATAACCACTTCCAAAACAAATTTGCCTCGTGCGTTTTGCTTGAAACCACTTCAAACACATTCAATACAACACACCTGAGCTATCCAAGCCATTGTTCAGCAACTGTAACTCCATTTTCACACTTCACCATTTTCATTTTGAAGCTTTGCAGGTTGAGTTCTACAAGGAGTTTCAGATCATTTCAAAGCAAGCTAAGCATTGGGAAAGGTCAAGGGAACATCAAGCAAGCTCAAAAGTCCTTCAGGCCTCATTCAAAGTTGCTACATTGCCATATTCGAACTTGACTGAACAAGGTAATTTCCAACTTTCTATCTCCTTATTTAGGCATCATTAGGCTTAGGTTTGTGAAGCAAAAATGTAGTCTGTAATGTGCTTGAGCTGCACATATGCATAGTTCTTATTTATATTGACTGAGCTAGGAGTATTTGATAGTTGAAGTTGCTGAAAATTTTAGGTCATAAATTAGGGGCACTGAAATTCTCTCTGGTTTCTTAGAGTTAGATCAAGTTTTTTATATCATTGAAATCGTGTGATCAAATGCTATAAGTTTCATGTTGTGAGCTTTTGATTTCATGCAAGCATTAGAGAGAACATATTTGAAGTTCAGAGGCGCACACATTTTATGTTTCTGGAGGACAGTGACGAAGTGAGAGTGGGCCAGGCGCCTTGGGCCTCCTACTTTTGACACCCCCCATTCTGTTATTTGCACCCCCTTGGCCCATTTTCTTTATTTTGTATATTTTCTCATTTATTTCATATTTCTGACTTTATTTATTTTTTTTCTAAACATTTAAAATCACAAAAATTATTTTCTTTATTTTTGGCATTTTTATCATATATATTTTTTTTTTTTGCATAATATTTAGTTTATTAGGTCTAATACTTTTATTTTTCTAAATAAAAAGTTGTAAATATTATAAAAAAATGTTATATATTTTTATTTTATTATGTTATACACTTAAAATAATATTTTCATACAATATTTTATTTTTTAACATTTTGTACATATTATTTTTTATTTTCTTAAACAAAAAATGAATAAATAAATAATAGAATACATCTTTTCTTTTAAACCAAAAAAACTAGGGTTTCCACCCTTTCAAAAATAATAACATTATTTTTTCTTATATTTTTAAGACATAAACAAATCCATTTTTACATACATAAAAATAAACACAAAAACATTTATTTGCATATTTACATATTTATTGTACATTTAAATACTTGTTTATTTATTTATTTGTAAATTAAATTCAATTGGGTTATAATAGTAAATTAGGGCTTTATTTTTTGCAAATACCCCCTATTCAAACTAGTATCCCCTTTCCCATAATATTGTTGTAATAGTCTTAGATTTACTTTTACGCAATTTATCGTATTATATGCATGATAGTAAATTAGGGTTTTGTATGCAAAGACCAAAATCAAACCAATAGCATGACCTAAACACAAGACAAAAATGCATGAAAAATGACAACACAGTGCACACAAGCACCCCTAGGTTTCATCCACTTTGTTGCCTTAAAATGGCCATGGTATGCATGCTAGGTATCTTGGCAAAACAAAACAAAACAAAAACAAAAAGATCATAGTCCCTCGATGACGCTATCTTGGTTGCCTAAACAAAAATGATCTAGTCCCTCAAAAAACTTGCTAAAGATACTTGGCAATATTGTTATCATGGGCATACGATGACCCACGTCTGTCCTGTTTAACATCCAAAGATAGGGTTGTTTACCAAATACAATGGTAAAACAACAATGTCAAAGGGTTAAAAATGTGTAGGAAAGATCTTTGAGTAGGGTAGACAACTCCTAGTTACTTGATCAATTTGCAAATCATCCTTGCTGTTTTCAAACACACACACACACAATTTCAAAACATTTCCCAAAACAAACTTTCAAACATTGAAACATTTTTCAAAAGACAAACACATTTGTATACATTCAAACAAGAATCATTACAAAGGTTTCCTAACAAAGGCCTCTTTTCAAAATACTTTCAAAACCACACACCAAAGCACCATTTCAAACAATTGAAAAGCAAAAGTAAGTGATCTAAACAAGTAACTAAGAGCCCATGGAAAACCATGGATGAAAAGGGTGCTAGCACCTTCCCTTTTCATAATCTACCCCCCAAACCCAAGAAAACATCTCAAAGGTCTTTTCTGTGTTTTTGACCTTTCCTTTGGATAAAATAAAAAGTCAGTGGCGACTCTTGCTAAACCAAAACATCTGCAAACACAAACGCAAAACCTCAAGTCAGTTCTCCCACCGTATCACATTATGCAAGTTTTATACAGCTTGGATAAGGACAAGGCATCATTTATGGACAACATAGTAGTTTTGGGCTGCAAGGTTTTTTTGGCATTGAGTAGAATAGGTTTAATACAATCTCACTTGTATAAAAATACTTGAAAATCTCTTTGTAAATCTTCTTGAAGAAGTTAAAATCAAATGATATTTGTATGAATTTATTTTGAAATCAAATCAATGAAATTTCATATGTTTCCACATAAACTTTATCTAAGGTTCTTGTTCTTTACTTCTAACCTTGAAATGATGTTGGTGATGAAATACCATTAGAAATTGAATGAACTTGTAACCTTGTAAAGTTTTGACATTTCAAGTGCCCTTACCAAACTTAACATTTTCTTCCAACCTTTAGATAAATTAGATGCATCGCTATGTTCAAGTGTCTTGATATAAATGGATAAAACTTGTAATTCCAATCTCAAGAAATGGAACTTTAGAATTCACCCACTTTGAATCTCGAAAGAATTGAAGAACTATGCCTTAATTTCCAAGCGACATGACTTCTTGGGTTCCAAATAATTCACATGAATGGACTTTAATTTTTGAATCAATTCTTGAGAAAAACACTTAATGAATTCAAGAAATATCCCTTGGCTTGAACAACTAGTAAACTCAACACAAGAAAATCAACGTCTTAAGAAATCATGACACCAATTGAAATTAGAGGTCAAGAAATGGCCTAATGTTTCAATATGATTCACGGCTTTCTGAATGCATTTGACTTTTGATCATCGGAGAAAAATTGTAGATGGCATTATTTGTGATAAGTTGCAAAAATACCCGTCTCAAAACTTTGATAATCTTTGCATAAGCAATGCTCGAAGGTGAAAGGGTTAAAAACTAACTGTATCTCGTGACCTTGATGTTATATGAAAAATGAAAATGAAGGTGGGATCTTAGGTAAAAAATTGGGGTATGACACAAATCATAAAAGGAATACCTAAATACTTTCCCATAGCAATACAAGATTGAACATCAATGTTATTTGAGATCTTAATTCTAGCTGCTTCTGAGACATTCGTACTGAAATAAATCTATGATTTCTGCATGTTTATACTTTTCCTTGAATCATTAGCATAAGTATCTAAAATATCATGGATCCCCCTTGTTTCCTTATCATTCGCACGAAAAAAGAAAAAAAATTTCACCAGCAAATAATAAATAATTAATGATGGGTGCACTTCAACAAACTTGTACATCATGCAACTGACCTTGACTTTTAGCTTGTTTTAGGAGTGATGTAAGGCTTTCTGCACATAAAATGAACAAATAAGGAGATAAAGGGTCTGTTGTACCCCAAAATTTTCCCTCCCATATTCTTCAAGAAATTGCCAAGTCATGCTTCAAAATTCCCCAAGGGTTGCACAGTGCAAGGGCCTCCTAAACAGTCAAAATTAGGGTTTTGGTTCTGATCAAGAAAATGAAGTTTCCAAAGGTACAATCAAGTCTCACATGCCTACAAATATGGTCAAGCATCCTCATATCAAGTTTCAAGACTTTCAGCACAAAATTGCACAGTCAAAAACCCTAATTGCACTACAGTCAACTGTAGGGGCAAAATGGTCATTTGACAGTCAAAAGTTCAAATTTTTGGTCAACATATCATTTTGAAGCCACAAACATCATTTGATCAATGCTTGATCATGATTCTCAAAGTTTGGCTCAAAAATCATCAATATGCAAAAGTTTCCTTATTTTGACAGTTGAAAAAGTCAACTGCAAATTGACTAGGGCATAACTTTCACATGGATTATCAGAAAAATTCCATCCAAAGCTCATTTTGAAGAGAAAGACATTTCCTACAACTCATCTTCATACTTCAAGTCCAAGAAATGCTCTCACAAAAAGTTATCAATTTCAACATTATAGGTCATTTTCAAAAGTCAACAAAAAGGGACTTTAAGTCAAAGGCCATAACTTGAGATTGGTAAATCAAAATGACATGGGACCAAAGGCATTGGTTAGAGGACTCAAAGAACTTTCCAAAATGTCCAAGAACATGAGCAAAGCTTAAAAATTGAGAAAGTTATGCCTTGTAGAAGTTGGGAAATTTTTGGATATTTTGAAAAGTCAACATTGATTCAAATGACCTAAAATTGCTAATGGGCCTATTTTTCTTCCACAATTCATCATCCAAGGCATGTGCACGACCACTTGGCCCAAAGGGAAGTTTTTCTTCATTTTTTATTTATTTATTTGAATTTTTATTAATAATAATTCATTTAAATCAATTAAATACATGAAAAATAATTAACCTAAGTTTTTCAATCTTTTTTATGCACATAATATCTTCAAAAATTCGTGCATGATCAGATATGGAAGAATTGGAATTGATTGGATATGATTTGTACAAAAAGTGCATGAAAAAGATTGAAAAACTAATGCTTGAAAATCAAATCTCACAAACCATCAATGCATGGATTTTGATCAAATTTCTTGACCTAATTCACTCATACATAAGTTCAGAATGCAACCCTAGTAAGAAAAACCAAGAAGCGGCGCCAGAAACCCTTGCACGAACTTGAAAATTTTTGCCAAAAACTCAAAACTGAAAACCTAGTTCTAGGGCGATTCAAGGCAAGATTTTGATCTCATTAGCTTGCTAAGGCTTCATAGAAGGATTTTGCATCAAAAACCACAAGCTCTCGTGCCCAGAAACGTGAGAACGATCTCACCTGTACACAAAAAATTTCATAGTCGTGCATCTCAATTCATGCATTTTTTATGAATTTTAACGCTTGATTCATGTTTATCGTTTAATTCTAATGCTAACCCAATGATTTAATTTTGTTTTCGTGCCCTATATGAAGATTTGCCATTAATAATATTTAGGGTTTGTGAAGCTTGGAATTAGGGGTTTTCGTTTAAGGAAAAATTGGAGCATAAGACTTAGACCACTCAATTCAGCATATTCAGACGATCATAAATCCACCCTCGCGCCTAATTTATGATGATCCCTGGGCTATTCGCTATTTTCCAATAGAGTGCCTAAGGGAACATTTGAAAAACCGTGGCCTATGTTCTTTATATTTCAGGAAAAAAATAAACAAGGAGGACGATGACTAGGTGGCAGGCGATGGTTGGCTGGTTTGAAATCTCGCGCTAAAAAAGGAAGCACTAACGCGTTTTGTTTTATTATGTTTCTTAATTATATTAGTTACAGATAAGCAAGATGGCACAGTTGGTGAAGCGCTTGAGTGGTGATGTTCAGGACCTGGGTTCGAGCCCCAGGTCCCCACCCCCCTTCATATTATTTTGCATTTAATGATTCCATGCAGGTTCAATGTAAAAGCACACCGTACGCCCACACAAGCAAACCATCCACGCGTCCAACTTCATCAATTCAAAGGCACAGATCTGGGGAACATGATACACCCTAGTCAACGCGTATACACGCGTCTTGAAAAGTCAAAGGGGCCAGCAATTCAAATGGGCCAGATTTCTAAAGACTAACCTCCACTTTAGGGGCAGACCCCCTTTGGTTTGCAAATTTTCTTTACTTTCTTTATTTTTTATAATTTTTATTTTCTTTTAATTATTGTTTGTTTAATTAATTTATTATTTTCATAAAAACACAAAACCATAAAAAAATCAGAAAAGAGAAAAAATAATAAATATTTTTTATTTTAATATTTCTTGTAAATAAATTCATAAATTAACTAGTTTTAAATTAGGTTTTAATCTTAACTCTTTTGATAAAAATCTAAAAAAATATAGAATTAGGGTTTATGATAATTTTTATTCCATTTTATTTTTCTTCCATAATAATTAAATATTTACTATTATTTATTTTTGTAATTAAATTGCAATAAAATAATTAGGGTTAATTTTAGGATTAAAACTTTAATATGTTTTCTTAACAAATAAAAATTGTAGAATTAGGGTTAGCATTTATTTTAATTAATTCTTTTCCATTAAAATCATAAAATACCAAAAATACAAAATACAAAAAAACAATTTCTTTTCCTTTTAATTGTAATTAATTCATCGTTTAATTTAATTTTGCAAAAAGGGTCCAACGCCCTCGTTTTTAATTCTTATTCGCATATTTATTTTATTTCGTTTAATATTTATGTATCTCTCCCAAGGCCTTGTAATTAATTGCTCTCACTTTTAATTCTTCATTTTCTTTTAATTCTTTATTTTTTCTGTCAAATCGGGTTCAAGAAATTTTGGCGATGTGGACCCGCGTCTTTTGTAATAGCTTAGAATCTTTTACTTTTCGCAATCTTTAACTGTTAATCAAGGCATGAAAGAATGTATGGACAAAAATAAAAACAAACGCTAGATCACCTTTAACATGACAAAAGACAAAAATATCTGAAAACGACACACAATTCACACACCACCCCTAGGGTACGCCTCACTGTTGCCTTGCCTCGAAAGGTGATCGTCGAGTAGAGGATGTCTTAGTAAGTCCTCATGATCCGGGAACCTGGCATGAGGGTAGCTTCTAAGGTGTCTTCCCATTGCTCTGGTGATCACCATGTCCCGAACTTCGAATTGACCCGAACACCTCCAACGGTGGTGCTACCTACCCCTCAATGGTGGGATGGCACTACTTTAAAGGACATTTACACAGACGAATTCCTTAGGGTAGGTAGACGACTCTAGATACTTGCTCTAATTTCAAAACAAATTCAAAAAATACTTTTCACACCGACACCTTTTCAAAAAGCTTTCGAAAGCAACTTTTCAAACACTCTTGAGGACCGATACAAGAGTCGAACTGGAATTTTCAAAGAAACTTTTTAAACCCACAGTTGAAAAGCAAACAAACCATTTTTGAAAACACAAATGAGCAAGTATCTAAGAGCCCATGGATAACCATGGATAGAAAGGGGGCTAACACCTTCCCTTTCTATAACCTACCTCCCGAACCGAGAGCAATCTCTATAAGGAATTTTTCTGTGCTTTTGTCCTTTCCATTTGGAGAAAATAAAAGACGGTGGCGACTCTTGCTTCCGCGACATTTCGCGAACCAGCGTTAAACAGTCAGTTCCAGATCCACCGATCACAGAACTGGCGACTCTGCTGGGGACAAACTTAAAGTGAGGTATACCTTAGGGCTAGTTTATAACTGTGTTTTCAATTGTTTTCCTTGTGTGCTTTAAATTGTGGGTTGCTTGGGAGTTCTATAGATCCTAACCCGGATCTGGGGGATACCTTCTTAGAAAGTAGCAACAAGACTATGAGGGAACTGTGCGGGGTATACCGACATGGTTGAAACAGTCTGCTACGTTGATGTGGCACTTTGGTGTGTACCGGTAACCCTTGAGTTCAGTCAAGGAGAGTACGGGGCCTCCGCGTGGTGTCATGAAGCATCAAAAGACCTTAGGAACCTTAATTGAACTATCTTGGCCTCTTTAGGGTAGTGAGATAACTGACTTTGGTGCAGTCCGAGGTTGGTTGATACTCGATACTACACTCAATTGAGGGTTGCTTTCCTGGAATATTTCGGTCGCCAGTTCAGTGGCTAAATCGAAACGATGAACAATGAAAGAAATCCCGTGATATTGGGACCCTTAGAACCCGGTTACTTCTAATAGGACAGGTTGAACCCACCAACTTCAAGAGGGTACTACCCAGACCCCATGCTGGCCTTAAACTCTAAGGGCTTCTCTTGTGTGACTTGTGTGCCTTCGTACTTGACTATTTGCATGCTTGTTATCTAACACGGGAATTACTTGCAGGGTTTGCTTATAGTCCTCAATGGGGACTCATAGCAGGGTTTGCTAAGTTTTTGCAGGTTTTGTCCATAGTCCTTAATTAGGACTCATGGCAGGTTTACTGAGTTTGCTTGCAGGTTTTGTTTATAGTCCTTCACTAGGACTCATAACAGGGTTTACTGAATTTCTTATAGGTTTTTGTTTTAGTCCTTAACCGGGGCTCATAACAGGGTTTACCAAGTTTCTTGCAGGGTTTGTTTTAGTCCTTAATTGGGACTCATGACAGGTTTACTAAGTTTCTTGCACGTCTTGGTTTGCAGTCCTTAATGGGGACTCATAACAGGGTTACCTACATTACCCCATGCATCATGACATCATACCATTGCATACATCCTAACCCATTTCAAGGATCTCAAGGGCTTGTGATGCAGGTCACGGTGAGTCAACTATCCTAGCAAGGGGCAAAGAGGATTTATTTTCCTCTAGCCAAGGTTGTCAGGGGCTATGACCCACTTGATATGGTGAGCCTTTGACCCTTGGAAGAAAAGCTCTCAACAAATATGAAGTTCTTTCAATCAAGCTACCGGATCCAAATGCTAACAAATTTTCTTGTTTACCCCGCGAGATCCTTGAAAACATTGCATGCATATCATACATATCATTGCATAACAGGTACCCTCGTTGCAGGTCACTTACCTTTCCCGCTGTTTATTTCAGCAATGGCTTCCCAACCAGACAACCAGGACCTTCTCGCTCAAGAGACCAGGTTCGGGAAAATCCTCCTGAATCTGTCCAAGGGGCAGGAAGAGCTAAGGACACTTCTCATGGAGACCTTTGTCAGAAACAGTGCTGAGGATGAAAGGCTGAAACACCTACAAACTGAGGTGGATGCATTGAAGGTCCAGATGCTGGGGCAGGTGACTGCCATCCAAGGGTTAGCTCAAAGACAAGATGAGCTCGGGTTTCTCGTCAACCAACTGCTTCAGGGCAACCAACTGGGGCAAAAGTCTAAGGGAAAAAAGCCAGTCATCGTTCAACCACCGGTGAGACAAGGAGGTAAGGGGAGAGCTCCTCAAATGGCTCCAGTGTCACAAATCCAACATCACAACCAACAAAAGAGCGAGAGAAGGCAGTTCACTCGGCTCAGCATGACCTTATCCCAGATATTGCCACAGTTGCTGGAGACCAAGCTGGTAACTCTAAAAGAAGCTCTGAAGAGCCAAAATACAACGTCACTGAAGTATAACCCCAACGCCCGCTGCGCTTATCACTCCGACAGCCCGTGGCATACTACAAATGATTGTTGGAGCTTGAAGAATAAGATCCAAGACATGATCGACGCTGGAGAGATTCAGTTTAAAGTACCCAAGACTCCCCACGTGATCACTACTCCCTTGCCAAAACATGGCTAGGATCGAGAAATTTTTGTTCATTCGAATGTTCAAGTTGCAATTCTCTTTTGTTCAAACATTTATTCATGTTAAACATTGTTATTTCATTAATGCATCGCATATGTCTGTTTTGAAGCAATATATTCGTATTCACTATACGCAAATTATTTTCATATTTTTTCTGATGATCAACTCTTGGTTAATAATGCTAAGCCTCTTGAGGGAGGATGACGAAAACAATACCGCGATCATTACAGTATGCTTTTGAACAGACCCCGCTGATGAGGTACAGGCATTGTTTCAATCCCTAAACACTGGAGTTATAAGGATGATAATCCCTCGTCAACCCATCTGAGCCAAAGAAGTAGGAGTTTTTCTTTTCGAAATTTAAAACCCTTTATCATAACCTGGGGCAGGGTAGTTTTCTCAGTTGATCCAAGTGCATAACGAATGGCACCAAAGAGGTCCTTACAAAAAGAAGACAGTGATGATTCCGAATGATCATAAGGATAGGCAGTCATTAACAAAAAAAACTAAAGCCCAATAAGTCAAAACCTATGAACGAGACTTACAAAACTGGGGCATCCCGCTGACTGTAATCACAAAAGAAACAGTTCAGGCAAAATTTAGGGATAGCGAAATCAAAAAGAAAGAGTCATACAAACCCTCAACAAAAAGGAATGACTGCCTATTCAAAATAAGTTATCAACATCCGAACCATCACTGGTATATCAAAGCAAAGATTCAAACAAGGTCTAACGTATGATCAACTGAGTTTAGGTTTGGAGGACATCACGAAGAGCGGGTGGGTACAAATAATTTGAGCCTTTATCCTTTGTTTCTTAAACCGTGAACCAGGCCACGCTACAACCCTTAAAAGTCCTAGCTGAAGCATGGGTTAGTTCGAAAGCATACTGTTACGAACGATATCCCGACTCTTTAAGGCCTACGGTAAATACGGAGTTGACATCATGTTTTACAAACATTCACTTGTTTTATGAAAAAGAATGCATTTTCAAAATCTTCAAGACAGACATAAGCTTTGCATTTTTAACATAACTTTGTTTGCATATGACTTTTGTTTGAACAGCAGGAAAATTCGCACGATGAATACCTAGTGAACAAAAGCACTTCCAATCAAGGGATGACTATTGTCCATCATCTGAGGCAGTTAAGTCAAGATTCAGAGAATCTCTCAAAAGGCCAGCCAGCCTGGGGCAAATCTCCGCCTGAATCATTTCGGGAATTCCAGCAACAAGTCTTGTATGACAACACACTTCTAACAGGGGCAACTCCCTACCTTCTGAAAGCACGGACATAGTCGAAAAAATACTGTGCATAATCAAAGACCCGCTAGGTTGACACACCTAGGCAAAAATAAGGGCTTCCCGGTGAACCAAAAGGGTTCGGGCAAAAATAAGGGATGAAATGAAAAATCAGTACACCCGGCAAGTCGAAAACCTGAAAAGGCGGCTTGGGCAAAAATGGGTATCCCGGTGGACTGAAAACCCGAAAGGGCGGTCCAGGCAAAAGTTAGGGATCAAAGCGTACGACTATGTCCTGTCAGCTCGTCACTAGCCTACCAGAAGAAGATTGGTCAAATCGGCAGTTATCAGCATCCCACAAGTGCCTCCCCCATAGAAACAGGGGCAGTAAAGAGTTGTCTAAGCAATCTGATTGTTCTGTCCTCCAAGGTATCAAGGTAGGTTCAGCGGAAGAACGTAACCAGATATCTTAAATCCCCCAGAGAGTGAGCCAGCAAGTCAGTACACTCTCCCCAAGCAAAGCTATTATCAAACTTAAGGAAGTTGGGTACCCTCCAGCAGGTCTCAACACTCCCAGCAATATACATATTCTTGACAAGCATCCTCGGCAGTCTTGATCTAAAGATTGTTCCCCGGCGGCATATCAAACAGTCAATGAAGTCACTTCTCCGGACAGTTCAAGACTTCCCCAAGAGAGTCCAATCCTGTTTCCCCAGGAAAGTTGGAATTTATCTCCCCAAGCAGTAAGCTTATCCCCAGTAGATTCTGGAAGCTCATCCTCGCAGAGCACGAACGCGTCTCCCGGCTTTATTCAAAGAGTTATTTCCCTAACAGGATATAACTGGGTTATCCTCAGCCAAAAGCCACGGAAGGATCGTCCCCGACGAAGTCTTTTTACCCCCAGGGAAGTCTATCAACACTTCCAACACAACAATGGTATCCCCAGCGAAGTCCATTAACACTTCCAACCCAACAATAATGTCCCCAGCAAGTTATTATCAACGACTCAGCAAAATACTTTCCTCCCCACAGAGTATTGCTCCCCAGCAAGGTCGCTAGAGTATTTTTCCTCCCCGCAGAATCTTCCATTCGCCAAGTTTATTCCCCAACGGAGTCATCTTCTCCTACCGGTATTCTTGCAATTATCATCCCCAGCGGAAGCAAAATCTATTCTTCAACATCAGCCCAGGATATGACTTCCCGGCACCCGTCAAGGATTTACTTTCCTAGACGAAAGCATACATTCCTAAACATCACATACATCATTATAGCATGCATAGACGCATCATATCTTACAAATCTCATTTATATTGAGAACATCATTGCTTGGTTCATATCATGCATTGCATATGACTGACCTTTACCTTTCAGGAAAGATTCAGTTAAATTCTCAATCATATTTCAAGACCTAGACCGGTTCAGTTAATCGACTCCAAAGATTTCTTATCCAGTCAAAGGCCTTCTCTAGTCCAGCTAAATCGACCCCAAACAGATTTTTCTGATGAAGACTCAGTAGAAGTTATCCAGGTTTTTCTCAAACGTCCGCTTTTGAGATTATAATTTCCTATGGTTCTCTCCCTAATGTTGCGGAGATGATAATTCCATTTCAGGTTTTTCTCAAACGTCCGCTTTTGAGATTATAATTTCCTATGGTTCTCTCCCCAATGTTGCGGAGACGATAATTCCATCCTAGGTTTTTCTCAAACGTCCGCTTTTGAGATTATAATTTCCTATGGTTCTCTCCACAATGTTGCGGAGATGATAATTCCATTTCAGGTTTTTCTCAAACGTCCGCTTTTGAGATTATAATTTCCTATGGTTCTCTCCCCAATGTTGCGGAGACGATAATTCCATCCCAGGTTTTTGTCAAACGTCCGCTTTTGAGATTATAATTTCCTATGGTTCTCTCCCCAATGTTGCGGAGATGATAATTCCATTTCAGGTTTTTCTCAAACGTCCGCTTTTGAGATTATAATTTCCTATGGTTCTCTCCCCAATGTTGCAGAGATGATAATTCCATTTCAGGTTTTTCTCAAACGTCCGCTTTTGAGATTATAATTTCCTATGGTTCTCTCCCCAATGTTGCGGAGATGATAATTCCATCCCAGGTTTTTCTCAAACGTCCGCTTTTGAGATTATAATTTCCTATGGTTCTCTCCCCGATGTTGCGGAGATGATAATTCCATTTCAGGTTTTTCTCAAACGTCCGCTTTTGAGATTATAATTTCCTATGGTTCTCTCCCCAATGTTGCGGAGATGATAATTCCATTTCAGGTTTTTCTCAAACGTCCGCTTTTGAGATTATAATTTCCTATGGTTCTCCCCCCCAATGTTGCGGAGATGATAATTCCATTTCAGGTTTCTCTCAAACGTCCGCTTTTGAGATTAAGTTTCTTATGGTTCTCTCCCCGATGTTGCGGAGATGATAATTCCATTTCAGGTTTTTCTCAAACGTCCGCTTTTGAGATTATAATTTCCTATGGTTCTCTCCCCAATGTTGCGGAGATGATAATTCCATTTCAGGTTTTTCTCAAACGTCCGCTTTTGAGATTATAATTTCCTATGGTTCTCCCCCCCAATGTTGCGGAGATGATAATTCCATTTCAGGTTTCTCTCAAACGTCCGCTTTTGAGATTAAGTTTCTTATGGTTCTCTCACCGTTCCTGCTGAGGTAGTAACCACCCCTGTTTCATTCATCATCTTTTGAAGCTCCAGACTCAGCTCCTGTAACCATTCAGGACACATCTATACCAAGCATCTGAAAACCAGCTCCTGCAACATGACAGGTACTCATTTTTTCTTTTGCAGGTATGCAGGTTCTCGCTAAGGAATCTCTTACGCGATCAACATCCAGATGGCATCTATAAGCCCATCATCCTATCCATCAATCTCCAAATGGTATCTATAAGCCCATTCCATCATCACTGCAACTATGTGAGCGCAAATTTCTGGGCACTCTAGTGTTCAATCATCTTCCACCTTCGGACTATGAAAGGCACATCAGCCAATCTGCATCCTCAGGTCTAAGAAGATTGAACAGGGGCAACTGTTGTACCCCAAAATTTGCCCTCCCATATTCTTCAAGAAATTGCCAAGTCATGCTTCAAAATTCCCCAAGGGTTGCACAGTGCAAGGGCCTCCTAAACAGTCAAAATTAGGGTTTTGGTTCTGATCAAGAAAATGAAGTTTCCAAAGGTCCAATCAAGTCTCACATGCCTACAAATATGGTCAAGCATCCTCATATCAAGTTTCAAGACTTTCAGCACAAAATTGTACAGTCAAAAACCCTAATTGCACTACAGTCAACTGTAGGGGCAAAATGGTCATTTGACAGTCAAAAGTTCAAATTTTTGGTCAACATATCATTTTGAAGCCACAAACATCATTTGATCAATGCTTGATCATGATTCTCAAAGTTTGGCTCAAAAATCATCAATATGCAAAAGTTTCCTTATTTTGACAACTGAAAAAGTCAACTGCAAATTGACTAGGGCATAACTTTCACATGGATTATCAGAAAAATTCCATCCAAAGCTCATTTTGAAGAGAAAGACATTTCCTACAACTCATCTTCATACTTCAAGTCCAAGAAATGCTCTCACAAAAAGTTATCAATTTCAACATTATAGGTCATTTTCAAAAGTCAACAAAAAGGGACTTTAAGTCAAAGGCCATAACTTGAGATTGGTAAATCAAAATGACATGGGACCAAAGGCATTGGTTAGAGGACTCAAAGACCTTTCCAAAATGTCCAAGAACATGAGCAAAGCTTAAAAATTGAGAAAGTTATGCCTTGTAGAAGTTGGGAAATTTTTGGATATTTTGAAAAGTCAACATTGATTCAAATGACCTAAAATTGCTAATGGGCCTATTTTTCTTCCACAATTCATCATCCAAGGCATGTGCACGACCACTTGGCCCAAAGGTAAGTTTTTCTTCATTTTTTATTTATTTATTTGAATTTTTATTAATAATAATTCATTTAAATCAATTAAATACATGAAAAATAATTAACCTAAGTTTTTCAATCTTTTTTATGCACATAATATCTTCAAAAATTCGTGCATGATCAGATATGGAAGAATTGGAATTGATTGGATATGATTTGTACAAAAAGTGCATGAAAAAGATTGAAAAACTAATGCTTGAAAATCAAAGCTCACAAACCATCAATGTATGGATTTTGATCAAATTTCTTGACCTAATTCACTCATACATAAGTTCAGAATGCAACCCTAGTAAGAAAAACCAAGAAGCGGCGCCAGAAACCCTTGCACGAACTTGAAAATTTTTGCCAAAAACTCAAAACTGAAAACCTAGTTCTAGGGCGATTCAAGGCAAGATTTTGATCTCATTAGCTTGCTAAGGCTTCATAGAAGGATTTTGCATCAAAAACCACAAGCTCTCGTGCCCAGAAACGTGAGAACGATCTCACCTGTGCACAAAAAATTTCATAGTCGTGCATCTCAATTCATGCATTTTTTGTGAATTTTAACGCTTGATTCATGTTTATCGTTTGATTCTAATGCTAACCCAATGATTTAATTTTGTTTTCGTGCCCTATATGAAGATTTGCCATTAATAATATTTAGGGTTTGTGAAGCTTGGAATTAGGGGTTTTCGTTTAAGGAAAAATTGGAGCATAAGACTTAGACCACTCAATTCAGCATATTCAGACGATCATAAATCCACCCTCGCGCCTAATTTATGATGATCCCTGGGCTATTCGCTATTTTCCAATAGAGTGCCTAAGGGAACATTTGAAAAACCGTGGCCTATGTTCTTTATATTTCAGAAAAAAAATAAACAAGGAGGACGATGACTAGGTGGCAGGCGATGGTTGGCTGGTTTGAAATCTCGCGCTAAAAAAGGAAGCACTAACGCGTTTTGTTTTATTATGTTTCTTAATTATATTAGTTACAGATAAGCAAGATGGCACAGTTGGTGAAGCACTTGAGTGGTGATGTTCAGGACCTGGGTTCGAGCCCTAGGTCCCCACCCCCCTTCATATTATTTTGCATTTAATGATTCCATGCAGGTTCAATGTAAAAGCACACCGTACGCCCACACAAGCAAACCATCCACGCGTCCAACTTCATCAATTCAAAGGCACAGATCTGGGGAACATGATACACCCTAGTCAACGCGTATACACGCGTCTTGAAAAGTCAAAGGGGCCAGCAATTCAAATGGGCCAGATTTCTAAAGACTAACCTCCACTTTAGGGGCAGACCCCCTTTGGTTTGCAAATTTTCTTTACTTTCTTTATTTTTTATAATTTTTATTTTCTTTTAATTATTGTTTGTTTAATTAATTTATTATTTTCATAAAAACACAAAACCATAAAAAAATCAGAAAAGAGAAAAAATAATAAATATTTTTTATTTTAATATTTCTTGTAAATAAATTCATAAATTAACTAGTTTTAAATTAGGTTTTAATCTTAACTCTTTTGATAAAAATCTAAAAAAATATAGAATTAGGGTTTATGATAATTTTTATTCCTTTTTATTTTTCTTCCATAATAATTAAATATTTACTATTATTTATTTTTGTAATTAAATTGCAATAAAATAATTAGGGTTAATTTTAGGATTAAAACTTTAATATGTTTTCTTAACAAATAAAAATTGTAGAATTAGGGTTAGCATTTATTTTAATTAATTCTTTTCCATTAAAATCATAAAATACCAAAAATACAAAATACAAAAAAACAATTTCTTTTCCTTTTAATTGTAATTAATTCATCGTTTAATTTAATTTTGTAAAAAGGGTCCAACGCCCTCGTTTTTAATTCTTATTCGCATATTTATTTTATTTCGTTTAATATTTATGTATCTCTCCCAAGGCCTTGTAATTAATTGCTCGCACTTTTAATTCTTCATTTTCTTTTAATTCTTTATTTTTTCTGTCAAATCGGGTTCAAGAAATTTTGGCGATGTGGACCCGCGTCTTTTGTAATAGCTTAGAATCTTTTACTTTTCGCAATCTTTAACTGTTAATCAAGGCATGAAAGAATGTATGGACAAAAATAAAAACAAACGCTAGATCACCTTTAACATGACAAAAGACAAAAATATCTGAAAACGACACACAATTCACACACCACCCCTAGGGTACGCCTAACTGTTGCCTTGCCTCGAAAGGTGATCGTCGAGTAGAGGATGTCTTAGTAAGTCCTCATGATCCGGGAACCTGGCATGAGGGTAGCTTCTAAGGTGTCTTCCCATTGCTCTGGTGATCACCATGTCCCGAACTTCGAATTGACCCGAACACCTCCAACGGTGGTGCTACCTACCCCTCAATGGTGGGATGGCACTACTTTAAAGGACATTTACACAGACGAATTCCTTAGGGTAGGTAGACGACTCTAGATACTTGCTCTAATTTCAAAACAAATTCAAAAAATACTTTTCACACCGACACCTTTTCAAAAAGCTTTCGAAAGCAACTTTTCAAACACTCTTGAGGACCGATACAAGAGTCGAACTGGAATTTTCAAAGAAACTTTTTAAACCCACAGTTGAAAAGCAAACAAACCATTTTTGAAAACACAAATGAGCAAGTATCTAAGAGCCCATGGATAACCATGGATAGAAAGGGGGCTAACACCTTCCCTTTCTATAACCTACCTCCCGAACCGAGAGCAATCTCTATAAGGAATTTTTCTGTGCTTTTGTCCTTTCCATTTAGAGAAAATAAAAGACGATGGCGACTCTTGCTTCCGCGACATTTCGCGAACCAGCGTTAAACAGTCAGTTCCAGATCCACCGATCACAGGGTCTCTTTGTCTGAGCCCACTTTTTGGAATGATAGGGTCTACATAGTCTTTGTTCTAATAGTTGTAAAATATATTCTCATCCAACTAACCTATTTGGTGCCAAAATCCATATGATTCAAAAGAGAAAAATGCTAATTCAAATTTACTCGATCATACTCCTTGTTGATATTTATCTTTAAGATTGTTTCTCCCTTATTTCCTCTAGTCTTGTATTTAAGATGGTGAATAATTTATAATGCTATCATTACATTATCTAAGATATAACAACATGCTACAATTTTGATTGTTCAATAGAAACACATTTGTAAATTACATGATGGAGTTTGTTAGATAAAACTTTTGTGAAGATCTTATAGACTACATTGCATAATTAAATAGGGAGAAGATCCTTCATTTATTCAGGGTTGTTCACATTTAGGAATGAGAATAATATTGGTCTTTCGAAGAATAGCAGGAAAATCTCCTTCTTCCTGACACATCCTACTTGTTCAACAAAGATTCTAGAAATGCTTAAAGAATCCCATATTAAGACCAGCAGGACCGGGACTTTTATTTGAGTACTTATTTGAGAAATGGATTGTTTAAACTCGCAATCGGTAAAATAAGCAATGAAAGGTGTATTATCTTTATCGTTTAAGCATAACATCATCGTGTTGATAAAGAGTCATAAGAATTATTAGAAGCGGAAAATAACTCAGAAAAATAATCAAGGCTTAGCTGGTAAAGACTTACTTGTATATCAATCCAATTATTATCATCTCCTCTAAACTTGGAAATTTTGTTGATTTTCTTTCTAGATGTAGCTTTCTTTCTATATGTAGTTGTTGAGTGAAAAAAATTGAGTTCATGTCATCATCCACATCCAAAAATCTTTGGCTCATTGTCTCCAAAATATATCCTCTTGAATAAGAAGGGAAGATAAATGGTGGCACCAAGAAACCATCTCCTAATCAACTTCTAAAGAACCATCACACCTCAATTCTTTTAATTTTTACTTGAATTTTCAAATATCTTCTCTATAACACCTTCTTAATTTTCGACCCCAAACATCAAACTCGTCATTTTGATCCCCTTCATTTTTGATAATGTGGCAGTCTTATTAATGATGTGTCACTTAGGGTCTATTTGCAAATTGATTTTTGGAAAATTTTGGAGAGAAAGGTTTAGAAGATTACTCTATATCTTAACATAAATTGTATATTTTAAGGGGAAAAAAACCAAGATAATAAACTAGTGTGTATGTGTATATTTATCTCAAAAAATAGGGGTGGAAATAGGCCTGGTTGGCCTACAGGGGCCTATAGCCTAGCCTATTTAAGATCAGGTCAAGCCAGACCTATTTATTAAAAAGACCAGGCTTAGGATTTTTTTTAAAATCCTATTTAATTATATAGGTCTGGCCAGGCCTATTTATTAAAAAGACCAGGGTTAGGATTTTTTAAAATCCTATTTAATTAAATAGGTCAAGCTTAGGCTATTAAAAAATTCTATGAAGCCTTATAGGTCAACCTATATTTTCATATATATTAAAAATAGACTAAATATGTTGCCCTATATATGCATATATATTATAAAAAAGGCTAAATAGGTTGGCCTATATATGTATATATATTAGAACAAAGGATAAATAAGTCGACCTATATATGCATATATAGGCCGACCTATAAGGCTTCTTAAGTAATATGGATTAATTGAAAACCTTAATGAGAAACAAGCTTTTAAATAGGATTTCAAGTCAGACAAAGCTTTTTAGAAGACGGGGTCAGGAAAAAAGAGAGAGTCTATAATAGGCCATAGACCAGAATCAAGCCTTTTAAATTTATTGTAGGTCAGACTCAGATCTTCTAAAGCACAGTCTACTCTATTTCTACCCCTCTCAATAAAGTATCCAAAGTTGTTAATATATGGAAAAGCTTGAATCCTCTAAGTTGGATAGTTTGAACTTGTTGGATGTTCCAATTTTTTTATCGTCTATCTCCTAGGATGTAGTTTTTGGTTGATTTTAACATGAATCATTACTAGTCTTATTCATTATAGATCATACCACATAAGTATATTTTATAACTTTATTGAATCTTATCTTGTCATACTCTTTCTTCTGTTGGGCTTGGGTTCTCTTCCTATGTGGAGAAAGACCCAAAATATGAATAGCCCATTTTTATCACTTATTTAAGTGGAAAATGTCAATTTAGGGTTAAGAGAGATAGAGATAAAATAAGGATTAAAAAAGAGAAAAGAGAAGAGAAACGCATTCCTATTTTTATGCACCAGTCTCACTAAATCGATGATCCTCGATTTGTTAGCCATCAGATCGAGCTCTAATTTGGAGGGTTAGTTAGAAACACCTATACCTAACTTTTGATTGTTGGAATCTTCAAAACAAGGTATGAGTTGAGAGATATCAGCTTCGCACTAAAGCTGCAGATTTGGGGAAAATTTAGCTTTTTGATTCTTATTTGTAAGTTAGTTTGCTTTGTGATTTGCAGTTGTTATCACTATTTTTTGAATTACTTTAAGACTCTCTTATAACCTTAATTGATTATAGTGGATCTATTTTCTTTTTTCTGGACGACTCGTGGTTTTTACTCTCATATTGAGGAGTTTTTCACGTTAAAAATATCGGTGTTCTTTGGTGTCTTTATTGTTAGGTTGTCGTCTTATAATTGTTGTTGATCCTTAAGGTTCCTACAAGTTTGGGAAATATTATATCCGCTGCGTATTATTCTGTTATTTTGTCTTAATTTCCCATCAGAGTGGCATCAGAGCTCTTGGTTAAGGGGTATTTTTACTTGTTCAAATGATGGAGTCAAATACAAAGATGAAGATGATGTTGTTAAATTTTTCTAATTACAATTTATGGAAGGGCGGGATGAAAGACTTACTATTTTTGAAGAAATTGCATTTACCAGTTTTTAGTTCTACAAAGTCGGATTATGTGTCTGATGAAGAATTAGAGTTTGAACATCAACAAATATGTGGTTTTATTCGACAATATGTAGAAGATAATGTTTATAATCATATTGCTAATGAGACACATGTAAAGACTTTGTGGGAGAAGATAGAGTCCTTGTATACCTCTAAATAAGGGGATAATAAATTGTTCTTGTTGAATAACTTCATAAGTTTGAAGTATAAGGAGGGGACTTCTATTTCAGATCACTTAAGTGAATTTCAAGAGCTCCTTGATCATATGTCAGGAATGGGTATTAAACAAAGAGATAACAAAGGCAACAAAGGTAAGTCTAAACAAAGAGATCATGAAGATCATGATGATGATTGTGTTACTACTTCTACTTATAATTATATGTGATCATGAGTCTATTAATCTCGTATTATACGAGAGCATGTGTATAGTTGATAGTGATACTACATTGCATGTTACACCAAGGAAGGATTTATTCACATCTTATACTTCTGGTGATTTTGGAGTGTTGAAGATGGGCAATGATGGTGTATCTAAGGTAATTGGTGTTGGTGATGTTTGCTTGTAAACTAACATGGGAATGCAATTGTTGCTTAGAGATGTCAAACATGCTACAAATGCCCACTTTAATTTGATTTATGTGCATATGCTTGGTGATTGTGGTTATGACAATCACTTTGGTTATGGAAAATGGAAACTCAACAATGGTAACTTGGTTGTGGCTAGAGGGGAAAAGCTTTCTAAATTGTATTAGACAAAAGCTTTGGTTGTTAGGGATAGTGTGAATGTTATCGACATGGTAGCATCTTTGTGGAACCGAAGGCTAAGTCATATTAGTAAAAAAGGGCTGAATGTTTTAGCCAAAAATGATGTTCTTTCTGGTTTAAAGAATGCATATTTGGAGAAGTGTTGTCATTGTATGCCTGGTAAACAGACTAGAGTATCTTTCAAGAGACATCCTTCCTCAAGGAAGTCGAAGTTACTTCAATTAGTATATTCTGATGTTTGTGGTCCATTAAAGGTAAAATCCTTTAGTGGTTCACTTTATTTTGTTACCTTTATTGATGATTGTTCCAGGAAACTATGGGTTTATGCCTTAAAGATAAAAGACCGAGTGTTGGATAAGTTCAACGAGCTCCATGATTTGGTAGAGAGACAGACCGGAGAGAAGCTTAAATGTGTTCGTTCTGATAATGGTGGTAAGTATTATGGACCATTTGATTCCTATTACAAGCAACACATTATTGCACATGAAAAGGCTCCTCCTAAGACTCCTCAATTAAATGGTTTAGCAGAGAGGATGAGTCGAACACTAATTGAGAGAGTAAGGTGTATGCTCTCTGAAGCTAAGTTGCCAAATCATTATTGGGGTGAGGCACTTTACGCGACAGTGCATGTTCTTAATCTTACTCCTACTATTGCTTTGAACAGTGAAGTTCTAGATAATATTTGGTTTGGAAAGAATGTCAAGTATGATCTTTTGAGAGTCTTTGGTTGTAAGGCTTTTGTGCATATTCCAATGATGAAAGATTCAAGTTGGATGCAAAGTCAAAATAATGTATCTTCATTGCCTATGGGAAATATGAGTTTGGTTATAGGTTGTATGATCCTGTAGGGAAGAAGCTTATCCGAAGTTGTGATGTAGTATTCCTGGAAGACCAAACTATTAAAGACATTGATAAGTTAGAGAATATTACACCCAAGAACAATATCAGCTTGTCTAATGTTGTTCCATATCGGTTACCTAATCATAATCTAGATGGTATTGATGGTGATGATCAGAATAATGAGTTGTATGATTATGTTGATGATCAAAAACTTGGAGATGGGGTGAATATTCCAACTAATGATGATGAAGAGGAGAATGATATGTCATAAGATGAGAATCTTGGTGAAGCTCTATAATCATATCAATCTCAACTTAGGAGGTCTATCAAGCAGAGACAACCTTCTACAAGGTATAATTTTGATGAGTATGTGACTGTTGTACCCCAAAATTTTCCCTCTCATTTTACTCAGCGCATGCCCATTGAGATCCTCAATTTGCTCAAGGTTGCCCAAGAGTTGACCAGACAAACTCTCTCCCAAGGCAATGTGTCTCAAATTAGGGTTTCCATTTTCATCAGGATGTGTGTACTCCAAAGGCCTCAAATTATTTCCATAGTCCTAATATGATCTCAAGGTCATCCATGTCAAATATCATGCCTTGCACAAGAAGTTTGCTCAGTCAACTGCTCAGATGCTTGAGAATCGACTGTACTAGGTCAAAAGTCAACTGTGGCCCACATAAAGTCAAACTTCAATATTTTTGGTCAACATCAACATTTTTAAGTGATATCCATTATTTGATCAATTGTTGATCATGATACCCCAAGAAATGCTCCTAATTCATCAAAACTCAAAAGTTGTTAAATTAGGATTTCTTAGGAAAAGTCAACCAAACTTTGACCAAGCATAACTTCCTCATACTTTATCATAAATTTTCCATCCAAGGCTCATTTTGAATAGGATGCAATTCCATACAATTCATCTTCATCCCTCAAGTTTAAAATATTCACTCATCAAAAGATATGAATTTCCACATTATAGGTCCTTTTGAAAAGTCAACAAAAACACTTTTTTGGTCAAAGCTTCTTAAATGAACATGGAAGACCCAATTGAGATGATACAAAAAGGGTTGTTTAGGGGACATTCTAATCTTTCTAAAAAGTCAAAGAACACCTCTCTAGGGTTAAAATTGAAAGAGATATGCCTTGTAAAATTTGACCATTTTTGCAAAATTGCCAAAAGTCAAATGTGCTCAAAAATACATTTTTTGTTAAATGGGCCTAACTTTTTATGCTTGCACCTCACTCATAACATGTTCCACGACCCAAATATTCATCCACACATTGTTTGCTTCATTTTTCATTTTACTTTGATTTTTTATTAATTAAAAAATTGAATTAAGTCAAATAAATGACAACTAATAGCAAAGATTTGTTTTGATCTGATTTTTAGACAGGATCACAAGCTAATTATGTTGATATATCAGGATCAAATAGAATCAAGGTGGATTGGCACAAGAATGGAATGATTAGGCCTAATTTGGAAACAAATCATACAAGGAAGGAATGTGATCAAATCTTCAAAAATTTCAAAGATACATGTAGTTTTTATAACCCTAATTCATTCAGGGATATATAGTGAGCAAGGCCAGGCATGAAAGAGAGGGCTAACAGTCGTGGAAAGTACAAAGAAGAACTTTGGCAAAAATTGGTGAATCGGATTTCAGCATAGAGACTAATTCAAAGCATTCCAACACTCCCAATCGCATCCTGGAGCATCTCTGAAGCTAACTGGATCAATTGCAAGTCCTTTCACGCCCAGAAACGCACACTACGACTCACACAGTTTGTTCTCTTTTCCAAAATCGATTACATCAATTCTTGTATCATTAGCATATTTGAATGATATATCTGTGATCATTGATATGTTTGCAACATGACTGAATGGTTTAATTGAATTTTTGATGCCTATATATGCATTTGTCATTGCTAGGGTTTTTGTGTTCGTTTTAGGGTTTTTTGTCCACAGGTAAAATTGGACCAAGAACAATCCACCATGAGGATCGTGGCATCAAGATCAGTTGAATTCTGGTCTTCAATTTCATTTATCATTTGTTTTGTGAATTTTGGAAATTTGCAGGGTTTTAGTTACAGACGTTGTCCGTAGGTATAAGTCACACACCTAAGACGACGGACAGAAGGAAGAAGACGGTGGTTTTTCATCACCCCATTAGGCTGTTTGAATGTTGGCGCGCGTTTTTCTTTTGATTCATTAATCTATTATTTTTTATATAATACTTATTGTTTCTATTATACTAACAAACAAAGCAAGTGGTTCAGTTGGTAAAGCGCGCATGATTTGAGTGGAGGGAACTGGGTTCGATCCCAGGTCCAACAAATTTTTTCTTCTTATTTTCTTTCTACAGATCATGTACATCACCCTCTCAAACGCTCACAATGTGCCATCAACATCCAGCCATGGGATTCACCATCAATCCAATCCAACGCCCCACCTGCCAAAGACTATGGTACACCCTCGGGAGGAAGCACCACTGGATCAAGCGTTGACTGGGCTGACCAGCTCTTTGGGCCTAAACAATTTCAGCATACACCCTGTTGTACCCCAAAATTTGCCATCCCATGTTTTCAAAGGTCTTCCCTTACATAGTTAGTCACAAACACTTGCCTAACAAAAATAAGTTTTTTTGAAGATATATAAAGTGTCTTTCGATTGGCATCTGAGAAAAGGCTTTGATTAGGCGTTTGGAACCTTTCGATCAGGTTTGGTTCACCAGTTTTCGATTGGGCATTTAGCACTCTTCGATCAGGTTTTGGTCTGCAGGTCTTCGATTGAGCGCTGGACCCTCCTTCGATCAAGTCAATGTCACAATGCTTCGACTATGCACTAGTTACTTCAGGCTTACCTTCGACTCACCAGGCAAGAAGCTCATTCGAATAACATGTAAATGACTCATTCGAAGAAGCACTCAGAAGGCCCATTCGAACGGTACATAAGAAGTCCATTCGAAGGAGGCAACTCAAGACCATTCGAAGAAGCATTCCGAAGGCCCGTTCGAAAGGTACATAAGAAGTCCATTCGAAGGAGGCAACACAAGACCCTTCAATTAGCATGAACAAGACCTTTCGATTGGCCTGTTAACAGCGTCTTTCGATTGAAGTTTCAATTAGTACCCTTAGAATAGTATATGGACAAATGCCCTTCGAATGGCATTTCAGTGCAGAATTTCCCTGAATAAGAACATCAGAACGAAATAATTTTCGAATAGAATTTCAGTGCAGACTTTCCCTGAATAAGAACATCAGAACAAAATAATTTTCGAATGGCATTTCAGTGCAGAGTTTCTCTCAACCTAAGATGATTTGATAAAGAAAGTTCTGGCCACTTCGAATCAGAACTCAGATTCATCACAAGGCCAAGGGCTGGTCGACATTGTCTAATAGGGAATGTTCTGAACAGATTCGAATTGGACTTTGAAGCTGGCAAATAAGGCAGATTCGAAGGAAGGAAGTAGGCTGGCATGACTAAGCAATAACACATATCCTAACCTGTCCAGAATACCCAAAGTTCACAAAGGCATGTGTCCCTTGCAAGTATGCAATCGAAGCAGAGGAAGTCTCAATCGAAGGGGTTGTGACTGGTGCAATTCGAATTAAGCAATCGAAGAGAGAAAATTCGAAGGGGCGAGTCAGCTTTTGATTTTCATCAAAGTTGGAGGCCCAAACAACTCAGAGCAAGCTGGCAGAAACGCATGATCGAATCAAATTTGGCAAGTTTTCATGAAGATCAAATCAAATCTCTCCATCATAATGGACCAAGATTTGATACACATTTGTTGACCTAATTTCTTTGCTTATATAAACATGCTGCTCATAAACAAATCACACACGAAAAAAACCCTTGCAGAGGCACACGAAGAACCCTTGCAGAAAAACACCTACAAAAACTCTGCAGAAACGACGCCCCAACCTTGAAAAGAAAAGCTTGAAAAGTGGTGATCAGGTTTTGGTTTGGAGGCAGATTCCGACCCAACGAAAAACGTAGCACCCTTGTCGTCAACCTCCTGAAGCAAGGCCAATCAAAAACTAAGCTTTTCATCATCCAGATCGCACTGTAAGTGTTCTAGAAAACACCTCTGAACATGAAATCGAAAACATCCATGCTTGCATCTTTTCTTTAAAATATTGACATATTTGTGATTGTTATTTGATTTAGAATGTTTTGGCATTGTCTAATTTAATTTTCATGGCCTCTAACCCCATGTATAGAACCTAGGGTTCCTGTTCTTGTTTTTAGGCGTTTCTTGTGCAGGGTAAATTGAGACAAACAATGGCCATAAGAATGATGAGAAGGTCGAGACGAACACATCTGTGTTCTTGAATAGCATTTCATGGCCTGGAGCGATTTTTAGAACGACCCCATGAAACCTCCTGCAGAACGAAATCTGCAGGTAAACGAACCAGGCCATTGTGAGGAAGACGATAACGTGGCTGGGCGTGATTGGTTCGTTTGAACCAATTGCGCGTCTTTTTATTTTTTAGGCCAGGCATAATTATTGTTTGATATAATATTTATGTTCTATTTAACTAACGAATGAAGCAGATTGGAAGAGTTGGCAAGCACGCTATGGCAAAACCTCTTGGGACCTAGGTTCGAATCCCAGGTCCCCCAAAACTTTGTTACGCTTTTTCTTCAGGTACTCAGATGCAACGCTGAAGGCAGGGAACACCATATGTCCTCAAATCTCAACGTACCCAGTGACTTCGAGCTAGATCCAAAGGCCAGCGTGCTGAGCCTGAAAAATGCTGACCAAACTTCCCTTCTTCGAGCCCAGCACCCCTGAGTTTGTTTCTTTGTTTTTTTATTTTTCTTTCTTTTCACTGTTTTATCACCCTAATTAATTAATTAACTCTTTTTCATAAAAAATCAGAAACAACAAATACTTTTATTTTAAGTTTATTACTTATTTTTGTAAATAAATTGTAACCAATTAATTTAGGTTTTTAATTAGGTTTAATTTTAACAATTTTGCATTAAATTAAAATTGAGTTAGAATTAGGATTTTATTAACTTTTTTTAATCACTCCTATTTTACTGCCTTAATTAAAATAAAACTCAAAAACACCTTTTTCTTTAAATCCATTACTAATTTAGACTTGATTTTTAATTCAAAAAAGACCAAAAACATGCTTTATTTGGAAAAAACCTTTTTCTCGCGCGTACTATTTTGATCCATATATTGTAATTTCTCCAAGGATGTAATAGCTTTAACTTAGGATTTATATACCGCTTTTATTTATTTTTCCGCATTTACTTTTCAAGGGTTTGTTTTTGGCGATGTAAATACCCGACGCCTTGTAATAGCTTAGCTTTATTTCCCGCAACCATTAACTGCTAGATGTATGCTAACTAGGCTATGCATGACCAGATCTATCTTAAATTAAAATCAATCGTAGCTCACCATGACATGTACAAAGATAACATAACTGAAAATTGACACACTCGCACATGCCACTCCTAGGGTACGCCTCACTTGGTTGCCTCGAACGTGGTTATTGAGTATAGGATGTTTTAGGGGTCGTCCTCTTGTCCCAAGATCATAAGTTGCCTCGGATAAAAATGATCTAAGACATTAGGATTACCACTAAAGCGTCCTAACGTTGCTTTAGTGACCACACGTCCCTAAAATCGAATTGACCCGAAAACTCTAACGACGATGCTACCTACTCCTTCATAGTGGGATAGCATTGTCTAAAGGGAAATTTACACAGTTTAATTCCTTTTGAGTAGGTAGAGGTTCTTAGATACTTGCTCTTTCAAAACAAAAACAAATTTTTCGCACTTACACTTTTCAAACAAAGTTTTCAACAACACTTCATACACTCTTGAGGACAGAAACAAGAGTTAAATCGAAGTTTTCAAACAAAACTCTTTTCAAAACCCATAAACACAAGAAAAGCAAAAAAATTTGAAAACACTTTGAGCAAGTACCTAAGAGCCCGTGGATAACCACGGATAGAAAGGGTGCTAACACCTTCCCTTTCTATAATCTACCTCCCAAACCCGAGAAACATCTCGAAAAGGAATTTTTCTGTGCTTTTGTCCTTTCCTTGTTGGATAAAATAAAAGACAGTGGCGACTCTTACTTACCGCGACATTTTGTGAAACGCAAACGCGAACCAGCATTCCAAAACAGTCAGTTATATTCCCACTGATCACACACCCCCATTCTTCCATACAGGTCCATTCTATCCTTTTTTTATCTTAATTTCTTTTTATTATTTTCTAACTATTTTCTTTTTAAAATAACATCAAAATTATTTATTTTTTTATTTAATCAAAATCACAAAAAACACCAAAAATCTTTTTTCATAAAAAATATTTTATTTCCTTGAATTAATTAATTTAATTTAATTAGGGAAATTAAATCTTATTTTTGTAATTAAAATCAATTAGAAAGTAGGGTTTAATTTTTTATATAATTAATTTTTCTTCAAAAAATAACTTAAATATTTTCTCAAATTAGATTTTTTAGGTTTTCTAATCGTCCCCGCATTTCATTCGCCGTGCGCATTTTAATTACCTTTTATTATTATTGTAATTGCTCAGAGGTTGTAATACCTTTAATTAGGTTTTAATCCCGCATTTTATTTTACAGTAAAAAATAATTTTATATCTGCGAAAGCCATGTAATAGTTAGAACTTTAAACTTTCCGCATTTTAAATTCCTGCAATTTTTAACTGTCTAGATGCATGGCTAATAGGATTGTATAGAAAGAATACTTGAAAATTAATACGGTAGATAACCCTAATTATGCAAAGACTAAATTAACTGAAACATAAACACATGCACATGTTCACTCCTAGGGTTTGCCTCACTCCGGTTGCCTTCGGTTAAACAGTCATGAAGCATGGGGTTTATTAGTGGTCATCCTCTAGCCTCGAAAGATCTAAAAATGACCCATTTGGATGTTGCCTCAGAAAAGATCTTTAAGGCTTTAGGAGGATTACTAAGATTCCCTAACATTGCGTTTGTGACCGTATCTGTCCCTTCAAACTTCCCTTAAAACACCAACGACGGTGCTACCTATTCCTTAATAATGGGATAGCGTTGTCTAAAGGAAAACGAACAGTCTTTTTCGAGTATGTAGATTAACTCTTAAGTACTTGCTCAATCAATCAAACAAAACTTTTTCACACAAACACTTTCTCAAAACAATTTTCAAAACAACTTCGTCACACCCTTGAGGACTGATACAAGGGTTATAATGAAGTAAAACTTTTCAAAACAAGCACACACAAGCAATTTTAAAATGAGCAAGTACCTAAGAGCCCATGGAAAACCATGAATAGAAATGGTGCTAACACCTTCCCTTTCTATAACCTACCCCCCGTACTCAAACATTCTAGAAAAAGGTTTTTTCTGTTCTTTTTCCTTTTCCTTGTTGGATAAAATAAAAGTCGGTGGCGACTCTTGCTTACTGTGACATTTGCGAATACAAAACGCAAACCAGTATAACAGTCGGTTCTGCCACCGTATCACAGAACTGGAGACTCTGCTGGGGATAAGATAAAGTGGGGTTTACCTTAGGATCTAGGTCATTTCAAAATTACTTTCTTGTTTGTTTGCTTTATTCTTAAAAGGTTTTGCTTGGGTTACTATAGATCCTACACCCAGATCTGGGGGAACTTTTTAGGCAAACAACAATAGATCGTGGAGACTGTACGATGTAGACCGATATGGTTTAAGCGATGGCTGTGTTGGTGTGGCACTTTGGTTTCTACCAGTATCCTTCGTTGGGAAATGAGGAGAATACGGGGCCACCGCATGGTGTCGTGAAGTACTAACGGACCTTAGAACCTTAGTTGAACAAACTCGGCCATTAGAAAGTAGTGAGATAGCCAGCCTCGGTATAGAGCTGAGGATTGGTTGATACTTGATGCTACACTCATTAAGATCATACTTTCAGGATATTTAGGCCGTAAGAAAAGATTGCTTGAGCTGAAACAATGCCCGATAAAGGATGGTCAGTGATATTGAGAGTCTTTAGAACCCAGTTACTTTTCTAAGACAGGTTGAAACCAACTAAACTTCAATAGGGTACTTATCTTTAACCTTATGCAAGCCTTAAACCTAAGAGCTTAGTGTGATTTATCTGTGTTTGTTATACCTGTGATTTATCATGACATCACGCATCATAACATAGCATCCATTCTTATTGCACTAACCATTTTAAGGACCAAGGGAATTTATCTTTGTTCTGTTTTGAAGATCATGGCTTCCGTTTGTAGAAACACTATCCGAATCAGCTTTGTGAAGATACATGCCCAACTCAAAGAGCTAGTATCAAAGGTTTCCGAAACTTATGCATTCACTAAGAGACATGGTCGACTTCTCAACCTGGTTACTTCAAACTTTAATGAAAAGATGATGAGTGTACTCTTTCAGTTCTTCGATCCTAAGCACCACTGCTTCAGCTTTCTAGACTATCAGTTGGTGCCTACCATGGAAGAATTCTCTCAACTGTTGGATATACCCATCCTTGAACAGTTGCCCTTCACAGGTCTGGAAGAGGTTCCTAATCCAGAAGTCATTGCCTCATCTTTGCATCTGAAACGGGTCGACATGGTATCCAATTGGGAAACAAGAAGCGGAGTCAAGGGTTTTCTAGCCAAGTTCCTGATAGACAAGGCCCAGCTGCTTTGGGATGATCTGGATTTTCAGGCTTTTGAGGAGGTCTTGGCTCTTCTAATCTATGGGTTAGTACTATTCCCTAATCCAGACTCATTCATAGATGTGAATGCTATCAAGATCTTCCTCTCTCGCAACCCTGTGCCTACCTTGCTCGGAGATATTTTGCACACTCTCCATACTCGTACCATGAAGAGAAGAGGGGTTCTTATGTGCTGCATGCCATTGTTGTCGAGGTGGTTTATTTCTCACCTCCCTAAGTCCGTACTAAAGAATAAAGAAGGTGTGGGTTGGTCACAAAGGATAATGTCACTCGCTCACATGGATATTCTCTGGTGTTCCCGAGCTATGGAAAACACCGATATTATTGACCGCTGCGGGGAGTACCCTA
Source organism: Vicia faba (assembly GCA_948472305.1). Lineage (NCBI taxonomy): Eukaryota > Viridiplantae > Streptophyta > Magnoliopsida > Fabales > Fabaceae > Vicia > Vicia faba. The sequence goes on from OX451738.1 coordinate 654,460,334, forward strand.
ATGTCCCGTTACTTGGCATCAGAGGGGGTATAACCTATAATCCTTGTTCAGCTTTGCGACAATTTGGTTACGCTTGAAGAGATGGTCCCCATGAGTTACTTATCAAAGGCATTGTATTAAACTATGAGGATGATGTTCAAGTGTATCGCCGGAGGTTTATACGAGCTTAGGGCATGGTAAACAGATCTGGCGCCAAGGATTTGGGGTCAAAGGCTTCCATTCCTATGGAACCTTACCTCCAATGGGTACGAGCTCGCGCCCAGAAACTTATGATGCCTTATTTGGCTGTTTTACCAGTGATTGTGGAACCCACTACTGAAGGGGGTATTCCTTACACGGCTCTCTATCCTGATATGCCCACTGATCTTGGAGAATTACAGAGGTCTTGGATTCAGTTGAAGAAAGAGCGGGATACTTACAGGGATCATTTCTATGCCCAGGAGGAAATAAGACTCAATGTCTATCTCGGCATGAAGAGGAAGAATCCATGGGAATTTTGATTTCTTTTCTAGTTTTAGGTTTATTTTTAATTGTAACGCCTAAAAGGCATTTAAACTTTGAATTTGACTAATAAAATCTTTGTTTCATTTTGGTTTGCAAATTTCAATTTCCCAAAGTCTTTGAAATCATTGCATACGCATCCCATTCATAGCATTACATGTATAGATACCATTAAAGGTTTCTCATCTTCTTCGCTGTTTATTTCAGTAGAAATGTCTTCCGAACAAAGCATTAAGGATCTTCAGGCACAAAACTCCCAGTTCCAGCAAATGTTCATAAATCTGGAAAAAGGGCAGGAGGATCTGAAAGCCCTCGTCCTGAAAGAGAAAAAGAAAAAGAAGAAGGTTGCCGGTATTCTGAATATGGGAAGAAGGTTTAGAGAGCCATTGAAGCAACAAGTCGATCTGACCTCTTCATCCAAGGAAGGGGAGAATCAAGAAGAAGAGACAAGGGAGAAGGATCCCAGTCCTGAAGTTTCTGACAATGATACCGACTATAATGATGAGCAGTATCCTCCCACTGAGGATAGATACAAGCAGTTGGAAGATCGCTTGAGTTCTATAGAAGTCCAGAGGATACCTGGGCTGGATTTCGAAGAATTGGGATTAGTGTCGGGAGTGGTCATCCCGCAGAAGTTCAAAGCTCCAATTTTTGCAAAGTATGATGAGGTGTCCTGCCCAAAACTCCATCTCCGCTCTTATGTCAGAAAGATCCAGCCCCACACCGCTGATAGAAATTTGTGGGTTCATTTCTTTCAAGATAGTATGTCAGGGACTCAGCTTGAATGGTTTTACCAACTGGAGAGAGCCAATGTCCGAAACTGGAGAGAGCCAATGTTCTTTTGTGCCTTTATTGTTCGGTTAACGTCTTATATTTATTGTTGACCTCAAGGTTCCTACAAGTTTGGAAAATATTATATCTGTTGCATATTGTCTGTTATTTGTCTTAATTTACCATCATCTTCCACATCTAATACATTCACTTTATTTTCAACTAGTTTCTCCACTTCCACACTATTGACAAATAATTTTTTACTCAGAGGATTAGGTCACAAGTGGTTGATATATTTCGACGAATGAGAGTGTGAGTTATTATGCAAAGTGATGAACAAGGGCCGTCAAAAAGGTCTAAGAAGAAATCCCCAAAGGTTGGGTCGAGATAGTATTGGAAGCAAGGTCGACGAAGCCTAGGTCAATCAAAGACAAAATCAAGTGGCGCCAAAAGCAGTTGTCAACTACAAGTGTCAGCAGAATGTGGGAAGCATAGAAGAAGTTCCACACAGATTTGCAATGTGGGTTGTGCAAGTAACCACCGACAATTACATTTTAGCATCTATTTAATTAAGTTGTTGTATTTATTTTCGAGGTTGTATTTTTGTAACATTTTAAGAGAGCACTCAAAGTACCAGCGTCCATAGAAACGAGTCAGTTCTAATAAATGTACGATTGCGTACACCTTTTAAATTCAAAGCAGTTTATTTTAAGTCATTTCTACCTTGCAATTTATATTTACCTATCTTCGTCTTTTACCTTTTCTTATTACAATATTCTTACTTTAATCATTTCAAATGCTCTCAAACGTAACACATAGTCTAGGACTTTTGTAGCCGGTTCTGCAAGTAACTTTTAATTAAGAGGCTAGAGATTGTTCATTAGAAACTCTCGCGAACAAATTGGCACACCTGGTGGGACACATTTGTGTTAAGTTTGTCTCAATCTCTGCATGAGATTGAGAAGTGGAAATAAGATGGTAGATCCTAGAAATCTAGAAGGGGGTCAGACCCTAGGAGGAAATATCAGTGCAACAGCGAGTGTGGGTTCAAGTCCTGTGGTGGTGTCTTCGACGACCCCAAACATAACAGTTACCACGAATCAACCTGTGACTCCAAGACCAAGTGTGGTCAATACTTCTGGCAATATGTGCCTATTTTTGCAATACATATGCACGGCAGGAAACATATGTATGGAATGCCAACGACAATGATGACAGGCATGCACAACAGCAGTTTGAAATTTGGTGAAAGTTCAACATTAGTGTTTTTCTCTTATCATGCCTCAGGGCCTGTGGGAAGTTAATTTGGTCGTTCGATTGGATTAGGATTTTCCCACCAAGTCATGCCTACTTTCACTCCAAGTACCGTTGCAATCATGAAGAAGCAGATGGATGAAAGTAATCATGAAATGGTAAACATGCTTACTCAATAAATGTGTATCATATTGAGACTGTTAATCGAGAATTCGATACAGAGTTACCAAACTTTGGCAACTCAAATGACTCGCATCAGATACTTTCTTAGTGCCCCAAGAGTGCTAGGTCGACATGATGCATCACCTCCACGAGAAGAACCAGTGCAGTATGAAGAATTGGTCGACGAGACAATCGACCAAGAGCAACAAATTCCCCAACATGTCGATCATATACCTAGGTTGATTGAATAACCCCCGATGATAATAGTGGATCAAAACTAGAACGCCGACCAAATGGTCAGGCATGTTCGACGAGAGGCAGTAGCTAAAGAGAAAAACCTAGATGCCATCGTTGAACATACTATGGTTCCAAACAAAATGAATACTGGTTCGTAGAGACCTATATATTCTTCTCTATTACCAGAGTTTCTTCTGCAAACAAAATTACCTAGAGGTTGGAAAGTCCCTAAAGTCACTAAGTTTGCAGGGGATACGAAAGAGCCAATTGTTGAACATGTTGCCAGGTATCAAACCGAATTTGGTGATATAGCCAACAATGAGTATCTAAATTTGAAATATTTCCCAAGCTCCCTATCGAAGAATGCAATTACCTGGTTTGCAGCACTACCTCCTTAGTCGATCCACACGTGGAATCAGCTAGAGAAATTGTTCTATGAACAGTTTTACATAGGGCAATAAAAAATAATCCTAACGGAACTTGTTGGCGTCAAATGAAAAGTTGTTGAGTCGATTAACCAGTATTTGAATAGGTTTATACTTTTGAAAGAGAGATGATTTACTCAAGTCCCTAAACCCAAACTAGTCGAGATAGCTGTGAATGTCCTAGACTATTTGATCAGGAAAAAGTTGGACACTTAATACTTAAGAGATATGGCATAGTTAGTTATTTGGGTTCGACAAATCGAACGCTTGAAAGCTGAGAAAGCCAAAATTAGCAAGTATCAAAATAAAGGGAAAATGGTGTATGTAACCACTGAAAATTATTCTTCCGACAACAGCGAGTCAGTCGAAGAAACTGAGGTTAATGTGGATGAATTCCAGCCTGGACCTCCATATGCTTGCAAACCATTAAGGCCATCGAATGGGAAAAATCTCGTCGAAACTGAGAAAAGTGGCAAGGCCATTACAAAAACTTACACTTTCTATATAACAAAGTGTGATTAAATATTTGATTTGTTAGTATCTGGTGGTAAAATTATTGTACCCCAGGGTCTAAAAAATCCCCCATTAGAATTGTCATACTCCAAATTTGCCCGCCCTTTTATTTCTACAGTAAAAAATATTTTAAACTTTGTTTTTATAATATTATTTGATTTTAATAGATGTTCATTCTCAAGTCCAGTCAAAAATATTTTAAACATTATTTTTATAATATTATTTGATTTTTATGAATATTCGCTTCCGAAACTATTTAAAAATATAACGATTTATTTCAAATTATTTGTATCTTTAGAATAACAAATATTTTCACACCTTTCATATACTTTTAATTGAGTTTATTTACAAATGAGTAACATAGCACAATTGTTAAAGAATGAAGCTTGCAAGCATAAGGTCACGAGTTTGAATCTCTTGTGGAGCACTTTTAAAATTTATTTATTTATTTCTTTTTGTTACTAATTTTATTTCTTTTTTTGGAAATCAGGCTTGGGATTTTTATACATTTTGGCTAACTTAATTGCTAAGTTTTCTTAACCTAATCCCAAGCCTATAAATAGGACCTTAGTTTGTCCTAATTTTCCATCCAGAATTAACCCACAATTCATCCACAAAAACTTGCTTTTTTCTTTTTTTTTTTATAATTCTTGTTCTTAGTTTATTCTAGGGTTGTTGTCTATATCAGACAACAACTATTCTTGGCTGATAATTTCATATGAGGTCTTCCTTGTTATTTATTTAATTATTGTCTCTCTTTTTAATTTTAACTTGCTTGTTTTTCTCAATTATATGATGAATTATATGGTTATTGACTCGCAATTAAACAAAACTCAAGAGTCAAACCTCAATGAGTGTAGCATCGAGTATCTGTCGACCTTAGGAATACACCAAAGTCCTCCATCTTGCTACGTCCTTTTGGATAAGTTGTGCAATTAAAGGTTATAAGGTCAGTTGATGCTTTATGACACCACGCAGGGGCCCCGTATTCTCCTTGATTGACTCAAGGGCTATCGGTACCAACCAAAGTGTCGCACCAACGTAGCTACTGCTTCAATCGTGTCAGTATACCCCTCACAGTTTATTGCTACTTACCTAAAAGGAATTCCCCGATCCGGGTGTAGGATCTTCAATAATACCCAAACAAAACCCTCGAAGATAAAGCAGGCAAAGCAAACAAGAAAGCAATTTTTAAAAATGACCTAGATCCTAAGGTATACCCCCCTTATATTTTGATCCCCAGCAGAGTCTCCAGTTCTGTGATATGGTGGCAGAACCGACTGTTTAATACTGGTTTGCGTTTTGTATTCGCAAATGTTGCGGTAAGCAAGAGTCGCCATTGAATTTTATTTCATCCAACAAAGGAAAAGGAAAAAGAACAGAAAAAACCTTTTTTGAGATGTTTCTGAATACGAGGGGTAGATTATAGAAAGGGAAGGTGTTAACACCCTTTCTATCTGTGGTTTTCAACGGGCTCTTAGGTACTTGCTCATTTTGAAATTGCTTGTGTGTGTTTTGAAAAGTTTTTGTTTAACTTCGTGATAACCCTTGTATCTGTCCTCAAGAATGTGACGAAGTTGTTTTTTAAAACTGTTTTGAAAGTGGTTTTGAAAAAGTTTTTGTTATTTTGAGCAAGTACTTAAGATTTTCTACCTACTCGAAAAAGACTATTCGTTCTAGTTTCCTTTAGATAGCATTATCCTACTATTAAGGAGTAGGTAGCCCCATCGTTGGAATTTTAAGGGACAATCGAAGGTACAAGTACGGTCACAAAAGCAACGGTTAGGAAACCTTAGTAGTTATCCTAAAGTCCTAAAGATCTTTCCGAGGCAACATTTGAATGGGTCATTTTGATCTTTCGGGACTGGAGGACGACCATTAAAATTCCCTATACTTCATGACTGTTTACCAAAGGCAACCGAAGTGAGGCAAACCCTAGGAGTGAACATGTGCATGTGTTATTTTTCAGTTTATTTATCTTTGCACAATTAGGGTTATCTACCGTTTTAATTTCATTTGTCTTTCGCATACAAGCATATTATCCATACATCTAGCAGTTTATAATAGCAGAAAGTAAAGTGTGAGAAATTAAAGTCCTAACTATTACAAGGCCTCGGAGAAGGGGTTACATAACCAAAACTTGGGGAGTGAAAACAGTAAATAGGGAATGACAGTAAATGACCTAATTAAACTATTACAATCTCGAAGCAATTACAATAATTTGAAAAAAAAAATAAATAAATAAAGCGCGCGCGAGGAGGGACACAGGAATTAAATATCCTAATGAATCTAATTAATTAAAAATATTTTTGTATTTTTTATTGAGAAAACTAATTGAAATTTGCAAGTTAAACCTAATTTTCTAATTAATTTTACTTAACAAAATAATTAATGTTGAAATAACTAAAATAATTAATTTTCAAAAATTAATTTTAATTATAAAAACCTAAATCTATTTTTTGTGAGTTTTTGATTTGATAAAAAAATGATTTTTGTTTTTTTGTAAAAATAATTAACAAATAATTAAAAACAAAAGAAATAAAGAAAAGAAATAATTGGGCCTGTTACTATTGAGTAATCTGGGGGTGTGAGGAGTTGGATTCGTTAGGCCCAAGACTACTGGCCCAAAGACTGTGTGTGATCCCATGAGGTTCACCTTTGGAGGGTTATGGTGGATCTTTAGTTCTGGGGCGTTGGTTCTGCTTGATGGTGGACCTGGTGGGCAGGATCTTAAGGCGCATAGTATGGACCAGGGTGTGCAGCACATTGAATCTGTAGAGAAATAATGAGAAAAATACAAAAGCTCACGCCTGGGATCGAACCCAGGACGTTAGCTTTATACCTCTCCTCCTTGACCAACTGTGCTAGCTTGTTCATTCGTTAATATGATAAGACAAATAAAACATAAAGCAAGCAAAGTGGTCTTTCCCAAAAAATGCACGCGTGATTCAAATTACCCAATGGGGTTCTACCACCTAATTGTCTTCTTCCCCATAATTGTTGTTTTTGGCCATACTTTTACCTACGGACTGCATCTGTTACTATAGCTTATAGCAACGGATTAAGCGTCACTAACGCCCCTGCAAAAATCAAAATCCTCAAAATATGCAATATAAAGTAATGGTGAGTCTATGAATCAACTCATTTTGGTCCCCTGAACACGATGATGGAATTGGTTTGTCCCAATCATGTCTAAATCAGAAAGCCCTGATTTGAAGCTTGGAACCCTAACCATGGTATCCTTTGATTCCTGCACTTAAAACTCAATCAAATAATTCAGAAAGCATCAAAACTTTATAATAAGCAAGACTACATGGTTAAATTTCATTGAGAACAAATGTATGCATGTAATCGAAAATCAAGAAAAATTGGAAAACCGAATCTTGTATCTTACGGTTCTGGATGTTTTGTGACTTTAGAGTGATTGGAATAGCTTCAAGGACATTCGTGGATGATCACTGACGCTCCAAAATTCCTTGAATTGACATGTAGGATGAAATCCGATCTGCACTTTTCTTTGGAAATTTGAAACTTTGTTTGACTCTTTGGAGAAAGTTGCGCCTCTGTAAATCCGTCCTTAGGGTTCAGAATATGCTGCTATATGTATGTGAATCAAAATAGGTTAACAAATTTGGATCAAATCCAAAGAATAAAGGCATGGCTTTAAGAGGAAATCAAATCTTGAAAAATTTCCAAATATGGATATTTTGTGTCTATTCTTGGCTTGAACGATTTGTTTGCTATCATACAGTCTGTATTCTCATTATTTAATGCAAAATCATCCCAAAACAATTTTATATCATTTGTTTGATTTAATTTGGATTTTAAATGATTAAAAATCAAAATAAATCAAATAAATAAGAAAGTGATGCATGTAGTGGTTCATGGGTCGTGGACCATGTTAGGAACAAGATGCAAGCATAAAAAGTTGGGCTCATTTGAAGAAAAATGCTTTTTTGGGCATGGTTGACTTTGTGCAAATTTCCAAAAATGGCCAACTTTTACAATGCACATCTCTCTCAATTTTGACCCTAAGAGGGTGTTCTTGGACTTTTTAGAAAGCTTAGGATATCCTATAAACAAACCTTTTGGTTTCACCTCAATCAGATCTTCCATGTTCATGTAAGAAGCTTTGACCCAAAAGGTGTTTTTGTTGACTTTTTTAAATGACCTATAATGTCTGAATTCATATCTTTTCGTGAGTGCATTTTTTGAACTTGAGGGATGAAGATGAGTTGTAGGGAATTACATCCTCTTAAAAATTAGCCTTGTATGGGAAATTTATGATAAAGTATGAGAAAGTTACGCCTGACCAAAGTTTGGTTGACTTTTCCTATAGAAACCCTAATTTAGCAACTTTTGAGTTTTGATGAATTTGGGGCATTCCTTGAGGAATCATGATCAAACCTTGATAAAATGATGGATGTTACTTTAAAATGTTTATGTTGACCCAAAAATCTTGAAGTTTGACTGCATGAGGGTCATAGTTGACTTTTGACCTAATATAGTTGATTTTTAGGCATTTGAGTTGTTGACTAAGCAAACTTCTTGTGCAAGGCATGATACTTGACATGGATGATCTTGAGAAGATATTAGGGAAATGGAAATAATTTGGGACCCTTTGAGCTCAAAAATCTTGATGAAAATGGAAACCCTAGTTTGAGGCTCATTGCCTTAGGAGGAGGATTTGTCTGGTCAATCCTTAGGTATCCTTGGGCAAATTGAGGACCTCAATGAGCATGTGTTGAGTAAAATGAGAGGGCAAATTTTAGGGTGCAACACATTCCCATGTCAATGGCACTCCTTTATATATTACTCCATCATTTATTGCTTTGACAATCAACTGTAAAGAGTTTGATAGTTATGTTGAACATTATAAATCCAACTGTGTATATGCAGATCACTTAAACTGACTTTATGTCAAAGATACTAATCTCTCTAGTCCTGCTTCTCTACGCTCTATTACAAGATTTTGGTTTCAACTTCTAGTGTCAAATATCTTTCCAAGAGAGAAAGACCTGGAAACGCTTACTTGGTATGACAAGCATCTCTTGTTATTCCTCACCTATAAAATGAGAGTTAATCTTCCTCTTACCATTTGCAACTTCTTGAAGGAAACGATAAAGACTTGTCGAGAGGAGAATACTTTCCTCATACCTTATGGAAGAGTTTTTCTATACTTTTCAATAAGTTAGGGATGATGTTGAAGTTGAGTGGACTGAGAAGTTTGAATTTGTTGAGTAGTTTTCTTTGTTGTGTTGATTTTTTTTATTATCAATGAAATATTTCCTTTTACTATTATTTCCTATTCTTGGGATAAATCGATGAAAAAAGTATTAAATGCGAAAATGAGGATTAGAAGTGAGGTTCCTTATAGCTATATTGCCTCGGTTCTAAAATAAAACTGAGATAACAGGTTTATTATTATTTTAAGAATTATAAAAGGCGCTAACTTATAGTTGAGTTACCTCGGTTTTTTATAACACTGACGTAACATGTTGCTTATCTTATTAATAAAGCACTCTCAATTCATATCTTAAATGAGTTATCTCTATCTTATTTGCCTTTAAAAGCCATAAAAGGCCAAATTATGACAGACTTTATTGTAGATCATGCAATAGTCGAGCCATCCGTAAACATGGTCGACATAGACCCTTGAAAATTATATTTCGATGGGTCGAGCCATAAAAATAGAACCGGTGTCGGAATTTTAATTATTTATCCAAAAGGAACACCGATAAAACTCAAATGTCGAGTTAATGGAAAATATTCCAATAATGAGGTAGAATATGAAGCCTTAGTTACTGGACTCAAAGTATTACGGGATTTGGGTGCAACCAAAATCAAAGTAAAAGGTGATTCAGAGTTGGTGATCAAACAAATCACACGCGAATATATGTGTATCAAGGAGCATCTATTGATATACTTTGTGATTGTGAATCGGTTATTAGAAGACTTTGAAGTAGTGAGTATTACACACGTGCCCATGATAGAAAACCAAGAGGCTGAAGAATTAGCACAAATTGCGTCTGGGTACAAGGTTCGACAAACAAGCTCAGTGAATTGTTCGAAGTAAAACAAAAACTTGTTTTGACTTCACCCAAAAAGTTGTCAACGCCGAAAGCTTAGGGGCGGATCATATGGATGAAATTTTTGAAATTTTGACAATTTTCTAGATACAGACTGGCGAAAGCCAATTATAAGGTATATAGAGAATCCAGACGGAGATACTAACAAGAAGACAAAATACAGGACATTAAGCTACGTTCGCATGGGTAATGAATTGCTCAAGAAAACCCCTAAGGGTGTTTTGCTTAAATACCTTGGAGTAACTGAAGCATATGTGGCAGTGTCTGAAGTTCACAGTGGAGCTTGTGGCGCTTACCATGTTGGCCATAAAATGAAATGGTTGTTGTTTTAACAAGGCATATATTGGCCAAGCATGTTAAAAAGCATGCAGTGATTTCTCCAAAGGATGTCAAGAGTGTCAAAAGCATGCAGGTATTCAACATGTGCCAGCAAGCGAACTGCATGCAATTGTTAAACCATGGCCCTTTCGAGGATGGGCTTTGGACATTATAGGAGAAATTCTAACTGCATCGTCGAAACAACAGAGGTTTATCCTGGTGGAAATAGATTATTTCACCAAATAGATAGAAGCCATACCTTTAGTGAGTGTGGACCAAGATATGGTGATTGAATTCATCCAGAAACACATAATCTATAGGTTTGGGATTCCTGAGACTATAACTACAGACCAAGGTTCAGTGTTTATCGGTTGAAAGATGCAAGAATTTGCATCCAAAACATGGTTTAAATTTATGACCTTGACGCCTTATTATAAATAGGCCAACAGTCAGGTTGAAGCGGCTAACAAAGTGATAATTGGGTTAATTAAGAAACATGTTTATAAGAAACCTAAAAATTGGCATAAAACACTGGACCAAATATTGTGGGCTTGTCAAACATCTCCTAAGGAGGAGACAATTTAATCAAAATACATTTGCAGTCGGTAGGGATGCAACCTCAGAATGAAATTTCATCAAAATAATATTGGAATATGATGTTCGACAAAACTGTGGATTTAGATGAAGAAAGGTTGGTTGTGTTGGATGTGTTAATCTGACAAAAGGAGCGGGTTGCCAGAGCATATAATAAGAAAGTAAAAAACAAAATGTTTGCAATAGGTTAATGTGTTTGGAAATTGATTCTACCTATAGATCGGCAAGATCTAACATTGGGGAAATGGTCACCAAATTGGGAGGGACCATTCCAAATTACAAAAGTATTTACAAATAATGCTTACGAAATCGAAGAGATAGGTTTCGACCAATGAATCCTTAAAGTAAATGGGAAATATTTGAAAAAATATAGAAATGTGCTTCAAGAGATTCAGATTGCAGTAGAATAAAAGCATATTATATAGATATTGGTAACCGAAATGGAAGAACACCAAAATGGTAACTATCAGTTTCCCAAAAGGATTACATGATTTTCACTAACACAAAAATCAGTCTCGACAAAAGTGGGTAACAATAGAAGAAGTTAAACAGGGAAGCGGGACTTGAGGTTCTCAAAACAGGTTAAGAGAGATCTTGTGGTTAAGATGTGCTTTCTTCGCCGTCAACTGAATGAGGCTCTCCTTAATACTAAGGGATTTTTCACCATGAACGATTCCGTCGAGAGTGTTTTGTTGGATTTCATCTTGTGTCGGGAGATCGCTAGTCAAATCCAATGATGCCTTTTGGGGTTCCAGTTCAGCAAACATCTGGTTGAGTTCGTCAATTTGAGAGCGATAGCTCGAAATTTGTTGATCAAGAGAGGAGTGTTGGTCGAGGCATTCTTGTCTTTTAATCTAAAACTCGCTCACTCTCTTTTCACAAAATTCATTTAACTCTCATATTATTTGTTTTGGTCTTAAGTTGAAGATCAATATGCCTTCAGAGTGCAAGATCTTTTGCAAGTTGGCTAAAGAAAGCCTCAAAATCAATCAGGTATTGAGCCAGAGACTTAGGAATGGTATGTTAAGAAATTGCATCAAGTAATTTGAAATTTTCTACTGCCATAAAAGCTTCCTCCTCCACGACATCCAGGAATTCACCATTAAACAAATATGATTTAAGTTGTTGAAGTTTAAGGGTTACCTCAGCGCTCAGTTTAGTGACAGGTGGAGATGGATGAGTCGGATGTTTCAGAATTGGTCGATACCTGTCGAAGTTGTTGAAGCTTCTTAAAGGCTTCCACTGGATTATGTCTCTTCAGAGCCTGAATGTCTCCTAGGATCGAGGAACCGATGGAAGGTGTATCTTGACGGACGTGGAGATTAGTCCTGGTGAAAGTTAGATGTCTCGATCTTGCGTTACCCGTGACATTCTGAGTAGAAATTTCTTGAAGAGGAGTTTCACCAAAAGTGGTAGGTTGAGTTTCTATAGCGATGGAGACTGGCGTTGGTGTGGCTGTTGGTTGTCGAGCGGGCATAGTATTAAAGGAGTCGATGAGCCTCTTGAGGAAGCTTGATCCTAAGAGGTACTTCTTTTGAAACTGAGACCACTATTGATCAAATAGATCAGTGGTAAAAAAGGAGTGGTCGAATTGGAAAACAGGAAGTTCAATGGATTGAGTAGCCTTGTGAAACTTGAGACATGCCAGGTGGTCAACAGCATTTAGTCGCCTGCCAACCCAGACGATGTCAATGTGATAGGAAAACAGACTGAGGCAACATTTGACTCAGTCCAAATTGGCGAGCCACTAGGTTTGGTTGATATTCCATAAATACATAGTCATCCGACCCAAAATCGATGTGGAATGAGAGCAAGGTCGGGGTTAGAAATGCCTTCCAAACAGCATTCGAACGTGCGGAGTTTGGGAGAGAGATACTAGGGAAGGGATCTCGTAACCAGTCTGGACCAAACGTTCATTCTACGAATTGAGCCATGTCCGAAACAAAGGTAGTAGTGTCGACAAACATGTTGTTGTATTTCATGAAAATGTACTTGTCAAGGTGGTGTTGATAAGTAATCAAGGATAATCTTAGGCCCTTGATAGCTCTGTTTTTATTCAAATGCAAGATCACCTCATAAACAGGATGGCCTAGTTGGTGTTCGAATGTAGCATTCAACCAATGTTGTAGCATCCAGAAAGGGCCCGAGAGAACCAAACCTTTGTCATTATCCGAAAGAGATTTTAACTGTGAAAAGGCTTCACCAAAGCATGGTACAAATACGCCAGCAAAATCTTACCCAAAGAAATGTTTTGACCTTCATGAAGTTGGATGACCAAAGGTATAAATCCCTTGGTAATCTGCAAAGATCCTGGACATAACAGAAAATAAGAGATCCAAACAGTTAAGAAGGCAATGTGTTCGCCATCAGTGACATCTTCTTGGTCGATAACATGATGGTCAGTGGCATAATGATTGAAATCGGTGCAATCAAAATGAAACAGGAAATCAGTCGGCACCGTTGGGTCAAAAGTTTCGTCGAGAGGAGAAAGTCCAGTGATGGCTGCTACGTCGAACAAGGTGGGTGTTAACTTCTCACAGGGGAACTGGAAGATGTTATTCGAACCCTTCCAAAATAAGAGTGAGGATAAAATTAAATTGGGATTGATTCTATGTGTGTTCCTCGACAGTTGGATGGCGTCGAAGATGCCAGTTTTCTTCCATTGAGCTTGTTGCTATCCTTGTACTTTGTCGAGCTAGGCTATATATGCTTTATCGCCAGGTGTAGGTATTCAATGAAACACCCTAGCATTCGGATCCATGAACCTAACGTCAATAAGTTTCGTTTGATCGAAAGCAACGGGGATAGTGAGATGGAAACAAGGAAAGTATTTATGGACCTTTTTAGGATGTTTTTCCTGAGTTGGATACAGTTCATGAAATGCGAAAAGTTTGCCCGCAACAACAAATGGGATCAGCATTTGTCGTTGCCATTTCTTCACCTTAGATTTTGCATCATGAGACGGTTGCGGGATGAATTCTAAACTCTCTTCTTCAGAAAGGGAAGAGCCATGGGGATGTTTCCAGTATTAAAGGGAGTACGTGAGAAAGCGACCATTTTTAGAAAGAGAAGAGTGTTCTTTCACAGGTTTTGTAATTTGTAGAGAAAAAAGGTTGAAACAACAGGTGCAAAGGAGTATTTATAGGCTCTTTGAGGCCGTCAAACGGTGGACAAGTGTCATCCATTTGGATAGTAATGATTATCACTAAACTCAAGAGTGAAAGAGTTAGTAGGATTTGTTGAAATCTCATATCCTAGAAACTAGGAGCCATAATGAGAAAAGATGGATTGACATGGGGAATAATGGCGCAGAAAGTGGAAATCATGACGCATGACATCATTTGAAAACACGTGCAGTCAAAAATTCAAAAAGTTAAAATGCATAAGTTCTCAGTCGACAAAAGCTCTGTCGAAATTGGCGTTTGGTGGACAATTTATTGACAAGCAATTTTCGACTCGGGGGATTAGGTCACAAGTGGATGATATCTTTCGACAAATGAGAGTGTGAGTTATTTTGCAAAGTGACTAATAGGGGCCGTTGACAAGGTCTAAGAAGAAATCCCCAAAGATTGGGTCGAGATAGTATTGGAAGCCAGGTCGACGAAGCCTAGGTCAATCGAAGACAAAAGCAAGTGGCGGCAAAAACAGTTGCCAACTACAAGTGTCAGCAGAATGAGGAAAGCGTGGAAGCAGTTCCACACAAATTCGCAACGTGGATTGTGCAAGTAACCGTGGACGGTTACATTTTAACATCTATTTAAGCAAATTGTTGTATTCATTTTCGAGGTTGCATTTTTGTAAAATTTTAAAAGAGCACTCAAAGTACCAATGTCCAGAGAAACGAGTCAGTCCTTATAAATGTACATTTGCGTCCACCTTTTAAATTCAAAATAGTTTATTTCAAGTCATTTCTACCTTTCAATTTATTTTTACATGTCTTTGTCTTTTACCTTTTCTTATTACGTTTTTCATACTTTAATCATTTCAAATGCTCTCAAACTTAACACATAATCTAAGACTTTTGTAGTCAATCTTACAAGCAACCTTTAATTAAGAGACTAGAGATTGTTCGCGAGAAACTCCGACGAACACACAACCAATAAATGTAATTCACACCCCTCCAATAAATCATCATTTCTTCTAATAACACAACGTTCTTCAAAAATGCAATCCCCACACCCAATAAACCCTCCAAACAATCTTATATATATACTATCTGGGATGCACCCACTCATCATTGAACAGATCCTAGAACTGGAAGAGTGTGCAGTAGAAAGACAACTAGATGGTCCACATTAAAATATTATTATGCACTTCAAAGTCAAGTGTTGGATTTTGGATATCCTTCCCTGAGCCTCTAATAACAACCTCCACAAACAAAATAGGGATAGATAGAGAGAGCTATTGAAAATGAACGGCCAAACTTGCATAATGCACCGATTTGTACATTTCCAAACATGATAGAAGAACCAAACCGATCAAGTTTCTCTTTGCTATTGAAATTCACTGTAAAAAATTTACACATAACTGTCTCAAAGGACAATTATCTCTGTCTATGCTGTTTCTCTTTCTGTTTTATTTGTCCTATTTTGGGGTAAAGGGGAGACACGGACTAGAAACTAATTCAGTCTCAAAACATAAAGCTTATAACATAAAATGTAGCCGCCATAATGGTCTAAACTACCTTCAAAACGAACCTCTTTGGAGAACCCTTTGAACTAACTGCAACGCATCTTCACAATTCCTATCCCCTAAGGAAAGCCTATATCTACTGCTGCCCAAGAAATTTGGCACGAATCCTAAGCTCAATTGGGGTCCTACATGAAGGGCATTCCTTCATCCCTTGCTTCTCATGGAGCTCATTGCATGTCGGACACAAAACCTGATGTGCGCATGGCAGAAAAACAACCGACCTTTCCTCTGAGAGACACATGACACACTCGTGCTCCCGCTTCAACAATTTTCTGCCTTCCGAGCTCCTCGTTGTAGATGTCTCAGATTTCTTGTTTTCTGTCACCACAGATGAAATACTTTTGTAGGAATTAGATTTGAGTCTCAGCTTAGCAATCTCATTCTCGAGCTTTACCATGCTTTCCACATATTCCTGCAGTTCACTAGCTGCCTTCTTTCTAATGGCATCCTCCTCAGCTTTCATGAGTGCTTCATATTGTTCTCTTTCTTTTCTAAAGTATGCAGCCTGTGCAAGGATCTTTTCTGTCTTAGCTTTCTCCTTTTTGACTCTACCCTGTAATGTTTCCACCACTTAAGGAAGTAAATAAGCAATTTGAGTGTCAATTGTAAACAATTTGGCCATCAGTAAAACAGAAATCCGATATTATTTAACAATTAACTTGTGATATATAAATGCAAAAGTAATAATGATCTGCAAGAAAGACATGAGTGATAAAATATTGGCCTTGCCCTGTTCTTATATACTTAGGCTCATTGAGATTCAAGTTTTGATCAAGTAAATCAAGAAGTTTAAACCGTAAAGTTATGCATATAGCATGATTTGTCCTAGGCAAAATCTAAAGAAATGCAAAGCACTGGTTAAATTTATTTTAATTGGTTGAGAAGTAGCAAAAAAAGTCATTTTAGGTGCCTATGCATGTTCAGTATGGACATAAGTCAGACAGTTAGAATAACAAAGTAGGTAGGTATTTAAGATAATATATTGGGTTAAATAACTTTTTGGTCTCTCTCACTCTATACATAATATTTTATGTTTTAGTCCCTCTAAAAAAATTTCTTTAAACATTCGTCCTCCAAATATGTTTTTTATCAGCCAATTCGGTCTTCACCGTTAAAATGTTAAAACGTAATACGGAGTGAAGGAACTAAAAGTGAAAGATGATATATTTTTAGCGCCAAAACGATTTTTTAGGTCTCTATAAATATATATCTTGTATTTTTAGTCCCTTTGTACATTTCCACTACCTTAAACAGCAAGGACCAAACATATAGAAAAAAATTAGAGGGGCTAAAGTTGAAAATTTGTATACATATAAGTACAAAAAAAAACTTATTTAAACACTAAAATATTTGAGTAAACTCCAGAGATTTTACTCAAATATATCTTCATATTAGTTTTCATACATTTTACGTACCTCAGTATTGGCTAGAACGTTTTTCCCCTTTTCTATCTCCTGTAGCAGCTTAGATAATGTTTGCTTCTCTTTCTCAAGTTCATCTTGAAGCAACCCCTTCTCTGAATTCCATGACTGAGCTTGTTGAATAGCCATCCGCTCTCTCTCCAGTGCTTCTTGATGGGTTGCCATAGACTGTTCAGCCAACAACCTAGCAGACTCCAACTCCTTCTCTAACAATGATTTTTTTGTCTCTAGAATGAATATGGAAGAAGCAGCACTTTGAATTTGTTTTTTATTATTTTCCGTGGCATTCTCCACTTCAGTGATCCTTTTCTCAGCATTCTCCTCTAAAGCTTTCCTTTCTTTTCTATATGCTTCCATTTCTTTTTTCAGAGATTTAGACTCAGCCTGAATCTTGCGAACCTTATCAGCTACCTGCATAACCTTCTTATTCGTCCAGTCATTCCAGCTTTGTAACTCATCCTGCAATTCTTGCGCTCGAGAAACTAATTTCAAAATGTGTTCATCCTTCTCATCCCTTGGGATAAACTTGCCCGAAATCTTGTCAAAAGGAATACGAGCACAGTAATTTTGAACCTTTTGAGTGACAGAGGAGCATAGCTTAGGTTTTGGTTTGATTGTTTCCGTTGCGAGACTACCTCCTTCAGGTAAAGCTGTACCATCGTTGGTTGAAACATGGCATACGTTTGCTATACTAACCCCTTTTTCTGCTTTACTAACTCCTTTTGTATTTGAGGAGCTGTGTTTCATTTTCTGATTCGGAATTTCAGATTGTGGCTTAAGTCGTTTTTCAACAATCAAACCACTTACGCTCGTAAGCTTAGCTAATTTAACACCCCCTTTTCCACAAGCTTTAGTTTTCTCCATATGAATGAACTTCTGCCTAAGTGCTAATGCAAGTTCTTTTCTACTATTCAGCTTGGAATTGGATCCCAATTTACTTTCCTGGGAGCCCTTTTGGCTAGTTGTCAAACTGAAGTCTGAAACTACATCAATGCTTTGAACCTCTGGCTTTGATGGTGGAACGGAAGATTTGTCAGAGCCTTGCTCGCTAGAAACATCACTCGACTGATCATCAGCTCCAATAACACGCATTATACTCAAATCATGTATCAGCAACTCCCACATTGCCTCCGTTACAGTTATGGATGGCATTAGTTCGCGAAGTATACCGATCATCTCCACCAAAAAATAATGCAGTAACTGCTTAAAGTTTTGAAATTCAAATTCTGCAATACTCTCACTACATTTTTCCTTCAAATTTTTCACTGTGTAGCATACAATATTTGCGACAAGGTCTCCTTCAGCATACAAGGCCTTCCTTGAAAGAGCCGATTCAACCATTTCTTGAGTGTAACCTAAATCAACAATCTTCCTGATCGCATTTCTGAAAATCGAATCCAAATTACTCATCAGTAACTCCTCAAGCTTAGTAGCCATAGGATCCTTCCAATCCTCAACCTCGAGCACACGTAACTGCGGCTCCTCTGTATAACAATCTAAATCTAATCCCGACGGATCAAATTCATTCAAGTCAGGCAGATTTGTAACTCCATAGAGAGAAAAATCACCATCGACATTCGAGGAACGGTCTTCCGGAACCATAGAGAACTCATGGTTTAACTTTCTCTTGCAATTACTACCTTGTTCATAATCAGCAGTTTTATCCATTTCTTCAGCCATTATACTACCTTTTTCCTATGAAATTAATACAAACCTGCATCAACAAATGAATCACAAAGAGTACAGAATGAATGATTACGAGTAAACTAAAATAAAATTGGGAACAGAAAATTGATACAAAAATTAACAGCAATGCAAAAATATGGAGATGGAAATCCTAACCTTGAGCAAGATTAAGAACTGAGAAAAAACAGTTAGAATCAAGAGAAACGTTGAAATAGAAAACAAGTGCAATAATGAATCCAATAAAACACTGAGAACTAAGACAGAAATTGATAAAGAAATTTGAAGAAAATGTGTATACCTGTAGTTGGTTGAAGATTTGAGGAGCAATGGAGAAGAAAGGGAAATAGCTTTGTTTTGAGAGAGTGTGAAATGTGTTTGTTGGTTCTTACAGTGTGAAATGTTTCTGGGTTTTGGGTTTTGGAATGCAAATGAAATGAGAATCTAATGCTTCATTTTTTTTTCATTATTATATTTACAAGAGTAAGGGCTTGTTTTGTGTGTGAGGTGAGGTTAAGTGTTACCCTTGTAGGTGGGATTGAAATTACTTACTAGTCCCTATATTTTGAAATGAGTTTTGTTTGATTTGTTTTTCAAATGTGATATAAAAGGAGATAAATAATATGTTTTAAATATTATCATTATTATTATAAACAAAAGTTTTTTTTTTATAAATAAAAGTCAATTATTTTGAATTGTTTAATACTTTTATTGTCATAAATATAAAATAATAATTTGAAAATAGTGCATATTGTTAATTAAATGGAGGAAAAATTACATTAAAAATTAATAAATACACTCATTTTAAACAATCTTTTTTTCTAATGTGATACAATGAATGGAGCACTTCCAAGTCAAATGTAAATAAAAGATAAGATATAATTGACGGTCTAAGCTAATTGTATTCTCATAAAAATATTATATAACTTATAAATGATTTATAGTTGATAGTTTATAATTGATGATCGATAATTTATAAATTTTTAGAATATTTGATAAAATAATTTACACATATAAAATGACATAAAAAAATTATTATTATTAAATTTATATATATATATATATATATATATATATATATATATATATATATATATATATATATATATATATATATATATATATATATATATATATATATATATATAGGTTTTATTGATGCACGGTGGATAATAGAGTAAAAGTGAATAATAATAGAGAGTTATCTTGAAATCAGTATTGAAAAAAATAAAAAAATGTGAAATAGAAAATATTTATAAAAAAATGGAGAAATTGTAGCAAGAGATTCGTAGTTTTTTTACATAAAAAAGATTGATTTTTTCTATTTATGCATTAAAATATATTTATTTTATTTTATTAATAATTTCAAATAAAATCAATTTTTTTATAAAAAAATAACAAATTATAAATTCAAAAACTACTTTTAATAACTTTTAAATAAAAAAAACTAATTAAAAAATACAAATTACAAAAAACACAATTGTGAAATAGACTTTTTATTAATGTAAATTAAAAAGATAAATTAAAAACTAACTTTTTTTAATTTTATTAAATAGACTTTTAATGTACTTTCAAAAATTAAAACTACTCGTTGATAATTGTGATAATTGTATAAAGACATAAAATATAAAATAAATTGTCACTTTCTGTTTTGAGCTGGTTCATCTATAATAAGAAGAACTCAAGCAATTAAACTACTTAATTAAAAAAATATTTATCAATAAAACAAGTTTCTAGGAAAATAAAATAAAAAACAATTAAACTAAAAAGAAATTAAATGAAAAGAAGTTAAAAAAATTGTAATATTGTTTATTAATAAAAAATAAATTTGTTTATAGTTTATTACTTTTATTTATAATCTTTCTAACTATCTTAATTATTAAGTATTTTCTGTTTTTTTATAATAAGGAACCAATTTACAAAAATATTTTTTATAAAATAAGTAATATTTTAATTTTAATGTTACATTAATTATATTTTTTATTTATAATAATAATAAATAATACTTATTTAAGATAATACAGTAAAGGTATTATTATCTTTTTTTAAATATATCTAAAATAGTCAAACTTATCACATATTATAGGCAAAAGATATGGTTGAGAATATGCATATTTCTTTAAAAATATATTTATTATATTAATTTATATAATAAATTTATTTTTGTTAAAATATATTTATTAATATTAAATAGTAGAATAATAAAATTAATTGAAAATTAATAAATAAAAAATTAATAAACAATGTCATATTTTCCATTTTTATTGTCTTAAATTATTTCTACCTTGATTTATTTTTTTTTAATAAATTTTTTATTGTTTGTTGTATTTTAATTCATGTAATTTTTCCACGGTCTATTATTAATAAATTTATTTTAATAAATAACATTTATTTTATTATTCAAATCAAAATCATTAATAATTATAATAAAAGTGTGAAAAACAAAAACAAACAAAAAAAACATCTAATATAAATTGATTGAAGTATTTATTTATTTACAAACTAGTCTAAACAAATACATACAGTTTGTATAAACTAACTTGGAAAAGACCACAATAGACCTGCTAAACTATTTTGTAAGAAAAGTACACTAATGTGTTGAATTTGAATTTAAAATTTTTAAATAATATAAAAAAGATTATACAATTTTATTCACTCTTCAATTTTTAACATTTGATTTATGAGAATATAAGTGTTTTTTATATAAGCTGAAACTAAAGGATGTAGTTTCCAACCATTATTATTCATGCATATATTTTTTTTTCCTTCATTTTTTCTTTATTCTAACTTTTTAAGGCCTTAAATTATTCTCTTTTTACTTTTCTATTCTTTTTGTTTAGAGTGAAATAAAAAATAAAATAAAATGAGTTCTTAAAAGGATTTGAACCAAGCATCTTTAAGTCATATCTTATACTTTTACCAATATATATATATATATATATATATATATATATATATATATATATATATATATATATATATATATATATATATATATATATATATATATATATATATATAATCTGGATTGGGTCTACATTTGTCCTACGAACGAGAAGTCCAAAGACAGTCTAAGTTAGGGACTGTGCGGCAACTCTCCATCCAACTGTTGGAGACGTGGCCCACGTCCTCTTGACAGACATCTCAAATTGCCCTCCAGGAATCTCGGGTCCAGTCCTATTCTCGCGGAGCAGTTGACCAGGGGGGAGTCCATTTGCTGGACTCCATACACATGTAAACCCTGGCAGTTCCCGTTATTGGGCCTCTGCGTGGCCCAATAGTGAGGACCTTGGCCCTGCGCTGGGGGCTATAAATACCCTCTCTCACAAGAGGGTTAGGTATTCATTCACACATCTCAAACTCATACTTGCTTGTTCATTCCACTTCTCACTTTACCATCGGAGTGTCTTGCAGGCACCCCCCATCTCATTCAAGTTCAGCCCGAAGCCAGCTGTGACGGTCCAACTCTGATCAGGTGAGATCAGTGGCGCCGTCTGTGGGAATCTAAGCTTCCCCGTCTTCTATTCACTTGAGACCAAAGCTAAACAATCCTCGACTGTCATGGCTGACCAGAATCCAAACAATCAGAACATCTGTGTCATCGACGTTAACAACAACATCACCGACAACAATGTCGGCCTCGACAACACCGGTATCGCCGGCCATAACACGGTCCCTGGCGTCAACATGCCCAGACCTTCTAACTATAGGGACGGAGCCACTGCTTCATCTTCATCAATGCCTCCTCGAATGGAAGAATATCGACCACCTCCCCTGAACTATCCATCCCTCCAATTTCACGAGGTCCCCGTCCCCGTCAGGGCAGACGCCACGACCAGGGCACTGTTCGCGGCAATCAACCAAACCAACTATCTAATCTTCACCCAGGGGGAAAGACTGAGGGCGCTCGAGGACGATCGAAGGCCCCCGAGAAAACACAGGAGACCTCAATCTCCTCCCCCTCGACAAGCGGATGAACATCCTCAATCTCCCCCGCAGAGACAGAATCGGGACATCTCTCGAAGCCCGTCGCCCCGACCATTCGGGTGACGACCCCCTTTGGAGAGGGAACAACTCGTCGACATAGGAAGGCGCGACCATGGCCCCTCGCAGAAAGAACGAAGACCCCCCGGAGACAGGCACGGGGGAAACCATCAACGGTCATACCGCCTAAGGAACGCTCCGCGCGACCAGGACCACCGTGACCGCCACTACATCAGATCTCTGTCTCGCTCTCCCGAACGGAGTGACGAGGATGACCCCCGCGGTCCCTTGTCACAAGCTATCATGGAGGCTCCCATTCCCTCGGGCATGGAGAAGCCTCCCCACTTAAAGGAGTACGACGACATCGCTGACCCAGTCGACCATATAGACGGGTTCAAAGCCATGCTGCACTACCACAACTTCAGGGGACCAATTAAGTGTCGGTTGTTCCCCACGACTCTGAGGAAAGCGGCTATGGAATGGTATAAAGGTCTCGCCCTGGGGTCAATTACCTCTTGGCGAAACCTGAAGAACCAGTTCATCAGCTCGTTCACTGCTTCACGATGACACCTGAAGACCGAAGCAACGCTCAAGGCCATCGTCCAGAGACACGATGAGACCTTGAGAGAATTCATTGACTGCTTCAACAGGGAAGTTATCCAGGTCCCCTGTACGGACCATATGAAGAGGTACCTGCTTGAGAGGAGGCTCCTTCTGGGCACCAAATTCAGAAAAGTCGTAGGCATCGAACCACCCCGGACGTTCGATGCCCTCCTCGAAAAGGTCAGGGCCTATATGGACTACGAGGAGAGAGAAGCGGCCAACAGAGCCTGAGATCCCAGGAACCGCAGATCCAACGGTAATCCGCGACAAGACATCGCCCCTCCTCGACGAACTAGAGAGAAGAGAAGGGACGATAAACCCCGAGACGCACGAGAACAAAGAGGGCCCTCGGGGAGGTTCACTAAATACACTCCTCTAACGGCTTCCCGCGAGCGCATCTTAGCAGAGTGCACAAGTACAGATTTCAAGGACGGCAGCGTCAAGCATCCCCGCCCCGCTCCTGCCAAACCCGGGGTAGACCAAAGTAAATAATGCCAGTATCACCAGAGCCACGGGCACTTGACCGAAGATTGTGTCCACCTCAAGGACGCCATCGAGACCCTCATAAAAGGGGGAAGACTTGCACAATATTGGCGAAATGACGCTCCTCGTCGGGATGCCTGTGAGACGAGGGAAGTAGAAGTGGATGCCCGACCATCTGACGAGTCGGTTCCCATCCAAACTGCATTCTCCGTCACAAGACCCGAGGACTTATACGTCCCCGAACATCTGTAAGAGCCTCTGTCTATGCACAACAGGTGGGAAAATTTCCCCTCCTCCATGGTCATCAATGGTGGAGGGTTTAATGATTTGACCATAAACTCAGCTAAGAGAAAGCTGGATGAGATGGTCGACGTGGCTCCTACGCAAACGGCGACCTTCGAAAGGGTGAAAGGCAGATCAGAGTCGATCACCTTTTACCTCGAGGAGCTCCCCGGAGGGGGGCCCAATTCATCCATCCCTCTGCTGATAAGGGAGAGAATGGCCAACTTCGACGTACATCACATCCTCGTCGATGAGGGAAGTTCTGTCGACGTAATGTACAGCCAGTTGTTCAAGATCCTGCAGCTCGATGACTCTCACCTTTCACCATACGTGGGGTCAGACCTGCAGAGCTTTAATGGCTCGATGTCCAAGCCGTGGCGGTACGTCGAGCTTATGGTCACGTTCGGCGAGGATACTGCTACCAGGAAGGTCAAGGTGCACTTCCTCGTCATCGACTGCTCGTCCCTCTACAATTACATTCTCGGAAGGCCGACACTGGCAGAGATGACCGCGGTGCCCTCCACCATCCACTTAAAGATGAAGTTCTACACCAACAGAGCATGGGCCGCCACTATTCAAGGCGATATGGCAGCTGTCCGAAGGTGCTTCAACACGGAGTCCAAGGGACACAACACGGTCAATACCAGCACACGGCCCACCAAGAAAGTTGCAACTGTGCGATCAGAGCCTCAGCGGTCAGAGCCCGTCAGAGTAGAAGAACAGAGGGCCCCTTCAAAGGTCGACTCGATCTCTCTGGACACTCGCTTCGATCAGGACGAGCCCCCCAGCGGCAAGCAGGTTCCCCTCCAAACAATTTCGGATGGGGACTTCGAACTCGTCCCCCTCGGTGAAGACCCAGGCAGAGGAGTGAAGATTGGCACCAGACTCCCCGACTTGGCGATAAAGCAGATCAAGGCTTGCTTGAGGGAAAACACGGATCTATTCGCATGGAGTGCTGCGGAGATGCCCGGCCTCGACTGTAACACCCCAAATAATCTGATTATTAAATAATTAGAATTTTTAATTATTAATTTAATTGGAAATTTAATTATTGGTATTTTTGGATTATTAGAATTAATTTAATTAATTAAAGGAAAGAAGTATTGGTGGTGTGAAGAGTGATTAGAGGGTGTGAGGGGTAAAATACTCTACTCTTACTAATTACTAATTTAATTATTTTATTGGAATAATAAAAGGAGTATTAAAAGGAAAAAGAAGAGAAAGAGATTTATTTTGGAATATTCATCATACGTGCATTTGAGAAGAGGAAAAAGAAGGAGAAAACCGGAAGCGTCAGAATTCGAAGAATCCACAAGGTAATGGGTGATTTTGATTAGTTAATTCGTATTATCGGTTTAGATATTCAATAGTATGGATCATAGTATGTTAGGGAATCCCAATTTGGAATTCTAGGATTCCCTAGAATTGTCCCTATTGCGTCGAGTTGTAGGTTGAAAACCATTAGGGTGTCAGATGATAAAAATGAATGATGAAATAATGTTGTTTGATGTTATAATGATGCAAAATAGATGTGTTTTGGTGTTTCTCATGTTGCAATTCATATGGGTATGTTTGGAATTGGTTTAGAATGAATAAATGCTGTCAAAAGTGTAGAATTTGACTCTGCAGGTCGTGGGAATCGGTTCCCAGTGGGGAGGAATCGGATTCCACTGTGTGAATTTATAAAAACTGGCAAAAATGCACGTAGGAACCGGTTCCTGTATAGGTAGGAACCGGGTTCCCATACATTTTTCCAGAAGCGTGATTTTTGAACTTCACAGGAACCGGTTCCTGCATATGTAGGAACCAGGTTCTGCTGTAACTTTTTGAAAAATATTAAACTTTGAAAATTCATAACTTTCAAATCGTAAGCCCGTTTTGAGTGCCGTTTTGGACGTTATTTCTTAAATTTAATGCTCTATTTTATAAAATGAAAAGATTTCCTAAAACCTGAAATTATTTTGAAAATGATTCAAATCCTGGAATAAGTGATTATTGGCTAACGCACATGGGTGTGTATGTAGCAGTGAACCTGTGATGGATGGATGTATTAGTATTGTGTGAATGAAAGGCATGTTTATGTTGCTAATGATGGTGTGCATGATCGTTGAGATATCATGTTTTTGGTTTTGGTTCAGTTATGATAAATTGATGTATTTCATAGACTTATTTAATGTTGCATGCTAGTGATGTGCGTGCATATGCATTGTTTTGGTGAAGTTAATTCCTATTGTGTGGAATTTGACTTGTATTGCCGTTAACCGATACCCGGGCGATGATGGGTGGTTAGGCTGGATTCGTGTCCGGGTGTTTATGAACGAATCGATGGTTGCTGTATCCGGTTGATGATGGATCAGTGTTGGGTGACTTGGTCACGTGTTGGTACCACATGTATTGTGTATGCATTTGCGTTTGCGTGGAATTGTAACATGTTAGGATGTCTTCCAGTGTTACAATTCTTTGGTTGATTATTGATTTATGCATAATGACTTGTATGATTGGAACTGCGTGTTGAATCTGAATTTATGCTAAAATGGGTGAAATAATATGCTTGTGATATAATGTTGATTGAGAAGCTTATAATGCATGTTAATTATGAGAAATCTCACCCTTACTTTAACAATTTCAGGTTAAAGTTAGAAGCTCAGGAGTTGGTGAGGATGGCTCTAGAGCTATGTTACTTTAAGTCCGCGTGTCAGTGTCGTGCTCTGATAGGTTGTAACACTGGGGAACGTTTAGTTGACGAATTAGTTATTATTCAATTATTTCTTTGAATTTCATTAGGAATAATTATGTTTTAGTTTATTCCGTTTTGGTTATGGTATTTTTCCGCTGTGTAAGACATGGTCTTAAGTTGATTGAATTATTTGAATAATGACCCTCAGTGTAGCATGACTACTGTTTTATTGGAAGTTTTATTTATTTCATAATTGTGACATCCCTTGTTCCGTGTTAACTCTGATGGAATATGTCTTTAATCATTGATATAATTAATATTATTCGGGGTATTTTAGAAGGGGTGTTACAATAGTGGTATGAGAGCATAGTCGGTCTTGTCTTGTGTCGTTATCCCTTTTGTATGCGACTAGTGTAAGATGAAACTGTCGATACTTGTATGTTGTTGAGGTTGTTTTGTAATGTTACAGAACAATGGCCGGAAGAGGTAACGGAAGAAACGACGATGCTATTGCTGAAGCATTGGGAATGTTGGCTGGAGTACTCGGAGGGAACCAGCAGGGAGCTGTGATTGGTGCTGACCGACAATTGGGGAATTTTCAGAGGAATAATCCTCCGTTGTTCAAGGGTGCACATGATCCCGAAGGTGCTCAGAAGTGGTTGAAGGAGATCGATAGGATCTTCAGAGTAATTGACTGTGCTGAAGGGCTGAAGGTGAGATACAGAACTCACATGTTATCAGAGGAAGCTGATGACTGGTGGGTTGCTACCAGAACTGAAATGGAAGAAGATGGTATTGCGTTGACTTGGGCTGTGTTCAGGAGGGCTTTTCTGAGGAGGTACTTTCCTGAGGACATCAGAGGCAAGAAGGAGATTGAGTTTCTGGAACTCAAGCAGGGTAACAAGAGTGTCAGTGAGTATGCTTCGAAGTTTACTGAGTTAGCAAAGTATTATGCTCATTATACTAATGATGCATATGGAGAATTTTCCAAATGTATCAAGTTTGAGAATGGTCTTCGTGATGAGATTAAGCAGGGTATTCGGTATCAGCGTATCCGAAGATTTCCTGATTTGGTTGACTGTAGTAGGATTTTAGAGGAGGATCTTGCTAGCACTAAGTCGAATGCTCGAGGGTATGTTGATAGGAAAGGTAAGCAACAGATGGATCGTGGTAAGCCTTATGATAGAAGTAATCAGAGACCCGGTGGTTGGAAGAAGTTTGGTGGAGGAGATTCTAGTTCTTCCATTAAGTGCTACAAGTGTGGTGAGACAGGACATCGTATGGTGGATTGCAAAAGTAATGATAAGAAGTGTTTCAAGTGTGGGAAACTCGGCCATGTGGCCAATGATTGCAGAGTAAGAGTGGTGACTTGTTACAAATGTGGTGAAGAAGGTCATACTCGTCCTCAGTGTACAAAACCCAAGAAGGAGCAAGTTGGTGGTAAAGTGTTTGCATTGTCTGGGTCAGAGACTAAGCCAGATGATCAGCTGATTAAAGGTACATGTTTTATTAATGACATACCTTTGATTGCGATTATTGATACTGGAGCTACGCATTCTTTTATTGCTTTGGATTGTGCTAAAAGATTGAATTTGGAAATTTCTAATATGGATGGAAGTATGGTTATTGATACTCCTGCGTCGGGTTCAGTGACTACTTCGTATGTTTGTAGGAATTGTCCTATTGTGATTTTTGGTAGGGGTTTCGGTATGGATTTAATGTGCCTACCGTTAGAACAACTTGATATCATCCTTGGAATGAACTGGTTGGAATTCAACCAGGTTCATATCAACTGTTTTGCGAAGACGGTTATTTTTCCTGAAGAGGTTGGTGTCAAAGATGTGACTATGTCGGTTAAACAGATGAACCTAGCTGTGAAAGATGGTGCTGTGGTATTTATGTTGTATTCTGCAATAGAAGCGGAGGGAAAAGCAAAGAGTGATGGATTTCCAGTGGTGAATGAATTTCTAGAGGTGTTTCCGGAAGACGTTAGTGAATTTCCACCTGAGAGGGAGGTAGAATTTACTATAGATTTGATTCCTGGAACTAGTCCGGTGTCGATGTCGCCTTACCGTATGTCGGCATCTGAATTAGAGGAGTTAAAGAAACAGTTGGAGGAGTTACTTGAGAAGAAGTTTATTCATCCAAGTGTTTCTCCGTGGGGTGCTCCGGTGTTGTTGGTTAAGAAGAAGGAAGGTTCAATGAGATTATGTGTTGATTACAGACAGCTGAATAAAGTTACAATCAAGAATTGGTATCCTTTGCCGAGGATCGATGATTTAATGGATCAACTAGTTGGAGCTTGTGTATTTAGTAAGATTGATCATAGATCTGGATATCATCAGATTCGTGTGAAGTCAGAAGATATTCAAAAAACTGCATTTAGAACGAGGTATGGATATTACGAGTATTCTGTTATGCCGTTTGGAGTTACTAATGCACCTGGTGTTTTCATGGAGTATATGAACATGATATTTCATCCGTATCTTGATAAGTTTGTGGTGGTGTTCATTGATGATATTCTAATTTATTCGAAGAGCGATGAAGAGCATGCAGAACATCTCAGAGTTGTGTTGGAATTGTTGAAAGAGAAGAAGCTTTATGCGAAGTTGTCTAAGTGTGAATTCTGGTTAAGTGAAGTAAGTTTTCTTGGCCATGTAATTTCCAAGAATGGAATTGCTGTGGATCCTACGAAGGTAGAAGCAGTATCTCAGTGGGAAGCGCCGAAGAATGCTTCTGAGATCCGTAGTTTTCTGGGTCTTGCAGGTTATTACAGGAAGTTTATAGAAGGATTTTCCAAATTAGCGTTACTATTGACTAAGTTGACCAAGAAGGGTCAGATGTTTGTTTGGAATGTTGAATGTGAGAAAGGATTTCAAGAGCTGAAGAGGAGGTTGACAAGTGCTCCGATCTTGATTTTTCCAAATCCGACTAAGTCTTTTGTTGTCTATTGTGACGCATCATTAATAGGATTATGTGGTGTGTTGATGCAAGATAAGCAGGTGGTGGCTTATGCTTCGAGACAATTGAAAGTACATGAAAGGAATTATCCGACTCATGATTTGGAGTTGGCAGCTGTTGTGTTTGTTTTGAAGTTGTGGAGGCATTATTTATATGGTTCTCGGTTTGAGGTTTTCAGTGATCACAAAAGTCTGAGGTATCTCTTTGATCAGAAAGAGTTGAATATGAGGCAGAGGAGATGGTTAGAATTTCTAAAGGATTATGATTTCGGTTTGAATTACCATCCTGGTAAGGCAAACGTTGTTGCAGATGCCTTGAGTAGGAAGTCCTTGCATATGTCGATGTTAATGGTCTGTGAGTTAGATTTGGTTGAGCAGTTCAGAGATTTAAGTTTGGTATGTGAAACTACTCCGAATAGTGTGAAATTGGGTATGTTGAAACTGACTAGTGGTATTCTGGAAGAAATTCAGAATGGACAGAAGTCCGATGTTGGGTTAGTTGATAAATTTACATTGATCAACCAAGGTCAAGGAGGCGAGTTCCGGATTGATGAGAATGGTGTTATGAGATTTGGTAATAGGGTGTGTGTTCCGGATGTTGCAGAGATTAGGAAGAGTATTTTGGAAGAAGGACATCGTAGTGGATTGAGTATTCATCCTGGTGCTACTAAAATGTACCATGATTTGAAGAAGTTGTTTTGGTGGCCGAGAATGAAAAAGGAAATTGCTGAGTTTGTGTATGCTTGTTTGGTTTGTCCGAAGTCGAAGATTGAGCATCAGAAACCGTCAGGATTGATGGAACCGTTATTTGTTCCGAAATGGAAATGGGATGGAATCTCTATGGATTTTGTGTCTGGTTTTCCAAGGACATCGAAGAATTGTGATTCTATCTGGGTTATTGTTGATCGGTTGATGAAATCTGCTCACTTTATTCTGATAAGAATGGATTATCCGATGGAAAGGTTGGTAGAATTGTATGTTGAGAAGATTGTGAGTTTGCACGGTATTCCTTCTAGTATTGTGTCGGATCGAGATCCGAGGTTTACATCTAAATTCTGGACGGGATTGCAAGAAGCTTTGGGTACTAAGTTGCGTTTGAGTTCCGCTTATCATCCACAGACAGATGGTCAGACGGAGAGAACGATTCAGTCGTTGGGAGATTTGTTAAGAGCTTGTGTGTTGGAGAAAGGTGGAGCTTGGGATAGTTATCTACCATTGATTGAGTTTACCTACAACAATAGTTTTCATTCGAGCATTGGTATGGCTCCGTTTGAGGCATTGTATGGTAGGAGGTGTCAGACACCGTTGTGTTGGTATGAATCTGGGGAGAGTGCTGCGATTGGACCGGAAATTGTCCAACAGACTTCGGAAAAGATTAAGATGATTCAGGAGAAGATGAGGACTTCTCAGAGTCGTCAGAAAAGTTATCACGATAAGAGGAGGAAAGATCTTGAGTTTAGCGAAGGAGAACATGTTTTTATGCGATTTACTCCGATGACTGGTATTGGTCGAGCTTTGAAGTCAAAGAAGTTGACTCCATATTTTATTGGTCCATTTCAGATTACCAAGAGAGTTGGGAAAGTTGCTTATCAGATTGCTTTGCCGCCGTCACTTGCAAATTTGCATGATGTTTTTCATGTATCTCAGCTAAGGAAGTACATTGCTGATCCGTCTCATGAGATTCGGGTAGACGATATACAGGTACGAGAGAATTTGACTGTGGAAGCGGTACCTGCGAGAATTGGGGATCGGAAATTGAAACAGTTGCGAGGCAAGGAGATCGCGTTAGTAAGAGTGGCTTGGGGAGGACCAGCAGATGGAAATGTCACTTGGGAGCTGGAGAGTCAGATGAAGGACTCGTATCCCGAACTGTTCGTCTAAGGTATGTTTTCGAGGACGAAAACTCTTTTAGTTGGGGAGAGTTGTGACACCCCAAATAATCCGATTATTAAATAATTAGAATTTTTAATTATTAATTTAATTGGAAATTTAATTATTGGTATTTTTGGATTATTGGAATTAATTTAATTAATTAAAGGAAAGAAGTATTGGTGGTGTGAAGAGTGATTAGAGGGTGTGAGGGGTAAAATACTCTACTCTTATTAATTACTAATTTAATTATTTTATTGGAATAATAAAAGGAGTATTAAAAGAAAAAAGAAGAGAAAGAGAGTTATTTTGGAATATTCATCATACGTGCATTTGAGAAGAGGAAAAAGAAGGAGAAAACCGGAAGCGTCAGAATTCGAAGAACCCACAAGGTAAGGAGTGATTTCGATTAGTTAATTCGTATTATCGGTTTAGATATTCAATAGTATGGATCATAGTATGTTAGGGAATCTCAGTTTGGAATTCTAGGGTTCCGTAGAATTGTCCCTATTGCGTCGAATTGTAGGTTGAAAACCATTAGGGTGTCAGATGATAAAAAGGAATGATGAAATAATGTTGTTTGATGTTATAATGATGCAAAATGGATGTGTTTTGGTGTTTGTTGTACCCCAAAATTTTCCCTCCCATTTCCTCAACATTTTCTCATCACAAGACCCTTGAAGATCAAGACCCAGTTAGGGTTTCCTCTGCTCAAGACTTCTCCTTGCACTGTTGACCCAAATTAGGGTTTGTGTTTGCACAAAGATATTTTGACCTAAAATGCCTAGGATGACTTTCATGCTTCATGTTGGACTCCCAAGTTTATCCATACCAAGTTTCAAGTCTTGATTCCAAATTTTGCCCAGTCAATTGGACAGTTGACCTAGAAATCAACTGTATTGGGGAAAAAGTCAACTGTGGACAATTGACAGTCAAATCTCATGAAAATTGACCCACATCAACATTGTGAACTCACATGGACCATTTTATCAAGTTTAGATCACAATTCCACAAGAAATTTGATCAGATCATCAAAAGGGCAAAATGGTCATTTTTAGGGTTTTGACTGCACAAAGGCAATTTTTGACTGTTTGACCTAGCCAATGGCAAACCAAGCTCACATATGGACTCAAGGACCCCCATGGAATTGTCTTGACATGCTCAACAAGTTCAAAAGATCCCAAATACACAAGATTGATAGTTGAATTTCCCAGTCAATTGATCAATTTTGACTGTATACTGAAAAGTCAAACTTTGACTTTTTGGTCAAAATCAAGTGTCAAGATTCATTTTTCATCAAAACATGCCAAATCATGAAACTTGTCCATCAAGAAATCAAGAAATGCAAATTAGGGTTTGAAATGAAGATTTTTCATAACTTAGAATTTTTCTAAGTTATGAAAAACCCTAATTTTTTCCTAACTTTGCCCCACTTTCTCACCAAGATTCATTTGGATTCAAGCAAAAGTCAAAACATGAAAGTTGTAGCCTATTGCATAATCTACAACTTTTATTCACAAAGTTTTCCTAAAAGAGGCTTGTATCTCAAGTTACAATTTTTGGAACAAGGGTACCAAACCATTCTTAACTTAGAGAAAATTTGACCTATTTTAGGCAAGGTTTTTACCTAACTTCAAGACCATTTTTCACACACTTCCACTTGGAATTTCAATTTTCATTTCAAAGATGGATTGTAGTACACATTCCAAGCTTTCCAAAATGTCCAAGAACTCATCAAACAACCTCATGGTTAGGGAGAATCGAATTTGACAATATGGGAAAAACTCACTTTTGAATTGGCCAAGTTACATGTTCATACATTTGTGCCACTTTGAATTCAGAATGCTTCCCTTGATTACAGGTCTTTTATCTCAATTACAATCATAAATTTAATGCCATTCCTTTGTGCCAAGACCATGTTCTATGTGTTCAAGCATTGCCTAAAGGTTTAATCCCAAATTGGAAAAAGCATTATATCCATTTTTGCAAAAGTTACACTTTATGTCTAAAGCAAATCCAAGCAAGTACATTTGAAATCTCTTTGGCACAAGTTTATGAGTTAATCACACTGATCAAGACTGAGTTATGCAGCACATTAGAGGGGCCTCTACCTGTCTAGAACTCAACTTGGCCATTGCTTGCTTAAAGTGTAAGAAACATTGCATAACATAAACCAACTC
This sequence comes from Vicia faba, assembly GCA_948472305.1. Taxonomy (NCBI): domain Eukaryota; kingdom Viridiplantae; phylum Streptophyta; class Magnoliopsida; order Fabales; family Fabaceae; genus Vicia; species Vicia faba. Next base: position 654,494,032 of record OX451738.1, read on the forward strand.
TCATATCAGTTAACCAGGGCTTAGAAAAAGTTATCAAACACATTCAAGACATTCATTCTGAGCTAGAACACGAGCAAACCAAGTCCCAAACACTCTCATTCCCAGAATCACCTTCAAATTGCTCAAAACAGGGCATCCCTGCAGTTTGAGTGCCATAGCTCAAACCTTCCATGCTTTCTTGCTAAAAACACATCAAACACATTCCCTAACATCCCTTGAAGCTAATCAAAACCTCAAACACGACCTGTAACACTCCCAGGCAACATCACCATTTTCATTTTCTTGCTTTGCAGTTGAAGTTCTATAGCACGATTCAAAAGGTTTCAAGACAAAGTAAAGCTTGGAATAGCATCCCTGGACATCAAGGAAGCTGTACCAATCATCACCTTGCATTGAAGACACCTCAATCACCAGATACAACTTCAACTGAACAGGTAAGTTCATGAACACGAATCTCTCTATCCAGGCATTGTTAGCTTTAGGTTTGTGAAGAAAACATGTCACATTCATAACCCTGAACATGCCCATGTAATTAGATTTCATTTATATTACGTATGCTTAGAGAATTTTAAGTCTGAACATGGCATAAAAACTAGGTCAGGAATTGGGAGAGAAGAAATTCTCTCTCATTTCTGAGAGTTAGATTGATTTCTTTATATGTCTGGAATCGTGGCTTCAAGCTCTACAGGTTTCATGTTGGAAGATTTGGCAAAAGATCAAGGAATTGGAAGTTAGAAAACGCGTGTTTTCTTGAACAAAAGTGTTCTGAGGTTGAAGATGACAACCTTCTGGGCTGGGCCTGTTTGACTTTTCTTTTTGCACCCTTTTATTACTTTTACACCCTATTACTTTTACACCCCCTGAGCCTATTTTGCTTATTTTAGTGATTTTTTGACTTTTTCTTTTTTGGTTTGGCTTATTTATTTTTTCTTATGATATTAAAAATATAAAAAATATTTTTCTCACCATTTTCCTATTTATTAGGTATTTATTTGTTTAGATTAGTTTTTTGAACATAAATAAATAAATAGATATACTTTTATTTAAAAATGTTAAAATAGTGCAAATACATTTTTATCTTCATTTTATTTCATTTTATCTTCTGAAAATATTTTATATAAAAAATACTTTTTTTTATAAATATTAAATATTATTATTTTGTATATATAATACATATTTAGAAAATAATACAAATATATATATATATATATATATATATATATATATATATATATATATATATATATATATATATATATATATATATATATATATATATATATATATATATATATATATATATATATATATATATATATATATATATATATATATATATATATATATATATATATATATATATATATATATATATATATATATATATATATATATATATATATATATATATATATATATATATATATATATATATATATATATATATATATATATATATATATATATATATATATATATATTTATTAGAATATTTAGGTTAAATTACAAAATATACACACTTTATTTATTTTTTATTAATATTTAATATAAAAATACCTTTTTGACAAATACACTTCATTTTTATTTTATTTTTGTATATAATAAATAAATATTGTATATATTAATAATTAATACTTTTATTTAATAAAATTAGGATTTTGCCCTAAACATAAAAAACTCCAAAAAATAATACTTTTATTTTTGTTTATTTTGACATGTAAAAATACTTTTTTCCATACATACAAAAACCATTTTTGCATCTTGCATATTTATTCTTATTTTATTTAATTTGTGCAATTAAATATCTTGTAAATAATTCAATATTGATGTAATAGTTTAGGTTTAAATTCCTTGTCAAAAATCCCCATTTGAACATTTGTACCCCCCTTCCCATATATTGTGTTGTAATAGCTTAGTAAATTTATTTTTCGCACTTTATTGCTTTCTAATTATACCATGTTAGAATTAGGGTTTGTATGCGAAAACAACAAAAATAGTTTGACCTAATTTCAAGATAAACAAGCATGAAAATGGACAACACAAATCACACTTGCACCCCCTAGGGTATTCCACTTGTTGCCTTCAATAAATGGGCCATATTGCATGTTAGGTCTCTTTGGGCAAAAAGAAACACAATTCAAATGATCATAGTCCCTCGATGACGCTTTCAAAAAGTTGCCTAAACAAATGATCAAGTCCCTTAAAGAAAAATTGCCCAAAGATACTTGGCACCATTGCAATTATGGTCTAAACGATGACCCGCGCCCGTCCCTTTCACATCCTAATATGAGATTGTCCACCAAATACAATGGTGGAACAAACTTGTTAAAAGGGTTAAAACATAGCAATAATCTTTGAGAAATTTAGGAGTAGATAACCTCTTAGTTACTTGAATCAAACTTGCAAAAACAAAATGCTTGCCTATTTTCTAAAACCACACCTGACAACACTTTCAAAACAAACTTTCAAAAACAAATGAAAACCTTTTTAAAAGACATACACCTTTGTATACATCCCAACATGGATCATTACAAAGGTTGCCACCACATTGGTTTCTTTTCAAAAACATTTTCAAACCCACACACACAAGAGCACCATTTCAAATAATTGAAAACAAAAGACAAGTTGATCTAAGCAAGTAACTAAGAGCCCATGGATAACCATGGATAGAAAGGGTGCTAATACCTTCCCTTTCTATAATCTACTCCCCGAACCCAAGAAAACATCTCAAAAGGTTTTTGTTGTGCTTTTTAAACCATTCCTTAGGATAAAATAAAAAGTCGGTGGCGACTCTTGCTCAACCGAAACATTTGCGAAAACAAACGCAAAACCATAGTCAGTTCTCCCACCGTATCACAGAACTGGCGACTCTGCTGGGGAAAAAATTAAAAGTGGAGTAACCTTAGGGCTTAGATCACCTTTGTTTTCAATTGTTTGCCTTGTTTGCTTTTATATTTGTGAGTTTTGCATCGGAGTTTCATAGATCCTAACCCGGATCTGGGGAGTACCCTTTCTTTTTAGGTAGCATAATCTGTGAGGGACCTGTCCGGCGTAGACCGACATGGGTGAAGCAGTGGCTACATTGGTGTGGCACCTTGGTCTGTACCTATATCCCTTGTGTTGCAACGAGGAGAATATGGGTCTTCTAAGGAGTCATTAAACACCAACCGACCTTAGAACCTTAAATTGACCAAACTTGGCCATTAGGACAGTAGCAGTATGCTACACTCATTGAGGCTAAACTCTCGCGATGGTTCTAGCCGCAAGAAAAGATTGCGATGCTGGAGTTATGACCGATTGAGGGTAGTCAATGATTTGAGACCCTCTAGAACCCGGTTACTTTTGATAGGACAGGTTTTAACCAACGAAACTAAAAGAGGGTAATACCTAAACTTCATGCTGGCCTGAAACCTAAGGGTTGTCTTGTGTGACTTGTGTGCCTTATCATGCTTGCCTGTGTGAATACCTGTGGTGTGCTTCATCATAGCATCATACCATCATACCATTGCATGCATCCTGTATAAAGGACTAACCCATTTCAAAGACAAAAATGTTTCATCTTTGCTCTGTTTTGTAGGACATCATGATGCTCGTGCGTAGGAATACTGTCCGGCTCAACTTTGTTCAACCACCAACTTTGCTCAAGGATTTGGTTGGTAGGATTCCAAACACTACTTCCTTCATCAACAGGCATGGTTCTCTCCTTGGCTTGATCACTGCAAAGTGGGACCAACAACTGATAAGTGTTATGACCCAGTTTTATGACCCCCTGTATCATTGTTTCACCTTTCAAGACTTCCAGCTGGTTCCTACCCTGGAAGAATTCTCTTATTTGCTTGGGATCCATGTCTTGGAGCAAACTCCATTCACTGGTTTGGAAAAGACTCCTAGGCCTGAAGAGGTTGCTGCTGTTCTCCCCTTGACCAAAGAAGAGGTATTGGCTAACTGGGAAACTAGAAGTGGAGTTAAGGGCTTTTTGGTCAAATTTCTGGTTGGCAAGGCTAATGATTTCTGGAATGACTTGGACTTCAAGGCGTACGAAGACATTCTGGCTCTTTTAATCTATGGTCTGATTTTGTTTCCTAACCCTGATACCTTTATCAGTATCCATGCCATAAGGATTTTCATGTCTCGGAATCCTGTACCCACTCTTTTGGGTGATATCCTGCAACAACTCTATGCTCGTACTGCTCGAAAACGGGGAACTCCGTGGTGTTGTGCTCCTTTGCTAGTGAGGTGGTTTATTTCGCACCTTCCTAAGTTCGTGCTGAAGAATGAAGAAGGAAAGGGTTGGGCTCATAGGCTAATGTCTCTCACTGATAGTGACATCACTTGGACTCTCCGAGGTTTGGATGAGGTAGCTGTTATTGATCGTTGCGGAGAATACCCTAATGTTCCGTTGATTGGTATCCAAGGGGGAATCTCTTATAATCCATGCTTAGCTCTCCGCCAGTTTGGAAGAGCCAGAAGAGTAGGGCCTCATGAAATGTTGGTTCCTCACTTCCATTTTGAATTTCAGGTAGACAGTGACAAACTACGCCATGGATTCATTAAGGCTTGGGACAGAATTCACAAAGCTGACCCACATGAGTTGGGGCCAAAGACTTCTCTACCAATGGAACCCTATTGCAGATGGGTCCGCATCCGTGCTCAGAAGTTAGGTATGCCATACGAAGCTGTCAGACCTATCATTCTTGAATCTCCTGATGAAGATGGGGTTCCTCCAACTGTCCTCCCTCCTCAGATACCCACTGATTTTGACACAATGAAAAGATCTTGGGCGCAGCTAAAAGAAGAACGGGATTTTTATCGGGAAAAGTTCAACGAACAGGAATGGAAGATCCAGAGGCTGACTAAGCAATTGGAGGAAGAGCGGGTCCTGAATGACTACATCCACACTGAGAAGAGGAGGCCATGGGAGCACTGATGGGCTTTGGATATTTCCTTTTACAGTTTTTTTATTTCCTTTTCAGTATTTTTCATTCCTGTAATGCCTAAGGGCAAGTTGTTGAACAATTTAAAATTTGAATATAATGAAGTGTGTTTCCCTTTTGTCTACAAAGTTGAATCTTGTTTGTCTTTGAAAACATAAAACATACGCATCTCATTGCACCATATGCATAACAGGTACCCTTTTTCACAGGTTGCTTAATCTCCTTCGCTGTTTATTTTGAACAGTCATCATGGATCCAGATTCATCCAGTGAGAAAGCAATCAAGGCCCTTCAGGCCCAAAGTGCCCAGTTTCAAGAAATGGTCCTGAGCCTGGCCCAAGGTCAGCAAGAGTTGAAGGCTCTACTCCTGAAGAAGAAGAAGAAGAAAAAGAGGATTGCGTTGTTCAACACCGGACGCAGGTTTGGGAACACACTCCACAATGAGGCTGATCCAACTACTTCCTCTGCTGAGAAAGACAGTCCCCAGGGGGGAGGAGCTCTTAGTCCGGCAGTCTCTGACAACGAGACGGACTATAATGACGAACAATACCCACCTACTGCTGACAGATACAAACAATTAGAGGACCGCTTGAGCGCCATGGAGATTCAGAATGTGCCGGGGCTGGATTTCGGAGATTTGGGGTTATCTTCGGGGTAGTAATCCCACACAAGTTTAAGGCGCCTGCTTTTGCCAAATACGACGGGGCTTCCTGTCCAAAGCTGCATCTAAGGTCGTACATAAGGAAGATCCAACCTTACACGGCAGATAAGAACCTTTGGATTCACTTCTTCCAAGATAGCCTTTCAGGGTCACAGCTTGAGTGGTTCTACCAACTAGATGGAACTAGCATCCGACACTGGGAAGATTTGGCAACCGCATTTTATAGATAATATCAATACAATTCTGATCTCGCTCCTACGCGTACCCAACTTCAGGGTATGTCTCTAGGAACGGGCGAAGGGTTCAAAGAATATGCGCAAAAATGGAGAGATTTGGCTGGCAGGGTGCAACCTCCATTGACTGATCGTGAGCTGGTTGATATGTTTCTAGGGACTTTGTCTGGTCCATTTTTCAATCATTTGGTTGGTAACTCCTCCGCTGGGTTTACGGATTTGATCCTGACAGGTGAAAGAATTGAAGCTGGCATCAGATCAGGAAAGATACAAAAAGCTGCCTCCACAAGTACTGAGAAGAGGCCTTTCAAGAAAGAAGCAAGTGTCGTCTATGGTCCTAGAAGACAAGTCAAGCCAAAAAGTCGCCAAGCCGTCAATGCCTTGGTCATTTCAAAGCCTGTTGCTGCTCCTCAGCAGTACAATCAACAAAGAGGTGAAAGGCCCAAGAGGCAGTATACTCGGCTGAGTATGACCTTGTCACAAATCTTACCGCAACTATTATCAACCAACTTGGTGACCATCAAAGAAGCGCCGAAGGTCGTGAATACTGCATCTCCTAAGTATAACCCAAATGCCCGTTGTGCTTATCATTCCGATAGCCCCGGGCATACTACTGATGATTGCTGGGCCTTGAGAAATAAGGTGCAAGACCTTATCGATGCGAAGGAAATTCAGTTTGAGGCGCCTGAGAGGCCAAATGTTGTAACTGCTCCTATGCCCCAGCATAGAGTAAATGCCATTGAGGAAGATTTGTATGCTGTTTCGGTGAATGATGTTGCTACCCCTATGTTGACTGTTAAGAGGAACTTACTACTAGCCAGTTTATTTCCGGGTTGTAGCGAGGGTTGCCTCCTGTGTGCTGTTATCCCTACCGGTTGTCCACTGCTGAAATCAGGCATCCAAAGCCTGATGGATAGCAAAGAAATGTTGTTCAAGAAAACTGCTGTTCCATTTGTTTCCGCTGAAGAAGTATCTGTTGTCACAATTTACAATCCTACCAAAGCTCCCCCGAGGAAGCCAGTCCAAATTATGTCTGTTGCACCCATTACTATTACTGTTCCGGGGCCTCTCCCCTATGAGTCTGATAAAGCTGTCCCATGGCATTATGGGGCCGACGTGTATGTGCTTGGGGTGAAGCAGGAGTTCAACACCAAAACCAGTATCAGTAACATCACTGGTCCTGCCAAGATTACTCGCAGTGGCAGGCTCTTCTCGCCTGACATTGCACCACCAGTTATCCGAAAACCTCTCATCATCACACCCGCAAGTGTGCATGTTCCAAATTAAGTTCTTGTGTCTACTACTGCCGCCGAGTCCTCTGATGCTCGGGGCAAAGAAGTTGCTACCGATTTGCCTGCCAGGACGGAGGCACCAAAAAAGACTGATGTCGAAGCCTCCCAACAAGAAATGGAGGAAATCCTTAAAATCATTAAAAAGAGTGACTTCAATGTTGTTGAACAGTTGGGGCATACCCCCTCCAAAATCTCTATGCTATCATTGCTGCTATGCTCAGAGGCCCATGCAAAAGCCCTGATTTCATTTCTTAAAACGGCCCATGTGTCGCAAGAGACCTCTGCAGATCAATTCACTGACTGTGTGGCTAATTTGACAGCTGACAATGGTTTGGGGTTCTCAGATGCTGACCTTACCGCCAAAGGGAAAAATCACAATGATGCCCTGCACGTCTCTATAGAGTGCAGGGGCACTACTCTCGCGCACGTGTTGGTGGATACCGGTTCTTCCCTGAATGTTTTGCCCAAAAAGGCATTGGATCGCTTGGATTGTGAGGGCCTGGAGTTGAAACCTAGTAACATCATTGTTAGAGCCTTCGACGGTTCTAAGAGGATGGTGCATGGTGAAGTAGACATTCCTATTCGTATGGGTTCCCAAGTTTTCGACTCAACGTTCTATGTAATGGATATTCGTCCATCTTATTCCTGCTTGTTGGGTCGACCCTGGATTCACAAGGCTGGGGCCGTAACATCCACTCTACACCAAAAGCTCAAATACCCTGTCAAAGGGAAGATTGTTACTGTGCAGGGTGAGGAGGAATACATGGTTAGTCACTTGAATTCATTCCGATATATCGAGATGGACGGGGAGTTTATTGAAACCCCCTTTCAGCATTTTGAGGAAGTACCTCCGACGTTGGCATCGGCTGAAACAGTGGTTGAAGAAGACTTTCCGTTGAAGATGGCGTCCTTGAAGGATGCCCGGGCTGTAATCAAGAAAGGCAATTGTGCAAACTGGGGTCAGCTTCCTGACTTCACTCAAAAGAATGACAAGTTTGGGCTGGGCTTTACTGCAGAGGCTCAGAGGGCTGTGCGCAAGGAAAAGATCAGAAAGGCTCCGGTGTTTATCTCTAACCCAAGGGTGAATGCTATCGAGGGGGACGTAGAGGAAGAAGAGTTTGACACTTGGATCTATCCAACCACCAGCAACGGACCAAGCAACTGGACGGCAAAGGATTTTACACCTATCACATTTGTCACGCAGTAATGAACTCTTTTGATTGTCAATTTGTAACAAACAATATGTTAAAACTTTGTTGGCTCGGTGTCCTACCCGGGGCATCGTAGCTCCATTTGTGAGGGCATTTTGTATGACATTTCCATATATCATCAATCAAAACATTGGACGTTTGTTGCATTTCAAATCTTGCGCTCTTTTTTCTTTCTGTGTTATATATTGCAAAACAGCTATATTTACACACACTCACTCATACAGGTTTCAATCCACTCTGGATCTCACTGGTAACAGCTCTGCTACCACCAGTTATGACTTCGAGAATCCGATCAACTTGGCCGAAGACGAAGGTGAAGATGATTGCGAAGTGCCTGGTGAACTCGCAAGACTGCTACTCCAGGAAGAGAGGTCCATTCAGCCGCATGAAGAGCCGGTGGAAACAGTTAACCTGGGTACTGAGACAGATAGAAAAGAGGTCAAGATTGGTGCCAATCTAGAGCTCAGCGTGAAGCAACGATTGATCCAGATGCTACATGATTACATGGAGATCTTTGCCTGGTCATACGAAGACATGCCTGGTTTGGATGTCGACATTGTAGTTCATCACCTGCCTACCAAGGAAGACTGCCCTCCGGTAAAGCAAAAGGTCTGCCGTATGCGCCCAGAGATGTCCGAAAAGATCAAAGCTGAGGTTATGAAGCAATTCGATGCCGAGTTTCTAGCAGTAACTTCTTACCCTCAATGGGTTGCCAACATGGTGCCAGTGCCGAAGAAGGACGGTAAAGTCAGAATGTGTGTCGACTACAGGGATTTGAACAGGGCCAGCCCCAAGGATGATTTCCCTCTGCCTCACATCGACGTTCTTGTTGACAATACTGCTCAACACAAGGTGTTCTCCTTCATGGACGGTTTTTTAGGGTATAATCAGATCAAGATGGCTCCGGAAGATATGGAAAATACTACCTTTGTGACTCAGTGGGGCACCTTCTGCTACAAGGTCATGCCATTCGGATTGAAAAATGCCGGGGCAACCTACCAACGCGCCATGGTTGCTTTATTTCATGATATGATCCATCATGAGATTGAGGTATATATTGATGACATGATTCCAAGGTCCCAAACTGAGGAGGAACACCTTGACCATCTGCGGAAGCTGTTTGACCGACTGAAGTTATACAAGCTGAGGTTGAATCCCAACAGATGCATCTTTGGGGTGAGGTCCGGAAAATTGCTAGGTTTCATTGTAAGCGATAAAGGTATTCAGGTGGACCCTGCCAAGGTAAAAGCCATACAAGAGATGCCAACTCCAAAGACAGAGAAAGAAGTCCGAGGCTTTCTGGGACGACTGAATTACATAGCCCGTTTCATCTCACATCTAACTGCTACCTGTGAGCCAATCTTCAAATTACTGAAGAAAGATCAAGTGGTACGTTGGAACGATGAATGTCAGGCTGCTTTCGAAAAGATAAAAGAGTATCCCCAAGAGCCACCCATTCTTATGCCACCAGTGGAAGGGAGACCTCTGATACTATACTTGATAGTGCTTGATAATTCAATGGGGTGTGTGCTGGGGCAGCATGACGAGTCTGGCCGAAAAGAGCACGCTATTTATTACTTGAGCAAAAAGTTTACCGACTGTGAGTCTCGTTACTCACTGCTCGAGAAAACTTGCTGCGCTCTGGTATGGGCTGCTCGCCGGCTGAGACAGTATATGCTGACTCACACCACTTTGTTGATTTCAAAGATGGATCCCATCAAGTACATATTCGAAAAGCCTGCTCTGTCTGGAAGAATAGCGAGATGGCAAATGATCTTGACAGAATATGATATCCAGTATACAACTCAGAAAGCAATCAAAGGAAGTGTACTGGCAGATCATTTGGCACACCAACCAGTGGACGATTACCAATCATTGAACTTTGAATTTCCGGACGAAGACATCATGGTGGTAACTGATTGTGAAGTGCCTGGACCGGATGAAGGACCTGAGGAAGGATCCCGATGGTCTATGCATTTTGACGGAGCCTCCAACGCTTTGGGTAACGGCGTCGGCGCTGTAATCATATCCCCCAAAGGAACTCATACTCCACTCACCGCCCGATTGTGTTTCAACTGCACCAACAACATGGCAGAATATGAGGCATGTATCATGGGTCTACAAGCTGCAATCGACTTAAGGATCAAGTTTCTGAGTGTCTTCGGAGATTCCGCTCTCGTGATCAATCAGATCAAAGGCGAGTGGGATACGAAGCACCCAAATCTTATTCCTTACAAGGAGTATGTGCTGACTTTGCTTCCCCACTTTGAAGAGATAACTTTTGAACACTTCCCAAGAGAGGAGAATCATCTAGCGGATGCACTAGCTACGATGTCTTCAATGTTCAAAGTCAAATGGGATAATGAGGCTCCCCGAATCATTATCTGGAAGTTGGACGAACCCGCATACTGCTGTGATCTTGAGGCCAAAGAGGTAACCGAGAAACCCTGGTATCATGAGGTGAAGAGATACTTGGAAGCCCAGGAATACCCTGAAGGTGCATCTGTCAATGACAAGAAGTTCATGAGAAGGTTTGCTGCAAAATTCTTCCTCAGCAACGACATTCTCTACAAACGGAATCATGATTCAACTCTACTGCGTTGTGTGGATAAAGCTGAAGCAGAAAAGATCATGATAGAACTGCATGAAGGTACATTTGGAACACATTCCAGTGGACACACCATGGCAAAGAAAATCCTTCGGGCAGGGTATTTCTGGTCCACAATGGAGGCCGACTATTACCAACATTCGCGAACTTGTCACAAATGCCAGATTTATGCTGATAAGGTGCACATCCCTCCGGTTCCTCTGAACGTCCTGACGGCACCTTGGCCTTTTGCAATGTGGGGCATTGATATGATCGGTGACATCCGACTGACGACATCCAACGGGCATCGCTTCATCTTGGTAGCAATCGATTACTTCACGAAGTGGGTTGAGGCAGCTTCCTACGCCACGGTAACCAAGAGCGTCGTGGCACGTTTCATCCGACATAACCTGATCTGTCGGTACGGTGTCCCGGAAAGAATCATTACGGACAATGGTACCAATCTCAATAACAAGATGATCACTGAACTCTGCGAGCAATTCAAGATACAACACCATAACTCTTCTCCTTACCGGCCGAAGATGAATGGGGCTGTAGAGGCAGTTAATAAGAATATCAAAAAGATTGTGCAGAAGATGACAATGACCTATAAAGATTGGCACGAGATGTTACCGTTTGCTCTTCATGGGTACCGTACCTCAGCAAGGACGTCAACCGGGGCAACTCCTTTTTCCTTGGTCTATGGCATGGAGGCAGTCTTGCTGATTGAAGTCCAGATACCCTCTCTCCGAATAATGAAGGATGCAGACTTGAGCGAAGATGACTGGATCCAGACCCGACTTGATCAATTAAACCTGATTGACAAAAAGAGACTCACCGCTATCTGTCATGGTCAGACATATCAAAAACGGATGATCAGGGCATTTAACAAGAAAGTCAGACCACAAGAATATCAAGTTGGGGATCTGGTAATCAAACGCATCATCCTTCCTCAAAGTGATCCCCGGGGCAAATGGACCCCTACGTACGAAGGGCCATTTGTGGTTAAACATGTGTTCTCAGGAGGAGCCATGATTCTGACCACCATGGACGGTGACGACCTTCCTCACCCCGCCAATGCAGACATAGTGAAAAGATACTACGCATGAATAAAAGACCCGCTAGGTTGACATACCTAGGCAAAAATAAGGGCTTCCCGGCGAACCAAAAGGGTTCGGGCAAAAATAAGGGATGAAATGAAAAAAATATGTACACCCGGCAAGTCGAAAACCTGAAAAGGCGGCTTGGGCAAAAATGGGTATCCCGGTGGACTGAAAACCCGAAAGGGCGGTCCAGGCAAAAGTTAGGGATGAAGCGTAACACTATGTCTCATTGGATCACCTTGCATCCAGAATTCGGCATCAACTATCTGGCTCAAACTTTGGCATTGACCAATCAGCTTCATCTTCAACTAAGCAGCAAAGTGATGAGACGCTTGAAGACATAAAGGCGATAGCAGAGTTGGAACCCAGTGGGAATATTGTGCACATAGCTGTTTTGTTTCCTTTTCAAAATTGTAAATTCTATGTTATTCGGCGGCATTCTCTTACTAGGATGTCAGCCTCTTGTACAAAAACGCCTATTCACAGGCAAATTTAAAAATCAATACAAATTCACTTTTCCGTACAAATTGCCATTGTTTTTCCTTTTTCTGTTTTGTCTTGCGAAGAACGTCCAATGTTCATTTTTGATATATGCATCTGACATTAAATTGTTGATTCACAAATATTTGCATATGAAACAAAAGACTAATTACAGGTGACATCAGAAACAGGGGCAATGTAGAGTTGTTTAATGCAGTCTGGTTGCTTTGTCCGCCAAGGTACCAAGGTAGATTCTAACTGAAGGATGTGATCAAGTTCTCTCAACTCCCGACAGAGTAAGACAAAATAGCAACTTTCCCCAGTGGAGTATAGGCATTCATTAGCAAGCGTCCCCGACAGTCTTGACCTAAGATGGTTCCCCGGCGGAATATCAGTACCCCAGTGCAATTCCAAAAGTTTCCCCAGGAAAGTGGAATTCTTATCCCCAACAGGTCTTAAAGCTTATCCTCGGTAGATTCTGGAAGCTTGTTCCCTGCAGAGTACGGACGTCTCTCCCGAGCTTTATTCAAAGTTATTCCTCACAAGGGCTTATAACTGGGTTATCCTCAGCTAATTGCCACGGAAGATCGCCCTCGACAAAATTCTTCCTATCCCCAGCGGAGTTCATCAAAGTTCCCCAACATAACTTATCAACATAATCCCCAATGGAGTTTATCTTTGGTATCCCCAGCGGAGTTTATCATCATTATCCCCAGCTGAGTCCATCATTGAAATCCTCAGTAAAGCTCTCGTCAAACTTCAGCAAAGTATCTCTTCCACAGAGCAATTCCCCGCAGAGTGATCTCTCCAACAAGTTTATTCCTCAATGGAGTCATCTTCTCCTACCAGTGTATTCTTGCAACCGTCATCCTCAGCGGAAGCGAAGAGCTCTACTCTTCAATATCAGCCCAGGATTCAACTTCCCAGCCGGTCGTCAAGGATTTATTTTCCTAGACGAAAATACATTCATAAACATTTCACATTTCATACATCTTGCTTACATGATAAAGTGCATACAACACTATCTCATGTTGAACATCATAACATCATGCATTTCATACATCATGACATTGCATACAACTGATGTTTTTGCCTTTTCAGGGAAAAGACAATCCCAAAGACAACTACCTTCAACTGTCACAATTCCAGATTCGATACCTGTATCTAGCCAGGGCACATCTGTGAGTGATCAGTTTCCAGACTCGATTCCTGTATCTAGCCAGGGCACGTCTGAAGATTTCCAGATTCGATTCCTGTATCCAGCCAGGGCATATCTATCAACTATCACAATTCCAGATTCGACTTTTGTATCCAGCCAGGGCATATCTGTTGACCACATTTCCAGACTCGATTCCTGTATCTAGCCAGGGCACATCTGAAGATTTCCATATTCGATTCCTGTATCCAGCCAGGGCATATCTGTTGACGACTATTTCCGGATTCGATTCCTGTATCCAGCCAGGGCACATCTGTGAGCAACCGATTGTAGATTCGACACCTGTATCTAGCCAGGGCATATCTGCATGAGGAGATTAAAGATCAAACACCTGTAACAAGCCAGGAAAACATCTGTCTTTCTCAAATACACAAGTTCTCGCTAAGGAATCTCTTATGCGATCAACGCTTCCAAATGGCATCTATAAGCCCATTCCCGACAAGGTTCTGTCACATATCCAAATGGCATCTATAAGCCCATCTCCCTATCCACCATCTCTCCAAATGGCATCTATAAGCCCATTCCCGATATCACATTGCTGATACTCCAACATGCGAGTGCAAATTTCCGGGCACTCTAGTGTCCAATCTCCTTTTACCCTCGAGTCACGAAAGGCAAACTTGCCAATCTAACTCTTCAGGTTCAAGAAGATTGAACAGGGGCAACTGTTGTACCCCAAAATTTGCCCTCCCATTTCCTCAACATTTTCTCATCACAAGACCCTTGAAGATCAAGACCCAGTTAAGGTTTCCTCTGCTCAAGACTTCTCCTTGCACTGTTGACCCAAATTAGGGTTTGTGTTTGCACAAAGATATTTTGACCTAAAATTCCTAGGATGACTTTCATGCTTCATGTTGGACTCCCAAGTTTATCCATACCAAGTTTCAAGTCTTGATTCCAAATTTTGCCCAGTCAATTGGACAGTTGACCTAGAAATTAACTGTATTGGGGAAAAAGTCAACTGTGGACAATTGACAGTCAAATCTCATGAAAATTGACCCACATCAACATTGTGAACTCACATGGACCATTTGATCAAGTTTAGATCACAATTCCACAAGAAATTTGATCAGATCATCAAAAGGGCAAAATGGTCATTTTTAGGGTTTTGACTGCACAAAGGCAATTTTTGACTGTTTGACCTAGCCAATGGCAAACCAAGCTCACATATGGACTCAAGGACCCCATGGAATTGTCTTGACATGCTCAACAAGTTCAAAAGATCCCAAATACACAAGATTGACAGTTGAATTTCCTAGTCAATTGATCAATTTTGACTGTATACTGAAAAGTCAAACTTTGACTTTTTTGGTCAAAATCAAGTGTCAAGATTCATTTTTCATCAAAACATGCCAAATCATGAAACTTGTACATCAAGAAATCAAGAAATGCAAATTAGGGTTTGAAATGAAGATTTTTCATAACTTAGAATTTTTCTAAGTTATGAAAAACCCTAATTTTTTCCTAACTTTGCCCCACTTTCTCACCAAGATTAATTTGGATTCAAGCAAAGGTCAAAACATGAAAGTTGTAGCCTATTGCATAATCTACAACTTTGATTCACAAAGTTTTCCCAAAAGAGGCTTGTATCTCAAGTTACAATTTTTGGAACAAGGGTACCAAACCATTCTTAACATAGAGAAAATTTGACCTATTTTAGGCAAGGTTTTTACCTAACTTCAAGACCATTTTTCACACACTTCCACTTGGAATTTCAATTTGCATTTCAAAGATGGATTGTAGTACACATTCTAAGATTTCCAAAATGTCCAATAACTTATCAAACAACCTCATGGTTAGGGAGAATCGAATTTGACAATATGGGAAAAACTCACTTTTGAATTGGCCAAGTTACATGTTCATACATTTGTGCCACTTTGAATTCAGCATGCTTCCCTTGATTACAGGTCTTTTATCTCAATTACACTCATAAATTTAATGCCAATCCTTTGTGCCAAGACCATGTTCTATGTGTTCAAGCATTGCCTAAAGGTTTAATCCCAAATTGGAAAAAGTATTATATCCATTTTTGCAAAAGTTACACTTTATGTCTAAAGCAAATCCAAGCAAGTACATTTGAAATCTCTTTGGCACAAGTTTATGAGTTAATCACACTGATCAAGACTGAGTTATGCAGCACATTAGAGGGGCCTCTACCTGTCTAGAACTCAACTTGGCCATTGCTTGCTTAAAGTGTAAGAAACATTGCATAACATAAACCAACTCTCACATCAGTTAACCAGGGCTTAGAAAAAGTTATCAAACACATTCAAGACATTTATTCTGATCTAGAACACGAGCAAACCAAGTCCCAAACACTCTCATTCCCAGAATCACCTTCAAACTGCTCAAAATAGGGCATCCCTGCAGTTTGAGTGCCATAGCTCAAACCTTCCATGCTTTCTTGCTAAAAACACATCAAACACATTCCCTAACATCCCTTGAAGCTAATCAAAACCTCAAACACGACCTGTAACACTCCCAGGCAACATCACCATTTTCATTTTCTTGCTTTGCAGTTGAAGTTCTATAGCACGATTCAAAAGGTTTCAAGACAAAGTAAAGCTTGGAATAGCATCCCTGGACATCAAGGAAGCTATACCAATCATCACCTTGCATTGAAGACACCTCAATCACCAGATACAACTTCAACTGAACAGGTAAGTTCATGAACACGAATCTCTCTATCCAGGCATTGTTAGCTTTAGGTTTGTGAAGAAAACGTGTCACATTCATATCCCTGAACATGCCCATGTAATTAGATTTCATTTATATTACGTATGCTTAGAGAATTTTAAGTCTGAACATGGCATAAAAACTAGGTCAGGAATTGGGAGAGAAGAAATTCTCTCTCATTTCTGAGAGTTAGATTGATTTCTTTATATGTCTGGAATCGTGGCTTCAAGCTCTACAGGTTTCATGTTGGAAGATTTGGAAAAAGATCAAGGAATTGGAAGTTAGAAAACGCGTGTTTTCTTTAAACAAAAGTGTTCTGAGGTTGAAGATGACAACCTTCTGGGCTGGGCCTGTTTGACTTTTCTTTTTGCACCCTTTTATTACTTTTACACCCCCTGAGCCCATTTTGCTTATTTTAGTGATTTTTTGACCTTTTCTTTTTTGGTTTGGCTTATTTATTTTTTCTTATGATATTAAAAATATAAAAAATATTTTTCTCACCATTTTCCTATTTATTAGGTATTTATTTGTTTAGATTAGTTTTTTGAACATAAATAAATAAATAGATATACTTTTATTTAAAAATGTTAAAATAGTGCAAATACATTTTTATCTTCATTTTATTTCATTATCTTCTGAAAATATTTTATATAAAAAATACTTTTTTTATAAATATTAAATATTATTATTTTGTATATATAATACATATTTAGAAAATAATACAAATATATATATATATATATATATATATATATATATATATATATATATATATATATATATATATATATATATATATATATATATATATATATATATATATATATATATATATATATATATATATATATATATATATATATATATATATATATATATATATATATATATATATATATTAGAATATTTAGGTTAAATTACAAAATATACACACTTTATTTTTTTTATTAATATTTAATATAAAAATACCTTTTTGACAAATACACTTCATTTTTATTTTATTTTTGTATATAATAAATAAATATTGTATATATTAATAATTAATACTTTTATTTAATAAAATTAGGGTTTTGCCCTAAACATAAAAAACTCCAAAAAATAATACTTTTATTTTTGTTTATTTTGACATGTAAAAATACTTTTTTCCATACATACAAAAACCATTTTTGCATCTTGCATATTTATTCTTATTTTATTTAATTTGTGCAATTAAATATCTTGTAAATAATTCAATATTGATGTAATAGTTTAGGTTTAAATTCCTTGTCAAAAATTCCCATTTGAACATTTGTACCCCCTTCCCATATATTGTGTTGTAATAGCTTAGTAAATTTATTTTTCACACTTTATTGCTTTCTAATTATACCATGTTAGAATTAGGGTTTGTATGCGAAAACAACAAAAATAGTTTGACCTAATTTCAAGATAAACAAGCATGAAAATGGACAACACAAATCACACTTGCACCCCCTAGGGTATTCCACTTGTTGCCTTCAATAAATGGGCCATATTGCATGTTAGGTCTCTTTGGGCAAAAACAAACACAATTCAAATGATCATAGTCCCTCGATGATGCTTTCAAAAAGTTGCCTAAACAAATGATCAAGTCCCTTAAAGAAAAATTGCCCAAAGATACTTGGCACCATTGCAATTATGGTCTAAACGATGACCCGCGCCCGTCCCTTTCACATCCTAATATGAGATTGTCCACCAAATACAATGGTGGAACAAACTTGTTAAAAGGGTTAAAACATAGCAATAATCTTTGAGAAATTTAGGAGTAGATAACCTCTTAGTTACTTGAATCAAACTTGCAAAAACAAAACGCTTACCTATTTTCTAAAACCACACCTCACAACACTTTCAAAACAAATTTTCAAAAACAAATGAAAACCTTTTTAAAAGACATACACCTTTGTATACATCCCAACATGGATCATTACAAAGGTTGCCACCACATTGGTTTCTTTTCAAAAACATTTTCAAACCCACACACACAAGAGCACCATTTCAAATAATTGAAAACAAAAGGCAAGTTGATCTAAGCAAGTAACTAAGAGCCCATGGATAACCATGGATAGAAAGGGTGCTAATACCTTCCCTTTCTATAATCTACTCCCTGAACCCAAGAAAACATCTCAAAAGGTTTTTGCTGTGCTTTTTAAACCTTTCCTTAGGATAAAATAAAAAGTCGCTGGCGACTCTTGCTCAACCGAAACATTTGCGAAAACAAACGCAAAACCATAGTCAGTTCTCCCACCGTATCACAGTGTTTCTCATGTTGCAATTCGTATGGGTATGTTTGGAATTGGTTTAGAAAGAATAAATGCTGTCAAAAGTGCAGAATTTGACTCTGCAGGTCGTAGGAACCGGTTCCCAGTGGGGAGGAACCGGGTTCCACTGTGTGAATTTATAAAAACTGGCAAAAATGCACGTAGGAACCGGTTCCTGTATAGGTAGGAACCGGGTTCCCATACATTTTTCCAGAAGCGTGATTTTTGAACTTCGCAGGAACCGGTTCCTGCATATGTAGGAACCGGGTTCTGCTGTAACTTTTTAAAAATATTAAACTTTGAAAATTCATAACTTTCAAACCGTAAGCCCGTTTTGGACGTTATTTCTTAAATTTAATGCTCTATTTTATAAAATGAAAGGATTTCCTAAAACCTGAAATTATTTTGAAAATGATTCAAATCCCGGAATAAGTGATTATTGGCTAACGCACATGGGTGTGTATGTAGCAGTGAACCTGTGATGGATGGATGTATTAGTATTGTGTGAATGAAAGGCATGTTTATGTTGCTAATGATGGTGTGCATGATCGTTGAGATATCATGTTTTTGGTTTTGGTTCAGTTATGATAAATTGATGTATTTCATAGACTTATTTGATGTTGCATGCTAGTGATGTGCGTGCATATGCATTGTTTTGGTGAAGTTAATTCCCATTGTGTGGAATTTGACTTGTATTGCGTTAACCGATACCCGGGCAATGATGGGTGGTTAGGCTGGATTCGTGTCCGGGTGTTTATGAACGAATCGATGGTTGCTGTATCCGGTTGATGATGGATCAGTGTTGGGTGACTTGGTCACGTGTTGGTACCACATGCATTGTGTCTGCATTTGCGTTTGCATGGAATTGTAACATGTTAGGATGTCTTTCAGTGTTACAATTCTTTGGTTGATTATTGATTTGTACATAATGACTTGTATGATTGGAACTGCGTGTTGAATCTGAATTTATGCTAAAATGGTTGAAATAATATGCTTGTGATATAATGTTGATTGAGAAGCTTATAATGCATGTTAATTATGAGAAATCTCACCCTTACTTTAACAATTTCAGATTAAAGTTAGCAGCTCAGGAGTTGGTGAGGATGGCTCTAGAGCTATGTTACTTTAAGTCCGTGTGTCAGTGTCGTGCTCTGATAGGTTGTAACACTGGGGAACGTTTAGTTGAGGAATTAGTTATTATTCAATTGTTTCTTTGAATTTCATTGGGAATAATTATGTTTTGGTTTATTTCGTTTTGGTTATGGTATTTTTCCGCTGTGTAAGACATGGTCTTAAGTTGATTGAATTATTTGAATAATGACCCTCAGTGTAGCATGACTACTGTTTTATTGGAAGTTTTATTTATTTCATAATTGTGACATCCCTTGTTCCGTGTTAACTCTGATGGAATATATCTTTAATCATTGATATAATTAATATTATTCGGGGTATTTTAGAAGGGGTGTTACATCGACCCTGAGGTCGCCTGTCATCAACTCGCCATTGATCCATCCGCTAGGGCAGTAGTACAACATAGACGTAGACAGTCTTTGGAGAAAGCGGAGGCTACTGAAAAAGCTGTAAATGACCTCCTAGAGGCAGATTTTATTTCTGAAGCGCAATATTCAACATGGCTGTCAAATGTTGTACTTGTTAAGAAAATAATGGAAAATGGCAAATATGCGTTGACTACACCTATCTTAACCGGGCATGCCCCAAAGATGCATTCCCTTTACCTAATATTGATATGATGGTCGACAACTCGACCGACTATAAAATTCTATCGTTTATGGATGCCTATTCGGGCTACAACCAAATCCCGATGGCAATAGGCGATAAACACTGCACTGCTTTCATGACTAGCTCGGGTAACTATTACTATAATGTAATGCCATTCGGTCTGAAAAACGCATGAGCAACGTATCAGAAGATGATGAACAAAGTCTTCCGCAACCAAATCGGGGATATGCTCGAGGTATACATGGATGACATGATCGTCAAGTCCTGAGTAGACATCAACCATGCTTCTCATCTCAGGGAAGTCTTCGCCCAAGCAAGGCAATGCAAAATGAGGTTTAACCCCGAGAAGTGCACGTTTGGGGTCAAGGCGGGAAAGTTCCTCAAATTTTACTTAACATAACGAGGAATCGAAGCCAACCCCGACAAGTGTTGAGCTTTCTCTGACCTCCCCACACCTACGTCGAAAAAATCCATACAAGTCTTGAATGGCATGCTCACCTTACGATCCCGTTTCGTTGCAAAATCCGCTCAACACGCCCTTCCTTTCTTCAAGCTCCTTCGCAAGGAAGCGACTTTCAAATGGACCTAGGAATGCGAGCATGCCCTGCTCCATCTTAAACAAAGCCTCTCACAGCCGCCCGTGTTATCATGACCAGTCGACGGGGAAACCTTGTTTCTATACCTAGCCGTCTCGGTCGAAGCCGTCAGCGCAACCCTCATTCGTGAGACACATGATGGACAAAAACCTGTCTATTTCACGAGCAAGGCGCTTCAAGGTCCCGATGTTAGGTACCAACAGATAGAAAAGGTGGCTGTGATCGGTGGATCTGGAACTGACTATTTAACGCTGGTTCGCGAAATGTCGCGGAAGCAAGAGTCGCCACTGTCTTTTATTTTCTCCAACATGGACAGGACAAAAGCACAGCAAAATTCCTTGTGAGATAGTTTCTTGGTTCGGGAGGTAGATTTATAGAAAGGGAAGGTGTTAGCACCCTTTCTATCTGTGGTTATCCACGAGCTCTTAGATACTTGCTCATTTGTGTTTTCAAAATGTTTGCTTTTCAATTGTGAGTGAGTTTGAAAAAAGTTTCGTTTAAAGATTTCAGATCAACTCTTGTATCAGTCCTCAAAAATTGTTTTGAAAGCTTTTTGAAAAGTGTCGGTGTGAAAAGAGTTTTGTTTGTTTTTGAATAGAGAAAGTATCTATGAGTCATCTACCTACCCTAAGGAATTAGGCTGTGTAAATGTCCTTAAGGTAGTGCCATCCCACCATTGAGGGGTAGGTAGCACCACCGTCGGAGGTGTTCGGGTCAATTCGTTTGTAGGGACAGTGTGGTCACCAGAGCAACAGTAAGACACCTTAGAAGCTACCCTTATGCCATGTTCATGGACATAAGGACTTACTAAAACGTCTTATACTCGACGACCACATTTCGAGGGGCAAGGCAACAGTGAGACGTACCCTAAGAGTGGTGTGTGAATTTGTGTATCGTTTTCAGTTATGTTTCATCTTGTCATGCATTTGGTGAGCTACGCTTTGATTTTATTTGGGTCATTCATTCTTTCATGCAAAGTTTAGCAGTTTTAAGGGTGCGGAAATTAAAATGCGGAAAATAAAGTCCTACGCTATTACAAGGCGCGGGTCTATACATCGCCAAATTAACAAAGACCCATTTTTGAATAAAATGCAGAAAGTAAATAAATTTCCTAATTACTATTACAAGGCTTGAGCAATTACATTATATTAAAAACGAAAAATAAGAACAAACGCGCGAAAAGAAATTAGAATCGAATATGCGAGGGTGTTGGACCCTTTAAAGAAATTAAATGAAATTAAAAAGGCTAATTAATTATTTAATAAGAAAAGAAATTGTTTTTTATGTTTTTTTGGTATTTATGGAATAAAGAAAATTAATTGAAATTAGAAGTTAAATAAAACCTTAGTTCTAAGTTGTTTTTAATTATTTAAGAAAAATATTCGAGTTTTAACCTAATTTACACAAATTAATTAATTACGTGTTTATTTACAAAATAATTAATAATTAATAATAATAATAATAAGAGGAAATTATTTTATTAAGAAAAAGATAAAAATGCTAAAAACCTAATTTCTACATATTTTAGTTATTTAGGAAAACATTAAAATTTTAACCTAATTTTACTAAGTTGGTTATTAAAAGATTTATTTACAAAAATATTAATGACTTAAATATTAAATGAAACATATTTTTATTTTTATGATTTCTGATTTTTTTGTGTTAGGAAAATTATTTTTTCTGAATTAAATAAGACAATAAAACAAATAAAAGAATAAAAAGGATAATTAAAATAAAAAGTAAAAATATGCAAACCATGGGGGTGGCTGACCCAATTTGGAGGTCTTTGTAGAGTTTGGCCCAAGAATGCAAGGCCCCTTTGGACTTTCTGGAATTGCGTATGGCATGGTTGACTAGCGTGCATGATGGAGTCCAGGTTCTGGCCATGGGATTGATCTCCTGGGCGCGTGGCAAGCAAGCAGGTGAGGGCGTTTGGTGGACCACTGGAGAGAAGTAACACCTGAACATATTACAACCAAAATTATTGAGAAATATGGGGGACCTGGGAATCGAACCCAGGTCCCAGTACCTGCATGACAACGCACCAACCAGTTGAACTAGCGTGTTTCCTTGTTAGTATAATAGAATAGAAATAACATATATGAAAAACAAGCATTATACTGAAGCACTCAAAAAACACGCTAACATTCAAATCTCCCAATCACGTTCAGACACATAAGCTTCGTCTTCCTCTTTTTCCTGTAACTAACACCAAATAGCCGGGGTTTTAAACCCCCACTAACTGCAATGCAAAAAAATAGCGATTAGCATATGAGTAAACATAAAAAGGGCGCGAGGTGGTTGTTCAATTCGTCCTGATGCCCTGATTTCAATGGTACTGGTTTGAATGTCCAATTGTTCCATATGGGGAAAGCCCCAATTCAAAGCTTCTGAAACCCTAACACATGTTAATGGTGGATCACGGTATAGGGCTTAATAACTCAATTGAGTTATGTCATTAGCTTCAGAAAGTTCACATTAGTATAAATCAACATTAAAAACGTATGAAAAATGCATGTAAATTCAAACACGAATATGAAAATTTTTATGAACAGGGCGATGGCGTTCTACCACTTCTTTGAGTATGGAGGTCCGGTGTTGATTGGAATCGTTTCCTGGATGTCTTGGCAAGCTTTTGGAATACGTTTCAAGCCTTGAAATGAGCTCTAGCTAGGTTTTCAGTTTTCAAATTTTTGTGAAAAAGTGCAATGTTGTTCTTGAAGTCTCTGCGCAGCTCTTGTTGTCTGATGCATTAGGTTTCAGTCTTGCATATATGTATGGATAGAATTAGGTCAAAAAGCCAGTCCAAAATCCATCCATTTATGATTTTGAATATTTGATTTTTCATATCTTTTTTCAAATCTCTTTGCCATGAAAACTTGCTAATTGTGGAAGATTTTGTCTCTTGAGAAGGCACACGAAATCTTGAGCTCATAATGGAAGAATATGCTGCACAAAAAGATTCAAAACCTTTGTTTAGTATTTTTCTCATAATTAATTTTAATTAAATGAATTAATAGGATTAAAAATTCAATTAATTAATTAAAAATAAGAAAATAACTCCCTTTTAGCTTAATGGGTCGTGCATAGCCTTTGGGTAATGATTCATGGAAGAAATTGAGGCCCATTAGCATTTTTGAGGCATTTGAAGCAAAGTTGACTTTCCAAAGTTCCCAAAAATTTCCCAACTTCCAAAAGGCATATCTTGCTCAATTTTGGAAAGGTCTTGAAGTCCTATAACCAATGTATTTGGTCCCATGTCATTTTGATTTACCAATCTCAAGTTATGATCTTTGACTTAAAGTGCCCTTTTGTTGACTTTTGAAAATGACCTATAATGTTGAAATTGATAACTTTTTATGAGAGCATTTCTTGGACTTGAAGTGTGAAGATGAGTTGTAGGAAATGTCACTGTCTTCAAAATGAGCTTTGGATGGAATTTTTCTGATAAACCATGTGGAAGTTATGCCCTGGTCAATTTGTAGTTGACTTTTTCAGCTGTCCAAAAATAGAAACTTTTGCATCTTGAGACTTTTTGAGCCATGCTTTGAGAATCATGATCAAGAATTGATCAAATGATGTTTGTGGCTTCAAAATAAGATGTTGACCAAAAATTTTGACTTTTGACTGTCAAATGACCATTTTGCCCTTGCAGTTGACTGTGAAGCATTTAGGGTTTCTGACTGGGAAATTTGGTGCTGTGAATCTTGAAACTTGACATATGGATGCTTGACAATGTTTATAGGCATGTGGGACTTGATTGGACCCTTGAAAACTTCAACTTCTTTGCCAGAATCAAAACCCTAATTTTTGACTGTTAGGAGGCAATTGGACTGTGCAACCCTTGGGAGATTTTGAAGCATGATCCTAGCAAACCTTGAAGAATATGGGAGGGAAAATTTTGGGGTACAACAGTTGCCCCTGTTCAATCTTCTTAGACCTGAGGATGTAGATTGGCTGACGTGCCTTTCGCAATCCAAAGGTGGAAGATGATTGAACACTAGAGTGCCCAGAAATTTGCACTCACATAGTAGAGTGTTAGCAGTATGATGGTGGGAATGGGCTTATAGATGCCATTTGGAGATTAATGGATAGGAAGATGGGCTTACAGATGCCATGTTGAGAGGTGATGGATAGGTGGATGGGCTTATAGATGCCATCTGGGTGTCGATCGCGTAAGAGTTTCCTTAGCGAGAACTTGCGTACCTGAAAAAGAAAGATAATTACCTGGCCTGTTACAGGAGTTGATCTTCAAACTTTTTATATAGATGTGCCCTGGCTGGTTACAGGAATCGAATCTTTAAACTCTTCAGACGTGCCCTGGCGAGATACAGGAATCGAGTCTAGAGAATATAGTCGTCAACCGATACACCCTGGCGAGATACAGGAATCAGATCTTCGAACTCTTCAGACGTGCCCTAGCAGGATATAGGAATCGAGTATGGTAATGCTAGTCGTCCACAGATACACCCTGGCAAGATACAGGAATCAGATCCTCAAACTCTTCAGATGCACCCTGGCAAGATACAGGAATCGGGTCTGGTAATGTTAGTCGTCAACAGATACACCCTGGCAAGATACAGGAATCGGATCCTCAAACTCTTCAGACGCACCCTGGCAAGATACAGGAATCAGGTCTGGTAATGTTAGTCTTCAACAGATCCACCCTGGCAAGATACAGGAATCAGATCCTCAAACTCTTCAGACGCACCCTGGCAAGATACAGGAATCAGGTCTGGTAATGTTAGTCTTCAACAGATCCACCCTGGCAAGATACAGGAATCGGATCCTCAAACTCTTCAGACGCACCCTGGCGAGATACAGGAATCGGGTCTGGTAATGCTAGTCGTCAACAGATACACCCTGGCAAGATACAGGAATCGGATCCTCAAACTCTTCAGACGCACCCTGGTAAGATACAAGAATCGGGTCTGGTAATGCTAGTCTTCAACAGATACACCCTGGCAAGATACAGGAATCAGATCCTCAAACTCTTCAGACGCACCCTGGCAAGATACAGGAATCGGGTCTGGTAATGTTAGTCGTCAACAGATACACCCTGGCAAGATACAGGAATCAGATCCTCAAACTCTTCAGACGCACCCTGGCAAGATACAGGAATCGAGTCTGGTAATGTTAGTCTTCAACAGATCCACCCTGGCAAGATACAGGAATCGGATCCTCAAACTCTTCAGATGCACCCTGGCGAGATACAGGAATCGGGTCTGGTAATGTTAGTCGTCAACAGATACACCCTGGCAAGATACAGGAATCGGATCCTCAAACTCTTCAGACGCACCCTGGCAAGATACAGGAATCGGGTCTGGTAATGCTAGTCGTCAACAGATACACCCTGGCAAGATACAGGAATCGGATCCTCAAACTCTTCAGACGCACTCTGGCAAGATACAGGAATCGGGTCTGGTAATGCTAGTCGTCAACAGATACACCCTGACAAGATACAGGAATCGGATCCTCAAACTCTTCAGACGCACCCTGGCAAGATACAAGAATCGGGTCTGGTAATGCTAGTCGTCAACAGATACACCCTGGCAAGATACAGGAATCGGATCCTCAAACTCTTCAGACGCACCCTGGCAAGATACAGGAATCGGGTCTGGTAATGCTAGTCGTCAACAGATACACCCTGGCAAGATACAGGAATCGGATCCTCAAACTCTTCAGACGCACCCTGGCAAGATACAGAAATCGGGTCTGGTAATGCTAGTCGTCAACAGATACACCCTGGCAAGATACAGGAATCGGATCCTCAAACTCTTCAGACGCACCCTGGCAAGATACAAGAATCGGGTCTGGTAATGCTAGTCGTCAACATATACACCCTGGCAAGATACAGGAATCAGATCCTCAAACTCTTCAGACGCACCCTGGCAAGATACATGAATCGGGTCTGGTAATGCTAGTCGTCAACAGATACACCCTGGCAAGATACAGGAATCGGATCCTCAAACTCTTCAGACGCACCCTGGCAAGATACAGGAATCGGGTCTGGTAATGCTAGTCGTCAACAGATACACCCTGGAAAGATACAGGAATCGGATCCTCAAAATCTTCAGACGCGCCCTGGCAAGATACATGAATCGGGTCTGGTAATGCTAGTCGTCAACAGATACACCCTGGCAAGATACAGGAATCAGATCCTCAAACCCTTCAGACGCACCCTGGCAAGATACAGGAATTGGGTCTGGTAATGCTAGTCGTCAACAGATACACCCTGGCAAGATACAGGAATCGGATCCTCAAATTCTTCAGACGCACCCTGGCAAGATACAGGAATCGGGTCTGGTAATGCTAGTCGTCAACAGATACACCCTGGTAAGATACAAGAATCGGATCCTCAAACTCTTCAGACGCACCATGGCAAGATACAAGAATCGGGTCTGGAATCAGTCGTCAACAGATACACCCTGGCAAGATACAGGAATCGGATCTTTAGTTGCGACCTTTGATAGTAATTATCTTTGTATTAACCTTTGTCCTGAAAAGACAAAATGTTAGTTGTATGCGATGCCATGGTGTATGACATGCGAGATGTGATAAGTGAGATTGTATGTTCATGATGCGTATATGCATGCTATAATGTATGAAGATGCGATGTTTATGAATGTATGTTTTTGTCTAGGAAAATAGATCCTTGACGGGTGCCGGGAAGTTAAATCCTGGGCTGATGTTGACGAGAAGAGTTTCGTTGTTTCCGCTGGGGATGATAGTTGCAAGAATACCGGTAGGAGAAGATAACTCCGTTGGGGAATAGACTTGGCGAATAGATTACTCTGCGGGGGAAAATTATTCTAGCGATCTTGCTGGGGAACAATACTCTGTGGGAAGAGAGGTACTCTGTTGAGATGTTGATGGTAACTTCGCTGGGGATACCGTTGATGTATTGGAAGTTTTAATGGACTCCGCTGGGGATAAGAAGACTTCGCCGAGGATGATCTTTCCGTGGCTTTTGGCTGAGGATAACCCAGTTATATCCTGGTAGGGAAATAGCCTTTGAATAAAGCTGGGAGACGCGTTCGTGCTCTCCAGGGGGGAAGCTTCCAGAATCTACTGGGGATAAGCTTCCTGCTGGGGAGATGATTCCACTTTCCTGGGGAAACTTTTTGGACTGGACTTTCCTGGGGAAATTTTTTTCAGATATACTGGGGAAGTGGCTCCACTGAATGTCTGATATACCGCCGGGGAACAATCTTAGACCAAGACTGCCGGGGATGCTTGTTAAGAATGTCTGTATACTTTGCTGAGGAATGTTGAGATCTGTTGGGAATACCCAACTTCCTTAGGGCTGCCTGTGGACTAATTCTGCTTGGGGAGAGTATATTGACTTGCTGGCTCACTCTCTGGGGAATTAAGATATATTGGTTATGTTCTTCAGCTGAACCTACCTTGGTACCTTGGTGGACAGAGCAACTAGATCGCTTTAGACAACTCATTATTGCCCCAGTTTCTGTTGGAGAAGAAAGTACCTGTGAAGGTGTTTGATGACTGCCGATTGACAAATCTTCTTCTGGTAGGCAAGTGACGAGATGCCGGGACATAGTCATACGCTTTTTATCCCTAACTTTTGCTTGGACCGCCCTTTCGGGTTTTCAGTCCACCGGGATACCCATTTTTGCCCAAGCCGCCTTTTCAGGTTTTCGACTTGCCGGGTGTACAGATTTTTTCATTTCATCCCTTATTTTTGCCCGAACCCTTTTGGTTCGCCGGGAAGCCCTTATTTTTGCCTAGGTGTGTCAACCTAGCGGGTCTTTGATTATGTGTAGTATTTTTTTGACTATGTCCACGCTCTCAGAATGTAGGGAGTTGCCCCTGTCAGTAGAATTGTGTTGCCATACCACTAGAAGATGTTTGATCGTGCAAGATTCGAAGTTGGAATTCATGTCCAATGCCCCAAGTGTCTCAGATGGAGAGTTGCCCCAGGCTGTTTGGCCTTTGAGAGATTCTCCGAATCTTGATTAGACTGCCCCAGATAATAGACCATGGTCATGTCTGCCCCTTGATTGGAAGTGCTTCTTCCATTTGAGCTTTTGTTGAGAAGATTTTGTTCACTGGATATTCGTCGTGCGAATTTCTTTGCTGTTCAAACGAAAAGTCATATGCAAACAAGGTTATGTTAAAAATGCAACGCTTATGTCTGTCTTGAAATTTTTGAAAATGAATTTTTAGTAAAACAAGCAAGTTTTGTAAATTGTGATGTCAACTCATTATTTTACCGCAAGCCTTAAGGAGTCAGGATACCTTTCGTAACAGTATGCTTTCGAACTAACCCATGCTTCAGCTAGGACTTTTAAGGGTTATAACGTGGCCTGGTTCATGGTTTAAGAAACAAAGGATAAAGGCTCAAATTATTTGTACCCACCCGCTCTTCGTGATGTTCTTCAATCCTAAGCTCAGTTGATCGTGCGTTAAACCTTGTTTGAGTCTTTGGCCTGATGTTCCAATGATGGTTCAAATATTGATGATTTATTCTGAATAGGCAGTCATTTTTTGTTTTTGTTGAGGGTTTGTATGACCTCTTTCTTTTTGATTTCGCTATCCCTAAATTTTGCCTGAACTGTTTCTTTTGTGATTACAGTCAGCGGGATGTCCCAGTTTTGTAAGTCTCCTTCATAGGTTTTGACTTATTGGGTTTTTATTTTTTTGAGATATAATGACTGCCTATCCTTATGATTATTCGGAATCATCACTATCTTCCTTTTTTTTGTAAGGACCTCTTTGGTGCCATTTGTTATGCACTTGGATCAACTGAGAGAACTACCCTGCCCCAGGTTATGATAAAGGGTTTTAATTTTCGAAAAGAAAAACTCCTACTTCTTTGGCTCAGAGGGGTTGATGAGGGATTATCTTCCTTATAACTCCAGTGTTTAGGGATTGAAACAATGCCTGTACCTCATCAGCGGGGTCTGTTCAAAAGCATACTGTAAGGATCGTGGTATCGTTTTTGTCATCCTCCCTCAAGAGGCTTAGAGTTTTTTTTTTAATTAAGAGTTGATCATCACAGAAGAATGAAAGCAATTTGCAATATAGTGAATACGAAATAATTACTTCAAAACAGACATGTGCAATGCATTAATGAAATAACAACGTTTGATATGAATAAATGTTTGAACAATCAAAAGAAAATTACAACTTGAAATTTCTAATAAACAAAAGTTTTTTTTTCCAATCTCACGACTCGTCACTTCGAATGGTGAATCCTGTAGGGGTGGTAGAAGCACTCAGCCTGGCCATCTTGGGTGGATTCCATAGCTCCTTCATCAATCAGGTCCTGGATCTTGTTCTTCAGGGTCCAACAATCATCTGTAGCATGCCCCGGGCTGTCAGAATGATAAGCGCAGCGGGCGTTGGGGTTATACCTTGAAGGTGTCCTGTTGGGATTCTTAGGAGGGTCCCTTAGAGTTACCAAATTCAACCTCAACAGTTGTTGTAGAGCTTGAGGCAGCGACACGTTGAGCTTGGTGAATTGCCTTTTGGGCTTGTCTGGCTGAAGCTGGTGAGGTTGATGCTGAATTGGTGACACTGAAGCCATTTAAGGAGCTCTCCCCTTATCTTCTTGTCTCAAAGGTGGTAAAATGATGACTGGCTCTTTACCCTTAGATGTTTTCCCCAGTTGGTTACCCCGAAGCAGTTGGTTGACGAGAACCCCGAGCTCTTCTTGTCTTTGAGCTAAGCCTTGAATGATAGTCACTTGCCCCAGCATCTGGGCTCTCATTGCATCCACCTCAGCTTGCAGATGTTTCAACCGTTCATCCTCAACACTGTTCCTGACCAAAGTCCCCATGAGAAGTGTTCTCAGCTCTTCCTGTCCCTTGGATAGATTCAGGAGAATTTCCCCGAACCGAGTCTCTTAAGCATGAAGGCCCTGATTGTATTGTTGGGAAGCCATTGCTGAAATAAACAGCGCAGATGGTAAGTGACCTGTAAAAGGGTACCTGTTATGCAATGATATGTATGATATGCATGCAATGTTTTCAAGGACCTCGCGGGGTAAACAAGAAACCGTTAGAGTTTGAATTTTGTAGCTTGATTGAAGGAACTACATGTTGTTGAGAGTCCTTCTTCAAGAGTCAAGGCTCACCATATCGAGTGGGTCATAGCCCCTGACAACCTTGTCTAGAGGAAAATAAATCCCCTTTTCCCCTTGCTGGACAGTTGGTTCATCATGACCTGCATCATAGACCCTTGAGATCCTTGAGATGGATTAGTCCTTATGTAGGATGTATGCAATGGTATGATGTTATGCTATGCATGGAGTGATATATGTAGACCCTGTTATGAGTCCAGATTAAGGACTATAAACAAAACCTGCAAGAAACTCAAGTGTCAGATAACAAGCATGCAAATAGTCAAGTTGGAAGGCACACAAGTCACACAAGAGAAGCCCTTAGAGTTTAGGCCAGCATGGGGTCTAGGTATTACCCTCTTTTAGTTTGTTGGTTAAGACCTGTCCTATCAGAAGTAACCGGTTCTAGAGGATCCCAATATCACTGGCTACCCTCAATCGGTCATAACTCCAGCATCGCAATCTTTTCTTGCGGCCAGAACCATCACGAGAGTTTAGCCTCAATGGGCGTAGCATACTGCTACTGTTCTATTGGCCAAGTTGGGTCATTTAAGGTTCTAAGGTCGGTTGGTGCTTAATGACTCCTCAGAAGACCCATATTCTCCTCGTTGCGACACAAGGGATATCGGTACAGACCAAGGTGCGGGGATCCTCCTCGGGAACGAGGAAGGCGTGGTGATCAAGCATTCGCTTACCCTCTTCTTTCTAACCTCGAACAACCAGGCGGAATACGAGGCCCTACTCGCAGGTCTAAGACTGGCCGAGGATTTAGGCGCCCGTGAGATATAAATTTCCACTGACTCTCAACTCGTCGCGTCCCAAGTTCAAAGGGAATACCAGGCTAAGAACAAAAACCTCATCGAATATCTGAACTTGGTCAGGGAACATATGAAAAAGTTCGACCGGGAAGAAATTTCGCACGTACAACGCGAGCAAAACACAAGGGTCGGCATACTTTCGAAGCTCGCAAGTACGAAAAAGAAAGGCGGAAACAAATCTGTCATACAAGAATCTCTATCTCGCCCGAGCATAGAAAAATCCATGACTCTACCCAAGGTAAACTCCATCGGAGATAGCTCGTGCTGGATGACCTTGGTATTCAACTTCCTAACGAAGGGGGAACTCCCTCTGGACCAAAGAGAAGCAGCTGCGACCAAACAACGAGCATGCTCCTACGTGGTGCTCGAGCATAAACTATATTGTAGGGGATTTTCCATCCCACTCTTGAAGTGAATCGAAGAATCCGCGTCCCCAAGATATTACGGGAAATACACTAAGGGATTAATTCCCAACACATGGGTGGTAAGTCCCTAGCGAGGAAAGCGTTGCGAGCGAGGTACTACTGACCGACAATGCAGCAAGATGCCAAAGACCACGTCAAGAGATGTGACAAGTGCCAAAGGCATGCTGACATGCACCTCGCCCTACCATACGAGCTGAACATATTATCATCCTCGTGGATATTTTCCTAGTGTGGAATGGACATCCTCGGAGCATTCGTGCAAGGGACGTACCAAAACAAATTCCTCATTGTGGCCGTAGATTATTTTACAAAGTGGATAGAGGCCGAAGCCCTCGCGAAAATCACCTTGCATAACATCCTCCGCTTCTACAAACAAAACGTGCTCGTCCGGTTTGGAATCTCGCAGGCACTTGTCACAGATAACGGTACCCAATTCATTGACCAAGGCTTTCAAAGCTTCGTTGCCAAACTCGGCACCAAACAACATTTTAGCTCAGTCGAGCACCCCCAAACTAACGGGCAAGCTGAGTCTACGAACAAAGTCATCTTGTGAGGACTCAAGCGCAGGTTAGGCAAAGCAAAAAGGGGATGGGTCGAAGAGATATATAGAATTTTATGGGATTATTGAACGACGCCCCATTCGACGACTTGTGAGACCCCATTCTGACTGACCTACGGCACTGAGGCAGTCATCCTAGTAGAAATCATGGAGCCATCTAGGCAAACTGAAATGCCCCTCGACGAGGAGATGAACGACGAGGCCCTGAGAGACGAGCTCGACCTTGTCAAAGAAATCCAGTCAGGAGAAGCCCTGTGTGAGGCCACTCTGAAACAGCAGGTAGCCTTACGCCACGACAACAAAGTCATAAGACGCGAATTTCAGGTCAGTAGTCTAGTCTTGCGAAGAAACCAGAAGGATTCCCGCGAAGGAAAGTTGGCCGCAAACTGGGAGGGACCTTATCGCATCCAAGGAGCTACGGGCACCAGAGCATATTACCTCGAGCAATTAAATGGAGAACCACTTCCTCGACCCTGGAACGCTGCAAAGCTGAAACAATATTACAGCTAAAGTCCCTCACCAGCTGAGGACTTTCGCCGTTGAATATTCACCTTTAGTCAACAAAGAGAAAATCTCGACCACGTAGGCGTGTCGAGGTACGAACGCAGCCTACCAACCAAAGAAAGCATAATGTTGCTCACATTGACGAGCAACATCCTTTCCCGACAGGGACACCTCGATCGAGCTCCGCTGTCGAAGTACCCTAACATGGCAGAACACCCAGCTCGCGATGGGTAGTCCACACCACGAGCGTAGGATCCCGATTGCGATCATACGCCCGTCTCGCGGATAGCCACTCCGCGCCCTCGACACATTTCGAAGTGTGTCGAATCAATATTAGGGTCAAACAGGTATCTCCACGCGAACACGGAATTCATGAAAATATTCATAACGACCCCAACAATGGTCGGGAATATACATCCAAAAGTTATCAATTACTCAAAGAAATAATTAATAGATAATGCAATTATAATATGCCGACTACAAGGGACATCAGTGTTCAAATTTACAATTTAGGCACGACGGCCTCAAAATTAAAAGAATGATAGCGGGTGCGCAGACCCCAAAACAACAACGAACACGCAAGCCCTGAACTGAATACATTCAAACTTGATCCTCCCTTTCGCTGTCATCCGTGGGATAAAGGATCTTCCTGTCAATAACTTGGTTGAATGGACTCGCCACCTCAACCACTAACTCGACCCTAGGATTCAAGATCTTCAATTGCTCGACGGTGATTTTGAAGTCGTATCCAAGAGTATCAACCACGTCTTGCTCGAGAAAGTGGATGCGAGCAATCAAATCCGCCATGGTGGCCATGTTCTTCTCCGTCTCGGTCTCATCCTCGACCGACGCGGTCATCCCTTCTAGCTACAAATTACGAGCGACCAGACGCTCGTTCTCCCTTGTGGCCGTCTTCAGCTGAGGCCTCAACTCGTTTAAATCCTTGAGAAGCTGAACTTGGGCCTCAAATCTTGACTCATGGTTGAGGATATCGCCCTTCAACTTCTCATTCTTGACCTTCAGCTTGTGGATTTTAGCATAGGCTGCGTCGAGAGCGGCTTGAGCACTCGTGGACTCGTCGTTGAGTGAAAGGGACGTCTCGAGCACCCTCATCACAACAACCACGTCATCGGCCAAGTGCTTCCAGTGAAGCTCCTTGTCTTCAGTCAAAATGGCCTCCCTCTCTTCCTCGTGCACGCCGAGGGAGTCCCCCTCGTGGAAGAGGTTGCAGTTTAGATAGCAAGGAGGCAACACGAAAAACCCCCGCGGACGTTTTGTCACCCTTGGACGGTACGCCCGCAACGTTATCTGCATGCTTCCTCTTGGCCACGGGCTCATTGACTGGAGTCTGGGCCAGATCAGAAGAAGCTAGATTTTTCGAGGAGGAGGGGGAACCATTGCCCCGACCGGTAGACTTGGCCTGCTCCTGAAGTTAGACGACTCTACTTCATGGTCCAGAAGTGGATGAGTTTTTGGGTCTCAATTTCAACAAACGCTCGGAAAGAGACACCATTCGACCTGCAATCAAAGAGAATCATTAGTCGAGTTGGAAAAATAAAAAACAGAGCAGACACATCCCCGCTTATAAAAGGAGAAAATAAACAGCTACGCCTTACCCAAAAGCCTCATGGCTTCCCCATTTGAGGAGCACTCGAGCAAGGCCTTAGTATTAATCAACCTATTGACTGAGAGATACTCCCCCTCCTCGTCAAACAACAGATCGCCTTTCACGTCCACGCACTTCGCGGGGGAGAAACCTTTAACATAAGCCGACAACTTCTCATACGAAAGTTGGTCTTGGGCATCCAAATCCTCGGGTTTCACCGCATAGTATTCAGGCCTTTGCTCGTAATGCCTCCACTGCCATTTGAGCAGGAATCGAGCCATAAGTCGAGTAACTGGCCACCCTCCCTCCACCTCCTCCACGCGGGTATAGAGAGAACCTATGGCCGCGTCCGTCAGGGGCTTCACGACGAAGTACCTCTCTTTAAAATTTTGGACGGACTCTAGATAAGGCCGGAAGAGTTTCTTGAATTGCTTGAAGGATACCCACGCCTGTCTCCCTTGGACAGATTGTCTTTGCAGATGAAAGATACGGAAGAAAAGGGGCAGCGTGGAACCTATCCCTAGGTATTGGAAGATGATATCGAACTCCCGCATAAACGCTAGCGCATTTGGATGGAGTTGGGAAGGCTCCAACTTAAGACATTGGAAAACCCCGACCTGGAAATCGTTGAAGGGCAGGCGCATCCCCGCCTCTTTAAAAGCAAATTCGTACATGGGGAACCGTTTGCCCGGATACGTCGAGCATATCCTTTGGTCTTGATGGGGAATTTGAAGCATCCAGTTGGCTGGAGCCCCTTCTGTGCGTTCCTTTGGAAAGTTGAACGCGTCTGTCGCATCCTGCGAAAAGCACGACCGTTTATCCCTGGATTCCAGAGCAACCCAAGCCAAAGGGTCCTCGTCGCTACGGGGTTCGTCTTCGTGATGGGCGGTCGGAATGTCACCCCCTTAGCAATGTGCTATTGTACCTAAAAAGCAGGGGAAGTTAGTGAATTTGACATTATCAAATCCACCCTTCTACCGCAGATCAAGTGAACGGGCGACGAACTCGACCCAAGCCCTCGACATGCTAAAGCGGACCATTACATTCCGAGGACATGTAATCGGGGAATCACTCGCCGAGCAAAAACCTGGATACATACTAACCTAAGGAATCCTCCTGACACTATAACACGAATGTTCATAGGTTCCTGGCACATTCATGAGTGCTCGACACGGAACCCATGAACTCAAATGAACATTCATGAATATTCATAAAACTCATGAATATTTGTTCATAGGTGCCTGATACATTCACGAGTGCTCGACACGGAACCCATGAATTCAGATGAACATTCATGAACATTCATCACAAAACTCATGAATGTTCATCCAATCAAGACAAATTTTTGACATTTAATCCAGAAAAGCTCAAGAAACATGGTGTTGAGAGGTTATAACTTACTTGGATGAAGAACTTGGAGGGAAAAACTGAAAAGTTGAGAGAATCTCCTCACGCCACAAGCAAAGAAAAACTGAGAGGTTGAGAGAACCGCTTCACGCCGCAAGCAAAGAAAAGATTGAGAGGAAACTTGAGAATGTGACAAATGAGTCCCAAGGGCCCCCTTTTATAGGTGACCCACGCCCCAAGGGATCCCACATGAAGGGTCATCACCTCATTGGCCCCTTTTGCTTTTTCCTTGAAGGGGTGACACCCCAAAGCACTAGCCACGTGGCTCAACTATCAACCACGAATTCCCTTCTGAACTAGCGAGCATACGCCCGACTCCTATATGTCACCCACAAACGTAGGGGGCAAACACTTACGCGAGGAAATGCTCGGCACTAGAGTGCACGAAGGGGCATATCTATTTAACCATCTCGAGGACGAGGAAATGCTCGACAAACTAACAACTCCCAGGAGACAGATATGTCAAAGGGAATCTTGTAGAGGCTCCCCGCCACAAATATGTCCTCTCGAGCAAGCGGTTGAACCCTTTGGTCCCGATCCCCGTTTGTCCATGATATTCCCCGACGTATTCGAGCCTGGCCCCCCACGGGTAACGACCCGCTCCCTTCGGGGACTTTGGCCCTCTACATCGACCAAGTCTTCGGTAGAGAGAGTTGAACTCAAGTCATGGACCTCTAACTCGAGGACAATAACTTGGGGGGCTCCTGATCTGGACTGGGCCTACATTTTCCCTACGAGCGAGAAGCCCAAAGACATCCCAAGTTAGGGACCGTGGGGCAACTCCCCATCCAACCGTTGGGGGACGTGGCCCACGACCTCTTAACAGACATCCCAAACTGCCCTCCAGGAATCTCGGGTCCAACCCTATTCTCGTGGAGCAGTTGACCAGGAGGAGTCCACTTGCTGGACTCCATACACACATAAAGTCTGACAGTTCCCGTTATTAGGCCTCTGTGTGGCCCAATAGTGGGGACCTTGGCCCAGCGCCGGGGGCTATAAATACCCTCTCTCACAAGAGGGTTATGTATTCATTTACACATCTCAAACTCATACTTGCTTGTTCATTCCGCTTCTCACTTTATCATCAGAGTGTCTTGCAGGTACTCCTCCCCATCTCATTCAAGTTCAGCCCGAAGTCAGTTGTGACGGTCCAACTCTGATCAGGTAAGATCATATATATATATATATATATATATATATATATATATATATATACATATATATATATATATATATATATATATATATATATATATATATATATATATATATATATATATATATATATATATATATATATATATATATATATATATATATATATATATATATATATATATATATATATATATATATATATATATATATATATAATTTGTATTCATGGGGTCATCCTTTCAAATTAAATTATAGTCGATTTACTGTAAATATGAAAAAGTAATCTAAGAAGAAAGGTGAATGAATTAGATTAATCGATATTTATAATTTTTCTTGATTATGAATGTTAGCAATATTGTTCTTTTTTTTGTTTGAAACTTCTATGAATGTAAAAACTCTAAAAATAAATGCAGAAAAACAAAGAACACAAAGACATATCATGGTTTCCCTTTCCAAACAAGGATATTGTCGTCTCCTTCCATCTCGTGAGAGATTTCACTATATCAGATATGTTACATTCGATCCCTTTGACTCTCTTAACTATCTAACATAATTACAAAGGCACGCCACCTTTTGATTTTACAATACACAAGAGAAAACACACCATGTTCACTTAAATACAATGATCACTTATACTTAGTGAACAAAACATAACTTGACTAATAGATTTGTATGAAGTTGCTACACCTGTATCAAACTCTATACTGTTTTGCTAAAACTAACGATGTTTTTGTTTTTAAAATGACAAATTACTTATTAAACATGACAATCATCGTATATAAATCTGTTATTGAACTTTGTAGATAAAAATGTAAGTTAAAATATCCTGGGTCTTCTGGACTGGGTCGGCACTTATCCCACTGTTAGGGAGGCTCAATCCAACGCTTTTACCAAAGGCCAAAAGCATACAGCCCAAACTGAGGACCGTTGGGCATTTCCCCACGTATCCATTAGGAGAACGCGAATTATGTGTTCATATCATCATCACCCTGTCCTCTGAGAATAAAGAGTTTAGCTTCTGTTTTCTCGGGGCAATTGACCAGGGAGGAGGCCATGTGCTGGGCTCCATACACCCGTAAACCTTGGCAGTCTCGTTGTTGGGCCTCATCGTGGCCCATCATTAAAGATCTTGGCCTAACGCTGGAGGCTATAAATACTCTCTCACTTGAGAGGGTCATGTATTCATTCACTTACTCATACTCTCATACTTGCTTGCACTTACTTTGAACCTCACTTTGGCATCAGAGTGTCTTGCAGGTATCCCCACTTCACATTTAACTGCTGATCGACTTGAAGTTTGTGGATTTTGACAATCTCTTCTAATCAGGTACACTCATTAAGTTTAATATTATTACAAACCATGAGAATCATCTAACATCAATGTATATTGGTTTAGTGGTAAAGACATACAATGTGGTTTAAATGTCTTGGGTTCAATTTTATATGAGAACCAATTTTAGTTTGTTTTTATATTTTAAATTTGAATTGTTTGAAAATAAATTAAAAATGAAAACCAATTTGTGAAATAAAAACCAATTTGTGAGAAATAAAAAATAAAATCCAAGCAGACTATTTACGATTTAAAAGTAGGAAAAAATCGATTTGAAAAAAATATTAACAGAAGAATTAATATAATTCGATTAAATTTTATAAAAGATTAAATCAATTTTTTTTTATTATGGAAGATTAATTTAGAATTTGTAGTTTTTGTGAGTAACTAAAATGAGTGTTCACTATTTTATTTAAATATTATTCTTTCTCAATTTTGGGGTTTAATGCTTGCTAACCATCTATTAGTAGGACAGACCAAAATGACAATAATAAAACTAACCGTTAGAGTTTTTCATTAAAACTAGTAACAAACCTGTGCTATCGCACGGGTCTCGTCTGGATTCACATTACATTTATAGATTATTAAATTATTAAGTATGTTAACATGTTTTCAGTTGAGTATATGTCTCATGTAAACCATGTTGGCATTTAACTCCATATTTGTAGCAAGCGTCGGTCTTATCAACAAATCACGTCTGCATGAACAAATAGGAAAAATTATATACTTCTTGAAATACATGGAAAATGTACATACTATATATTTTAATTCAAAATAGATTTTTAATTTGAATCGTAAAGTATAAGATATAAAGTTTACCAACTATCGAAATGCTTGAAAGACTTCCTTGTACACAACATTAGTAGTAGTAGAACACGGTACATTCTCCTTGTCATGAATTAGGATTTTTAGCCCACTTTTGCTCTTAACTCTTGAAATTGCAACATATAATTGACCATGACTAAACGGAAGGATTGGATTCCATATAAGGTGGCTGCGGATCTGTGCGTAAAGCAGAAGGAATTAGTACATTACTATCGAGAACTTACAATATACATTGTGAATACCTTCTTAACTCAAACAAATGCGGTGAGCCTGGCGGCGTCGCCGCGGATCTGCACGCAAAGCGCAAGGATTGGAGTTCGTGTAAGATGGTTGTGGATCTGTGTGTAAAGCAGAATGAATTAGTACAGTACCATCGAGAACTTACGATATACATTGTGAATACCTTCTTAACTCAAACAAATACGGTGAGCATGGTGGCGTCGCCGCGGATCTGCAGGCAAAGCGGAAAGATTGGAGTCCATATAAGGTGGCTGCGGATCTGTGTGTAAAGTAGAAGGAATTAGTACAGTACCATCGAGAACCTATGATATACATTGCGAATACCTTCTTAACTCAAACAATTGCAATGAGCGTAGCGGCGTCGCCGCAGATCTGCATGCAAAGCGGAGGATTGGAGTACGTGTAAGATGGCGGCGGGTCTGTGCACAACTCATATGGAATAAGAGCAATGGTTTTGTTTTCATATGTCCTTAGGCGTTTTTGTAATTTTGTTTTAAGGAGAGCGGGCTCGTTCAATGGTTTTGATTTTAGATATATAACTATTAAAAAATCCGTGGTATCATATGGGTCTTGTCCGAATTACATATAATATAGAACTAACTTTGAATTGTAATAGATCATTCTTATATATTATTCAAATTTAAAATATTAAAATGATTTAACCAAAGTTCAATCAATTAGAGAAAAAAATTAGTGTATCAAATTAATTTGCTTTCCATCGATAACATTAATGATAACAATATCGTATTTGAACTTTAGATATGAAGCAACCTGCTTTCCATTGATGTTTTCAACTCATTAGTCTGCATGATAATTTATGCAAAAATCAGACACCAAATATGCAAATAATTTATAAACAAAAACATTTGTATTGTCGTGTACTTACCCATTAACAAAGCAATTGAAAAACTTCATTGTATACAACATTTGTAGTGATAGAAGATGATACATTCTCATTATCATTTATTAAGATTTTAAGACAACTTTTGCTTGTAACTCTTGAAATGGCTACACACAATTGTCCATTACTAACAATTGTCCATTACTAAAAACAGGAGTAGGCAAATACAATCCAACGATATCAAGTGATTGGCCTTGAGATTTATTAATTGTCATTGCGTTAGAGGCAATAATTGGGAATTTTCTCCTAATCAACTTAAATGGTCACAGTGACTCAAAATGTGACATAGACATTCGAGGGATGTAAAAGATGTTATCTATGTTCTTTACAGGCATGACTAATAAATATAGACTAATAATATGCACTTGTTTTTTAAGTATTAATATGTATTTATAATAAATCATACCGACTATTCACTAACTTCAATTATATAAGATTTAAAAGATGAATATTAAAATTAACAATCTATAATCAGTATCTCATAGATGCGTTCTCATCTACCCGTGAATTAAGATGATTTAACAAACTCAGTTGAATCCAAATGAATTAGTTCTAAAAATTTATTAAATCTATTTTAGATATCAACCCATTTTTCCAAACCTAAAATATATGACAACTCCTGTCAAATTTATACTTTTATATTATATGTGCTCACATCTACGTGAGTTAACGAACTTCAGTTGAATCCAAATAAATTAATTTTAAAAATTTATTAAACATATTTTATATATTAATCTATTTTTTCAAATTAAAAATGTATGACATCTCCCGTCAAATTTCAGTTTTAAAACTTTTATATTATATCATATTTACATATTTTTTTACAACCTATAATGTATAACAGTTTCCCGTTAAATTACAATTATTTTTAAAAAGAACATAAAAAATAAATAAAATTTATAGATAAAACTATTGTATATTATTTTCTATATTTATTTAATGAATGAAATTTATTTTCTAATTTGTATTTAAAAATATAACTTAATTGTCATTTAAAACAGTACATTCAATTCTTTAACTTCAATTATCTGGTATGTCATAGATACATTTATTCTACCCGTGAATTTATTTCATGTACTCAGTTGGTTAATATTAATATAATTACAATATATAATCATTTATCAAATTTGAATTTCTCATTTATAAAAATAATTTTAAATTATTCTCGTTTATAAAAATGAACGCGTGTGTCTATTTATAAAAATATATGAAACTTATACTCTTTTATAAATATAATTGTATCAATATTTGAATTTTTCCGGTTTATAAAAATATTTATAATTTATTCATGTTTATAAAAATTATTATAATTTATTTTTGGTTTGTAAAATTAATTATATTAATATGTAGACTTTTTCTCGTTTATAAGTGTCTTTAACCCGTGTGACAATTTATAAAAACATTTTAACTTATTCATGTTAAAAATAATTACATCAATATTTGAATTTTGTTCGTTTATAAAAATATTTGTAAGTTATTTAAGTTTATAAAAATAATTATAAAAATAAATATTTACCATAT
This sequence comes from Vicia faba, assembly GCA_948472305.1. NCBI lineage: Eukaryota > Viridiplantae > Streptophyta > Magnoliopsida > Fabales > Fabaceae > Vicia > Vicia faba. Next base: position 654,536,411 of record OX451738.1, read on the forward strand.
CATCTTAAATTTATTTATTCAACTGTGATAAATATGTGTCTCTTAGTTAATTACATTTATAAATAAATATCGTGTATTAGTGATATATATTAAATTTATTATCTTAATGTCTAACTAATTAAAATGAATTTATTATTGTCAATAAAAAATTATAATATTAAATAATAATATAATATTATTATTATATACGGGAAAAATAATAAATTAAATCTAAGAATATCGGAAAATTTATTATAATATTAAATAATAATTTAACATTTATTATTACAATGAATCATATATAACATTTTAAAATTATGTATTTATTTCTTATGTTTTATTATATTCGATTTGTAATAAATATTTTTCAGTTTATTGCGAATTTTTAATAATTAAATATTAATGATATTATATAAAATTAATTTCATGAAATAAATTTATTTAATAAAGTGTTATATAAATATTTAATACATTATATTATACCATTAATTTATATAAAATAATATTAACTTATTCCTGTTTATAAAATTATTGTAACTTTTTTCCGGTTTATAAGCATGTTGAATTCGTGTGTCCATTATTAAAATATATGGAATTTACTATTATTGATATAAATAATTTTATAAATAGTTTAATTTATTACATTTATAAAATTATTTGTAATTTATTCACCTTTATAAAATTAATTATAAATTATTTAATTTATTAAAATGATTGTATCAATAATTTTTTATTTTATCATAAATTTTTATGATTATCATTTATCATTAAATTTTCATGATTATCATTTAATATTTTTTTATCATGATTACAACTATAAAGTTAATTTGAAAAGATTATGATATATTTTAGTTATTTCATAAACTTAAAAAAATTATCAAATCTCAATTGATTTTGTTTTGTTTTATTAACCTTTTTACAGAAATTGAAATAATTTATTTTAGGTCAAATAAGAATCTAAATAATTACAAAATAATATTTATTCTTACATTTATAGAATGATAAATTAAATATTTAAGATAAACATTAGAGTTCTTATTTACTTTATCTTTTATATATTTATAATATACTTTTTTTGTTAATTTTATTAACAATATATTTATAGTTAACAATACATCCTTTAAACTACGTTATTTTTTTCAAGAATATAAATGTAACCTTTTAAAAAATATACACAAATATATTTAGAAGTCGGTAGAAAATTTTATTGGTTAAATTATAATTCCATTCAAAATTTATTGATCATAAATTTTTGAAATCAAATCATGCATAAAAATAAAATGTATTAATGTGACCATTCAAAATATTTTCTATATATAATAAAAATAAATAATATTAATACCTCCATTCAAAAGATATATTTGTAAAGTTTTGATTTAATTTTTTTCATATCTTTATATATTTTAATGTATATAATATTCCTACAATATGAAACAATATCAAACCTATAATATTAAAAGAGAATTCAAATTTTATTGATCATAATCTTTTATGGAATCAAATCATATATAAAAATTAAATATATTTATGTCACCATTCAAAATAATTTCCATATAAGTATAATAAAAATAAATGATAATAACGTCTCCATTCAAAAGATATATTAGTAAAGGATCGAATTAAATGGTACTCCAATATTTGATTAAAAAATTGTAATATTTGTTTTTAATATTGTAATATTTGTTGGGCATGATAAAAAGCCACGCCATAAACTTTTCATGGGAGAAGGCCGGTGACAGCCCTGTCCATCATTGCACTGTCCATCATTGGACACAGTGAGTTTTGGACACAGTGAGTTTAGGAAGATCATTATTAAACCTGTTTTCACATGACAAAATCAAATCACAATCAGCATAAAACAATCCGTTATTCAATTTGTTAGATTGGTCCCCTACTGATTCAAGTGTGAAATCAATTATCCGCCTCGATATCCATACATATTCCAAAAGAAAACCGATTAAATCAAGAAAATAAATACAAATAAACAACAAAATTGATGAGAATATACTGCCTTCTTTTATCAAACTTCTTTTATCAAGATCATTATTAAACCTGTTTTCACATGACAAAATCAAATCACAATCAGCATAAAACAATCCGTTATTCAATTTGTTAGATTGGTCCCCTACTGATTCAAGTGTGAAATCAATTATCCGCCTCGATATCCATACATATTCCAAAAGAAAACCGATTAAATCAAGAAAATAAATACAAATAAACAACAAAATTGATGAGAATATACTGCCTTCTTTTATCAAACTTCTTTTATCAAAGATTTTATCAAAGAAGTGATGGAAGAAATTGAAATTTAAATAGATCAATAATAAATTGAAAGAGGAAGCAAAAGAAATAAGCTTCTATCTATTTGGAGAATCGCTTCTATCTATTTGGAGAATCAATCGTAAATATATATATGTGTGAGCTTTGTATTCACCAAGACTAAACAAATAAAAAAAGCCAAAACTCAACTTCATATTTTAATTAAAAAAATTGAGAAATAAAATCTGAATATAAAAAAACATACCTAACAGCAAAAAAAATAAACATGTGTTGTTCGTCACATGCAAGCTCAAAAATCCCCTTCTGCAACTCTCAAACCTAAAGATAAAGATATCCCATTTTAGGTGTCAAGTTAAGCTTTTTTTTTTTTGGAAAAGGAGAAATAGTAAGACAACCCTGAAAACGAAAAGAATACAACATAAAATATGATATTCCAAACTACATTTCAGTTTCAACTTTCAATCACTCACCTTCGTTACTTACATATGTATGAATCAAATTAACGTTAAAAATTGCATTTGAAGGAAATTCTTTTATAGATCTATAACGGGTGTTGTTGGTTATTGATGTTGTTGAGATTCAGAGGTCTTGGTTGCGACCACCATTCTTACGCTTGAACGTCTGAAACAAATAAATTAACAGGTTAGGATGAGAATATTAGATGGTTGAGATTACAACGAAACGAAATTGGCAGCAACAAAGAGAGAAGAATGAAAAGAGATGGAGCGGCGCAGGAAGAAGATGAAATTAGGTAAGAAGATGAAATTAGGTTTTCTGATTTGTGTTTTAATAGAGTTGGGTGAATGAGTTATTTGTTGCATCTTGGGAAAAACGATTTCTTTGGTCGTATAGATTTACCGTTTCAAGAACTCAACATTTATGATGGTTGTTCATCTTGTGCTGCCAATTTAAATCTTGCAACAAATTAATAAATCAAATAAATAAAAAATAGTGTAAAATTATGATAGATTGACATGTCAGCAAAATTAAATACCAAATAAATATGGTAACAGCATAGTGTTGATTAGTCTATTATACCATTGGAATAAGAAAAGTTATAACATCTAATCAAAAGGTTGGACTTGGAATTTCCAGGTACTTTACTTTTAATAGATTGATAATAGATAGATTTTTTTTTTGTTATAAATTGAAGAATCATGTATATGCATCAATTATAATATTTCATATTAATTTTATATTTATTATATATATCATATAAATAGGACTGATATTGTATATGAAATTCATTTTGATAATGAGAATAATACAATATTTTTTCTCTCTTGCTCTCATTCGTCATATGATATTACTTCTTATTAATTTTATAACACGTTATCAGTGTGAAGCTCCAAGATTTGAAAGAATCTTTTGATATTGTAAGGCAACATTATTTTTCTTTTTTTATAATATATATATATTTTTAACTGTTATTTATAATATATTGATTAGAAAAAGAAAAAAAAGTTAATGATAATTATCAAACATCTCTGAAGGATAGCAAAAGAATATTTATATAAGTTTTTGAATAACTTATCAAACATTCTGAAGAATAGTAAAATAACAGTATATAGTTCCTAAAGAACTTATAAAGTATTATGAGTTCTTGAAACATCACGTTATATTGTTCCTGCCTGAGAACTTATAAAGCATTTCTGAAGGATAATATTAACAATACTAGAAAGATTGCATTTATAATATTAACGAATCCTAGAAAGATTGCATCTATAATATTAACAAATTCCAAAAGAATTGCATCTATAATATTAATGAATCCTAGAAGAATGACATCAATTATATTAAAAATTACCAAAATAATTGCATCAATAATATTATCCAATTCGAGAATGATTGTATCAGAAGTATCCCAGAAGGATTCACAATTGCGTAAAAAAAAATTATTTATTCTTGTTTAAAGATTTATAGTATAATTCTTGAAAAATAAACAAAAATATTAAATCATCCTAAAGGATTATTTTGTTATCTAAGAATAATGACATTCGTTGAAGGATTGTCCAACTATTTTTTTTATATATCATCTTTTATGATGATTGAGAAATTATTTCAGAAGAACTAATATTTTAATATCAAACATCTTTGATGAACTATGACTTTTTTTTACGCTAAGACCATCTCCAGCGGTGCCAACATGGAGTGTGAATTTAGTATGGAAAAGCAATAAAATTATTGTCTGTTGGGGAATGTTGCTTGCATTGTGAGACCCAATATAACATAAAATTGAAAATGACTGAAATATTATAGATGAATATGATAAAATATTATTATATAAAGTAAAATAATGAGACCTAATATAAGTTTTTTAGAATTGTATCATTGAAGTGAAAAAATTGAATGAATTACTTTAAACTGACGTATTTTAATGAATCTCACAAAAAACTCAAAAATTGATTGCATCATTGGAGATGTTCTAAGATTATAATTTTTACTTTTATAAGTTATAGTGGAGTAAATTGACTTTATAATGATGCATAATTTTAAACACAATATATTTTAATAAAATCAAATTAAATACCATTTAATAATTTTATTAAAAAAGAATAAATAAATGTTATATAATTATTTATTTGTCCGTTATTTTTTATACATAAAAACTGAAATGGTATGTGTTACAATTAAGGATATACAAAAAAAACCGGTTACCCATAATCAAAAGAACCATAAATTTAATTATTGGGTATCCAAATATCATTTTTATTAAATTTTAAGCTTTTTCAAAAAATAAGTTGTGCACATTTTCATTAAATTTACGGCATAGAGTCTGGAAGGAATACTATAATTGCATGCTTTATTTTCATGTTATAATATAGCTCGGCAACTAAGCCGTAAAAGAATAAGCTCTGTAAATTTGAACTTTAAATGAAATTTATTTAAATCTGTTCACTTTTCTTTCAATTTATGAATATACAAAAGAAAATGAATGTGTTACCGAGTAAAGGATAATTACTTTCTTATAAATTACTATTGAAATAAACTTTAAATTAAAATTTTTAAAATGTTTTTCTATGTTCTGTTATTAAATTTATTATTCATCTAAATAAATTATATTTAAATAACAGGTTTTAACATAAACTAATTTTAGAATTAGTAAAAAAAAACAAAACATCTTTTTAATATAAAACTGATTATTTAAAAAATAACTGATTTGGAAACTGATTTTTTTATAAAATTGATTTTTTTTAAATAAAAAATTGGTTTTGAGAGAAACTGGCCAAAACTTTTTTTTTAATTGATTTTTTTTTTTATAAAAAAAATCAGTTTAGAGTTGAACTGATTCACGTATAAATCGGTTTAAAAAAATAAATTAATTTTATAGTAGCAGTTTTAAGATCCAATCCAAATTATATATATATATATATATATATATATATATATATATATATATATATATATATATATATATATATATATATATATATATATATATATATATATATATATATATATATATATATATATATATATATATATATATATATATATATATATATATATATATATATATATATATATATATATATATATATATATATATATAATTTAATTTAGTTTGGTTTATGATTCATGCACATCCATAATTATAATTATGGTTGAATAATTTCTATTGAACTATATTATTTTTATACGTATTTTTATGTTTTTATTTTTTCTGATTCTTATTTATTCCTTATATTATTCTATTGAAAATTATTTATGATATTTTGTTTTGTTTAATTAGTTATGAATAATTGTATTTTTAATTCTTTAGATTTAATTATAAGAATTAAATCAAATAAAAAATTAATCATTTATTTAAAAAATTTATTTTTATTTTGATAGCAACAATATTTCAATTATATTTTCACTATACATTGAAACTGGTTAGAGCAATTAAAACACAATCATAACTGTAAACTAGAAGTTTACAAATCAAATTTAAGAATGTTATTAGCAAAATCGATTGGGTCATCTCGGATGGATTATAATGCGAAATTATGTTATTTGTGAAATCGATTTTATATAACATATATAATGTGATATTTGTGAATCAATACATAAATGATTTAGACGATTTAAATATTTATGTATTAATTATTGCATTGACTTAAAGACCATGTATATATTTTTGTCTACTCACAACTAGAAGTTTGTGAAATTGTTTTCTCAACTAAAAGATTATGAATATGTATCATGATGTGAAAACTAGGCATTGAAGAACCATAAGTTTCTTCAAGTCAAAAAAATTTGTGTGTTTCTACAAAAATTAAAAATTTGAGAGATTGAGCTTTTCATGATATTAATTATTGTATCGACTAAAATATTATGCAAATCTTTATTGTCTACTCACTACAACCAGAAATTTGTGAAATTGTTTTCTTAGGCTAAGATTTCAGTTTCTGAAATTTTCAGAACTTTCTTGAGAAGTATCACATATATTATTAAAATTAATATCGAATATCTTGTAGTATATGTTTACAAAAAAAATGGACCCGAAGATTCATTCTTTAGACGTCTAAAGTTAATTGTATAATTGATACTTGTGAGATCATAAATTCTAAATTAGATATTTGAAACACATAATATATGAATATTAATATATTTATTCGCATTAAGGCAACAAGATAGTATATGTTAATTCTCCTCTTAACTTACAAATTATTTTAGGACAATAACTTAATACGTCTCATCTAAGTAAACTTTTGGATGTGTTGTGATTATTAAATTCCTCCAATATAATACGCTAAGATAAAAGAATATTGAGAAAATATCTTTTATATGAATCATGTATTTGAGGATGCATCTTGATCCAATAATTGAATACTTGTTTGAAGCCTAGTAGGCTGATTATCAACTCATAAATTAATTTTCTCAATATTAGGGGGAGAGAATAAGCAGTTGAAAATGTAAATCAGAAGTTCAAATGAACAATATGAAATAAAATATTATCATATCATTTTGATCCTCGAAGTTCAAAACAAAATTCATTTATAAAGTTTATGAAAAAAAGTTATTAGCTGTTAATACTCCTCTCAAAGTGGATTTTCCTATTAGACAGCCTAATATTGCAAATTAGTTATAACTGCGTCTGAAGCGTGGTAGGAAAGTCGGTTTCAATGTTAAAATTTCTCTACCAAGAAAACAAACTAAATTAAAGATGACTCAAGTGAGGATATGAAAATTTTAAGGGCACTTTGACATAATTTATTTTTCAGTTCCAGAAGAACTAATCAAGTACTTGAAATACGAAATAAAGAGATCTCGATAAATTATGTCATGTATTAAATAGAATGGAACTAAAATTAAGATAACCAAATAAAGTCGATATTGACTATGTATTTGCATACAATATCGCTAAAGATGATAAACGATAACGAGATCATGAAACAAAGTCTACCAAAGATTGTTGACAAAGTGAGAATTGGTCAAAATGAACAAATCATGAATCAAAGTCTATCAAAGATTATAGACAAAGTGAGAATTGACCAAAAATGAACAAATCATGAATCAAAGTTTATCTAAGATTATAGACAAAGTGAGAATTTGCCAAAATAAACAGATTCAATTGAAGAATAATTAAACTCACTTTAAAAGCGAATCATTTTTGGAGTTGTAGTCCAAATACCTCGTGGTGTCAAACCAAATGAGTCTTTGTGAAAAAGCAAAATAAGAATTGTATAAAGCTTAATTTGTTGTCCAATATTTTTCACAAAGATCTAAGATTGATTTTGATGAATCATATCCACCTGTAGTGGATTCAATTAATTTTTGATAATTAATTAGTCTTGTATGAAGGGCTTGATTTGAACATGATGGATGTTGTAACATCTTATTTGTATGGTTCACTTAATAAGGATATAAAATTGAACAAGTATCTCTATAGGATAAAACAATATAGACACAAGTTATATAATTGTCTCAATTAATGTTTTTTAAGGGAGAGATATACAAATAAGTCCATAAATCCTTGTATTTTTATGAAAATATCTGGAAAAGAATTTGATATAATATATATCCATGTGGATGACATAAATATTATTGGAAACCCTAAAGAGTTTCCAAAAGCTATAAATTGCTTAAAGAAATGGTTTGATGTGAAAGACTTGAAAAAGAAAAAGTTCTTACAAGGTGAACATTTAGACAATAGAATTTGTGTACACCAAAAAGTTTATATATAAATAGTGTTAAAACGTTTCTATATGAAAAAAATCTCATATATAACAAAAATATTAAAATGTTCTTATGTGGACAAATATCGTTGTTGTCTACTTCTATGATGATAGATCATTGGATGTGTAAAAGATCGTTTTAGACCTCGATAAGAGGATGAAAAATTAATTGGTCCTAAAGTACCATATCTCAGTGTAATTCAAGCACTGGTCTATCTTGGTAATTATACATACCATGATGTATCAAGTACTATTACTCTATTAATAAGATATAGTTCTTCGCCTACACGGAGACATTGGAACAAAGTCAAAATATACTTTGTTATTTTAGGGCAAATGGACATGAGATTATTTTATTCCAAAGTATCCAAATTATATTTAACAAGTTATGTAGAAATAAGTTACTTGTCAAATCCTTATAATGATACATTGCATATATTGTTTGTTTACTTATGATGGTACAACTATTTCATGGAGACCTGCGAAGCTAATCATAACGACAACTTCATTGAATTGTGAAGAAATTTTTAGCACTACATGAGGCAAGTCAGGAATATGTTTGGTTCAGATCCCAAATTTAACACACACAAAAGACTTGAGGTTTGACTTCTAGAAATAAATACAACAACCATATATGAAGATAATATTGTATGCATTTCTCAATTGAAAGATGGTTATAATAAAGGAGATTGAACAAAACATATTTCTTCAAAGTTCTTTTTCACTCACGATCTTCAGAAAAGTGGTAATATAAGCTCCAACAAATTTGTTCATGTGATAACCTTGCAGACTTTTTAGTGTAATAGATTGATCTACATTATTGAAGAAATGACCATTCAGTTGAGGGAGAGAAACGAATTTGTTCAACTGAGGGGGATAAATGAATTTTTCTTAAAAGGATATTGTATTTTTTTCTTCACTAGATTTTTTCCACTGGATTTTTTTTAGTAAGGTTTTAACGAGACATATCTTGTGTGTGTGGTTTTGAAAATGTTTTGAAAAAGATGCCTTGTCTAGGCAACCATTGTAACAATTCTTTACTCGAATGTTTTACAAAGGTGTTTGTCTTTTTGAAAAGATGTTTCAAGGTTTTGAAAGTTGTTTTGGAAATTGTGTTTGTGAAGTGTGTTTGAAAAATGGCAAGTGTGTTTTGCAAGTTTGATCAAGTAATTAAGAGCTATCTACCCTAAATTTCTCAAAGATCTTTCTCATGTTTTAACCCTTTTAATAGTGTTGTTTCACCATTGTATTTGGTGAACAACCTTGCGTTAGGATGTTAACGGGACGGGCGCGGGTCATCGTTTAGACCATGAATGCAATAGTGCCAAGTATCTTTGGCATTTTTCTTAAGGGACTTGATCATTTGTTTAGGCAACTTGATAGCGTCATCGAGGGACTATGATCATTTGATTTGATTTTGTTTTTCCAAAGACACTTAACATGCAACCATGACCCATTTTTGAAGGCAACAAGTGGAGTAACCCTAGGGGTGCAAGTGTGCATTGTGTTTGTTTTTCATGCATGTTCATCTTGGATTTAGGTCAAACTACTTGTTAATTGATTTTTGCATACAAACCTTAGGTCTATCATGGCATAATTGAAAGCTTTTAAATGCGAGAATTTAAATGCTAAGCTATTACAACAAGATATAGGGAGGGGGGTACAAGTTTGAATTGGGGGATATTTGACAAGGAAATAAAATCTAAGTTATTACAACCATATCGAATGTATAGGATACAAATATTTAATTGTACAATATTTAAATAAATACAATAAATAAATAAGAATGTATTATGCACAAAATAATTTTTTATGTATGTAAAAAGGTTTCATGTTTGAAGTATAAACAATAATAAAAAAGTCATATTTTTGAATATTTTTGTCATTTAGGGCAAAACCCTAGTTTTTTAAATAAATAGTAATATTTATTAATTATGTACAATATTTGTTAATTATATACAAAAAATAAGAAGTATATTGTAAAAAAAGTATTTTTAGTGTCATATATTATTAAAAATAAAAATGTATTATTTCTATGTTTTTTGTCATAATTATCTAATAAAAATGAAATATACAAGTATTTATATCTTATATATATTAAATATGCTAAATATGAACAAAAATAAAAATATTAATTATTTACAAAAAATGTATTTTTTCAGAAAATGTTTTCAAAATGTAAATAAAAAATAATAACTAAAATAAATATTTTTTGTATTATTTTTAGGGTTTTTAAATGAAAAGGAAATATATTTATTTACATATACATGTTTAGTAAAGCAAATAAATGCCAAATAAATGTAAAAAATGTGGAAAAATATTTTTGATGTTTTTTATATTTGAACAAAAAATATTAAGTCAGAATCAAAAAGAAAAATGCAAAAATGACAAGTATTTCACATAATGGGCCAGGGGGGGTGCAAATGGAAAAAAGGGGTGTGAACAGCAAGCTGACTCAGGCCCAGCCCAAGCCAACCTTCTTCAACCTCCAGCTCTGTTTGAAACAAAGACGCACGCCTCTTTGATCAAACACCAACTCCTGATTCTTTGACTTTTATGCAAAACTCATAACACAAATAATGTAGAGCATCAAGTCACGATTTCAAATATGTAAAAAACTTGACCTAACTCTAAGAAACCAGGGAGAATTTCTTCACCCCCAATTTCTGACCTAATTTTTCTTCAATGTTCATGGCTAAAATTCTCACAGCACGCTTAACATAAATGAAAAGTAATCATATGTATAGTTTAAGGGTTATGAGTAGAGCATGTTTCATTCACAAACCTAAGCCTAACTCTTCCTAGATTGAGAGATAGAAGTTCATAGATTACCTATTTCAGCTTGACTTGAACAGAGCAATGTAGGTATCTTCAATGGAGTTTGAGCTTTGGTTGAGCTTGCCTGAAGTCCAAGGATGCTTCCCAAATGCCTAGCTTACTTTGAAACCAACTGTATCGTGCTATGGAAGTCCACCTGCACAGCTTGAAAGTACAAATGGCAAACGTGGTTAGGGGTGTTACAGCTTGAGTTCAAGGCTTGGGATAGTTTCAGTGGATGATATGGAAGGTGTTTGAACTCCTTTTGGACAAAACGCACGACATGAATAGATTGTGGAACTCAAGTTGCAGGGTATGCCCTGTTTCTGTAGTAAGAGGGTGTTTTGATGTATGAGGAGGTTTGAGAGGTGGTTGAATCGTGCCTTAGGTCTGTCTTGGTGTATGGAAGATGTGTACAAAGTTTGCTTAGGCTTATGCTTGCAGGAAGTGAGAGTTGGATTGAGTTTGCAAGATTTCTTCTCTTTGAAGCAAGAAAGTGAAAGTTGTGATAAAGGACTGTACAATACTCTCAAGCATGCTGCAGCATTTTCTCTTGATCAGTGGGATTTGTCTACAAAGCTTTGCCTCAAAGATCTGGCTTGTACCTCAAGGATTTTGGAATTTGACATAAAGTGATACTTTATCAAAATGGAAACTTTGCTTTTTCCAATTAAGGATTAGTTTAGCATGTAATGTCCAAATGGATGAAATAATACCTTAATACAATGGTTTGGCATTAAATTAAGGAGTGTAAACTTGGTCTTGAGGCCTGTAAGCTAGCATAAACCAAGCTGACTTGAAAATGCAAGTTGTTATGAGCAAGCTTTGGCCATGAACAAAAGTGAGTTTTGGCCAACTTTGCAAATTAGATTCTCTCTAACCACAAGGGTGTTTGATGAGTTCTTGGACAATTTGGAAAGCTTGGAATGTGTAATACAATCCATCTTTGTAATGCAAATTGAAACTCCAAGTGGAACCATGTGAAAAATGGCCAAGAAGTTGGACAAAAATCCTGCCTAGAATAGGGCAAAATTTCTCTAAGTTAAAAATGTTTTGCACCCTTGTTCCAAAAATCATAACTTGAGATACAAGCTTCCTTTGAGAAAACTTTGTGAATCAAAGTTGTAGATTTTGAAATGGACTATAACTTTCATGTTTCAAGTTTTGTTTGAATCCATTTGCATCTTAGTGAAAAAATGGGACAAAGTTAGGAAAAAATAAAGAAATTTCATAACTTAGAAAAATTCTAAGTTATGAAAATTTTCATTTTAAACCCTAATTTGTAATTTTGGGTTTCTTGATGAACAAGTTTAATAATTTGACATGTCTTGATGAAAAATGAATCTTGGCACTTGATTTTGACCAAAAAGTCAAAGTTTGACTTTTCAGTGTACAGTCAAATTTTGATCAGTTGACTGAAAAATTCATCTGTCAATCCTATGCATTTGAGATCTTTTGAACTTGTTGAATGGGTCAAGACAATGCCATTGAGTCCTTAAGTCCATATATGAGCTTGGTTTGCAATTGGTTAGGTCAAACAGTCAAAAATTGCCTTCGTGCAGTCAAAACCCTAAAAATGACCATTTTGCCCTTTTGGTGATCTGATCAAATTTCTTGTGGAGTTGTGATCCAAACTTGACCAAATGATTCATATGAGTTCATAATGTTGACGTGGGTCAAAAATCATGAGGTTTGACTGTCAATTGGCCACAGTTGACTTTTCCCCCATACAGCTGATTTCTAGGTCAACTGTCCAATTGACTGGGCAAAGATTGGAATCAAGGCTTGAAACTTGGTATGGATAAACTTGTGAGTTCAACATGAAGCATGAAAGTAACTTTGGGCATTTTAGGTCAAAATATCCTTGTGCAAACTCAAACCCTAATTTGGGTCAATAGTGTAAGGAGGGGTCTTGAGCAGAGCAAACCCTAACTTGATCTTGAGTTCCAAGAGTCTTGTGGTGAGAAAATATTGATGAAATGAGAGGGCAAATTTTGGGGTACAACAGACATCAAGATCATTGGCTCAAAAGATTACCACTAGGCCAGACGCATTTTCTTGTCAACCATGTGTTTGCATGACCATATATGAGAAAACTGCTTCCTGAAATCACAACAAATCACAAAAAATCACATTGGTTCGAACCCTCGCCCTTATGGCCAGTAAAGACTTAATACGCACGCGCTTGCCACTGGGGTGACTTGTACATCCGGTCATGAAACAACTTTCATTAAATATAAAATAAACCAAGTCCTGAATATTTGAAATCATCTTCTTCCTCCTTCATGCGCGCGCATAACACAATATCCACCATTGTTAACCCTGTAACTTTCTCATTTCTTGACCATTTTGAAAAGTACAAACATGAAACTTGCTGGAAATTTCATCATCAATTTAACCATATAATTTAATTAAGCTAAAAATCAAAGGTTAGACTTAATTTTGTTTTATACCAAATGCGTGCCCTAACTGGTCAGAAGCAAAATTATCCAAGCACAAGCAAGTAAAATGCAAACTAGGGACATGGTCAGCTTGAGGGCAATAATATCTATATTTTCACTTCAGAATGTATGCACATGTATCCAGATATTAAAGTTTGAAAACTTACCTCTTGCAGCTAGATTTAAATATGGACTTTGAGCAAGTTTTTAAGAGTGAAGATGATTAGGTTAGCTTTCCTGGACCTCTTTGAATGTGTTGCAAGTCTTACTTTGCCTTGAGGATGGCTGAAACTCCTTACCCAAGTCAAGTTGCAAGCTTGAGTTTCAAAAATAGTGAATGATGGAAATGTGATTACAGTCTTGAAACAGGGACTTGGATCATTTGTATATGATGTATGTAAGATGTTTAGATGATTAGAAATCAAAACGCACGAGTGAAAATGGAGATGGTGAGTTTTTTGCTTCAAACTGTCAAGCTGGGCAGATTTAAGGCAAAATGGAGTTTGGGAATTTTTGAGAGGGTTTCAAATCGTGTGTTAGCTTTCAAATAACTTATATGGTTATATGAAAGAGGTTAGTGCACTTGAGGTGGTCAGAAGCACAAGATATATAGCTATGGCTATGTTACTTGATTTTGAAGAAAAGTGGAAAACATGGTTTCAAGGCATAGTACAAGCATGGCCTGACTTGTTAGAGGCTCTAGAAAAGTTTCTTATGGCTTTTAGATTGTGTGTGATCAGAAGAAACAAGTGCAAAGCTCAATACAAGTTGACTTTGTGATTAAAGCCTCTTTACAAGAATGGAATGGTAACTTTGTGCCATAAATGGAAATTCAACTTGGATAATGGCTCAAATGCTTGGAGCAAAGCTCTAACAGCTGTGTAAACATTTAATTATGGAGTTAAAAACAAGTTTGAGGTCTGAAAAGCAAAGATTATGCAGCCTAGGCTTGGATTTGAATTCTTGTTCATCATGAAATGGCTTGTAATTCAAGTTTGAAAATCCTAACTTCTTATCTTTGATTCTCCTTGCTCAAACATGATCTCAATGATTTCTTGGACATTTTGTAAATCTTGTAACATCCTATACAACCTACATTTTGGTTATTTTTGAAAATTCCTCTTGGAACTATGTGAAAAATATGCATGAAGTTAGGTCAAAATCATGCCTAAACTAGGGCAAAATTTCACTAAGTTTCCAAGTTTCATGAACATGTATTCAAAAAATCATAACTTGAAATCCATGCATTTATAGGAGAAGTTGTGTTCTACAATGTTTTAGATCTCATTGAGATATAAAACTTTCATGTTGAAAGTTTCCTTTGAATCATCTTGCATCATGGTGAAAAATTGGCTCAAAGTTGTGAAAAAAATGAAGTTTCCAACACTTAGAAAAATTTCTATGTTTAGAAATTTTGACTTTTCAAAATGAAATCTTGACTTTTTGATTTCTTGATGAACAAGTTTCAAATTTTGACATGTTTTGATGAATTTTGATCTTTGATACTTGATTTTGACCAAAAAAAGTCAAAGTTTGACTTTTCAGTGTGCAGTTGACTTTTGATCAGTTGACTGAAAATCAACTATCAATCAATTGATCTTGAGGGAAGTTTTGATTCATGCCATTGGGTCAAAAATGGTGCAATTGAATTCTTGAGATCATGTCTCAAACCAATCAACTATTTTCTAGGTCAAAAATCAGAAATTGCACTTCCTCAGTCAAAACTTTAATTTTGACCATTTTGCCCTTTTGATGATCTGATCAAATTTATTAAGGAATTGTGGTCCAAAATTGATCAAATGACATATATGAGTTCATAATGTTTATATGGATAAAAAATTATGAAGTTTGACTGTAAATTGACCACAGTTGACTTTTTCCTCAATATAGTTGATTTTTAGGTCAATTGATCAATTGACTGAGCAAAAATGTGATCCAAGACTTGAAACTTGTCATGAGAAATCTTGAGAGTCCAAAATGGTCCATGAAAGTCATATGGGGCATTAAAAGTCCATTTATACTTGTGCAATCTCAAACTCTAATTTTCAATCATCAGTGCTTGAGGAGGTGTCTTGAGCTGATCAACCCTAGTGCAGTCTTGAACCAAAGGAGATCTTGTGAGAGATTACTTGATAAATGAGAGGGAAAATTTTGGGGTAGAACAGCTGCCCCTGTTCAATCTTCTTAAACCTTAAGAGTTAGATTGGCAGATCCGCCATTCGTGACTTGAAGGTGAAAGATGATTGAACACTAGAGTGCCCAGAAATTTGCACTCGAAGATGGATTGTGAATGGGCTTATAGATTCCATTTGGAGGAATGTTGGTAAACACTGGAAGAAGTATCAACACCAATCTCTTGTTGATTTATACTAAAACTTGATGTTTTACCTGTGAGAAAAAAGAGTTAGTAAAATGCAGATGTATGCATGATGTTAACAAGATGAATGAGATCACGTTAAATGCATTTTGTATGTATATGTCATGATGTATGAATGTGAGATGCATGTTTTTGTCTGGGAAAATAAATCCCTGACTGCCACTGAGGAAATTATGGAGGGTTGAATCCCTGATTACCATTGGGGATGAAGAATATATATATATATATATATATATATATATATATATATATATATATATATATATATATATATATATATATATATATATATATATATATATATATATATATATATATATATATCTTCAAATTTTGTTAAAAGGATGCTTCCGTTGGGGAATATCTCTTGAATGTCAGCTGTTATCTGGTCGGATCCAGGCTTCTCAATTTGATGAGGATGAAGTAGTCAACTGCTATCTGGTCGGATCCAGGCTTCATGGTAACTTACCGGGGGAATAAATTAACTGTTATCTGGTCGGGTTCCAGGCTTTGCAGAAAATTTCTTGAAATTGAAAAGTTATCTGGTCAGATCCAAGCTTCAGAACAATTTGCTGGAGATAATGAAGTTAACTGTTATCTGGTCGGATCCAGGCTTTGCAGTGACTTGAAGTGGTAACTACTATCTGGTCGGGTCCAGGTTTCATGGCTTTTGGAAAGTTGTACTATTATCCGGTCGGGTCCAGGCTTCACAGTGTCTCTCTAGGGATCATAGTTAGTTGTTATCTGGCCGGGTCCAGGTTTCACGATAACTTGCTTGAAAACTGACATCTGGTCGGGTCCAGGATTTGCAGATTTCTAAGGTGGATGAAGTTAATTGTTATCTGGTCGGGTCCAGGTTTCACAATAAACTGTTCGGGTATTTAGTTGTTATTTGGTCGGGTTCTATGTTTCACAACGAATTTCTGAGGGTAATTGCTATCTGGTCGTATCCAGGCTTCACAACAACTTGTCGGGGTAGAGGAAAACTCTATTGGGGAAAAAGAAGTTAAACCTTGGTCTGGTTGAGTCCAGGTTCTTCTATATTTTGAAGAGTTAAACTAATACTTAGTCGGGTCCAGGTTTCATAGTATCTTGCGAAGTTAACTATTATCTGGTCAAATCTAGTCTTCATAGTTAGTTGATAGGTTACATTATTATCTGGTCGGTTCTAGGCTCTATAGTGACTTGAGAAGTTGACTACTATCTGGTCGGGTCCAGGCTTCATAGTAGTTTGAAAGTTGTACTAATATATGGTCGGGTCCAGTCTTCATAGTATCTTTTAGAGATAGTAAAGGTTTTTTTGACGACTTTATTGGGGATCAGGGGTTGTGGCCCTATGATTTGTAATAATCTGAAAGGCAAACTCAAGCTGGAGAGTGTAGACTCAGTAGGGGAGGATAAACTCAGCTTGGGGAGGATATAATCAATTTGGGGAGGATATACTCAACTGGGGGTAACAGGCTCGACTGAAGAAGATAAACTAAAGCTGGGGAATTTTGTACTCAGCTGGGGAGTTATGCTACTCGTTGTTTGTTGGGGAAATAAAACTTGTTGGGGAAATAAACCCTATTGATAAACTGCTGAAGAGGTGAATTATTTTTAGGAAGAGATCCACAAGGCTTCTACTTGTAAGATTTAACTTAGCTGGGGGAAGAGTTGCCAAGAGATTGAGACTCTGGTTGGAGATTATCCTATGTAAAGAGACTTTGTGAGTAAATTTGTTGAGGAGGATGTTAATGAAATAACTCTGTGGGGGATATTCCATATACATTAAAGAGGTGCTTGTTACAACTTAGGTCATATGTGCCAAACAATTTTAATTATGTTCATATGCATATGTTCATTCAATTTTAGTCATTGGACAAGTTTGCATTCAAAACAAAGATAGGAAGTTTGCACTTAGAAGTATATTTGTATTGATATTTTGCCCGTGAATAGGCGTTTTTGTACAAAGAGACGGAGATCCTAGTAAGAGGAAATTGTCGAAAGGAAAACAAAATTGAAAACAAAAACAAATAGCCATGTGAAATGATCTCATTGCCTTCTAACTCTACTATTTCCACAATGTCTTCGAATGCCCCTTGCCGTTGATAGAAGTTGATTGTATTGATCTTGGACCGTTTGAACTCGGACCTTGGTGATAAAGTTGACTGTGGTGATTCCACGGGACATAGTCATACGCTTTTAGTCCTTAACTTTTGCCTGGACCACTATTTCGGGTTTTCAACCCACCAGGATACCTATTTTGCCCAAGTCGCCCTTTCGGGTTTTCAACTTGCCGGGTGTATAATCTTTTGCATATATCCATAATTTTTTCCCAAACCTTTTGGTTTGCTGGGATGCCCTTATTTTTCCTAGGTGTGTCAACCTAGCGGGTCTCTTATGCATAGTATTTTTTAACTATGTCTGCGTTTATAGGATGTGAGAAGTATTCACCATCCATGGTAGTCAGCATCATGGCACCGCCAGAGAACACTCTCTTGACAACAAATGGCCCTTCATAGGTGGGAGTCCATTTTCCTCTGGGGTCTCCTTGTGGTAGAATGATGCGTTTTATCACCAAGTCACCAGCTTGATATACTCGAGGCTTGATCTTTTTGTTGAAAGCCTTGATCATCCGTTTTTGGTACGTCTGACCATGACAGACAGCAGCCAGTCGCTTCTCATCGATCAAGTTTAGCTGATCCAATCTCGTCTGAATCCACTCGTCTTCTCCTAAACCCGCTTCATTCATAATCCTTAATGAGGGAATCCGAACTTCCATTGACAAAAAAACTTCCATGCCATAGACTAGAGAAAAGGGAGTTGCCCCAGTTGATGTTCTAGCTGAAGTGCGGTAGCCGTGGAGAGCAAACGACAACATCTCATGCCAATCCTTATAGGTTACTACCATTTTCTGCACAATCTTTTTGATGTTTTTGTTGGCCGCTTTGACTGCGCCATTCATTTTTGGTCTATATGGAGAAGACTTGTGATGCTTGATCTTATATTGAGTGTAAAGCTCAATAATCATAGCATTGTTGAGGTTAGTCCCATTGTCGGTGATAGTCCTTTCGGGGACACCATAGAGACAGATGAGGTTGTGTCTGATGAATCTGGCTACCACATTCTTGGTGACTGAGGCAAACGAGGCAGCTTCGACCCACTTGGTGAAGTAGTCGATAGCGATAAAATGAAGTGATGTCCATTGGAAGCGGTTGGCTTGATTTCTACAATCATATCAATGCCCCACATTGCAAATGGCCACGGAGTGGTCATGACATTCAGAGGGATAAGAGGCACATGGACCTTGTCAGCATAAATTTGGAATTTGTGACAAGTTCTTGAATGTTGATGAAAATCAGTCTCCATCATTGACCAATAGTAGCCAGCTCTCAAGATCTTCTTAGCCATCATATTTCCACTTGAGTGAGTACCAAAGGCACCATCGTGCATGTCTTCCATGATTTCCTCTGCCTACTTCTTGTCCACACATCTGAGTAGAGTATAGTTATGGCTGTGCTTGTACAATATTTCGTTGCTTAGGAAGAATTTGGCTGCAAATCTTTGTAAGAATTTTCTATCATTGATGGATGCTCCCTCGGGATACTCTTGTGCTTCAAGATATCTCATCACCTCATGGTACCATGGCTTTTCCGCGTCAGTTTCAAGCTCACAATAATGTATAGGTTCATCGAATCTTTCAATTATAATCACAAGGGCTTCATTGTCCCATCTGACCTTGAACATTAAAGACATGGTTGCCAAAGCGTCAGCCAACTGATTTTCTTCCCTAGGGAAGTGCTCAAAGGTGATCTCTTCGAAGTAAGGAATTAGGGATAGCACAAGTTCCTTGTAAGGGATGATATTAGGGTTCTTAGTGTACCAATCTCCTTTTACTTAGATAATCACTAGAGCGGAATCCCCAAACACATTCAAATGGTTGATCCTTAAGTCAATGGAAACTTTCAGACCCAAAATGCATGCTTCGTACTCGGCCATATTGTTCGTGCAATCAAAGCATAATATGGCAGTGAAAGGAGTGTGACAACCTTCAGGAGAGATTATCATAACACCAATTCCATTACCCAAGGCATTGGAAGCCCCATCAAAGACCATAGTTCATCGGGATCCTTGTTCAGGTTCGTCATATGGTCCAGGTTTCGCGCAATCGGTTACCAGTATGATGTTCTCATCAGGGAAGTCGAAGTTCATAGACTGATAATCATCCACAACTTGATGGGCCAAATGATCTGCTAGCACACTTCCTTTGATGGCCTTTTGTGTAGTGTATTGAATGTCGTACTCAGTCAAGATCATTTTCCATCTGGCTATCCGTCTGGAAAGGGCGGGTTTCTCAAAGATGTACTTGATTGGGTCCATCTTAGAAATCAACAGAGTGGTATAAGTCAACATATACTGTCTTAGCCAGCGAGCAGCCCATGCCAGAGCGTAACAAGTTTTCTCGAGCAGTGAATATCTAGTTTCACAGTCGGTAAATTTTTGCCCAGGTAATAAATAGCATGCTCTTTTTGGCCAGACTCGTCATGTTGGCCCAAAACACACCCCATAGAGTTTTCTATTACTGACAAGTACATGATCAAGGGTCTTCCTTCAACTGGAGGCATGAGAATAATAGGCTCTTGTAGATATTTTTTGATTTTGTCGAAGGCAGCTTGGCATTCATCATTCCATTTGACTACCTGATCTTTCTTCAAGAGTTTGAAGATTGGCTCACAAGTAGCATTCAGGTGAGATATGAAGCGAGCGATGTAATTGAGACGAACCAAGAATCCTCTAACTTCCTTTTTAGAATGAGGGATTGGCATTTCTTGGATGGCCTTTACCTTGGCAGGATCAACTATAATGCCTTTATTGCTGACAACAAAACCTAGAAGCTTTCCAGATCATACTCTAAACATGCACTTGTTAGGATTTAACCTTAGCTTGTACTTTTTCAGCCTTTCGAATAGTTTGTATAGGTGAGCGAGATGTTCTTCTTCAGTTTGTGATCTGGAAATCATATCATCCACATATACCTCTATTTCATGATGTATCATGTCATGAAACAAAGCTACCATAGCCTTTTGATACGTTACCCCTGCATTCTTCAATACGAACGACATGACCTTGTAGCAGAAGGTGCCCCATTGCGTAAGAAAGTAGTCTTATCCATATCTTCGGGAGACATCCTTATTTGATTATAGCCGGAGAAACCTTCCATAAAAGAGAAGACTTTATGCTGAGCAGTTTTATCAACTAAGACGTCAATGTATGGTAGAGGGAAGTCATCCTTGGGGCTTGCCCTATTCAGATCCCTATAGTCTACGGACATGCGAATTTTTCCGTCCTTCTTCGGCACTGGCACTACATTGGAAACCCATTAGGGATAGGATGTCACAGCTAAGAAACCTGCATCAAACTGTTTCATTACTTCAACTTTGATCTTCTCAGACATATCAGGCCTCATGCGACAAACCTTTTATTTAACAGGAGGGCAATCTTCTTTTGTCGGAAGACGATGAACTACGATGTCGGTATCCAACCCAGGATATCTTCATAAGACCAAGAAAATACTTCCACATAATCATGCAACATCTGAACCAACCTATTCTTGACATTGCTTTCCAAATTAGCGCCGATCTTGATTTCCTTCTTATTCAACTCAGTACCCAGATTGATGACTTCAACTGACTCTTCGTGTGGTTGGATAGATTTTTACTCTTGCAATAGAAGTCTGGCTAGTTCTCCCGGTATTTCCAATCTTCCTCGCCTTCGTCTCCGGCTTGGTTGATTGGACATTCAAAGTCATAGTCGGCAATAGTAGAGTCATTGGCAATAAGATCCAGAGTGGACGAGGACCTACAATAATGTGTGTGTGTATGTGTGTGCATGTAAGATACATGGCTATTTGTTTTGAAAAATGTATTTGAAAGAAAAGAAAGACAATGAACACAAATATTTGAATGTAAAAAGAGTCCAATGCACTGAATGATCATATGATTAGATGAACATAAATAAAACCCTTGACAAATGGACCAAAATGCCTCGAGCCAAGCACATGGCTTAAAAGTTAGTGTTTAAATATTACAGACAAAATGTTCTTGAATTGAAAGAAAAGTAATAACAAGTAGATTACTCCTCAATGAAGGATATGGGCACAAAGTCCTTTGCATTCCAATTCTTCAGCTTCGTTGTAGTAGGATACACCCAATCTCCAAATGCAAATTCTTCATCAGAGTCACCTACAACATTGACTTCATTGACACCATTGTCATGTTTCGGCATAGGCGCGGTGATTACATTCATAGTTGGAGGAGGATCAAATTCAATAGTTTTATTATCGATCAAATCTTGAATTTTGTTCTTCAAGGCCCAACACTGGTCAGTCTCATTCCTGAGGCTGCTTGAGTGGTAAGCATATTTAGCGTTCAAATTATACTTTGGTGACGAGGTATCAGGGTTGGCAGGATGGTCGTGCAATGTCACCAAATTAGCCTTTAGAAAATGTTGTAAGGCTTGAGACAGTGACATTCCTAACCTCGTAAATTATCTTCTCAGAGTTTCAAAATGTTGATGATTTGCAGATGGTCTTGGAGTAGGAGTTAGATTGGATATTCAGACGACATTGACAGACGGATGATCATTCTTCTTGGTACGGGCCCTTGCCCCGTACACAATATTGACTTCCTTTTTTGCAGCAAAAGGTTTCTTGATAGAATTGGAAGTGGAGGTAGATGCCACATAGATCTTCCCAATTTTGATGTCGCTTTCAACTCTTTCACCGGTTAAGATTAATTCGGTGAAACCAGAAGAAGAGCATCCAACCAATAGATTAAAGAATGGACCAGATAAAGTGCCCATGATCATATCGTGCAACTGAACCCTCGTTGGCGCCAAGTTGGTGTTATACTGGTACTGATGGTAGAATGCGGTAGCTAAATCTTCCCAGGTATTGATATGGGAACCATCCAACTGATAAAACCATTCAAGTTGCGTTCCAGCCAAGCTCTATTGGAAAAAGTGAACCCAAAGCTTCTTAGCAGCAGTGTGCGGTTGTATCTTGCGCACATAAGATTTCAGGCGGAGTTTTGGACAATAAACCCCATCGTACTTTGCAAAGACTGGTATTTTGAATTTGTAGGGAATGACTACCCCAAAGATCAAACCCAAATCATCAAAATCTAAACTGGGGACGACCTGGATTTGAACAACTTTCAATATGTCTTCTAACTGCTTATACTTGATATCGGCAGGTGGATACTGCTCATCGAAATAATCATCATCAGATACTTGATCATTAAAACTTTCAACATGAGTACTCTTGACCTTACCAATATGGTTCTCGTCCTCTTCAGATGAGTCTTCTCTTATTGGGATCTAACAGAATGTCTCCTTGAACCTTCTACCCATGTTGAGTAGAGTTTTCTTCTTGGGCTTCTTCTTAATTGCCAGCAATGCCTTCATATCTTGCTGCCCCTTGTCTGGGGACAGTAGAGTCTCTTGGAATTGAGATTTTTGTGCCTGGAGATCCTTCACATTTTTATCTAGATCCATCTTGCTGAAAGAAACAATAGAAAGATAAGGAAACCTGTTATGCGAAAACCTGCCATGTTATGATGCATGGAATATGTATATGCAAATTATTTCAAGGATTAATGATATTTAAATTTGTATAGAAAAAAGAATGAACAAACGTCAATTTTTGTTAAACAATTCAAGAAATATTACATCATGCCTCTTGGGCTTACAAAAATAACTTTCTAAGATAAAAAGACTGAATGCATCCTCTTCGAAGCGAGATAGGCGTTCACACTTTTCTCTTCTTTAGCTGCTTCAGAAGCTCCAAGACCCTCTTCTCACTAGCATAGAATTGAGATTCAAAAGTATCTCATTCTTCCTTCAGCTGAACCCTTTTGCAAGTCTTCGAGAGAGGTAGGCATGTCGGGATAGAGGATAGTGTAGGGAACATCTCCTTCAACCACAAGCTCCATGATAAATGGTAAGATGGAGGGATAAGGCATCACAAGTTTCTGAGCACGATCTCGTACCCACTTAAAGTAAGGCTCAAGGGGAATGGAATTCTTGTGTCCCAACGTCTTACTATTCACTTTGTTTACCATCCTCCAAGCTCGGATAAACCTCTAACGGTAACCTTGATCATCATTCTCGTAGTCGAATACCACTCCTTGGATAAGCATCTCATGTGGACCATCCCTTCGGGCGTAACCAAACTGCCGTAAGGCTAAACAGGGGTTGTAAGTGATACCTCCTCTAATGCCAAGCAAGGGGACATTAGGGAATTCTCCATAATGGTCAGCGATAGTAACATTCTCCAAGGATCGAGAACACCAATGAACATCTGAATGTCTGAGTGTCATCAACCTATGGGACCACCTTGAACCTTGCTTATTTTTCAACACAAATTGGGGAAGATGCGAAATAAACCATCTTTCCAAGCGAGGAATGAAACACATGAGGATACCTCTCTTCATCATAGTGCGAGAGTGAAAAGAATGTAGGATTTCTCCTAACAAAGTAGGCACCAAGTTACAAAACATGAAGATTTTGACGGCGTTTACATCTATGAGTTGGTCAGGATTTAGAAACAAAACCATCCCATAGATGAGAAGGGCCAAAATTTCCTCAAAAGCTTGTAAGTCCAAGGAGTTCCAACAATCTTGAGCTTTTTCAAACAAGAACTTGGCCAAGTAACCTTTGACACCACTCCTTATTTCCCAATTAGTTGTGACATCAGATTGTTGCAAGTGTAGGGATTAAGCAATCTCTTCAGGTTTTGGATCTCTTTCCGTACCGTTTAAGGGTAGTTGATTGAGAATGGGAATCCTCAAGAGTTGGGAGAATTCTTCCAAAGTTGGCACAAGTTGATAATCGGGAAAAGTGAAGCAATGGTGTAGAGGATCAAAGAATTGGAAAAGCACCTTCATCATATCTTCATCAATGTTGGAGGTAACCAAGTTTAGGAGGCGACCATGTCTTTCAGTGAATGGAGAGTTCTCAGGAACCCTTGATGCTAACTCTTTGAGTTGAAGAGGGATCCTTACGAGATTGACTTGAATGGTTTTCCTGCGAATAGAAGCCATGTCCTACAAAACAGAACAAAGATAAATGTCAATAATCCTTGAAATGGTTAGTGAGAATGAGTATGATGTTATGATGTTTATGATGTTATGTACAAGTAAATATATACAAACAAAGCAAATAAATCCTTAGGTTTAGGCTTGCATGGAGTCTCATAGGTAAGTACCCTCTTGAAGTTTAGTTGGCTCAAACCTGTCCTAGAAATAGTAACCGGGTTCTAAGGGATCTCAATATCACTGATTTGTCTTCTTGGACATTGTTTCAGCGCAAGCCTCTTTCACGGCGACCAAAATATCCCAAAAATCCAAACCTCAATAAGTGTAGTATCGAGTATCTACCAACTTCGGACTGCCTCAAAGCCGGTCATCTCATTACGTCCTAATGGCCAAGTTGGTCAAGTAAAGGTTCTAAAGTCAGTTATTACTTCATGACATCACTCAGCGGCCGTATTCTCCTTGACTACTCAAGGGCTACCGGTACCCACAAAAATGTCACACTAACGTAGCTATTGGTTAGACCATGTCGGTATACCCCACACAGTTTCCACAACGTATTTCTATTTACCTATAAGGTATCCCAAATCCGGGTAGAGGATTTAAGCCCAAACAAAGAACCAAAATGTAAAGCAAATAAATCAAACAATGAAAGCAAGTAAAGGTGATCTAGCCCTAAGGTAACCCCACTTTGAATATTTTCCCCAGCAGAGTCGCCAGTTTTGTGATATGGTGGGAGAACTAACTTGGGTGTTTTGCGTTTTATCGCAAATGTTGTGGTTAACAAGAGTCGCCACCGAATTTTATTTTATCCAAAAGGAAAGGCTGAAAAGAACAGGAAAGACCTTTGAGATTTTTTTTGAGTTCGGGAGGCAGATTATGAAAAGGGAAGGTGTTAGCACCCTTTTCATCCATAGTTAATCTATGGGCTCTTAGTTGCTTGCTAGATCACTTGATTTTGTTTGAAATTGTGCTTTGTGTGGTTTTTGAAAGATATTTTGAAAAGGTGCCATCGTTTAGGCAAACTTTGTAATAGTTCTCGTTCGTAAGAACGTATACAAAGTGTTTATATTTTGAAAACATTTCAAGTTTGGAAAGTGTTTTTGAAAGTTTTAGTATTTGTTTTGAAAATAAGCAAGAGTGTTTGATTTGAAATTGATCAAGCAACTAGGAACAATCTACCTACTCAAAAGTCTTAGTTCATTTCTTCCTTTCCTTTGATATTTCTATCTTACCATTGATTTGGTAAGAAGCCTTATCTTTGGATGTAAAGGGACGGGCATGGGCCTTGATAGCCTTGATATTTCTATCTTACATTTGATAGCGTCATCGAGAGACTATGATCTTGTATTTTTGATTTGCTTTTTGCTAAGATATCCCACATGCATATCATGGCCATTTTTGTAAGGAAACAAAGTGGAATCACCCTAAGGGTGCAAGTGTGCAAGTGTGTATGATTTACATGCATTGTTTTGTCTTGACTTAGAGTTTTCTAATTTGTTGATTTTATCTTTCCATACAAACTCTTATTCACTAGAATTTATATAAAACGATAAATTGTAGAAAGTAAAAATACTAAGCTATTACATCATTAGGGGAGGGGGTATACAAATTTACAAATGGGGATTTTGCAAGAAAATTAAATCTAATTAACTATTACAACCCTATTGAATAAATATACAATGATTGAATAAATGATAATGTACAAATGCAAATGGATAAAGAAATGATTTTTGTTTGGATTTTTATGAAAGGGTTTTAACCTAATTATCTAAAAAAATAATTAATTAAGATAAATAAAATTAAACCTAAACTAATTAAGAAAAAAAATTAAGTTTGAAAGCATCTTTTAAGGTTTTTATGGAAGGTTTTTGCTTTGATTAAAAAATGATGAAAACAAAAATATTTTTATGATATTTTTTTATATTCATAAAGTAGGTATTATAAATAAATTGTGTGCAAAAAAGCAACTCAAAAGGAGTTGTTTTGATTGGTTAAATAAAATGCTAAAGTTTGTTAAAAAAGATGAAATTAATGAAACAAACAAGTGGTAAAAAATAGGTTTTGATCCTCCCAAGGTTTGAACTCAGGACATCAAGAGCATTCGCTCAGAAGATTATCACTAAGCCAGGCGCATTTGCTTGTCAACCATGTGTTTGCATGACCATATGTGAGAAAACTGCTTCCTAAAATCACAAAAAATAAAAAAATCACAAAAAATGCAAAAGGGGGTTCACATTGGTTCGAACCCTCACCCTTATGGCCAACAAAGACTTAATACGCGCGCGCTTGCCACTCGGGTGGCTTGTACATCCGGTCATGAAACAAATTTTATTAATTATAAAATAAACCAAGTCTTGAATATTTGAAGTCATATTCTTCCTCCTTCATGCGCGTGCAGAACACAATATCCACCATTGTTAACCCTGTAACTTTCTCATTTCTTGACCATTTTGAAAAGTACAAACATGAAACTTGCTGGAAATTTCATCATCAGTTTAACTATATAATTTAATTAAGCTAAAAATAAAATGTTAGACTTAATTTTGTTTGATACCAAATGCGTGCCCTAACTGGTCAGAAGCAAAATTATCTAAGCACAAGCAAGTAAAATGCAAACTAGGGACATGGTCAGCTTGAGGGCAATAATATCTACATTTTCACTTCAGAATGTATGCACAAAGAATGCTTGTATCCAGATATTTAAGTTTGAAAACTTACCTCTTGCAGCTAGATTTGAATATGGACTTTGAGCAAGTTTTGAAGAGTGAAGATGATCAGGTTAGCTTGCCTGGACCTCCCTGAATGTGTTGCAAGTCTTACTTTGCCTGGAGGATGGCTGAAACTCCCTACCCAAGTCAAGCTGCAAGCTTGAGTTTAAAAAATGGTGGATGATAGAAATGTGATTACAGTCTTGAAACAGGGACTTGGATCATTTGTATATGATGTATGTAAGACGTTTAGATGATTAGAAATCAAAACGCACGAGTGAAAATGGAGATGGTGAGTTTTTTGCTTCAAATTGTCAAGCTGGGAAGATTTAAGGAAAAATGGAGTTTGGATAGTTTTGGGAGGGTTTCGAATTGTGTGTTATCTTGAAAATAACTTGTATGGTTATATGAAAGAGGTTAGTGCAGTTGAGGTGGTCAGAAGCACAAGATATAGAGTTATGGCTATGTTACTTGATTTTGACGAAAAGTGGAAAACATCGTTTCAAGGCATAGTACAAGCATGGCCTGACTTGTTAAATGCTCTATACAAGTTTATTATGGCTTTTAGATTGTGTGTGATCAGAAGAAACAAGTTCAAAGCTCAAGACAAGTTGACTTTGTGATTAAAGCCTCTTTACAAGAATGGAATGGTAACTTTGTGCCATAAATGGAAATGCAACTTGGATAATGGCTCAAATGCTTGGATCAAAGCTCTAACAGCTGTGTAAACATTTAATTATGGAGTGGAAAACAAGTTTGAGGCCTAAAAAGCAAAGATTATGCAGCCTAGGCTTGGATTTGAATTCTTGTTCATCATGAAATGGCTTGTAATTCAAGTTTGAAAACCCTAACTTCTGGTCTTCGATTCTCCTTGCTCAAACATGATCTCAATGAGTTCTTGGACATTTTCGAAAGCTTGTAACATCCTCTAAAACCTATATGTTTGTCATTTTTGAAAATTCCTCTTGGACCTATGTGAAAAATTGCCATGAAGTTAGGTCAAAATCCTGCCTAAACTAGGGCAGAATTTCACTAAGTTTCCAAGTTTCATGAACATGTATTCACAAAACCATAACTTGAAATCCATGAATTTCTATGAGAATTTGTGTTCTACAATGTTTTATATCTCTTTGAGATCTACAACTTTCATGTTTAAAGTTTCCTTTGAATCATCTTGCATCATGGTGAAAAATTGGCTCTAAATTGTGAAAAAAAAGGAAGTTTCCAACACTTAAAAAAATTTCTAAGTTTAGAAATTTTGACTTTTCAAAATGAAATCTTGACTTTTTGTTTTCTTGATGAACAAGTTTCAAATTTTGACATGTTTTGATGAATTGTGATTTTTGATATTTGATTTTGACCAAAAAAAAAAATCAAAGTTTGACTTTTCAGTATGCAATTGACTTTTGATCAGTTGACTGAAAATCAAATATCAATCAATTAATCTTGAGGAAAGTTTTGAGTCATGCCATTGGGTCAAAAATTATGCAATTGAATCCTTGATATCATGTCTCAAACCAATCAACCATTTTCTAGGTCAAAAATCAGAAATTACACTTCCTTAGTCAAAACCCTAATTTTGACCATTTTGCCCCTTTGATGATCTGATCAAATTTCTTGAGGAATTATGGTCCAAACTTGATCAAATGACATATATGAGTTCATAATGTTGATATGGATAAAAAATTATGAAGTTTGACTGTAAATTGACCATAATTGACTTTTTCCCCAATACAACTGATTTTTAGGTCAAGTGATCAATTGACTGAGCAAAAATGTGATCCAAGACTTGAAACTTGTCATGAGAAATATTGAGAGTCCAAAATGATCCATGAAAGTAATATGGGGCATTAAAAGTACATTTATCCTTGTGCAATCTCAAACCCTAATTTTCAGTCATCAGTGCTTGAAGAGGTGTCTTGAGCTGATCAATCCAAGTGCAGTCTTGAACCAAAGGAGATCTTGTGACAGATTACTTGATAAATGAGAGGGAAAATTTTGGGGTACAACAGTCGTGTTCATATGAGTCATGAGTGTCTTGTAAAGGTGCAAGGGAACTTATGAAAATACTAAGGTGATAAGTGCAAATCGTAGCTATGTTTGTATATACTTTTTGTTTCACTTATCAACTCTTTGTTGTTAGTAATCGTTAAATAAACCTGACTTTTGCATAAATACATTTAGTTTGTGTTTATTTATATTTTTTTGCACATATTATACCGTTTGATCTTTTTCCATTCGTTTTATAAGCATTTCTTGCATTTTCAAGCATTGAAGAATAAGGTGTCGAAGGCACGACTCCGGATACACGTTTTCAAAATAAAAGACCAACTTTGAGAAGTTTGGCCCAAGAGAGTGCGCTTAGCATGAAGAAGGATGTTAAGTGCGAGTGCGCTCAACGCATTTTGTAGCATGCTGCTTGCATTTTGACATTTTTGCAGAAGCATAGTTTTGGAGCCCGCTTAATGTGGATAGCGCACTTATCGCGATTTAGGTTAATTTAATGTGTAAATATCACGCAACCCGCTTAGCGCGGTCTGCTGAGATTTGTTTTATAACTCCATTTTCAGTTCATTTTTTATTATGGTTTTGGGAAAAAATTTTCTCCCAACTCCATCAACCTCCAATTTTGTTAGGATTAATTCAGATAACAACTATGGAGCTTGCATACGGATGAGCTAGGATGGATTGCTCTTTGGTCGATGCTGACAAACTAGTAGATATGTGGTTAATTTATCTTTTTCTTTGTGTGTTCTATTTTGGTTGGGTTTGTATATGTATTTACTTTGATCTTATGTATTTTTTCCCCTTGGAGTTATATAAAACTTGCTTTATAAATCTTTTTCGATTGTTATCCTTGATTTTTACTCTGTGTTAGGGATTTGAGTTGCTATAGACATATACTGCTCAAATTCTTATCTAGGATGATTATCTATTAGTTTATGGATTCTAGAGATATATTTAGAGCAGACATTCACTTAGGGTGTCTGTGATTAATGCCTCTGTGTTGTTTGTGTTGCTCTGAGAGATTGTCGATGCCAGCGAGTATGGTTGAATTTTGTGTTGTTAAGGTTGGTTATGAGATTGTCGCTGAGGTAATACAGTGGGTGTTATGTTTGCCATGTGATGACATTTATGAATATTGTAAGTTTAGTATAATAAGTCGATAGGTTTAAGTCTGTGAGAAGTAGTATATATGCATGCTTGATAAGTTATTCCTTTTTCCTTTTTATACATTTATTTTATGTTGATACTTTTCCTTTAAACCCATTTATCCCCCAAACACATTACACCAATATCTGTGGATACGATACGATATAACCTAAATATCACACGATAAATTAATAACTTACTTTTTGCTTTCCTCTTTACCGCTTCCAACATAAGGGAAAATCACACACACGCTAAAGTTCTTTGAGAAACCTCTCTTTATTTGGTAAAACCACCTGAAAATGTTTTTAAGGCCTAGCTAACTGATTAAGGGATTGTCTAATTAGTTAGAGGGCTTTTTACAATTGGATAATTGATTAGCCCTAATCATCTAATCGATTATTTTCACTTTGTTGAGTCTAAAATCAATTGGGACAGTCTCTTAATTATTGGTAACATCTAAATATCAAAACCTTCCATTCGTGGCTTAAACAATCAATTATTGAGGTGCAATAATTGATTGGCCTAATCAATTATGGCATTCATTTCTCCTGTGGATTATTTCCAAATTTATACCTCAATTTGGCCTATAAATAGAGAGTTTCTTTATCAATTTAAATCCAATTATAAAATGGTTTTTCATCCCACTTTCTCACTCTCTCATTATTTTCTATAAATATCTCATTTCTATTACTTATATTTTGCCTTAGCGTTTCGAGAGTGGTGTTATGTTTAAGGGAGTGTCATTGTTATGGGCAATGGCTTAATTGTAATTTACCAAATGTGTATTATCTCTTGAGTAAAATATTCTTTTAGAAGGATTTGTTTGGTTGCAACCTAAACCGGTAAAAGATCTTATTTGTTTTGGGGGATTGTATTAGGAATTATTCATTATGTTTGTGAGTTTCAACTGAAATAAAAGCTCTCTTTTGGTTTGTTAGGATCGATTGGTAAAATCTCCACAATGTTTCTTGAGCTCATCTTGATGTAAAATTCCTGTTTGTTCAAGATTAGCCTATATAAAATCTCATATTGGTTCCAAAGTTCATACTAGTGTAAAAGCTCAACTGGTTCTAGATTAGTTTGTGTAAAATCTCATCTTAATTTAGAGGTTTACTCGTGTAAAACATTGGTTCGATTTAGAGAATAACTAATATAAAACTCCATCTTAGTTTAGAGGATAACCAATGTAAAAATCCATCTTTGTTCAAGGTCAACCCGTACAAAATCTCTATTTGATTTGGAGGATATACTACTTTTGTTGTTTGGTTGGAAGTTAGCCTTTAAACTTCATATCATTCTGAAAGGAGGTTCGTGGGCATATCCTTCTAAAATCTCCCAGGTTAGTGGATACTCTCAACAAGTATTCTTGGGTACAATAGTAGGTCAAGTTATTAGACCAAACATCTATAAATCTCTAGTGTCTTTCTCTCCCCCTTATCTCTTTTACTTTAAGATATTTTCTTTCTTATGTTTTTCCTTTTATCTCATTTCTACTTCCTATTACTCGATTGTTTTATTAATATTTTCAAAATCTGATTTTCAAAATAATTTTTATTTTAAACCAAAATTTTATGAACCTCCACAATTCACCCCCCTCTTGTGTATGAAGTCACATTTCTAATAATATTGTCTCCCACGTGTGATGTACTATCCTAGTACATGTACCAAGAAAAAGGAATATGCCTTATTCCTTAAGTTGGAACTAATGGATAATTACAAGGTCCAAGACCCAAAGAGAGAAACATAGTGCAGTTGAATAAGCCTTTTATAAATGGATATACAATTTAAATGGAAGAAAGGTTTGAAACTTAAAAAAAATTATAACAAGGAAAAAGGATGAACCAAAATCAAAGTCCATCTTTTTACCTCTTCAGTTATGAGGTAATATAATGTTGGGAGGCATTTGACCTTAGATTAGTTGATGTTGACAAAATGCAAGTGATTGAAGTTTCATTCTTATGTTTATAATTTTTATCCTCTTGCTTAGAAATGTGTAGCTTATGTCCTTTCTGTATTGTATTTACTTTTCTTGGTATGAGCTAAACTCTCACTGTTGGATAATGAGAAGTTTAATGACAAAGTAATCTTTTGAATTTTATGAATGATTTGGTTTGATTTATTCTATTCATATGATTTAATGCCATATATTTATTCCTTTTCATGATTACCTTAGGAGTAGATAACAATTTATTTGGTTGGTGTGTCATCTAATAAATGGATTTCATGAACTAATATGGTTAAAAAACAAGTAAACATAAATTACTCACTTAGTCACTTTAGGCATAAAGGGATAGAGCCATATGGGTAATCAAAGCAAGTTTTATATGAAATTTATTGGCATTACTGAGAGTCTTATACATAAGTTTTGTAATGAATCAATGCACTTTTAAACTGTATACATACACCACAAGATTGAGTTATGACCTCATATCTCAAGACATTTCACATCATATCCATGCATTATATGAAGTCATTAAATATATCACTGTCCAACATGTTAGTCCACTTTGTTAAATCCATATTCTTACTTCATAATTTCATTGTTTCTAACCTCATGACACTCACTGACATCTTTTCACCATTGCTCATGTTTACTTTCCAAGATCGTATATGTAAATCATTATATTTAATATAATCCTCGTGGAATTGATACTTTTTATTATCACTTTCTACTAGTTTAAATGTGTATACTTGTACATATAAAGTAGCCATTACCTAAAAAAAGTTACATAGATACCCATTTGACAGCTGAAGCATGCACTAGGGAGGAGAGGAATACTATTTTTGGTAAGGAGGAATCCCTTTGTGATTTTTAAGTACTTGGAATTTTTTCTTAAAAGTTATTATCATTGCAATTAATATGATTTTTCCAGCTTTGAAGGTACCATGAGCTGCCTTGATTCCATGAATTTGATGAAAAGGAAGACAAGGGTTACACACTTCCCATTCGTCATTCTTGAAACACAACATTAGATATGGAAAAGGTGACTGAGAGGATAGCTAATCATTAAGATGTTCGTCGAGTTCTAGAATAGGAAAATATTTCTTCCTAGGGAAAATCGGAAGGCGGAAAGTGTGAATCTATGTGCTTGGATGTACAACTATCTACATTAGTCACACATTCCTGATGGTTTTGATAATGACAAAACTATATGTCAAACGAAATTTTGTGAAGTATTCATCTGTCAAGAATAATTAACTATCGAGATGCTTTATCAAGACGCCTCTGTGAGATCAAGACATCAAAGTCAATCTCAATAAGGATAACACATATTATCAAGCAACATTTGATGGAATCACTGATGATTTATAA
Source organism: Vicia faba (assembly GCA_948472305.1). Taxonomy (NCBI): domain Eukaryota; kingdom Viridiplantae; phylum Streptophyta; class Magnoliopsida; order Fabales; family Fabaceae; genus Vicia; species Vicia faba. The sequence continues at coordinate 654,570,717 of OX451738.1, forward strand.
TCAAGCAATATTTGATGACGGTGTCTATCTAGAAGCTTTATCAAGCCTCACCAATCACAAAAATTCAAATTATAGATGAAGTGTTGAATCAATGATGAACAAAGTAAGGGATCTTGAAGCTTCAAAAATTATGAAAGAGATGAAGTGTGAGAGCTTGTTTGGTATGTGTCTGAGTGATTAATGTATTGTAAAAATATAAGCATAATTCTTAAATTACTAAGGCAACCCACTGACACACACACCCACACACACACACACACACACACACACACACACACACACACACACACACACACACACACACACACACACACACACACACACACACACACACACACACACTTAAAAATAGTTTTAAACCTCGTTTTTTGCTAAAACACATTAAAACCTATAAAGGAACCATTAAGGTGCATGTGTGATTGATCAAGAGTGTTCCTAATCATTTAGAAAACATTTGTAGACCTCCTAATAAAATAAGGACTTAGTCCAATCAATTAGAGAAAGTAAAAAAGGCATGTTAATCGATTAGAAATGCTCCTAAATGATTAACACACATAACCTTTGTCGGGTTTCCTTTTAGGTATTAGGGTTGTTCTCATTTTGAACCTTCTACTCTATTAAACTTAGTACTTTATTGATTAGATTTTTAAAAATTCCATGAATAATTTCCATTTTTGGGCCAAAATTTTCTCCTATAAATATAGGGATTATCCTACTTTTAAAAACACACCAGAAAATATATTTATATAATGCTTTATCACTTTATACTTTCTCCATTTCATTTATTTCATTTTCCTAACAAATATGCATTAGTGCTTTGAGAGTGAAAAATAACAGTGAGACTTTTGTTGTTATGGTGTTATAGGAAGTTTATAAGTTACTAAACATGGTTTATTTCTTGTGTAATATCTTTGAAAGAAATTATTGTTTGGTTCTTGAGCTAAACCAGTGAAAAGCTCTGTTTGGTTCTTGAGATTATTCAGGTAAAGTCTTTGTTTCGTTCGTGAGCCTAGTCCATTAAAAGCTCACATTTGGTTATTAAGGTTAGCCGTCAATAACTCTATTTGGCTACTGAGCTTAATATGGTGTAAAATCTCTATTTGGTTATGAGATTATCCCGGTGTATCTTGCTTGGTTTAGGGATTAACCAGTATAAAATCTCATGTTTGGTTGTAACAAGGTTTATAGGCATAACCTATGAAAAGCTCACGTCTCTTATAGTGGAAACACTCAAGAATAAATTCTTGGATACAATAGTAAGCCAAATGATTAGGCCGAATTTGTATAAATTGTTAGAGCATTTCTCTCTTCACTTATTTATTTACATTTTAGTTCTTTATTTTTTCACGCTTCATTTCTGGAATGCCCTAACCTCTTAACTCGACTTAATTAACATGCTGATCATTTGTTGGTATGGATATTAATAGAGTTAGTAAGGTTATTTGGGATTTCTAATCTTGGGGGGAAAATTAGTAAATGGATTATTGGAAAAAATGGCAAAGGTGGGTAATTAGTTTGACTTGGAAAGGACAAAATGGTTGATTCCTCAAATTAGAATTTTCTCTAAGTAGAGCTCTCATCTCATTTGTTTTCATTCCCCTTCTTTTCTAAATTCAAAATTGAAACGAAGATTAGAGGTATGAGAGAAAAAGTAACACAATTTTGAATAATGGAAAAAGAAGTCACGAGTCCAAGCCTTCTACCTCTAGTGCATCTAGGAATCAAGCTAGACTCTTAGAAATTCTCACCAGCTTAGCCCTAATCACCACCTCTTCACCACAAATTATAAATTCCTACTTAATGTGATTTCTAGTAGGTTATGAATTAGGGTTAAAACTAAATTAGGGATTCACATGTAGGGAGGGATACAAATGTATGAATCTTTGTTCTTGATTGATTATGATATGGATTTTCATATGGCACGATGATAATAATTGGTTGCATGTAATAATGTGAACTCGTGAATGTTATTATGCTAAACTTGTTGCGTATGTGTTTGTTCATAAAAGTAAGCTTGCTCTTTATGATGAAAAAGAATGTAGTAGTACCATATGCATGAATTAGGCCAATGACAATGATTTATGTTAATGGTTGTGTTCCTTTCCATGATAATGGTTTCCATAGGCTTGTTAATCATAAGTTTCTAGTGTTTTTGGTTGTTTATATTATTTAATGCAAGTTTAAGAAGGTTACAAGTGGGAAATTTTGAGTATGTGAAAATCCTCAAAATTCGAGGCCTGGCTCGGGTCGTGTCGTATGACACAGGTTGGTCGTGTCTCCCTCAGAGAAATGTATGGAGAAGGGGCCCCAAAGCTGACATGGGCCATGTCAGGTAACACAGGAAAGTCGTGTCAATAATCCTAGGGGCTATGGAACAACATGAGTCGGGTTGCCCAACACGGTCAGACAACATTTTCCCCTGTCTCAGTACCTACAAACGCCATTTCGGACCCCCGTACATTACATATTATATCCAAACCCTAGGTACCATTGTAGTAACCAAGTGTGACTATTTTGTGTGTATGAACTCACATTCGGGATCATTTAATTAAATGAACATCTTGTGAATCCTTGTGGCTAATATGCTAAGAACTAGAGAAGATACTCCCCTTAGTTAGTAATGAATAAAATGAGTATTATTGAGAGAGCCTTATGAGGATTACATTATTTAGTGTAGTAACATTGAGCATAACGATACACCCTCATTGTTATGCAGTCAAAACATTACATTGTGAAGGATGGTATATAGTCTAGTAATAGGGATGCCCATGCTAGAACCTATATGGTTACTGATAACGGGAAATCGAGTAGTGTCTGAGAACTGAGTTTAAACTATAGATAGTCATGAATGGGAAAAGATGTTATTAGTGAGGAACCATCGTGAGAAGATTGTTCTGAAGGTTCTATTGGTGAGGAACCACTGTGAGAAGGTCATTCTGAAACCCCTATTTGTGATGAACCACCATGAGAAGGTTGTTTCAAAAGTCCTATTAATTCATTTATGATATGGATTTGACTTGACCTTGGAATCATTAGTCAGGGAAGATGATCTAGCGAGGGAAGTGAAAAACTGTGATCTGGATCCCGCTCAATAGGAGAGTGAGTAGCTAGGGAAGTTCATTCACATTGCTAAGATATTTCCAAGGCAACCAAAGCGTAACTTAAGACCACCTGATTATGTTTATGATTGTGAGTGCATTTTCCCGTTAGAGATATCTTGTATGATATCAAAACTAGGACCTTTTTATCATTTGTGTATATTAGATGTTTTTTTTAGTCTTGATGTGCATTTGAGTATTAGGAAGTTTAAAATAACCTTTCAAAAGGTTTCACAAATTAAAAATCATGTTTCATGTGATAATCAGGTTCATGAGTCAACACATACGACCTATGAGTCGACACATGTTGTTACGTTTAAATCCTATAGGCTATGTAATGCATGTGTCTTTCAGGTCAACATATAAAAGAAAAATTACTTATATGAGTCGACATGTATGACGTATAAGTCGATACATGCATATGATTTATAAAGCATGTAGGCTCTGTAATGCATGTGTCGGCATATCACATATACAGATCGACACATGCATCAAATGTGTCTACACATACGGTTAAAATTTCCAAATTTTATGATTTTTTTCTAAACTTCTTGCACTCTATTTTGACTCCAACTTGAACATATATATAAAGAAGATGCAACCATAAACACACAAAGAAATTTCTCTTCATCTTCAATCTCTCATCTATGCATACACACAATAATTACACATAATCATAGTTCTTGGGTGTCATCTAGATTTAGAGTAGATAACGTCTAATTTAAGTTTATGTATCAATAAATTGGGTTGAGAATTCTTTGGGAGTTTCAAATAAGTAAACTAAGTTGGAGTTTTCCTTCAATATCATTGAGATTTGAAGGTTTTGGACAACCTTACACAATTTGGATTCAGCCGAGTGAAAGCTTTGAAGAATGGTGGGTTCGGTCAAAGGAGTAACGGTAACCAGAGGATCACTTAGGTAAATCTTGGGTCACAATACATTCGCAATTTGGATTCAGTTGAGTAAAGGCTTTGAAGAACATGGGTTCTTGCAAAGGAGTAACAATATACGGAAGATCAAACTGGAAGTATCGGGTTTACTTGATCGAGGTCAAGATCAAGGGAAGAAAATAAGATGGGACCGACATCATACCTAGGGTTTGGATTGTTGGATTGCTACTTATTCTCTTGTAAACAATATTTTGCAAAGGTTAATTTTAATTATCTCAATTCCAAACGGAATTAGGGGCAAACATATCCATAGCGAGGCTGATTGAAGAACTGCCTAAACAAATCATTGTCTCTCTCTCTCTCTCTCATTTAATTTCAATTATAAATTGTTAAATTCGTTGATTGTGCAATCGATACGTGTAGAACAATATTTTGTTTGTAAGACTTGAAATTATTTTATTGATTAGATTACACTTCATAAGATTGTAATTGGTTTTTCAAATCAACAAAACCAAAAGGAAAATCTGAAAAATTGGTTGCAAACCAAGTGTTTGATAATTTGCTTCGCTTAGTTTTTGTTATAAATTTCATTGGAAATAGATAGCCTTTGTGATCATATACAAATGAGCAATTGTGAAAATATATTGGCTAAGTGACTTATCACTTTCATTGCATCTCATCTTGGTTTTAGACATATTTGGGTTTTCCGACAACGATTTGGATTAGACGAAAATTTTGATCCAGGGTTGTTTTATGCTGTCCATAGTCAACACTTTTTAAAAACAAATTTTTAAATAAATTTTAACGTGGAATCTATTCACCTCCTCTAGATAATTTTCCTTTGCCTAACAATGCTTATAATGAGATTTTTTGGATCTCTCGTGCTTGCTTGCATGACAAGATGGAATACAAGATAGGTAATTGTCTAGATAGCGAGTTAGTACCCCGTGTAGAGCTGATCAGACTCAATGACATAGTTTAGAACTCAGTGGTATTTAGTAATCTCACCCCACTCATGTTGTTGTTTCAAGTTCATCGAAGCAGGATAAAGGCGAAAGTAAGATGGTGTTAGCTACATGATGATGTTTCAATTACTCTTTCATAGATCCTCTTCTATATGTAGTCTTGTGATATTATGGATATCAGATGTATTATATATACTATACCATGTTTTGTATTGTACTCATTTTATTGATATCATCTAGACGTTTATGTTATGTCTTCAGTACCAAATATAATAACATATGCTTATTATTCTAGACATATAAGTATGGGGTATTACAATTTCTATCTCTTCATCTCTCTGATTTTCTTTATTTTAATTACTCGGCTTCCTATTATTTGTTTGATTTATAAATTTGATTTAAACCTTTTTTATAAATCAAGATTTTTATGATTAGACTTTGTTAATTCTCTGGTTTGTTGTGCTTGACATTATGTTTGGTAAAACTAACTTAGCATGGACATGTTAGATGAAGATGTTCTATAAACTGGAGCAACATGTCGAATGTAATGTCCTATGCAGTTCTTTCGGCATCATGATTTTGTACAACTGGACTGTTGGATTTTTTGGTTTGTTACAGGTGCAGAATATTTGGCAAAATATTATGCTATCCTATGTGGCACATAGATTGAAGATTAAAAAGATTCAAGCTGATTTCGAGGGGAATTGTTAGTTTCTAATTATGGAGATAATTTGGGAAACTAATTATTGATGTCATATATTTAAGGAGATAATGTTGCAGCGCGTCTGTCATATCCAGTGGCATATGTGAAGCCTAAATCCATTTCATTGAAGATTATAAATAGAAGGCTTTAACCCCAGTACAAGTGTGGAACTTATTGTGTGTTTTTATTAGGGTTTATGTGTTAATTGTGAGCCTCTATATTATCATCTTGATAAAAGAGAGTGCTTTTTTTTTTGAGTTGTAAGTTCTGTCAGTTATTCCAAAGATTTTAAGCAGTGAATGATTGAGTGTCTTTGAAGTGTGACTTCTGTTATTTTTTAAGTGTTTAGAATTATTCAGTCACTGGTCTGTGATTGGAAGGTATTTGAGAAGGGTATCATACCTAGGCGAGTCTTAGGTAGAAGTTAAGAAAGGGTAATGAGTAAGTGCGAAGTTGTAAATGGGGGAGTTTAGCTTCAAATTGATATTATCTAGATGATTTCGTCCCTGGATTAATATCCCCCATAGTAGGTGTTATTGTACACCGAACTGGGTTAACAATCATGTGTGTTCTTTACATTTATTCACTTTTTTTATCGTTTACCTTTTCATTGTGTGTTTGTTCTGAGAAAGGTGTCTCGATATCTCTTAGGACTTCTAGGATCTGAATACCAAAATTTCAATTGGTATCAGAGCAGGCATCCTGCTCTGAATCGGGGTGAGATTTAGGGAAGATACTTTCTGGTACAATGGACAAGTAAGAAGGATTTATGAACAAACCACCCTTTCTTGATGGAACCAACCATGGTTATTAGAAAGTTCGTATGGTGGCCTTTACCAAATTTGTGAACAGAAAGGCTTGGAAAGCTGTGGTTAAGGGATGGGATCCACCAAAGGTTGTAGGTCTGGATGGGAAGGTTACTAATGCTGTGAAGGATGAGGAAGACTGGGACAATAAAGATGAAAAATCATCAAAGGGAAACTCTTAAGCATTGAATGCCCTATTCAATAGAGTGGACAAGAATATCTTCAGGCTGATAAGCAATTGCACTATTGCTAAAGAAGCCTGGGAGATATTGAAATCTGATCATGAAGGGACATCTAAGGTGAAGATGTCAAGTCTTCATATTCTTAATTCCAAGTTTAAAAACTTAATAATGAAAGAAGATGAGAGTATTCATGACTTCCACATGAATATTATTAAGATAGCCAATGCCTCAAGTGCCCTAGGGGAGGAGATGTCTGAAGCTAAGTTGGTGAGAAGAATTCTCATATCTCTAAGAAAGAGGTTTGACATAAAGGTGACTACCATTGAAGAAGCCCAAGACATAAACAATATGTATGTTGATGAGCTTATGGGGTCCCTGCAAACCTTTGAGTTAGGGATAAATGAAAAATCTGAAAAGAAGAAGAGCATGGCTTTTATCTCTAATACTGATGATCCAAAAGACATGTGTAACTTGGATACAAGAAAAGGTATATCCAATGCTATTGTGTTACTTGGAATACAATACAAAAAATTATTGAAGAAGATGTAATGGAAGTTAATATCAAATGACAATGACAAGTTCGGGAAAAGAAGAGGAGTTCATTGTATTGAATGTGAAGGGTTTGGACACATAAGAACTGAGTGCCCAACCTATCTCAAGAATAAGAAGAAAATCTTGTGTGTCTTGGTGTTGTACCCCAAAATTTTCCCTCCCATTTTGAAGAAAATTGATTCAAGACACCTCCTCATGCTCCTAGGGTTCTCAAGTACTCAAGACTACTCAAGAGTTGATTAAATGAACCCTCCTCCTAAGCAGTGGCCTACAATTAGAGTTTTGGTTTTATCAAAGAAAATTGAGCTTATAATGCCTCAAGTGAGTTTCATGGTTCCTCATATGCTTCAAAGAATCTTCATGTCAAGCCTTACATCACAAGTTTGCTCATTCAATTGCTCAGATGATTGAAAAACAACTGTATTGGACAAAAAGTTAAATATGGTAAACATACAGTGAAACTTCAAGATTTTTGGTCAACATCAATATTTTGAAGTCACATTCATCATTAGATCAAGGGTTGATCATGATTCATCAAGAAAACTCAAGATTCATCAAAAGTCAAAAGTTACTAAATTAGGCTTTTCTTAAGGAGAAGTCAACTGAACTTTGACCAAGCATAACTTTCACATGCTTCATTATAAAATTCTCAACCAAAGCCCATTTTTATGGAAATTCAATTATCTACAACTTTATCTCTCTAAGTTCAAGACCAAAAATACTTCATTTAAGAGATATGAGCTAAGACATTACATGTCATTTTGAAAGTCAACAAAAAGAAATTTTTTATTAAGACAATTTACATAAAGTTAAAGACTTCAAATGAAAAAATGACCAACATTAAAGTTATAGGGGACACCTTGAGGTTTCCAAAAAGTCCAAGATCACTTTCATATAACAAAAATTGTGAGATTTATGATTGGCAAGAGTTGGATAGTTTTTGAGAAATGCATGAAACCTCAATTGAGTAATTTGGAATTTTTGGACTAATGGGCCTAACTTTTGAGGATCAAATATGTTTATGACATGATAGAAGACCTCTAAGTCCATTGGTACATGGTAATATTTTTATCCTATTTATTTAAATTTTTATTTAATTTTTTATTTAATTTTTGTAAAAGAATTAAATTAATAATAACAAATAGTTGGATTAATGTTGGACTATGATCATTTGGACATCTTCTAGAAGGCCCAAGACCTCATAAAATCTTGCCAAAACCGTGAGAGACATGTTTGAGACAAGGATATTCAAATATGGCAAGTTAGAAAACATGTTTCATTGATTTTTGGTAACACCATGATCACTTGATTCTTTCCTTCTTTGATGACTTAAATATCCTCCTCTATAAATACTCAAGCCCTCCCACTACAATGACACAAAAATTTTGCCTCAAGAAAAGTCTTAGAAATCACAAATTTTCAAAGAAAGTGCACCATTCAATCTCAAGTTCCAGTTTGATTCAGTCCAAACCACCACCTCAAATCACTTCCAGAACATCTCCAAGGTAAGAATAGGTAACTTTACATGCCTATTGGTACCTAAAACTTGCATACATGCCATGTCAAGTTTCAAGCCCTGAATCACATTTTTGACCAGTCAATTGGACAATTGACCTAAAAATCAGTTATATTGGGGAAAAAGTCAACCATGGCCAATTTACAGTCAAACTTCATAATTTTTGATCCACAACAACATTCTAGGCTCCTATGTACCATTTTATCAAGCTTGGATCACAACTCCTCAAGAAATTTGATTAGATCATCAAAAGGGTAAAATGGTCAAAATTAGGGTTTTAATTGAGAAAGGGAAATTTCTGATTTTTAACCTAGCCAATGATCAATTGGGTTCAATCATGATTTTAAGGACTCAATGGAATCATCTTGACCTAATTGTATAGTTCAAAAGATCTCAAATGCATAGGATTGACAGATGAATTTTGCAGTCAACTGATCAAAAGTCAACTGTACATTGAAAAGTCAAACTTTGACTTTTTGGTCAAAATCAAGTGCCAAGGGTCATAATTCATAAATATATGTTAAAATGTGAAACTTGTTGACCAAGAAACCTAAAATTCCAAATTAGGGTTTTAATTTGAAATTTTTCATAACTTAGAATTTTTCTAAGTATGGAAAATTTCTTATTTTATTTCCAACTTTCCATAACTTTTTCACCATGATGAAATTGGATTCAAAGAAAACTTCCAACATGAAAGTTGTAGTCCTCCATGAAATATACAACTTTGATTCACAAAGTTTTCCCAAAAGATGCTTGGATCTCAAGTTATGAGTTTGTGAATAGGGGTCCATAAACTTTTTAACTTAGTGAAATTTTGCCCTAGTTTAGGCAAGTTTTTGACCTAACTTCATGGACATTTTTCACCTAGTTCCAAGAGGTATCTTAAAATTAATTTCAAATATGGATTGTATATCATGTTACAAGATTTCCAAAATGTCTAAGAACTCTCCAAGATCATTTGTGGTTAGGGAGAATCGAAGAAGAGAAAATGGCAATTTGTCACTTTTGTCCAAACCATGTTTACAATGCTTCAAGTTGCAAATCAGTTCCTAGCATGCTTGTACCTTGCATTACAGGTCCTAATCCCTTCTACACTCCATAATTAAATTCTATCTCAGTGGTTAATGGCTTTATTTTGACCTTTAGAGCATTATAAAAGAGTTTAATCCATAAATGGCATAAAGGGCACATTGCCATTTTCATAAAGCATGCTTTTTACAACTTTGCAATTCTAGAGCCATGGACCTGATCTTTTATTGCAAGCAATATCTACAAATATCAGGAAACTTGTACCAACTCTCTGCAGCCCATAAGCTAGCCTGTACAGGCCTTTAGCATAGTCACCTCAAACTTTCTTCAAAAGCAAGGAAAGTGGCAAAAGTCAAGATAACTGGTCCATCTGATAAAGAGAAGACTTGGCTTCATTCTAAACATCTTCACAAACTTGTTGCAAGCCAATACACGAATCCATAGCATTTGAAACACTCAAAAACACAAAAAACACATTTCTTCCCAAAACAGGGCAGCCTCTGCAAAATCAAATCCATTTCAATATTGGCTCGTGCGTTTTTTGATTCAACACTTGAAACACCTTACATACATCACATCTAAACTATCCAGGCCCTTGTCTTGCAACTATAACCCCTATTTCAAACATCACCATTTTCATTTTGGAAGGTTGCAGGTTGACTTCTACAAGGAGTTTCAACCTTCTACAAGGCCAGCTAAGCATTGGAAAAGCATGAGGGAACTTCAAGGAAGCTCACACGATCTTCAGGCCTCACTCAAAGTCCCCACATTGCCATATCCAAACTCAGCTGAACAAGGTATTTTTCAAATCTCTATCTCTTTATTTAGGCATCCTTAAGTCACAATTTGTGAAGCAAAAATGTAGTCCTTAACTTGCTTAAGCTGTACATATGCATAGTTGTTATTTATATTAACTGAGTAGTGAGAATTTGAAGCTTGAAGTTCATGAAAATTTTAGGTCAGAAATTAGGGGTGATAAAATTCTCCTTGATCTTTGAGTGTTAGGTCACAAACTTTATATCATTGGAATCGTGAGTTTACAAGCTACACTTTTTATGTTATGAGTTTTTTATTTTATACAAGCTAGAGCAAGATACATGTTGAAGGCAAAACGCGCACAAACGTTTGGCTGGAGGACAGGGACGAAGGCTGTTCTGGGCCTTGGCGCCTTTGGGCCGCCTCTTGTTTTACTCCTCATACCCATAGTTTACTATTTGCACCCCCTGACTTATTATTTTATATTTTTGTATTTTCTTGCATATTTTATATTTTGACTTGCATTTATTTTTTTTCTGAACATTAAGAAATCACAAAAAATATTTTCTTTATTTTTTGCATTTTATTATATATATATATATATATATATATATATATATATATATATATATATATATATATATATATATATATATATATATATATATATATATATATATATATATATATATATATATATATATATATATATATATATATATATATATATATATATATATATATATATATATATATATATATATATATATATATATATATATATATATATAGGATTTGATACTTTATTTTCTTAAATAAAACTTGTAAATAATTTAAAAATACTATACATTTTTATTTTTATTATTCACACACATAAAATATTATTTTCACATATATTTTAATTTTTAATACTTGTAAATAATTTTATTTATTATTTCTTGTAAAAAATAGACAAAAAATAATATTAGAAAGCAATATTTTCCTTTAAATCAAAAAAATAGGGTTTCCCCTTTCAAAAAATAACAATATAATTTTTCTTATTTTTAGGACTTAAATAATTTATTTTTTACATATATAAAATAAATACAAAAAAACATTTTGCATCCATACATTTTATTGCATATTTAAATAATTGCTTATTTATTTATTGTACAGAAATTCAATTGGGTTGTAATAATTAAGCTAGGTCTTTATTTTGAGCAATATCCCCCATTCAAAACTTGTATCTCCCCTCCCATAATAGTGTTGTAATATCTTAGATTTACTTTACACAATTTATCACATTATATACATGTTTAGTAAAATTAGGGTTTGTATGATAAGACAAAATCAAACAAATAGACATGACCTAATTCAAGACAAACAAAATGCATGAAAAATGACAACACATTACACACAAGCACCTCTAGGGTTTCACCTACTTTGTTGCCTAAAAATGTCCATGGTATGCATGCTAGGTATCTTGGCAAAATCAAACAAAATAAAAGATCATAGTCCCTCGATGACGCTATCTAAAGGTTTCCTTAAAAAAATGATCTTGGTCCCTAAAAACTTGCTAAGATACTTGGCACAATTGTTATTATGGTCATACGATGACCCACGCCCGTCCCGTTTAACATCCAAAGATAGGGTTGTCTACTAAAACAATAGTAGGTCAACAATGTCAAAGGAATAAAAATGCACAAGAAAGACTTTTGAGTAGGTAGATAAGCTTCTAGTTACTTGATCAACTTGCAAACAATCCTTGCTATTTTCAAACAAAAATACACATTTTCAAAACATTTCCAAACAAATTTCAAAACATTGAAACATTTTTCAAAAGACAAACATCTTTGTATACATTCTTACGAACGAGAATCATTACAAAGATTGCCTAAACAAAGGCCTCTTTTCAAAATACTTTCAAAACCACCCAAATCACCATTTCAAACAATTTCAAAGCAAAAGTAAGTGATCTAAGCAAGTAACTAAGAGCCCATGGAAAACCATGGATGAAAAGGGTGCTAGCACATTCCCTTTTCATAATCTACCCCCCGAACTCAAGAAAACATCTCAAAGATATTTCCTGTTCTTTTTTTACCTTTCCTTTTGGATAAAATAAAAGTCGGTGACGACTCTTTCTAACCGCAACATTTACAAACACAAACACAAAACCTCAAGTCAGTTCTCCCACCGCATCACAGAACTGGCGACTCTGCTGGGGAATTATTATAAAAGTGGGGTTACCTTAGGGTTTTAGATCACCTTTACATGCTTATCTTGTTTGACTTGTATGCTTTACATCTTGATTCTATTGTTTGGGTTTGAATCCTCTAACCGGATTTGGGAAACATTCATAGGTAAATAGCAATACGTTATGGAAACTGTGCAGGGTATACCGACATGGTCTAAGCAATAGCTATATTAGTGCGACATATTTGTGGGTACCGGTAGCCTTTGAGTCAATCAAAGAGAATACGGGGCCGCTGAGTGATGTCATGAAGCACTAATGGACTTTTAGAACCTTTACTTGACCAACTTGGCCTTTTAGGATGTAGTGAGATGACCGACTTTGGTGCAGTCTGAAGTTGGTAGATACTCGATACTACACTCATTGAGGGTTGGTTCCTTGGAATATTTCGGTCGCCAGTAAAGAGGCTGAATTGAAACAATGAACAAGGAAACAATCCAATGATATTGAGCTCCTTAGAACCCGGTTACTATTTCTAGAACAGGTTGAGCCAACTAAACTTCAAGAGGGTACTTACCTATGAAACCCCATGCAAGCCTAAACTAGGAACTTGTGTGATTTGCTTGTACATATATACTTATGCATAACATCATGGACATCATGAGCATCATATGCATCCACTAACCATTTCAAGGATTTTGGAGATTCATCTTTGTTCTTGTTTTGCAGGTTATGGATTCACTTTGCAGGAAAACTGTCCAAGTCAACCTTGTAAGAATTCCTCCACAACTCAAGGAGCTAGCTTCAAGGATTCTTGAGAATTCTTCACTGAGAGACATGGTCATCTACTCAACTTGGTCACTGTCAACACAGAGGAGGATATGCTGAAAGTTCTCTTCCAGTTCTTTGACCCTTTGCATCATTGCTTTACATTTCCTGACTACTAACTTGTGCCTACTTTGGAGGAATTTTCTCAACTCTTGAGGATTCCTATTCTCAATCAACTACCCTTCAACGGTACAGAAAGAGATCCAAAGCCAAAAGAGATTGCTCAAGACCTGCACTTGCACTCCTCTGATGTCACAACACATTGGGAAACTAGAAGTGCTGTCAAAGGCTTCTTGTCAAAGTTTCTGTTTGAGAAGGCCCAAAGCTGTTGGAATTCTCTAGACTTGCAAGCTTTTGAGGAGATTGTAGCTCTTCTCATATATGGGATGGTCTTGTTCCCTAATCCTGATCAACTCATAGATGTGAGTGCCGTCAAAATCTTCATGACTCGCAACCCGGTGCCTATATTGCTTGGGGATATCCTCCACTCTTCACACTCGTACAATAAGGAAAAGAGGTGTTCTCATGTGTTGCACTCCTCTCCTGGCAAGATGGTTTATTTGTCATCTTCCCCAATCAGTCTTGAAGAATGAGCAAGGCTTGAGGTGGTCACAATGATGGATGACTCTTACATATTCAGATATTCATTGGTGTTCTCGATCCAAAGAGAATGTTATTATCATTGACCGTTGTGGGGAATTTCCTAATGTCCCTCTACTAGGCATTAGGGGAGGCATCACCTACAACCCCTGCTTGGATCTGAGACAGTTTGGTTATGCCCGAAGGGATGGCCCACATGATATGCTGATTCAAGGATTGGTTTTCGACTTCGACAATGACAACCAAGGTCTCCGACAAAGGTTCATCCGAGCTTGGAGGATGCCCAACAAGGTAGACAGTAATACCTTGGGACACAAGAATTCCATCCCTCTTGAGCCTTACCTCAAGTGGGTACGAACCCGCGCCCAAAGTCTTATGATGCCTTACCCCTACATTCTCCCAGTGATTATAGAGCCTGTTATGGAAGGAGAGGTTCCATACAACCTCCTACATCCTGACATGCCAACATCACTCAAAGATCTACAAAGGAGTTGGATACAGCTCAAGGGAGAGCGCGATACTTTCGAAGCCCAATTCTACGCAAGCGAGAAGAAGGTTTTGGAACTCACTCGTCTACTTCATAAAGAGAAGACTCTCAACACCTACATTGCACCAAAGAGGATGCACAACGTCTTTTTACCTTAGAATTTTGTATTATTTTGCCCAAGGGGAATTGATGTACTAACAATTCTATCTTATTAATATGACGTGTGTTTTCTTTTTTGTTTTAAAAAATTTGAATTTCTGAATCCTTGAAAGCATTACATGAATACATATCATTCATCATATGCATAAACAGGTCTTCACACCAAGTTTCCTCATCTCTCTGCTGTTTATTTTAGCAAGATGGATATTAAACAAACGGTCAAAGATTTGCAAGCTCAGAATTCACAATTTCAACAATTACTTCTGACCTTGGCCAAGGGGCAGAAGGAGCTCAAGACTCTAATAGAGAAAGAGAAAGAGAAAAAGAAGAAGAAGCGAGCCGGTGTAGTTATCATGGGCAGAAGATTTGAAGGACAAGCCATACGGACTTTGGAATTCCCATCAACATCTGAAGAGGGGGAAGGAAAAGGTAAAGGAACGGCAGTGCCATCTGATTCTGAAGCAGAAGAAGACGAAGATGAGAATTACTCTGAACAATAGTACCCTCCGGCCGATGACAAATACAAAAACTTGGAAGAACGTCTAGCTGCTATGGAAGTGCAAAGAGTACCGGTGCTGGATTTTGAGGAGTTAGAGTTGGTTTATGGAATTGTAATCCCTCCTAAGTTTAAAGTGCCACTATTTGCTAAGTATGATGGGGTGTCTTGCCCAAAGATGCACCTACGATCTTATGTCAGGAAAATTCAACCACATTCTTCTGACAAAGACCTGTGGGTCCACTTTTTCCAGGATAGTCTATCGGGAACGCAACTTGATTGGTTCTACCAGTTAGAGAGATCTGATGTCCATAATTGGGAGGATTTGGAAACCACATTCTATAAACAGTATCAATACAACGCCGACTTAGCGCCAACCCGTACTCAGCTACAGAGTATGGCTATGGCTACCAATGAGGGCTTCAAAGACTACACCCAAAAATGGAGGGATCTGGCCGGAAGGGTGCAACCACCTTTATCTGAAAGAGAGCTAGTAGACATGTTCTTGGGGAATCTATCAGGTCCTTTCTTTAATCACCTGATTGGGAGCTCCTCTGCAGGTTTCATTGAGTTGATTCTAACTGGCGAAAGGGTTGAAGCCGATATTAGAAGCGGGAAAATTCAAAAAGATGCGTCTACTTCTGCTGCTGTAAAAAAGCCCTTCACCGGAAAGAAGGAAGTGTCTGTTGTCTATGCCTAGAGGAATCAGGGAAGAATTGAAAGACGACCAACAGTGGGGGCCATCATGATTCAAAAGTCTGCATCTGACCAACCGAGAAACAACCAGCCGAGAAATGATCAGCCGAGAAATAACCAGCAAAGGGTGGAAAGGTCTGTAAGGCAATTCACCAAGATAAACATGACTCCTGCTCAAGTCCTACCACATATTTTGAAGTTGAACCTGGCCATGCTAAAAGAGGCCCCTAAAAATCCTAATACTACTTCTCCACACTACCATCTGAATGCCAGGTGTGCTTACCATTCAGAAAGTCTAGGGCACGACACCAACAACTGTTGGGCCCTGAAGAACAAGATACAAGATCTAATCGACGCAAAGGAAGTTGAATTCAAAGCTCCTGAAAAGCCAAATGTTATCTCCGCACCGATGCCTAGGCATGGACACAATGCCAATGCTGTGGAAGAATATCTATTTGTTTCTACTGTGGATGAACTGTTAACTCCTCTCCTAACCATCAAGCTGAATTTGTTGAAAGCTGGGGTGTTCCCAGGTTATGACCAAGATTTCCATGCTTGCCTATCCTCCCCATTTGACTGTCCTCTATTGAAGAAAGGAATCCAACAATTGATTGATAACAAGGAAATTTTGTTTGAGAAAGCTCATGTCTCACCCATTCCAGTTCCAGAAGTTTCAATAATAACCATATACGCCAATCCTTCCAGGGTTCCTAAAAAACCCATTAGGATTACATCTGCTCCTATGACTACTCCGTTGAAGATAACAATGCCCAGGCCAACCCCATACAAAACCGATAAAATGGTACCATGGAACTATGGTGGAGAAATCTACTATCATGGTGTCAAATAGATTGAACAGACCATTGAAGAAGAAAGCTCCGAGGAGGATAATCCCGACATCAGTAACATTGCCGGAACAAGAAAATTACTCGTAGTGGGAGAATCTTTTCTCCAGAGATTGCTCCTCCAACAACAGTCTTTGGACCCGCGGCCATTCCGAAGATTACACCTATACCAGTAATTGTACCTACAAGTGTACCTGCTGATAATAACAATATAATTCCTATCCCTACTTCCGCTGCTGAGAAAAAAGGAAATAATGTTCAAGAGGAGCCTGTCTTGACGAAGGCTCAACCACTAGTCATTCCTGAAATATCCCAGAAAGAGATAGAAGAAATTCTGGGGATCATTAAGAAAAGTGATTATGATGTTGTTGAACAACTGGGGAAGACCCCCTCTAAAATATCTATGTTAGCCCTGTTGCTGTGCTCTGAGGCACATGCTAAAGCTTTGTTCAAGTTTTTGAAGACGGCCCACGTGTCGCAAGAAACCTTCGCTGATCAGTTCCAGGAATGTGTGGCTAGTTTAACAGCTGACAATGGTCTAGGATTCTCCGATGCAGATTTAACTTCGAAAGGGAGAAAACATAATGATGCTTTGCATGTCTTGGTGGAATGCAGAGGGAAAACCCTAGCACACGTTCTGGTAGACACTGGTTTGTCTTTAAATGTATTGCCAAAGAAAGCCTTGGATAGATTGGATTGTGAAGGCTTAACCCTGAAACCCAACAATAAAATTGTCAGAGCCTTTGATGGTTCTAAGAGGATGGTCCATGGAGAGGTGGACATCCCGATCAAGGTGGGAACCCAGACGTTCAATTCAACATTTTACGTGATGGACATCTGTCCTTCCTATTCTTGCCTGCTGGGAAGACCTTGGATCCACCATGTTGGAGCTGTCACTTCTACTCCGCATCAAATGCTCAAGTACCCTATCCAGGGGAAAATCATAACAATCCATGGTGAAGAGGAATATATGATTATTCATCTAAATTCTTTTCGATATGTAGAAGTGGATGGCGAATTCATAGAGACCCCTTTTCAACACTTTGAAGAAGTTTCTGAAGAAATAGCAGCGACCAAGGCGGTGTCCTCAACTCCCGTGATCACAAGACCACCACCTCGGATGTCATCTCTCAAGGATGCAAGAGCAGTTGTGGAAGAAGGCGGATCCATAATCTGGGGGCAGCTTCCCGACTTTCCTTTCAAATTAGACAAATTCGGCTTGGGGTTTACTTCGACTGGTCAGAAGGCCGTGCGCCGCTCCCGTGCCAGAGGGCCACCAGTGAAGATCAGCCACTGAGGGGTTAAGGCACTAGAGGACAGTGAAGAAAAGGGAAGCCTGGAAGACTGAATTTTTCCTACTATTGACGGAGGACTGTGCAACTGGGAAGCAAAAGACTTTGTTCCAATTACTTTCATACCGCAGTAATTTATCTTTTCCATTTCTGTTGGACTGTAATAATTCACAAAACAATTCATAATTTTTCAAGCATGTGTCTTACCCGAGGCACATAGGTCCATTTGTAAGAGTTCTTATTTCATTTTCATATGTCATTTTAATGAATCATGGACGCTTTTCATATTTAAACCTTTTGTGCTCATTCTCTTTCTTTTACATTTTGTTGTTTTAAGATGGCTATCCCTTACACACATCCACACTCACAAATGCAGGTACCCTTCCATTCCGGATCCCATGGGTAACGATACTGCTATAGCCTTCAGTGACTCTGAAGATCTGATCAACCAATCCAAATACGAAGGTGAGGAAGATTGTGAGGTGCCAGGGGAATTGGCCAGACTTTTACAACAAGAGGAAAGAGAAATTCAGCCTCATGAGGAGCAGTTGGATACAATCAACTTGGGAACTGAGGATAATAAAAAAGAAATCAAGATAGGTGCCAATCTAGAGCCGAGTGTCAAGGAGCGCCTAATTCAGCTACTGCATGATTATGTTGAGATCTTTGCCTGGTCTTACGAAGACATGCCGGGATTTGATACAGACATTGTGGTACACCGTCTACCCACAAGAGAAGACTGTCCACCGGTTAAGCAAAAGGTCCGCCGCATGAGACCTGACATGTCAGAGAAGATCAAAGCAGAAGTTATGAAGCAGTTCAATGCTGGATTTCTGGTTGTTACTTCCTATCCACAATGGGTTGCTAACATTGTGCCTGTGCCTAAGAAGGACGACAAGGTGAGAATATGTGTGGATTATAGAGATTTAAACAGGGCCAACCCTAAAGATGACTTTCCACTTCCGCACATTGACATCCTGGTTGACAACACAGCTCTTCACAAAGTATTTTCTTTCATGGACGGATTCTCAGGCTATAACCAGATCAAAATGGCACCTGAGGACTAAGTACTTTTTTCACACAGTGGGGTACGTTCTGCTACAAAGTGATGCCATTCAGACTGAAGAATGCCGGGGCAACCTATCAACGCGCCATGGTAGCTTTGTTTCATGATATGATACATAATGAGATAGAGGTCTACGTAGATGACATGATATCCCGATCACAAACTGAAGAACAACACCTTGATCACTTGCAAAAGCTGTTTGTCAGGTTGAAGGAGTACAAGCTCAGACTGAACCCAAATAAGTGTACCTTCGAAGTCCGGTCCGGTAAGCTCTTAGGTTTCATTGTCAGCAACAAAGGCATCGAGGTTAACCCTGCCAAAGTCAAAGCTATATAAGAAATGCCTGCTCCTCGCACTGAGAAGGAGGTCAGAGGTTTCCTGGGACGCCTAAACTACATTGCAAGGTTCATTTCTCACCTAACGTCTACTTGTGAACCAATCTTCAAGCTGTTGAAGAAAGATCAGGTAGTCCGATGGAATGATGACTGTCAGATTGCTTTCGATAAAATCAAGGAGTATTTGCTAGAACCTCCTATCTTGATGCCACCCGTTGAGGGAAGACCGCTAATCATGCATCTGACCGTCCTAGAGAATTTAATGGGGTGCGTACTGGGGCAGCATGACGAGTCTGGCCGAAAAGAGGATGCCATTTAGTACCTTAGCAAAAAGTTTACCGATTGTGAGTCCCGATACTCACTGCTCGAGAAAACTTGCTGCGCTTTGGTATGGGCTGCTCGTCGGCTAAGGCAGTATATGTTGACTCATACCACTTTGCTGATGTCTAAGATGGACATGATCAAGTACATCTTTGAGAAGCCTGCTCTATCCGGAAGAATAGCTAGATGGCAGATGATCCTAACGGAATACGATATACAGTACACGACCCAAAAATCTATAAAGGGGAGTGTGCTAGCTGACCATCTGGCTCATCAAGCTGTCGAAGATTACCAATCCATGAGGTTCGACTTCCCTGACAAAGACATTATGACATTGGACAACATTGAAGATTTTAGACCATATGACCGACCTGAACAAGGATCCCGATGGACCCTGTACTTTGATGGGGCATCCAATGCACTTGGCAACGGTATCGACACAGTACTCATATCTCCAGAAGGTTGCCATACTCCTTTCACCGCCAGACTTTGCTTCAGATGTACGAATAACATGGCAGAGTATGAAGCTTGCATCTTTAGACTCAAGGCTGCCATAGACTTGGGAATCAAATCTTTGATTGTGTTTGGGGACTCAGCTTTGGTCATCAGTCAGATCAAAGGAGAGTGGGATACTAAGTATCCAAACCTCATCCCTTACAAAGAACATGTCTTGACATTGTTACCACATTTCGAGCAGATTACCTTCGAGCACTTCCCGCGAGAAGAAAATCAACTAGCAGATGCTCTAGCTACAATGTCATCCATGTTTAAACTTAACTGGGACAATGAGGCTCCCCAAATCACCATTGAACGGATGGGCAAACCTGCACATTGTCACGAGATTAATACCGAAGAAGTAGTGGACCAGCCATGGTTTCATGAAGTCAAAAGGTATCTCGAGGCTCAGGAATACCCTGAAGGAGCTTTAGTCAATGACAAAAAGTTCTTAAGGAGGTTCTCGGCAAAGTTCTTCTTGAGTAATGGCATCCTGTACAAGCGCAATCATGATTCTATTCTGCTCCGTTGTGTGGACAAAGCTGAAGCTGAAAAGATCATGGCTGAATTGCATGAAGGTACCTTCGACACTCACTCTAGCGAGCATACGATGGCTAAGGAGATTCTACGGGCAGGCTATTACTGGTCTACCATGGAAGCTGACTGCTATCAACACTCCCAGACTTGCCATAAATGTCAAATCTATGCAGACAAGGTGCACGTGCCTCCTGTTCCTCTAAATGTCTTAACAACTCCTTGGCCATTCGCTATATGGGGAATCGACATGATCAGAGAGATCAAGCCTACAGCATCCAACGGTCACCGTTTCATTCTGGTGGCCATTGACTATTTCACCAAGTGGGTCGAAGCAGCTTCCTTCACATCCGTTACTAAGAATGTTGTTGCCCGCTTCATCAAGCAGAACCTTATTTGTCGGTACGGTATCCACGAAAGGATCATCACTGATAACGGTACAAACCTTAACAATACTATGATCACCGCCTTGTGTGAGCAGTTCAAGATTCAACATCACAATTCATCTCCCTACCGGCCAAAGATGAATGGTGCAGTCGAAGCTGCGAACAAAAATATCAAGAAGATCATACAAAAGATGACAGTCACCTACAAGGGCTGGCATGAGATGTTACCGTTTGCTCTCCACGGGTACCGTACCACGAATCGCACATCAATCGGGGCAACACCCTATTCTTCGGTTTACGGCATGGAGGCTGTTTTACCTATCGAGGTTCATATTCCCTCCTTGAGAATCATGAAAGATGCTGGTTTGAGTGAAGACGATTGGATCCAGACCCAACTTAATCAATTGAACTTAATTGACGAGAAAAGACTTACTGCTGTTTGCCATGGTCAGACGTATCAAAAATGGATGATCAAAGCTTTCAACAAGAAAGTCAGACGCCAGACATATCAGGTCGGAGATCTAGTGATCAAGCGCATTATCTTGCCACAAAGTGATCCCAGGGGCAAATGGACTCCACCTATAAAGGACCATTTGTGATCAAAAACATCTTTTCTGGTGGGGCAATGATTTTAACCACCATGGACATAGACGATCTGCCGCACCCTGCGAACGCAAACATAGTCAAAAGATACTACGCATAAATGACCCGCTAGGTTGACAACCTAGGCAAAAAAAGGGCATCCCGGTGAATCGAAAACCCAAAAGGGCGGTTCAGGAAAAAATTAGGGATAAAGCAAAAAAAAAATGTACACCCGACAAGTTGAAAACCCGAAAGGGCGACTTGGGCAAAAAAGGGTTTCCCGGTGGACTGAAAACCCGAAAGGGCGGTCCAGGCAAAAGTTAGGGAATTAAAGCGTATGACTATGTCTCATCGGATCACTTTAAGGACAATCTCTTCACTGACAAACTCTGGAGTTTCTTATCGATCCAATCATCTTCGGACAAAGCAACAGATGGACAAGATATTTGGAGACACGAAGGCTATAGCGGAATGGGAACCCCATGGGATTTTTACACATAACTATCTTTCTTTGTATAAAATTTTCTTACTTTTATGACACCATCCTCTTACTAGGATGTCTGTCTCCTTTGTACAAAACACTTATTCAAAGTAAATACAAAGATTCCTCTTTCAAAGTACAAAAAACTATTTGCCTTTTTCTTTACACTTGTGTTTTTATTTGCAAAAACGTCCAATGATTCATTGATGAACATATGTATTTGAACATAATTACTATTTACAAATAAACAGGATGAAAAAGAACAATTACTCACAGACTGAAAGGATAGGAAAACGTCTTTAGGCTATTCCAGGGGCAATCCCTACAATACATCATCTAGATCCCTAGCGGAGCTAAAACCTTGAAGTATAGATCCCCAACGGAGTTATAATTTCAAACCTTTAATCCTCATCAGAGTTAAAACTTCAAACTCCCAATCCCCAGCGGAGCAAAAACTTTGAGTTATAGATCCCCAGCGGAGCAAAAACTTTGAGTTACAGATCCCCAGCGGAGCTGAAACCTTCTTCCCCAGTCGAGTCAAAACTTCTAACTATCAATCCCCGACGGAAACCATCCAATTTCTCCAAATCCCCCAGCAAGTTATCTTGAAGCCTGGAAATCAACCAGATAACAGTTAACCCTTGTCTCTCCCCAACCTAGGATAACTTCCCAGTAAAGTGGCAGACAACCCAAACTCCTGAACTTACTCTCCAGCAGTAAGCCTTCTTCCCCTTAGAGTTTTTTATTCCTCAACAGAATGAAGATTCTCATTCTTAGTTCCCCAGTGAAGCAACCAAAGTTTTCATTACTCCTCAATAGAATGAAGATTATCATTATTAATTCCCCGCAAAAGTCATCAGGGTTTCCCCTATTCCCCAGCAGAATAAGGATTCCCATTGTGCAATCCCCAGTAGAAGTCATCAAGGTTCTCTGGATTTCCCAAGCAATTTCTCAAGCAGTTTGGCATTACTCTCACAACAGAATTGTTGTCAACACTTCAACTTCAAGACATGAAGGATCCTTATATCCCCACAGAAGTTGTCAAAGATTTTTAATCCCCAACAGTCTCCCAGGATTTTTTATCCTCAGCAGTCAAGGATTTATTTTCCCCGGTAACAGTCAAGGGTTTTATTATCCCCAACTATCAAGGATTTATTTTCCTCAGCAATACAACACATCAGCTTACATGCGCATACATTACATTCGTATATCATAAACATTGATAAAACACATTTATTTCATCATACATTTCACGCAACATAACTTGGTATTTCAGCTAACATTTTACCCTCTTCAGGATAAGATTAATAGCTACCATTGACAATGTTCAAAGATTTCAGATACAGTTCAGATACGCTCCCGACGCGGATGCCATTCTGGCACTTATTCAAATTTCAACTATCAAATACAGTTCAGATACACTCCATACACGGAAGTCATTCTGTCACTTATTCGGATTCTAGTTCGGATACGCTCCAGACACGGATGCCATTCTGGCCCTTATTCAGTTTTCCGATTTCAGATACAGTACAGATACACTCCAGACACGGAAGTCATTCTGTTGCTCATTCAGATTCAGATTTCAGATACAATACAGATACACTCCATACATGAAAGTCATTCTGTTGCTCATTCAGATTCAAACTTCAGATACAGTCCAGATACGCTCCAGACACGGTTGCCATTCTGTCACTTATTCTGATTCTCCCCAGCTCAGAGACGCTTCAGACACAGATGCTATTCTATTTCTCATTCAGATTCCAACTATCAGATACAGTTCAGAGACGCTCCAGACACGGATGTTATTCTGTTTCTCATTACAAGTCTCCAGATACAGTTCAGATACGTTCCAGACGCAGATACCATTCTGATATTCATTCTTTTGACTTACAACTTACAACTCAACAAACATTCTTGGATGGCATCTTTAAGCCCATACCCAACAAGATTCTATCACCTCTCCAAATGGTATCTTTAAGCCCATTCCCTCAACTACACTTTGACGAGTGCAAATTTACGGGCACTCTAGTGTCCAATCATCTTTTACCTTCGAGTCACGAACGACTAGCTCGCCAATCTAACTCTTCAGGTTCAAGAAGATTGAACAGGGGCAGCTGTTGTACCCCAAAATTTTCCCTCTCATTTATCAAGATTTTCCTCACAAGACTTCTTGGACTCAAGACCAGATTAGGGTTTGCTCAGCTCAAGACATTCTCTTGCACTGATGGCCTGAAATTAGGGTTTGAGTTTGCACAAGGATTTTTGGACCATCAATGCTTCATGTGACTTTTATACACCATCTTGGACCACTAAGATTGCCCATGTCAAGTTTCAAGCCCTGAATCGCATTTTTGACCAGTCAATTGGACATTTGACCTAAAAACCAACTGTATTGGGGAAAAGTCAACCATGGCCAATTTACAGTCAAACTTCATAATTTTTGATCCACAACAACATTCTAGGCTCCTATGTACCATTTGATCAAGCTTGGATCACAACTCCTCAAGAAATTTGATCAGATCATCAAAAGGGCAAAATGGTCAAAATTAGGGTTTTGATTGAGAAAGGGAAATTTCTGATTTTTAACCTAACCAATGATCAATCGGGTTCAAGAATGATTTCAAGGACTCAATGGCATCATCTTGACCTAATTGTATAGTTCAAAATATCTCAAATGCATAGGATTGACAGATGAATTTTGCAGTCAACTGATCAAAAGTCAACTGTACATTGAAAAGTCAAACCTTGACTTTTTGGTCAAAATCAAGTGCCAAGGGTCATAATTCATAAAGATATGTCAAAATGTGAACCTTGTTGACCAAGAAACATAAAATTGCAAATTAGGGTTTTAATTTGAAATTTTTCATAACTTAGAATTTTTCTAAGTATGGAAAATTTCTTATTTTTTCCCCAACTTTCCATAACTTTTTCACCATGATTCAATTGGATTCAAAGAAAACTTCAAACATGAAAGTTGTAGTCCTCCATGAAATATACAACTTTCATTTACAAAGTTTTCCCAAAAGATGCTTGGATCGCAAGTTATGATTTTGTGAATAGGGGTCCATAAACTTTTTAACTTAGTGAAATTTTGCCCTAGTTTAGGCAGGTTTTTGACCTAACTTCATGGACATTTTTCACCTAGTTCTAAGAGGTATATGAAAATGGATTTCAAATATGGATTATAGAGCCTATTACAAGCTTTCCTAAATGTCCAAGAACTCTCCAAGATCATTTGTGGTTAGGGAGAATCGAAGAAGAGAAAATGGCAAATTGTCACTTTTGTCCAAGCCATGTTTACAATGCTTCAAGTTGCAAATCAGTTCCTAGCATGCTTGTACCTTGCATTACAGGTCCTAATCCCTTCTACACTCCATAATTAAATTCTATCTCAGTGGTTAATGGCTTTATTTTGACCTTTAGAGCATTATACAAGAGTTTAATCCATAAATGGCATAATGGGCACATTGCCATTTTCATAAAGCATGTTTTTTACAGCTTTGCAATTCTTGAGCCATGGACCTAATATTTTGTTGCAAGCAATATCTACAAATATCAGGCAACTTGTACCAACTCTCTGCAGCCCATAAGCTAGCCTGTACAGGCCTTTGGCATAGTCACCTCAAACTTTCTTCAAAAGCAAGGAAAGTGGCAAAAGTCAAGATAACTGGTCCATCTGATAAAGAGAAGACTTGGCTTCATTCTAAACATCTTCACAAACTTGTTGCAAGCCAATACACGAATCCATAGCACTTGAAACACTCTAAAACATAAAAAACACATTTCGGCCCAAAACAGGGCAGCCTCTGCAAAATCAAAGTCATTTCAATATTGGCTCGTGCATTTCTTGATTCAAAACTTGAAACACCTTACATACGTCACATCTAAACTATCTAGGCCCTTGTCTTGCAACTGTAACCCCTATTTCAAACATCACCATTTTCATTTTGGAAGTTTGCAGGTTGACTTCTACAAGGAGTTTCAGCCATCTACAAGGCCAGCTAAGCATTGGAAAAGCATGAGGGAACTTCAAGGAAGCTCACACGATCTTCAGGCCTCACTCAAAGTCCCCACATTGCCATATCCAAACTCAGCTGAGCAAGGTATTTTTCAAATCTCTATCTCTTTATTTAGGCATCCTTAAGTCACGATTTGTGAAGCAAAAATGTAGTCCTTAACTTGCTTAAGTTGTACATATGCATAGTTGTTATTTATATTAACTGAGTAGTGAGAATTTGAAGCTTGAAGTTCATGAAAATTTTAGGTCAGAAATTAGGGGTGATAAAATTCTCCTTGATCATTGAGCGTTAGGTCATAAACTTTATATCATTGGAATCGTGAGTTTACAAGCTACACTTTTTATGTAATGAGTTTTTAATTTTGTACAAGCTAGAGCAAGATACAGGTTGAAGGCAAAACGCGTGCAAACGTTTGGCTGGAGGACAGGGACGAAGGATGTTCTGGGCCTTGGCGCCTTTGGGCCTCTTGTTTTACTCCTCATACCCCCAGTTTACTATTTGCACCCCCTGACTTATTATTTTATATTTTTGTATTTTCTTACATATTTTATATTTTGACTTGCATTTATTTTTTTTCTGAACATTAAGAAATCACAAAAAACATTTTCTTTATTTTTTAAATTTTATTATATATATATATATATATATATATATATATATATATATATATATATATATATATATATATATATATATATATATAAATAGTTTATTAGGATTCTATACTTTATTTTCTTAAATAAAACTTGTAAATAATTTAAAAATACTATACATTTTTATTTTTATTATTTACACACATAAAATTTTATTTCCACATATATTTTAATTTTTAATACTTGTAAATAATTTTATTTATTATTTCTTGTAAAAAATAGACAAAAAATAATATTAGAAAGCAATATTTTCCTTTAAATCAAAAAAATAGGGTTTCCCCTTTCAAAAAATACCAATATAATTTTTATTATTTTTAGGACTTAAATAATTTATTTTTTACATATATAAAATAAATACAAAAAAACATTTTGCATCCATATATTTTATTGCATAATTAAATAATTGCTTATTTATTTATTATACAGAAATTCAATTGGGTTGTAATAATTAAGCTAGGTCTTTATTTTTGAGCAATATCCCCCATTCAAAACTTGTATCCCCCCTCCCATAATAGTGTTGTAATAGCTTAGATTTACTTTACGCAATTTATCATATTATATACATGTTTAGTAAAATTAGGGTTTGTATGATAAGACAAAATCAAACAAATAGACATGACCTAATTCAAGACAAACAAAATGCATGAAAAATGACAACACATTGCACACAAGCCCCTCTAGGGTTTCACCCACTTTGTTGCCTAAAAATGGCCATGGTATGCATGCTAGGTATCTTGGCAAAATCAAACAAAATAAAAGATCATAGTCCCTCGATGACGCTATCTAAAGGTTGCCTTAAAACAAATGATCTTGGTCCCTAAAAACTTGCTAAGATACTTGGCACAATTGCTATCATGGTCATATGATGACCCACGCCCATCCTGTTTAACATCCAAAGATAGGGTTATCTACTAAAACAATAGTAGGTCAACAATGTCAAAGGAATAAAAATGCACAAGAAAGACTTTTGAGTAGGTAGATAAGCTTCTAGTTACTTGATCAACTTGCAAACAATCCTTGCTATTTTCAAACAAAAACACACATTTTCAAAACATTTCCAAACAACTTTCAAAACATTGAAACATTTTTCAAAAGACAAACATCTTTGTATACATTCTTACGAACGAGAATCATTACAAAGATTGCCTAAACAAAGGCCTCTTTTCAAAATACTTTCAAAACCATACAAAGCACCATTTCAAACAATTTCAAAGAAAAAGCAAGTGATCTAAACAAGTAACTAAGAGCCCATGGAAAACCATGGATGAAAAGGGTGCTAGCACCTTCCCTTTTCATAATCTACCCCCCGAACTCAAGAAAACATGTCAAAGGTCTTTCCTGTGCTTTTTTACCTTTCCTTTTGGATAAAATAAAAGTCAGTGGCGACTCTTGCTAACCACAACATTTGCAAACACAAACAAAAAACCTCAAGTCAGTTCTCCCACCGCATCACATTTGTATTACAAATTATACGCAATGTTAACTGATTCTAACAATTCAGATCGCTTAGCATGGTTGTTTAGAACATGTTTGAAGCCTTACATGCAAATTTTAACATGAGGAATACGAGATGCCATTTTTAGGATATAAAATTTTGTTTGTTTCATGGTGCAATGGTACTGTTCTTGCTTGGCAAAGGAGAGCGCGTGGGTTCGAGCCTGGGCGCTTGCAATCATCTTTTATTTGTTTTCTAATCTTTTCCACTTTCCATTATTTTTACTTATTTTCTTATTTAATTTTCTACTAATCGTTTTAATCCATAAAAAAATAGTCTTAGGATTTTTATTAATTAATCTAATTTTGGATATATTTTTAATTTTATTTTATTAGACTTAGTTTTTTTAATTAATTAACCTTTGTAATTAATTTAGAATTAGATAACTAATTATTTTCTAAATGCTTAAAATTAACCCAAAATACAAACAAATAAAATATGACATTTTAGACATTTAGGTTTTTTTTTTAAAATAATTTTTAACATGTATTTTTATTTATTTGCTATTTATTTTTATACAAGTGTATAGGTTGTATAAAAATTGTAATAGTTTAGTCTTTAATTTCTCGCAAAGTTTTATTAGATATTGTAACTCTCCTGAAGCCATGTAATAGTCCCAGGGCTTTACTTTTCGCACTTATATTTTATATACCTGATACGTAACTGTTAGATGTATGCTAATAAGGTTTGTATGGAAAGACAAAAACAAACGTTAGAAAACCTTAACTCGAGATAATATAACTGAACTGAGTCACCTTTGCACACTTTGCACCTCTAGGGTAACCTCTCTTTGTTGCCTTCAGAAACACGGTCACATCCCTCAAAAGTAAGGGTAATTTAGCAAAGACTCTCGATTAAATCATCATAGTCCCTTCTAATAAAGGTCATAGTCCCGCGATATCCCTCGAGTTACTTATGAAAAATGATCTAGTCCCTTGTTGCCTATGAATAATATGATGACAGCCCCTTCGAATTGCTAAAGTATCCTTACCCGTTGCTTTCTATGACCATTCGACGATCCTTCGCCTGTCCCTTCACATTCAATAGATAGGGCTACCTACCAAATAATTTCATGGATAGCACTATCTCTAAAGGAGAAGGAAAAGAATAAGAACTACCTTGAGCTGGTAATAACTTTTAATCGTTGCTCACAACTCTTTTCTAAAAAATAAACATTTCACACATCACCTTTTCAAAACAAACATTTTCAAACACTTTGTACGCATTCTTGAGGACTGATACAAGAATCATTACAAAGTTAGCTGTACTTTGGCTTTTCAAAAATATTTTCGAATCACACACACAAAGCAAATTTCAAAAAGTCAGCTAGCGATTAAGAGTTCATAGATAACTACGGATGAAAAAGGTGTTAACACCTTCCCTTTTCATAACTTACCCCCCGAACTGAAAATATATCAAGGTCTTTCCTATTATTTTCACCCTTTCCTTGTTGGATAAAATAAAAGTCGGTGGCGACTCTTGCTGACCATAATATTTGTGATAAAATGCTAAACAAGTCAGTTCTTCCACCGTATTACAGAACTGGAGACTCTGCTGGAGATTACTTAAAAAGAGGGGTTACCTTAGGGTTAAATCACTTTATTTGCTTTCTTTGTTTGCTTTAAATTTAATGGTTGCTTGGTTTTTTTTACTTGTAAGGTCCTACACCCGGTGTAGGGATGCCTTAGGTAAGTAGCAATAGATCATGAAAATTGTACAACATAGACCGATATGGTTGAAGTGATGGCTACGGTTAGTGCGACACTTTGGTTTGTACTAATGTTCCTTGAGTCAGTCAAGGATAAAATTAGGCTTCCGCATGGTGTCATTAGCACTAACTAGCTTTTAGAACCTTAATTGACCCATCTTGGCCATTAGAAGGTAGTGAGTGGCCGACTTTGGTGCAATCCAAGGTTGGTTGATACTCGATGCTACGCTCATTGAGATTCAACTCTTGGGATGTTTTGGTGGCAAGCCAGTTTCCGTGCTAAAATAAAACCTATGAGAAAATCGGTGATATGAGATTCCTAGAACCCGGTTACTATTTTTAAGACAGGTTGAGCCAACTTAACTTTCAATGGGGAAGGGTACTTACCTATGGACCTCATGCAAGCCTTTGAACCTAATACTCTTGTGTGATTTTTTTGTGTTTTCTATTTGTTTAAAGATGAACATAACATCATGACATCATAACATTTTCACTAACCGTTTCAAGGACCTAGGGATTTATCTTTGTCCCTTATTGCAGGTCATTGCTTCCGCTCACAGAAATACTATCTGAACCAACTTTGTTAGGGTACCTTCTAAGCTTAGGGAGTTAGTCTCAAAGGTTCCCGAAAATTCTCAATTCACCAAAAGGCATGGCTACCTACTCAGTTTGGTTACCCCCGGTTTCGAAGAAGACATGATGAGTGTTCTGTTCCAGTTCTTTGATCCTAAGCATAACTATTTTACCTTCCCAGGTTATCAGTTGGTTCCCATAATGGAAGAGTTCTATAATCTATTTGGAGTGCCTATTCTTGATCATACACCCTTCACTAGTCTAGATAAAGTTCCAAAACCTAAAGATATTACAGCGGCCTTACATCTGAAGCAGTCATACATTGTATCTAATTAAGAAACAAGAAGTGGAGTTAAAGGTCTTCTGGATAAATTTCTGATAGAGAAGGATCAATTGTTTCTAGATGCCATGAGTTTTCATGCTTTTGAAAATATTTTGGCTTTGTTGATCTACGGTTTGATACTATTCCCTAATCCAGACCAACTCATAGATGTGAACATCATTAAAATATTCCTTACTCATAATCCTGTGCCTACTTTGCTTGGAGATATTTTGCATTTTCTTCACACTCGTACTATGAGGAAGTGAGGGACTCTCATGTGTTGCATACCTTTACTTTCTAGGTGGTTTATTTCGCACCTTCCCCGATCAGTGATGAAGAATGAACAAGGTTTAAGGTGGTCTCAAAGGTTGATGTCACTCGCTCATTCAGATATCTATTGGTGTTCCCGATCTCAAGAGGACATCACTATTATTGAACGTTGTGGAGAATTTCCTAATGTTCCACTTCTTGGCATAAGGGGAGATATCAATTACAACCCTTATCTAGATCTATGTCATTTTGGTTATGCTCGAAGAGACGGTCCTCATGATATGTTTATCTAGGGTATTATATTCGACTACAAGAACAACTTTCAAGGTTACCGTCAAAGGTTTATCCGTGCTTGGGGCATGATCAATAAGATTGATAACAATACTTTAGGGCATAAGAACTCCATTCCTTTGGAGCCCTACCTCAGATGGATGTGATCTCATGCTCAAAATCTTATAATGCCATATCCCGCTGTCCTACCAGTAATTATGGAGCCTGTTGTTGAAGGAGATGTTTCTCATACCATTCTTCATCCTGATATGCCTAATGACTTTGAAGAACTACGGAAGTCTTGGATTCAACTCAAAGAAGAAAGGGATAACTTTGAGACTCAGTCCTACGCTAGTGAGAATTAAGTATTGGAGCTGACAAAATGACTCCACGAAGAGCAGAGCCTTAATGCATATGTCAACACAAACAGAAAGCGTCCATGGGAGACTTAATGCCTTAGGCTTAGAAGTTTAATAATTTAACTATCTTATTTTCATTGTAAGCCTAAAAGGAAGTTATAATTTAAACTTACTACTAAGTTTATTTGTTTCCTTTTGATTAAAAAATTTAAATCCCACGAGGTCCTTGAAAACATTGCATATGCATATACATTTACATACCATATCATTGCATAACAGGTATTCTCAAGATAGGTTTTCTCATCTTCTTGATGTTTATTTCAGCAGAAATGGCTCTTGAACAGACCGTTAAAGATCTCCAAGCTCATAATGCCCAATTCCAACAAATGTTCCTGAACTTAGCCAAGGGGTAGGAAGAACTGAAGGAACTCATCACCAAAGAGAAGAAGAAAAAGACAAAGAAACCAATCGACATCCTTAACATGGGAAGAAGGTCCAGGGGTCTAATAAAGCGAGTTCAGGATCCCGATACTCCATTTGAAGAAGATAACAAACAAGATAAAGACAATAAGAGTGGTGAAACTGAAAAAAGCAACCATGGTCCTGTTAAATACTCTGATGAAGAGGAAGAAGATTATTTGCATGAACAATATCCCCCTGTTGATGAAAAATACAACCAGCTAGAAGATTGTCTAAATGCTAGGGAGAATTAGAAAGTGCCTGGGTTGGATTTTGAGGATTTAAGTTTAGTCTCAGGAGTTGTCATTCCTCATAAGTTCAAAGTCCTCACTTTTGCAAAGTATGACAGTGTTTCTTGCCCAAAGTTGCATTTGAGGTCATATGTCTAGAAGATTCAACCATACACTGCTGACAGGAAGTTATGGGTGCATTTATTTCAAGAGAGCCTGTTTGGAACATAGTTGGAATGGTTCTATAACCTAGAAGGGACCAATATCCATACCTGGGAAGATTTGGCTGCTGCTTTCTATAAGCAATACTAGTATAATGCTGATCTTGCACCAACCTGTATGCAACTATAGATTATAACCATGAGCTATAATGAAGGCTTTAAAGAGTATGCCCAGAAATGGAGAGATCTAGCAGGAAGAGTTAAACCTTCTTTGTCTAATAGGGAATTAGTTGACATGTTTATGGGCACTTTGACATGTCCTTTATTCAATCATCTGATTGGAAGCTCTTCAGTCGGGTTCACCGAGTTGATATTAACAGGGGAACATGTTGAAGGTGGAATCAAAAGCGGAACAATTTAGGTGGCCGCATCTTTAAGTACTGCGAGGAAGTCATTCAACGGGAATAAAGAAGCTAATATTGTGTACAACAATAAAGTTCGTGGTAAAGAACACCGACATCAATCTGCAGGGGCAATAATGATTTCCAATCCCGCACCAACGCAACATCAACAACAAGGAAATTAGCGTATGCCAGATGCACCAAGAGATAATTCACCAAAATCTATATGATGTTGTCTCAAGCATTGCAACACCTGTTGAAGGCAAAGCTGATTACGTTGAGAGATACTTTTCATAATCCCAACACTCCCTCTCTCCAAAACAATCCCAATGTAAGATGCTCCTATCATTCCAATAGTCCCAGACATGACAAAAATGGATGCTGGGATCTGAAGAATAAAATCCAAGACATGATTGACTCAAAGGAGATTGAATTTTACCCTCCTAAGACTCCTAATGTGATCACTGCACCTATGTCTAATCATGACAAGGGTGTTAATGCTATTTAATGTTGTGGAAGATGCTTATAGCGATAATGACCTGGACAACTGGATCTTTCCGAATACTGACAAAGGGCTCACCAAATGGATAGATGAAGACTTTGTACCAATCTCCCTTAGTCAAAAGTAAATTCCATTTTCTGTTTTCTATTTCCAAGTTTTTGGTTATGTAATTTGAACAATAATTTTAAGCCTTGTTCCTTAGCCGATGCAAAATGATCCATTTCTTAGGGTTGTCATGTTTCATTCGCATATTTCCATTTAATACAATCATTGGACGTTTTGCATTCAAATTTTGCGCTCTTTGTCTTTCTTTTACTTTATTGCTTTCAAAATAGCAATGTGTTCTGATACACACCCACATAACAAATTGCAGATCCACATCCACTATGGATCCCATTGATAATAATTCTGCTATTGCCAATTATGACTTTGAAAATACGATCTACCAAGTCGAGAACGAAGGTGAGGAAGATTGTGAAGTGCCTGGAGAAATTGCTAGAATATTAGAGAAAGAAGAAAGAGCTATACAACCACATGAAGAGCCAGTCGAGGTTGTGAACTTGGGTACTGAAGAGGACAAAAAAGAAATCAAGATAGGTGCCGACCTAGAATACAGTGTCAAAGGGAGGTTAATCCATATGTTGCATGACTATATTGAGATTTCTTCTTGGTCGTACAAAGAAATGCTAGGGCTTGACACTAACATTGTGGTTTAGCGTCTACCGATGAAGTAGGGTTATCCTCCTATAAAGCAGCAGGTTTTTCGTATACGTATCGAGATGTCTGAAAAGATCAAGGTTGAGGTTATGAAACAATTAAATGTGGGTTTCTTAGCTGTTACATCATATCCTCAGTGGGTTGAAAATGTAGTGCCAATACTTAAGAAAGACAGTAAGGTGCATATGTGTATAGACTACAGAGATCTGAATAGGGCAAGCCCTAATGATGACTTTCCACTTTCACACATTGATGTTCTGGTTGACAACACTGCTCGGCACAAAGTATTTTCCTTCATGGATGGTTTCTTTGGTTATAATAAAATCAAGATGGCACCTGAAGACATGGAGAAGACTACTTTTTTCACACAGTGGGGCACTTTTTGTTACAAAGTTATGCATTTTGGTTTGAAGAACGTCGGTGCAACGTATCAGCGTGCTATGGTAGCTTTGTTCCATGATATGATCCATCATGAAATAGAGGTTTACATTGATGACATGATAGCCAGGTCTCAGACTGAAGAAGAACACCTTGACCACCTGCACAAGCTGTTTGAGATATTGAAGAAATACAAGCTGAGGTTGAATCCAAACAAGTGCACCTTTGGGGTAAGATACCGTAGACTATTAGGTTCCATCTTCAGTGGTAAAGGTATTGAAGTTGACCTGGCCAAGGTTAAAGCTGTTCAAGAAATGCCAGTTCCCCGTACTCCTGTACTGAGAAGAAAGTCAAAGGTTTCCTGGGACGATTGAACTACATTTCCAGATTTATTTCCCATTTGACCGCTACTTGTAAGCCAATCTTCAAGTTATTGAAGAAAGATCAAGTAGTGAAATGGAATAACGACTGTCAGATAGCTTTTGACAAAATTAAGGAGTACCTTCAAAACCCTTTGATTCTGATGCCACCAGTTGAAGGAATACCTCTTATCATGTACTTGATAGTGTTAGAGAACTCAATGGGGGTGTGTATTGGGGCAACATGACAAGTATTGTCAAAAAGAGCATGCGATATACTACCTTAGCAAAAGGTTTACCGACTGTGAAACAAGATACTCACTGCTCGAGAAAAATTGTTGCGCTTTGGCATGGACTGCCTGCCGACTGAGATAGTATATGTTAACTCATACTACTTTGTTGATCTCTAAGATGAATCCAATAAAATAAATACTCGAAATCCTTCTCTCTCCGAAAGAATAGCAAGATGGCAAATGGTCTTAACATAATACGACATTCAGTACACTACTTAGAAAGCAATCAAAGGAAGTGTACTAGCGGATCATTTGACTTATCAAGCTATAGATGACTACTAGTTTATGAATTTTGAGTTCACGGATGAGAATATTATGCTAATTACTGATTATGAAGAACCTGGACCGTATGAAAGACCAGAGCCAGGATCCCGATGGCCTATGATTTTTGACGGAGCTTCCAACACGCTTGGTAATGGAATTGGTGTTGTGATTATCTCTCCCAAGGGTTGTCCTACGCCCTTCACCGCCAGATTATGTTTTGACTGTACCAACAACATGGCAGAGTACGAAGCATGCATCGTAGGTATCATAGCTGCCGTCGACATGAGAATTAAA
This sequence comes from Vicia faba, assembly GCA_948472305.1. NCBI lineage: Eukaryota > Viridiplantae > Streptophyta > Magnoliopsida > Fabales > Fabaceae > Vicia > Vicia faba. The sequence continues at coordinate 654,606,715 of OX451738.1, forward strand.
TTCTTGAATGTATATGGGGATTCAGCCATAGTAATCAGTCAGATTAAGGGAGAATGGGACATGAAGCATCCAAATCTCATTCCTTATCAAGAGCATGTGTTGACATTAATCCCGTACTTCGAGGAAATCACTTTTGAATTTATTCCATGAGAAGAGAATCAATTGGCAGACGCATTGGCTACCATGTCATCTATGTTCAGAGTCAGATGAGACAATGAAGCTACTCGAATTACTATTGAGAGACTAGACCAACCGCCACATTGCTATGAAGTTGATACTGATGTAGTAGAGGAAAAGCCTCGGTACCACGATGTAAAAAGATACCTCGAGACTCAAGAGTATCATGAAGGGACATCTATCAATGATAAGGAATTCCTAAGAATGTTCTCTGCCAAGTTCTTTCTGAGTAACATAATCTTGTACAAGCACAATCACGATTTGACTTTGCTTCATTGTGTAGACAAGAAGGAAACTGAGAAAATTATAGAGGATATGTATGAAGGTGTCCTTGGTACTCACTCCAGTGGACATACAATGGCGAAGAAGATTCTGAGAGCTGGTTATTACTGGTCTACCATGGAAATCGATTGCCATCTTCATTCCAGAACTTGCCACAAGTTCCAGATTTATGCTGACACAATAGATGTGCCTCCGATTCCCTTGAATGTCTTGAACGCTCCCTGGCCGTTTGCAATATGGGGCATTGATATGATTTGAGAGATTAAGCCCACCCCTTCCAATGGGAATCATTTCATCCTCATCACTATTGACTACTTCATAAAATGGGTAGAAGCAACTTCATTTGCCTCTGTTACCAAGAATGTTGTGGTCCGGTTCATCAAGCATAACCTTATCTGTCAGTATGGCATCCCTGAAAGAATCATCATAGATAATGGTACCAATCTTAACAATACTATGATCACAGAACTCTGCACGCAGTTCAAGATTAAACACCATAATTCTTCTCCATATCGACCGAAGATGAATGGCACAGTGGAAGCCGCCAACCAGAATATCAAGAAGATTTTGTAGAAGGTGACAATGACATACAAATATTGGCATGAGATGTTACTATTTTCTCTTCATGGTTACCTCACTTCAGTATGTACATCAACTGGGGCAACCTCGTTCTCTCTAGTCTACGGTATGGAGGTTACCTTACTTGTCGAAGTGTAGATTCCTTCCATAAGGATTATGAAAGACGCAGGTTTAGATGAAGACGAGTGGATTCAGACTAGGCTTGACTAGATAAGTTTGATTGATTAAAAGAGGCTCGCAGCTGTTTGTCATGGTCAGATGTACTAGAAACGCATGATCAAGGCCTTTAACAAGAAAGTCAGACATTAGGTGTACCAGGCTGGTGATTTGGTAATAAAGCGTATTATCCTACCACAAGGCGATCCTAGGGGCAAATAGACTCCCACATATGAAGGGCCATTTGTGATCAAGAAGATATTTTCTGGCGGTGCTATGATGCTTACCACCATGGACGATGAAGATTTTCCACACCCTGTAAACACGGACATAGTTAAAAAATACTACGCATAAAAGAGACCCGCTAGGTTGACTGGCCTAGTAAAAAATAAGGGCATCCCGGAAAACCGAAGGGTTTGAGCAAAAATGAGGGATATATACAAAAAAATGTACATTCGGCAAGTCGAAAACCTGAAAAGGTGGATTGGGAAAAAATGGATATCCCTGTGGACTGAAAACCCGAAAGGGTGGTCCAGGAAAAAGTTAGGGATTAAAGCATACGACTATGTCCCGTTGGATTACCCATCTACTTATAGCCATCATAATTACTAAAAGTCAAGTTCAAACACTACAGATCAATTCAATCAACTTCTTCCGAAGACAAATGATGAGATGCTTGAATATATAGAGGCAATAACAGAGTTAAAACTCGATGGGATCATTTCCAAATTGTTGTTTTTCTTTGTTTTCTTTTTACCATTTTTCTTTTTATGACGATTTCCTCTTACTAGGATATTTGTCTCTTTGTATAAAACTGTTTGTTTATAGGCAAACTTTCCAAATCAATACAAATATACTTCAGAATTCAAAATTATTTTTACTTTCTTTGTTTTGTTTGCAAAAATGTCCAATGATTATATTGAGTGAACCTATACATTTGAATATGATCACCATTTACAAATATTCACATAAAAAACAGGATCAACATTTATCGAAGACTCTAGGAGTTGGGATAATGTTTAATTCATTCATAAACCCCACAAAGCAATCTCCATGAAACTATCTCTACAGAGCTATCTTCACAAGCTCATCCCCAATAGAGATATATTCCCCGACAAGTCTAATATACCCTCAAACAGAAATGGGGGCATCTTCCAACAGTTCAACTCCATATCCCTAATGGATAGCTTGACATGATCATCATCCCTGATAGGTCCCCTAGCGGATAAGGAAGTTTGATCATTTCCCCAGCATACAATGGAGACTTCCTCAGTGCAACCTATAAAATTCCAATCGCCATCAAAGTTTATTTCTTTGACACAGTTTACCAGAATTTAATTCCCAGGAAGAGTTTATTACTCCAACACCATAAATCCCTAACAAAATTCTCTTTTCCAGCAGGGTTTAATCAAAGTTATTATCCCTAGAAGAGTTGCAATGGTATTCGAAACCTGGACAGATAGCACACAAGAGGAATATCCATCTCTTTTATCCCCAGTCAGGGTACGTACGAATCAAATCCTTCAACAAAAAGAACGGAGAATGACCGACTCTCCTTGAATGCCTCTATCCTCAAGCAGAAGTCAAAGATCCCCAGCAAAATTATTCCCGATAGAAATTGAGGAATCACTTTCTTCACCCCCAACAAAAGTCTGGGATTTATTTTCCCCAGCTAGACATTGTTACACGGAGCTACCGATACGCTTCAACAACATATTGCGTCTATACATCATTTCACAATACATCATAACATATGCATACCGAAATGCATATAACATTCTCATTTATTTTGAGAGCATCATTACGCAATGCATTACATGCATCATGACATTACATGCATCATGACATTACATAAAGCTAATTTTGTCTTTTCAGGTAAAGTTCACAAACAGAAGAATATTGTTGTACCCCAAAATTTTCCCTCCCTTTTCATCAACATTTTCTCATCACAAGACTCTTGGAGCTCAAGATCAAGTTAGGGTTTGCTCTGCTCAAGGCCCTCCTTGCACTGTTGACCCAAATTAGGGTTTGAGTTTGCACAGAGATGTTTTGACCTAAAATGCCCAAAGTGACTTTCATGCTTCATGTTGGATTCACAAGTTTATCGATACCAAGTTTCAAGCCTTGATTCAGATCTTTGCCCAGTCAATTGGACAGTTGACCTAGAAATCAACTGTATTGGGAGAAAAGTCAACTGTGGCCAATTGACAGTCAAACCTCATGACTTTTGACCCACATCAACATTATGAACTCATATGAATCATTTGATCAAGTTTGGATCACAACTCCACAAGAAATTTGATCAGATCACCAAAAGGGCAAAATGGTCATTTTTAGGGTTTTGACTGCACAAAGGCAATTTTTGACTGCTTGACCTAACCAATGGCAAACCAAGCTCATATATGGACTCAAGAACTTAATGGAATTGTCTTCACCCATTCAACAAGTTCAAAAGATCTCAAATGCATAGGATGGACATATGATTTTTTCAGTCACCTGATCAAAATTTGACTGTATACTGAAAAGTCAAACTTTGACTTTTTGGTCAAAATCAAGTGCCAAGGTTCATTTTTCATCAAGACATGTCAAATTATGAAACTTGTTCATCAAGAAACCCAAAATTGCAAATTAGGGTTTAAAATGAAGAAATTTCATAACTTAGAAATTTTCTAAGTTATGAAATTTTCTTATTTTTTCCTAACTTTGTCCCATTTATTCACCAAGATGAAAATGGATTCAAACAAAACTTGAAACATGAAAGTTGTAGTCCGTTTCAAAATCTACAACTTTGATTCACAAAGTTTTCTCAAAGGAAGCTTGTATCTCAAGTTATGATTTTTGGAACAAGGGTACAAAATATTTTTAACTTAGAGAAATTTTGCCCTATTCTAGGCAGGATTTTTGTCCAACTTCTTGGCCATTTTTCACATGGTTCCACTTGGAGTTTCAACTTGCATTAAAAATATGGATTGTAGTACACATTCCAAGCTTTCCAAATTATCAAAGAACTTCTCAAACAACTTTGTGGTTAGAGAGAATCGAATTTTCAAAGTTGGCCAAAACTCACTTTTGTTCATGGCCAAAGCATGTTCACAACAACTTGCATTTTCAACTCAGCATAGTTTATGCTAGCTTGCAGGCCTCTAAACCTCTTCACATTCAATAATTAAATGCCTAACCATTGTGTTAAGGTGTTATTTCTTCCGTTTGGGCATTGCACATAGAATTAACCCTTAATTGGAAAAAGCAAAATTGCCATTTTGATAAAGTGATACTTTATGTCAATACATGATCTTTGGGCATAGGGGGGCCATATTTCTGAAGCCAAATCAAATCTATATTGCAAGTCTCAAGGGCAAGATATGAAGCATACATTAGGCATCGTGCATGCTTGTATTACAACTTACATTTTCTTTGCTTACACTTGAAGAAAGATTGCAAAATATACACAACTTTCATTTCCTGCAAACTAGAGCTTAAGCAAACTTTATGAGCATCTTCCATACATCCCAACTTACCTGAAACACGACTCAACCACCCTTCATACCTCCTAATACACCAAAACACCACCTTGCTGCAAAAACAGGGCATCTGCTGCAGATTGAGGTCCACAACTCAATCCACTCGTGCACTTTAGCTAAAAACCTTTCAAACACCTTCCATATCATCCACTGAAACTATCCCAAGCCTTGAACTCAAGCTGTAACACCCCTAACCAAGTTTTCCATTTTTACTTTCAAGCTTTGCAGGTGAACTTCTACAGCACGATACAGGCAGTTTCAAAGCAAGCTAGGTACTTGGGAAGCATCCTTGGACTTCAGGCAAGCTCAACAAAAGCTCAAACTCCATTGAAGGTGGCCACATTGCTGTATACGATTCAAGCTGAAACAGATAAAACCATGGACTTCTATCTCTCAATCTAGGAAGAGTTAAGCTTAGGTTTGTGAATGAAACATGTCCTACTCATAACCCTGAAGCCATACATATGATCACTTTTCATTTATATTAAGCATGCTGTGAGAATTTTAACCATGAACATTAAAGAAAAACTAGGTCAGAAATTGGGGGTGAAGAAATTCTCCCTGGTTTCTTAGAGTTAGGTCAAGTTTTTTACATGTTTGGAATCGTGGTTTGATGCTCTATACTGTTTGTGTTATGAGTTTTTGCTAAAAATCAAAGAATCAGGAGTTTGTATTTTGAACAAGGAAGCGCGCGTTTGACAGAAGCTGGAGGAAGAAGATGATGGCTTGGGCTGGGCCTGAGCCATCCTTGTTATTTGCACCCCTTTTTCCCATTTACACCCCCTGGCCCATTATGTGAAATATTTGTTATTTTTGCATTTTTCTTTTTGATTCTGACTTAATATTTTTTGTTCAAACATAAAAAATCCCAAAAATATTTTTCCACATTTTTTTTATATTTATTTGGCATTTGTTTCATTTTATTAGTATATATATGTAAATAATATAAATACTTTTTACTAAAACCCTAAAAAATAATATAAAAATTATATTTATTTTCAGTTATTATTTTTATTTACACCTTGAAAATATTGTCTTAAATATACATTTTTTTTCATATACATAAATAATTAATTTTATCTTTTTATATTTAATAGGTTTAGTAAATATATATATATATATATATATATATATATATATATATATATATATATATATATATATATATATATATATATATATATATATATATATATATATATATATATATATATATATATATATATATATATATATATATATATATATATATATATATATATATATATATATATATATATATATATATATATATATATATATATATATATATATATATATATATATATATATATATATATATATATATATATATATATATATATATATATATATATATATATATATATATAAATACTTGGATATTATATTTATTAGAATACTTAGGATGAAAATATGAAAATAATACCTTTTATTTTTTTTATTTAATATTTGACACTAAAAATACTTTTTTAACAATATACTTCTTTTTTATTTATTTTTGTATAAATTAATATATATTGTACATAATTAATAAATAAATACTATTTACTTGAAAATTAGGGTTTTGCCCTAAACCATAAAAATAATCAAAAAATGACTTTTTCTTATTTTGTTTATACTTCAAACATGAAAACCTTTTTACATACATAACAAAAATCATTTTTGGGCATAATACATTTTGTATATTTATTGTATTCACTTAAATATTGTACAATTAAATATTTGTGTCCTATACTTTCGATATGGTTGTAATAACTTAGATTTTATTTCCTTGTCAAATATCCCCCAAATCCAAATTTGTACCCCCATCCCCATAATCATTGTTGTAATAGCTTAGCATTTAAATTTCCGCCTTTAAAAGCTTTCAATTATGCCATGTTTAGACTTAGGGCTTGTATGCAAATCAATCAACAAATAGTTTGACCTAATTCAAGATAAACATGCATGAAAAACAAACACAATGCACACTTGCACCCTTAGGGTTACTCCACTTGTTGCCTTCAAAAATGGGCCATGGTTGCATGTTAAGTGTCTTTGGAAAAACAAAAACAAATCAAATGATCATAGTCCCTCGATGACGCTTTCGAAGTTGCCTAAACAAAATGATCATAGTCCCTCAAGAAAATTGCCAAATATACTTGACACTATTGCCTCTATGGTCTATACGATGACCCGCGCCCGTCCCGTTAACATCCTAACACAAGGTTTTTCACCAAATACAACGGTGAAACAACACTGTTAAAAGGGTTAAAACATAAGAAAGATCTTTGAGAAATTTATGGTAGATAGATCTTGGTTACTTGATCAAACTTGCAAAACACACTTGCCATTTTTCAAAACACACTTCACAAACACAACTTCCAAAACAACTTTCAAAAACATTGAAACATCTTTTCGAAAAGACAAACACCTTTGTAAAACATTCAAACAAGAATTGCTACAATGGTTGCCTAGACAAGGCATCTTTTTCAAAACATTTTCAAAACCACACACACAAAGCACCATTTCAAACAATTGAAAAGCAAAGGCAAGTGATCTAAGCAAGTAACTAAGAGACCATGGATAGAAAGGGTGCTAATACCTTCCCTTTTTATAATCTACTCCCCGAACCCAAGAAAACATCTCAAAGGTTTTTCCTGTGCTTTTTAACCTTTCCTTAGGATAAAATAAAAAGTCGGTGGCGACTCTTGCTAAACCGAAACATTTGCGAACAAAAAACGCAAAACCTCAAGTCAGTTCTCCCACCGTATCACAAATATCATCAGCAATTTTCAAACAGGTCAGAGATTAATTCCCGAAAGAGGACAGGGAAACTATCTATATGACCAGGCGATATGAACTCCGAAAATAGGACGGGTTTACCAACAAAAAATAGGTCGCAGATTAATTCCCGAAATAGGACGGGGAAACTGTCTATATGACTAGACGATATGGATTCCCGAAATAGGACGGGCTTACCAACAAAAAATAGGCCACCAGATTAATTCCTGAAACAGGACGGGGAAACTATCTATATGATCAGGCGGTATGAATTCCCGAAACAGGACCGATTTATCAACAAAAATAGATTGTAGATTAATTCCCTAAATAGGACGAGCGACTATCTATATGACCAGGCGGTATGAATTCCTGAAACATGACGGGTTTACCAATGAAAAACAGATTATAGATAAATTCCCGAAATAGGACAGAGCGACTATCTACATGACCAGATAATTTCCTTCAGAGACTGAATTTTAACGAGAATCTCCTTCAGGTCTTCATTCTGAAAAGCATTTTTTCCAGAGATTTTATGAAAAGCATTCTTTAGATACAATCAGGCGTAGACTCATTCTGATACTCCTATCAACAGTTACCTTGGATGGCATCTGTAATCCCATCTACGATGACACTCTATCACCTCTCAGAATGGAATCTTTAAGCCCATTCAAGTAATATAATCAACCAACAATGCCACTTCGTGCACATGTGAGTGCAAATGGACTCCCACCTACGAAGGGCCATTTATAATTAAGAAGAAATTTTCAGGCGGTGCCATGATACTGACCACCATAGACGGTGAAGATTTTCCACACCCTGTGAATGCAGACATAGTCAAAAGATACTACGCATGAAAACGACCTGCTAGGTTGACTGACCTAGGCAAAAATAAGGGCATCCCGACGAACCAAAAGGGTTCGGGCAAAATTAGGGATATATATAAAAATTGTACACCCAGAGAGTCAAAAACCTGAAAGGGTGGCTTGGGCAAAAAGGGGTATCCCGGTGAACTGAAAACCTGAAAGGGTGGTCCAGGAAAAAGTTAGGGATTAAAGCATACAACTATGTCTCGTTGGATCACTCACAACCAACTTTGTTATCAACATCAAGTTCAAATGGTGTAGATCAGTTCAGTCAACTTCTTCCGACAACAAGGGGTGAGATACTTAAAGACATATGGGCAATAGCAGGGTTGGAGCCCAATGAGATTATTCCCACATAGCTATTATCTTGTTTTCACTTTGTACTCTTTTCATTTCACGACGATTTCCTCTCACTAGGATTTCTGTCTCTTTGTACGAAAATTGCCTGTTCATAGGCAAATATTCAATACAAATACCATTTCAAAACTCAAATTTTTGTTTACTTTTTCTGTTTTGTTCGCAAAAACGTCCAATGACTAAATTGAATGAACATATGCATATAAATATGATTAACTGTTAAACAAAAACGTGCGTAAAAATAGGAATAAGCACTTGCTCAAGAGTTTAGGAGTCGGGATAATGTTCAAGTCGTCCACGTATCCCTACAAAAAGATCCTCATGATATTATCCCCACATAGTCATCTTCACAAACTCATTTTCAACAAAGATACATTCCTGGTGAGGCTGAGTTAACCTAATCATACTCACCAGCAAGTCACCCTAGCGGATAAAGGAATATGATCTTTTTCCCGGCAATGTCGTCAACCTAACAGATTTCCAGTACCCATCAGAGATCATGGCATTGGTACAATTTATGGAAATTCCCTTCCCCAGCTAAGTTTATGCCTCCAAAACTGTAAAAACTCATGCAAATTTTTTCTCTCCAGCAGAACTCATTTCCTCGGCAAGAGTATTTCCTCAAGCAGAACATTTCTCCATCAAGTTTAGGGTTTGTTTCCCCAACAAGGTTTATTTCCCCAACAAGGTTTATTTCCGTAGAAAAGTTCAGTCTCCCTAGTTTGAGTCTATTTCTCTAAATACGGATAAGATTCCCACCTCCAGCAAAGATCAGTCTGAACCACTATCCCCAAAGAGTTTCTACTAAATCTGGAAGTAGACCAAATATATCTTAACCTTATCCTCCCTAGAAGAGTCGACATCTATATCAGAAACTCAATTAGACAACACCTTGAAAGGTTATCCATCTCTTTTATCCTCAATCAGGGTATATAATAATTAAATTCCCTAGTAGAGCAACGATGGACCGATGTTATTGAACTCTTCTCCCCAAATAGAAGTTAACATTCCCTAGCGGAGTTTCCTCAAACAGGAAGCAAGCATCCCCAACAGAAATATTCTAGACAAGATTGAAGATTACACATATTCTTCATCCCCAGCACCAGTCAGGGATCCTTTTCCCCCAGCGAGATGTTATACAAAGCTATTAAATATGCTTCAATAACATTTCACATTCATACATCACTTACAAATATCATAGCATATGCATACAAAACACATATAGCACACTCTAATTTACTTTGAGAACATCATTAAGCAATGCATTTCATACATCATAACATTGCATACAACTAACCCTTTATCTCTTCAGGTAAAGTTTACAAACACACGAATATCATCAACAATTTTCAAACAGGTCGCAAATTAATTCCTGAAAAAAGACAGGGCAATTATATGTATGACCAGACACAGATTAATTCCTAAAATAAGACAGGGCAACTATTTGTGAAAACTGATTGTAGATCAATTCCCGAAACAGGGCGGGGGGACTATCTACATGAACTGAGAAAAGATTAACTCCCGAAATAGGACGAGGAAACTATCTTACTTTTTATGGTAAGATAAAGATCAATTCCCAAAACAGGACGGGGCGACTATCTTTATCACCAAATGGTATGAACTCCCGAAACAGGACGGGTTTACCAACAAAAAGAAAAGCAAAGCAAATATTAACTCCCGAAACAGGACGGGGAAACTATCTTTCTCTCTTTATGGTCAGATACAAATTAATTTCCGAAATAGGACGGGGCGACTATATTTATCACCAATGGTATGAATTTCCAAAACAGGACGGGTTTACCAACAAAACGGATTATAGATCAATTCTCGAAACAAGACGGGGAGACTATCTACATGACAAGCAGCTACTCAAACACCTTTCCCATAGGTTCATTCTAGAAAACATTCTTCAGATACAGTCGAGCATAGACTCATTCTAATACTTCTATCAACAATTACCTTTGGATGGAATCTATAAGCCCATCTCCGATGACTCTCAGTCACCTCTCCAAATGGCATCTTTAAGACCATTTTCGATATAATCAATCAACAGTGTTACTTTGTACACGTGCGAGTGCAAATTTCTGGGCACTTAAGTGTTCAATCATCTTCTACCTTTAAGTCACGAATGGCGGACATGCCAATCTAACTCTTCAGGTTTAAGAAGATTGAACAAGGGCAACAATTGTACCCCAAAATTTTCCCTCCCATTCCATTCTTGTAAAGAAGCTTTAATCACAAAGTCAATGCATAGAGATTTGCACTTGTTCCTTTTGATCACATGCAATGTCAAAGGAAAAAGCAACATGTCTAGAGCCTCCCATAAACTCAGGTCATGCTTGTACTATGCCTTGAAACCATGTTTTCACTTTTCTTCAAAATAAAGTAACCTAGCCATAACCCTACATCTTGTAATTCTGATCTCCTCAAGTACTCTAACCTTTTCCTTACTTATGCAAAAGTATTTTGCAACATAACACACGAATGCTAGCACCCTCAAAAACCTCCCAAGCACCTTGCTGCGCAGAACTGCCTAAACATGACAATTTTGAGCAAAAACTCACCATCTTCATTTCCACTCGTGCGTTTTGAAAATTAATCACCCAAACACCTTCCATACATCATATCAAAGTGATCCAGACCCCTATTTCCTAACTGTAACTCCTCCATCATCATCCACCATTTTCAAAATTGAAGCTTGCAACTTGACTTGAGTTGGGAGTTTCAACCATCCTCAAAGCCAAGTAGGAGTTGGAACATATTCAAGGAGGTCCAGGCAAGCTACATAAATCATCAGGCCATGACAAAGGTTGCTCAAACTCCATACACGACTCCAGTTGCAAGAGGTAAGTTTTCAAACTTCTATCTCTTCATACAAGCATCATTTGAGTTTGATTTGTGAAGATAAAATGTAGATACCATTGCCACGAAGCTGTACATATCCATAGTTTTCATTTATATGGCCTGAGCTTAGAGAATTTTAGAGGTGAAGTTTTCTGAAATTTTTAGGTTTTAAATTAGGGCCAAAAAAATTCTCATTCATCTTTGACTGTTAGCTTAAGTTATTTATATGGTTGGATTCATGGGAAGAAATGCCATAACTTTCATGTTTGAACTTTTCATTTTTTTTGAGAGATGAAGAAGATACAGGTCCTTTGGCTGAAGGTTGAAGATGAAGTGTAATCAGCGTGCATTTTGTATTATATATTTATCGTTTCAGTTATATTAACGGATGTACAGCCACCCCAGCGGTAAGGCAGCGCACTGGTAACCTTAAGGTCACGGGTTCAAGACCCAGCGCTGCCTTTTGCTTTTTCTTTTCACTTTTTTTACAGTCTTTTGGATTTTTGCAGGATTGGGCTCCCCTTTGCTGGGCCTAATCTTTTTTGCTTATTTTACTCCCTGTTTCATTTTCTAACCCCCTTGACTTTTCTTTATATTTTTATTTTAATTTTATTTTTCTTCATTATTATTATTATTATTATTTTCATAAATCATAAAAGAAAAATTCAAATTTATTTTTATTTATTATTTATACTTATACATTTTATTTTTCCTTATAAAAAACAAAAAGTTAAAAAACATTTTCTTAAAACAAATAAATTTCTTTTTTTTTCTTAAATAATTAATTCTTAGACTTAGGATAAATTAATATATTATTTTATTTTTTTTAGTTAAAATTAATTTAGAACTTAGGTTTATTTTAGTTAATTAATTTTCATATTATTTTTATTAATTAAAAACCTTTTCATAAAAAACCCTAAAAAATCCTTTTTAAGTAAATTTCTTAATTAGTTTAGGTTAATTTAATTTTAATTAATCATTTCCTTTATTTAGGTCAAGACAAAACCCTTTCATAAAAACAACAAAAATTATTTCTTTTTTTTCATTTATATTCTTGCATTTTATTTTCAATTTTGTACAATATTCAATATGGTTGTAATAGATAATTAGGTTTAATTTTCTTGCAATCCCCATTTGTAAATTTGTACACCCCTCTCCCCTAATGATGTAATAGCGTAGTAATTTTACTTTTCGTAATTTATCGCTTTATATAAATGCTAGTAATTAGGGTTTGTATGAGAAGATAAAATCAACAAGTAGAAAACCCTAATCAAAGACTAAACAAAGCATGAAAATCAATACACTTGCACATAAGCACCCCTAGGGTAAAATCCACTTGGTTGCCTTATAAAAATGGCCATATTATGCATGTGAGGTATCTTAGCAAAAGCAAGCAAAAATACAAGATCATAGTCCCTCGATGATGCTATCTATGTTGCCTTTTCAAAATGATCTTAGTCCCTAAAGAAAGATGCTAAGATACCTTGCAACATTGCTAATCATGGTTATATGATGACCCACACCCGTCCCGTCCACATCCAAAGATAGGGTTACTTACCAAATCAATGGTAAGATAACAATATCAAAGGAAAGAGGAAATAAATATGAATGATTTTTGAGTAGCTAGAATGTTCCTAGTTGCTTGCTCAATTTCAAAACCAAAAATATCCTTGCTATTTTCAAAACAAACACCAACACTTTCAAAAACATCTTTCAAAATTGAAAACATTTTCAAAAGATCAACACTTTGTATACATTCTTACGAACGAGAATCATTACAAAGTTTGCCTAAACGATGACGCCTTTTCAAAATACTTTCAAAAAACCATATAAAGCACAATTTCAAACAAAAGAAAGTGATCTAGCAAGTAACTAAGAGCCCATGGAAAACCATGGATAAAAAGGGTGCTAATACCTTCCCTTTTCATAATCTACCCCCCGAACTCAAGAAAAAATCTCAAAGGTCTTTCCTGTTCTTTTCAGCCTTTCCTTTTGGATAAAAGAAAGGTCGGTGACGACTCTTGCTAATCACAACATTTGCAATAAAACGAAAAACACCAAGTCATTTCTCCCACCGTATCACACCATGCATATTTATTTTCTCTAGCAAAACTCATTTCCTCATCAAGAGTCTTTCCTCAAGCAGAACATTTCTCTGTCCAGTTTAAGGTTTATTTCCCCAACAGGGTTTATTTCCCTAGCAAAGTTCAGTTTCCCCAGTTTGAGTCTATTTTTCTAAATACCGACAAGATTCTCACATCCAGCAAAGAGCAGCCTGAACTACTATCCCTAGAGAGTTGCTACTGAATCTGGAACCAGACCAAATATCACTTAAACTTATCCTCCCCAGAAGAGTCATCATCCATATCAGAAACTCGGTCAGACAACACTTCAAAAGGTTATCCATCTCTTTTATCCCCAGTCAGGGTATATAAGAATTAAATTCCCCACTAGAGCGACGAACGACCAACGTTCTTGAACTCTTCTCCCCAAACAGAAGTTAACATCCCCTAGTGGAGTTTCCTCAAACAGGAAGCAAGCATCCCCAGCGGAAACATTCTAGACAAGATTGAAGATTACACATATTCTTCATCCCTAGCACCAGTCAGGGATCCTTTTTCCCCAGCGAGATGTTATATAAAGCTATTAAATATGCTTTAACAATATTCCACATTCATACGTCATGACATTGAGCACACTCTCATTTACTTTGAGAACATCATTAAGCAATGAATTTCATATATCATGACATTGCATATAGCTAACCCTTTATCTCTTCAGGTAAAGTCTACAAACAGGCGAATATCATCAATAATTTTCAAACAGCTCACAATTTAATTCCTGAAACAAGACAGGGCAACTATCTGTATGACCAGACACAAATTAATTCCTAAAATAAGACAGGGCAACTATCTGTGGAAACTAATTGTAGATCAATTTCTGAAACAGGACGGGGCAACTATCTACATGAATTGAGCGAAGATTAACTCCCAAAACAGGACGGGGAAACTATCTTCCTTTTTATGGTCAGATAAAGATCAATTCCCGAAACAGAACGGTGCGACTATCTTTATCACCAAATGGTATGAACTCCCGAAACAGGACGAGTTTACCAATGAAAAAAAAAATAGAGAAAATATTAACTCCCGAAACAGGACGGGGAAACTATATTTCTCTCTTTATGGTCCGATACAGATCAATTCCTGAAATAGGACGGGGTGACTATATTTATCACCAATGGTATGAAATCCTAAAACAGGACGAGTTTACCAACAAAACAAATTATAGATCAATTCCTGAAATAGGACGGGCGACTATCTACATGGCAAGCAACTACTTAAACACCTTTCCCATAGGTTCATTCTGGAAAACATTCTTCAGATACAGTCGAGCGTAGACTCATTCTGGTACTTCTATCAACGGTTACCTTTGGATGGAATCTATAAGACCATCTCTGACGACTCTCTGTCACCTCTCCAAATGGAATCCTTAAGCCCATTTCTGATACAATCATTAGAGAGTGTTACTTAGCGCACGTGCGAGTGCAAATTTCTGGGTACTTAAGTGTTCAATCATCTTCTACCTTCAAGTCACAAATGGCAAACATGCCAATCTAACTCTTCAGGTTTAAGAAGATTGAAAAGGGGCAGCTGTTGTACCCCAAAATTTTCCCTCCCATTTTTCATTCAAGATATTCTCCTAGGGTTCTCAAATGCTCAAGGTGGCTCAAGAATTGATCAGACAAATTCTCCTCCTAAGCAATGGGCCCACAAATAGGGTTTGGTATTTCTCAAGCAAGACTGGGTTTCTAAGGTCTCAAGTGGCTTTCATGGCTCTTCATATGCCCATATCAGGTTTCAAGTCTTGTATCACAAGTTCGCTTGACTCAGATGACTGAAAATCAACTGTATTGGGTAAAAAGTCAACATTTTCAAGATCAAGTTCAAACAATTGTAACTTATTCATTATTTAATATTTTCAAG
The DNA here is from genome assembly GCA_948472305.1 of Vicia faba. Lineage (NCBI taxonomy): Eukaryota > Viridiplantae > Streptophyta > Magnoliopsida > Fabales > Fabaceae > Vicia > Vicia faba. The sequence goes on from OX451738.1 coordinate 654,622,258, forward strand.
TGGTTATTTTTGCGTATAACTCTCCTTGACGTTATCTCCAACTTCTCTGTACAAGTCAAGAGCTAATTATGTGCGGAAGATCGTTAAAATTCGAATACTTTAGAGGTTATTTTGCAAATTTTGACCTAATCTCAAATTAGTTGTGCCCAATTTCCATAGATCATAACTTCCTCGATTTTTAATACTTTTGAAGCGATTCTTTTTGCACACTGTAATAAAAGGTGTCATCTACGGTTTTCTTCAAGGATCGAGGACAAGTTATGCTTTGAAAGTTATTTGAATCGTTTTAGGTCATTTATTGATTTAATATGTTCCTAACTTCTAATTGATGTCATAATTGTTTTATTCATACAAAATGATGGGTTCGGGAATCCTTCGATTTTGTTTGTCGTTTGTCTTTGAACATTGGTTACTATGAATTGAAGATTTGATTTAAGGATTCAAATGATGCCTTAATTTTAGATTTTTGAGTAATAAAGAGGGAATCATGGTTTGTGTAAGTTTGGAATCCATTTGTATTTTGATATATCAAGCCAAGATTGTATGAGAAGATTTCTTCAACTGGAATTCGATTTGGATTGAATATAAAATCGTTTCATAAGCAAGATTACAAGATCCATTCATAATCTTATAAACAATTCGAGAGACTTTCAACAAGATTTCATACAAGCTTCACCATTACAAAGAAGTTTCATGTCATTACTCAAGAATTATAAAAGTTCACAAGATGTTCAAATATTACAAAAAATACAAAAAATAGGCTTCATGACAAATTCAATTCATTTCATGTTTCTCCAAGTTTCAAGTTACAACATCATTCAGAATTCAAAAAAAATTCATGACTATGCAAGTATCATTCATGTTCCTCTTGTAAAATTGCAAGTTACAAAGAAAATTACACAAACTTTTTTATCCTAAACCTATGTTCCTTCATGATTCTTAAGCTTTCTTCAAAACATCCACCATGCCAAGACTTATCCAAACATTGAGCTGCACTATTAGTCCATATACAACCAAATCCAATGCATAATAAACTGCAACCCTGTCCAAATTAACAAAAAAAATTAAGAAAAGTACCATAACAAAAAAAAACTGTCAACTTCACAATATCAAGTTTGCTGTCCAAAATGACCAAAAACCTTATATGACCAAGTGCCAACCCAAGAGCTGGTTCGCATATAATACTCTGCACCACTGCAAACCAGCCCACAAACCTCCTACATCAGTCCAAAATTTTGCTCTGCTACAAACTGCTTCAAAACCTGCACCTTCTGTCCAACTTGCACAAAATTGTCAAAACTATCAGGCTTCATCACCATCACACTCGACCTCCTTTAGCCTCTTCATTCACCAAACCTGTAAAAACACATCAGTTTCATTCAACACTTGCAAAACCAATCTAAACAGTAATTCAGCATAATACATTCAACACAAATTTGTAGATTTCGATAAGTATCTCTTCTCCTCCATTTTCGCATCTACGTGCTTGCTTGTTTTGAGTTAATTGTTACATGAGATTTCTTGTTGTTGTTAATATCATAATGTTGAGATTGTTGTTGATTTTTTATCTGCGAACATGAGCTTGAAACCGAGAAAATAGAGAAAACAATGGGGTTTTGTTGAGTTGCTAGGTTTTTTTTTGAAGGATTGAAGCGGTTCGGAACCGAAAGAGAAAGAGAGAAAACTATTGAGAGAGTGAGGGAATAGATGGAAAGAGAGATCGACTGATGGAAAAAAGGATAGAGGAATTTTTTTATGGGACTGAGAGAAGAAGAGAATGATCGTTCTCTTTTAAGAGAGAGAGAGAGAGTTTTTTTGTTTTTATTTCTTTTGTTTTAATTGAGTATTTTTCTGGGAGAATTAAAACAAGATTAATTGAAATTAAAGACAAATTCTTTCCCTGTTCCCAATAAACACCTAGCGACATCTCATTCCTTGCAATTAGGGTTTCATAACAAACCCTCTCTATTCTCTCTAGTTGGATATGGATTGGGCCTTTTTGTTTAACCCAATCCAATTTTCAAACTTCAGTTTTTGTATTAACGGAAGAGCCATAATACACGAATGGATAGATGGTGTAGCGATTATAGTGTATGTGTGATATGCGTGAGAACCTAGGTTCGAGACCCATGGGGAGTCTTTTATTTCTTTTCTGCATTTTTTTTGTTTCTTTAACACACACCTTTTTTTACTGCATAACAAATAAGTTTGGGCTTTAACATCAATTGCAGCAGCCCATTCCGGATTTCTGTTTCACCCTATCATTCTGTTTGACAGCCTTTTGTATAATTAGATTAGCCTTATTTCTTAATTTAGTATTGGTTAGTAAAAGTTAACTAGATAATTAATTATGTCTAGTTATTAGATAAATTTTGTTATTTACAGTTTAACTTAGAATTAATTTAGTGATTTTAGAATTATTTGTAGTTAGTTTAGAATTATTTTGATAAACTTATAATTTTTATTTAGTTTAGATTTTAAATTCAAGTTTTTCTTAACTAAACAATTTCTTTTTTTTTCCTTAGTTTTAAAAATTTGTTTAAAGAATTTTGTGAATAAATCAATTTTGTTAGTTAACATTTTATTCTATTTTTAATATTTGTTTAGTTGATTTCTTCTAATTGTTTTATTTTCTCCATGATAAACAAAAATTCCCAAAAAAATAATAGAATAGGTCTTTTATTTTCTTTTCAAATTTTCTCATAAATACCAAAAACAGTATTTGGGATTTTAATTCTTGAATTTTTGTTCATAGCTTTTATTTGATTTAATTTCCTTACTTGATAAAATCACAAAACAATTTCCCTTTTTTTTCTTCATGTGATTTACTATTTTCGCATTTTTCGATTATTGTAAATGTTTATAGTTTATAATAGTTTAATTAGGCTTTTACTTCTCCCCCATTCATAAACTATGTACCCCCATTTCCGAAGCGTTGTAATAACATAGATTTTATTTCCCGCACTTTACTTTCCACACCTATAGTTATGCCTGTATGTATATATAACTGTATAGTAATTAGGCATGTATGGTACGACATAAAATCAACCGTTAGATAACCATAAATACAAGAAAAAATAACTGAAAACAAATCACCTTGCACACGCGTATCTCTAGGGTGACCCTCACTTTTTGCCTTCGGATAAGATAGTCATGTCCCTCGAATGTGAGACGCTTTAGTAAAGACCCTTGGTTAAAAGGTCGTAGTCCCTCGATGACCCTTCGATGTTGCCTTCGGTAAACTATCTGAGTCCCTTTCGATAAAATTAATAAAGCGTCCTACAAGTTGCCTTTATGACTGTACGATGATCCACGCCTGTCCCTCACATCCAACGATAGGGCTTCCTATTAACTAATGGTAAGGTAGCACTATCTAAAGGAGGAGGAAAAGAACAAAGACCTTTTGATTAGGTAGATCGCTCGTAATCGCTTGCTCACAAACTAAAACAATTTCCACACCTCAAACTTTCAAAACAACTACTTTTAAAACACTTTATAAACACTCTTGAGGACTGATACAAGGGTTATTATAAAGCAGATTGCCTTACATTGGCATCTTCAAAACACTTTTTTCACAAAACAACACTTTTCCGATAAATATTTTCAAAATAATTTTTTTGTATATATTCTCAACGATACGAGAATCATTACAAAATTGCCGCACTCAGGAATTTTCAAAATATTTTCAAACACATAAAGCATTTCTCAAAAGTGAGCTAGCAATTAAGATCCCGTAGATAACTTTGGATGAAAAGAGTGCTAACACCTTCCCTTTTCATAACCTACCCCTCAAACTCAGAAAATTCTCAAAAGGTTTTTCCTGTTCTTTTCACCCTTTCCTTATTGGATAAAAGAAAAGTCGTTGGCGACTCTTGCTATCCACAACATTAGCAATAAAACTTAAAACATAAAATTCAGTTCTCCCACCGTATTACACCCTCACACTACAATGACACGAAAATTTTGCCTCAAGAAAAGTCTCAAAAATCACAAAGTTTCAAAGAAAGTGCACCACTGAATATCAAGTTCCAGTTTGATTTAGTCCAAACCACCACCTCAAATCACTTACAGAACATAAGGTAAGAATAGGTAACTTTCCATGCCAATTTGTATCTAAAACTTGCATACATGCCATGTCTGGTTTGCATTATTTTTTATTATTCATATTACAAATTATAGGCATTGTTAACTGATTTAACAATTCAGATCGCTTAGCATGATTGTTTAGAACATGTTTGAATCCTCACATGCAAGTTTTAACATGAGGAATATGAGATACCATTGTTAGGGCATAAAATTCGGTTTGTTTCATGGCACAATGGTAGTGTTCTTGCTTGGCAAATGAGAGGGTGTGGGTTTGAGCCTGGGTGCTTGCAACCATCTTTTATCTGTTTTATAATCTTTTTCACTTTCCATTATTTTTACTTATTTTCTTATTTAATTTTCTACTAATCATTTTAATCCATAAAAAATTTATAAAAAAAAAACAGTCTTAGGGTTTTTATTAATTAATCTAATTTTGGACATATTTTTAACTCAATTTTATTAGACTTAGTTTTTTTTAATTAATTAACCTTTGTAATTAACTTAGAATTAAATAACTAATTATTTTCAAAATACTTTAAATTAACCAAAAATACAAACAAATAAAACGTGACATTTTAGACATTTAGATTTTTAAAAAAAATAATTTTTAACATGTATTTTTATTTATTTTCTATTTATTTTTAGACAAGTGTATAGGTTGTATAAAAATTGTAATAGCTTAGTGTTTAATTTCTCGCAAGGTTTTATTAAATATTGTAACTCTCCCGAAACCATGTAATAGTCCTAGGGCTTTACTTTTCGCACTTATATTTTATATACCTGTACACATAACTGTTAGATGTATGCTAATAGGATTTGTATGGAAATACAAAAACAAATGTTAGAAAATCTTAACTCGAGATAATATAACTGAACTGAATCACCTTTGCACACTTTGTACCTCTAGGGTAACTTCTCTTTGTTGCCTTCAGAAACATGGTCACGTCCCTCAAAAGTAAGGGTACTTTAGCAAAGACTCTCGATTAAATCATCATAGTCCCTTCAAATAAAGATCATAGTCCCGCGATGTCCCTCGAGTTACCTACGAAAAATGATCTAGTCCCTTGTTGCCTATGAATAATGTGATGACAGTCCCTTTGAATTGCTAAAGTATCTTTACTAGTTGCTTTCTATGACCATTCTACGACCCTTCACATGTCCCTTCACATCCAATAGATAGGACTACCTACCAACCAATGGTACAGATAACACTATCTCTAAAGGAGAAGGAGAAGAATAAGAACGATCTTGAGTGGCTAAGAAATTTTAATCGCTTGCTCACAACTCTTTTCTAAAAATAAACATTTTACACATCACCTTTTCAAAACAAACATTTTCAAACACTTTGTACGCATTTTTGAGGACTGATACAAGAATCATTACAAAGTTAGTCGTACTTTGGATCTTCAAAAATATTTTCAAATCACACACATAAAGCATATTTCAAAAAGAGAGCTAGTGATTAAGATCCCGTAGATAACTACGGATGAAAAGGGTGTTAACACCTTCCCTTTTCATAACTTACCCCCAGAACTCAAAATATATCAAGGTATTTCCCGTTCTTTTAACCCTTTCCTTGTTGGATAAGAGAAAATTCGGTGGCGACTCTTTCTAACTGCAACATTTGCGATAAAACGCTAAACAAGTCAGTTCTCTCACCGTATTACACTTGGTAAGAGGAAGAAATTGATAGTGATCATGAAAAAGAAGGTGTCAAACTGTTCAATGCCTTGGTTAGAGCTTGTAACTCTAATAAAGACTCAGACTATGAAGAATTAACCTTTGAAGAATTAGATGTTTCATATAAGGAATTGAGCATCAAAAGCCAAAAGTTGGGCCAACTTAAAGAAGAGAAAAAGAAAACTATTGCTCAACTCTAGAATGAAAAAATGGAGCACATGTCTATCATCTCTTGTATGAAGGCTGGAATAGTGGATCATCTACCCACCATCTTTGAACTGAAGAATGAAGTCATCCTGCTCAAATCTCAGCTTGACAATATGACCAATTCAGTAAGAATGCTTAACAATAGTTCTAATGTGCTTGATGAGATTCTTCAGTCTGGAAAGTATGCTGGAAATGTTAAAGGGATTGGCTTTAACAATCAAGCAATGAAGAATAAAGGCAGAGAGACTGAAGTGAAATTTGTTCGTCCAAAGAAAGAACTGGAACAGAAGATGTCAAATAAAATGTTCCAACATCAGCATGGATAACATAAAATTCACTTCAAGACTAAACACAAGAGATGCTACTCTTGTGGAATAGTTGGTCATATAAAATCCTTCTGCTACATGTTGTATGTCTATCCCAAATATGAAGCACAACCTAGAAGATTACATGTGTCTGTTAAAGGGAAAAAGATGTGGCTCTCAAGAAAGGGTACTTATGGATTCATAGCTTATACTTCTCTCAGAGCTTCTGCTAGAGAGGATTGGTATTTTGATAGTGGTTGTTCTAGACACATGACAGGGGTCAAGAAATTTCTGGTAGATATTAAACCACACTCCACTAACTATGTCACTTTTGGAGATGGATAAAAAAGGCAAAATAAAAGGTGTTGGAAAGATGGACTATACAGGACAACCTAGTCTTGATAATGTGTTGTTTATTAAGGGGTTGACTAATAACTTGATCATTATTAGTCAACTACATGATCAAGGTCTCAAAGTTAACTTTACTGAGTCTGAATGCCTTGTTACAAATGTGGAGAATGAAGTTATCCTGAAGGGAGCAAGATTAAAATAAAATTGTTATCTGTGGAACTCTGAAGAAACAAATTGTTTCTCATCTTGTCTAATGTCCCTTGAAGATGAAGCTAAGCTATGGAATCAAAAGCTTGGTCATCTGCACTTGAAAGGTATGAAAACAATTATGTCAAAGGAAGCTGTTAGAGGTATTCCCAAGTTAAATATTGATGAAGGAATAATATATGATGAGTGTCATATTGGGAAGAAAACAAGGATGTCTCATAAGAAGATTCAACATCTGACCACATCAAGGGTACTAGAGTTGTTGTATATGGACTCGATGGGACCTATGCAGGTTAAAAGTCTAGGAGGAAAAAGGTAATGTCTATGTTGTTGTTGATGATTTCTCAAGGTTCACCTGGGTGAGCTTAATCAAAGAGAAATGTGAAGTATTTGAAGTTTTTAAAGAATAATTCCAAAGGATCCAAAGAGAGAAGTATTGTGGTATAGTCAGGATTCGAAGCGACCATGGGAGACAATTTGAAAACAACAAGTTTGAGGAATTCTGTACCTCTGAAGGGATTAGTCATGAGTTCTTCACACTTATTAATCCTCAATAGAATATGGTGGTGGAGTGCAAGAATATGACTATTCAAGAATGTGCAAGGGTCATGCTTCATGTTAAGAAACTTCTTTATCATTTTTGGGCTGAAGTCATGAAAATTGCATGCTATATCCATAATAGAGTGACTATCAGATCTGGTACATCTGTTACTCTTTATGAGTTGTGGAAAGGAAGAAATCCAACATAGAAATGTTTCCATGTATTTAGAAGCAAGTGCTACATTTTGGGCAGATCATAAGCAGAGGAGGAAGATGGATCCTAAGAGTGATGAGGGAATTTTTCTAGGATACTGTTTACTTCTGGTTTTGGAAAATAACTGGTCTCTTAACAAAAAGTTTACTAGCAAGATCGACCAGAGAATCTTAGTAGAGTGCTTCAGTTTTCGAGTGTTTTCACAAAGTATGTTCAAAAGGGTTCGTTCGACTAAGACAAAATGAATTTAAAAGCAATAAATCAGGACTTGTAAAATAAAACAAAAGATGTTTTAAACTGTAAAAATACATGACATAACATCAAAATAGTTGAAAATGGTTGATTCAAACGCACATTGCCCTAACTTGACTCATTTCGCTCGTTCGCTTGGGTACTCTGAGTGACTAGCATGTAGGAATGTGAAAGTTTAAACCTTTAACACTACGCACTAAGTGCTTTATTTATAATACACAAAAATAACTACTTTTCAACGAGTTCTCCATGAACCCACGTTCTCCATCTCTGCTATCGAACCCATGTTCTCCATTCATGCTATCAAATTTATGTTCTTCATCCATAACACTTTTCTTTGCTAGTTATGCACTCTTTGGGCTTTTCAACATTCCTGGGCCCAATCCATTCCTCATGAGGCTTCTTTTATGGTCGACTGCATCCACAAGCCCAATTAACTATTTGTGAAATCTCTCTCGGTCGATTGCTTCTGTAGTCGACTTCCTATAATTCAATGTTATCAAAGAACCTTTTTGGATTTTGGTTGGATTTTAACCCTTTGTGAAAATCCTAGCCAACAAATTTCCCCTAAAATGTCCTTTTCGACTGAAAGAACAGAAACAAACATTTCAATCCTTTTCTCTTAGTGCGAATGACGTTATCATAAACATAAACATAGTTTTTCAATTGTATTATATCTAGTCTCAGCGTAATTTAACACTCGACTGAGGTAATAAATGGCTCTTTTGATCCCATTCTCATCTTCCTGGGCTAGCATGCTTCCCAATGTCGACTCTGACGCTGCAATATAAAGTTTCATGCCTTTGTTTCTGTTTGGGGTTGTTAACATTGGAGGCTTCACCAAGTAGTCTTTTAAACTGTTGAGTGCCTCTTCGTGTTCTCATTCCCACGTGAACTCAGACTCTTTGCTTAGTTTTAACAAGGAGAGAAACGCCAAAAATTTTCCACTCATATTTTATACGAATCGTCTCAAGAAGTTTATCTTTCCCAACAAAGATCAGAGCTCCTTCTTCATTGTTGGCAATTTTGTACTCAAAACCGCCTTGGTTTTGTTCTGGTTAATCTCTATATCCTTCTTGTATACTATAAAACCTAGAAAATCTCCTACACGAACACAAAAAGCACATTTTAATGGATTCATTTTTAATCCATATTCCCTCATTCTAACAAAATATTATCGAAGGTGGTCTAAATGACCAGCTCCTGAGGGGGATTTGACTACAATGTCATCAATTTACACCTACATAAAGTTATCTATTAAATCATGAAACATTGAGTTCATTTATCTTTGATAAGTAGCATCAACATTTTTCAAACCAAAAGGCATGACTACCCACTCGTTTTTGCCCTAGTGCCCCAGGGCATCGAAATACAGTTTTATGGGTATCCTCTTCAGCGATGAAAATTTGGGGGTAGCCTGAATATCCATCCAAAACACTTAAATATTCATATCATGCAGACGAATCAACCAGCATTTTTGCCACATGCATTGTATATTCGTCATTTGGAGTGGCTTTATTTAAATCCCTAAAATCTATGCAAATTCTTAAAGTTCCATTTTTCTTCACCACAGGGACTATATTAGCTAACCATTCAACACACCTGATAATCCTGATGAATCTGCTCTTCAACAACTGTTCAGTCTCTATTTTGATTTTGGATAACACTTCTGGCACGAACCTCCTTGGCATTTGTTTGACTGGTCGCTTGCTTGGATTTATAGGTAGTCTAATTTCCACCATCTCCCTGCTCAAACTAAGCATCTCGTTGTAATCCCATGCAAAGAAATCTTTGAATTCTTTAAGTAGTTCAATTACTTGATCATTTATCTTGCTGTCGATCTTAATGCATATGTACGTAATTCACCTAATTGCACCATCACCCAGGTCGACTTTCTCCAATGGATCTTTTGCTTACATCTTCAAAATATTCTCTCTTGGGTCTTTTTCAAACCCCAAAGGCTCTTCTTCATATATGCAGTCAAGCCTATGGCATTCTAAAGCTATTGTTTAGCTTGGTTCTCCAAGCATTTCCGCCATAATGGATTCAAGTGTAATATTTGAAACATTTCCAACCTCTAAAGCCGAATTTATCCTGCTTTCGGCCATATAGGCCAAAATCCTTGCCAGAGCATTTGACTCAGGCATCATTATGAGTTTGTTCTTCCTACCCTGTGGGTTCAAACTCCCCTTCTATAGTTGGATATGTATCTAGATTTTCTTGGTCCCAAATGAAACCATGAGTAGGGTGTAGGGTTAGAAACTTGATCGCATTAGGATGTGACTTGAACATTGTATCTTCAGGATTGCACAAAGGTATGGTAGCTAAGGCTTTGTCAAAATTCTTCCTATTGACCATACCCACATCAGCAATAAAATAACTGTGAACTGCCTCAATGTTATCCACAATCCCATCTTGACGCCATATGGATAAAAGTTGATGCAGAGTCGATGGTACTTCCCCAATGCCATGTGTAATAAGGTGGGAGAACTGACTTTTTTGGTTTTATCGCAAATGTTGCGGTTATCAAGAGTCGCCACTGACTTTTGTTTTATCCAATATTTAGGAAAGGTGAAAAGAACAGGAAAGACCTTTGGTAGATTTTGAGTTCGAGGGGTAAGTTATGAAATAGGAAGGTGTTGTACCCCGAAATTTTCCCTCCTATTTTTGAAGACAATTTATTCAAGACACCTCTTCATGCTCCTAGGATTCTCATTTTCTCAAGAATACTCAAGGGTTTGAGCATACAAGCACCTCTTCTAAGCAATTGACCTACAACTAGGGTTTTGTGTTTTTCAAAGAAAATTGAACTTCTAATGCCTCAAGTGGATTCCTTGATTCTTCATATGCTTCAAGGTACCCTCATGACAAGTTTCAAGCCTTGCATCATAAGTTTGCTCAGTCAATTGCTCAGATGATTGAAAATCAACTATATTGGATAAAAAGTCAATTGTGGTCAACATACATTCAAATCTCAAGATTTTTGATCAACATCAAGATTTTGAAGTCACATTCATCATTTGATCAAGGGTTGATCATGATTCATCAAGAAAACTCAAGATTCATCAAAAGTTAAAAGTTGCTAAATTAGGGTTTTCTTTAGGAGAAGTCAACTGAATTTTTACCAAGCATAACTTTCACATACTTCATCATAAAATTTGCAACCAAGGCCCATATTGAAGGAAATTCAATTCTCTACAACTTTGTCTCTCTAAGCTCAAGTCCAAAAATGCTTCATTTGAGAGATATGGGCAAAAACATTACATGTCATTGTGAAAGTCAACAAAAAGACATTTTTTGTCAAAGCAATTTACATAAATGAAAAATTGACCAACATGAGAGTTGTAGGGGACATCTTGAAATTTCCAAAAAGTCAAATATCAACTTCATATGACAAAAATTGAGAGAGTTATGATTGGTGCATGTTGAGCAATTTTGAGAAAATGCATGAAGTCCACTTTGAGCAAAATTTCATTTTTGGGCTAATGGGCCTAAGTTTTTAGGTTCAAACGTGTTCATGACATGTTTAAGGACACATAAGTCCATTCATGCATTATCTTTTATTTTTATTTCATTTATTTTGATTTTTATTCATTTAAAAGCAAAATAAATCAAATAAAATAGAAAATGATGGACCAAGGCATGTGGGCTTTTTTTTTGGATCATTTTGAAGCCCAATATCACATATTCAACTTGCCAAAACCGTATTTCCTCAATATGGAAAGAGAATTTCATGTGTTTTGGAAGGTTTTTAATTGGTTTTGGCAAGAATCTTCAAATTTGGAAGCTTGAAAACATGTTTTATCATGTTTGATTCATACTTAAATCCTCATGATTTCCATTAATTTTTGTTGACTTAATATGATGCTTATAAATAGAGGACATCATCAGTGAAGAGAGGACACGAAGGCTGCCTAAAAAACAAGGGTTTCGAAACACAAATTTTTCAAAGAATAATGCGATATTGTATCAAAGCCTCCAGCTTGTTTCAGTCCAAACCAAGTATTAAATCATCCTCTTGAAGTTACCAGGAACTCATCCAAGCCAAGAAGCATCCCATTCCATGTCCAGAACACCATGCTCAAGCCCTCCGGTTCGGTAAAAAATTTCTCAATTCAAATTTGTCAATCTACGTATTATTGTTTACTTTTGATTTCCCAAATGCGTTTAACATGATGTGTGAGACAGGTTTGAACTAAAAAGATTAAGCACTAATGTAGAGAACATGATCTACCATCATTATGGCATGAACTATTGTTTTCTTCGAAACTCTATTTACAGGAACATTCAGGAGAAAAAGGACACCACCATTGAATTCCCAATGATCCGTTTATGTAATTCAGGCACTTGTTTTGTTCCAATTCATTGATTTTTGCAGGATTTATGACTTGTGTTGGTCAGATAAGACGACCGGAGTTTGACTTTGGCGTCTCTAAATTGATGTTTTTATTATTTTTTGTTTAAATTACGATTCACTAACGCGTAACAACAAGTGGCCTGGTGGTGAAGCATGTGTTTTGTAAACGTAGGTGCGTGGGTTCGACCCCCCTTCTGGAAAATTATTTTGTTATTTTCAGGATAAAATACAAGATTATTACAAATGGAATTGTCCCTATTTGTTGCACCCCAAAATTTACCCTCTTGATTTTGGCTTATGTCTCATCATGAATATCATATTTCATTGCATTCATACATTGTGATGGGATCAAAGTACTTTGGTTATCAAGTCTTCTTCAAGCTTTGAAGGTTGATTTCATTAGCAAGTTTCTCAAGAAGAATCTTGTCATCTGAACCTCTGGATCTTTCAAGCTCAAAAGTTATTTCATATCTCAAGATATCTTATCCATCTCCTTGGATCATCAGAGGATTGAAGTTTGTGTTTGGTTATAAGAAAGAACCACTCCTTTCATTCACCAGTCAATTTAGGGTTTTGTTTGATCAAGCCTATTGATCAAGGTATAAGTCTTGATTTGGAAGCTACAACATCTCTTTGGTATTTGGAAAGTCTTTGTACAAGAAATTGGCCAAGATATCCAGAGGATTTAAAGTTTTGAAGATGATTCATCACCCTCCTTTGAGGAATCAGTCAAATTTAGGGTATGGTCCAAGTTGAAGTAATTGGGGTCTGGATGAGCCAATTCATGAAGCATCACTATCTTATCATCATTAGAATCAAATTTTATCAAAGAGTCTCTCATGATGCCCAATGGAATTAGGGTTTTGAAGCTTGATCAACTATCTCCTAGCACATGGTACAAAATTAGGGTTTTGGATTTAAACAGGATTTCTCTGACTTTTTCACCCGAACTTGTTTCCAAGATTCACCACATGTTATTAAGCATTGATGATTGAAAAATTGAGGTTCAATTTGGATTGGAAATGATTCAATTGATCAAAAGGGGAAATTTGGTCATTTTGACCAAAGTCGGTAAAATCAGGAGTTGACCATGTAGACTTTTGGTCAACCATCAATTTAAGCATCCTCTTTTCATATTCCATACCCAAATTCATCTTTGGATCATGAGAAATTGTGAATTTGAGTGTAACTTGTTCAATAAGTAACCTAAAAATTACAAAAAAATTCTAAGTGTCAAAATGACTCCTCTTGGGCAAGTCACGCGCGTAATTTCATCAAACACTTGGCATGGCATTTTGAGGAATCAATTTCTTGTGACTCAAGCCTCAGTTTGAAAAATTAAAAAGTGCATTTTGAAGAGGTCTATGAGAGCTTCTCATTAAACTTAGAGTCACTCAAATTGGATTAAAATTGAGGAAGTTATGATTTGAGAAAGTTGGGTGGCAAAACCGATCTTTAAAGGCACATGGGCAGGCCAGCGCGCGCGCGTGGTCTTTGGAAAGATGGCTTGACTTGCCCAAGAATCCTAATGTCAACATCTCTCTCATTTCTCCACCTTTTTTGATGAATCAAAGATCATTGTGAAGCTTATCATTTGAATTTTAATTGGCTCAAAGAAATTTGAAAAATGCACGAGCCAATTTGAAATGGCCTGAGTTGGAAGTCAGCTGATTTTTGGTGTGTGCTTGGCCATGGAAATTTTCAGGTTTTGGTTTATTTCTGATTCAATCATTTCAGGGTCCACTTGCACATGCTTGGCACGAATTGGACACCTCATGTGATTTCTAAAGAAGGCCAAACCAGGTGCATACCTCGTGCCTCTCTCATTCTCACATTTTTTCCAAAATGGGGAAACTTCTCACTCAAGCAAATCAGTCCCATGTGAAAAAGAGGACATCTCACCTCATCATGCTTTTTTCACTTACTCACACTCTCCTTTTGTTGCTCAAAACGACTGCAAGCATTGCCTGAATACCAAGCAAAACGCAAATGGCCATCACAATTGTTTTGGTTTGACAAAAAATTCACTTTTGCCCTCCAACGACTCTTAGCTTGAATTACCACTCTAACCTCACTCAAAACGCTCTATATAAGTTGCTCAAGCTCTCCTTTCACACATATATACACACTGCATTGGAAGAAGCTCCTCAGAATTTTCTCATTATTCTTGCTTTGCAACTTGAATCGAGCAGCTCAATTCTCTTAATCCATTCCTCATTTCTCTACTCAAACACCTTCATTGGAGCACAAGGAAGCTATTTGGAAGGGTTTCTCGTTAGAATTCAGAGGCACCAAGTGAATTTATTTTTCACTTTTGCAGGTATGTTCACTGAATCTGAACCGTGATTTGAGCATGAATTGAAGTGTTTTGTGATGTGCATTGTGTTTATAGCTGGCCAATCATTAGGATTGATGTATATTTGAGTTTTGATTCAAGCAGATTTGGTGAAATCGTGTTTCTGGTTTTGATGTTTACAAGTGTGTTTTTTCTAGTTTTTGAGACTTGATTTCTTGATCTATGCTTGATCTTTGAGTTTGATTCGAATTGCATGATGTTGTATGCTATATCAGCTTTAATTTGAGCTTAATTTCATGGATTTTGGTAGAGAATCGTGCTTGTTTAATGGATCTAAAGTAGGCATGTTGGAACTGATGGAAACAAGTATTTTGCCTAGGCTGGAGGTTGAAGATGATGCCTGGCATCATCTCATTGGCCTTGTTCTTGTTTTTGTTATTTAAATTTTCATTGATTCTGTGATTTTATTTTCTTGATCAAAACTTGATGAAAAAATTCTTGAAACTTAAAGATAATATTCCTGACCTTGTGCATTTTTTTTGATAATTTTTAAAAAATGTTTTGATTGGTTTAAAAATTTGTGTTATTATTTAATTATTTGTTTAGTGATTATTTTTGTTTTAATAGTTCTTGGATTATAAAAATTCCATAAAAAAATATTTTGGACTCATAAAATAATGTAGAATTTGATTCTGAAATTTGTTTAGCATTTTTTCTATTTTTGATTATGAATTTAATTTGAGAAGTTTATTTTGAATTTTTGCTTTATAATTTTAATTTTAATACTTCCATCAATTCAAAAATCCTCAAAAAAAATCATGCAAGCTTGATTTTAATCATAGAATCTGAATATATTTTTATTTTGACCTTTTTGTGACTTTTGGCTAGGGTTTTCATTTTTTCCCTTAAATAATAAGTTTAATTGTTAGTTGTTTGTTTAATTTTTATTTTAATATTTCCTTTAATTCAAAAATTTCAAAAAAAAAAAAAAACATGAATGTGTATTTTTAATTCTAATATTTGAATATAATTTTGGTTGGACATTTTTCTGACTTTTTGATTAAAATTTTATTTTGAGATGGAATTATTTGTTTAAATGGTTAATTGTTTGAATTTAATTTTGTTTATGACTTTTCTTTAATTCAAAAAATGTGAAAAAATATGTATTCTGACATTTAGGGTTTCTTTGAGTCTTGCATGATCTTGGTTTGATTTGTTTGAATTTTGATCTTACTTAATCAATAATTAAGATTAAAAGTAAAAAATTAGGGTTTTGTTGCTTATTGTGCAAGTTTCTTTTTCAAAACTATTATGCCCTAGATTTTCAGTGGAATTTAAGTCTTGATTAGGGTTCATGGATGTGTAGAGGGTCTGAAAACCATTTTCTTGAATTATTTGACTTGGTTTGATATTTTTCCACAAATTATTATGAAAACTTGTCTAGTTTTGATAGTTTGGCCGACTAGTTTTGAACTTTGGGCCTCATTTGATCCCATCCTTAATCATCCATGAACATAATACTTGCTTTCTCACTTCTACACACTTCAAAGATGCTAAGATATTTTTGGTTTGAATTATTGATCCTTGTTTCAATTTTTGATGTATTTTTGAAGTGAAGGTACCCAATTAATGTTGCATGTCTTGTTGCAATTTGTTTGATGGACAATGAACTTGATTGAGGCCTATAATTGGGCACCTAATGATCATGTTGAATATGTTCATCCAAATAAACTCAAGCCATTTTACTTAATGCCCCATGTTTGAATGTTTGAACCTTTTTGATGCACTATGTGGAATCCCTCTTCTATCGTGCTTGTGAGCTGTGATAATTTAATTGAGAATGGTTGGAATGTGTTTGCTACTGACCTTCATGGTCTTTGATTGTATTCTTCCTAATCTCCCATGATCCTAGATTGATACTCAATTGTCAATTAACCATGGTGATAGAAAAGAGCAACATTCCTCTACTTTTTTGACCTAATGTCTGTTTATTTTGGTCTACTATGCCTAATGCTTTGATGATTGTTATCATGTTTTTCTCACATCATCATGTTTTACCCATCCCTTATGTGAGTAATCATTCAACTTATGGGAACACTAACTTGGTTGTTGAATGTGCGAGGTACTTTGAGGAAAGTTTCTTTTTTGGCTTTAGGCTATTGTGTTTCACTTTATTTGTGGAACACAATTTATTATATTGGGACTACTCTTGTGTTTGGCATGTTTGACAGTTTATGCAGGATATATGTATATGTGATTGTGAATGTTATACATTTCCCATGGGATCTATTCATATATGATTATCTCATTACCTACATCCTGATGGCATGATTTCTGACTTCATTTGTCTACTGATGCCAACTTGCTTGAAGTTCTATGGGTTTCTTTTATTCTTGCTCAGTTGCTACGGATAGTTATCCGTTTGGTATTGCACTATTTCCTTTCTTCCATTTTCATTTTGCATAGTTCCATGATTACATGACGGGACCTCTGTTGCTGATATATGTCAAGAGGCCCTCTGTTTTTTTCTTCTGATACATGTGTTGTGTTTGCTTTTAATCGATGAGTCACTCAATTTAGAGATTGAGATCACGACTTCGCTCTTGGTGCATGTTACCTATAGGATGTTTATTGTTCTTCTTCTTTAATTGTTGATCGATGAGTCACTGAATTTAGAGATTGAGATCACGACTTTGCTCTCAGTGCATGTTCCCTATAGTATGTTCCTTGTATTTCTTCTTTAATTGTTGATCGATGAGTCACTCAATTTAGAAATTGAGATCACGACTTCGCTCTCATTGCATGTTCCTTATAGGATAGTTTTGTTAAGCTTCCTTTGACATGTTGACTAAGATAGGAATCCATGTATGTTAACATAGGATAGGAGTTTCCTTTATCCTCAACCTTAGGATCAATCATTGTATGATAACATTAGGGCTAGAGATTAGGATAGTCTCCTTTAGTTGTTCTTCTTCCTTTGCATTTTTCATCTTAAAACAAAAATTGTTTTCTTGGAAAATCATAAAACACCTCTAATAAACTTAAACCCTTCTTCAAGGTAAAATATACAAACCAATCCTATTTGTTTGTGCACCTCTTGGCTTTGTTTTTTTAAATCTTTTAGCCGATGTTTCGCCATCGCACATTTGTTTGAAGCTGATGTTTCGCCATCGCACATGTTTGTTATCCTACTTTGATTCTCAATATCATTGTTAGGTGTGATGTTTTTCCATCCATTTTTATTGATGTTTCGTCATCTTTGCCATGATACTTCACTACCTTTTAGCCGATGTTTCACCATCGCACATTTGTTTGAAGCCGATGTTTCGCCATCACACATGTTTGTTATCCTACTTTGATTCTCAATATCATTATTAGGTGTGATTTTTTTCCATCCGATTTATTGATGTTTCGCCATCTTTGCCATGATATATTACTACCTTTAGCCGATGTTTCGCCACCACACATTTGTTTGAAGCTGATGTTTCGCCATCGCACATGCTTGTTATCCTACTTTGATTCTCAATATCATTGTTAGGTGTGATATTTTGTTATCCTTTTTATTGATGTTTTGCCATCTTTGCCATGATACCATGCCATCTTTTAGCCGATGTTTCTCCATCGCACATTTGTTTGAAGCCGATGTTTCGAAATTGCACATTTGTTTGAAGCCGATGTTTTGCCATCGCACATGTTTGTTATCCTACTTTGATTCTCAATATCATCGTTAGGTGTGATGTTCTATCATTTGATGTTTTTCCATTTGTGACATGTTACTTTGTTATTATTTAGCCGATGTTTTTACCATCTCATTTATTTGTTGTTTCATTTGATGTTTTCCCATCTTGTCTGTTTCTGTTGTCTTAACTAAAAAAAAAACACAAACCAACCAAAATATTTAAGCCGAACTACGGCTGCTCTGATTCCTTAAAAGGGATACGTAGGAAAAGGGGTAGGGCCCAACTGAGCACAACTTTTATTTTCCCTACATTATTTTCTTCTTTTTCTTTCACATGCATTCCGTTTTTTTTAGTTTTAAGCCATAGACATATGTTTTGACCACACCCATTAGATTAGACAACAAGAGTGGATACCGTAGAGTACTACGGGCGTGTGGGGTGCTAATACCTTCCCCTCGTGTAACAGACTCCCTTAACCGATCTCTCGGTCGAAAGACCGTGATTTCTCCCTCTTCAGGTTTTCTCGATGTTTACCTTTCCCTTTCGGAGGGATAAAAGACGTTCAATGATGACTTCATTGGTGTTTCATTACATCCAAATGACAGGTCTGGCCACGTGTTGTTTCAGCTGGCGACTTCACTGGGGACAAATTGACCTCTTGCTGGTCCATCCTGGAGTCGATTCTAGCTCTTGTTTGTTTTCTTTTTGGGTGTTTATTTTACCGCTTTGCATATTTATCTGTTTGCATTGCATCCTATGTGCGCTTTACTTTCTGCATACTGGATTTGGCTGGACTGTTTGGATTCTGGATTTCTTGGTGGGTGGGTTGTTCCATGAGGTAAAAGGCCTCATACCCAGGCTATGAGTGAATTCCATAGGAACTAGGAATAGAGTGGCCATGACAGTTATGAGGCAGATGCTTTGTAGACCTGACCATGAGACCCATGACTTCAGTGGTAGTTCGGATAGGTGTTATCGTATGATGATACCGACATTCGAGCTTTTTTACTCTGATTTGGCTTTTAACCTTACCTTGACCTAGACTACACCCGTGAGAGGGGCGGGAAAACTTTTCTTACAGGTACTGTTGGTTACTTTGTGTTGTGAAGGTGACTCAGGTTCCCATGTTAGTTTCAAAGCTTTGGGATTTTCTTTTGACCTTGAGTGGTGCTGTTCTGTAATGGTCCAGTCATGATCAATTGTGAAACTTTGATCCTGTCATATTGCATCATAGCATATTTATTTCTAAAAAAAATGATGTATAAAAAATAAATAGCATGTGCATGTCATCTTCCAGGGACATTCGAGAGTCTTCTTTTAAGCAGAAATGGCTGGCCTCCCGTCAGAAGAGTTTGATTCAGTTCATGTTGAAGAGCCCACCAGGCATACATTCTCTTATCCGATTCCTACTATTGATGTGTCCGAATTGAAGAGGTTGAGTTCTTATTTGAAGGGTGATGTTCTGAATAATTTCAACAAAAGTTATGGCAATTTGTTACTAGCCCTTAACACTCCAGTTGACCCGAAGGCTTTGATCACTCTCTTCCAGTTCTATGACAAGGAATTACGGTGTTTTACTTTTCAAGATCATCAACTGGTTCCCACACTAGAAGAGTATGCGTACCTACTTAATATCAAGTTGTCCGATGAAGTTCCTTTTGTACAAGTGCTGGAGAAGCTGAAGCTCGAAGTTATTGCTGAAATTCTTCATTTGAGTTGCAAAGAGGTGAAAGACAATTGGAAATCGAGCGAGGATACTACAGGGTTTTATTTGGATTTCATAGTGAAGAAAGCTGAAGACTGGGCAAAGAAAGGGAATTGGAATGACTTCAGCTCTCTGTTTGCTCTCATGATATACGGGATCATCCTCTTCCCTCGTAATAGAAATTTTATGGATTTGGCTGCTATTTGTGTTTTTAAGAACAAGAACCCGGTACCGACACTCTTGGAAGATACTCTTTACACCATTCATTTCAGGCATGGGAAAGGAGGTAATGTAAATTTATGTCATTCGATGTTGTATCAATGGTTTAAGTTGCACCTACCGGTAAGTGGCCGTTTCGTGGATACCAGGAATTCTCTCCGATGGTCATCAAGACTTGTCAACCTTACTTCATTTGATATCCGATGGAATTATGACATGGTAGAAGTACGAAGTATTATCACTAGTTGCGGAGATTTCCCTAATGTTCCCCTCATAGGAACTAAGGGGTGTATCAACTATGATCCTGTGCTTGCTTATCGTCAATTGGGATATGAAATGGATGGACCGCCAAAGGTTGAGGAGGTGTCTGAATCAGTGTATTTTGTTAGAGGAAGTGACCCTGTGATGTTGAAAAGAGTGACAAGTGCTTGGAAGAGAATTCACAAGAAGGATAGAACTACTTTGGGCAAGAAGGTTCCTATTGCTAGGGTTCCTTACTTGGATTGGATAAGAGCCAGGGTTAAGATCTTACGGTTACCATTTGCAAGGTCGGCTCCTATATATGAACAACCTCCTACTGTTCTGAGTAACACAGTGCCTACCGAGGTGTTCACCCAGGTTCATGTTGAGAACATTCAGCTTCGTGCAAAATACCGCGAGGAGGGGATGAAACTTTATTGGGCAGAGCAAGAAAGGGCTGACTTAGCTCGCAAAATCAAAGAAGCTCAAGGGGAAACTTCTGATGCAACCAGTTTTAGGAAGAGATCTCATGCTGAAATAGAAGAAGAGTTGGGTAAGACCCAACAAGAGTGCCAGAAGCTTCAGGCATATGAGAATAGCTACAGGAAGAAGATTCAAAACCTGGAGAAACAGCTCAAAGACAAGGATGCTCAGCTTAAGAAGAAAGTAGCCCAGAGGCGTGTTGCAGGGGATCGGTTTCAAGAAATTAAGGTGGTCGCATTACAACTTTTGAAAGAGAAAGCCAGGCTTGAAGAGTATTGTCAACATCTTGAAACGTGTCTTGTTCCGGAGATTTATTTTTGTTACTTACCTTTGGTGTATTTGGTCACCCCCAGGATTGTTGGAAGGGACCATTTGTTTGTTTTTATTCAGTTTTTTTGTTGTTAAGTTTACTTTGAAACACGTATTTTGTTGTATATCATCATACTCTTAAATGTCCGAAGTCACTTGAACATCATTTCTTTTGTTTGTAAATAATTGAAGTGTTTGTCTTATTGTCATTTTTCCCTTAGATTGTATGTTTTATCTTTGGTTGCACGCCGTGATTGATGCATAAAAGGACTCTTGAATACCGGGAAATGACAAACATATCATGCATATCATGCATTTTATAACATTACAGGTTATGTCAAGACGATATTCTTATTCTTCTGCTTTTCTTATTTAGAATTCAAGACGACTAATCATCGGTATTCCACCAGAAACAATTTTCCAAGACAGATGGAACAAGTTCAAGCTGAGCTCGCTGAAATAAGGGCTCAGATGGCTACTCAAATGACTCAGTTCATGGAGGTCATCACCAACGTGAATCGCCGACAGGAGGAACTGGCTGCCATTATCAACAACCAGCGCCGCTATCCAGGGGATGGTGGAAATCAAGGGCTCTATCAGTACATTTCTGTAGGAGTGGGGGATGTGCAAGATCAGCCTGCTGGAAATTTTCACAGGATGCTTGGAAACCCTTTTGTGCACAACGTAAGGCAGTTTCCCCCGTCTCCGGGACCTCGTCTTGTGGGGAACAGAAGAGATAATCAGGGTGGTGTAAGGAACTATCAGGAGCAGGATTATGACTTTGACCAGGATGAAGATCAGTTTTCTGTTCGGCATTCAGGACCGGAAGTTCAGGTGGAGGATAGGAAGTATCGGTTGTTGGAAGAACGTCTGAAGGCTGTGGAAGGGCAAGGAGTCCTTGGTATGGATGCTAATTGTTGTACCCTAAAATTTGCCCTCTTTTCATACACGCATATTATTGGTTTTATGGTTATGGAATAAAGGTATATTTATCAAGCTTCTTCAGGTTACAAGTGACGTTTATTTCGTCAATGGATATTCTCAGAGTATTTTCCATGCTGAAGATCGGTTCACCGTTTTGCAACGATTCGGGGTTCAAAGATTCACAAGTCCAACCCGGTGTGTCATATTCAGGTGTTCTTTCGCCAAGATATCTCTGATAACATATTCTCAAATTCAGGTTTGGCTCAAGATTCAATTCTTTAAAGAAGGTCTCCGAATGTGTGAGTTTTCTTGAAGAAATGTGGTGAAAAAGGGTGCTGAAAGTGCAGTTTTTACGCGCTAAAAAATTCATAACTTGAAGAATGTGACTCGTTTTGAACCCGTTCCGATGGCCAAAATTCCGTATTGATGTCATCTACATTTTCACCTCTCACGGATGGAAGCCAATTTCGATCATAAGGTCTTCAAAAATACGGATTTATCAAGTATTTTCGTACAAAAAAATTGTGACAGAAGTTTATTTGCGTCATGTTCAGAAAATCATAACTTGGTCGATTTTCATCGTATCGAGCTTGTTCCGGCGCCAAAATTTCAAAAATTGAGTTGGCTAAGTTTTCTTAGGAGGTATTGAGTTCGAACAGGATCCAAAAGGCCTTCGTTTTTTGCTCAGAGTGCGAGTGACGCGCCGAAAATCCTGAATGCTGAATAATATTTCATCTGGGTCGAAACTTCAAAAATTCATAACTCGGTCAATTTTTCTCGGATTGGGCCCATCTTTTTACACAAGGTCATCGAATCAGAGATCTACAACTTTTCTTCCAAAGTCGATACCGGATTATGCTCCGATCAATACCAGCTTTTTATTGAAGAACGTGTCAGAGTCGACACTGGAGCCCAAAATAAGTTTGTCTGAGCTGAAACTTCAAAAATTCATAACTAATTCACCGTTTATCCGATTGAGCTCATTTTTGGACAGGAGTTAGTTCTCGATGTCAGCTACATTTTGTTTTCATATTTTAACTTCAAAATTTTTACTTAAGCCCCTGCGATTTAGCCTGCAACTGACGAACTCAAGTGAACATTGAAGGCCCAATTGCACATTCAAAGTCCATTTTTCTCTCACTAAATTCCATTATATAATCTCATTCTTTTCACACAAACAGAGAGACGGAAAAAAACCTTTGCCACAACGCTGTCAAAATATCAAATTCTTTCAAGAATTCTAAAATCTTGAAATCCTTATTACAAACCCCCATCTCTCTACAAACAAGTCATCCTTGTTACAAACCCACATCTCACTACTTCTCTAGTAAGGGTAAGGCTGATTTGATCTCCATGATCAAAAGGGTATAGAAGCATTCATCTCACTACTTCTCCATTAAGGGTAAGACTAGTTTGATCTCCATGATCAAAAATGTATAATCATTCATACATGCCATATCGGTTTTAACATTAAATTTTTTTCCATATATTTGCTTTATTTGTATTTTATGATATATATTAATTTATTTAATGTGTTCATGAGATTCAACACTGCAGATTTAGACAGGGTCCCATGCAGGTTCATTACAGAATGTTGAGGCCAAAACACTAATGGCCAAAATAGAACAACCAACCAATGCATGACGAGGCAGACATCCTGAAAAGGTTAAGGGCGTGGGTTCAACAACCACCCCTATTGGTATTGGTTTTCTTCCTTTCTATTTATCCTTTTACCTATTTTCATTCTTTCTGTTTAAAACTTTTTTTTCATAAAACTTAACATTTTTCACAAACCTTTGATTTTTCCTCCTAAACTCGAATAATTAATTTTAGGTTTTAATATAATTTTAAGTTTTTAATTTCATTGTTTGTTTTTGGTTTCTAACCAATTTGTCTTTTTC
The DNA here is from genome assembly GCA_948472305.1 of Vicia faba. Taxonomy (NCBI): domain Eukaryota; kingdom Viridiplantae; phylum Streptophyta; class Magnoliopsida; order Fabales; family Fabaceae; genus Vicia; species Vicia faba. Next base: position 654,646,214 of record OX451738.1, read on the forward strand.
AATCTTAAATTCACTTAACCACAAAACTTTTTTCACAAACCTTTTTTTTTTACAAAAAAAACCTAATTTAATTTTTAGGTTAATTAATTTTATATTTTTTTAACTTTTTTAAAAATTAACCTTTTTTATTAATTAAAATTAATTAGGATTTAAGTATTTTAATTAACTTTTTTTCAAAATTAACATTTTTTACTAATTAAAATTAATTACGTTTTTTAGGTTTATTTAATTAATTATCCTAAATCACTTTTTCATAAAAAAATCACCAAAACATTAACTTAGAATTTTAAGTTTTAATTTTTCCTTAATTTCTTTTTATTTATTCTTTTACATTTTAATTTCTAGAAATATTGTATATGTCGCATTATCAATGTAATAGCGTAGATTTATCTTTTCTCGCATCTTTTTTCTAATTATGTAATTACTTCCGGGATGTAATAGTAATTAGGGTTTTAAATTCCGCATCTTTATTTTCAGTCCAAGATAATTATGTATCTGCAAAAGCCTTGTAATAGCTAGGACTTTAAACTTTTCGCATTTTAATTCCGCAAACTATAAACTGCTTAGATGTACGGCTAATAGGATTGTATGACAAGAATGTCTGAAAAATTAAAACGGTAGATCACCTTAATTGTGCAAAAATTAAATAACTGAAAACAAATCACTCGCACATATCACTCTTAGGGTATGTCTCACTTGGTTGCCTCGGAAAACAATGGTCATGTTCCTCGAACGTAGGGATACCCTTAGCAAAGACCCTAGGTTAAAATCATCATAAAGACCATGGTCCCTTGAAGTTTCCTACGGTATATGATCTTGTCCCTCGATGTTGCCTACTAATATATGATGACAGTCCCTTCGAAATGCTAAGGTATCCTTATATGTTGCCTTCAATGACCATTGCGTCCCTTTCAAATTGTCCCTCAAACTCCAACGACGGTGCTACCTACTCACTAATAGTGGGATAGCTTTGTCTAAAGGAAACAAGAACAAAAACATTCTTTTTTCGAGTAGGTAGATGCTAGTAGGTACTTGCTTAAAATAAAACTTTTTCCACACTTACACTCTTTTCAAACAAAGTTTTCAAAACGACTTCATAACACTCTTGAAGACAGAAGCAAGGGTTAAATCGAAGTAAAACAAAAACTTTTCAAAACACACAAACACGGAAGCAATTTTTAAAAAGATGAGCAAGTACCTAAGAGCCCATGGAAAACCATGGATAGAAAGGGTGCTAACACCTTCCGTTTCTATAATCTACCCCCTGTACTCAAAAACATCTCGAAAAAGGATTTTTTTTCTGTACTTTTTTCCTTTCTGATTGGATGAAATAAAAGTCGGTGGCGACTCTTGCTTACCGCGACATTTTGCGAATAAAAAACGCAAAACACAAACCATTATTAAGTAGTCGGTTCTGCCACCGTATCACACTAATGATCTCGGGTTGGTGTCTGGGGTGAAGGTTCCTCCAAAGTTCAAGCCTCCTGTATTTGAAAAGTACAATGAAACGTCATGTCCTGTTACTCATGCAACTTCTTATTTCAGAAAGATGTTGGTACATACTGAGGATCAGGGGATTTTGATTCACTTTTTCCAGGATAGCCTATCTGGGGCATCCTTGGAGTAGTACATGAAGTTGGAGAAAAACCATATTCGTTGCTGGAATGATCTTGCTCGGGCTTTTGTCAAACATTATCAGTACAATATGGATATGGCGCCTAATCACACTCAGTTACAGAATATGTCACAAGGACCAAAAGAATCTTTCAAGGAATACACTCAGAAGTGGCGTGCGTTGGCTGCAAGGGTTCAACCTCCACTCATGGAGAGAGAACTCATTGATATGTTTATGAGTACCCTATAAGGACCATTCTATGAGAACATGATAGGTAGTACTTCGGCAGGATTTGCAGACTTGGTTATGGTTGGTGAAAGAATTGAGGTAGGTTTGAAATTGGGGAAAATTCAGATTGAAGGTTCTAGTGGCTCATCAGGGGGCAGTAAGAAACCATTCAACACTTACCCTAAGAAAAGGGAAGGCGACACAAGCGCAGTTTACTCTCATAGAGGAAGAAGAGAGGATCGCCAGCATCAACAAATCAATGATGTTTCTATTCCTGTTGATGCTCCTCCGCAGCAGAGACCGAATATAGTGCCTCAACAACAAAGACAGCAGGATGCTCCCCGTTAGTATAATAATCAACAACAGAGACAGCTGAGAAGATTCGATCCCTTGCCGGTATCTCTTACTGAAACACTCCACCACTTGCTTGATTTGAATTTGATCGGTTTGAGAAATATGCCACCACCACCCGCAAGACTTCCTCCTAACTATGATGCTAACGCAAGATGTGAATTTCATTCAGGCGGAGTTGGTCATTCTACTGATAATTACTTTGCGTTGAAGTGAAAAATACAAGACTTGTTGGATGCTAAGGCAATTTAGTTTACTCCAGTGACTGGTCCGAATGTTACTCAGAACCCGATGCCTAGGCATGGAGGGGGTGTTGTTAATATGATTAATGATAATGGTGAAATGTTGAATTTAATCATGAATGTGGAACAGGTAACTACTCTGTTGTTCTATGTTAAGAGGTATTTGCTTGATAATTCTATTTTCCCGGGTTGTAGTTCTGAGTGTACCAAGTGTAGAGAACAACTGAAGGGATGTGATGATTTAAAAGCCGGTATCCAATGGTTGATGAAGGAGGGTTCCCTGCAGTTCAATAGAAAATCGTGCTATCGTAAGGTTGCCGAAGAAGATGTTGTTGTGGTATCTATTCCTTACACCCCTGTGTGCATTCCTACCCCATCTAGGGCGCCTCCTTTGATGATTACGGTACCTAGCCCCATGCCGTATACTAGTGAGAAGGCCATCCCATGGCATTACGGTGCCGATGTTTATTACCATGGGGTGAAGCCGGAGGTAAGTACTCGTTTGTCTGAGGAAGAATGTGCTGAAGGTAATGACGAGGAAGTTCATAATTTTTCTGGTGTGGGTCGAATGACTAGAAGCGGAAGAGTATTTGGTCCTTCCAATGTGCAAGATGCGGCAGATGCTTCTGCAAGAGAAAAAGGAAAACATCAGGCGATGATCGATAATCCAAGGGTTACGCCAGCCAATGTGACTCAGCCAATTCCGATACCAGAAGCTTCTTCAGTTCCCGATGAGGTTGAAGAGTTAATGCGAATTATCAGAAAGAATGATTATAGCATAATTGACCGTCTGAGCGATACTCCTTCTAAGATGTCTATCTTGTCTCTGTTGATTTATTCAGAATCTCACAGAAATGCTTTGATGAAGTTGTTAAAGAATGCGTTCGTGCCACATGAGATAACAGTCAATCAGTTTGAGAGCGTTTGTGCCAACATATCTGCCGGGAACGGTCTGGGCTTCACAGATTTTGATCTTCCTCCGGAGGGGCCAGACCATAACAAAGCGTTTCATATTTCAATGGAGTGCAGGGGAACTACTTTATCCCGGGTTTTGGTGGACACAGGGTCGTCTTTGAATGTATTACCCAAGTCAGCATTGATGAAAATTGATTATTCTGGACTGGAGCTGCGCCCTAGTGATTTGATGGTGAAGGCGTTTGATGGGTCTCGAAGGTCAGTGTTTAGGGAGGTGGAATTACCAATCAAGGTTGGTCCTCGCACCTTCACGGCTGCATTCTTTGTGATGGATATACAACCAGCATATTGTTGTTTGTTGGGGCGACCGTGGATTCAGAGAGCAGGGGCAGTCACTTCTACTCTTCATCAGAAACTCAAGTATCCTGCAGAGGGAAAGATGATAACTGTGTGCGGTGAGGAAGAGTATATCGTGAGTCATTTGACATCATTCCGCTATGTTAAAGTTGAAGGTGAGATACATGATACCCCGTTTCAAGCATTTGAGATAGTTCATGCTGTCAATTTTCCTCCTCCAGAGCAGAAAAGGAAACCGGAAACTGTTATGTCTTCTCTCAAGGATGCAAGAGCCATGGTGGAAAATGGTAACCCTGAAGGTTGGGGTCAGGTGCTGGATGTTACCCCAAAATTTGATAAATTTGGTCTTGGTTTTAGCCCGGGTCAGCAGAGTGCAACTCCCAGAGCATCTAGTTTATCTACTCCTGTGAAGTTTTCCCGTCCTTGTGCTACTCAAGAAGGACACGTCAATGCAGTTGGCGACGAGAGGGTTGATGGCTACAATATCAAAGTTTGGATTCGTCCAAGTATTCCAGGCCAGACACTCAACAATTGGACTTCTGTGGATGTTATCCATGTTTCAAGCGCTGAGGAGTAATTTTCTTGTTTCTTTTATTATCATGTCATAATTCCTACGTTCTGTCCAAGACGTAGTGGATCATTTGTGTAGGGCCACCATGTTTTTTTTCAAAAGTTTATCATGAAATAAAGGACGTTTTTGCATTCAAAATTTTGTTTCATTTCTTTTTATTTAAATGGAAATGTTTCTCTTTTCACACACTATCACTAAAAAACACCAAAATGTCATTCATGCAGATGCACTTCTGCCACCGATTATATTGATAACGACTCTGCTATGGCTCATTATGACTTTGATACTCCTATTTATCAAGCTGAAGAAGAAGCATATGAGGATTGTGATCTTCCTGAGGATTTAGCAAGATTGTTAAAACAAGAGGAAAAGGTTATCCAGCCGAATCAGGATTCGATTGAGGTGGTGAATATTGGCACAAAAGAGGTAAGAAGAGAAGTCAAGATAGGGGCCGATCTCGAAGAAAGTATGAAGGTCAGATTGATTGAACTACTCCGTGAGTATTCTGATATCTTCGCTTGGTCTTATGAGGACATGCCTGGGTTGGATACAGACATAGTGATGCATCAACTACCGCTCAAAGAAGTTTGTTCCCCTGTCAAGCAAAAGCTCCGAAGAACTCATCCTGATATGTCCAAGAAGATCAAGGAGGAGGTCCAGAAGCAGTTGGATGCGAATTTCTTAAAGGTCATCCATTATCCGCCATGGATTGCAAATATTGTGCCTATGCCCAAGAAGGATGGTAAGGTCAGGATGTGCGTGGATTATAGGCACTTGAACAGGGCCAGCCCTAAAGATGATTTCCCTCTTCCGCATATTGATGTGTTGGTCGATAATACTGCTCATTCCAAAGTGTTCTCGCTCATGGATGGTTTTTCGGGTTACAATCAAATTAAGATGGCTCTGGAGGATATGGAGAAGACAACATTTATCACGCCTTGGGGAACTTTTTGCTATAAAGTGATGTCGTTTGGTTTGAAAAATGTCGGGGCAACATATCAGCACGCCATGGTCACTCTCTTTCACGATTTGATTCACAAAGAGATTGAGGTATATGTGGACGATATGATTGCTAAGTCTGACACGGAAGAGGAACATCTTTTTCATCTGGAAAAATTGTTCGAGAGACTGAGGCAGTTCTTGCTGAGGTTGAATCCGAATAAGTGCACCTTCGGGGTGAGATCCGACAAGCTGTTGGGTTTTATTATAAGTTAAAAAGGTATCGAGGTGGACCCGGCCAAAGTAAAAGCGATACAGGAAATTCCTGAACCAAGGACAGAGGAGGAAGTACGTGGTTTCTTGGGAAGGCTAAACTACATTTCTAGATTTATTTCTCATCTCACAGCCACCTGTGAGCCTTTGTTCAAGTTGTTGAAGAAAAGTCAGACAGTGAAATGGAATGAGGATTGTCAGAAGGCCTTTGACAAAATAAAGGAGTATTTGTAGGAACCTCCGATACTCATGCCGCCAGTAGAAGGAAGGCCACTAATCATGTATCTAACTGTATTGGAGAGCTCAATGGGTTGTGTCCTCGGTCAGCACGACGAGACAGGGAAGAAAGAGCAGGCCATTTACTACTTGAGTAAGAAGTTTACAGAATGCGAGTTGAGGTACTCATTGCTGGAAAAGACTTGTTGTGTACTTGCCTAGGCCGCCAAACGTTTGAGGTAATACACGTTAACTCACACCACCTACTTGATATCCAAAATGGATCCAATCAAGTACATTTTTGAGAAGCCAACTCTTACAGGCAGGGTAGCCCATTGGCAGATGATACTCACCGAATATGATATCCAATACACTACTCAAAAAGAAATTAAGGGTAGTGTACTGGCCGACCATCTTGCTCATCAGCCCATGAATGATTATGAACCAATGAAATTTGACTTTCCAGACGAGGAAATTGTGTATATTCGAGATTGTAACATGCCAGACCCAGATGAAGGACCCGAGCCTGGATCACGTTGGACGCTTGTTTTTGATGGTGCCTCCAATGCCATGGGCAACGGTGTCTGAGCTATTATCACTTCCCCTGAGGGATACCATATTCCTTTCACGGCTCGTATTTGTTTCGATTGCACTAACAACATGGCCGAATATGAGGCTTGCATTTATGGCATTGAAGCAGCGATCAACCTGTGCATCAAATGTTTTAAAGTTTACGGGGATTCCAATCTTGTTATCAGCCAGATTAATGGAGATTGGGAGACTCGCCATCAGAATCTAATTCCCTATCGTGAGCATGTTATGAAGCTGATTCCGTACTTCGAAGATATCACGTTTGAGCACATTCCCAGAGAAGAAAACAATCTAGCTGATGCATTGGCAACTTTGTCCTCCATGTTCAAGGTTAATTGGGCTAATGGGGCACCTTCCATTACCATCAAAAGTTTGAGTGAGCCAGCTTTCTGTTTTGAGGCTAGTTTGGAATCAGATGGTAATCCTTGGTTTTATAATGTCAAACGATACCTTGAAACACAAGAGTACCCTGAAGAGGCATCCATCACAGATAAGAAGTTCTTGAGAATATTTTCAGCCAAGTTCTTCCTCACTGGTGGTGTGTTGTATAGAAGGCATCATGACAGTTTACTGCTCAGATGTGTTGACAAGAAAGAAGCAGCCATAATCATTGAGGAGATACATGAAGATGATTTTGGAACCCATTCCAACGGGCATACCATGGCTAAAAAGATTTTGCGAGCAGGTTATTATTGGTCCACCATGGAGACTGACTGTTACAATCATGCACGGGTTTGCCATAAATGTCAAGTCTATGCTGATAAAGTGCATGTGCCGCCAGTACCTTTGAATGTCTTGACTTCCCCTTGGCCGTTTGCAATGTGGGGAATTGATATGATCGGCAAAATTGAACCGATCGCATCCAACAAGCACCGTTTCATTCTGGTTGCCATCGATTATTTTACAAAATGGATTGAAGCTGCATCCTATGCCAATGTCACCAAGCAGGTGGTAACTCGGTTCATTAAGCACAATATTATCTGTCGCTACGGAGTGCCTGAAAAGATCATCACTGATAATGGATCTAATTTGAACAATAAAATGATGAAGGAGCTTTGTGAGTCCTTCAAAATCAAGCATCATAACTCTTCCCTATACCGACCAAAGATGAATAGTGCTGTCGAAGCGGCCAATAAGAATATAAAGAAGATCGTTCAAAAGATGGTGGTAACCTATAAAGATTGGCATGAGATATTGCCTTTCGCTTTGCATGGTTATCGCACCATTGTGCGTACTTCGACTGGGGCAACCCCATTTTCATTGGTTTACATCATGGAAGCGGTGTTGCCGGTAGAAGTCGAGATTCCTTCTCTTAGGATCATGAGGGATGTTGAGCTGGATGAAAGCGAATGTGTACAGAATCAGCTAGATCAGTTGGAACTTATTGACGAGAAGAGGTTGACTGCTGTATGTCATGGTTAGGTATATCAGCAAAGGATGAGGAAAGCTTTTGATAAGAGGGTACGACCTCAGTGTTAGAAGCCGGGTGACCTTGTGCTAAAAAGGATAATTCTCCCCCAGGGAGATCCCAGGGGCAAGTGGGTTCCAACTTATGAAGGTCCTTTCGTTGTCAGAAAAGTTGTCTCTGGAGGAGAGATGATGCTCACGACTATGGATGGAGAGTACTTCCCTCTCCCTGTGAATGCTGACTTAGTTAAAAAACACTTTGCATAAAAAATAATAAAAACCCGCTAAACTGAAAACCCGAAAGGGTGGTTTAGGCAAAAAGAGGGTGTCCTGGTGAATCGAAAACCCGAAAGGGCGATTTAGGAAAAGTTAGGGACTTAAAGCAAACGACTATGCTCGGCATGAGATCCTTTATTTCTTTCCTTCGTTCCGTCACCTGACATAAGCTCGAAGCTAATCCAAGATTGATCTGTCTGAAAGCAGGAAGATGAAAGCGTGAGAGTCATAAGAGTCATAGCAGAGTCAGGACTTGATGGATATTCACATTCACATTGCCATTTGTAAACACTTGTTTGCTTTGATTTTGTAATCACTTGCTTCCAAATGTAAATGCCTTTTTCACAGGCTGATTTCTTAAAATCAATAGAATATCTTCTTTCAAGTATACATATACGTTTCTTTTCTCCATTTTTACTATTTTGTTTGCAAAAAGTTCAATATTTTGATAAGCATGTGCATATAAACTTCGTGGACCTTACACGGATATGGTAATCTAAGTCATGGTTGGTTGATCGCTTGAAATACGGATAACAAACATAACTACTACTGTGCAAGGGGCATGTTTGTTTCCCTGTTTGATAAGATTCTCATTCACTTTACTGGTGTATGCCTTGCCCATTTATTTCACAGCTCCATGTTGTTGGTAAAGGTCATGGTTCATGGTAATATCAAGATTATTGCAGGTCGGCGAGATCGGCGAACCTAGTTGGAGAACATTTCTTCCCCATAATGGCTTTTATTACGTTTCTTTGCCGCACTTTCATGTGTTATCTTGATTGATTGTTTTAGCATGGTCTGCATATAGGATTTTGTTTATAGCCGAGTGTCAGTCTTGATGCATTGAATATTTTTGCCTTGAAAAAAAATTGTTTCGTTTTACTTAATCCATCCAGTATCAATCTTTAATCATTTTTTCGGGCATTTTGATACCAACTGTGCCAATTCTTTCGCTTAGCCAAGAGTTTGGAGGAAGGAGTTTAGCTAAAAATGATGACTATAGTGGTATGCTTTTGAGTAGAACCCCGTTGACGATGTACAGGCATTGTTTCAATCCCCAAACACCGGAGATATAAGGGAGTTAGACCCTCGTTAACCCCTCTGAGCCTTCAAAGTAGGAGTTTCTTTTCCGTTTAAAAAAAACCTTGTTTTTTAACTAGGGGCAGGGTAGATGTTCAGTTGATTTGACCAAGCATTCAAATTTCAGAAGGAATGTCCCATCCGAGGATCACCACATTTTATCTTTCACATCATGAGATCAGGAAAAATGTCTAAACCACGATGTTCATTTCCTCACAAAGTTCTGAGGTCGAGATCGAATCGATACAATAATGGCTATCCCTCGTCGACCAAGGAATGAGGTATTTGTTTTCTTCAAAAAAAAGAAGAGAGAAAAAAGAAAGAAAAGTTCGAAGACCTAAAGTCACATTAACTTGTTCGAAGTGGAAAGTATGAATAAGAAAGAAACAAAAAAAACCCACTAAGTCAAAACTTGAAAACAAGTCTCTTAGGCAAAAGTTAGGGCATCCCACTAGACTCCCAAAATTGAAATTCAAAAGATTTTGTCCAGGCAAAAGTTAGGGAAAAGAGAGCCTAAAAGGCCAAAACAAAAAAAGAAGAAGATTATTCATTGAAATTTTCATCAAAAGAAGAGGAATAATAATATCAAAAAAAAAAAAAGCAGCAGAAGTTAAGTGACAGTCATGTTAGAGAATTTGTCGTGATCACTCAACCATTATAAATCCTTTTGAAAGATGAATGCTTGTGATAAGTCAGCTAAACTTAGGACAGGAGAATGTCACGAAGGGGGTGGTCACCAAATTACTTGAGCCTTGAAAAACTTTTTTATAAAAAAAAAACCTTGAACCAGGCCACATTACAATCTTTAAAAGTCCTAACTGAAACAAGGGTTTAACTCGGAAGCATACTACAACAGGATAACGTTTCCTAAACTCCCAAATATGTGTTGCATATCCATGTTGGTATCTTATTACCCGTATCTTGACTAGTTTTTCTAAAAAGGGAAAAAAATAAGTTTTGAAATTTTTTTTGCACTCTAGCCAGTGATTCATTCACAATAGAGATGCGACACTTTGTAAAGGTTTTCAACTTCAAGGCTTAAATAATCATCGCATCAGGTATGTCATTCCCAAAATAAACATCTTCCTGCATGCAAAACATTTGTTTAACATCAAAAGAGAGTTTACACGTTGAACACCTATAATAAGCTTAATGATTGTCAGGAAGGGAAATTCAGTTTTCTTCTGCTGGACAGGACCCGTGTATGTTTTGGAATTTACCTATCCCCAGTGAAGTTTCGTTTCCCCAGTGAATTTTTGTTTCCGCAGCGAAGTTTTGTTGCCCCAGGAATTTTCTTTTAAAAGCTTCATTCTGAGACTTCAAGTTTGGATATGTCGTATATCCCCGATGGAGTTATTTAAATGGGAACTCACATTCTGAAGAAGTTTCAAATCCCCAACGAAGTTGCCGACAAAGATCCCTCGCCTTAACCTCTCATTTCCCAGTCGGTCTGCTGACCGGGGCATCCGTATGTTAGGATCTTTCCTAATCCCCAGTAAGCTCGATACTGTGTGACTATCTGCATGATCCATCCAATGGTTGCATTCCAAGAAAAATCTCTCTCCAAAAAAAATCTTCAACAGAGTTCTGTCACCCCGGTGAAGTCCTGTTTCCTTAGCAGAGCTTTGTTCCCCCAACAAAGGTTTTCACCCCTCACACCGGGTTTGTTGTCTTGGTGTCATCCTCAACACGGTCGCGTGCTGTCTTTTCCAGAGATTACAATTTTGCCTTGATTTTCTCCCTCAATGTCTAATCCTCTCCAGAAGCTACAGTGTCGATCTGATCTTCTCTAGGAGTTTGCAATTTATTTTTGCAGCTCCTCTCTTTGTTTGTGGCCCATTTCTATTGGTTGCTCGGTTGTTATTCCCCGTGAAGCATCATCTCTTCGAGATTCCCTCTCTAGCGGTTCCCCATATTTTCTCTTCTTCTTTGGTTTTTGCAATTTATTTTTGCAAGTCATGGAAGATTCTGACTTCTTGGTTATTGGCTTTTCAATTAGCCATTCCCTAGTGAAACTTTTAAGCATGCATCATTACATTGCATCTACCAAAACACGTAGCATTTCCATTATATGGAGCATTGCGCTATATAAAAAGAATTCAAACATGCATCGGAACATAAGCCATTACTGTTTCTGTTGTCCCCAATGATTTTGCTAATACTTTGGATTAAATCCCCAGCGAGGTCTTCATCCTTATTATCTTAGTTCTCCCCCCATACCAATATCCTTTTGACGTCAATCATTTGTTTGTTTGAGTGTCTACTCTTGACTGTAGTTCAGTTTTTCCCTAGCACGGTCTTCTCGGGTTTAGTCTTCACTACCCTCCCCGGTTCATTCCAATGACTATTGATGCACCTTTCAAATACCAGTTTCGTCCTGATATTCGCTTTCAGCGGTTTTTTTAGGTGTACGCCCTAATCTCCTTGCTTTGGGTTGAGCTCAGAGTTTCGTCTCCTCACCTTGTGCATGAAATCCAGTTTCGTCCTGGTACTCATTTAGTTTAGTTTCTCCTAACTAGTTTTTGAGTCGAGTTTCGTCTCATTTTTTCTTTCATACCTTGGACCCTTTGACGGTGTTCGTTTATCGAGTGCAATGTTCGTACTGCATCCCTGGTTTGAAATCTGTCTCTTTTGTTCCTTGGATTCTTTTATCAGTTTTCGTCACTGTTTATCCAATGATTTGAGACCAGCAGGTGCTCTGAGAAACATGCACTCTCATCATTTTTCTATGGGTCGAGTTTCGTCTCGTTACCCGTGTGTGAAATCCAGTTTATCCTGGTACTCATCTAGTTTAGTTTCGTCTAAACTAGCTTTTGAGTCGAGTTTCGTCTCACTTTTGTTCCTCATTTCTGGGATTCTTTCAGTTCATTCATACTGTCTATCTTTAGTTGAGATTAGCAAGTGCTCCTAGAATCACGCACTCTAGCCACTTTTGCTTCAGGTCGAGCTCATAGTTTCATCTCCTCACCCGCGTACGTTTTTTTTTTCCAGAGTTTAGTTTCGCCTATACTCTGTGGTTTGAGTTTTATCTCACCTCCTCTTTTTTTTGAAGCCCAGTTTTGCCCTGGCACTTTTGTTCGGAAGTTTAGTTGCGTCTACTCTTCTTTGTTTTTGTTCTGTTTCAACCTGCGTTACAGTTTCATTCTAACGCATGTCTTGGGAGTTTTCTGTTTCTGTTTCTTTCTTCTTCAAGAGTGTAAATTTTCGGGTTCTTTTGTATTCAATCATCTTCAACTCTGAACGCTCGAAAATTGTCACTTTTCTCACTTATCATGTTGAAGATATTTGAATAGGGGCAACTGTTGCACCCCGAAATTTACCCTATTGATTTTGGCTTATGTCTCATCATGAATATCATATTGCATTGCATTCATACATTGTGATGGGATCAAAGTACGTTGATTATCAAGTCTTCCTCAAGCTTTGAAGGTTGATTGCATTGGCAAGTTTCTCAAGAAGAATCTTGTCATCTGAACCTCTGGATCTTTCAAGCTTAAAAGTTATTGCATATCTCAAGATATCTTATCCATCTCCTTCGATCATCAGAGGATTGAAGTTTGTGTTTGGTTATAAGAAAGAACCACTCCTTTGATTCACCAGTCAATTTATGGTTTTGTTTGATCAAGCCTATTGATCAAGGTACAAGTCTTGATTTGGAAGCTACAACATCTCTTTGGTATTTGGAAAGTCTTTGTACAAGCAATTGGCTAAGATATCCAGAGGATTTGAAGATTTGAAGATGATTCATCACCCTCCTTTGAGGAATCAGTCAAATTTAGGGTTTGGTCCAAGTTGAAGTAATTGGGGTCTGGATGAGCCAATTCATGAAGCATCATTATCTTATCATCATTAGAATCAAATTTGATCAAAGAGTCTCTCATGATGCCCAATGGAATTAGGGTTTTGAAGCTTGATCAGCTATCTCCTAGCACATGGTACAAAATTAGGGTTTTGGATTTAATCAGGATTTCTCTGACTTTTTCACCCAAACTTGTTTCCAAGATTCACCACATGTTATTAAGCATTGATTATTGAAAAATTGAGGTTCAATTTGGATTGGAAATGATTCAATTGATCAAAAGGGGCAATTTGGTCATTTTGACCAAAGTCAGTAAAATCAGGAGTTGACCAAGTGGACTTTTGGTCAACCATCAATTTAAGCATCCTATTTTCATATTCCATACCCAAATTCATCTTTGGATCATGAGAAATGGTGAATTTAAGTGTAACTTGTTCAAGAAGTAACCTAAAATTTACAAAAAAATTCTAAGTGTTAAAATGACTCCTCTTGGGCAAGTCACGCGCGTAATTTCATCAAACACTTGGCATGCCATTTTGAGGAATCAATTTCTTGTGACTCAAGCCTCAATTTGAAAAATTAAAAAGTGCATTTTGAAGAGGGCTATGAGAGCTTCTCATTAAACTTGGAGTCACTCAAATTGGATTAAAATTGAGGAAGTTATGATTTGAGAAAGTTGGGTGGCAAAACCGATCTTTGAAGGCACATGGGCAGGCCAGCGCGCGCGCGGTCTTGGGCAAGATGGCTTGACTTGCCCAGGAATCCTAATGTCCATATCTCTCTCATTTATCCACCTTTTTTTATGAATCAAAGATCACTGTGAAGCTTATCATTTGAATTTTAATTGGCTCAAAGAAATTTGGAAAATGCACGAGCAAATTTGGAATGGCCTTAGTTGGAAGTCAGCTAATTTTTGGTGTGTGCTTGGCCATGGCAATTTTCAGGTTTTGGTTTATTTTTGATTCAATCATTTCAGGGTCCACTTGCACATGCTTGGCATGAATTGGACACCTCATGTGATTTCTAAAGAAGGCCAAACCAGGTGCATTCCTCGTCCTCTCTCATTCTCACATTTTTGCCAAAATTGAGAAACTTCTCACTCAAGCAAATCAGTCCCATGTGCAAAAGAGGACAACTCACCTCATCACGCTTTTTTCACTCACTCACACTCTCCTTTTGTTTCTCAAAACGACTGCAATTATTTCCTGAATACCAAGCAAAACGCAAATGGTCATCACACTTGTTTTGGTTTGACAAAAAAATCACTTTTTTCCTCCAACGACTCTTAGCTTGAATTACCACTCTAACCTCACTCAAAACGCTCTATATAAGTTGCTCAAGCTCTCCTTTCACACACACACACACACACACTGCATTGGAAGAAGCTCCTCAGAATTTTCTCATTTTTCTTTCTCTGCAACTTGAATCGAGCAGCTCAATTCTCTTGATCCAGTCCTCATTTCTCTACTCAAACACCTTCATTGGAGCACAAGGAAGCTATTTGGAAAGGTTTCTCGTTAGAATTCAGAGGCACCAAGTGAATTTATTTTTCACTTTTGCAGGTATGCTCACTGAATCTGAACCGTGATTTGAGCATGAAATGAAGTGTTTTGTGATGTGCATTGTGTTTATAACTGGCCAATCATTAGGATTGATGTATATTTGAGTTTTGATTCAAGCAGATTTGGTGAAATCGTGTTTCTGGTTTTGATGTTTACAAGTGTGTTTTTCCAGTTTTTGAGACTTAATTTCTTGATCTATGCTTGATCTTTGAGTTTGATTCGAATTACATGATGTTGTATGATATATCAGCTTTAATTTGAGCTTAATTTCATGGATTTTGGTTGAGAATCGTGCTTGTTTGATGGATCTGAAGTAGGCATGTTGGAACTGATGGAAACAAGTATTTTGCCTAGGCTAGAGGTTGAAGATGATGCGTGGCATCATCTCATTGGCCTTGTTCTTGTTTTTGTTATTTAAATTTTCATTGATTCTTTGATTTTATTTTCTTGATCAAAACTTGATGAAAAAATTCTTGAAACTTAAAGATAATATTCCTGACCTTGTGCATTTTTTTTGATAATTTTTAAAAAATGTTTTGATTGGTTTAAAAATTTGTGTTATTATTTAATTATTTGTTTAGTGATTATTTTTGTTTTAATAGTTCTTGGATTAGAAAAATTCCATAAAAAAATATTTTGGACTCAAAATAATGTAGAATTTGATTCTAAAATTTGTTTAGAATTTTTTCTATTTTTGATTATGAATTTAATTTGAGAAGTTTATTTTGAATTTTTGCTTTATAATTTTCATTTTAATACTTCCATCAATTCAAAAATCCTAAAAAAAAAATCATGCAAGCTTGTTTTTAATCATAGAATATGAATATATTTTTACTTTGACCTTTTTGTGACTTTTGGCTAGGGTTTGCATTTTTGCCCTTAAATAATAAGTTTAATTGTTAGTTGTTTGTTTAATTTTTATTTTAATATTTCCTTTAATTCAAAAATTCCAAAAAAAAAAATCAGGAATGTGTGTTTTTAATTCTAATATTTGAATATAATTTTGGTTGGACATTTTTCTAACTTTTTGATTAAAATTTTATTTTGAGATGGGATTATTTGTTTAAATGGTTAATTGTTTGAATTTAATTTTATTTTTGAGTTTTCTTTAATTCAAAAAATGTGAAAAAATATGTTTTCTGACATTTAGTGTTTCTTTGAGTCTTGCATGATCTTGGTTTGATTTGTTTGAATTTTGATCTTACTTAATCAATAATTAAGATTAAAAGTCAAAAATTAGGTTTTTGTTGCTTATTGTGCAAGTTTCTTTTTCAAAATCATTGTTCCCTAGATTTTCAGTGGAATTTAAGTCTTGATTAGGGTTCATGGATGTGTATAGGGTCTGAAAACCATTTTTCTTGAATTATTTGACTTGGTTTGGTATTTTTCCACAAATTATTTTGAAAACTTGTCTAGTTTTGATAGTTTGGCCGACTAGTTTTGAACTTTGGGCCTCATTTGATCCCATCATCAACCATCCATGAACATAAGACTTTCTTTCTCACTTCTGCACACTTCAAAGATGCTAAGAGATTTTTGGTTTGAATTATTGATCCTTGTTTCAATTTTTGATGTATTTTTGAAGTGAAGGTACCCAATTAATGTTGCATGTCTTGTTGCAATTTGTTTGATGGCCAATGAACTTGATTGAGGCCTACAATTGGGCACCTAATTATCATGTTGAATATGTTTATCCAAATAAACTTAAGCCATTTTACTTAATGCCCCATGTTTGAATGTTTGAACCTTTTTGATGCACTGTGTGGAATCCCTCTTCTATCGTGCTTGTGAGCTGTGATAATTTAATTGAGAATGGTTGGAATGTGTTTTCTACTGACCTTCATGGTCTTTAATTGTATTCTTCCTAAGCTACCATGATCCTTGATTGATACTCAATTGTCAATTCAACATGGTGATAGAAAGGAGCATCATTCCTCTACTTTTTTTTAACCTAATGCATGTTTCTTTTGGTCTACTATGCCTAATGCTTTGATGATTGTTATCGTGTTTTTCTCACTTCATCATGTTTCATCCATCCCTTATGTGAGTCATCATTCAACTTATGGGAACACTAACTTGGTTGTTGAATGTGCGAGGTACTTTGAGGAAAGTTTCTTTTTTGGCTTTAGGCTACTGTGTTTCACTTTATTTGTGGAACACAATTTATTATATTGGCACTACTCTTGTGTTTGGCGTGTTTGATAGTTTATGCAGGATATATGTATATGTGATTGTGAATGCTATACATTGCCCATGAGATCTGTTCATATCTGATTATCTCATTACCTACATCCTGATGGCATGATTTCTGACTTGATTTGTCTACTGATGCCAACTTGCTTGAAGTTCTCTGGGTTTCTTTTATTCTTGCTCAGTTGCTACAGATAGTTATTCGTTTGGTATTGCACTATTTCCTTTCTTCCATTTTCATTTTTCGTAGTTCTATGATTGCATGATGGGACCTCTGTTGCTGATATATGTCAGGAGGCCCTCTGTTTTTTTTGTATGATACATGTGTTGTGTTTTCTTTTGATCGATGAGTCACTCAATTTAGAGATTGAGATCACGACTTCGCTCTCGGTGCATTTTCCCTATAGGATGTTTATTGTTCTTCTTCTTGAATTGTTGATCGATGAGTCACTCAATTTAGAGATTGAGATCATGACTTCGCTCTCAGTGCATGTTCCCTATAGGATGTTCCTTGTATTTCTTCTTTAATTATTGATCGATGAGTCACTCAATTTAGAAATTGAGATCACGACTTCTCTCTCATTGCATGTTCCCTATAGGATAGTTTTGTTAAGCTTCCTTTGACATGTTGACTAAGATAGGAATCCATGTATGTTAACATAGGATAGGAATTTCCTTTATCCTCAACCTTAGGATCAATCATTGTATGATAACATTAGGGCTAGAGATTAGGATAATCTCCTTTAGTTGTTCTTCTTCCTTTGCATTTTGCATCTTGAAACAAAAATTGTTTTCTTGGAAAATCATAAAACACCTCTAATAAACTTAAACCCTTCTTCAAGGTAAAAGATATAAACCAATCCTATTTGTTTGTGCACCTCTTGGCTTTGTTTTTTTAAAATCTTTTAGCCGATGTTTCGCCATCGCACATTTGTTTGAAGCCGATGTTTCGCCATCGCACATGTTTGTTATCCTACTTTGATTTTCAATATCATTGTTAGGTGTTGTGATACCGTGGGAGAACTGACTGTGGTTTTGCGTTCGTATTCGCACTTGTGCGGTTGAGCAAGAGTCGCCACCGACTTTTTATTTTATCCTAAAGGAAAGGTTAAAAAAGCACAGCAATAACCTTTTGAGATATTTCGTGGGTCCGGGGGGTAGATTATGAAAAGGGAAGGTATTAGCACCCTTTTCATCCATGGTTATCCATGGGCTCTTAGTTACTTGGTTTTTTAGATCACTTGCCTTGATTTTTGATTGCTTGAAAATGGTGTATGTGTGAGTGTTTTTGAAAATGCTTTGGAAGAAGATGCCTTGTCTTAGGCTGACCTTGTAACAATTCTTTACTCGAATATTTTACAAAGGCGTGTATCTTTTCGAAAAGATGTTTCAAAATGTTTTGAGAGTTTGTTTTGAAAGTGCTTGTGAAATGTGGTTTTTGAAAAGAAGGCAAGTGTTTTTGCAAGTTGATCTCAAGTAACTAAGAGTTTTATCTACCCTATTGTACTCAAAGGTTTATTTGTTATGTTTTAACCCTTTTTAACAATTTTGTTCCACCATTGAATTGGGTGGACAATCTTGCGTTTAGGAAGTTTGTTCGGGACGGGCGCGGGTCATCGTATGGACCATGAATGCAATGATGCCAAGTGTCTTTGGCAATTTGTTTTGAAGGGACTATGATCATTCTGTTTTAGGTAACATTCAAAAGCGTCATCGAGGGACTTATGATCATTTGATTTTGTTTTTCCAAAGATACTCGACGTGCAAGCATGGCCCATTTTGGAAGGCAACATGTGGGATTGCCCTGGAGGGTGCAAGTGTGATTGTGTATTGATTTCATGTATTTGTTTTGTATTAGGTTATCTAGCGTTTGATTTTATGTACATACAAACCCTAGGTCTAATCATGGTATAATTGAAAGCGGTAAATTGCGAAAATGTAAAATCTACGCTATTACAAAATAAGTATCCGGGAGTGGGGGTACAAATTTATGAATGGGGATGAGACTTATAGTATCCAATAAGTTACAACCAAATCGAAATTGCGATCAAATGTAAATGATGTATATCAATGTATAAGATAAACAAATGTGTATAGGAGCAATGTAAATGTATTTGTATTGTGTAAGTGTGAGATGTATTGTGTAAGTAATTATTTACAGGCGCGACAATGTGAAATTAAAGGTGTATTAAGTATTATTTTGACCTAAAGAAAAATTAAATGTCTATTTAATTTAATTAATAATCTTGTATTTTCTTAATATGTACAAAAAGAAATGTTTTAATCAAATGCTTTAAATTCTAATTAAATGATGTATAAAAATGTATCTTTATTTGTTATATACAAAAAGTATTTTAATTAAGTGTTTAAGAATTTAAATTATTCAAAAATGTATTTTTGTTATATACAAATAGAAAATTTTAATCAAAGGAGAAAAATGTTTTCAATCTTAATTATATAGTGTATAAAAATGTATCTTTATTTGTTATATACAAAAAATATTTAAATGTTAAGAAATTAAATTATGCAAAAATGTATTTTTGTTATTTATGTACAAAAGAGTTTTAATTAAATATCAAGAATTGAATTATGTATATTAGAAGAAAAAAAACATATCTTTAAGCATTTTTAGTATTAATGTATTATTGTGATAATATACAAAATAAAAAGATATTTTAAGTTAGAGGGATAGAATATATTGTGTTTTAAAAATATGTTTATATGAAAAATATGACTAAATAATAAAAAGTAATATGATATATAAAAGAAATATTTAGTAAAAAGAAAATGATAGGGTTTTTTTAAAAATCTAAGGAAGAAAAAGAATGGTTTGAATGGGCCTTGACCCAAGAGCGTTCAGAAGCAAAGGGGGGTGTATTAGGTATTTTTGGGCTTTAGGCGTATGTTGGAATGGGCAAGGCCCAGGATGCTGAGACAAATGTTTAGGGTTAGATTGTTTTGTCTTCAGAAAAGGGTTTTAGGGTTTGCAGCGCCGTCTTGGGGGTTTCGTTCGTGTTGTCTTCGTCTTCCTGCTTCTTTGCCATGGATTCAGAAATCTGAGCTTCTCACCTTAGCCACCCGCGTTACCACCTCTTCTCCTCTCAGATGGCTTAGACAGCTCTCAAACATGGTAGGGTACTGTCTCGAACTTGTTTAGGCATTTTAGATTTCGTACGTCATGATTTCATATTCTGATTTTTTGTGTTCGTTGTGTTTGTTTAACGAGGTGGTGAAAAGAAAGATGAGGAGAGAATATACTACCTTGAGAGGAAGACGATGGGGGAGAAGAGGACGAGGAGGCACTGAGGCGGCTTAGTGGTGAAGAGGCTTTGCACGATGAAGCTAGCTTTAACTGGTATCTTTACTTCTTACCAATTTAGGGTTTCGTGATTATGACTTGACTGAAAACCTTATTTTTTGATGTTTACTTCTTTCTTCTTCTCTTCCTTGGTTGTATGCCTGTTGCCTTTGATGCTTCTCTGACTTTCTTCTTCTCTTCCTTGGTTGTATGCTTGTTGCTTCTTTTTTTGCCCTATGATGGACTTCCTGAGGGCTTCCGTTGCCTTTGTTGCCTGTGTTGGATGCCTGTGTTGTTGCCTTAGATTTTCTCTCTTCTTCTGACTTGTTGCCTTGAGCTTGCCTCTTCTGTATGCTGGTTGCTTATTTACTTCTTCTTTGCCCTATGGTGAGCCTAGGGTTCTGAGGGCCTGTGGGTTTGACTTTGAATGCTTTTGGTGTTGCTTCTAAACGATTTGCCTTTGGACTGTTTATTGTTTTTGGAAGGTTGGTTGCTGGCCCAATGATGGTATCCTGAGGGCCTTGGTGTTTGATTATAGGCAGGACAGGTTTTTGGATGGTTTAGGGCCTTTACAGATTCATGCTTAGGCAGGTCTGATGCTTAGCCAGGTTTGAGGTTTTTGGCATATTTGGCGCTTCAGGTTTAGGCAGGTATAATACTTGACAGTTTATGCTTGTGACTGTTTTTGACAAAGGGTTATCTGTTTATGGTTAAGGCAGGACTGGTTTTATGCTTGCTTGTTTCAAGGCTTCAGGCAGGCATGATGCTGAGGCTTGACAGGTTTTATGTTAGGCTTGTTTCAAGGCTTCAGGAAGGCATGATACTGAGGCTTGAACTGGTTATCTTTTGTGTTTTTGTTATTGACAGGTTGTGTTCTTGAGGCTCAGCAGGTTTGAACTGGTGATGTTTCACAGGTTTGAGCTTTAGCAGGTTTGGCATATGCAGGTTAATGATGTTTGTGACTGGTATGGTTTTGGATATCAGGCCAGGTTTTTGAATGGTTAGGGCCAGGTTTGTATGGTTTGACAGTAGAGTGGGTTTTGTGCTTCATGTTTAACAGGTTATGTGTTTAGGCCATTGCAGGTTTATGCTTAGCAGTTTGTTTTTGCTTAAGGTTCTGGACAGCAGGTTGAATGCTTAGCAGTTTGTATCTTTTCTTTGTGTCGGTTTTTCCTCTTCCTTTCTACTGTGTTTAGCTTTTTTGTATATCTTTCTATATATGCCTGCCTAAAGCCTAAAACCTGCTTACTTATCTCTTTTCTTCTTCTCTCTCTTAGTACAGTTAAATATTAAACTATGCTTTCTGCTGTACTTTTTCTGAAAGGGCCATTGGGAAATGATGAAAAGTGAATATGCTTGCTTGCACAATAGTTTTACTCTGCATATCTTATCTCTTCTTTGACAGCTTTTGTACTTTTATCTTCTTTGATATCTTTGTGCAGTAACTTGTACCTTTTGGCATTTGACAGCAAGTTTGACACTTTGCATTTTGACAGAAAGTTGCAATTTGATTTTTAGTTGGGTTTGAACTTGGAGTTTGAGATTTTGAATTTATGCAGTTTTGACACTTTGCATTTTTTTCTCAACTTTGCATTCATGATTAGCAAATAAAATTCTTCCCTCTTTGTGAACCGGGAGAAATCCCGTGATTTGCAGAGAGGGTTAACTGATCCCAATCAGTGGCCTTTAATGATGACTGCAATTTTATCTGTCTTTTCAATTCAATTTAACTGTTATTTGACTTTTCTTCTTTTATTTATTGCAGATGAAAAATGGAGCACTGGAGCAAGGGATAGCGGATGAAGATTTGAAGATTAGAAAAATAATTAGGATAGTTTTTATTTAGCTTTAAATAAATGTAACATTATTTTTGTCAACACTTTGTAAACAAAAACAATTATACAAATGACTTAAAGATAAATAAAAATCCCTTTTATTTAATTAATTCTTCTCTTCTTCAATTGTTTATTTATTATTTATAGTTCTTTAAATCAAAATAAATTGAAAATAAATCCCAACTTATTTAATCTTTAGAATAATAAATAATTAACTAAACAATATTCCAGTATTGATCCATTAATAAACTTGACGCTTCCAATGTTCAAAGCGAAATAACAGTTAATCACAACAATTGATCAGACGCATTCCCTCTTTTCATTGATTTTCAACAAACACTGTAATTCCAAACTGCGTATATCTTTTGACTGGTGAATTCAAACCAACTGCCTTCTTTTACTGATTAAATCAAAACAATGCGAATTCAACCCGAATCTCGGAATAACTTGCAAAGTGCTGTGGAATTTAAATCCTTCTGAGAATATGCCCACAAAAACCTTAATTCCTGATTAAATGCCAAAGAACGTTCGCCTGATCAAAATTGAGTCAAAGTCAACCAAAACCCTAAGCCAACTGTGTGAACTGTTCTAGAGCCATGAAAACCAGTAAAACCCTAATTGTGTCTGACTGACGAGAAAAGTCCGTTTGACCGATTCTTGAGCCAATCTGAAAAATCAGGAAACGCCGTAAACTGTTTTCAAAAGTTGAGAAGAGTCTGAACAAGTTGGTAGATTGACATCCGTTGTAGGGAAGAATCTGTAAACTGTTTTCAAGAATCTTGAAGTTGAAGAGGAACCGGTGTAGGGTTTCCTGATGATGCGTTTGAATGGATCTGAAATAAGTATCAGAATGTCGCCGTGTCCGGGTCACATCTGAACTATTTCTGGATGAATCTCGGGAGGTGATCTTTGTCTGTCGACTGATCCTACCTGAAAAAGTAAAGGGTTAGTTGTATGCAATGTTATGATGCATGATGCAATGTATGTGACATCAATGTTTATGACATGAACGTGATGAATGCGCATGTAGGCTGATGAGCTATCTTGCTGAGGATAAATGAATCTTGGACGGCTGAAGATAAAAGAATCTTGACCGCTGCCGGGAAAATAAATCCTTGGCTGCTGCTGGGGAAGAGAATTCCTGATGACCTCTACTGGGGAGTTCCAATCTAATTGACCCATGCTGGGGAGGTAAGACTGAGAATCTTCAGTTCGGTGGGAAGTAACTCTGGCGACTTCACTGGGGAACTCAATATTTTCCCTCCTAAAACTCTGTGGGGAGAAGGTTCATTAGTCTGGCTCCGCTACGGATTGATAATTTGAAGTTTTAGCTTCGCTGGGGATAATGAAGCTTGACTCTGAGTGGAGTTAGCTTCTGGAAGGTTCTCTGGCTGGGGATTGCGAGAGTCCTCTGATTGTTGCAGGTGAAGGCTTGGAATCTGAACAAGCGATAGATTGACATCCGTTACTGGAGAATCCGTAAACTGTTTTCAGAACGTTGAGAAGAGTCTGAACAAGTGATAGGTTAACATCCGTTACATGGAGAACCCGTGAACTGTTTTCAGAACGTCTTGAGATTGAATAAGCAATAGAGAAACATCCGTTGTTGGGAAGCGTCCGTAAACTGTTTTCAAAGGTTGCATCTGAACAAGTAATAGATTAACATCCGTTGTTGGGAAGAATCCATAAACTATTTTCAGAAGTCTTGAAGAAGAATCCGAACAAGTGATAGGTTAACATCCGTTACTTGGAGAACCCGTGAACTGTTTTCAGAAATCTTAAAGTTGAATCAGCAATAGAGCAGCATCCGTTGTTGGGAAGCGTCCGTAAACTGTTTTAAAAAAATGCATCTGAACAAGCTGATAGATTAACATCCGTTATTGGGAAGAATCCATAAACTGTTTTCAGAAGTCTTGAGAAGAATCTGAACAAGTGATAGGTTAACATCCGTTACTTGGAGAACCCGTGAACTGTTTTCAGAAATCTTGAAGTTGAATCAGCAATAGAGCAGCATCCGTTGTTGGGAAGCGTCCGTAAACTGTTTTAAAAAAATGCATCTGAACAAGCTGATAGATTAACATCCGTTGTTGGGAAGAATCCATAAACTGTTTTCAGAAGTCTTGAGAAGAATCTGAACAAGTGATAGGTTAACTTCCGTTACTTGGAGAACCCGTGAACTGTTTTCAGAAATCTTGAGGAGGAAACGGTGTAGGGCTTCCTGAAGATGAGCTTGTGTAAAACTGCATCGGGTTTTTGAACACTTTTGACATTCGAATTCCCCAAGTGGTGATGTAGATAATTTCCTGGCTTGTTACAGGTGTTGATCTGGAATTCTTCAGACATGCCCTGGCTGGATACAGGAATCGAGTCTGGAAATGTGATAGTTGATTTGTTGAACACTTTTGACATTCAAATGCCCCAAGTGGTGGTGAAGGAATCTTGAATCAGATTACTCTGCATATTGAGAGATTTCTTGAAATCTTGACTGGACTGCCCCAGGTTAACTGAACTTTGAAAGATCTGTTGGACCTTGACTGGACTGCCCCAGGTTAATTGGATGGTGACATGTCATGCCCCTTGCTGATAGGAGATTTGATGGAAGTGTTATCCTCTTGAAGTGATTTTTACTTACTGAGAGAGTTTTCGTTCCTCCGAACATTCGCTGTATGAATTTCTTCGCTGTCAAACAAAAAGCCAAATGCAGACAGTGATATTCAAGCAATGAAAAGTTTTATGTTTGTCTCGAAGTTTTGAGAAATGCGTTTTTAGTAGAAAACTTTTTATAAGGCAGATCAACACAAGATTTAAAGCAAAGCCTTACAGGAGTCAGGATACCTTTTGTAACAGTATGCTTACGAACTAACCCATGCTTCAATTAGGACTTTTAAAGGGTTGTAACGTGTCCTGGTTCGCGGTTTAAGAAACAAAGGATAAAGGCTCAAAATATATTTGTACCCACCCACTCTTCGTGATGTTCTTCATACCTAAGCTCAGTTAATTGCGTCATACTCTGTTTTGAGTTTGGAACGACTTTTGGGCAATGGTTCACCAGTTTGAATTTGGGGAGACAGTCGTCATCTCCTTTTTTTCTTTTTCAACATTTTTCATGTTGTTGAGGATTTTGTCATGACCTCACTATTTTGATTTTGATTTGTTATCCCTAACTTTTGCCTGACTGTTACCGTTTTCCGGGATCACTGTCAGCAGGATGCCCCAGCTTTCTTAAGCCTCCTTTATAGGTTTTGGCTTGGTAGGCTTTTCTCTTTTTGAGAGATTGACTGTCTATGTGATAGGGAACCACCCCTGTCTTTTGATTCCAAAGGAATGCTTTCTTTTTCGACGTCGTTCGTTGTATTACGAATTTGAGAGTTTGCGACTTCAATGCGCATTTTCTTTTTGATTAACTGAGATACTACCCTGCCCCATGTTTATATCAAAGGTTTTGATTGTTTAGAACAGAAAACTCCTACTTCTTTGGCTCGAAGGGGTTGACTAGGGATTAACTTCCTTATAACTCCAGTGTTTGGGAATTGAAAGAAATGGCTGTACATCATCAGCAAGGTTTGTTCAAAAGCATACTGTATAAGATCATGGTATTGTTTCGTCATCCTCCCTCTAAAGGCTTACAGCTTTTTATCAAGAGTCAAATATCATAAAGAAAAGCATGAGAGTAGCGAAACGAATGGATGAATTCAAGACAAACATATGCAATGCATTAATGAAAACAGAGTTTAACATCAACAGATAATTGTTTGACAGCAAAAGAAATTACAACTTTGAAAATTCAAAAAGAAGCAAAAGTCT
The DNA here is from genome assembly GCA_948472305.1 of Vicia faba. Classification (NCBI taxonomy): domain Eukaryota; kingdom Viridiplantae; phylum Streptophyta; class Magnoliopsida; order Fabales; family Fabaceae; genus Vicia; species Vicia faba. The sequence goes on from OX451738.1 coordinate 654,671,763, forward strand.
TTCAGTTTGAGCTTCGTCACTTCAAGCGGAGAACCCTTTAACGGAAGATTTTCATCTCGCCGTCTGGCATGAATTCCAGCACCCCGATGTCGATCAGATCTTGAATCTTGTTCTTCAAGGCCCAACAGTCGTTGGTGTCGTGTCCCGGGCTGTAGGAGTGGTAAACACAAAATGCGTCGGGATGATAGTGAGGAGAGGAGATATTGGGCTTCTGAGGAGGATCCTTTAAGGTAAGCAAGTTGACCTCCATCAGGCGCTTCAGTATGAAAAATGATGGTATTTTAGTCTCCGTGAACTGTCTTCCCGATGTTTCTTGCTTACGCCGATTACCCCGTTGACGCTGGCGAGGTTGTTGATAGGCTTGTGACCCTGAAGCAAGCAAAAGAGCTTTCCCCTTGTCTTCTTAAGTGGATGGAGGCTGAGCGGTGACTTGCTCTTCAACCTCAGATGTTTGCCCCAGTTGGTTGTTTGGGAGCAGTTGGCGGACAAGAACTCTGAGTTCCTCTTGTCTTTGGGATAGGTCTTGGATGAGAGCCATCTGGCCCACCAATTGTCCCATCACTTGGGTCCTCAAGGTTGTTAGATCAAACTTCAGCTCCGCAAGCTGGTCACTCCTGGCATTGTTGGAATTCCCCAAGCTTTTTGTGAGGAGAGCTTTCATCTCTTCTTGCCCCAGAGACAAGTTCAGGAACATCTCCTGCAGCTGAGCAGTCTGGTCTTGGATGTCTTTGACAGACCTTTCTAGAGCCATCTCTTGCTGAAATAAACAGCAGGAGAGTAAGGAAACCTGAAAAAGGAAAGACTGTCAAAATGCGATGCATGATATGTGGATGCATGCTTTCAAGGATCTCTTGGGGTAAACACAAGAAAATGTTAGAGGTTGAACTTTGCTCTTGGATTGGAGACCTCTGCACCGGTGGACGTCCTTCCACGAGAATCAAGCTCACCATGTCAAGTGGGTCATAGCCACTGATCCAAGTTGTTGTATTTGAACTTTGACTGGAGAACTTCATATCGGTGGATGTCTTTCCACGAGAATCAAGCTCACCACGTCGGGTGGGTCATAGCCACTGATTCAAGTTGTTGTACTTGAACTTTGAGTGGAGAACTTCGTATCGGTGGATGTCTTTCCACGAGAATCAAGCTCACCACGTCGGGTGGGTCATAGCCACTGATTCAAGTTGTTGTACTTGAACTTTGACTGGAGAACTTTGTATCGGTGGATGTCTTTCCACGAGAATCAAGCTCACCATGTCGAGTGGGTCATAGCCACTGATTCAAGTTGTTGTACTTGAACTTTGACTAGATAACTTTGTATCGGTGGATGTCTTTCCACGAGAATCAAGCTCACCATGTCGAGTGGGTCATAGCCACTGATTCAAGTTGTTGCACTTGATCTTTGATTGGCATTGGTTAGAGGAAAAACCTCTTGCCCCTTGGTAGACGTCTGGTTCAACGTAACCCTGCATCAAAAGAACCCTCGAGATCCTTGAAATGGTTATTGAAAATGCTACGGTATGATGTTATGATGTTATGTACATGTATGCGAAAAGCAAGTGAGTGCATATACAGGCAAACATATTCACACAAAGCAAACAAGTCCTGAGGTTTAGGCTTGCATGAGGTTTAGGTAAGTACCCTCTTGAAGTTAGTTGGCTCATCCTGTCCTAAAATAGAAACCGGGTTCTAAGGAGCTCAATATCATTGGATTATTTTCTGTTCATTATTTTGGTTTAGCCACTTAACTAGCGACCAAAATATTCCAAGAAAGCAACCCTCAAAAGAGTGTAGTATCGAGGATCTACCAACTTCGGACTGCACCAAAGTCAGTCATCTCACTACCCCTAAAAAGGCTAAGATGGTCAATTAAGGTTCTAAGAGTTCGCTAGTGCTTCATGACATCACACAGCGGCCCCGTACTCTCCTTGACTACTCAAGGGTTACCGGTACTCACAAATATGTCACACTAACATAGCTTACTGCTTCAACCGTGTCGGTATACCCCGCACAGTTCCCTCGCAATTTTTTTGCTATTTACCTAAAAAGGTGCCCCAAATCCGGGTGGAGGATTTACAACAAACCCAAACAAGAACCCAAAAGATAAAACAATCAAGTCAATCAAAGCAAGAAAGTAAAGGTGATCTAAACCCTAAGGTAACCCCACTTTTAAAAAATTCCCCAGCAGAGTCGCCAGTTCTGTGATACGGTGGGAGAACTGACTGTGGTTTTGCGTTCGTATTTGCACTTGTGCGGTTGAGCAAGAGTCGCCACCGACTTTTTATTTTATCCTAAAGGAAAGGTTAAAAAAGCACAGCAAAAACCTTTTGAGATATTTCGTGGGTCCGGGGGGGTAGATTATGAAAAGGGAAGGTATTAGCACCCTTTTCATCCATGGTTATCCATGGGCTCTTAGTTACTTGGTTTTTTAGATCACTTGCCTTGATTTTTGATTGCTTGAAAATGGTGTATGTGTGAGTGTTTTTGAAAATGCTTTGGAAGAAGATGCCTTGTCTTAGGCTGACCTTGTAACAATTCTTTACTCGAATATTTTACAAAGGCGTGTATCTTTTCGAAAAGATGTTTCAAAATGTTTTGAGAGTTTGTTTTGAAAGTGCTTGTGGAATGTGGTTTTTGAAAAGAAGGCAAGTGTTTTTGCAAGTTGATCTCAAGTAACTAAGAGTTTTATCTACCCTATTGTACTCAAAGATTTTTTTGTTATGTTTTAACCCTTTTTAACAATTTTGTTCCACCATTGAATTGGGTGGACAATCTTGCGTTTAGGAAGTTTGTTCAGGACGGGCGCGGGTCATCGTATGGACCATGAATGCAATGATGCCAAGTGTCTTTGGCAATTTGTTTTGAAGGGACTATGATCATTCCGTTTTAGGCAACATTCGAAAGCGTCATCGAGGGACTTATGATCATTTGATTTTGTTTTGCCAAAGATACTCGACGTGCAAGCATGGCCCATTTTGGAAGGCAACATGTGGGATTACCCTGGAGGGTGCAAGTGTGATTGTGTATTGATTTCATGTATTTGTTTTGTATTAGGTTATCTAGCGTTTGATTTTATGTACATACAAACCCTAGGTCTAATCATGGTATAATTGAAAGCGGTAAATTGCGAAAATGTAAAATCTACGCTATTACAAAATAAGTATCCGGGAGTGGGGGTACAAATTTATGAATGGGGATGAGACTTATAGTATCCAATAAGTTACAACCAAATCAAAATTGCGATCAAATGTAAATGATGTATATCAATGTATAAGATAAACAAATGTGTATAGGAGCAATGTAAATGTATTTGTATTGTGTAAGTGTGAGATGTATTGTGTAAGTAATTATTTACAGGCGCGACAATGTGAAATTAAAGGTGTATTAAGTATTATTTTGACCTAAAGAAAAATTAAATATCTATTTAATTTAATTAATAATCTTGTATTTTCTTAATATGTACAAAAAGAAATGTTTTAATCAAATGCTTTAAATTCTAATTAAATGATGTATAAAAATGTATCTTTATTTGTTATATACAAAAAGTATTTTAATTAAGTGTTTAAGAATTTAAATTATGCAAAAATGTATTTTTGTTATATACAAATAGAAAATTTTAATCAAACGAGAAAAATGTTTTCAATCTTAATTATATAGTGTATAAAAATGTATCTTTATTTGTTATATACAAAAAATATTTAAATGTTAAGAAATTAAATTATGCAGAAATGTATTTTTGTTATTTATGTACAAAAGAGTTTTAATTAAATATCAAGAATTGAATTATGTATATTAGAAAAAAAAACATATCTTTAAGCATTTTTAGTATTAATGTATTATTGTGATAATATACAAAATAAAAAGATATTTTAAGTTAGAGGGATAGAATATATTGTGTTTTAAAAATATGTTTATATGAAAAATATGACTAAATAATAAAAAGTAATATGATATATAAAAGAAATATTTAGTAAAAAGAAAATGATAGGGTTTTTTTAAAAATCTAAGGAAGAAAAAGAATGGTTTGAATGGGCCTTGACCCAAGAGCGTTCAGAAGCAAAGGGGGGTGTATTAGGTATTTTTGGGCTTTAGGCGTATGTTGGAATGGGCAAGGCCCAGGATGCTGAGACAAATGTTTAGGGTTAGATTGTTTTGTCTTCAGAAAAGGGTTTTAGGGTTTGCAGCGCCGTCTTGGGGGTTTCGTTCGCGTTGTCTTCGTCTTCCTGCTTCTTTGCCATGGATTCAGAAATCTGAGCTTCTCACCTTAGCCACCCGCGTTACCACCTCTTCTCCTCTCAGATGGCTTAGACAGCTCTCAAACATGGTAGGGTACTGTCTCGAACTTGTTTAGGCATTTTAGATTTCGTACGTCATGATTTCATATTCTGATTTTTTGTGTTCGTTGTGTTTGTTTAACGAGGTGGTGAAAAGAAAGATGAGGAGAGAATATACTACCTTGAGAGGAAGACGATGGGGGAGAAGAGGACGATGAGGCGCTGAGGCGGCTTAGTGGTGAAGAGGCTTTGCACGATGAAGCTAGCTTTAACTGGTATCTTTACTTCTTACCAATTTAGGGTTTCGTGATTATGACTTGACTGAAAACCTTATTTTTTGATGTTTACTTCTTTCTTCTTCTCTTCCTTGGTTGTATGCCTGTTGCCTTTGATGCTTCTCTGACTTTCTTCTTCTCTTCCTTGGTTGTATGCTTGTTGCTTCTTTTTCTGCCCTATGATGGACTTCCTGAGGGCTTTCGTTGCCTTTGTTTCCTGTGTTGGATGCCTGTGTTGTTGCCTTAGATTTTCTCTCTTCTTCTGACTTGTTGCCTTGAGCTTGCCTCTTCTGTATGCTGGTTGCTTATTTACTTCTTCTTTGCCCTATGGTGAGCCTAGGGTTCTGAGGGCCTGTGGGTTTGACTTTGAATGCTTTTGGTGTTGCTTCTAAACGATTTGCCTTTGGACTGTTTATTGTTTTTGGAAGGTTGGTTGCTGGCCCAATGATGGTATCCTGAGGGCCTTGGTGTTTGATTATAGGCAGGACAGGTTTTTGGATGGTTTAGGGCCTTTACAGATTCATGCTTAGGCAGGTCTGATGCTTAGCCAGGTTTGAGGTTTTTGGCATATTTGGCGCTTCAGGTTTAGGCAGGTATAATACTTGACAGTTTATGCTTGTGACTGTTTTTGACAAAGGGTTATCTGTTTATGGTTAAGGCAGGACTGGTTTTATGCTTTCTTGTTTCAAGGCTTCAGGCAGGCATGATGCTGAGGCTTGACAGGTTTTATGTTAGGCTTGTTTCAAGGCTTCAGGAAGGCATGATACTGAGGCTTGAACTGGTTATCTTTTGTGTTTTTGTTATTGACAAGTTGTGTTCTTGAGGCTCAGCAGGTTTGAACTGGTGATGTTTCACAGGTTTGAGCTTTAGCAGGTTTGGCATATGCAGGTTAATGATGTTTGTGACTGGTATGGTTTTGGATATCAGGCCAGGTTTTTGAATGGTTTGGGCCAGGTTTGTATGGTTTGACAGTAGATTGGGTTTTGTGCTTCATGTTTGACAGGTTATGTGTTTAGGCCATTGCAGGTTTATGCTTAGCAGTTTGTTTTTGCTTAAGGTTCTGGACAGCAGGTTGAATGCTTAGCAGTTTGTATCTTTTCTTTGTGTCGGTTTTTCCTCTTCCTTTCTACTGTGTTTAGCTTTTTTTATATCTTTCTATATATGCCTGCCTAAAACCTAAAACCTGCTTACTTATCTCTTTTCTTCTTCTCTCTCTTAGTACAGTTAAATATTAAACTATGCTTTCTGCTGTACTTTTTCTGAAAGGGCCATTGGGAAATGATGAAAAGTGAATATGCTTGCTTGCACAATAGTTTTCCTCTGCATATCTTATCTCTTCTTTGACAGCTTTTGTACTTTTATCTTCTTTGATATCTTTGTGCAGTAACTTGTACCTTTTGGAATTTGACAGCAAGTTTGACACTTTGCATTTTGACAGAAAGTTGCAATTTGATTTTTAGTTGGGTTTGAACTTGGAGTTTGAGATTTTGAATTTATGCAGTTTTGACACTTTGCATTTTTTTCTCAACTTTTCATTCATGATTAGCAAATAAAATTCTTCCCTCTTTGTGAACCGGGAGAAATCCCGTGATTTGCAGAGAGGGTTAACTGATCCCAATCAGTGGCCTTTAATGATGACTGCAATTTTATCTGTCTTTTCAATTCAATTTAACTGTTATTTGACTTTTCTTCTTTTATTTATTGCAGATGAAAAATGGAGCACTGGAGCAAGGGATAGCGGATGAAGATTTGAAGATTAGAAAAATAATTAGGATAGTTTTTATTTAGCTTTAAATAAATGTAACATTATTTTTGTCAACATTTTGTAAACAAAAACAATTATACAAATGACTTAAAGATAAATAAAAAGCCCTTTTATTTAATTAATTCTTCTCTTCTTCAATTGTTTATTTATTATTTATAGTTCTTTAAATCAAAATAAATTGAAAATAAATCCCAACTTATTTAATCTTTAGAATAATAAATAATTAACTAAACAATATTCCAGTATTGATCCATTAATAAACTTGACGCTTCCAATGTTCAAAGCGAAATAATAGTTAATCACAACAATTGATCAGACGCATTCCCTCTTTTCACTGATTTTCAACAAACACTGTAATTCCAAACTGCGTATATCTTTTGACTCGTGAATTCAAACCAACTGCCTTCTTTTACTGATTAAATCAAAACAATGCGAATTCAACCCGAATCTCGGAATAACTTGCAAAGTGCTGTGGAATTTAAATCCTTCTGAGAATATGCCCACAAAAACCTTAATTCCTGATTAAATGCCAAAGAACGTTCGCCTGATCAAAATTGAGTCAAAGTCAACCAAAACCCTAAGCCAACTGTGTGAACTGTTCTAGAGCCATGAAAACCAGTAAAACCCTAATTGTGTCTGACTGACGAGAAAAGTCCGTTTGACCGATTCTTGAGCCAATCTGAAAAATCAGGAAACGCCTGAAGCTGTGATTTCTTGTGGAAAAATGCGAGGGCAAATTTTGGGGTACAACAGGTGTGATATTTTTCCATCCATTTTTATTGATGTTTCGTCATCTTTGGAATGATACTTCACTACCTTTTAGCCGATGTTTCGCCATCGCACATGTTTGTTATCCTACTTTGATTCTTAATATCATTGTTAGGTGTGATGTTTTGCCATCCGATTTATTGATGTTTCGCCATCTTTGCCATGATATCTTACTACCTTTAGCCGATTTTTCTCCATCGCACATTTGTTTGAAGCCGATGTTTCGCCATCGCACATGCTTGTTATCCTACTTTGATTCTCAATATAATTTTTAGGTGTGATATTTTGTTATCCTTTTTATTGATGTTTTGCCATCTTTGCCATGATACCATGCCATCTTTTAGCCGATGTTTCGCCATCGCACATTTGTTTGAAGCCGATGTTTCGCCATCACACATTTGTTTGAAGCCGATGTTTCGCCATCGCACATGTTTGTTATCCTACTTTGATTCTCAATATCATCGTTAGGTGTGATGTTATATCATTTGATGTTTCGCCATCTGTGACATGTTACTTTGTTATTATTTAGCCGATGTTTTTACCATCTCATTTGTTTGTTGTTTCATTTGATGTTTTGCCATCTTGACTGTTTCTGTTGTCTTAACTAAAAAAAACACAAACCAACCAAAATATTTAAGCCGAACTACGACTGCTATGATTACTTAAAAGGGATACGTAGGCAAAGGGGTAGGGCCTAACCGAGCACAACTTTTATTTTCCCTACATTATTTTCTTCTTTTTCTTTCACATGCATTCCCTTTTTTTTAGTTTTAAGCCATAAACATAGGTTTTGACCACTCCCATTAGATTAGAAAACAAGAGTGTATACCGTAGAGTACTACGGGTGTGTGGGGTGCTAATACCTTCCCCTCGCGTAATAGACTCCCTTACCCGATCTCTCGGTCGAAAGACCATGATTTCTCCCTCTTCAGGTTTTCTCGATGTTTCCCTTTCGGCGGGATAAAAGACGTTCAATGGCGACTTCATTGATGTTTCATTACATCCAGATGACAGGTCCAGCCACGCGTTGTTTCACTATTCCATATCACAAACCATCAAATGGCGTAGTGGCAAGAAGGCGCACTGTTAAGATCAAGGGCGCGGGTTCAAGCCCCAGCGTCTGCAACCTTTTTCTTACCAATTTTTCAACCCTTTTTTCTATTTTCTTTCTTTTAACCCTTTTTTTAATCCAATAAAAAAATCAGAAAAAGCTTATAAAATCAAAAAATTAGGTTTAGTATTTTTTATCAATTAATTTAATTAATTTAGAATTAGGTTTTTGCTATTAAATTAATTAATTTGTAATTAAAAATTAGACATTAGTTTTTTTTTATAATTATTACTAACATAAAAAATCAAACCAAAAATACATAAAAAAATAATTTCTATCATTTTAGATATTAGGACATTAAAAATAATTTACTAATATTTTATTTTATTTTACTATTTATTTTATTAGACAAATTGTATAGAATGTACAAATTTTGTAATAACCTAATTTAAATTTCCGCACAATTTCTTTATCGTGTAACTGCCCCAAGCCCCTGTAATAGTGTATGACCTTACTTTTCCGCACTTATATTTATATACCTGTATATATAACTTCTAGATGTATACTAATAGGGTTTGTATGGAAAGAATAAAATCAATCGATAGAAAACCCTAATTCTCAAGATAAATATAATTGAACTGAGCACACTTCTCACACTTGCACCTATAGGGTAACCTCTCTTCGTTGCCTTTATAAGTTAATAATGTGCCTAAGAGGGGGGGTGAATTAGGTGATGGTCAATATTTCCTTTTTTAAAAGTTCTTATTTTTCTGATTATGGCGATGAAAGCAATAAAGTGCGGAAAGTAAATGAACACCAGATGTATACTGGTTCCCTTCACAGATCGAGAGTACTCCAATCCTTTTGCCAACACAGAAGAGATTTCACTATAGTTTATAATGATTGCACAAGGCTAATCACACCAAAGGTGATGCCTTACTATCTAATATATAGGGATATCAAAGGATCTTAAAACCTTTAAGATCTTGAACAATAAGTGCAAGAAGAATAATTTTCTTCAATGCATACACTTTCTCCAACAATCCTGGAATGCAAGGTTAATCTTATATAAAATCTGATTTTTTCCAAAGTATGATCAATTATTTAATAACACTATGGTTATCAAGATACTAAGACAAGATTTAATAGGAAGTTTATAGTCAGACCTAGTGCTCAATATATGCTGAAACAATGATGAGTATGAAAGTTCTAAACAATGTTTTATGCAATATGTAAATTCTTAACATTTTACAACACTCAAGAATTTTTGAAATTTTGAATAATGTGTGTTATGTTATGATCAGTGTGAAAACTAATTTTATATATGAAATGTACTCTTTTATTACACCCTAAATGAGTAAAAAGATACAATGGTTGGACCCCAAGAGGAATCATCCAACAGCCAAGTAAAACATAATTTTTTTGAATTTTTCTTCAGCGGTAACCGGTTACCGTAGGGCTGTAACCGGTTACACATATGAGATAATGTATATATTTTTAAATTTGCATTCCTGTAACCGGTTACCCAAAAGCTGTAACCGATTACCACTGAACCATAAATTTTATTTTATTTTTGCGAAGCCCTGTAATCGGTTACTGTAACCCTGTAACCGGTTACCACTGAGTGAAAGTGATAAAAAATTATTTTCTAAGTGATGGAAATGCAAAATTTTACTCTTAAATGATCATGACACTTATGTAAAATGTTTAGAGTATATTTTAAGCACTATATCATCTTAAAAACCTCAAATTAAAACTTGTACCTAACTTTTTAATGAATCTTCATAAATCTTCATCTTGAAAGTTGGTTGTACATATGTAGAAGACTTCAAAGAGTGATCTTGAAATATTATATGATCTTGAATATCTTCTTTTCCACAGTCTTGATATTTCTTTGATTTTATGTATATGGGTCTTCATCATAACACTTTGATTGGAGTGCATGGAATCATAATCTCCTCCTTTTTTATGTAGACAACTATGATACGATGGCAGAACTGACTGTTTAATACTGGTTGTGTTTTATGTTTGCAAATATTGCGGTAAGCAAGAGTCGCCACCGTCTTTTCTTTTATCCAAATTAAGGAAAGGGTTAAAAGAACAAAAAAGACCTTTTCGAGAATTTTCTGAGTAAGGGGGGTAGATTATGGAAAGGGAAGGTGTTAGTACCCTTTCCACCCGTAGTTATCAATGGGCTCTTAGTTACTTTCTAGTTCACTTTGCTTTTGTTTGAAAATATGTGTGATACAGTGGGAGAACTGACTTGGTTGTTTTGCGTTTTATCGCAAATGTTGTGGTTAGCAAGAGTCGCCACCTACTTTTCTTTTATCCAAAAGGAAAGACTGAAAAGAACAGGAAAGACCTTAAAGTTTATTTCTTGAGTTCGGGGGGTAGATTATGAAAAGGGAAAGTGTTAGCACCCTTTTCATCTATAGTTATCTATGAGCTCTTAGTTGTTTGTTAGAAATGTGCTTTGTGTGGTTTTGAAAGTATTTTGAAAAGGCCCCATCGTTTAGGAAAACTTTGTAATAGTTCTCGTTCGTAAGAACGTATACAAAGTGTTGATCTTTTGAAAACGTTTCAAGTTTGGAAAGTGTTTTGAAAGTGTTTTTGAAAGTGTGGATGTTTGTTTTTGATGATAAGCAAGAGTGTTTGATTTGAAATTGAGCAAGCAACTAGGAACAATCTACCTACTCAAAAGTCTTAGTTCATTTCTTCCTTTCCTTTGATATTGTTATCTTACCATTTATTTTGGTAAGAAACCGTATGTTTGGATGTAAAGGGACGGGCGTGGGTCATCGTATAGCCATGATAGCAATGTTGTGAAATATCTTAAGAATTTCTCTTTGAGGGACTAAGATCATTTTGAAAGGCAACATTTTATAGCGTCATCGAGGGACTATGATCTTTTATTTTGATTGCTTTTTTGCTAAGATACCCCATATGCATAACATGGCCATTTTGGTAAGACAACAAAGTGGAATTACCCTAAGGATGCAAGTGTGCAAATGTGTTGATTTACATGTTTGTTTATCTTGGATTAGGGTTTTATAATTTGTTGATTTGAATCTTTACATACAATCCCTAATTTACTAGCATTTATATATAAAGCATTAAATTGCGGAAAATAAAAATACTATGTTATTACATCAATAGGGAAGGGGGTGTACAAATTTACAAATGGGGGAATTGCAAGAAAATTAAATCTAATTAATTATTACAACCATATTGAATATTATACAAAATTGAAGATAAAAATGCAAGAATGAAAAATGGAAAAAGAAATGATTTTTATTTGATTTTATGAAGGGTTTTAATCTTGACCTAATTAAGAAAATGATTTAAATAAGAATTAAACAAAACTAAAACTTATATTAATTAACAAAGAACATAAGTTAAAAATGATTTTTTAGGGCTTTTTATGAAAAGGTTTTAAATTAAAAAAAAAAGAATTAATTAATTAAAATAAACTTAAGTTCTAAATTAATTTTAATTTAAAAGAAGAAAACAATATAATAATTAATCCTAAGTCTAAATATTAGTTAATAAAAAGAAATTTATTTGTTAAAAGAAAATGTTTTTGGTCTTTTTTGTATTTATAGAGAAAATAAAATAAGTAAGTATAAATAATAAATAAAATATTTTTATATTTTTATTAATAAATAATAATGATAATAATAATAATAATAAGTAATAGGAAAAATAAAATAATAAATTAAAGAAAAAGAAATATGAAATGATAAAAATAAAGAGGGCCAAGGTGTATGAAACATAATAAGGGGAGGGGGGGGGGGGGGGGGGGGGGGGAGTCAGCAAAAACAAAGGCCCAAAGGAGGAAGGCCTATCACCTATTACAAACAAAAAAAGAGAGAAAAAAATAGAAAATATAACAAAAAAATGGTAAAACGGACGTTGGGGCTCGAACCCAGGTCCAAGGGGTGACAGGCGCACACTTTAACCACTGGGGTGGTGTTACATCCGTTAACTTGTACACAATAATAAATACATAACACAAATTTTGTCCTGACTGTACTTCATCTTCAACCTCCAGCCAAAGGATCTGTAACTTGTTCATTCTTCAACCATTTTCAAAAGTGTAAACATGAAACTTGTGTATTTTTCCAACACGAATCCAATCATGTAACTAACTTAAGCTAACATTCAAAGATAAGGATGAATTTGTGAAAGTACTAAATTTTGACCTAAATGTTTCAACAAGTTCAAACTCAAAATTCTCCATGCTCAAGCAACATAAATGAAATCTATGGACATGTATAGTTTCAGGGAAATGATACCTACATTCTATCTTCACAAATGCAAGCCTAACAATGCCTAAATAATGAGATAGAAGTTCAAGAAAAATACCTCAAAACTGGAAATCGTAAAATGGGTTTGAGCTTGTTTCAATTGATGATGATGATCAAGTTAGCTTCCTTGAACCTCTAGGAAGCTAATGTAATGCTTACTTGATGCTGGGAGTGCTTGAATCGTGCTGGAGAAGTCAAGATGCAAGCTCTGTTTTTTGGTTATGGAGGTGGATGAAGATGGTGTTACAGTTGGATAACAGGTGTTTGGATTGTTTATGTATGATGTTTAGAAGCTTTTGGAAGAAAAAGGCCAAGAAACGCACGAGGGAAATGAAAGTTTGAAGTTCTTGGTCCGAATGTGCAACAATGGTGGTTTGAGATGTAGTTCTGAGTTTGGGGAAGTTTGAGAGCTTGTGTATTCATGTGTTTTCTTGCAAACAACTTGTGAATATGTATGGAAAAGGTTATAGCAATTGAGAGGGTCAGAAGTGTGAGATATAAAGTTATGGCTATGCTACTTGATTTTGAAGAAAAGTGAAAAACATAGTTTCAAGGCATAGTAAAAGCATGGTTTGAGTTGTTAGAGGCTTTGGACACGTTTCTTATGGCTTTTAGATTGTGCGTGATCAAAAGAAAACAAGTTCAAAGCTCAAGAATTGACTTTGTGCATAAAAGCCACTTTTCCAAAATGGCAATGTAGCCTTTCTTCCTAAAATGGTATTAAGCATGAGCAATTCATTGAATGCTTGGATTAAAGCTTCAAACAACTGTGTAAACATTTAATTATCGAGTGCCAAACAAGTTTGAGTCCTGCAAAGCAAATATTATGCAGCCTAGGCTTGGATTTGAATTCTTGTTCATAATGGAAATGACCTATAATTCAAGAATGAATGTCCAACTTCTTATCTTCGATTCTCTTTGCTCGAGCATGATCTCAATGAGTTCTTGGACATTTTGGAAAGCTTGTAACATCCTATACAATCTCTATGTTAATCACTTTTGAAAATTCCCCTTGCAACTATGTGAAAAATTGCCATGAAGTTAGGTTAAAATCCTGCCTAAATTAGGGCAAAATTTCACTAAGTTTCCAAGTTTCATGAACATGTATTCAAAAAATCATAACTTGAAATCCATATATTTTTAGGAGAAGTTGTATTCCATAATGTTTTAGATCCTATTCATATCTACAACTTTCATGTTTAAAGTTTCCTTTGAATCATCTTGCATCATGGTGAAATTTTTTCTCAAAGTTGTGAAAAAATATGAAATTTCCAACTCTTAGAAAAATTTCTAAGTTTAGAAATTTTGGCTTTTCAAAATGAAATCTCGACTTTTTGATTTCGTGATGAATAAGTTTCATGTTTTGACATATTTTGATGGATTGTAATCTTTGACATTTGATTTTGACCAAAAAGTTAAAGTTTGACTTTTCAGTGTACAGTTGATTTTTGATTAGTTGACTGAAAATTCATCTGTCAACCAATTGGACTTGAGGAATGTTTTGAGCCATGCCATTAGGTCAAAATGACGAATTTGAGTCCTTGAGATAATAACTTAAACCAATAAATCATTTTCTAGGTCAAAAATCAGAAATTGCCCTTTCTCAGTCAAAACCCTAATTTTGACCATTTTGCCCTTTTGATGATCTGATCAAATTTCTTGAGGAAATGTGATCCAAACTTGATCAAATGACATATATGGGTTCATGATGTTGATTTGGATAAAAAATTATGAATTTTTATTGTAAAATGACCATAGTTGACTTTTCCCCAATACAACTAATTTTTAGGTCAACTGATCAATTTACTGAGCAAAAATGGGATCCAAGACTTGAAACTTGACATGAGAAATCTTGAGGGTCCATAATGATCCATGAAAGTCATATGGGGCATTAAAAGTTCAATTATCCTTATGCAATCTCAAACCCTAATTTTTAGTCATCGGTGCTTGAGGAGGTGTCTTGAGCTGATCAACCCTAATGCAGTCTTGAACCAAAGGAGATCTTGTGAGAGAATACTTGATAAATGAGAGGGAAAATTTTGGAGTACAACAACTGCCCCTGTTCAATCTTCTTAAACCTGAAGAGTTAGATTGGCAGATCCGCCATTCGTGACTTAAAGGTGGAAGATGATTGAACACTAGAGTGCCCAGAAATTTACACTCGAAGATGGATTATGAATGGGCTTATAGATGCCATTTGGAGGAATGATGGTAAACACTGGAGGAAGTATCAGCGCAAATCTTTTGTTGACTAAAACTTGATGTTTTACCTGTGATAAAGAGTTAGTAAAATGCAAATGTATGCATGATGTTTACTAGATGTGGTATTATGCTAAATGCATTTTGTATGTATATGCTATGACGTATGAATGTGAGGTGCATGTTTTTGTCTGGGAAAATAAATCCCTGACTGTTGCTGAGGAGTTTTGGGAAGTTGAATCCCTGATTTCCGTTGGGTATGAAGAATATATATATATATATATATATATATGTATATATATATATATCTTCAAACTTTGTTGAAAGGATGTTTCCGCCGGGGGATATCTCTTGAATGTCAGTTATTACCTGGTCGGATCCAAGATTCACAAATTGCGGACGATGAGGAAGTCAACTGCTATCTGGTCGGATTTAGGTTTCACAACAACTTACTGGGAAAGAGACAATTTAACTGTTATCTGGTCGGATTCCAGGCTTTGCAGAAAATTTCTTGGAATTGAACTGTTATCTGGTTGGGTCCAGGCTTTACAACAACTTGTTGGGGATAAGGAAGTTAACTGTTATCTGGTCGGATCCAGGCTTCATAGTAACTGGAAATGGTAACTACTATCCGTTTGGGTCCATGTTTCATGGTTTTTGGAAAGTTTTACTATCATCTGGTTGGGTCCAGGCTTCACAGTGTCTCTCTGGGGATCATAGTTAACTGTTATCTGGTCGGGCTCCAGGTTTCATAATAACTTGTTTGAAAACTGACGTCTGGTCGGGTCCAGGCTTTGCAAATTTCTGAGGTTAATGAGGTTAATTGTTATCTGGCCGGGTCTAGGCTTCACAATAAACTATTTGGGGATTTAGTTGTTATCTGGCCGGGTTCTAGGTTTCACAACGAATTTATGAGGGTAATAACTATCTGGTCGGATCTAGGCTTCACAACAACTTGTTGGGGTAGAGGCAAACTCTATTGGGGGAAAGAAGTTAAGCCTTGGTCTGGTTGAGTCCAGGTTCTTCTATATTTTGAAGAGTTAAACTATTATCTGGTCGGGTCCTGGCTTTATAGTATATTAGATTGAGGTTAACTGTTATCTGGTCGAGTCCAGGTTTCAAAAACTCAAACTGTTATCTGATCAAGTCTAGGTTTCAGCAATTGATAAAGTCAAACTATTATCTGGTCGGGTCTAGGCTTTATAGTAGTTTGAAAGTTTACACTATTATCTGGTCGGATCCAGGTTTCATAGTAACTTTTGGAGATAGTAAAGGTTTTGTTGATGACTTTACTAGGGATTAGGGTTTGTGGCCCTATGATTTGTAATAATTTGAAAGGCAAACTTAAGCTGGAGAATGTAGACAGTCGGGGAGGACAAACTCAGCTTAGGGTAATAGGCTCAGCTAGAGAATTTTGTACTCAGCTGGGGAGTTATGCTACTAGTTGTTTGTTGGGGAAATAAACCCTGTTGAAGAGGTGAGTTCCTTTTAGTAAGAGATCCACGAGGCTTCTATTTGTAAGATTTAACTTAGCTGGAGAGAGAGCTGCCAAGAGATTGAGACTCTGGTTGGCGATTATCCTATGCAAAGAGACTTTGTAAGTAACTATGTTGAGGAGGATGTTAATGAAATAACTCTGTGGGGGTATTCCATATTCATTGAAGAGGTGCTGGTTACTGCTTAGGTCATATGTGCCAAACAGTTTTAATTATGTTCATATGCATATGTTCATTCAATTTTAGCCATTAGACAAGTTTGTACTCAAAACAAAGACAAGAAATTTGAACTTCAAAGTATATTTGTATTGATATTTTGCCCATGAATAGGAGTTTTTGCACAAAGAGACGGAGATCCTAGTAAGAGGAAATCTTCGAAAGGAAAACAAAATTAAAAACAAAAACAAATAGCCATGTGAAATGATCTTATTGCCTTCCAACTCTACTATTGCCCCAATGTCTTTGAATGCCCCTTGCCGTTGACAGAAGTTGATTGGATTGATCTTGGACCGTTTGAACTTGGACCTTGGTGATAAAATTGACTGGGGTGATTCCACGGGACATAGTCATACGCTTTCAATCCATAACTTTTTCCTGGACCACCCTTTCGGGTTTTCATCCCACCAAGATACCCATTTTTGCCCAAGTCTCCCTTTCAGGTTTTCAACCTGCCGGGTGTACAATCTTTTGCATATATCCCTAATTTTTTCCTAAACCTTTTGGTTTTCCGGGATGCCCCTTTTTTGCCTAGGTGTGTCAACCTAACGGGTCTCTTATGTGTAGTATTTTTTAACTATATCTGCGTTTATAGGATGTGGGAAGTCTTCACCATCCATGGTAGTCAACATCATGGCACCGCCGGAGAACACTCTCTTGACAACAAATGGCCCTTCGTAAGTGGGGGTCCATTTTCCTCAGGGGTCGCCTTGTGGTAGAATGATACATTTTATCACCAAGTCACCAGGTTGATATACTCGAGGCTTGATCTTTTTGTTGAAATTCTTGATCATCCGTTTTTGGTACGTCTGACCATGACAAACAGCAACCAATCGGTTTTCATCAATCAGGTTCAGATGATCCAATCTCGTTTGAATCCACTCGTCTTCGCTTAAGCCTGCTTCATTCATAATCCTCAGCAAGGGAATCTGAACTTCCACTGGCAAAACAACTTCCATGCCATAGACTAGAGAAAAAGGAGTTTCCTCAGGTTATGTTCTAGCTTAAGTATGGTAGCCGTGTAGAGCAAACGACAACATCTCATGCCAATACTTATAGGTTACTACCATTTTCTGCATAATCTTCTTGATATTTTTGTTGGCCGTTTTGACTGCACCATTCATTTTCGGTCTATATGGAGAAGAATTGTGATACTTGATCTTAAACTGAGTGCAAAGCTCAGTAATCATAACATTCTTGAGGTTAGTCCCATTGTCGGTGATAATCCTTTCGGGGATACCATAGCGGCAAATGAGGTTGTGTCTGATGAATCTGGCTACCACATTCTTTGTGACTGAGGCAAAATAAGCGGCTTCGACCCACTTGGTGAAATAGTCGATAGCGACAAGAATGAAGCGATGTCCATTGGAAGTGGTGGGCTTGATTTCTCCAATCATATCAATGCCCCACATTGCAAATGGCCACAGAGAAGTCATGATGTTAAGAGGGATAGGAGGCACATGGACCTTGTCAGCATATATTTGGAATTTGTGACAAGTTCTAAAGTGTTGATGGCAATCAGTCTCCATTGTTGACCAATAGTAGCCAGCCCTCAAGATCTTCTTATCCATCATATGTCCACTTGAGTAAGTACCAAAGAGACCATCGTGCATGTCTTCCATGATTTCCTCTGCCTCCTTCTTATCCACACATCGGAGTAGAGTAGAGTCATCATCACGCTTGTATAATATTCTGTTGCTTAGGAAGAATTTGGCTACAAATCTTCGTAAGAATTTTCTGTCATTGATGGATGCTCCCTCAGGATACTCTTGTGCTTCAAGATACCTTATAACCTCATGGTACCATGGCTTTTCTGCGTCAGCATCAAGCTCACGACAATGTGCAGGTTCGTCGAATCATTCAATTGTAATCATAGGGGCTTCGTTGTCCCATTTGACCTTGAACATTGAAGACATGGTTGCCAAAGCGTCAACCAATTGATTTTCTTCCCTAGGGAAGTGTTCAAAGGTGATCTCTTCGAAGTAAGGAATTAGGGATAGCACAAGTTCCTTGTACAAGATAAGATTAGAGTGTTTAGTGTCCCAATATCCTTTTACTTGGCTAATTACTAGAGAGGAATCCCCAAACATATTCAAATGCTTGATCTTCAAATCAATGGCAGCTTTCAGACCCAAGATGAACGCTTTATACTCGGCCATATTGTTTGTACAATCGAAGCAGAGTCTGGTAGTGAAAGGAGTGTGGCAACCTTTAGGAGAGATGATCACATCACCAATTCCGTTACCTAAGGCGTTGGAAGCCCCATCGAAGACCATAGTCCATCGGGATCCTTGTTCAGGTCCGTCATATGGTCCAGGTTTCGCACAGTCGGTTACCAGCATGATGTTCTCATCAGGGAAGTCAAAGTTCATTGAATGATAATCATCCACAGATTGATGGGCCAAATGATCAGCTAGTACGCTTCCTTTGATGGCCTTTTGTGTAGTGTAATGAATGTCGTACTCAGTCAAGATCATTTTCCATCTGGCTATCCGTCCGGAAAGGGCAAGTTTCTCAAAGATGTACTTGATTGGGTCCATTTTAGAAATCAACAGAGTGGTATGAGTCAACATATACTGTCTTAGCCGGCGAGCATCCCATGTCAGAGCATAACAAGTTTTCTCGAGCAGTGAATATCTGGTTTCACAGTCGGTAAACTTTTTGCTCAAGTAATAAATATCATGCTCTTTTCAGCCAGACTCGTCATGTTGGCCCAAAACACACCCCATAGAGTTCTCTAATACTGTCAAGTACATGATCAAGGGTCTTCCTTAAACTGGAGGCATGATAATAAGAGGTTCTTATAGGTATTCTTTGATTTTGTCTAAGGCAACTTGGCACTCATCATTCCATCTGACTACCAGATCTTTCTTCAAGAGTTTGAAGATTGGCTCACAAGTAGAAGTTAAGTGTGATATGGAGCGGGCAATGTAATTGAGACGACCCATGAATCCTCTAACTTCCTTTTCAGAATGAGGGACTGACATTTCTTGGATGGCCTTTACCTTGGCAGGATCAACTTCAATGCCTTTATTGTTGATAACAAAACCTAGAAGCTTTCCAGATCGTACTCCAAACATGCACTTGTTAGGGTTTAACTTCAACTTGTACTTTTTCATCCTTTCAAATAGTTTGTACAAGTGATCGAGATGTTCTTCTTCAGTTTGTGATCTGGCAATCATATCGTCCACATAGACCTCTATTTCATGATGTATCATGTCATGAAACAAAGCTACCATAGCCTTTTGATATGTTGCCCCTGCATTCTTTAATCCGAACGACATGACCTTGTAGCAGACGGTGCCCCATTGCATGACGAAAGTAGTCTTCTCCATGTATTTGGGAGCCATCCTTATTTGATTATAGCCTGAGAAGCCATCCATGAATGAGAAGACTTTATGCTGAGCAGTATTATCGACCAAGACGTCAATGTATGGTAGAGGGAAGTCATCCTTGGGGCTTGCCCTATTCAGACCCCTATAGTCTACGCACATGCAAACTTTCTCGACCTTCTTTGGCACTGGCACCACATTGGCAACCCATTGGGGATAGGATGTCACAACTAGGAACCCTGCATCAAACTGTTTCATTACTCCAGCTTTGATCTTCTCAGACATATCAGGCCTCATGCGATGAACATTTTGTTTAACAGCAGGGCAATCTTCTTTTGTCGGCAGACGATGAACTACGATGTCGGTATCCAACCCAGAAATATCTTCCTAAGCCCAAGCAAATACTTCCACATAATCATGTAACATCTAAACTAACCTGCTCTTGATACTGCTTTCGAGATTAGCGTCGATCTTGATTTCCCTCTTATCTTCCTCAGTACCCAGATTGATGACTTCAATTGACTCTTCGTGCGATTGAATAACTTTTTGCTCTTGTAATAGAAGTCTGGTTAATTCTCCCGGTATGTCACAATTTTCCCTGCCTTCATATTCATCTTGGTTGATTGGGCATTCAAATTTATAGTCGGCAATAGTAGGGTCATCGGCAATAGAATCCAGAGTGGATGAGGACCTGCAAGAATGTGTGTGTGTGTGCATGTAAGATACATGGCTATTTTATTTTGAAAAATGTATTTGAAAGAAAAGAAAGATAATGAGCACAAATATTTTAATGCAAAAGAGTCCAATGTACTGAATGATCATATAATTAGATGAACATAAATAAAACCCTTGACAAATGGACCAAAGTTCCCCGGGCCGTGCACATGGCTTAAAAGTCATTGTTTGAATATTACAGACAAAATGTTCTTGAATTGAAATAAAAGCAATAACAAGTAGATTACTCCTCAATAAAGGAGATTGGCACAAAGTCCTTTGTATGCCAATTCTTCAGCTCCGTTGTAGTTGGGTACACCCAATCTTCAAATGCATCTCTTCATCATAATCACCCACGACGTTGACTTCATGGCTTCCAACGCAAAGAGGTGGCTTTCCAGCACAAGCGCACCTCACTTCCTTCCGAGCTTTGACAGTGAAGCCCAAACCAAACTTGTCTGCTTCAAATGGGATATCTAGGAGTTGCCCCCAAGTATCGTATTTTCTTTCTTCAATTGCCGCACGAGCATCCTTGACTGAAACCATCTTCGGCGTGGCCTTAACAACTTTAGACTCATCGGAGGAACATTTGGTAGCAACAATCATTGGTGGCACAACCTCAAAGGCTTGACACAGGGTCTCAATTAATTATCCATCCATCTCTACGTATTTGAACAAGTTAAGGTGGCTTACCATAAAATCTTCTTCTCCACAGATGGTGACTATTCTCCCCTTGACTGGATATTTGAGTTTCTGATGGAGAGTTGAGGTTACTGCCCCAGTTTTATAGATCCACAGGTGACCTAACAGACAAGAATAGGCAGGACGAATATCTATAATATAGAAGGTGGAGTTGAAGACTTGGGAGCCCACTTTGATTCGAAGATCTACTTCCCTGTGAACAGTCCTCTTTGATCTGTCAAATGCCCTTACAATGATATCGCTTGGCTTCAAGACTAAACCTTCATAGTCTAGACGGTATAATGCCCCCTTGGGTAACACATTCAGAGGAGAACTAGTGTCGACTAGAACATGTGCTAGGGTAGTCCCTTTGCACTCGACAAAAACGTGTAAAGCTTTATTGTGATTCTTCCCAAGAGGTGTTAAGTCAACATCTGAAAATCCCAAGCCATTATCAGCTGTCAGGCTAGCCACACAATTCTTAAATTGGTCCGTTGTTGTCTCATGGGGGACATGAGCCTTTTTTAGGAATTTGATTAATGTCCGAGCATGGGCATCGAAACAAAGCAGCAATTACAACATTGAAATGTTAGAATGGGTTTGCCCCAACTGTTCCACAATCTTGAAGTCACTTCTTTTTATTATCTTCAAGATCTCTTCCATCTCACGAGCGGAGGGTTCTCCATTAGCAACATCCTTGAAGGGTACTTCAATCACATCAGGCTCAACAACCTTCTCCTTCCCTCTTTTATCGGTACTTGGCTTGGCAACAGTAATGCGGATGGGCGTCCTTGTAACAACTGGTGGTGAGATATTGGATGAAAATATTCTCCCAGTTATAGTTACTTTGCTTGAGCCAGCTATGTTACCAACATTGTCATATTTTTCTTCTTCGATCTAGGTGTCTTGTTTAATCCCATGATAGAACACCTCAGCACCATAATTCCATGGTACCGCCTTGTTTGAAGAGTAGGGAATTGATCCGGGATTGGTAATTATTAAGGGAGTAACAATGGGTTCATTTGAAATCCTAATAGGACCTTTGGAGGTGATCCTAAGAGGCTTGTTTGAGATGGTAATAATGGAGAGGTTTTCACATTTGTTAATCAAACTTTTGGCAAGTGGAGTTTTCTCGAATAGAATTTTGTGGCTATCCATTAGGCGTTGTATGCCTTTCTTCAGCCCTTCACATCCATTGAGTTGTCTTGTACAACACACACAGTCTTTTACACATCCAGGGAAGATCCCAACTTTCAACAGATTATTTTTGATTATATTCAGCGGAGTAGTCAATTCTTCAACAGAGACAACAAAAATTGTATCTTCAACAACATTAACACTCTTGTCATGCTTCGGCATCGGAGCGGTAATTACACTCGGTGTTGGAGGAGGATCAAACTATATAGTCTTGTTGTCAATCAAATCCTAGATTTTGTTCTTCAAGGCCCAACACTGGTCAGTCTCGTGCCCGGGGCTGCTCGAGTGGTAAGCACACTTAACGTTTGAATTATACTTTGGTGACAAGGTATCAAGGTTTGGCGGGAGGATCTCACAATATCACTAAATTAGCCTTGAGCAAATGTTGTAAGGCTTGAGACAATGACATGCCTAACCTCGTAAATTGTCTTCTTAGAGTTTCAAAATGTTGATGATTTGTAGATGGTCTTGGAGTAGGAGTTGGATTGGAGATTCAGACAACATTAACATACGGGTGATCATTCTTCGTGGTACGGGACCTTGCCATGTACATAGCATTGACTTCCTTTTTTGCAGCAAAAGGTTTCTTGATAGGATTGGAAGTGGTGGTAGACGCCACATAAATCTTCCCACTTTTTATGCCACTTTAAACTCTTTCACCGGTTAAGATCAATTCAGTGAAACCAGAAGAAGAGCAACCAACCAATAGATTAAATAAGGGACCAGATAAAGTGCCCATGAACATGTCGATGTGCTCCCTATCAGTCAAGGGTGGTTGGACCCTACTAGCATGGTCTCTCCAATTTTGCGCATATTCCTTAAATCCTTCATTCTTTCCCATGGTCATATCTTGTAATTGAACCCTCGTTGGCGCAAAGTCGGTGTTGTACTGATACCGATGGTAAAATGTAGTAGCTAAATCCTCCCAAGTATTGATATGAGATCCATCCAACTGATAAAACCATTCAAGTTGCGTTCCAGCCAAGCTCTCTTGGAAAAAGTGACCCCAAAGCTTCTTATAGGCAGTGTGCGGCTGTATCTTGCGCACATAAGATTTCAAATGGAGTTTTAGACAAGAAACCACATCATACTTTGCGAAGATTGGTATTTTGAATTTATGGGGAATGACTACCCCATAGATCAAACCCAAATCATCAAAATCTAAACTGGGGACAGCTTGGATTTCAACAGCTTTCAATCTGTCTTCTAACTGCTTGTATTTGATATCGGCGGGTGGATACTTCTCGTCGAAATAATCATCATCAGATACTTGATCATTAACACAGTCAACCTAAGTACTCTTGACCTTACCAATCTGGTTCTCGTCCTCTTCAGATGAATCTCCTCCTACTGGGATTTGACAGACTGTCTCCTTGAACCTTCTAGCCATGTTGAGTAGAGCTTTCTTCTTTGGCTTCTTCTTAACGGCTAGCAAAGCCATCATATCTTGCTTCCCCTTGGCTAGGTCTAGTAGAGTTTCCTAGAACTGAGAATTTTGAGCTTGGAGATCCTTAACAGTTTTCTCTAGATCCATCTTGCTGAAATAAATAGCAGAAAGATAAGGAAACCTGTTATGAAAAAACCTGGCATGTTATGATGCATGGAATATATATATGCAAATGATTTCAAGGATTAATGAGATTTAAATTTGTATAGACAAAAGAATGAACAAATGTTAATTTTCATTAAAAAATACAAGAAAGATTACATCATGCCTCTTAGACTTACAAAATAACTTTCTAAGATGAAAAGACTGAACGCATCCTCTTCGGTGCAAGATAGGCGTTCACACTTTTCTCTTCTTGTAGCTGCTTCGTAAGCTCTAAGACCCTCTTCTCACTAGCATATAATTGAGCTTTGAAAGTTTCTCGTTCTTCCTTAAGCTAAATCCAACCCTTTTGCAAGTCTTTGAGAGAGATAGGCATGTCGGCATGGAGGATGGTGTATAGGACATATCCTTCAACCACATGCTCCATGATAACTGGTAAGATGGAAGGATAAGGCATCACAAGTTTCTGAGCACGAGCTCGCACCCATTTAAGATAAGGCTCGAGGGGAATGGAATTCTTGTGTCCTAGTGTCTTGCTATCCATCTTGTCCAACATCCTCCAAGATCGGATAAACCTCTGACGGTAACCTTGATCATCATTCTCATAGTCAAATACCACTCCTTGGATAAGCATCTCATGTGGACCATCCCTTCAGGCATAAACAAACTGTCGTAAGGCCAAGAAAGGGTTGTAAGTGATACCTCCTCTAATGCCAAGTAAGGGGACATTAGGGAATTCTCCATAACAGTCGAAGATAGTAACATTCTCCAAAGATTGGGAACACCAATGGATATCTGAATGTCTGAGCGTCATCAACCTATGGGACCATCTTGAACCTTGCCCATTCTTTAATACAAACTGGGATAGATGCGAAATAAAACATCTTGCCAAGAGATGAGTAAAACACATGAGGATACCTCTCTTCCTCATAGTACAAGAGTGAAAAGAATGTAGGATGTCTCCTAACAAAGTAGACACCGGGTTACGAGACATGAAGGTTTTGATGGCATTTACATCTATGAGTTGGTAAGGGTTTGGAAACAAAACCATCCCATAGATGATAAGGGCCACAATTTCCTAAAAAGCATGTAAGTCCAAGGATTTCCAACAATCTTGAGCTTTCTCAAATAGGAATTTGGCCAAGAAACCTTTGACACCACTCCTTGTTTCCCAATTAGTTGTGACATCAGATTGTTGCAAGTGTAATGCTTGGGCAATCTCTTCAAGTTTTGGATCTCTTTCCGTACCGTTGAAGGGTAGTTGATTGAGAATAGGAATTCTCAAGAGTTGGGAGAATTCTTCCAAAGTTGGCACAAGTTGATAATCAGGAAATGTGAAGCAATTGTGTAGAGGATCAATGAATTAGAAGGGCACCTTCATCATATCTTCACCAGTGTTGGAGGTAACCAAGTTTAGGAGACAACCATGTCTTTTGGTAAATGGAGAATTCTCAGGAACCCTTGATGCTAACTCTTTGAGTTGAGGAGAGATTCTTACGAGATTGACTTGAATGGTTTTCCTGCGAATAAAATCCATGTCCTACAAAACAGAACAAAGATAAATCCCAAAAATCCTTGAAATGGTTAGTGAGTATGAGTATGATGTTATGATGTTTATGATGTTATGTACAAGTAAATATATACAAACAAGACAAACAAGTCCTTAGGTTTAGGCTTGCATGGAGTCTCATAGGTAAGTACCCTCTTGAAGTTTAGTTGGCTCAAACCTGTCTTAGAAATAGTTACCGGGTTCTAAATGAGCTCAATATCATTGGTTTGTCTTCTCGGGCATTGTTTCAGCATAAGCCTCTTTCATGGCGATCGAAATATCCCAAAAATCCAAACCTCAATAAGTGTAGTATCGAGTATCTACCAACTTCCGACTGCACCAAAGTCGGTCATCTCACCATGTCCTAATGACCAAGTTGGTCAAGTAAAGGTTCTAAAATCAGTTAGTGCTTCATGACATCACTCAGTGGCCCCGTATTCTCCTTGACTACTCAAGGGCTACCGGTACCCAAAAATATATCACACTAACATAGCTATTTCTTAAACCATGTCGGTATACCCCGTACAGTTTCCACAATGTATTGCTACTTACCTATAAGGTATCCCAAATCCGGGTATAGGATTTAAGCCTAAAAAAAGAACCAAAATGTAAAGCAAACAAATAAAACAATGAAAGCAAGTAAATGTGATCTATCCCTAAGGTAACCCAACTTTTAATAAGATCCCTAGCAGAGTTGCTAGTTCTGTGATACGGTGGGAGAACTGACTTGGTTGTTTTGCATTTTATTGCAAATGTTGATGTTAGAAAGAGTCGCCATCGACTTTTCTTTTATCCAAAAGGAAAGGTTGAAAAAGAACAGGAAAGATCTTTGAGATTGTTTCTTGAGTTCAGGGGGTAGATTATGAAAAGGGAAGGTGTTAGCACCCTTTTCATCCATAGTTATCTATGTGCTCTTAGTTGCTTGCTAGATCACTTGCTCTTGTTTGAAAATGTGCTTTGTGTGGTTTTTGAAAGTATTTTGAAAAGGCGCCATCGTTTAGGAAAACTTTGTAATAGTTCTCGTTCGTAAGAACGTATACAAAGTGTTGATCTTTTGAAAATGTTTCAAGTTTGGGAAGTGTTTTGGAAGTTTTTTTGAAAGTGTGGATGTTTGTTTTTGAAGATAAGTAAGAGTGTTTGATTTGATTTGAGCAAGCAACTAGAAACAATCTACCTACTCAAAAGTCTTAGTTCATTTCTTCCTTTCCTTTGATATTGTTATCTTACCATTGATTTTGGTAAGAAACCTTATCTTTGGATGTAAAGGGACGGGCGAGGGTCATCGTATAGCCATGATAACAATGTTGTGAGATATCTTAGCAATTTATCTTTGAGTGACTAAGATCATTTTGAAAGGAAACATTTGATAGCGTCATAGAGGGATTATGATCTTGTATTTTGATTGCTTTTTTGCTAAGATACCCCACATGCATAACATGGCCATTTTGGTAAGGCAACAAAGTGGAATTATTCTAAGGGTGCAAGTGTGCAAATGTGTTGATTTACATGTTTGTTTATCTTGGATAAGGGTTTGCTAATTTGTTGATTTGAATCTTTCCATACAATCTCTAATATACTAGCATTTATATATAAAACATTAAATTACGGAAAATAAAAATACTAAGCTATTACATCAATAGGGGAGGGCGTGTACAAATTTACAAATGGGGGAATTGCAAGAAAATTAAATCTAATTAATTATTACAACCATATTGAATATTATACAAAATTGAAGATAAAAATGCAAGAATGCAAAATGGAAAAACAAATGATTTTTATTTGATTTTATGAAGGGTTTTAATCTTGACCTAATTAAGAAAATGATTTAATTAAGAATTAAACAAAACTAAAACTTAAATTAATTGACAAAGAACATGAGTTAAAAATGATTTTTTAGGGTTTTTTATGAAAAGGTTTTAAATTAAAAAAATATATGAAAATTAATTAATTAAAATAAACCTAAATTCTAAATTAATTTTAATTTAAAAGAAGAAAATAATATAATAATTAATCCTAAGTCTAAATATTAATTAATAAAAAGAAATTTATTTGTTAAAAGAAAATGTTTTTGGTCCTTTTTTGTATTTATAGAGAAAATAAAATAAGTAAGTATAAATAATAAATAAAATATTTTTATATTTTTATTAATAAATAATAATAATAATAATAATAATAATAATAATAATAATAATAATAAGTAATAGGAAAAATAAAATAATAAAGTAAAGAAAAAGAAAAAAGAAATGATAAAAATAAAGAGGGCCAGGGTGTATGAAACATAATTAGGGGGGGGGGGGTGGGTGGGAAGTCAACAAATATAAAGGCCCAAAGGAGGAATGGCCCAACAGCTGTTACAAACAAAAAAAGAGAGAAAAAACAGAAAATATAACAAAAAAAATGGTAAAACGGACGCTGGGGCTCGAACCCAGGTTCAAGGGGTGACATGCGCGCGCTTTAACCACTGGGGTGGTGATACATCCGTTAACTTGTACACAACAATAAATACATAACACAAATTTTGCCCTGACTGTACTTCATCTTCAACCTCCAGCCAAAGGATCTGTAACTTGTTCATACTTCAACCATTTTCAAAAGTGTAAACATGAAACTTGTGCATTTTTCCAACATGAATCCAACCTTGTAACTAACTTAAGCTATCATTCAAAGATAATGATGAATTTATGAAAGTACCAAATTCTGACCTAAACGTTTCAACAAGTTCAAACTCAAAATTCTCCATGCTTAATAAACATAAATGAAATCTATAGACATGTATAGTTTCAGGGCAATGATACCTAGATTCTATCTTCACAAATGCAAGCCTAACCATGCTTGAATAATGAGATAGAAGTTTAATAAAAATACCTCAAAACTGGAAATCGTGAAATGCGTTTGAGCTTGTTTCAAGTGATGATGACCAGGTTAGCTTCCTTGAACCTCTAGGAAGCTAATGCAATGGTTACTTGATGCTTAGAGTGCTTGAATCGTGCTGGATAAGTCAAGATGCAAGCTCTATTTTTTGGTTATGGAAGTGGATGAAGATGGTTTTACAGTTGGATAACAAGTGTTGGGATTGTTTATGTATGATGTTTAGAAGCTTTTGGAAGAAAAAGTCCAAGAAACACACGAGGGAAATGGAAGTTTGAAGTTCTTGGTCAGAATGTGCAACAATGGTGGTTTGAGATGCAGTTCTGAGTTTAGGGAAGTTTGAGAGCTTGTGTATTCGTGTGTTTGCTTGAAAATAACTTGTGCATATGTATGGAAAAGGTTCTAGCACTTGAGCGGGTCAGAAGTGTGCGATATAGAGTTATGGCTATGTTACTTGATTTTGAATAAAAGTGAAAACATACTTTCATGGCATAGTACAAGCATGTTATGAGTTGTTAGAGGCTTTGGACAAGTTTCTTATGGCTTTTAGGTTGTGTCTGATCAGAAGAAAACAAGTGCAAAGCTCAAGAATTGACTTTGTATATAAAAGCCACTTTTCCAAAATGGTAATGTTGCCTTTCTTCCTAAAATGGTATTAAGCATGGGAAATGCATTGAATTCTTGCATTAAAGCTTCTAACAGCTGTGTAAACATTTAATTATGGAGCGCCAAATAAGTTTGAGGCCTGCCAAACAAGAATGAATGTCCAACTTCTTGTCTTCGATTCTCTTTGGTCAAGCATGATCTCAATGAGTTCTTGGACATTTTGGAAAGCTTGTAACATACTCTACAACCTCTATGTTGATCACTTTTGAAAATTCCCCTTGGAACTATGTGAAAAATTTCCATGAAGTTAGGTTAAAATCCTGCCTAAAATAGGGCATATTTTCACTAAGTTTCCAAGTTTCATGAATATGTATTCACAAAATCATAACTTGAAATCCATACATTTATAGGAGAAGTTGTGTTCTACAATGTTTTAGTTATCATTGAGATCTACAACTTTCATGTTTAAAGTTTCCTTTGAATCATCTTGCATCATGGTGAAACATTTTCTCAAAGTTGTGAAAAAATATGAAATTTCCAACACTTAGAAAAATTTCTAAGTTTAGAAATTTCGACTTTTCAAAATGAAATCTTGACTTTTTGATTTCTTGATGACTAAGTTTCATGTTTTGACATATTTTGATAGATTGTAATCTTTGACATTTGATTTTGACCAAAGAGTCAAAGTTTGACTTTTCAGTGTACAATTGATTTTTGATCAGTTGACTGAAAATTCATCTGTAAACCAATTAGACTTGAGGAATGTTTTGACCCATGTCATTAGGTAAAAATTATGCATTTGTTTCATATAGATCATAACTTAAACCAATCAATCATTTGCTATGTCAAAAATCAGAAATTTCCCTTTCTCAATCAAAACCCTAATTTTGACCATTTGCCCTTTTGATGATCTGATCAAATTTCTTGAGGAATTGTGATCCAAACTTGATCAAATGACATATGTGAGTTCATGATGTTGATATGGATAAAAAATTATGAAGTTTTCCTGTAAATTGACCATAGTTGACTTTTCCCCAATACAGTTGATTTTTAGGTCAACTGATCAATTGACTGAGCAAAAATGGGATCCAAGACTTGAAACTTGACATGAGCAATATTGAGGGTCCATAATGATCCATGAAAGTTATATGGGGCATTAAAAGTTCAATTATACTTGTGTAATCTCAAACCCTAATTTTCAGTCATCAGTGCTTGAGGAGGTGCCTTGAGCTGATCAACCCTAATGCAGTCTTGACCCAAAGGAGATCTTGTGAGAGAATACTTGATAAATGAGAGGGAAAATTTTGGGGTACAAAAATATGCTTGTGGTGTGGGTTTAAAAATATTTTGAAAACGTCTTTGTAATGATTCTCGTCTCTATAAGAATGCGTACAAAGTGTTGGTTTTGAAAATAGTTCAAAGAAATGTTTGTGGAAGATGTTTTTTGAAAGTGATTTTGAAAAGTGCCTTTGTAATGATTCTCATCTCTATAAGAATGCGTAGAAAGGGGTTTTACTTTTGAAAATGTTTCAATTGAAAGTGTTAGTGTGTAAATGGTTTTTTATTATGAGCAAGCAAGCAACTATGAGAATCCTACCTACTCAAAAGGTCTAACGTTCTTTTCCTCCTTCTTTAGATGTTGCTATCTTACCATTGATTTAGTAAGAAGCCCCATCTTTGGATGTATGAGGGATATTCTAAGGTACATACAGTCATAAAGGCAACAATGTAATGACGCTTTAACAATTTCTGTTTAGGGACTAGATCATTTACTGAAAGGCAACTGTAGGATCATCGAGGGACTATGATCTTTTGATTTACGGGTCTTTGCTAAAGCGTCCCTGTCTCGAGGGACATGACTGTTTTATTTTCAAATGCAACCAAGGTGGGGTACCCTAGAGGTGAATATGTGCATGGTGTGTTATGTTCAGTTATTTTAGTCTTTTTTGTTAGGTTTGCTAGCATTTTGTTATTAGTCTTGTCATACAATCCTATTAGCTTAGCAGTTAATATATATAGTAATTAAAAATGAGGAAATGTAAAGTGCGGAAACATAAATCCTACGCTATTACATGGCTTTGCGAGAGGTACATTATAGAAATGCGAAAAGTAAAGTCTTAGTTACTATTACAAACTGGGAAGCAGTTACAATAAGATGAAACAAAAATGAGAAAGTACATAAATGTGCAAACGAATTAAGAGGGACACCTAAATCCTAAGGAAAAAAAATCTTTTTGTTTGTTTTGTTTTATTTTAAGAAAATACAACCTAAGTCTATTTAATTTTAATTTCAATAAAAGGTTAAAATAATTAATTAATTTGTTTACAAATTAATTTGATTAATAAATACTAATCTAATGTTTTTTTTTGGGATTTTTTTATTTAAAGTTAAAATAATAAAGAAGTCAATAAAGAAATGAAAACAAAAGTAAAAATATAAAGGGGGGCATCCTTCGATCCAGGGAGAGATGGGGGTTTTGATTCAGAGGAAGAAAATGGCCTTTGATCCAGAGGAAGGTGGCTTCCGATCCATAGGAAGAAAGGTAGCCTTCGATCCATTGAAGGATGATTGTCTTTCGACCTAGGGGTGGATGTTGCCTTTCGATTTGAATCTGCAAGATAAATATTAGCCAATTAAAGATGCATGACCTGGGTATCGAACGCAGGTCCTTCAATCCTGCGCGCGTTGGTCTGTTCAGGCTGGATCTATAACAAGTGTTAGAAATAAAACAAATGCAGACCAATGGTGATAGATGAATCTACGGTTTCAAGCGTGGGTACCTTTGTTTAAGGGTTGCTTCGATTTGGCACTCCTGGATGTGTTCTTGCTTAGGGACTGGTGATGATTGGAAAAGCTTCAAGAGACCTCCAAGAATGTGTTTTCAATTTTGTGTGACTCTCTCTTCCGTTGTGTCCAACCTCATTTGATTTGGCTAGTGTGTTCTTTATATAGAGGGAATGGAGGGGCAAGAGAACAAAGGTTTAAACAGCCATAAACAAGTGTTTTCAAAACCATGAATGATGTTTTGTAACTTTGTCAAAGTCATGGATACTTGTCTCTTTTTTGAATTTGAATGAATGTGGACAATTTTGGCTTTCGAATACCTTCAGTCCCTACCCTTCGATTGGACCTCTTGTATAGCCTTCGAATGAGTCTTTTGAATGGACCATTTGTGTACCCTTCGAATGGGCCTTTGGTTTCCTCCTTCGAATATACTTTTTGAGTGTATTTCATATGTATGCTTTGTGCCCTCTTCGAATGGGCCAGCAAGGTGTTTCCTTCGAATGGCTCAAATCTCATCATTGGGGCCTATTCGATTGAGCCCTAACAAAAAACTATTTCCAGGATAATCGAAGCTTCCTTCAGAATGCTTGTGTAGAAAAATTGAGTATGGAAATATGTGGGATTTTGGGCCAACCAACATCTTTGCATATCTCTCTTTCGTTTTGTCTAGCAATATGTGTATCCTTCGTTTTGAACCAATGTGTGTGCTCTTTTGAAGGGACCACATGCATCATTTGTATGCATCACTTGCCATTCCTTCGAATGGGCCAACAAAGTAAATCCTATGCGCGTTGAAACAAACTTTCCAGGGGAGATACTGCCCAGTTGAAGCAGGAATCAAGCTTGCATGCAGGTAGTCATCAAGACAGGTTTGTAGAGGCCCTTTCTCAATCGAAGCATACATGCAAGTAACCATTACATTGTGAATCAAGAAAGCATGTAAAGACAATGGTGAAGTCGAAGGACGTATGTAGGAGGCCATTACTTTATACCTACTGGCATGAAGGAGGTTCCTGCCTTTGTGAATTGAAGGCAAACGTGGAGAAGGCACTTTTCTTCTGAATCGAAGGAAAGCTGTAGAAGGCCATTGCCAACACCTTCTGAATCGAAAGAAACCAATAAGAAGCCAACTCCCTCTGAATCGAAAGAAGCCAGTAGGAAGCTACTAACTTCTGAATCGAAGGAGCACCAACATGAGGCCCTTCTCTTTTGAATCGAAGGAGGTTATTTCAAAGGAAACTGTAGGTGTTTAGGTATTGGCTTGCATTTTTGGTAAATCCCAAGTGTATGTGTGAATGTCATGACTGATGTCATAACATTCTAGTTCAGTTTGTACTGACTCATTAGGTACCTTTGCAGAAAAATATTGTAATTCAAATACTGATGTTTATAAGTGTGTATCTGAGCATTTTGCAAAATGATCACATTTTGCTAAATCAGTAGACAGGTTTTCTCAGATGTCATAACAGATGTTATGACATCCTGTTCTGAACTAACAGGATTGCAGGATTGGATAAGTCTGAGTTTTTTCAGGAAATAACTCAGTCCTTCCTGAACAGAATCCTGCATTTTCTGAGGGGTAACCTAGCTCAACCCTAAACTGGTTAATAAATTCCTGTGACCTGGTCTTTAGGTCAAACGGAATTAACCCTAGGTTTTTGGAAACCCTAACTGAAGTTGCAGCTGCTATATATTCAACAGAGCTGCTGTTTTTCAAGGATGGATTTTATCGATTAGAAGATCATTTGTAATCTGTATAGATTTGATTATTGTACTCCAAGCAATTATCATTGTGATAAGTGCCTTGGAATAGGTTTCTAATTGTAAGGGTTGTGTAGCACTCTAAGCTTTGAAGCAAGAGTGTTTGAATGTTCCTTGACTAAAGTTGTGAAGCAGAGTCAAGTTAGTTGTGTACATCACTCAAAGCTGTGAAGCAAGAGTGATTGTGTTGCTTGATTAAAAAGCTGTGAAGCTTAATCAAGTGTTTGTTTTTGAAGAGTGTCTTCATCAATTCTTAAGTCAAATTGGTTTATGTATCACTGCTGTGATTGAGGGGGAGTGAGTAGGAACTCAGGTTTAAGTTGTACTTAGATTGGAATTGCATTGGGTAGGTCTTAAGTGAAGGAGATAAACTGGTTGGTTTATTCCTGAATTAAAATCTCTTATAGTGGATTTCCTCCCTGGCTTGGTAGCCCCCAGAGTAGGTGTTGTTGCACACTAAACTGGGTAAACAATTGACTGTGTTCTTTATTGCTTTTGTATTTACTGTCATATAGTAAGTCAGATACGGTGTCATAACATTGAACGTGACATTGAGTATCTGCAGCCAGAATTTCAATTGGTATCAGAGCAGGCACCCTGCCTGTATTACTGGGTGAGATCTAGGGATATCACTTTCTGGCACTATGGACAAAGAAGGAGTTTTTGGAAATAGACCACCCATTCTGGACGGAACCAATTATGACTACTGGAAACCTCGTATGATTGCCTTCCTAAAATCTCTGGACAAAAAGGCTTGGAGAGCTGCTGACAAAGGATGGATTCATCCCACCATAACTGAGATAGATGGGACAATCAGTCTGAAGCCTGAGGAAGATTGGAGTAAAGAAGAAGATGAGTTAGCTCTGGGAAATTCAAAAGCTTTAAATGCCTTGTTCAATGGAATTGATAGAAACATCTTCAGACTAGTACATCAATATGAACTGGCCAAGGAAGTTTGGGACACTCTCAAAACTACTCATGAGGGCACTTCCAAAGTAAAAATGTCAAGGCTTCAGATGTTGACTACCAAATTTGAGAATCTAAAAATGATGGAAGATGAAACCATTCATGAGTTTCACATGAACATCTTGGAGATTGCCAACACCTCAGGAGCACTGGGAGAAAAGATGTCAGAAGAAAAACTGGTGAGGAAGATTCTCAGATCCTTGCCTAAAAGATTTGCAATGAAGGTAACTGCCATAGAGGAAGCCCAGGACATTAGCAAGTTGAAAGTGGATGAACTTATTGGGTCTCTTCAGACTTTTGAGATGGGAATCACTGAGAATGGTGACAAGAAGAACAAAAGAATAGCACTTGTATCCAACACTGATGTTGAATACAAGGAGGATGAAGAAGAAAACATATCAGAAGCTATTGCCATGCTTGGAAGACAGTTCAACAGGCTCATCAAAAGAATGGACCCAAAGTCAAGGTCTAATGTTCATAACATTCCCTCTGACATTGACAGTTCCAGCAGAAGACCAAGGTCAGAAGATAAGGGAAACCAAGGCAGAGGTATTCAATGCCATGGATGTGAAGGATTTGGACATATTCGAGCTGAATGTCCTACCTTTCTTAAGAAACAAAAGAAAGGAATGACTGTTACTTGGTCTGACTATGATTCAGAAAGTAATTCTGAAGAAGAATCTGCCAAACTAGTTACTGCCCTAACTAGTGTTTGTACTTCTGAAAGTGACACTAGTGATGAAGAAGTGACATTTGAAGAACTGGCTGATACCTACAAGAAATTGTGTATCAGAAGTGCTGAAGTCTGTGTGCAGAATGAGAAACAATCAAAACTCATTATAAAGCTGGAGGCTGAAAAAAGGGCAAATCTTGAAACTATAAGTCATCTAGAAGGAGAAGTTCAATTGCTGAACTCACAACTGAATCAAATGACCAAATCTGTCAAGATGTTGACCAATGGAACAGACAAATTGGAAGAGATCCTTCAGGTTGGACAAAATGTGGGAAATAAATCTGGACTAGGATTTATGGAAGCAAAGAAATCTGGTACTGGTAAGCAAATGTCAAAACGGATGTCTCAACACAACTCTCAACATCAGGAACAGAGACATATGAAGAAAAGGTACCAAAGATGGAAATGTCATCATTGTGGGAGATATGGTCACATAAAGCCCTTCTGCTTCAGATTACATGGATACCCTAATCAGAACTCAGGTGTCAAACCTAAGTCTAAAAAGGTACCACATGCTCCTCAATGGAAGAAAAAGGCTACTGCACTGATAGCTCACACTTCCCTGAGGGTCTCTGCAAAGGAAGATTGGTACTTTGACAGTGGATGTTCCAGATACATGACTGGATTCAAAAATCTCCTCAATAATGTTATGCCTCACACCACCAGTTTTGTGACCTTTGGAGATGGTGCTAAAGGTGAAGTCAAAGGAGTTGGCAATTTGGACTGCCCTGGAGTTCCAAGTCTGAATAAAGTACTGCTGGTAAAAGGGTTGACTGCTAATCTCATTAGTATCAGTCAATTATGTGATCTAGGATTCAAGGTCAACTTCTCAAGATCTGAATGTCTAGTAATTAATGAAAAACTAGAAGTTGTAATGAGAGGAATCAAATCCAAAGATAACTGTTACGTGTGGCAGCCTGAGAACACTGTTATCTCCACTGTGTGTCAAATCATCAAAGAAGAAAAAGAGATGAAACTGTGGCAGCATAAGCTTGGTCTCCTTCATCTAAGAAGAATGAAAAGAGCTATTTCTATGGAAGCTGTCAGAAGAACTCCAAAACTACAGGTTGATAATATCTGTGATGTGGCAAATAAACTTGAAGAAGAATGTGTTGTCAGAACCTTAAGTCATCTTGACAAGGATGTTGGAAATAACAAGTCAAATAAATTCTGTTCTCAAAACATCTGGTCAAAACAGATGCTCCCTGAGTACAATGTTACACAAGATGTTGTGACATTGTGTTGTGACAATCTGAAAACAATCAACATTTCCTTGAACCCTATTGACTTTGAAGAGAAGAAGTCATTTAAACTGGAACATAGTTTCTCTAAGCTTCAGCTGACTGATTCTTCTACCAAGGCTCTTGTTGGAAATAAACTTGAAAATTTGAGGGGCAGGTTGGGTATTCACCAACATGAGAAATTATAGCAATTAATTTTGCTTAAAACAAGGGTTGAAGGGATTAATTTTATTAAGTCTATATTTAGTGGGTTAATCATATTCTTTCACAATTCCTTCAAAAGCTTTAAGAAGTTGAAGAGACTCCCTTTTATCCCCTACCTCTCAGTTCCTTGCAACCTGTTTCCTCCTCCCAATCTAAGATTTTTCTCAAACTGCTACCATTACTCAAAGTCAATCAAAATGTCTCAGACATCGTCTTCAACCATGGCGACTTCGTCTTCCTCATCATCGTCATCATCTGACCAAGATTCTAGGGCAATCACTACATGCATAGAATCTGAAGTTCTTGAGGTCACTCCTCTCAGGGAGATGGCAACTGACCCAGCCAGAGTCAAAAAGCTCAGAACCAGACATGCAGGAAGAGCTCAAGCTACAGCCTCTGGTAATTCTTCTCATCCTTCGTCTTCTGTACCTAATAGAGAAGGATCAGTTCAAGTACACCAAGCTATTGCTAGGCTGGTTACTAGTATACTGAGTGGCAACCAATCTGTACCGGGGATTTCTATCCCTTTAAATCAATCAGAAAGTCCAAATGTGGAAGGTTCTGAAAATGTAGATGTCACTGAGAATGTTGTGACACCAAAAGACAACATTCAGAACCCCTCTGAAAAGGCTGCTGATCCACCTATCATTGATGTGGATGAAGATTACTCAGATAATGAACTGATTGCTAATGTGAACCCTAGTATAGCTAGGAGATTGATGAAAAGAAAGAGTAGTCAGAATGATAAACCTGATGCTAAGAAATCCAAGGCTGAAGGCATGGCTGAGAAAAGTATTCAGACAAAAGGGAAGAAGGCCCAGGTGCATACTGCTAGACAACCAATCTCTAAGAAGAGTAAAGAACCTGAAACTTCTGATTCTGATGAGGAATCAGAATTTGAGATTGATATTGAAGAAACTCCCATCAGAAGGAAGCTCCCTTCCAGCAAGATTGCTAGAGTGCCTGAAGTGCCAACAGACAACATCTCTTTTCATCATCCTGACAATGCAAACAGATGGAAGTATGTTCGCTTAAAGAGAATAGCCTTAGAGAGAGAACTCAACAATGATGCCTTGGAGTGCAAAGACATCATGGATCTGATCAAGAATGCTGGGCTAATGAAGACAGTAATAAAGTTTACCAAATGTTATGAAAATCTGGTCAAGGAGTTTGTAGTGAACTTGTCAAATGATTGTGCTGATGGAAGGTCAGCTGACTTTGAAAGTGTTTTTGTTAGAGGAAGAAGGGTCAAGTTCTCTCCATCAGAAATCAACAAGTTTCTTGGAAGAACAAATAAGGACTATCCTGATCTAGAGGCAACTGACAATGAAGTTTGTCTAACCATCACAGCCAGGCAAGTAAAGTGCTGGCCCTTGAAAGGGAAGCTGAATGCTAGTAAACTCAGCATGAAATTTGCCATCTTGCATAAAATAGGTGCAGCCAACTGGGTGCCTACAAATCACAAATCAACTATCTCCACAGGATTGGGGAGATTTATCTATGCTGTGGGAACCAAGACTGCTTTTGACTATGGGAGGTACATCTTTGAACAAACTTTAAAGCATGCTGGCAGTTATGCTGTCAAAGGACCAATTGCCTTTCCCTCCCTCCTTTGTGGAATCATCCTTGCACAATACCCTGATATCCTTGTGGCAAGAGATACAGTCTGCAAAAGAGCTCCTGCCCTTGGCCTGCACTACAAACTGTTTCAGGGATCTCATGCTCCAGACATTGTCATAACATCAGCTGAGACATCGTCTGTAAAGACCCAGTCCAAGATATCAGATGTCATAGCTATTTTAAAAGAAACTTACAAAGAGCTGGATGCTAGAAAAAGGACCCTAGAAATTCTAATTGCCAGGCTAGAAAAGGAGGAAGCTGAAGAAAGCAGAAGGGAAGAAGGTGTAGAAGCTGAAGGACAGCTCAACATTGAAGAAACTAGCTCCTCTGAGTCTGATGACAGTGCTTGAAGGTTGATTGCTGTTTGGTGGTGTTGCTGGTTGGTTGCTGATATCTGGTGGAGTTTGGAAGTGTATTATGTTGTTTTCTGCTGCTGATCTTATTATTTTGTTTTGGATAACTATATAATTTTCTGAACATGTATCCTTGGCCCATTTGTGGCTAAAGAGGGGGAGAATATTTTGGTACTTACTTAACTAGTACTTGACATTCTATTTTTCTGCTGTCACTTATTTCTGCTGCTATCTATCTCTGATTGTTTACGGTCTTTAGCCAAAAATCTGCCAAAGGGGGAGTTTGTAGGTGTTTAGGTATTGGCTTGCATTTTTGGTAAATCCCAAGTGTATGTGTGAATGTCATGACTGATGTCATAACATTCTAGTTCAGTTTGTACTGACTCATTAGGTACCTTTGTAGAAAAATATTGTAATTCAAATACTGATGTTTATAAGTGTGTATCTGAGCATTTTGCAAAATGATCACATTTTGCTAAATCAGTAGACAGGTTTTCTCAGATGTCATAACAGATGTTATGACATCCTGTTCTGAACTAACAGGATTGCAGGATTGGATAAGTCTGAGTTTTTTCAGGAAATAACTCAGTCCTTCCTGAACAGAATCCTGCGTTTTCTGAGGGGTAACCTAGCTCAACCCTAACCTGGTTAATAAAGTCCTATGACCTGGTCTTTAGGTCAAACGGAATTAACCCTAGGTTTTTGGAAACCCTAACTGAAGTTGCAGCTGCTATATATTCAACAGAGCTGCTTTTTTTCAAGGATGGATTTTATCGATTAGAAGATCATTTGTAATCTGTATAGATTTGATTATTGTACTCCAAGCAATTATCATTGTGATAAGTGTCTTGGAATAGGTTTCTAATTGTAAGGGTTGTGTAGCACTCTAAGCTTTGAAGCAAGAGTGTTTGAATGTTCCTTGACTAAAGCTGTGAAGCAGAGTCAAGTTAGTTGTGTACATCACTCAAAGCTGTGAAGCAAGAGTGATTGTGTTGCTTGATTAAAAAGCTGTGAAGCTTAATCAAGTGTTTGTTTTTGAAGAGTGTCTTCATCAATTCTTAAGTCAAATTGGTTTATGTATCACTACTGTGATTGAGGGGGAGTGAGTAGGAACTCAGGTTTAAGTTGTACTTAGATTGGAATTGCATTGGGTAGGTCTTAAGTGAAGGAGATAAACTGGTTGGTTTATTCCTGAATTAAAATCTCTTATAGTGGATTTCCTCCCTGGCTTGGTAGCCCCCAGAGTAGGTGTTGTTGCACACTGAACTGGGTAAACAATTGACTGTGTTCTTTATTGCTTTTGTATTTACTGTCATATAGTAAGTCAGATACGGTGTCATAACATTGAACGTGACATTGAGTATCTGCAGCCAGAATTTCAGAAACACATGCCCAGTCGAAGCTTGTATATAACAAACAAGCAAAAGGCCAAGGCTTCAATCGAAGCTTATAAATTTGAAGTAAGCTTGGAGGATATTAGATTCTCAATCGAAGCCCGTTAAGTTGCCAATCGAAAGACACCTTATTCATCTTCAAATTTTTTTATTTTTCTTTAATCAAGTGCTTGTGACCACCTATATAAGAAAGAATCTTGGAAAACACGAGAGTGAAAATTTTGGGGTACAACAGCTGCCCATGTTCAATCTTCTTAAACCTGAGGATTTAGACTGGCTTGTCTGCCTTTCGTGATCTGAAGGTGGAAGATGATTGAACACTAGAGTGCCTAGAAATTTGCACTCGCATGAAATAACACTGTTAGTTGATGATGACGGGAATGGGATTACAGATTCCATTTAGAGAAGATGACAGATAGTTGTCGGAGATTGGATTAAAGATGCCATCCAAAATAGATGCTGATTTTTCAGATGGTCCCTTTGGGGGTTCTTGTTCCTGTTGTCTGA
Source organism: Vicia faba (assembly GCA_948472305.1). Taxonomy (NCBI): domain Eukaryota; kingdom Viridiplantae; phylum Streptophyta; class Magnoliopsida; order Fabales; family Fabaceae; genus Vicia; species Vicia faba. The sequence goes on from OX451738.1 coordinate 654,712,171, forward strand.
GGAGGAATCCACTGGGGAATGTGGGTTTCTGCTGTTCTCCTGCTTGAGAAAAACTCTGTGGGGGATAGAGTCTAGGAGCTTCAATTGTCCATGGCTCCACTGAAGAGTTATCTCTGGAGAGATGAAAGTTTGTTGTTTTCTCGTTGAAATCCAGGCTTCACAACAACTTGCTGGGGAAAATGGAATTAAATTCTATTTGGAAATGTATCAGAAGAAACCTGTGTAGGGCTGTTTCACTTGGCTGTGTAGATAGTTTTCCTGTCTGGTTTCAGGTATTGATCTACAAGTTAGTTGTTCGCAGATAATTGTCCTGTCTGGTTTCAGGTATTAATCTAGAACTTGAAAATTGCTGGTCGTTGAGATAGTTCTCATGGCTTATTACAGGTATTAATCTCTGACCCGAGAAAGAAAGATAGTTTTCCTGGCTTGTTACAAGTGTTAATCTTAAATATCTTCATGTGGATAGTTCTCATGGCTTTTTACAGGTATTAATCCACAGTTGGTCGTCCATATATAGTTCTCCTGACTTGTTACAGGTATTAATCCAAAACTTGTTTTTGTTGGTCGTTGAGATAGTTCTCCTGGCTTGTTACAAGTATTAATCTCTGACCTGAGAAAGAAAAATAGTTTTCCTGGATTGTTACGGGTATTAATCTTCAATCTCCTTATGTAGATAGTATTCCTGGCTTGTTACAGGTATTAATCTACAACGGCCGTCCACAGATAGTTCTCCTGGCTTGTTACAAGTATTAATTTGGAACTTGAAAATTGATGGTCGTTGAGATAGTTGTCCTAGCTGGTTTCAGGTATTAATCTCTGACCCAAGAAAGAAAGATAGTTTTTCTGGCTTGTTACATGTATTAATCTTCAATCTCCTCATGTAGATAGTTTTCTTGGCTTGTTACAGGTATTAGTCCACAGTCGATCGTCCACAGATAGTTCTCCTGGCTTGTTACAGGTATTAATCTGGAACTTGTTTTATTGGTCACATAGATAGTTTCCTCGTCTGGTTTCGGGAATTAATCCACGGCCTACTGTATTTGTTGGTAAACCCGTCTTATTTCGGGAATTCGTACCACTTGGTCGTGCAGATAGTTTCCCCGTCTAGTTTCAGGCATTAATCTTTGACCTGTTGTAAAAGTTGATAGTGTTTGTCTGTCTGCTAATTTAACCTGAAAAGGTAAAATCAGTTTCATGCGATGTTATGATGTATGAATTGAATGATTCTCCCAAAATAAATGAGATTGTGATATATGTATTTGTATGCATATGCCATGATGTATGAACATGTAATGCTGTTGTGCAATATCTTTGTTTGGGAAAATAAATCCCTGACTGCTGATGAAGAGTACCGGGAAGCTGAATCCTGGACTGTTGTTGGCGAGTGAAGAAAGTGATTCTTCAATTTCCGTTGAGGATAATGAATGGAGATATTTTTTTTGGTGATTCCCTTTATCTTCCGAGGATCTTCGACTTCTGTTTGAGAATGATTTTGCCAAGGGGAAGAGTTCTGTTGGAAGATTTCACCAATTTGGAGAAACAAACTTCGCTGGGGGATGAATTTCCATAGCTAGAGAAATAAACTCTACTGGGGATAAGGATTTATAAACTACTTGAGACTTATAAAACTCTGTTGCGGAAGGTGAACTCCATAAACTGCTTGGGGATTTTGTTGAAATCCTGTAGGGGAATCTTGAGAAGCTTGGCAACTTCACTGGGGGATTTTGGAGAAGTAATTGGATATTTTTGCTCTGCCGGGGATGTGAGAACAACTGACATCAATAGGCTGTATTCTAAAAGTATGGCAGTGACCTTGTAGTAGGATGCCCCTGCCCCTGTACCTGTTGGAGAAAATATCTGCCGAGGTTTTGTGGATGGTTTGAGTGTCATCCCAACTCCTGGGGTTTTGAGTAGATGTTGATCACGGAGTATTCTACTGATAGAAAAATGACAAGATGACGGGACATAGTCGTACGCTTTAATCCCTAACTTTTACCTGGACTGTCCTTTTAGATTTTCAGTCCATCGGGATACCCCTTTTTGCCCAAGCCCCCTTTTCAGGTTTTTGACTTGCTAGGTGTACAGATTTTTCATATGTATATCCCTAATTTTAGCCTGAACCCTTTTGGTTCACCGGGATGCCCTAATTTTGGCCTAGGCCAGTCAACCTATGAGGTCTTTATTCATGTGTAGTATTTTCCGACTATGTCCATGTTCACCGGGTACGGAGGATTTTCACTGTCCATAGTGGTAAGTGTTGCCACACTTCCAGAATATGTTTTCTTGATTGCACGTGATTCGTTGCTGGAATTCATGTCCAATGCCCCAAGTGATTCAGATGGAGATCTGCCCCTAGATATTTGGAATTTCGGAGAGACTCCTTGAACCTTGACTTGACTGCCCCAGATTAGCTGGACACCGTGCTATGCCCCTTGATTAAGAAAGGCATATCACTGGAATGTCTTTCCATCTGAGGTGGTTATGCTCATTGAGAGGATTTCTGTTCAATGAATATTCGTCGTGCAAATTTCGCTGTTGTTGAACAAATAGTCATATGCAAACAATGGTATTTTAAGAATGCAAACTTATGCCTGTCTTGAAGTTTGAAAATTCATTTTTTAGTAAAACAAACAAACTTTGTAATAGTATGATATCAGCTCAAGATTTATAGTGAACCCTACAGGAGTCAGGATACCTTTTGTAACAACATACTTTCGAACTAACCCATGCTTTAGCTAGGACTTTTAAGGGTTATAACGTGGTTTGGTTCACGGTTTAAGAAACAAAGGATAAAGGCTCAAATTTTGTTTGTACCCAACCCGTTCTTTGTGATGTTCTTCAGTTATATGCTCAGTTAATTGTGTGTTTAAATCCTGATTGAGTCTGGCATCTTATCCTTGATGTTCCGGTGATGGTTCGGATACTGAAAGTTTATTTTGAAGAGGCAGTCATTTTTGTAATCTTCTTTTTGTTGAGGATTTGTAGTAACCTATTTTTTGTTTTCATTATCCCTACTTTTTCCTGAACTGTTTCTTTTGTGTTTACAGTCAGCAGGATGCCCTAGTTTTTCTTAAGTCCCCTTCATAGGTTTTGACTTAGCGGGCTTTTATTTTGAGAGATAATGATCGCTGGCTTTAATGATCATGTGTGTGATCGGTGGATCTGGAACTGACTGTTTAACGCTGGTTCGCAAAATGTCGCGGAAGCAAGAGTCGCCACCGTCTTTTATTTTCTCCAAATGGAAAGGACAAAAGCACAGAAAAATTCCTTATAGAGATTGCTCTCGGTTCGGGAGGTAGATTATAGAAAGGGAAGGTGTTAGCACCCTTTCTATCCATGGTTATCCATGGGCTCTTAGATACTTGCTCATTTGTGTTTTCAAAAATGGTTTGTTTGCTTTTCAACTGTGGGTTTTAAAAAGTTTCTTTGAAGATTCCAGTTCGACTCTTGTATCGGTCCTCAAGAGTGTTTGAAAAAATGCTTTCGAAAGCTTTTTGAAAAGGTGTCGGTGTGAAAAGTATTTTTGATTTGTTTTTGAGATTAGAGCAAGTATCTAGAGTCGTCTACCTACCCTAAGGAATTCGTCTGTGTAAATGTCCTTTAAAGTAGTTCCATCCCACCATTGAGAGGTAGGTAACACCACCGTTGGAGGTGTTCGGGTCAATTCGAGGTTCGGGACATGGTGATCACCAGAGCAATGGGAAGACACCTTAGAAGCTACCCTCATGCCAGGTTCCCGGATCATGAGGACTTACTAAGACATCCTCTACTCGACGATCACCTTTCGAGGCAAGGCAACAGTGAGGCGTACCCTAGGGGTGGTGTGTGATTTGTGTGTCATGTTCAGTTATTTTGTCTTATTCATGTCAAGGTGATCTATGCGTTTGTTTTTATTTTATCATTCATTCTTGCATGCATTTATTTAACAGTTAAAATATTGCGAGAAATAAAAGTTCTAAAGCTATTACAAAAGGCGCGGGTCCACATCGCCAAAATTTCCAGAACCCGATTTGACAGAAAATAAATAAAGAACTAAAGTGCGAGAAATATAAAATGTCCGAGTTACATGGCTTTGGGAGAATTACATAAATATTTAAAAGAAGGAATAAATAAAATGTGCGAATTGAATTAAAATTGAAAACGAGGGCGTTGGACCCTTTTGAAGTTAAATTGAAATTAAAAATTAATTAATTATTTATTGAAATAAAAGAAGTGTTTTTTAGGTTTTTTTTTGTATTTATGAAATAAGAAAATTAAAATTAAAATTAAAAGAAAACCTAATTCTAAATTATTTTTAATTATTTGAGAAAAATGTTAAAGTTTAACTTAATTTACTTAAAGAATTTATGTACATGTTTATTTACAAAATAAATTAGTAATTAATAATAATAATAATGATGAGAAAATTATTTATTAAAAAAAATGATGAAAAAGTTAAAAACCCTAATTTCTACATATTTAATTTATTAAGAAAAATATTAAAGTTTTGAAACCTAAATTAATCTAATTAATTGTTTAAAGTTTATTTACAAAAATAATAATAGTGAAATTAATATTAATAAAATAAACATTTTTTTTGATTTTTCTGTATTTTATATTTATTATGAAAATTATTTTATGGAATTAAAAGAAAACAATTAAAAGAATAAAAAGGAAAAACAAATAAAAATTAAAAATTGAGCAAACCATAGGGGGTGTCTGGCCCAAGGGGAGGTTTTTTTGAAGTATTGACTCCTGAGTACCGTGGTCTGCATTCTTTGGCCATTGGATTGAGTTTCATGCATAAGTTGTTCTACTTTGGCCATTTGGCTTTTGGCTTTTGGCTTTTGGCCATTTGCGTTTTGGCCTCAATGTTCCTTAATCTTCTCAGGATGTCTGTCTCGCCATGTATTGGGGTCATGTGTAAAATGTTCTGTTTTGGCCATTTGGCTTTTGGCTTTTGGCCATTTGGCTTTTGGCCTGAACGTTCCTTAATGAACCTGCACGGGATCCTGTCTAAATCTGCAGTGTTGAACCTCATGAACACATTAAATAAAATCATAAAAATTCAAATAAAACCAACATATGAAGAAATTTAATGTTTAGGCACAATATGGCATGTATGAATGATTATACCCTTTTGATCATGGAGATCAAATCAACCTTACCCTTACTGGAAAAGTAGTGACATGAATGCTTTTATGCCCTTTGGATCATGGAGATCAAGCCAGCCTTACCCTTACTGAAGAAGTAATAAGATGTTGGTTTGTAACTGAGATGGCTTGTTTGTAGTGAGAGAGGGATTTGTAATAAGGATTTCAAGGTTTTAGGGTTCTTGAAAGAGTTTGATATTCTAACAGTATTGTGGTAAGGTTTTTTCTCTCTTTTTCTCCTTCTTTTTCTCCTCTTTTTTTTTCTTCTGGTTTGTGTGAAAAGAAGGTGATTATATAATGGAAATTAGGGTAAAGCCAATGGGCTTTGAATGTGCAATTGGGCCTCCAATATTCACTTGAATTCGTCACTTTCCAGGCTAAATCGCAGGGACTTAAGTGCATTTTTTGAAGTTTAAATGTGAAAACAAAATGTATCCGACATCGAGAACTAACTCCTGTCCGAAAATCGACTCAATCGGATAAACGGTGAATTAGTTATGAATTTTTGAAGTTTCAGCTCAGACAAACTTATTTTGGGCTTCAGTGTCGACTCTGACACGTTCTTCAATAAAAAACTGGTATTGATCGGAGCATAATCCGGTCTCGACTTTTGAAGCAAAGTTGTAAATCTACGAGTCAGGGACCTTGTGTAAAAATATGAGCCCAATCCGATAAAAATTGACCGAGTTATGAATTTTCGAAGTTTCGGCCCAGATGAAATAATATTCAGCATTCAGGATTTTCAGCGTGTCACGCACTCTGAGCAAAAAACGAAGGCCTTTTGAATACCGTTTAAACTCAATACCTTCTGTGAAAATGTAGCCAACTCAATTTGTGAAATTTTGGCGCCAGAACCAGCTCGATACGATGAAAATCGACCAAGTTATGATTTTTTGAACATAACGCAAATAAACTTCTGTCACAAATTTTCTGCACGAAAATACTTGATAAATCCACATTTTTGAAGACCTTCTGATCGAAATTGGCTTCCAGCCGTGAGAGATGAAAACATAGATAATGTCAAGACGGAATTTTGGCCACCAGAACGGGTTCAAAACGAGTCACGATCTTCAAGTTATGAATTTTTTAGCGCGTAAAAACTGCACTTTCAGCACACTTTTTCACTATATTTCTTCAAGAAAACTCACACATTCGGATACCTTCTTTAAAGAATTGACTCTTGAGCCGAACCTGAATTTGAGAATATGTTATCAGAGATATCTTGGCAAAAGAATACCTGAATATGACGCGCCAGGTTGGACTTGTGAATTTTCTTGAAATGTTTTGAGAAATATGGGAGGGCAAATTTTGGGGTACAACAGTTGCCCCTGTTCAATCTTTTTAGACCTGAGGATGCAGATTGGCTGACGTGCCTTTCGTAATCCGAAGGTGGAAGATGATTGAACACTAGAGTGCCCAGAAATTTGTGCTCACATAGTAGCAGTGTGATGATGGAATGGGCTTATAGATGCCATTTAGAGATTGATGAATAGGATGATGGGCTTATAGATGCCATCTGGATGTTGATCGCGTAAGAGATTCCTTAGCGAGAACTTGCGTACCTGCAAAAGAAAAATGAGTACCTGACATGTTGCAGGAGCTGGTCTTCAGACTCTTTGTGTGGGTGTGTCCTGGCTGGTTACAGGAGCTGAATCTGGAGCTTCAAATGGTGATGAATGAACCAGGGGTGGTTACTACCTCAACAGGAACGGTGAGAGAACCTTGGATGATTTTAACCTCAACAGCAATCGTTGAGAAAATCTTGGTGGGAATTATCATCTCCGCAGTATCGGGGAGAGAACCATAGGCGATTACAATCTCAATAGAAATCATTTGAGAAAAACCTGGAATGGAATTATCATCTCCGCAGTATCGGGGAGAGAACCATAGGCAATTACAATCTCAATAGCAATCATTGAGGAAAACCTGGATAACTTCTGCTGAGTCTTCATCAGAAAAATCTGTTTGGGGTCGATTTAACTGGACTAGAGAAGGCCTTGGACTGGATAAGAAACAGAGAGTCTTAAGGTCGATTAACTGAACCGGTCTAGGTCTTGAAATGTCTTTAACAGATACACCCTGGAAAGATACATGAATCGAGTCTGGAATTAGTAAGGTTGGTGAGTTGTCTCTACTGACAGGTTATCCTTATGGACGAGCGGTCTTTAACGACGAGTGTCTATAACGACGAGTGTCTATGACGACGAGTGTCTATAACGACGAGTGTCTATGACGACGAGTGTCTATGACGACGAGTGTCTATAACGACGAGTGTCTATAACGACGAGTGTCTATGACGACGAGTGTCTATAACGACGAGTGTCTATAACGACGGGTGTCTATAACGACGGGTGTCTATAACGACGAGTGTCTATAACGACGAGTGTCTATGACGACGAGTGTCTATGACGACGAGTGTCTATGACGACGAGTGTCTATGACGACGAGTGTCTATGACGACGAGTGTCTATGACGACGAGTGTCTATGACGACGAGTGTCTATGACGACGAGTGTCTATGACGACGAGTGTCTATAACGACGAGTGTCTATAACGACGGGTGTCTATAACGACGAGTGTCTATAACGACGAGTGTCTATGACGACGAGTGTCTATAACGACGAGTGTCTATGACGACGAGTGTCTATGACGACGAGCGTCTATGACGACAAGTGTCTATGACGACGAGTGTCTATAACGACGAGTGTCTATGACGACGAGTGTCTATAACGACGAGTGTCTATGACGACGAGTGTCTATGACGACGAGTGTCTATAACGACGAGTGTCTATGACGACGAGTGTCTATGACGACGAGTGTCTATAACGACGAGTGTCTATGACGACGAGTGTCTATAACGACGAGTGTCTATAACGACGGGTGTCTATAACGACGAGTGTCTATAACGACGAGTGTCTATGACGACGAGTGTCTATAACGACGAGTGTCTATGACGACAAGTGTCTATGACGACGAGTGTCTATAACGACGAGTGTCTATGACGACGAGTGTCTATGACGACGAGTGTCTATAACGACGAGTGTCTATGATGACGAGTGTCTATGACGACGGGTGTCTATAACGACGAGTGTCTATAACGACGAGTGTCTATGACGACGAGTGTCTACAATGACGAGTGTCTATGACGACGAGTGTCTACAATGACGAGTGTCTATAACGACGAGTGTCTATGACGACGAGTGTCTATGACGACGAGTGTCTATGACGACGAGTGTCTATGACGACGAGTGTCTATAACGACGAGTGTCTATAACGACGGGTGTCTATAACGACGAGTGTCTATGATGACGAGTGTCTATAACGACGGGTTGTATCAGAGAAATCTTTCGGTATTGATTTAACTGGATTTGTATTCTTTGACTGGGTTGGTCTCTTTTGACTGTATTCGTCTACATAGCTGATCTTTTAACCGTATCCTTCCTGAAAGGTAAAGGTCAGTCATGTGCAATGCATGATATGGATCAAGAAATAATATTTTTCAACACATGAGATCATATGATATGATGCGTATATGCATGTATCATGATGTATAACAATGTGATGTCTATGAATGTATCTTCGACTAGGAAAATAGATCCTTGACGGATGCCGGGAAGTCAAATCCTGGGCTGATGTTGAAGAGTGAGATTCTTCGTTTCCGTTGGGGATGATAGTTGCAAGAATACCGGTAGGAGAAGATAACTCCGTTGGGGAATAAACTTGGCGAATGGAAGATTCTGCGGGGAGAAAAAATACTCTAGCGACCTTGCTGGGGAGCAATACTCGGTGGGGAGAGAGATACTTTGTTGAGATGTTGATAACAACCTGCTGGGGATACCATTGTTGTGTTGGAAGTGTTAAGAGACTTCGCTGGGGAATAAGAAGACTTCGTCGGGGACGCTCTTTCCGTGGCTTTTTGGCTGAGGATAACCTAGTTATATCCTGGTAAGGAAATAACTCTTTGAATAAAGCCGGGAGACGCGTTCGGGCTCTGCAGAGGATAAGCTTCCAGAATCTACTGGGGATAAGCTTACTGCTTAGGGAGATGAATTCCAAATTTCCTGGGGAAACTGGATTGGACTCTCCTGGGGAAGTATTGAACTGTATCGGGAAGTGACTCCACTGAATCTACCTTGATACCTTGACGGAACAATCAGATTGCTTAACCAACTCTTTATTGCCCCTGTTTCTGACGTGGGAGAGGATACCTGCGGGGGTAATTGACAAATCTTCTGGTAGACAAGTGGCGAGATGTCGGGACATAGTCGTACGCTTTGATCCCTAACTTTTGCCTGGACCGCTCTTTCGGGTTTTCAGTCCACCGGGATACCCATTCTTGCCCAAGCCGCCTTTTCAGGTTTTCGACTTGCCGGGTGTACAGATTTTTTCATTTCATCCCTTCATTTTGCCCGAACCCTTTTGGTTCGCCGGGAAGCCCTTATTTTTGCCTAGGTATGTCAACCTAGCGGGTCTTTGATTGTGCGTAGTATCTTTTCGACTATGTCCGTGCTTTCAGAATGTAAGGAGTTGCCCCTGTTAGAAGTGTTTTGTCATGCCACCAGAAGATGTTTGATCAAGCAAGATTCGTTATTGGAGTGCCCCAAGTGACTCAGGCGGAGATTTGCCCCATGCTATTTGGCCTTTTGAGAGATTCTCCGAATCTTGATTGGATTGCCCCGGATAATGGACCCTAATCATGCCATGCCCCTTGATTGGAGGTACTTTTGTTCATTAGGCATTCGTCGTGCGAACTTCTATGTTGTTCAAACAAAAAGTCATATGCAAACGAAGTTATGTTAAAAATGCAAAGCTTATGTCTGTCTTGAAGATTTTGAAAAATGCAGTTCTTTTTCATAAAACAAATGAATGTTTGTAAAACGTGATGTCAACTCCGTATTTATAGTAAGCCCTAAGGAGTCAGGATACCTTTCGTCACAGTATGCTTTCGAACTAACCCATGCTTCAGCTAGGACTTTTAAAGGTTATAACGTGGCCTGGTTCACGGTTTAAGAAACAAAGGATAAAGGCTCAAATTTATTTGTACCCACCCGCTCTTCGTGATGTTCTCCAAACCTAAACTCAGTTGATCATACGTTAGACCTTGTTTGAGTCTTTGTCCTGATATACCAGTGATGGTTCAGATATTGATGATTTATTCTGAATAGGCAGTCAACTTTTTTTTTTTGTCGAGGGTTTGTAGGACCTCTTTCTTTTTTGATTTTGTTATCCCTATTTTTTTTTGCCTGAACTGTTTCCCTTTTGGAATTACAGTCAACGGGATGCCCCAGTTTTGTAAGTCCCCTTTGTAGGTTTATACTTCTTTGGGCTTTTCATTTTTGAGATATAATGACTGCCTTTCTTTATGATTGTTCTGAACCATCACTGTCTTCCCTTATTTTGTAAGGACCTCTTTGGTGCCATTCGTTATGCACTTGGATCAACCGAGAGGCTACCCTGCCCCAGGTTATGATTAAGGGTTTTAATTTTCGAAAAGAAAAAACTCCTACTTCTTTGGCTCAGAGGGGTTAACGAGGGATTATCTTCCTTATTACTCCAGTGTTTAGGAATTGAAACAATGCATGTACCTCATCAGCGGGGTCTGTTCAAAAGCATACTGTAAGGATAGCGGTATCATTTTCGTCATCCTCCCTCAAGAGGCTTAGAATTATTAATCGAGAGTTAACATCAGAAAAAATATGAAAATAATTTGCGTATAGTGAATACGATGATATTGCTTCAAAACAGACATATGCGATGCATTAATGAAATAACAATGTTTAACATGAGTAAATGTTTGAACAAAAGAAAATTGCAACTTGAACATTCGAATGAACAAAAATTTCTCAATCCTAGCCATGTTTTGGCAAGGGAGCAGTGATCACGTGGGGAGTCTTGGGTACTTTAAACTGAATCTCTCCAGCATCGATCATGTCTTGGATCTTATTTTTCAAGCTCCAACAATCATCTGTAGTATGCCCCGGGCTGTCAGAGTGATAAGCGCAGCGGGCGTTGGGGTTGTACTTTGGTGACGTTGTATTTTGGTTCTTCGGAGCTTCTTTTAGAGTTACCAGCTTGGTCTCCAGCAACTGTGGCAATATCTGGGATAAGGTCATGCTGAGCCGAGTGAACTGCCTTCTCTCGCTCTTTTGTTGGTTGTGATGTTGAGTCTGTGACACTGGAGCCATTTGAGGAGCTCTCCCCTTACCTCCTTGTCTCAAAGGTGGTTGAACGATGACTGGCTTTTTACCCTTAGACTTTTGCCCCAGTTGGTTACCCTGAAGCAGTTGGTTGACGAGAAACCAGAGCTCATCTTGTCTTTGAACTAACCCATGAATGGCAGTCCCCTGCCCCAACATCTGGACCCTCAATGCATCCACCTCTGCTTGTAGATGTTTCAGCCTTTCATCCTCAGCACCGTTCCTGACAAAGGTCTCCATGAGAAGTGTCCTTAGCTCCTCCTGCCCCTTGGATAGATCCAGGGGGATTTCCCCGAACCGAGTCTCTTGAGCAAGAAAGTCCTGGTTATCTGGTTGGAAGGCCATTGCTGAAATAAACAGCGAGGAAGGTAAGTGACCTGCAACAAAGATACCTGTTATGTAATGATGTGTATGACATGCATGCAATGTTTTCAAGGACCTCGCGGGGTAAACAAGAAAATTGTTAGATTTTGAGACCGGTAGCTTGATCGAAGGAACTTCATATTACTGAGAGCCCTTCTTCAAGGGTCAAAAGGCTCACCATATCCAGTGGGTCATAGCCCCTGACAACCTTGGCTAGAGGAAAATAAATCCTCTTTGCCCCTTGCTAGATGTTTGATTCATCATGACCTGCATCACAAGCCCTTGAGATCCTTGAAATGGATTAGGATGTATGCAATGGTATGATGTCATGATGCATGGGGTAATATGAATGAACCCTGTTATGAGTCCCAATTAAGGACTATAAACGGAACCTGCAAGAAACTCAAGTGAAATCTGTTATGTGTCCTAATTAAAGACTACAAACGAAACCTGCGAGAAACTTAGTAAACCTTGTTATGAGTCCTAGTTAAGGACTAAAACAAAAACCTGCAGGAAATTCAGTAAACCCTGTTATGAGTCCTAGTTAAGGACTATAAACAAAACCTGCGAGAAACTCAAGTGTCAGATAACAAGCATGCAAGTAGTCAAGTACGAAGGCACACAAGTCACACAAGAGAAACCCTTAGAGTTTAGGTCAGCATGAGGTCTAGGTATTACCCTCTTGAAGTTGGTGGGCTCAACCTGTCCTATTAGAAGTAACTGGGTTCTAAGGGTCCCAATATCACGGGATTGCTTTCATTGTTCATCGTTTCGATTTAGCCACTGAACTGGCGACCGAAATATTCCAGGAAAGCAACCCTCAATTGAGTGTAGTATCGAGTATCAACCAACATCGGACTGCACCAAAGTCAGTTATCTCACTACCCTAAAGAGGCCAAGATAGTTCAATTAAGGTTCCTAAGGTCTGTTGATGCTTCACGACACCATGCGGAGGCCCCGTACTCTCCTTGACTGAACTCAAGGGTTACCGGTACACACCAAAGTGCCACATCAACGTAGCAGACTGCTTCAACCATGTCGGTATACCCCGCACAGTTCCCTCACAGCCTTGTTGCTACTTTCTAAGAAAGGTATCCCCCAGATCCGGGTTAGGATCTATAGAACTCCCAAGCAACCCACAATTTAAAGCACACAATTGAAAACACAGTTATGAACTAGCCCTAAGGTACACCTCACTTTTATAAGATCCCCAGCAGAGTCGCCAGTTCTGTGATCGGTGGATCTGGAACTGACTGTTTAACGCTGGTTCGCGAAATGTCGCGGAAGCAAGAGTCACCACCGTCTTTTATTTTCTCCAAATGGAAAGGACAAAAGCACAGAAAAATTCCTTATAGAGATTGCTCTCGGTTCGGGAGGTAGATTATAGAAAGGGAAGGTGTTAGCACCCTTTCTATCCATGGTTATCCATGGGCTCTTAGATACTTGCTCATTTGTGTTTTCAAAAATGGTTTGTTTGCTTTTCAACTGTGGGTTTTAAAAAGTTTCTTTGAAGATTCCAGTTCGACTCTTGTATCGGTCCTCAAGAGTGTTTGAAAAAATGCTTTCGAAAGCTTTTTGAAAAGGTGTCGATGTGAAAAGTATTTTTGATTTGTTTTTGAGATTAGAGCAAGTATCTAGAGTCGTCTACCTACCCTAAGGAATCCGTCTGTGTAAATATCCTTTAAAGTAGTTCCATCCCACCATTGAGAGGTAGGTAACACCACCGTTGGAGGTGTTCGGGTCAATTCGAGGTTCGGGACATGGTGATCACCAGAGCAATGGGAAGACACCTTAGAAGCTACCCTCATGCCAGGTTCCCGGATCATGAGGACTTACTAAGACATCCTCTACTCGACGATCACCTTTCGAGGCAAGGCAACAGTGAGGCGTACCCTAGGGGTGGTGTGTGATTTGTGTGTCATGTTCAGTTATTTTGTCTTATTCATGTCAAGGTGATCTATGCGTTTGTTTTTATTTTATCATTCATTCTTGCATGCATTTATTTAACAGTTAAAATATTGCGAGAAATAAAAGTTCTAAAGCTATTACAAAAGGCGCGGGTCCACATCGCCAAAATTTCCAAAACCCGATTTGACAGAAAATAAATAAAGAACTAAAGTGCGAGAAATATAAAATGTCCGAGTTACATGGCTTTGGGAGAATTACATAAATATTTAAAAGAAGGAATAAATAAAATGTGCGAATTGAATTAAAATTGAAAACGAGGGCGTTGGACCCTTTTGAAGTTAAATTGAAATTAAAAATTAATTAATTATTTATTGAAATAAAAGAAGTGTTTTTTAGGTTTTTTTTTGTATTTATGAAATAAGAAAATTAAAATTAAAATTAAAAGAAACCCTAATTCTAAATTATTTTTAATCATTTGAGAAAAATGTTAAAGTTTAACTTAATTTACTTAAAGAATTTATGTACATGTTTATTTACAAAATAAATTAGTAATTAATAATAATAATAATAATGAGAAAATTATTTATTAAAAAAAATGATGAAAAAGTTAAAAACCCTAATTTCTACATATTTAATTTATTAAGAAAAATATTAAAGTTTTGAAACCTAAATTAATCTAATTAATTGTTTAAAGTTTATTTACAAAAATAATAATAGTGAAATTAATATTAATAAAATAAACATTTTTTTTGATTTTTCTGTATTTTATATTTATTATGAAAATTATTTTATGGAATTAAAAGAAAACAATTAAAAAAACAATTAAAAGAATAAAAAGGAAAAACAAATAAAAATTAAAAATTGAGCAAACCATAGGGGGTGTCTGGCCCAAGGGGAGGTTTTTTTGAAGTATTGACTCCTGAGTACCGTGGTCTGCATTCTTTGGCCATTGGATTGAGTTTCATGCATAAGTTGTTCTACTTTGGCCATTTGGCTTTTGACTTTTGGCTTTTGGCCATTTGCGTTTTGGCCTCAATGTTCCTTAATCTTCTCAGGATGTCTGTCTCGCCATGTATTGGGGTCATGTGTAAAATGTTCTGTTTTGGCCATTTGGCTTTTGGCTTTTGGCCATTTGGCTTTTGGCCTCAACGTTCCTTAATGAACCTGCACGGGATCATGTCTAAATCTGCAGTGTTGAACCTCATGAACACATTAAATAAAATCATAAAAATTCAAATAAAACCAACATATGAAGAAATTTAATGTTTAGGCACAATATGGCATGTATGAATGATTATACCCTTTTGATCATGGAGATCAAATCAACCTTACCCTTACTGGAAAAGTAGTGACATGAATGCTTTTATGCCCTTTGGATCATGGAGATCAAGCTAGCCTTACCCTTACTGAAGAAGTAATAAGATGTTGGTTTGTAACTGAGATGGCTTGTTTGTAGTGAGAGAGGGATTTGTAATAAGGATTTCAAGGTTTTAGGATTCTTGAAAGAGTTTGATATTCTAACAGTATTGTGGCAAGGTTTTTTCTCTCTTTTTCTCCTTCTTTTTCTCCTCTTTTTTTCTTCTTCTGGTTTGTGTGAAAAGAAGGTGATTATATAATGGAAATTAGGGTAAAGCCAATGGGCTTTGAATGTGCAATTGGGCCTCCAATATTCACTTGAATTCGTCACTTTCCAGGCTAATTCGCAGGGACTTAAGTGCATTTTTTGAAGTTTAAATGTGAAAACAAAATGTATCCGACATCGAGAACTAACTCCTGTCCGAAAATCGACTCAATCGGATAAACGGTGAATTAGTTATGAATTTTTGAAGTTTCAGCTCAGACAAACTTATTTTGGGCTTCAGTGTCGACTCTGACACATTCTTCAATAAAAAACTGGTATTGATCGGAGCATAATCCGGTCTCGACTTTTGAAGCAAAGTTGTAGATCTACGAGTCAGGGACCTTGTGTAAAAATATGAGCCCAATCCGATAAAAATTGACCGAGTTATGAATTTTCGAAGTTTCGGCCCAGATGAAATAATATTCAGCATTCAGGATTTTCAGCGTGTCACGCACTCTGAGCAAAAAACGAAGGCCTTTTGAATACCGTTTGAACTCAATACCTTCTGTGAAAATGTAGCCAACTCAATTTGTGAAATTTTGGCGCCAGAACCAGCTCGATACGATGAAAATCGACCAAGTTATGATTTTTTGAACATGACGCAAATAAACTTCTGTCACAAATTTTCTGCACGAAAATACTTGATAAATCCACATTTTTGAAGACCTTCTGATCGAAATTGGCTTCCAGCCGTGAGAGATGAAAACATAGATAATGTCAAGACGGAATTTTGGCCACCAGAACGGGTTCAAAACGAGTCACGATCTTCAAGTTATGAATTTTTTAGCGCGTAAAAACTGCACTTTCAGCACACTTTTTCACTATATTTCTTCAAGAAAATTCACACATTCGGATACCTTCTTTAAAGAATTGACTCTTGAGCCGAACCTGAATTTGAGAATATGTTATCAGAGATATCTTTGCAAAAGAATACCTGAATATGACGCGGCAGGTTGGACTTGTGAATTTTCTTGAAATGTTTTGAGAAATATGGGAGGGCAAATTTTGGGGTACAACAATGTGGAACCATCACCATCTTCTGATTTGGAAGGACGTTTTTGATGCCATTCATTATGTATGAAGTGGAAGATTGCGACTGACCACACATCTGAATTAACTGAGAAAACTACTCTGCCCTAGGTTATGATTAAGGGTTCTAATTAGTGTGAAAAGAAAAACTCCGACTTCTTAGGCTCAAAGGGGTTGACTAGGGATTATCTTCCTTATAACTCCATTGTTTAGAATTTGAAACAACGTCTGTACATCGTTAGCAAGGTCTATTCAAAAGCATACTATAGAGGTTATGGTATAATTTTCGTCATCCTCCCTCTAAAGGCTTAGAACTTTTAATAAAGAGTTAAATATCACAAACAGGAAGTAAAAGCACAGTTTAAGTATAGTGAAAACGAATGAAATAATTCAAGACAAACATATTCAATGCATTGATGAAATAATAAGGTTTGACATAAATAAATGCTCGAACAATCAAAAGAAAATTACAAATTGAAAATTCTAATGAACAAAATCCTCTTTGTCTGAACTTGTCACTTTAGATGATGTGCCTTGGAGGGATGAAAGAAAAATTCCAGTTGACCATCTTGTGCGAATTCCAATGCTCCTTCATCAATCAGGTCTTGAATTTTGTATTTCAACGTCCAACAGCTATCAGTGTCATGCCCCAGACTGTTGGAGTGATATGCACATATTGCATCAGGGTTATAAGTAGGAGCGAAAGTATTAGGATTCCGAGGAGGATCCTTTAATGTGACCAAATTCAACTTCAACATGTGTTGCAAAACTTGCGACATTGGTATGTTGAGTTTGGTATATTTCCTAGTAAATGAATCCCGCTTACGCCGATTACCCTGTCGTTGTTGGCGAGGTTGTGATTGGGATCATGATGTAGCAGCAATTTGGAAAGGTCCATTCTCCACCAAGCCAACTTCTTGTCTCATTAGGGGTTGATTAATGACTTGATCCTCAGCCTTGACAGTTTGGTTCACACGGTTGAATCTGTCTTGAGGAAGTTTGTTGATAAGGAGTCTTAACTCTTCTTGCCCCCGAGCCAAGCTTTGGATAAGATCCATTTGATTGATCATATGGATTCTCATCCTTTCCATCTCAGCTTGTAGTTGTTCAACCTGGTCATCCTTGTTGTTATCAGGATATTTCTTGGTCAGATTCTTAGCGAGGAGTGCTTTCAATTCTTCCTACCCCTTGGATAGGTTTAGGAACATTTCCATGAACTGAGCCTCTTGAGTTTGGATATCTCGATTGTCTTATTTGAGATCCATTTTCTTTTCTGAAATAAACAGGGAGAAAATGAGAGGCCTATACTGGAAGACCTGTTATGATATGACATGCATGCAATGTTTTCAAGGATCTCGCGGGATAAACAAGAAACTGTCAGAAGTTAAATTTTGCAGCTTTGATTGAAGAACTTCATATCGTTGAAGGTCCTTCTACGAGAGTCAAGCTCACCATATCGAGTGGGTCATAGTCCCTGACTCAAGTTGTCGTGTTTTGGTCTTCTGGAGGCATTTGGTTAGAGGAAAATAAATCTCCTCCCCCTTACTAGACACCTGCTTTATCATACCCTGCATCACATGCCCTTGAGATTCTTGAAATGGTTAAGGAAATTCTACGGTATGATGTTATGATGTGTATTTTATTCATTAAGAAAAGGTGTAAGGTGGCGTAAGCAAGTAAACCCTGCAAGAAATCTAGATTATTAGATAATGACTGTAAACAAATCCTGCAAGGAAATCATGTTGTTAGATGATAAAAACCCTGGAAGTAGTTCAGGTTGAAAGCAAACAAGTCACACAAGCAACCTTAGGTTTAGGCTTGCATGGGATTTGTAGGTAAGTACCCTCTTGAAGTTTAGTTGGCTCAACATGTCCTATTAATAGTAACCGGGTTCTAAGGAGTCTCATATCACTGACCTTTCCTTTAGGCATTCTTCTAGCTCAAGCACTGAAGTATTGCAGCTAGAATATCCCAAAAGTGCACTCTCAATGAGTGTAGTATCGAGTATCAACCAATCTTCGGTCGGAACCAAGGTCGTCCATCTCACTACTTTCTAATGGCGTAGGATGAGTCATTTAAAGGTTCTAAAGGTTAGTTAGCACTTAATGACACTAAGGAAGCCTAATGTTATCCTTGATTGACTCAAGGAACATTAGTACAAACCAAAGTATCATGCTAAGGTAGCTATCACTTTGTCCATATCGGTCTACACCGTACAACTTCCATGATTTATTGCTACTTACATAATAAGGTGTCCCAGATCCGGGTGTAGGATCTATAGTAACAACCCAAACAAGCCCTCAAAACTAAAGCATAAAAACACACAATGAAAGAAATTTTAAAATGAACTAAGCTCTAAGGTAACCCCACTTTTTACTTATCCCCAGCAGAGTCTCCAGTTCTGTGATACAGTGGCATAACCGACTGTTTAATACTGGTTTTGCATTTTGTGTTCACAAATGTTGCGGTAAGCAAGAGTCGCCACCGTCTTTTCTTTTATCCAAATTAAGAAAATGGTGAAAAGAATATAAAAAGACCTTTTCGATAATTTTCTGAGTAAGGGGGGTAGATTATGGAAAGGGAAGGTGTTAGCACCCTTTCCATTCGTAGTTATCTACGGGCTCTTAGTTGCTTACTAGTTCAGTTTGCTTTTGTTTGAAAATATACTTGTGGTGTGGGTTTGAAAATATTTTGAAAACGTCTTGGTAATGATTCTCGTCTCTATAAGAACGCGTACAAAATGTTGGTTTTGAAAATAGTTCAAAGAAATGTTTGTGGAAGATGTTTTTTGAAAGTGATTTTGAAAAGTGCATTTGTAATAATTCTCGTCTCTATAAGAATGCATACAAAGGAGTTTGACTTTTAAAAATGTTTCAATTGAAAGTGTTGGTGTGTAAATGGTTTTTTTGTTATGAGAAAGCAAGAAACTATGAGCGTCCTACCTACTCAAAAGGTCTAACGTTCTTTTCCTCCTCCTTTAGATGTTTCTACCTTACCATTGATTTGGTAAGAAGCCCCATCGTTGGATGTATGAGGGACATTCTAAGGGACATACAGTCATAAAGGCAACAATGTAGTGACGCTTTAGCAATTTCTGTTTAGGGACTAGATCATTTACCGAAAGGCAACTGTAGGGTCATCGAGGGACTATGATCTTTTGATTTATAGGTCTTTGCTAAAGCATCCCTAAATCGAGGGACATGACTGTTTTATTTTCGAAGGTAACCAAAGTGGGGTACCCTAGAGGTGAATATGTGCATGGTGTGTTATGTTCAGTTATTTTAGTCTTTTTTGTTAGGTTTGCTAGTGTTTTGTTATTAGTCTTGTCATATAATCCTATTAGTTTAGCAGTTAATATATACAGTAATTAAAAATGCGGAAATGTAAAGTGCGGAAACATAAACCCTACGTTATTACAGGGCTTTGTGAGAGGTACATTATAGAAATGTGAAAAGTAAAGTCCTAGTTACTATTATAAACTGGGAAGCAGTTACAATAAGATGAAACAAAAATGTGAAAGTATATAAATGTGCAAACAAATTAAGAGGGACACCTAAATCATAAGGAAAAGAAATATTTTTGTTTGTTTTATTTTATTTTAAGAAAATACAACCTAAGTCTATTTAATTTTAATTTCAAGAAAAGGTTTAAATAATTAATTAATTTGTTTACAAATTAATTTGATTAATAAATACTAATCTAATGTTTTTTTTGTGATTTTTTTATATTTAAAGTTAAAATAAAAAAGAAGTTAATAAAGAAATGAAAACAAAAGTAAAAATACAAAGGGGCGCATCCTTCGATCCAGGGAGAGATGGGGGTTTCAATTTAGAGGAAGAAAGTGGCCTTCGATCCAGAGGAAGGTGGCTTCCGATCCAGAGGAAGAAAGGTAGCCTTCGATCCAATGAAGGATGATTGTCTTTCGACCTAGGGGTAGATGCTGCCTTTCGATTTGAATATGCAAAATAAATATTAGCCAAATAAAGATGCAGGACTTGGGTATCGAACCCAGGTCCTTCGATCCTGCGCGCATTGGTCTGTTCAGGTTGGATCTGCAACAATTGTTAGAAACAAAACAAATGCAGACCAATGGTGATGGATGAATCTGTGGTTTCAGGCGTGGGTACCTTTGTTTAAGGGTTACTTCGATTTGGAACTTCTGGACGTGCGCTTGCTTAGGATCTGGTGATGATTGGAGAAGCTTCAAGAGACCTCCAAGAATGTGTTTGCAATTTTATGTAAGTCTCTCTCCGGTTGTGTCTAGCTTCCTTTGATCTGGCTAGTGTGTTCTTTATATAGAGGGGATGGAGAGGACAAGAACAAAGGTTTAAACAGCCATAAACAATTGTTTTCAAAGCCATGAATGATGTTTTTATAACTTTGCCAAAGTCATGGAAACTTGTCTCTTTTTTGAATTTGAATGAATGTGGAAAATTTTGGCTTTCGAATACCTTCAGTCCCTGCCCTTCGATTGGACCTCTTGTATAGCCTTAAAATGGGTCTTTTGAATGGACCATTTGTGTACTTTTCAAATAGGCCTTTGGTTGCCTCCTTCAAATGGACTTTTTTAGTGTCTTTCATATGTATGCTTTGTGCCCTCTTCGAATGAGCCACCAAGGTGTATCCTTAGAATGGCTCAAATCTCATCATTGGGTCCTCTTCAATTGATCCCCAACAAAAAAATCTTTCCAGGATAATCAAAGCTTCCTTTAAAATGCTTGTGCAGGAAACTTGGCTAGCAATATGTGTATCCTTCATTTTGAACCAATATGTGTGCTCTTTTGAAGGGACCACATGCATCATTTGTATGCATCACTTGCCATTCCTTCAAATGGGCCAACAAAGTAATCCTATGCGTGTTGAAACAAACTTTCCAAGGGAGATACTGCCCATTCAAAGTAGGAATCAAGCTTACATGCAGGTAGTCATCAAGATAAGCATGCAGAGGCCCTTGCTCAATCGAAGCAGACATGCATGTAACCATTACATTGTGAATCAAGAAAGCATGTAAAGCCAATGGTGCAGTCGAAGGACGTATTCAGGAGGCCATTGCTTTGTGCCTGTTAGCGTGAAGGAGGTTCCTGCCTTTGTGAATTGAAGGCAAGCATAGTGAAGGCACTTGTCTTCTAAATCAAAGGAAAGCTGCAGGAGGCCATTTCCAACACCTTTTAAATCGAAAGAAACCAATAAGAAGCTAACTCCATCTGAATCAAAAGAAGCCAATAGGAAGCTACTAACTTCTGAATCAAAGGAGCACCAACATGAGGCCCTTCCCT
Source organism: Vicia faba (assembly GCA_948472305.1). Lineage (NCBI taxonomy): Eukaryota > Viridiplantae > Streptophyta > Magnoliopsida > Fabales > Fabaceae > Vicia > Vicia faba. The sequence goes on from OX451738.1 coordinate 654,733,696, forward strand.
TTTGAATCGAAGGAGGCTGTTTTAAAGGAAACACGTGCCCATTCGAAGCTTGTATACAACAAATAAGCAAAAGGCCAAGGATTCAATCGAAACTTGGAAATTTGAAGCAAGCTTGGAGGAGATTAGGCGCTCAATCGAAGCCCATTAAGATGCCAACCGAAAGACACCTTGTTCATCTTCAAAAAAATTTATTTTCTTTAATCAAGTGCTTGTGACCACCTATATAAGAAAGAATCTTGGAAAACACGAGAGTGCAAATTTTGGGGTACAACAACAACCAATTTGACATTTGTAGCCTATGCATCAAGGTCTTTGAGTGTTCCTTGTATGTGTACCATAGTCATGTGCATTCTCCCCCTAAGTTGGATATCTCCCCCTGAATTTAAGTATCCTTTGAAGACTTGTTCTTCAAAGAGGAAGCTTTAAAATCTGGAAACATTTTATGCATCACTAAACACAAGCACACAATGTATTCTCCCCCTTTGTTAATATAAAAAAGGATGGGGAAAAGACTATAATAAAATTTAATATAAAACACAAGTAAAAGATAGCACAAGTTATAACACAAACGCAAAGTTAATGCATACTTAGAAACACATCGGACACTAGGTCTTTGATGACATAAACGATACAGAAGGAAATATGATACAAAATGAAAAGGATAAAAACATTACATAGGAAGAACATAAACAACAAACAGATTTATAAGGCATTTAGAAATCTTAATCTTCACTCTCAACCATAGAGTCATCTTGAATTGGTGTTTGAAGGGCTGTCAATTCTTGACGGATGCCTCGAAATTCAAAAATCATGAAATTTTCCATTGAGTAGGTTTTTTGATAAATCATCTCATTTGATATTTCTCCGTCATATGCGGGTGGTGGAGGATATGCATCTTGATTGGAGGAAGTTCCTTTTTCTCTATTCTTGAATAATCCATCGTCATCTTTGAAAATCCCCATATTTTTGTTTCCCGCTGCAATTGAAATTTCACAATCTCTTGAAGTCATTTTTGTTTCGGTTTCTCCTAGGAAGCTAACTTTTCCAAAATTAAGAATCTTGGTTATCCAATGAGCATATGGAAGTCCACCAGACAGATTTTTGAGATGCTCCATATAGTTCATGATTGAGTATGCCCAATTTATTTGAATATTATTTTTAATTGCAAACAAGACTTGCATCTCAACATCACTTATTTGAGAGTGATTTGAGTTCTCAGGGAGAAAAATGTAAGCAATAAAGTAATGTAGCATACGGTCACTTACAGTGAGGTTGGAGGAATACAAAGTTAACAGACTTGTTGTAGAACTGGCTTCCTTTTTCTTGTCCAAGATTTCTTTTTCGGAGAGGCGAGTGATGCTATAGTAGTAGCGAGTATGGTTGTAAGCATAAACATCAATAGTATACCCATGCTTGATGAGTAAGCCTTCACTAGGAATACCCAAGCATCTTCCAAATTGAGTGGTTGACATTAAGATGTGCTTCCCTTTTACCCATGACGAGAGAACACCGTTGACACCAATTTGCATAGTTACATAAAATTCACGAACCAAATCCGGGTAGTAAACTCCACATTCAGTGATGTGTTTACCTACTCATTTCCTAGTCAACATTGATGGAAAACTAAAACTCGTTGAAGGAAAGGATGAGAGATTACCATATTTTACTGGAGTGAGAAGGCGGAATTGGAATTCTAAGATTTGATCATGTTCCTCTTGATTTTGGGATTCTCCTTCAATTTCCTTTGAGTTGCCTTTCTCCTTTCTTGATGGCCCCATGACAAAGGTTGGAGTTTTTCTTGGAGGGAAAGGGTTTGGGATGGAGAGATTTATGTAAGAGAGAATGTTTGTGTTATGAGTTAAAGATGTAAGTATGAGTGAGTATTTATAGATAATTTTGGATGGAATTACTCTTTTTGGTGAAGTAAATATTGGAGGGAGTAATTTTTGGTAAGAGTAATTTTTGGTGGGAAGTTTGTAGGTGGGAAATAATTTTGGTCAAAGAGGAAAAAATAATTGGAGGGAAATGATGTGGGAAATCATAAATGCCTTGACAAAACCAAAATTTTGAAAAACTTCACACAGTAACTGGTTACAGGATATGGGTAACCGGTTACTGAAGGTGCCTGGAAAGTTAAAAACGTCTCTGTTCGCGTGGTAACCGATTACTGACTTAAGGTAACCGGTCACTGATAGTGAAAAATGTGAAAATATAACACATACCAGTCGAGAACCTATACATATCTATTGTAACTTATACCAAACATGTATAACAACATATCAACAATTATATATGACATTTAAAACATATAGATAAATAATATATAGAACCATTCAAAGTGAATGTAAGATGAAGAGAGATATACTTGGTAAGAGTAATATAAAATTTGATGAAAAGAATACATGCACCTTTTATGATTCATAGATATAAATCATATGTCATGCTCATCTAATATACCAAGTTCGGTTTGAATCTTGAAGAATGGATCTTTTGCTAGAGGCTTTGTAAAGATGTCTGCTAGTTAGTTGCGTGTATCAACAAATGAGATTTCTACATCACCACTTTGCACATGATCCCGAATAAAATGATGTCTTAAATCAATATGATTTATCCGAGAGTGCATGACTGGATTCTTAGTGATGTTGATTTCACTTGTATTGTCACATTTTAGCGGGATGCATCCAAGATTAATTCCATAGTCACGTAGTTGTTATTTTAGCCATAGAATTTGAGCGCAACAACTTTCAGCCGCAATGTATTCCGCTTCAGCCGTGCTCAGAGTCACACATGCTTGTTTCTTGCATGACCATGATACTAGAGCATTACCAAGAATATGACACGTGCCACTAGTGCTTTTTTTCTATCTATTTTACATCCTGCATAATCTATGTCAGAATAACCAAGTAAGGAACACATATTACCTTTAGCATACCATAAGGCAACGTCCATAGTTCCCTTAAGATATTTCATAATGTGTTTAAATGCAACAAGGTGAGGCTCCTTTGGATTATCTTGAAATCTAGCGCAAAGACATACGTTAAACATGATGTCGGGTCGACTTGCTGTTAGGTATAATAGGGAGCCTGTTGTACCCCAAAATATTCCATCCCATTTTTTATTCCAGGCATGCTCATTAAGGTCCTCATTTGCTTAAAGGCTTCAAATGATTTTCATGGCACCCTATATGCCTCAGCATAATGGCACAGCTGAAAGAAAGAAAAGAAGTGTGCATGATAAAGTGAAGGATCAAAGGAAGGCTAATTCGAAGGAAAGTGTGAGGAGGCTTTTAAGAAGTCTTCGATTGGAAGAGCTAATAAGGAGCTTCGATGGGTTCATTTTCGAACCACTGAAATATGAGTTATTCGAAATGTCCAAGGAAGGCTGGATCAAAAGGAAGCGCGTGAGGAGGATTTTTCTAAGGTCTTTGATTGGGAAAGCTAGTAAAGTCATCGAAAGGTTCACTTTCGAACCACTGAAATGGAAGTCATTCGAAACATTGCAAGGAAGACACATTTCGATTGACATGTTGCCTGAAGAGGCACTTTGAAAAGAAGAATATTTTGGAATCGAAAAGCTTCTTATTTTATCCAAAGAAGATAGGTGGAAAGCTCTTGATTCAAAGGACATGCTATCTTTAGACATGGCATGGTCGAAAGACAGTTAAGAGCTTCTGGCATGCACCTGAAAAGGTGTGGTATGTTTGAAGAGAAGTTCTGATGCTCTTAGGTTACCCTTCGATTTGTGCAATACAAGTTGTATTCACCAATCAAAGATGGACTAATGAGTAACAAAGTTGTTTCTTGCAGGCAAGCAAATACATAATTAAAGGGTAGGAGTTAGAATCGAATGGCCACCTGAATAATTACATTCGAAGGAAATAACAAAATGAAGCTTCGACAGGCCAGAAGGAAGTGTTCGATTGGGCTAGTTGGATATTTTCAGATCAAGCAGCTAAGGCAAATAGAGGCTCAATCGAAGAAGCCACAATGATGAGGCCATGAACCATTCGAATTAGAACTCAGAGCCAATTGAATAACAAGGCTTGAGGGCATTCGAAAAAATTAAAGGAGTGAAACTTGTCCAGGTTCATTCAAAACCCAAAATGGTAGAAGATCATAAAAAATGGCAACTTTTTAAAACTTTCGATTCTTCCTTCAAAGCCATGGTTAATTGCTGATTCTTTCCATTTTCGTTCACCACTACACTCCTATATATACATAGCTAAAGACACATTGCCAGGGACAGAAACATTTTTGCCTACACACACACGCATTGCACCCAGACAGGAAAAACCACCTCAACGCGCCACACAAAAATCATAAAAATACATTAAAGATTCCAAATTCGAAAAGCTTTGCAAACTCCCTTAGTCCAAACGAATACCAGATTCGTTCTCCTGAGACTTCCAGGAAGCCATCCCATGCCTAGAACTACAAATCGAAGCGCCTCCGTTTGGCAAAAAATTTCTAATTTTCAAACACATTTGATCTCTGATTCAAACTCATTTCGATTGCATACTCGTGTCATTATTGTTGTTTTTGAATGATTTAACATGTAAGTTGTAGTGTCCAAATGACAGGATACCATCATTATGGCCTTCGAAGCTGATTGCTTTCGAAACTCATGATATAGGCCATTTCAAGCCAAAACAATCCTGATTCAGACTCAGAGAGTTCGAACTAAAGGAGGGGTTCCAATCAAAGGGGATAGACCTTGGTTCAATACCCAGGTCATGATTTTTTTTTTCATTTTTCTAACATGTCATTTGCAGATCTAGCGCTTCAAGTCCAAACATGCGCACCATGCACTCTACCATCAGCACCATCAGATCCATACAACATGGATCCAGCGCCTCCAGCATGTAGTCTCCACTGTGGACTCTCCAGATGCGTTCTCACCAGATCCTAACGTACCCTGGGCCAACTTAGTTGGGCCTGACCAATTTCAAACATTGCACCCACTTTATTATGTTTTAGCAGACCCGTTTGCGTTTTCCTCTTCTACTGTTTTAGTTTGTTTTATTTATTTGTTTTGTATTTTATTTTCAAGATTTAATTTCCTTTTAATAAATAAATAAAATCACAAAAAAATATTAGGTTAGTTTTTTTATTAATTAAGCTAATTTTGTAAATAAATTAATTAATTAATTTAACATTTTGTTTAACTTAAAATCAATAGACTTAAGATTCTAATCAATTTTAGTTCTATTTCTCAAAAATACCCAAAAAATCATTTTTCTTAATACTTAAGGTTTCATGACATTTTTATTTTTTTTCTTATCATTTTTATATTTATTTGCCATTTAAATTCTAGAAAGAATGTATAGTTTGCATGGGAAATTTTGTAATAGTTTAGTTTATTTTTCCGTATTTTTCTATTATGTAACTGCCCACAGGATGTAATAGCATAGGATTTAATTTCCGTACTTTATATTTCTTGTACATATATTAACTGTTTAGATGTATGCTAATATGATTGTATGGCAAGAAATTAAAAACAAAACGTTAGTAAACCTAACATCAAGATAAATAATTGAAACACAATACAATTGCACATGCGCATCTTTAGGGTACTCCCACTTTGGTTGCCTTCAGAAAATAGTCACAACTCTCGAAACGTGAGAGATTTAGTGGCTACCCTCCGGTTTAAAGATCACAAGTCCCTCGATGACCCTCTCGATGTTGCCTCGATAGAGTGATCTTAAAACTCTAGGGTAGTTACTAAGGTTTGTTTCCCAGTTTCCTTTGTGACTATAAACGTCCCTTTAAATGTTCCTCAAACATCCAACGATAGGGCTACCTACTCACTAATAGTGGGATAACACTGTCTAAAGGAAAAGAGGAAAAGAAAGACCCTTTCGAGTAAAAGTAGATAGTTGTTAGATGCTTGCTCAAAAAAAACTTTTACACTTACACAAAACAACTTTTAAAAATATTTTCAAATGCTTTATCAACAATCTTGAGGACTGATACAAGAGTTATCATAAAGCAAATCTCCGCACTAAGGCACTTTCAAAAATAGTTTTCAAAAGCACAAAGCACAAGGTATTTCAAAATGAGCTAAGCATCTAAGAAACCGTAGATAACTACAGATGGAAAGGGTGCTAACACGTTCCCTTTCCATAATTTACCCCCTTACTCAGAAAACTCTAGAAAGGTCTTTTTCTGTTCTTTTCACCCTTTCCTTTGTTAGATAAAAGAAAAGTCGATGGCGACTCTTGCTTACCGCGACATTTGCAAACACAAACGCAAAACCAGTATAACAGTCGGTTCTGCCACTATATCACATAACTGGCGACTCTGCTGGGTAAAAAATAAAAGTGGGGTTACCTTAGAGTTAAGTTAATTCTTCATTTTGCTTTACATTGTGTGTTTTGTTTTCTTTATCTTTAAGGGTCTGTTTGGGTTTACTTGTAAAGATCCTACACCCGGATCTGGGGCACCTTTTAGGTAAGTAGAAATAGATCTTAGGGACTGTGCGGGGTATACCGACATGGTTGAAACAATAGCTACGTTGGTGTGACACATTTGTTGGTACCGGTAGCCCTTGAGTAGTCAAGGAGAATACGGGGCCACTGTATGGTGTCATGAAGCACCAAATGACCTTAGAACCTTTAATTAAACAACTTGGCCATTAGGAAGTAGTGAGATAGCCGTCTTTGGTGCAGTCTGAAGTTGGTTGATACTCGATACTATGCTCATTGAGATCGGACTTCCAGGATATTTCGGTCGCCAATAAATAGTCTTGCGCTGAAAGAATGCCCGGTGAAGAAAGATCAGTGATATTGAGAATCCCTAGAACCCAGTTACTTTCTAGGACAGGTTGAACCAACTATACTTCAATAGGGTACTTACCTATGGAATTCATGCAAGCCTAAACCTAAGGATATGTTTGTTTGCTTGTATATATTTGTTTGTACATAACATCATAACACCATAACATGGAATGTCACACTAACCATTTCAAGGACTTTTAGGACTTATCTTTGTGTCTGTTTTGTAGGACATGGCTCCCACTCGCAGAAATACTATCCAAGTCAACCTCGTAAGGGTACCTCCTCAACTCAAAGAGTTGGCATCAAGGGTTCCTAAGAATTCTCCATTCACCAAAAGACATGGTCGACTCCTCAATTTGGTCACCTCAAGCCCTGATGAAGACATGGTGAAAGTTCTCTTTCAGTTCTTTGACCCTTTACATCATTGCTTTACATTTCCCGATTACCAGTTGGTTCCTACCATGGAAGAGTTTTCTAAGTTATTGGGAGTGCCTATTCTAAATTAATTAGCCTTCAACGGAATGGAAAGAGACCCAAAGCCTGAGGAGATCGCTCAAGCCCTGTATTTACAACGGTTCGGCATTGTGGTAAATTGGGAAACAAGAAACGGTGTCAAAGAGTTTCTAGCCAAGTTTTTTGTTTGAGAAAGCTAACTATTTTGGGGATAATTTGGATTTACAAGCCTTTGAAGAGGTGTTGGCCCTTCTCATCTATGGGATGGTAATGTTCCCTAATCTGGACCAACTCATAGACGTGAATGCGGTCAACGTTTTTATGTCTCGTAACCCGGTGCCTACTTTATTTGGAGACATTTTGCACTCTTTTCACACTTGCACCATAAAGAGAAGAGGGAACCTTATGTGTTGCACTCCTCTGTTGGATATGTGGTTTATATCACACCTACCTCGATCTATTTTGAAGAATGAGTAAGGCATGAGGTGGTCTAATAGGTTGATGTCCCTCACGCATTCAGATATTCACTGGTGCCCTCGATCTTTGGAAGATGTCACCATCATTGACCACTGTGGAGAATTCCCTAATGTCCCTCTCCTAGGAATTAGGGGAGGAATCACTTATAACCCTTGTTTGACGTTGCGACAGTTTGGGTATCTTAGGAGGGATGGTCCTCATGATGCACTGGTTCGAGGAATTGCATTCGACTATGAGAACGATGTCCAAGGATACCGTCAGAGGTTCATTCTAGCTTTGGGCATGGCGAACAAAGTGGATAGCAAGACATTGGGGCATAAGAACTCCATCCCTTTGGAGCCTTATCTTAAGTGGGTGAGACCACACGCTCAAAATCTTGTGATGCCTTACCCAACCATCCTACCTATCATCATGGAACCTATTGCCGAGACATACGTACCCCATACTATTCTCCATCCTGACATGCCGACTACTCTCGAGGAGTTGCAAAGATCTTGGATTCAACTCAAAGAGGAACGAGGCACCTTTTAAACCCAGTTCTACGCAAGCGAGAAGAAGGCTTTGGAGCTTACAAGACAACTGCATGAAGAACAGAGTTTGAATGCCTACATTACACCAAAGAGGATGCGCTTATGGGAAGCCTGAGTCCTGTTTGGTCTAGGAGTTTTGCTTTATCTTTGTTTCTTCCATTGTAAACCCAAGGGGCATCGTTGTAACCATTTAAACTTATAAATGCAATTAATGTTTGTTCTCTCTTTGGCTAAGCAAATTTAAATCTTAAAAGTCTTTGAAAAAATTGCATAAACATTATCATGTATATCATTACATTAAGTAGGTATTTCAAGAAAGGTTTCTTATCTTTTCGCTGTTTATTTCAGCAAAAAGAAATGGCTCTTGAACAGATAATTAAGGATCTTCAAGCTCAAAACGCTCAATTCCAACAAATTTTCATGGCTCTGGCTAAGGGACAAGAAGATCTTAAAGCTCTCATCATCAAAGAGAAGACAAAGAAGGCAAAGAAACCAATTGGTGTCTTGAATATGGGGAGAAGGTTCAGAGGACCGGCCAAGCGAGCTCTAGATTTCACAACCCCGTCAAATGAGGGGGATAATCAAGAAGAGAAGCCAACAAAATAAAACAACAACCCATGGACTGATGAGGAAGAGGTTGACTACTCTGAGGAATAATATTCTCCCGCTGATGATAAATCCAAACAACTGGAGGATCGTCTCAATGCTATGGAGATTCAGAAGGTACCCAATCTAGATTTTGAAGAGTTAGGACTGGTCTCAGGGGTGGTCATCCCCCAGAAGTTCAAAGTCCCCGTATTTGCTAAGTATGATGGTGTCTCCTGTCCTAAGCTGCACTTAAGGTCATATGTCAGAAAGATTCAACCCCACACTACTGGTAGGAATCTGTGGGCACATTTCTTCTAGGAAAGTTTGTCAGATACGCAGTTGGAATGGTTCTATCAGCTGGAGGGAACCAACATTCGTAATTGGGAAGACCCGGCTGCTGCTTTTTACAAGCAATACCAATATAATGTTGACCTCGCTCCAACCCGTACACAATTGCAAAGTATGTCTATAGGTTCCAGCGATGGTTTCAAAGATTATACCCAGACGTGGAGAGATCTTGTGGGAAGAATCCAACCTCCTCTGTCTGATAGAGAGCTGGTAAACATGTTCTTGGGTACTTTGTCTGGTCCATTTTTCAACCATTTGATTGGAAGCTCTTCAGCTGGGTTTACTGAGCTGATATTGACTAGGGAGCGAGTAGAAGCGGGTATCAAGAGTGGTAAGATTCAGAGGGATGCATCCTTAAGTAAAATGATGAAACCCTTCTCTGAAAAGAAGGATGCTAGTGATGCTTATGGCCAGAGGAATCAAAGAAAGACCGAACACCTCCAACGGTAGGGGCTGTTATGATCTCCAATCTTGCAGCAACCCAACAATGAAACAATCAGCACAGAACAGATGCACCTAGAAGACAGTTCACCTGGATCAACATGACCTTATCTCAGATTTTGCCACACTTGTTGAAGTCTAATCTGGTTATCCTAAAGGAGGCTCCTAAGAATCCAAATACTGCATCTCCCCGCTACAACCCAAATGCTCGATGCGCCTACCACTCTGATAGTCCAGGGCATGATACAAACGATTATTAGGCTCTAAAAAACAAAGTGTAAGATCTTATTGAGGCAAAGGAGACTGAGTTTGACCCTCTAGAGACCCCTAATATAATAACTGCACCAATGCCCAAACATGGCCAGGGTGTCAATGCAGTTGATGACGACCTGTTTGTTTTTTCTGTTGATGAATTATTTACTCCTCTTCTGATGGTTAAAGAGAATCTGTTGCGAGTCGGTTTATTTACGGGTTGTGTTGAAGGTTGCCACCTGTGTATGTCTCTACCCAATGGTTGCTTGTTGTTAAACATGGGTGTCCAGTGCTTGATGATTAATAAAGAAATTCTGTTTGAGAAAGTTCCCCCTACAAGAAATTTGTGTGAAGATATATCAATAATTACCATTTCCGACAATCCTCCCAGGGTCTCCTCCAAAAGACCCGTCAGGATTACATACGTTCCTAAGTTTTCTCCCTTGATTATCATTCTTCCTGGGCCAATACCATATTCCTCCGATAAAGTTGTTCCTTGGAATTATGGGGCTGACGTTTACTACCATGGCGTCAAGCAAGACCTATTGGTTGTTAAAGATAAAGTTGCTGAAGATATTGATCCCGATATCGACAACATCGTTGGGACCAGTAAAATTACCAAAACTGGAAGGGTTTTCTCTCCTGAAATCTCTCTGAAGACTGTTTCTACCCTTGTGGTTATTCCTGTTGCCACTCCTACTGCTACTCCTGTTATTACTTTTGTTGCTACTCCTACTGTCATCCCCGTTGTTATCCCTGCTACTGAGTCAGCTGAGACTCGGGGCAAAGAGGTACTGGTTGAGCCTATCCGAATGAAGGCACATAAAGAAGTCATTCCCGAGGCTTCTAAAAAAGAAATGGAAGAGATACTAAAGATCATAAAGAAAAGTGATTACAACATTGTGGAGCAGTTGGGGCAGACCCCTTCAAAAATCTCAATGCTGGCCCTACTGTAATACTCTGAAGCCCATGCTAAGGATTTGGTAAAATTCATGAAGTCTGCCCATGTTCCCCAAGAGACCTCCGCCGATCAATTCAAGAACTGTGTTGCTATTTTGACAGCAAACAATGGACTTGGTTTCTCTGACGCATATTTAACACCTAAGGGAAGAAAGCATAATGATGCTCTGCATGTATCCATTGAGTGCAGGGGCACTACCCTAGCTCATGTTCTGGTGGATTCAAGTTCATCATTGAATGTCTTACCCAAGAATGCTTTGGACATATTGGATTGTGAAGGACTCACACTGAAGCCTAGTAATATTGTGGTGAGAGCCTTCGATGGTTCCAAAAGAATGGTGTACGGGGAGGTGGACACCCCTATCAAAGTTGGTACTCATACTTTTGACTCCACTTTCTACGTGATGGACATCCGTCTGTCTTACTCCTTCTTATTGGGTCGCCCTTAGATCCATGGGGTCGGTGCTGTTACTTCTACTTTGCATCAAATGTTGAAGTACCTAGTTAACGGAAAGATTATCACAGTCCATGGTGAGGAAGAATACATAGTGGGCCACCTGAACTCTTTCAGGTATGTTGGGATGGACGGCGAGTTCATTGAGACCCCCTTTCAGAAATTTGAGGAGGTTCCATAGACAGTTGCTGCAACCAAAACTGCTACTAGTGTTCCAAAGATTACCAGACCTCCGATGAAGATGTCTTCTCTGAAGGATGTCAAGGCAGTAGTCGAAAAAGGTGGGTGTACCATTTGGGGCCAACTTCCTGACATTCCCTACAAATCTGACAAGTTTGGTTTGGGTTTTACTTCAGGAGCCCAAAGAGCTGTCTATCATGCTCGTGCCGGGGGACCACCACTACGCATCAACAACCATGGGATCAATGATTTGGAGGACAATGACAGTGACTGTGACATGGAAAAATGGGTCTTCCTAACTATCAGCGGTGGAGTCAACAATTAGGAGGCCATGGATTTTGTTCCTATTACTTTTGTTCAAGAGTAATTGTCCCTTTTTTTTTGGATATGTAATATTTGAACAATTGAAACTCTAAAGCCTTGTGTCTTACCCGAGGCACAATGGTCTATTTGTGAGGGTTATTACTTCATCTTCATGTCATTAATAAATCATTGGACATTTTGCATACAAATTTTGCGCTCTCTTTCTTTCTTTTATGCTTTTATTTTATCAAAAATAACTATGCTCTCTTACACACACCCACATATCGAAGCTGCAAATCCACATCCACTTTGGATCCCATTGGTAACGGTTCTGCTATTGCCAATTATGACTTTGAAAATCTGATCTACTAAGCCGAGGACAAAGGTGAGGAAGATTGTGAAGTACCAGGAGAACTTGCCAGACTGTTACAACAGGAGGAAATGGCAATACAACCTCATGAAGAGCCAGTTGAGACAGTAAACTTGGGTACTAAGGAAGATAAGAAGGAAGTCAAGATAGGTTCCGATATGGAGAATAGTGTCAAAAAGAGGTTAATTCATATGTTACATGACTATGTTGAGGTCTTTGCCTGGTCATACAAAGACATGCCAGGGCTGGACACTAATATTGTGGTTCATCGTCTGCCAACAAATGAAAACTGCCCTCCAGTGAAATAGAAGGTTCGTCGTATGCGGCCAGAGATGTCAGAAAAGATCAAAGTCGAAGTCATGAAACAGTTCAACGCCGGTTTCTTAGCTGTTACTTCTTATCCATAATGGGTTGCTAATGTTGTTCCGGTACCTAAGAAAGAGTGAAGGTACATATGTGTATGGATTATAGAGACCTGAATAGGGAAAGCCCCAAGGATGACTTTCGACTTCCCCATATTGACGTTTTGGTTGACAACACCGCACAACATAAGGTATTCTCCTTCATGGATGATTTCTCCGGGTACAATCAGATCAAAATGGCGTCTGAGGATATGGAGAAAACAACCTTCATCATGCAATGGGGCTCTTTCTGCTACAAAGTTATGCCATTTGGCTAAAGAACACCGGGGAAACCTATCAGCGTGCCATGGTAGCTTTGTTTCATGATATGATCCATCACGAGATAGAGGTATATGTTGATGATATGATAGCCAGGTCTCAGACTAAAGAGGAGCACCTTGATCATCTGCAGAAGCTGTTTGAAAGACTGAAAAAGTACAAACTGAGGCTGAACCTGAATAAGTGCACTTTTGGGGTAAGATCTGGTAAGCTCTTAATCTTCGTTGTCAGCGACAAAGGTATTGAAGTAGACCCCGCAAAGGTTAAAGCCATACAAGAAATTCCAACTCCTCGCACTGAGAAGGAGGTTAGGGGATTCTTGGGACGTCTAAACTATATTTCCAGATTTATTTCCTATCTAACCGCTACTTGTGAGCCAATCTTCAAATTACTGAAGAAAGATTAAGCAGTCAAGTGGAATAACGGTTGCCAAACCTCCTTTGACAAAATCAAGGGATATCTTCTAGAGCCTCCAATTTTATGCCGCCGATTGAAGGAAGATCTATAATCATGTACTTAACAGTATTAGAGAATTTAATGGGGTGTGTGCTGAGGCAACATGATGAGTCTGGTCGAAAAGAGCATGCAATATACTACCTTAGCAAAAATTTTACCGACTGTGAGACCCAATACTCACTGCTCGAGAAAATTTGGTGCGCTTTGGCATGGGCAGCTCGCCGACTGAGACAATATATGTTGACCCACACTACCTTATTGATATCTAAAATGGATCCTATCAAATACATCTTTGAGAAGCCCGCTCTCTCTGGAAGAATAGCAAGATGGAAAATGATTCTGACTGAATATGATTATTCGATACACGACCCAAAAAGAAATTAAAGGAAGTGTACTAGCTGATCATTTGGCTCATCAGGCTATGGACGACTACCAATCCATGAATTTCGAGTTCCCAAATGAGAACATCATGTAAGTAACTGATTATGAAGTACCTGGACCGAATGAAGGACCTGAAAAATGATCCCGATGGACTATGGTTTTTGATGGAGCTTCCAACACACTTAGCAATGGCGTCAGTGCTGTGATCATATCTCCCGAGGGATGTAATACTCCTTTCACTGCTAGACTATGTTTCAATTGTACCAACAACATGGCTGAATATGAAGCATGTATTATGGGTCTCAAAGCTGCTATCGACTTGAGGATAAAATTCTTGAGTGTATTTGGAGAATCAACCCTAGTAATTAGTCAAATTAGAGGAGAATAGGATACGAAGCATCCTAATCTCATCCCTTACAGGGAACATGTGTTGACACTAATTCCACACTTTGAAGAAGTTACCTTTGAGCATTTTCCACGAGAGGAAAATCAACTAGTGGACGCGTTAGCTACTATTTCATCCATGTTTAAGGTCAGGTGGGATAATGAGGCTCCTCAAATCACTATTGAGAGAATTGATGAACCCGCATACTGTTACGAGGTTGATACTGAAGAAGTAGTGGACAAACCTTGGTTTCATAAAGTCAAAAGATACCTTGAAGCTCAAGAGTATCCTGAGGGAGCTTCCGTCAATGATAAGAAGTTCCTAAGAATGTTCTCTACCAAGTTCTTCCTCAGTAACAAAATCCTCTACAAGCGCAACCACGATTCTACTTTGCTTCGGTGTGTAGACAAAAGTGAAGCAAAGAAGATTATGGCAAATTTGCACGAAGGTACCTTTGGCATCCATTCTAGTGGGAACACAACGGCTAAAAAGATCATACGGGCAGGATACTACTGGTCCACTATGGAAGCAGACTGTTATCAGCATTCACGAACTTGTCACAAGTGCCAGATATATACTGATAAAATACATGTGCCTCCGGTACCCTTGAACGTCTTGACTTCTCCCTGACCATTCAGAATGTGGGGCATCAATATGATTGGAGATATTAGACCTACAACTTCTAATGGGCACCGCTCCATCCTCGTCGACATTGATTACTTCACAAAATAGGTCGAGGTAGCCTCATTTTCTTATTTTACCAAGAACGTTGTATCCCATTCATCAGACATAACCTTATCTGTCGGTATGGTATTCTAGAAAGAATCATTATAGATAATGGTACCAATCTCAAGAATACTATGATCACCGAGCTATGCGTGCAATTCAAAATCCAACATCATAACTCTTCTCCTTAACGGCCGAAGATGAATGGCGCTGTAGAGGCTGCTAATAAAAACATCAAGAAGATCATACAGAAGATGACAGTGACATATAAAGACTGGCATGAGATGTTACCATTTGCTCTTCATGGTTACCGTACCACAGTGCACACATCAACAGGGGCAACTCCTTTCTCTTTGGTGTACGGTATGGAAGTTGTCATACCCACTGAAGTACAGATCCCTTCCTTGAGAATCATGAAGAATGCAGGTTTGAAGGAAGGAAAATGGGTTCAGACTCGACTTGACAAATTGAACCTGATTGAAAAAAAGAAGCTTGCGGCTGTCAGTCATGGTCAGATGTATTAAAAACATATAATTAAAGCTTTTAACAAGAAAGTCAGACGCCATGTATATCAGGCTGGTGACCTAGTAATCAAGCGCATTATCCTGCCGCAAGGTGATCCCAAGGGCAAATGGACCCCCACATACGAAGGGCCATTTGTGATCAAGAATATATTTTCTAGTGGAGCTATGATCTTAACCACTATGGACGATGACGACCTTTCGCACCCTGTAAACGCGGACATAGTTAAAAGATAATACACATGAACAAAGACCCGCTAGGTTGACTGGCCTAGCAAAAAATAAGGGCATCCCGCCGAACCAAAAGGGTTCAGGAAAAAATTTGGGATATACATATGGAAATATATGTACATCCGGCAAGTCAAAAACCTGAAAAGGCGGCTTGGGCAAAAAAGGGTATCTCGGTGGACTGAAAACCCGAAAGGGCGGTCCAGGAAAAAGTTAGGGATTTAAAGCGTATAACTATTTCCAGTTGGATCACTTACAACCAATCTTCGGTAACAACTATCAAGCTCAAATGGTACTAATCAATTCAGTCAACGTCGGACAAACAGCAGAAGAGATGAGACGCTCAAAGACATAAAGGCAATAGCAGAATGGGAAACCAATGAGATTATCCCACATAGTGGTTTTATTTGTATACTATTTTGTATAGTTTTCATTCTTACGACGACATTCTCTTACTAGGATGTTCGTCTCGTTGTACAAAAAACGCTTATTCAAATTAATACAAAACAATCTCTTTGAAAGTTCAAAACTATTTGTTTTCATTTTTCTGTTTTGTTTGCAAAAAAAACGTCTAGTGATTATTTTTGAACATATGCATTTGAATGTGATTACCGTTTACAAATACACCCATAAAAAACAGAAAGACAATTACTAATGGCTTTAAGAAACAGGACAATGTCTAAAGGCCATCTGCAAATCCCTGCAGATACTTTCTCCAGCAGGTACAGAGGCAGGGGCATCCTACCATAAAGTCACTGCCATATCCTCAGCATACAACCTAATGACGTAGGGTGTTCTTATATCCCCGGAAGAGAAAATTTTTCCAATTACTTACCCGGCGTCTCAAAGAATTCCTTAGCCTGGTTCACAAGCTTCTTGGATTCCCTAACAGGATTTCATAAAAATCCCCAAGCAGATTACGGAGTTTCCCTTCTTTAACAGAGTTTATTTCTCTAACAATGAAAATTCGTCTCTTATCATTTTGACTTTAACAAAATTTGAAAACTTTCATTCTTCATCCCCAACAACAATCAGGGATTTATTTTCCCTAGTTCAGCAACACTGCAGTAGAACAACTGATACGTTCATACATTGCATTCATACATCATTCTACAAATATCATAGCATATGCATCACAAATGCATATATCACAATCTCATTTATTTTGAGAACATCATTACCCGATGCATCTCATACATCATGACACTGCATCAGCTGACTCTTTACCTTTTTCAGGAAAGTTAGCAAGCAGACAAATATCATCACCAATTTTCAACAGTTCTAGATTAATTCATGAAACCAAACAGGGCACCTATCTGTGAACGACTGAGTGTAGATCAATTCCTGAAACAAGACGGGGCGACTATCTACAAGGCTAGGTCAGAGATTAATACCTGAAACCAGACAAGGCAGTTATCTCAACGACCAACAAAAACAAGTTCCAGATTAATACCTGAAACAAGACAAGACAACTATCTGTGAACGACTGATTGTATATTAATACCTGGAACCAGACATAACAACTATCTACAAGAGCAGATTGAAGATTAAATCCTGAAACAAAAGGGGGAAACTATCTTTCTTTCTCTTAGGTCAGAGATTAATTCCTGAAACCAGACAAGACAACTATCTCAACAACCAACAAAAACAAGTTGCATATTGTGATACGGTGGGAGAGAACTGACTGTTTTTGGAATGCTGGTTCGCATTTTGCGTTTGTTTTTGCAAAATGTCGCGGTAAGCAAGAGTCGCCACCGTCTTTTATTTTATTCAACAAGGAAAGGAAAAAAGCACATAAAAATTCCTTTTTTGAGATGTTTCTCGGGTCCGGGGGGTAGATTATAGAAAGGGAAGGTGTTAGCACCCTTTCTATCAGTGGTTATCCACGGGCTCTTAGGTACTTGCTCAAAGTGTTTTCAAAATTTTCTTTTCTTTGTGTTTGTGGGTTTGAAGAGAGTTTTTGTTTGAAAGGTGTAAGTGCGAAAAGTTTTATTTTGTTTTGGAATGAGCAAGTACTTAAGAACCATCTACCTACTCGAAAAAGGAAACAATTTGTGCTAATGTCCTTTAGACAATGCTAGCCCACTATGGATGAGTAGGTAGCATCGTCATTGGAGTTTAAGGGTCAATTCGATTAAGGGACGTGTGGTCACTAAAGCAATGTTAGGACGCCTTAGTGGTAACCCTAATGTCTTAGATCATTTTTCCGAGGTAACCATTTTGAGGCAACTATGATCTTTGGACAAGAGGGAGACCTCTAAAACTTCCTATACTCAATGACCACGTTCAAAGGCAACCAAGCGAGGTGTACCCTAAGAGTGCGCATGTGCGAGTGTGTCGTTTTCAGTTAATTTGTCTTTGTACATGTCAATGGTTATCTATGTTGATTTTAGGTTAAACATACGATCTTGTCATGCATTCCCTATTACCAAACATCTAACAGTTTATAAGTTGCGGAAATTAAATTGCGGAAATTAAAACTAACTATTACAAGGCGTCGGGTATTTACATCACCAAAAGCAACCCTTGAATTTAAAATGCAGAAAGTAAAATAAAGCGATAAAATAAGTTAAAGTCCTATTAAAACTATTACATTCCGGGAAACAATTACATCAATATCATAAATGGATCGCATGCGGGAAAATTAAATAGAGTGCATTTTTTAGGGTTTTGACCCCTCTTTTAAAAGAAAGCATTTTTTTGGTTATTTTTGAATTAAAAAGAAATTAAGTTAAGTTAACTAAATAAATTAATTAATTTAAAAAAAGAAATTTTTGGATTTTTTTTGGATATTTAAAGAAATAAAATAAATTAATCAAAGTTAATAAAAACCTAATTATCTACATTAATTTTAATTGTTGCAAAAATATTAAGAGTTATACCTAATTAACTAAATTAATTAAGTTAGTATTTATTTAAAAAAAATAAAAAATGCTGAATTTAATTTTAATAAATAAAATATATTTTTTTGGTTTTTTATTTTATGAGAAAAAAGTTAATTGGTTAGTGGTGAAATAATAAAAATAAATAGTCAAACAAATAAATAAAATAAGATTAAAAAAAAGAAAGAAATACTCAAGGGGGTTTGGGCCTGGAAAGGGAGTGAGATTGGCAATTCAGAGGCCCATTTACGTTGGAAGCCTGGTTGAATTTCTGATTCTCCACGCGCATGTTGACTCGAGAGTATGATGGACCTTTAGCCTGAGTCACCAGATCTGGCCTTGGGCCATCTGGTGCTTTGATATTTGATGGTGTATGATGGACCACAGTTCATGAGGCACGCTGGAATATCTGGAAGAAAAATACAACAAATATATGGGGGACCTAGGATTCGAACCCAGGTCCTGTTGGCCAATGCATATACTCCACTACCACTCAGCCAGCGCCTTTTATTTGTTAGTGGAATAGATAGCAATTATTATATTGGAAACAAGTTAATATGTCTGAACAAAAAAATAAAAAGCTCGAATATTTGAATGGTTCAATGGGATGGGGACACGTTGTCGTCCCTGTCCTCAGAATTATACAGGGATTACCTGCAGATTTAAATCCGCAACAAAAGGCGCAGGTTGATTCAATAATCCTCCTCAGGCCAGATAAATGAAAGATGATGCCATGGATGAACTCATCTCTTCATCCCGGTCTCAACCATGTCCATGAATAAGCCTAATTTCACCTGCATCAAAAACCCCTAAAACAAACCTAGGAAACCCTACAATGGCATTATGATTATAGAACAGATAAATGCAATCAAATAATATGGAAAGCATGGAAATTGTTTGGTAATTGCAAATATGTCATTAGTTTCTTGGAATGATGCGTAAATTTTGAAATACGAAAACAAGTTCAGAGGGAGATCGCGTGTTACTTACAGGGCGTTTGAGAGCGTGTGAGGGCTTGCTAGAGGTTGCTTCTGACTCAGTGGATGTCTAGCAAGTGATTGGCGTTGAGATTTGGCCTTGAAAACACCTCTATGTGCAATTTCAGTTTCAAGCTTTTTTGCAATTTTTCCAAGTTTGGTTCTTGTGATTCTGCAGCTTCTAGGTCCTTAAACTCGTGCCTTTGGTTTGTATATGTAACATGGAGTGAATTAGGTCAAGTTTTTTGGGCTGAATCCTTATGCATTGATGTTTGAAGATGTGATTTGATTCTCCATTAAAAAGCTTCCAAAATTGTCCAAATTCCATCTTTTTGTTCATGATATGGCTTGATTCGGATTTGATCATGTCCATGATGACAATTAAGACCTATATCAATCAAAAAGATCCTAAGTTATCATTATTTAGATTTTATTTGGATTTAAATTGATTTAAAATGAATTAATTCAATAAAAATCAAATAAAATAGAAAAATTAATAAATGGACACAAAACTGAAGATAGGACACGTGTGTAGTGTGAAAAGATCAAATCAAGTGGAAAAGAATGGGCCCATTTGACAAAATTTGATGTTTTGGGGATAGTTGACTTTTGGCAATTTTGGAAAAATGTCCAACTTCAACAATGCATAACTTCTTCAATTTTAGAAGTGTTCTTGGACTTTTTAGAAACCTTGAGATGTCCTCTAACCAACCCTTTGAGTCTCATCGAATTTTGATGTTCCATGCTCAAGTTATAAGCTTTGGCAAAAAAGGTGTTTTTGTTGACTTTCAAAAATGACCTATAATGTCCAAATTTGTAACTTTTTGTGAGTGCATTTCTTGATCTTGGAGTATGAATATGGATTGTAGGAAATTTCGTCATATTAAAAATTAGCTTTTGATGGGTCATTTCTCATAAAGTATGAGAAAGTTATGCTTGGTCAAAGTTGAGTTGAGTTTTCCTACAAAACCCTAATTTAGCAACTTTTGAGTCTTGATGAATTTTGAGAAATCATTGATGAATCATGATCAACCCTTGATCAAATTATGAAATATCCTTAAAAATGACAATATTGACAAAAAATCTTGAGGTTTGACTATTTGTAGGTCACAGTCGACTTTTGCCCTAGCACAATCGATTTTTGGACCCTTTGAGTAATTGACTGACCAAACTTTCTCTACAAGGCTTGAAATTTAACATGGATGATCTTGAGAAAATATTAGGACATTGAGGAGCACTTGAGGTCATTTGGATGTAAGGACCTTGATGCAACACAAAACCCTAATTTGGAATTGACTGCCTTAGGAGATAGCTTGACTGTCCAACTCTTGAGCAATCTTGAACCACTTGGAGATTTTTCTTGCAATGTTTTGAGAAATATGGGAGGGAAAATTTTAGGGTACAACAGCTGCCCCTGTTAAATCTTCTTAAACCTGAGGATGTAGATTTGGCTTTCGGGCCTTTCGTGATCCGAAGGTGGAATATGATTGAACACTAGAGTGCCCAGAAATTTGCACTCGCATGAAGTGGTATCCACATTGTGATGTCGGGAATGGGCTTAGGGATGCCATTTGGAGACTGTTGATGGGTGGTCTAAACTTCGATTGGATCGGCATCAGAAAAATATTTAGGAATCGATTTAACTGGACCAGGCAAGGTCTTGGAACAACTTCAACTGGATCGACATCAGAAAAATCTTTAGGAATCAATTTAACTGGACCAGAGGAGGTCTTGGTGCCTTTGACTAGATCGGCATCAGAAAAATCTTTAGGAATCGATTTAACTGGACCAGGCAAGGTCTTGGAATAACTTCAACTGGATCGGCATCAGAAAAATCTTTAGGAATCGATTTAACTGGACCAGAGGAGGTCTTGGTGCCTTTGACTGGATCGGTATCAGAAAAATCTTTAGGAATCGATTTAACTGGACCATGCAAGGTCTTGGAACAACTTCAACTGGATCGGCATCGAAAAATCTTTAGGAATTGATTTAACTGGACCAGAGGAGGTCTTGGTGCCTTTGACTGGATCGGCATCAGAAAAATCTTTAGGAATCGATTTAATTGGACCAGAGGAGGTCTTGGTGCCTTTGACTGGATCGGCATCAGAAAAATCTTTAGAACTCGATTTAACTGGACCAGGCAAGATCTTGGAAAAACTTCAACTGGATCGGCCTCAGAAAAATCTTTAGGAATCTATTTAACTGGACCAGAGGAGGTCTTGGAGCCTTTGACTGGATCGGCATCAGAAAAATCTTTAGGAATCTATTTAACTGGACCAGACAAGGTCTTGGAATAATCTTCAACTGGATCGTCATCAGAAAAATCTTTAGGAATCGATTTAACTGGACCAGAGAAGGCCTTATCTAAGCACTTTCACTGCATCTTTCCTGAAAGGTAAAGGTCAGTCATATGCAATGCATGAGATGGATCAAGCAATGATGTTCTCAACATAAATGAGATTGTACGGTATGATGCGTTTATGCATGTATCATGATGTATAGAAATGTAATGTTTTAGCTGGGGAAAATAAATCCCGGATAGCTGCTGGAGACAAGAGTTGAATTCTTCGCTTCTGCTAGGGAAGGTGAACGAAGGTGATTGCGAGAATAAACCTGCAGGAGAAGATAATTCTGTTGGGGAATAAACTGATGAGGATATTACTCTATGGGGAAGAGATGCTCTACTGAGGGTTCCACTGATAAATTCCGTTGGGGATGGATTACTGTTGTTGGTGATATTGGATCTGTTGAGGGACTGAATTCCTATTTGTGAAAGGAAAGAACTTCGCTGGGGATGACCTTTCAGTTGTGACTTGCTGGGGATAACCCGGTTAGACTTT
This sequence comes from Vicia faba, assembly GCA_948472305.1. NCBI lineage: Eukaryota > Viridiplantae > Streptophyta > Magnoliopsida > Fabales > Fabaceae > Vicia > Vicia faba. The sequence goes on from OX451738.1 coordinate 654,755,903, forward strand.
TGTGGGGATAATCCTCTGAATTCTGCTGGAAATGATCCTTTGAACTTGGCTGGGGAGATTTATTTTTGTACTCCACTGGGGATAAACTTCCAGAGTCTACTGGGAATGATGCTTCAACTCCGTTGGGGAAGCTTTTTCAGACCGTGCTGGGGAAATATTGACTCCATTGGAGGGTACCTTGTATTCTGCCGAGGAACACTCTTATACTCTGTTGGGGAATATTAAGACTGCCGGGGATATCCAGCTTTTTAGTGCTGATGGTAGATCAACTCTGCTTGGGGAGAGCATTGCCGATTCGTTCATAATTGCAAGTCTCAGCTGGGGGAGAGCTACCATTACTGCCTTACTCTGCGGGGAGTGAAGGTATCTTAGCCACATTCTTCAGATGAATCTACCTTTGTACCTGGTGGACAAAGCAACTATACAGTTCGGACAATTCTTATTGCCCCTGTTTCCGATATTATCCGTAATCAACTTTTGTTTCGCATGTAAATATTTATGAGCAGCAATTAATGTCAAATGTATATATCAAAAATGAACATTGGACGTTCTTTGCAAAACAAAACAGATAAAGGAAAAACAATTTGAAATTTCATTGAGAATGAATCGTATTGATTTTGAAGTTTGGCCTGTAAATAGGCGTTTTTGTACAAGAGGCCGACGTCCTAGTAAGAGAACACCGCCGAACAAATAGATTTTATACAATTTGTGAAAAGAAAACAAAACAGCTATGTGAATAATCCCACTGGGTTCCAACTCTGCTATTGCCTTTATGTCCTCGAGCATCTCATCACTTTACTACTTGGTTGAAGATGAATCAGATTGATTAGTGTCGTCCGAGCTTGATAGTCGATACTGAAGTCTGGATGCAAGATGATCCAATGAGACATAGTGTTACGCTTTGATCCCTAATTTTTTCCCGGACCTCCCTTTCGGGTTTTCAGTCCACCGGGATACCCTTTTTTGCCCAAGTCGCCTTTTCAGATTTTTGACTTACCGGGTGTACAGATTTTTTCATTTTCATCCCTTATTTTTGCCGGAACCCTTTTGGTTCGCCGGGAAGCCCTTATTTTTGCCTAGGCCAGTCAACCTAGCGGGTCTTTGATTATGCATAGTATCTTTTCACTATGTCTGCATTGACGGGGTGAGGAAGGTCGTCACCATCCATGGTGGTTAGAATCATAGCTCCTCCTGAGAAAATGTTCTTAACCACAAATGGCCCTTCGTAAGTAGGAGTTTATTTTCCCCTGGGATCACCTTGAGGTAGGATAATGCGCTTGATTACCAGGTCCCCAACTTGATACTCTTGTCGTCTAACTTTCTTGTTAAATGCCTTGATCATCCGTTTTTGGTAGGTCTGACCATGACAAATAGCAGTAAGTCTCTTTTTGTCGATTAGGTTCAGCTGATCAAGCCGGGTCTGAATCCAATCATCTTCACTCAAACCTGCATCCTTCATGATTCGAAGAGAGGGTATCTGAACTTCAATGGGCAAGGCTGCCTCCATGCCATATACCAAGGAATAGGGTGTTGCCCCTGTTGACGTCCACGCTGAGGTACGATACCCGTGAAGGGCAAACGGTAATATATCATGCCAGTCTTTGTATGTCACTGTCATCTTCTGCACAATATTCTTAATATTCTTATTAGCCACTTCGACAGCCCCATTCATCTTCGTCCGGTAGGGAGAAGAGTTGTGATGTTGTATCTTGAATTGCTCGCAGAGCTCAGTGATCATCTTGTTGTTGAGATTGGTACCATTATCCGTAATGATCCTCTCCGGTACACCATATCGACAGATCAGATTGTGCCGAATGAACCATGCTACGACGTTCTTGGTTACAGTAGCAATGGAAGCTGCTTCAACCCACTTTGTAAAGTAATCAATTGCTACCAGGATGAAACGATGTCCATTAGATGTTGTAGGTCTGATCTCGCCGATCATATCAATGCCCCACATTGCAAAAGGCCAAGGTGTCGTCAAGACGTTCAGAGGTACTGGAGGTATGTGCACCTTATCAGCATAGACTTGGCACTTGTGACATGTCTGAGAATGATGATAACAGTCAGCTTCCATTGTGGACCAGAAGTATCCTGCCCGAAGGATTTTCTGTGCCATGGTGTGTCCACTAGAAAGAGTTCCGAAAGTACCTTCATGTAACTCCGCCATGATTCTGTCTGCTTCATTCTTATCCACACATCGCAGCAAGGTCGAATCATGGTTACGCTTGTAGAGAATACCATTGCTGATGAAGAACTTTGCTGCGAACCTTCTGAGAAACTTCTTGTCATTAACAGATGCACCCTCGGGGTACTCCTGAACTTCAAGATACCTTTTCACCTCATGAAACCAGGGTTTATCCACTACCTCTTCAGTCTCAATATCACAGCAATGTGCAGGTTCATCCAGTCTTTCAATGATAATCCGGGGATCCTCGTTGTCCCAATTGACTTTGAACATAGAAGACATCGTAGCCAGCGCGTCCGCCAACTGATTCTCCTCTCTAGGGAAGTGTTCAAAGGTTATCTCCTCGAAATGGGGAAGCAACATTAATACATACTCCTTGTAAGGAATAATATTTGGGTGTTTCGTATCCCACTCGCCTTTGATCTGACTGATCACGAGAGCGGAATCTCCGAAGACACTTAGAAACTTAATCCTTAGGTCAATTGTTGCTCGAAGACCCATAATGCACGCTTCATACTCCGCCGTGTTGTTGGTGCAGTTGAAACATAATCGGGCGGTAAATGGAGTATGAGAGCCTTTAGGAGATATGATCACGGCGCCAATTCCATTACCCAAAGCGTTCGAAGCTCCACCAAAGTACATAGACCATCAGGATCCTTCCTCAGGTCCTTCATCTGGTCCAGGTGTCTCATAATCAGTTACTATCATGATACTCTCGTCCGGAAATTCAAAGTTCATAGACTGGTAATCATCCACTGCCTGATGTGCCAAATGGTCTACCAATACACTTCCCTTAATTGCCTTTTGGGTCGTATACTGGATGTCATACTCAGTCAAGATCATCTTCCATCTTGCTATTCTTTCGGACAAGGCAGGCTTTTCGAAGATATACTTGATTGGATCCATCTTTGATATCAATAGAGTAGTGTGAGTCAGCATATACTGTCTCAGCCAGCGAGCAGCCCATGCCAAAGCGCAACAAGTTTTCTCAAGCAGTGAGTATCGGGTCTCACAGTCGGTAAACTTTTTGCTAAGGTAATAAATAGCATGCTCTTTTCGGCCAGACTCGTCATGTTGACCCAGCAGACACCCCATTGAGTTATCGAGTACTGTCAAGTATAAGATCAGGGGTCTCCCTTCAACTGGAGGCATCGGAATAGGTGGCTCTTGGAGATACTCTTTGATCCTTTCGAAAGCGGCCTGGAATTCATCGTTCCACGTACTACTTGATCTTTCTTCAGTAGCTTGAAGATTGGCTCACAAGTAGCAGTCAGGTGCGAGATGAACCGGGCAATGTAGTTCAGACGTCTTAGGAAGCCTATGACTTCTTTATCTGTTCTAGGAGCTGGCGTTTCCTATATAGCCTTCTCTTTTGTCAGATCCACTTGAATACCTTTATCGCTTACAACGAAACCCAGCAGCTTACCGGATCTCACCCCGAAGGTGCACTTGTTCGGGTTCAACCTCAGCTTGTACAACTTCAACCTGTCAAATAGCTTCTGCAGATGGTCAAGGTGTTCTTCCTCTGTCTGGGATCTTGCAATCATATCATCGACATATACTTCAATCTCATGATGGATCATGTCATGAAACAAAGCAACCATGGCACGCTGATACGTTGCCCCAACATTCTTCAATCCAAAAGGCATGACCTTGTAGCAAAAGGTGCCCCACTGAGTAACAAAGGTTGTCTTCTCCATGTCTTCGGGAGCCATTTTTATCTGATTATAACCAGAGAAACCATCCATAAAGGAGAATACCTTGTGTTGGGCGGTGTTGTCAACCAGAACGTCGATATGAGGTAGAGGGAAGTCATCCTTGGGGCTCGCCCTGTTCAAATCCCTGTAATCGACACACATTTGAACCTTACCATCCTTCTTCGGCACAGGAACCACGTTGGCCACCCACTGAGGGTAAGAAGTAACTGCTAGAAAACTGGCGTCAAACTGTTTCATCACTTAAACCTTGATTTTCTCAGACATCTCTGGGCGCATCCGACGGACCTTCTGTTTTACTGGAGGACAGTCTTTCTTGGTAGGTAGGCGATGAACCACAATATCAGTATCCAAACTAGGCATATCCTCGTAAGACCAGGCAAAGATTTCAACGTAGTCACGCAGCATTTGAATCAACCGTTGCTTCACACTAAGCTCCAGATTTGCACCGATCTTGACCTCTTTCTTGCCGGTTTCTGTACCCAGATTCACTGATTCCACCGACTCTTCGTGTGGATGTATAGCCCTCTCTTCCTGGAGTAGCAGTCTAGCAAGCTCACCAGGAACTTCGCAATCATCTTCACCTTCATCTTCGGCTAAGTTGATCGGATTTTCGAAGTCATAACAGGCAGTAGCAGAGTCGTTACTAGTGAGATCCAGAGTGGATGTAGACCTGTATATGTGAGTGTGTGTCAAATAGCTGTTTCGCAATATATAATAAAGAAAAACAAGGAGCGCAAGATTTGAAATGCAAGAACGTCCAATTATTTTTATTAATGATATATGAAAATGACACACATAAAGCCCTCACAAATGAAGCCACGGTGCCCCGGGTAAGACACCGGGCCATAAAGTTTAAAACATTATCTGTTACATATTCAAAACAAAAAGTTTCATTACTGGGTAACAAAAGTAATAGGGATGAAATCCTTTGCTTTCCAGTTGCTTGGTCCACCGTCGGTCGTAGGGTAGATCCAGCTGTCAAAATCAGACTCTTCAACATCGTCTTCAATGGCATTCACTCCTGAGTTGCTGATGAACACGGGAGGTCTTCCGATCCTTGCATTCCGAACAGCCCTTTGAGCTTCTGCAGTGAAACCCAAACCAAACTTGTTAGTCTTCTGTGTAAAATCAGGGAGTTGGCCCCAATTTGCACACCCACCTTTCTCGACAACAGCCTGGGCATCCTTGAGGGAAGCCATCTTCATAGGAGAATCTTCAACAATAGTCTCAGCTGATGCCAGTGTCTGGGGAACCTCCTCAAAATGATGAAATGGGGTCTCAATGAACTCCCCATCCATCTCTACATATCGGAAAGAGTTGAGGTGGCTCACCATGTACTCTTCCTCTCCTTGTACTGTCACAATCTTCCCTTTGACCGGGTACTTCAGCTTCTGGTGTAGTGTTGAGGTTACGGCCCCGACTTTGTGGATCCATGGACGACCCATCAAACAAGAATAAGATGACCGAATGTCCATCACATAGAACGTAGAGTTGAAAACCTGAGAGCCAACCTTGATCGAAATATCAACTTCTCCATGTACCATCCTCTTAGACCCATCAAAGGCCCTGGCGACAATGTTGCTTGGTTTCAACTCCAACCCTTCACAGTCCAACCGGTCTAGAGCTTTCTGCGGTAAAACGTTCAATAAGGAACTAGTATCCACTAATACATGAGCAAGAGTAGTGCCCCTGCATTCAATGGAGACATGCAGGGCATCATTGTGATTCTTCACTTTAGCAGTCAAGTCGGTGTCAGAGAAACCTAACCCATTATCAGCAGTCAAATTGGCCACGCAATCTGTAAACTGATCAACTGATGTCTCTTGTGGTACGTGTGCAGTCTTCAGGAAGGTAATCAGAGCCTTGGCATAGGCCTCTGAGTATAGCAACAGTGACAACATAGAGATCTTGGACGGGGTTTTCCCCAGTTGTTCAACTACATTATAGTCACTCTTTTTGATGATTTTCAGAATCTCTTCCATCTCTTATTTAGAAGCTTCAACAGTAATCGTCTTTGGTGCCTTTGTTTGGGCAGGCTCACTGGTGGTCCCCTTGCCCCGAGCGTCAGAGGACTCGGCGACAGGGGTAAGAATAGGAACTTGAACAGGAATAGTAGCAGGTACACTGGCAGGTGTAATAATGACAGGCTTTCGGGCAGTTGGCAGAGAGATATCAGGTGAGAAAAGTCTCCCGCTGCAGGTGACTTTAGCAGGTCCAACAATATTGCTGACGTCAGTATCAACATCCAACTCTTGTTTAACTCCATGAAAATAAACATCAGCCCCATAATGCCAAGGGACAACTTTATCAGAGGTGTAGGGGATGGGCCCCGGAACAGTGATGATCAATGGTGCGGTTCTTGGAACATATGTAATTCTAACAGGCTTCCTCGAGGGAGCCTTGGAAGAATTGTCGAAAATGGTAATAATGGCAACTTCTTCAGTATGAACTTGAGGAACAACAGTCTTCTCAAACAGAATTTCTTTATTATCCATCAGGCGTTGGACACCTGATTTCAAAAGAAGGCAATCGGTTGGTAGAATAGAGCACATACGACAACCTTCGTCACAACCCGAAAATAAACCGGCTAACAAAAGGTTCTTCTTCACAGTCATCAAAGGGGTAGAAATATCATTCACAGAACCCACAAACAAGTCTTCTTCTATGGCATTTACTCCATGCTTGGGCATAGGAGCAGTCACGACATTAGGTCTTTCGGGTGGCTCAAACTCAATCTCCTTCGCATCAATTAAGTCCTGTATCTTATTCTTCAAAGTCCAACAATAATCTATATTATGCCTCGAGCTATCAGAGTGATAAGCACAACGGGCATTAGGGTTATACTTCGGTGATGTTGTATTTGGATTCTTTGGGGCTTCCCTTGGAATCACCAGATTGGTCTTCAGCAACTGTGGTAGAATCTGAGATAAGGTCATGTTGAGACGGGTGAATTGTCTTCAAAGTCTCTCGTCCTTTTGTTGATTGTTGTGCTGAGGAGCACCGACAGGTTTTGAAATAACAACCGCATTAACAGCTTGGCGGTGTTCAGGTCTACTCTGGCTTTTCGAACTGTAGACAGCACTGGAATCTTTCTTAAAAGGCTTCTTCTCGGTGTTCGATGAAGCACCCTTTTGTATCTTACCAGCCTTAATACCAGCCTCAATCCTCTCACTGGTAAAAATAAGCTCTGTAAACCCAGATGAAGAGCTCCCAATTAGATGGTTGAAAAATGGACCAGATAAGGTCCCCAAAAACATATCCACAAACTCCCGATCAGCCAAGGGTGGTTGCACTCTTCCGGCGAGGTCCCTCCACTTTTGAGCATAATCTTTGAAACCTTCACCCGCTCCCATTGACATACCCTGGAGTTGGGTACGCGTAGGAGCGACGTCAGAATTATACTGGTACTGCCTGTAGAAAGCAGTAGCCAAATCCTCCCAACTGCGGATACTGGCTCCGTCCAACTGGTAAAACCACTCAAGATGAGTCCCTAGAGACTGTCTTGAAAGAAATGGATCCATAAGTTCTTATCAGCAGTGTACGGCTGAATCTTCCTCACATATGACCGGAGGTGCAGATTCGGACAAGAAACTCCGTCATACTGAGCAAAGGCTGGTGCCTTGAATTTGTGGGGAATTACCACCCCAAATGATAGACCTAGATCACCAAAGTCCAGACCAGGCACTTTCTGAACTTCCATAGCACTCAACCGGTCTTCCATTTGTTTGTATCTATCCTCGGCCGGAGGATAATGGTCTTCGTCAAAGTCCGTCTCATTGTCGGAGACCACAAGGCTAGGAGCTCTCCTTTCTTCCTGACTATCTTTCCCTCTAGATGAGGTGGTCAAATCAACTTCATTCTGTAGTTTGTTTCCAAACCTGTGACCTGTGCTAAACAGGATTGTCCTCTTCTTCTTCTTCTTCTTCTTCTCTTTCAGAATCAGGGTCTTCAGGTCTTGCTGACCCTTAGCTAGATTCATGAACAACTCTTGAAATTGGGCATTATGGGCCTGTAGGGCCTTGATGGCTTGCTCAGTTGAAGGTTCAGCAGACATGATGAGTGCTGAAATAAACAGCGAAGAAGATAAGAGACCTGTAACGGGTACCTGTTATGAAATGCATGGGATGAAATGCGTATGATATGATTTCAAAGACAATCGAGAGATTCAAATTTGTAAACCAGAAAGGAAACACACTTTATTAGATAAACTTTTGAAATTAAAATTGTTCAACATATGCCCTTAAGGCGTTACATGAAAGGGAATACTGAAAAGTAAATATAACTGAAATAGAAATAATCAAAGGCTAATCGATGCTCCCATGGCCGCTTCTTGTCGGTGCGGACATAGTCATTGAGAATTCGCTCGTTCTCTAGCTGCCTAGTCAACTTCTGGATCTTCTGCTCTTGCTCATTGAACCTTTCTCGGTAAGAATCCCGTTCCTCTCTCAGCTGCATCCAAGACCTTTTCAGTGCCCCAATGTCAGTGGGCATATGAGGATGTATGATGGTCGGAAGAACCCCTTCTTCATTAGCAACTTCAACAATGACGGGCATGACGACTTCATATGGCATACCCAGCTTTTGGGCACGGATACAGACCCATCTGAGATATGGCTCCATCAGAAGTGAAGTCTTTGGGCCCAGCTCATATGGATCAGATCTGTGAACTCTATCCCAAGCCCTTATGAATCTGCGACGTTGCTCGTCGCTATCCCCTTGAAAATCAAAGATGATATTAGGCATTAGCAGCTCACGAGGTCCCTCTCTTCTGGCTCTCCCAAACTGACGTAAAGCTAAGCATGGATTGTAAGAAATCCCTCCATAGGTTCCTATCAGTGGAACATTGGGGTACTCTCTGCATCGATCAATAATGGCCACCTCGTCCATACCCTTGAGAGTCCAGATGATGTCATTATGAGAAAGAGACATAACCCTATAGGCCCAGCCCATGCCTTCTTTGTTCTTCAGCACTGATTTTGGGAGGTGCAAAATAAACCACCTCGCCAATAATGGAGCACAACACATCAAGGTTCCCTGCTTTCAGGCAGTACAGGCATACAGCTGATGAAGAATGTCACCCAAGAGAGTGGGTACAGGATTACGAGAGATGAAGATTTTCACCGCATTCACATCAACAAAAGTGTCAGGATTCAGAAACAATACCAAGTCGTATATCAGAAGAGCCAGAATATCCTCGAATGCCTCGAAGTCTAGACTATCCCAGAAATAATTAGCCTTGCCAACCAAGAACTTAGTCAGAAATCCCTTTGCTCCACTTCTAGTCTCCCAATTATCCATAACCTCATCCTTGGTCAAATGAAGGGCTGCAACAATCTCTTCCGGTCTCAGAATGTTCTCCCAACCAGTAAACGGGGTATGCTCCAGAATAGAGATACCGAGCAGCTCAGAGAACTCTTCTAGGGTAGGAACCAACTGGTAGTCCTGGAAGGTAAAGCAATGATACAACAGATCATAGAACTGGACTAGGACACTCATCATCTGCTCGTCCAACTTGGAGGTGACCAAACTGAGAAGATAACCATGTCTCCTGAGGAAGGAAGTAGTATCAGGCATCTTTGCAATCAGATCTTTAAGTAAGGTGGGAACCTGGACAAAGTTGATCCGGATGGTATTCCTACGCATGGGCATCATGTTGACCTACAAAAAAGAACAAAGATGAACCCCTCTTGTCTTTTAAATAGGTTAGTCCAATGCAAGATGTATGCAATTTTATGATGTCATGATGTCATGATAGTAAGCACACCACAAGTATCCACAAATGGCAAACATGGTAAAGGCACACAAGTCACACAGAGAGACCTTAGATTTCAGGCTGGCAAGGGGCTTAGGTACTACCCTCTTTCAGTTCAGTTGGTTAAAACCTGTCCTAAAAATAGTAACCAGGTTCTAGAGGATCTCAATATCACTGACTACCCTCGATCGGTCATAATTCCAGTTTAGCAACCTTTTCTTGCGGCCGGAATCATCGCGAGAGTTTAGTCTCAATGAGTGTAGCATACTGCTACTGTTCTATGGCCAAGTTGGTCAATTTAAAGGTTCTAAGGTCAGTTGGTGCTTAATGACCCCTTAGATGACCCATATTCTCCTTGTTCCAACACAAAAGATATCGGTACAATCTAAAGTGCCACACCAACGTAGCTACTGCTTCAACCGTATCGGTCTATGTCGTACAGTTCCCTAACAGTTTAGTGCTACTTACCTAAAGGGTATCCCCAGATCTGGGTTAGGATCTATAGTAACTCCGATACAAGCCCACAAATATAAAGCATACAAAGCAAATCAATTGAAAACACAATGATCTAATCCTAAGGTACACCCCAATTATTAAGACCTCCCCAGTAGAGTCGCCAGTTCTGTGATACGGTGGGAGAGAACTGACTATTTTTGGAATGCTGGTTTGTGTTTTGCGTTTGTTTTTGCAAAATGTCGCGGTAAGCAAGAGTCGCCACCGTCTTTTATTTTATCCAACAAGGAAAGGAAAAAAGCACAGAAAAATTCCTTTTTTGAGATGTTTCTTGGGTCCGGGGGGTAGATTATAGAAAGGGAAGGTGTTAGCACCCTTTCTATCTGTGGTTATCCACGGGCTCTTAGGTACTTGCTCAAAGTGTTTTCAAAATTTGCTTTTCTTTGTGTTTGTGGGTTTGAAGAGAGTTTTTGTTTGAAAGGTGTAAGTGCGAAAAGTTTTGTTTTGTTTTGGAATGAGCAAGTACTTAAGAACCATCTACCTACTCGAAAAAGGAAACAATATGTGCTAATGTCCTTTAGACAATGCTAGCCCACTATGGATGAGTAGGTAGCATCGTCGTTGGAGTTTAAGGGTCAATTCGATTAAGGGACGTGTGGTCACTAAAGCAATGTTAGGACGCCTTAGCGGTAACCCTAATGTCTTAGATCATTTTTCCGAGGCAACCATTTCGAGGCAACTATGATCTTTGGACAAGAGGGCGACCTCTAAAACATCCTATACTCAATGACCACGTTCGAAGGCAACCAAGCGAGGTGTACCCTAAGAGTGCGCATGTGCGAGTGTGTCGTTTTAAGTTAATTTGTCTTTGTACATGTCAATGGTTATCTATGTTGATTTTAGGTTAAACATACGATCTTGTCATGCATTCCCTATTACCAAACATCTAACAGTTTATAAGTTGCAGAAATTAAATTGTGGAAATTAAAACTAACTATTACAAGGTGTCAGGTATTTACATCGCCAAAAGCAACCCTTGAATTTAAAATGCGGAAAGTAAAATAAAGCGATAAAATAAGTTAAAGTCCTATTAAAACTATTACATTCCGGGAAACAATTACATCAATATCATAAATGGATCGCATGCGGGAAAATTAAATCGGGCGCATTTTTTAGGGTTTTGACCCCTCTTTTAAAAGAAAACATTTTTTTGGTTATTTTTGAATTAAAAAGAAATTAAGTTAAGTTAATTAAATAAATAAATTGATTAATTAAAAAAAAAGACATTTTTGGATTTTTTTTGGATATTTAAAGAAATAAAATAAATTAATCAAAGTTAATAAAAACCTAATTATCTACATTAATTTTAATTGTTGCAAAAATATTAAGAGTTATACCTAATTAACTAAATTAATTAAGTTAGTATTTATTTACAAAAATAAAAAATGCTGAATTTAATTTTAATAAATAAAATATATTTTTTGGTTTTTTATTTTATGAGAAAAAAGTTAATTGGTTAGTGGTTAAATAATAAAAATAAATAGTCAAACAAATAAATAAAATAAGATAAAAAAAAAGAAAGAAATACTCAAGGGGGTTTGGGCCTGGAAAGGGAGTGAGATTGGCAATTCAGAGGCCCATTTACGTTGGAAGCCTGGTTGACTTTCTGATTCTCCACGCGCATGTTGACTCGAGAGTATGATGGACCTTCAGCCTGAGTCACCAGATCTGGCATTGGGCCACCTGGTGCTTTGATATTTGATGGTGTATGATGGACCACAGTTCATGAGGCACGCTGGAATATCTGGAAGAAAAATACAACAAATATATGGGGGACACGGGATTCGAACCCAGGTCCTGTTGGCCAATGCATATACTCCACTACCACTCAGCCAACGCCTTTTATTTGTTAGTGGAATAGATAGCAATTATTATATTGGAAACAAGTTAATATGCCTGAACAAAAAAAATAAAAAGCACGAATATTTGAATGGTTCAATGGGATAGGGACACGTTGTCGTCCCTGTCCTCAGAATTATACAGGGATTACCTGCAGATTTAAATCCGCAGCAAAAGGCGCAGATTGATTCAATAATCCTCCTCAGGCCAGATAAATGAAAGATGATGCCATGGATGAACTCATCTCTTCATCCCGGTCTCAACCATGTCCATGAATAAGCCTAATTTCACATGCATCAAAAACCCCTAAAACAAACCTAGGAAACCCTACAATGGCATTTTGGATTATAGAACAGATAAATGCAATCAAATAATATGGAAAGCATGGAAATTGTTTGGTGATTGCAAATATGCCATTAGTTTCTTGGAATGATGCGTAAATTTTGAAATACGAAAACAAGTTCAGAGGGAGATCGCGTGTTACTTACAGGGCGTTTGAGAGCGTGTGAGGGCTTGCTAGAGGTTGCTTCTGACTTAGTGGACGTCTAAAAAGTGATTGGCGTTGAGATTTGGCCTTGAAAACACCTCTATGTGCAATTTCAGTTTCAAGCTTTTTTGCAATTTTTCCAAGTTTGGTTCTTGTGATTCTGCAGCTTCTAGGTCCTTAAACTCGTGCCTTTGGTTTGTATATGTAACATGGAGTGAATTAGGTCAAGTTTTTTGGGCTGAATCCTTATGCATTGATGTTTGAAGATGTGATTTGATTCTCCATTAAAAAGCTTCCAAAATTGTCCAAATTCCAACTTTTTGTTCATGATATGGCTTGATTCGGATTTGATCATGTCCATGATGACAATTAAGACCTATATCAATCAAAATGATCCTAAGTTATCATTATTTAGATTTTATTTGGATTTAAATTGATTTAAAATGAATTAATTCAATAAAAATCAAACAAAATAGAAAAATTAATAAATGGACACAAAATTGAATATAGGACACGTGTGTAGTGTGACAAGATCAAATCAAGTGGAAAATAATGGGCCCATTTGACAAAATTTGAAGTTTTGGGGATAGTTGACTTTTGGCAATTTTGGCAAAATGCCCAACTTCAACAATGCATAACTTCTTCAATTTTGAACTTTTGGAAGTGTTCTTGGACTTTTTAGAAACCCTGAGATGTCCTCTAACCAACCCTTTTTGTCGCATCGTATTTTGATATTCCATGCTCAAGTTATAAGCTTTAGCAAAAAAGGTGTTTTTGTTGACTTTCAAAAATGACCTATAATGTCCAAATTTGTAACTTTTTGTGAGTGCATTTCTTGATCTTGGGGTATGAATATGGATCGTACGAAAATTGAATCCTCTTAAAAATGAGCTTTGTATGGGTCATTTCTCATAAAGTATGAGAAAGTTATGATTGGTCAAAGTTGAGTTGACTTTTCCTACAAAACCCTAATTTAGCAACTTTTGAGTCTTGATGAATTTTGAGCAATCCTTGATGAATCATGATCAAAACTTGATAAAATGATGAAATATCCTTCAAAATGAGAATGTTGACAAAAAATCTTGAGGTTTGTCTATTTGTAGGTCACAGTTGACTTTTGCCCTAGCACAGTCGATTTTTGGACCCTTTGAGTAATTGACTGACCAAACTTTCTCTGGAAGGCTTGAAATTTGACATGGATGAACTTGAGAACATATTAGGACATTGGGTAGCACTTGAGTTCATTTGGATGTAAGGACCTTGATGCAACACAAAACCCTAATTTGGAATTGACTGCCTTAGGAGATAGCTTGACTGGCCAACTCTTGAGCAATCTTGAACCACTTGGAGATTTTTCTTGCAATGTTTTGAGAAATATGGGAGGGAAAATTTTGGGGTACAACACATATTAATACCTGAAACAAGACATGACAACTATCTGTGAATGTCTGATTGTAGATTAATACCTGGAACTAGATAGGACAACTATCTACATGAGCATATTGAAGATTAACTCCCGAAACAAGATGGGGAAACTATCTTTATTTCTCTTAGGTCATAGATTAATTCCTGAAACCAGACAGGGAAACTATCTCAACGACCAATAAAAACAAGTTCCAGATTAATACCTGAAATAAGACATGACAACTATATGTGAACGACTGATTGTAGATTAATACCTGGAACCAGACAGGACAACTATCTACATGAGCAGATTGAAGGTTAACTCCCAAAACAAGATAGGGAAACTATCTTTCTTTCTCTTAAGTCAGAGATTAATTACTAAAACCAGACAGGGCAGTTATCTCAATGACCAACAAAAGCAAGTTCTGGATTAATACCTAAAACAAGACAGGACAACTATCTGTGAACAACTGATTATGGATCAATTCCCGAAACAATACGGGGTGACTATCTACACAACCATATGAAGCAATCTTACACGGGTTCCTTCTCATGATCTCCAAATGCAGCTTTACACGGGTTCATCTTGAAGCAATCTTACATGGGTTCCTTCTCTTGATCTCCAGATGCAGCCTTACACGGGCTCATTTTGAAGCAATCTTACACGAATTCCTTCTCAATTTCGAGATGCAGCTTTACACGAGCTCATCCTGGAGCAATCTTACATGGGTTTCTTCTCACAATCTCCAAATGAAGTTTAAAACAGAATCATCCTGAAGCATCCCTACACAGGCTCCTTTTAATACATTTCCAGATAACAGTTAATTTCATTCTCCCCAGCAAGTTACTGTGAAGCCTGGATATCAACCAGAAAACAACTAACTTTCATCTCTCCAGTCCAGAGATAACTCCTCAGTAGAGCCATGGACAACTAAAGCACCTAGACTTTATTCCCCAGAGTTTTCCTCAAGCAGGAGAACAACAGAAATCAACATTCCCTAGTGGAGTCCTCCTTAGACAACATGAACAAGAATCCCCATAAAGAGACATCTTATGAAGTCAGCACCCACTTTAGATGGCATCTTTAAGCCCATCTCCGACAACTCTCGGTCATCTTCTCCAAATGGCATCTGTAAGCCCATTCCTGACATCATCAACCAATGGCGTTACTTCATATGAGTGCAAATTTCTGGGCACTCTAGTGTTCAATCATATTCCACCTTTAGATCACGAAAGGAAGACAAGCCAATATACATCTTCAGGTTTAAGAAGATTGAACAGGGGCAGTTGTTGTACCCCAAAATTTTCCCTCCCATTTTTTATTCCAGGCATGCTCATTAAGGTCCTCATCTGCTTAAAGGCTTCAAATGATTTTCATGGCACCCTATATGCCTTAGCATAATGGTGCAGCTGAAAGAAAGAAAGGAAGTTTGCATGACAAAGTGAAGGATCAAAGGAAGGATAATTCAAAGGAAAGTGTGAGGAGGCTTTTAAGAAGTCTTCGATTGGAGGAGCTAATAAGGAGCTTCAAAGGGTTCATTTTCGAACCATTGAAATATGAGATATTCGAAATGTCTAAGGAAGGCTGGATCAAAAGAAAGCATGCGGGGTGGATTTTTCTGAGGTCTTCGATTGGGAGAGCTAGTAAAGTCATCGAAAGGTTCGTTTTCGAACCACTGAAATGGAAGTCATTCGAAACATTGCAAGGAAGACATCTTTCGATTGACATGTTTCCTGAAGGGGCACTTTGAAAAGAAGAATATTTTGGAATCGAAAGGCATTTTATTGTATCCAAAGAAGATAGGTGGAAAGCTCGTGATTCGAAGGACATGCCATCTTCAGACATGGCATGGTCGAAAGACAGTTAAGAGCTTCTGGAATGCACCTGAACAGGTGTGGGATGTTTGAAGAGAAGTTCTGATGCTCTTAGGTTACCCTTTGATTGGTGCAATACAAGCTGTATTCACCAATTGAAGATGGACTAATGCGCAACAAAGTTGTTTCTTACAGGCAAGCAAATACATAAGCAAAGGGTAGGAGTTAGAATCGAAGGGCCACCTGCATAATTACATTAGAAGGAAATAACAAAACGAAGCTTCGATAGGCCAGAAGGAAGTGTTTGATTGGCCTAGTTGGATATTTTCATATCAAGCAACTAAGGCAAATAGTGGCTCAATCGAAGAAGCCACAATGATGAGGCCTTGAACCATTCGAATTGGAACTTACAGCAAATCAAAGAACAAGGCTTGATGGCATTCGAAAGAAGTCAAGGAGTGAAACCTGTCCAGGTTCATTCAAAACCCAAAATGGTAGAAGATCATCAAAAATTGCAACTTTTTAAAACTTTCAATTCTACCTTCAAAGCCATTGTTAATGGCTGATTCTTGCCATTTTCGTTCACCACTGCACTCCTATAACTACAGAGCTAAAGACACATTTCCAGGGACATAAAATTTTTTTCCTAGACATACACGCATTGCACCCACACAGGAAAAAACCACCTCAAAGAGCCACACAAAAATCATAAAAATACATTAAAGTTGCCAAATTCGAAAAGATTTGCAAACTCCCTCAGTCCAAATGAATACCAGATTCTTTCTCCTGAGACTTTTAGGAAGCCATCTATTGTACCCCAAAATTTCCCTCCCATTTTTACTCAAGACATGCTTCTAGAGGTCCTCAATTGCTCAAGGTTGACCAAGAGTTGATAAGACAAACTCTCCTCCTAAGTAATGAACATCTAACTATGGTTTCACTTTTCATCAAGATGTGTAAGCTCCAAAGGTATCAAATGTTTTCCATGGTCCTAATATTCCTTCAAGCTTGTCCATGACAAATTTCATGCCTTCCACTACAAGTTTGCTTAGTCAATTTCTCAAATGCTTGAAAATCAACTATACTAGGTCAAAAGTCAATTGTGGCCTATATACAGAAAAACTTTAAGATTTTTGGTCAACATCAACATTTTGAAGTTATATCCATCATTTGATAAAGGGTTGATCATGATTCCTCAAGAAATGCTCCTAATTCATCAAAAGTCAAGAATTGCTAATTAGGGTTTCTATAGGAAAAGTCAACCAAACTTTGACCAGGCATAACTTTCACATACTTCATCCATTTTTTCCCAACCAAAGCTCATTTTGAAGAGAATCGCATTACTTACAACTTCTCTTTTTCCCTCAGGATCAAAAGATTCACTATTTGAAAGATACAAGCTCATACATTATAGGTAATTTTCAGAAAGTTAACAAAAGGCACTTTTTTTCAAAACCTTTTACATCAAGATAAAGTATTCAAATGAAAAATTGGTAAAATTAAGTATTGAAGTAGACATCTAGCGCTTTCCAAAAAGTCCTAGATCATTATAATGAGATCAAAATTGAGCAAGTTATGGCTTGCCCAAGTTGGGAATATTTTGGAAATTTCAAGAGTGATGCATTGACCAAATTTGAACTTTTGAGGCAATGGCTTATTTTCTTAGACTTAAATTATCTTCCTAAGTCTATAGAGGACCCTTAATCTCATTTTGCATGGCCTTACCATTTTTACCTTTTTTTTACATATTTATTTTTATTTGTTTCAAATAAATATAAAATAAATGGTACAAAATAATTGGAAATGGGACTTGACCCTTAGGCTTGTGTTTTGACTTGGCATGAAGCCCATAAACACGTGCAAACATGACCAGGTTCACCTAACCATGAAAATGGCATGAAATCTCAAGTTTGGTAATTTTTCAAATTTGTGATCATGACTTTAAACCACAACTTTATGACTTGATTTCTTTCGATTCAACCTTGCTTCCTAATCTCCTATAAATACACAGCATCCTTGCAAGCATTGGATAGGAACCAGCTGCATAATAAACCTCTCTCAAATTAAAAAAAAAAGGTAAAAATCTGAAACACGAGTTCCAGCCTCACTCTGCCCTAACCAAGCCTTAAATCCATCTCCTGGGTGTTCATAAGGTAAGTGAGGGTAAATTTCAACGATTCCCCATGCCAGAATCGTGCCATCTCCTCCTTCCGTTTTGCATTTTTATTATCTTTGATATCTGTAAATTCATGCGTTTTTGTTTGCATCTAACCATCTATGTTGACATGATTTGTCATTTAGAACAGGTTTAGACCAAAAGCATGAGATCTTAACATCAGAATTGCGTTTTGCCATGGTTAGGGAAAAACACTTATGTGTTCATGTATCCTCATTTCTAGGCCGTTTAAGACCAAACCAGCACCATAATTGGGTTTACAGCATAGGATTTTTGGGGGGTAGTCAGAATCTAAGCTTTTGATCTTGTTTGTTTTTGCAGGTTCGGATTTTGAGCTGATTAGAGAAGGAGGAGGTCAACCATCGTGTATGGTGGTTTGAACCTCCCTGAGTCTGCGTGGCAAAACCCAACATCCTGATTTATCCATTCAAAACAATAGGGCCCACTTGGACGCGCACTTTTATTTGAAATAATTTCTGTTTCATTTTTCATATATTATATCATTGTATTGTTATAATCAACGAATGAGTAGCGTGGCCCAGGGGTGAAAAGCATGTATGTTATCCTGAAAGCTTGGGCTTTCTCAATCAAGAACCTTGTGATCGTGGGATTTATACTTATGTATCCAATGATTCGGACTGCAAGTGCACAGTCTTGTCGAGTAGTTTTAAAAGATATCGAACCACAGAGACTGATGAATCGATCTACCATCTTCTATTATTACTTTGTAAATCTAAAGCTAATGAATATTTGATTTGGGTTGTATGGGAAACTAATTACTAAATTAAGTTGTATTTCAATAATCAATGAGCTTAATTACCAGCATGCAACAATCGTACCTCGGGAACTAGCGACCTGCCGGGCGCCTTTATATTTTCAAAACAGTTTTCAGTAAAACCTATCTAGTTTAAAAACCCTCGTCTCACACTGTCGTTTTGTTGATCTAGGCTATGCAGTTAAGTCCTAACATACGCTTTTGCCATCCCGCAGGAGTTAAAAACACTTTTTTGAAACTAAACAAAATCTTAATTAACTTTAAAGTGCTTCCGTTGTATTTTAAGCCAATGCCTAATTACTACTGTCCAGTTAAAAGATCTCAAACTTCCGCTTTGTTGACCCTAACCTCTATCTGTTTTTTACTTCTGTAACAAAACAATTTAATGATTTGAAAAATAGTAGCTTAGGCCAGAAAATAAAGTTTCGTAGTAAAAATAGTCCCGACTAAGCTACTCGTTCCCTCGGTTGATTGACTTTACATACCGGTATAAGATTTCTAGCCTGGCATAATATTAAACCAAATCGCAGAATAATATAAAGGACAAACACAAATAAGCATAACTATATTAATTAATAAACAATAAGAATTTGTAAACATAAACCTGGCAATAACTCTGAAGACAGAAGCACTCCTGCACAAATTGTAGGCTTTGCTTCGATCGGAGGATATATTTAACCGTACAGAAGAAAATAAAACTGAAAAGAATAATGCTGGAAAGAAACAAATGGGAAAAGAAATAATGCTGAAAAGAATGCTGCTGAAAATAATATTCTGCTGAAAATAATATTCGCCCAATAAAATCTCTAAACTTTCTTGCCAAAAAGAAGAACCCTTTCTACTGTGGTCTCAGGCTCTATTTATAGTGCTTGCTTGATCCGTTGCTCTCGAAAATATAGGAACAGTTTACTTCCTTCTTTGAGAAATAATAGGCCATTCAATTGTCACATTCGTTGCTCCTTTGACTGAGTGGGTGAGAAAATGTAGGACATCGTTGGATTAACCCTTGAACGCGCTTCTGCCCGTTGGATGAGGAGAAAGTGGAGTAATGGGTTGTGACGTTCGTCACACTCAAGTGACTATAGTCACTTGGTCTTCATGGCTCGTGACGTTCGTCACGTCCCCTTGACGGTCGTCAGGGCTTTCTTACTTGTGGGCCACGTGCTCACATGTGTGATGGGCTTTTGGGCTGGTTTCTTCTCCTTAGGCCTTTTTACTACTTTTTGCACCCTTTTTTTCTTCATTTCTTCAAAAGTGTTCGGCTCGGTGCATATCTGCAAAAATAGAAAAATACCTGCATAATACTTATAAAATAATTTAATTTAAACTAATGTATGAGAAAAATTTGGTGTATATCAAGCCAGAAATATCACATATTTGTGTGTCATCAAACTCCCCCATACCTAAACTTTGCTTGTCCTCAAGCAAATGCTAAGTACGATGTTTTTCTAAACAAGGTTATGACTCGGATCAACTAATATATAGCTGCGTTGTGTTTTTGTCAGAAAATCGGTGGTTTGATTCGTGCTCCATTACTACGTCTACGACGCTAGACAGTCCCATTTTATGTAAACTAGTTACAGGTCCTATCATAGCCTACCTCGAGTATTTGTCTTGTTTTGCCCCTTTCATTCTAGCGCAATCACATTAAGCCCTTTATCTTCACACGCACATAGCAGAACAGTTGGTTAGTGGTTATGATCCTTTTAGACTTTTAGAAGTTTCTGGCACAATAATGTGGCAACCTTTAATTCAAATGTTGGATGCGGGGGATCAGACCGTAATCTGCCCTACCGAGTTCAGTACCAGGTGCTCCTGAACCATCCATCAAATGAATTTTCATGTTACTTTGTAAGGTTTACATCCTTTGGATTAGGCGATCGGGTGAGGACCGTCCAATTTAATCGGTGTGTTTCCTTGCAATATTTTGCTGAAATATTCTATCATCCACTTATATTCATCAACTTCCTGCGTAGTTTGTGTTTAAGACGGTGCTGACTGCTAATATAAACTACTCAAGGTTTCTATAAAGACTAAACTCAGGGTGGTGGAAACAACAGGTACTTGAACTGATCTATCATACTCTGGGGTTGTAGAGTGTCTAGACGGTAGAAATTTCGCTTAATCTCGCCCCAATTCTTGATGATTAAAGATTTTGCAGTCTATTTACTTTGTCGAGTGAGAAATTTTTTTTTATGGGCTCAAAAAGAAGGGGGAGTCTAAAAGAACAACACAAATTGCTGCAATAGATAACTTGATAAAAATTTTTTATTGAATTAAAGATAACAGAAGGGAAATTACAAAGAAAAAAAAAATTACTAGGAAAAAGGGAAATACTTCCTCCCCCATACTTGAATCATACATTGTCCTCAATGTATTGATAGAAGCGGGAAAGGGGAAATAGAAAATGGATAATCATTCTTCCTCCTCTTGTCTTTGGTATCGGCCACATGTCCTTGCTCTTCGACTTGCTTGCCCGCCATGTCTGGAAGATTTGCCGCCATCTCTCTGGGATATGATATTATGCAAGTCGTCAACACGGAGTGTTAAGGCTCGCATATCTGTCGTTATTCCGGTGGTGAATTCCAGCATACTTTGGTCGTGCCTGTGAGCGTAGTCATTTTGGTCTCTCTGCATTTGTTGCATGAGAGTCATCATCTCGATTTGGCGCGTCTCGATACTCTGGTGGCATTGAGTGGACAACTGGTTTTGTTGCATTATTGCGGCATATCTGCGTCGATGGTGGCGGGATTGTTGGCTTGCTGGGGTTGGGGCTCTTGCTGCTCTAATTCTTCTTCGATTTTGTCAGCGGAAGCATTGTTGGCCTGACCTTGATTTCCTTGCACATTTTCTCCGGGTTCTGGGGCGTTCAGGTTGTAAAGTCAGTTATCCGGATTACCCAAGTAAGTACGATTATGATTTGGCATGATCACACTATGAACCCTTGCATTCTTAACCATTAGATAGTACCCTCCAGCTTCTCGTACTTTGATCAGGCGGCCAGCTCTACAGTTATCAATGTCCATAAAAACTGCTGGCAGCGGAGGTAGGCGTTGGATCCTTTCCCCCCAGTTCAAGTGAACTGCGATGCCGGTGACGATGCCTCCGATACAAAATGGTGTAGTCCCGTCTCTTGTAACGAGGTTTTAAATGTGGGCCATCATTAAAGTAACGGGATTAAGACGGAGGTTTTATGAAAAGGTACAGTGAAGAGCATACAATTATTTAGTGTTTACCTTGTTGTTGTTTGCCCTTCCAAATACTGTGTTTGCCATAACACGGTGTAAGAAGCGAATGTTCGGGTTGTGGATGTGAGAGGCGTACGTGCTTCGGGATTAACATTTGGTTCACCGATTATTCTCTCCCATAGTGCGTATGCACTTCCATTCCAATCCAATTCCGGTGGAATGCAATATTGCACATTATTTCCACGGGGAAAATGAAATATGTCACTCAAATTTTCATGGCTAAGTGTGTACTCTCGGTTGAACATTCAAAATTGAGTGGCTCCCGTTAGGTGTGCGTCGGCATCATCACGAGTGTGATAGGCGTAGGAACTTAAGAATTCCAACGTGAGAGCTTTGTAAGTTGGTGTGTTCATCGTTCTAATAAAGCTCAGGCCAGCTTTGTTCAGCAAGCCTTGCATATGGGTTTGCAACCCCAATTCTTGCAAGCAGTTGTTGTCGACGAACCTCATGGATGTTAGCCCTCGATGATGGAATTTTATGTACCTTTCCTTTTGAAGTTCACCTACTTCTCCTTGTCGGAGTACGAGATGTCGCATGTCGGGTTCGGGTTGGTTTGGTGGATTCCTTTGGGCGGCCATGATTTTGAACTTGATAGAGAAGGAAAATGTATTTGTGATGAAGAGATGGAAGGTGGGTGGTAGTGATGAAAAATAAGGGATGGGAGAAGGGTTTAAATAGATGGATTTTATTGAGTAGGAAATTGAATGAGGTTTATGGGATAATTATGAATATGAGAGGTTATGGAAGTTAAGGGTGAATATGAGTAATGGGGTAGTGGGGGTTTTAAAGCAAGTTCAAGTTTCAATGATTCAACGGTCACAGGAAGAGAATCGTGGGAGACAGGCTTCTGAAGCTCGTCACATGCTTCTTGACGTCCGTCAGGGTCGGCAGGGTGTTGGGCAACGAGTGTCTAAGCAAAAGTTTATTAATTAACTAATTCATATAGTTTGAGTAGTGTTACAAGGGATATATATCTATGTGAATAGTTAGTGGCACATAGTAGAATCGGAGGAATGATAATCGAAATAAAAAATAAGAAATAAATAAGATATAATTTAATTAAAGATAAAAATTAAATGAAAAACTTGTGGGTTGCCTCCCACACAGCGCTTGTTTAATGTCGTTATCTTGACGGCTCAGGAGTGCAAGCACTCATGGTGGTTCTCTCGAGGATGACTCCTCGGTTGAACTTTTAGTATTTGTCATTTTCCATGGCCACTTATCAAGCCATATCACATATCCCTCACCTTTTCTTTTCTTTCTTCTGTGGGGTGGTTCATTCTTCTGAACTTGTGGTGGTAGTTCTGGATCTATCCTAAGTATCAACTTTTCAAGTTTGGGCTTAGTGATTTCATCCACCACCTCAAAGGTTAACCTTACCCTCTTAACGCTAATAATATCCCTAGTTTCATGGTCCTCTAATTTTCTCTTTCTATGCAAGACTCCAAACAAGGGTGCGTTGGTGTGGATATTTTCCAATACCTCCATACACGTTTTAGATTGGGAGTCTATATGAGCTTCCATAAAAATTTTCGAGAAAGGAATCAGTGGGGTATAGGGATGAGAAACAACAATAGGTGCTTCCTTCTTTACATTTTCTACCTTTTCCCTTTTAGATGGTGTTGGAGGAATTTTCTCAATCTTTACTCTTTTCTCGTCAGAACTCTCCTCAACCATATCATCACTCTCCTCAACCTCATTATCATTCTCCTTAAGATTTTCAATTTGTTTTTCACTACTGGTTGTTACAACATCCAATTTCTCCTCAGGGAAGGGTCCTAGAGGGTTTTGTTCAAGATGGGAGATTTGAGTCTCTAAGGCTATGTTGTGAGTCGCGAGCGACTCAACCACAATGGTCAGTTGCCTAAGGTTTTCACTGTTTTGAAGACTTTGTTTTCTAGACTCTTCGTTCTGGGCAGTTTGTGTCTCTACAAAGTGCTCCATCATAGATTCTAACCTATAGTGAATTAGTGTCGCATCACAATCCTCCATTGATGTTTCGAAGTTGAAATCATGCGATTCTTCTGATTCTTCAAAGTGGGTTAGAGTCACATTTTGTGTCTCCACAAAGCGCTCTTTCATCATAGATATTTCATTTTCCATTAATATTTCGAGGTCGGATTTATAGGATTCTTGCGTCCCCTCGAAATATTGGGTGTAGTGATTGTAAGGGAAATTTGGTTGAGGATAAGTTTGGTTGGAATTATAATATTCTTGCGATTCCTCAAAATTTTGGGATTGGTAGTTGGAAAGGTAATTCGGGTGAGAATGAGTTTGTGACGTATTGAAATTCTCCAACAGTATTTCGAGGTCGGATTTATGGGATTCTTGTGATTCCTCGAAATACTCGGAGTGGGAGTTGTAGAAAAAAGTTGGGTGATACATAGTAATTGGGACAAAAATTTGAGATGATACTCTTGAATGCGGCATCTAAGTCTGAGATACCGCTCGATATCGTTGATTTGTATGTATAACGGCTCGCCTTGCGAACGAGTGTTTGATATACAAATAAGAAAAGAAATAGAAAAGAAATAGAAAAGAAATAGAAAAGAAATAGAAAATAAATAGAAAAGAAATAGAAAAGAAAAAGAAAAGAAAAAGAAAAGAAAAAGAGAGGTTTTTGCTCTAGTCTCTACTGCGTAACAAAAGAGTAGCGATATCGACTTAAATTAGTCCCCGGCAACGGCGCCAAAAACTTGATCGTGGGATTTGTACTTATGTATCCAATGATTCAGGCTGCAAGTGCACAATCTTGTCGAGTAGTTTTAAAAGATATCGAACCACAGAGACTGATGAATCGATCTACCGTCTTCTATTGTTACTTTTTAAATCTAAAGCTAATGAATATTTGATTTGGGTTGTAGGGGAAACTAATTACTAAATTAAGTTGTATTTCAATAATCAATGAGCTTAATTACCAGCATGCAACAGTCGTACCTCGGGAACTAGCGACCTGTCGGGCGTCTTTATATTTTCAAAATAGTTTTCAGTAAAACCTATCTAGTTTAAAAACCCTCGTCTCACACTGTCGTTTTGTTGATCTAGGCTATGCAGTTAAGTCCTAACGTACGCTTCCGCCATCCCGCAGGAGTTAAAAACACTTTTTTGAAACTAAACAAAATCTTAATTAACTTTAAAGTGCTTCCGCTGTATTTTAAGCCAATGCCTAATTACTACTGTCCAGTTAAAAGATCTAAAACTTCCGCTTTGTTGACCCTAACCTCTATCTGTTTTTTACTTCCGTAACTAAACAATTTAATGATTTGAAAAATAGTAACTTAGGCCAGAAAAGAAAGTTTCGTAGTAAAAATAGTCTCGACTAAGCTACTCATTCCCTCGGTTGATTGACTTTACTTACCGGTATAATATTTCTAGCCTGACATAATATTAAACCAAATCGCAGAATAATTTAAAGGACAAACACAAATAAGCATAATTATATTAATTAATAAACAATAAGAATTTGTAAACATAAACCTGGCAATAACTCTGAAGACAGAAGCACTCCTGCACAAATTGTAGGATTTGCTTCGATCGGAGGATATATTTAACCGTACAGAAGAAAATAAAACTGAAAAGAATAATGTTGGAAAGAAACAACTGGGAAAAGAAATAATGATGAAAAGAATGCTGCTGAAAATAATATTCTGCTGAAAATAATATTCGCCCAATAAAATCTCTAAACTTTCTTGCCAAAAAGAAGAACCCTTTCTACTGTGGTCTCAGGCTCTATTTATAGTGCTTGCTTGATCCGTTGCTCTCGAAAATATAGGAACATTTTACTTCCTTCTTTGAGAAATAATAGGCCATTCAATTGTCACATTCGTTGCTCCTTTGACTGAGTGGGTGAGAAAATGTAGGACATCGTTGGATTAACCCTTGAACGCGCTTCTGCCCGTTGGATGAGGAGAAAGTGGAGTAATGGGTTGTGACGTTCGTCACACTCAAGTGACTATCGTCACTTGGTCTTCATGGCGCGTGACGTTCGTCACGTCCCCTTGACGGTCTTCAGGGCTTTCTTACTTGTGGGCCACGTGCTCACATGTGTGATGGGCTTTTGGGCTGGTTTCTTCTCCTTAAGCCTTTTTACTACTTTTTGCACCCTTTTTTTCTTCATTTCTTCAAAAGTGTTCGGCTCGGTGCATATCTGCAAAAATAGAAAAATACCTGCATAATACTTATAAAATAATTTAATTTAAACTAAAGTATGAGAAATATTTGGTGTATATCAAGCCAGAAATATCACATATTTGTGTGTCATCACCTTGCTAGGAAACCTTTGACACCACTCCTTGTTTCCCAATGAGTTGTGACATCAGATGAGTGCAAGTGTAGGGCTTAAGCAATCTCTTCTGGCTTTGGGTATCTTTTCGTACCGTTGTAAGGTAGTTGATTGAGAATGGGAATTCTCAAGAGTCGGGAGAGTTCTTCCAAAGTAGGCACAAGTTGATAGTCGGAAAATGTAAAGCAATGGTGTAAAGGATCAAAGAACTGAAAGAGCACCTTCTTCATGCCCTCATTTGTGTTTGAGGAGACCAAGTTGAGTAGGTGACCATGTCTCTCGGTGAATGGAGAGTTTTATGGAATCCTTGAAGCTAGCTCTTTAAGTTGTGGAGGGGTCCTTACAAGATTGACTTGAATGGTTTTCCTGCGAAGAGAATGCATATCCTACAAAACAAGAACAAAGATGAATCCAAAAATCCTTGAAATGGTTAATGAATGTGTATGATGTTATGATGTTCATGATGTTATGTAAAAGTATGTATATACAAACAAATAAAACAAGTCCTTAGGTTTAGGCTTGCATGGAGTCTTATAGGTAAGTACCCTCTTGAAGTTTAGTTGGCTCAACCTATCCTAGTAATAGTAACCGGGTTCTAAGGAGCTCCATATCACTGGTTTGTTTGCTTGGTCATTGTTTCAGCACAAGCCTCTTTCACGGCGACCGAAATATCCCAAGAAACCAAAACTCAATGAGTGTAGTATCGAGTATCTACCAACTTCAGACTGTACCAAAGCCGGTCATCTCACTACATCCTAAAGGCCAAGTTGGTCAAGTAAAGGTTCTAAAAGTTCATTAGTTCTTTATGACATCACTCAGCGGCCCCGTATTCTCTTTGATTAACTCAAAGGCTACCGATACCCACAAATATGTCGCAGTAACGTAGCTATTGCTTAGACCATGTCGATATACCCCATATAGTTTCCGCAACGTATTACTACTTACCTATGATGTATCCCAAATTCGGGTAGAGGATTCAAACCCCAAATAAAGAACCATAATGTAAAGCATACAAATCAAACAATGAAAGCAAATAGATGTGTTCTAACCCTAAGGTAACCCCACTTTTAGAATTCTCCCTAGTAGAGTCGCCAGTTCTGTGATACGGTGGGAGAACTGACTTGGGTGTTTTGCGTTTGATCGCAAATGTTGTAGTTAGCAAGAGTCGGCACCGAATTTTCTTTTATCCAAAAGGAAAGGTGAAAAAGCACAAGAAAGACCTTTGAGATTATTTCTTGAGTTCGGGGGGTAAATTATGAAAAGGGAAAGTATTAGCACCCTTTTCATCCATGGTTTTCCATGGGCTCTTAGTTACTTGCTAGATCACTTGCTTTTGTTTGAAATTGTGCTTTGTGTGGTTTTTGAAAGTATTTTGTAAAGAGGCCATTGTTTAGGCAAACTTTGTAATGATTCTCGTTTGTAAGAATGTATACAAAGATGTTGATCTTTTGAAAATGTTTTCAAGTTTTGTAAGATGGTTTTGAAATTGCAGGTGTTTGTTTTTGGAAATAGCAAGGATGTTTGTTTTAAAGTGGAGCAAGTAATTTGGAGCAATCTACCTACTCAAATGTCTTTCTTGTTCATTTTCTTTTCCTTTGACATTTTTGTCTTACCATTGATTTGGTAAACAACCCTATCTTTGGATATAAACAGGACGGGCGTGGGTCATGGTATAACCATGATTAGCAATGTTGCAAGGTATCTTAGCATTCTTTTTGAGGGACTAAGATCATTTGTAAAGCAACTTAGATAGCGTCATCGAGGGACTATGATCTTGTATTTGCTTGTTTTTGCTAAGATACCTTACATGCGTAATATTGTCATTTTGTATAAGGCAACCAAGTGGAATAACCCTAAGGGTGCTTGTGTGCAAGTGTATTGTTTTCATGCTTGTTTTTGTATTGAATTAAGGTTTTCTAAGTATTGGTTTTAGTCTTTCCATACAAACCCTAATTACTAGCATGTTATATAAAAGCGATAAATTGCGAAATTTAAAGTTACTACGCTATTACAACATTTGTGGGGAGGGGGTGTACAAATTCATGAATGGGGATTGCAAGAATTTAAACTTAATTAGTCTATTACAGTCATATTTAATTGGTATAAATATACAAGGAATTAAATAAATACAAAGAATAAAAATGAATAAATGTAAAAGGATGCAAAATGTAAAGAAAAGGGATTTTGTTTGGTTTTCATGGAAAAAAATATTTTTGTCTTAACCAAATTAAATAGAAAGAATTGTTAATTAAGTTTGAATTTATTAAGAAAAGATTTTAAATGAAACCCTAATTCTATTAATCAAAACAAAATAAGTTTAAGAAAAGTATTTTTTGGTATTTTTTATCTTGAAAATATCTATAGTATTATAAAATATTTTTAGTCTTTTTTATATTAAAATAATGTATTAAATGGTGTGAATAAATAAATAAATAATAATATTAATTAAGTTTATAAGATTTACTTAATAGAATAAATAAAGTATAATAAATAAAAATTATTTTTTTATGGAAAAATAGAATAAAATAAGTCAAAATATGAATATATCATTTTTTTATATTTTATGATTTTATTTAGTATTTAGAAAATATTTTAGGAAAGAAAAAAATGAAAAAAATGAAAAAATAAAATAACTTTGGCTAGGGGGTGCCAAGAGTCAATGTGGAGGTCAGCTAGCAAACACAAAAAATAAGCCAGGCCCAAAGGGCCCAGCGCCTGCCAAACAAAAAAGTCAGAATTGTAAAAACATGAAAAAAAATGAAAAGCTCGAACCCAGGTCCCATAGGTTACAGGCGCACGCTTCTACCACTAGGGTGGCTATACATCTCTTAATACAAATGAAACAATAAATATGTAAGGCAAAACGTGTTCTGAAGACTTCATCTTCAACCTCCAGCCAGACCAACTGTAACTTGCTTATTTCTCATCAAAAATGAAAACTGTAAACATGAAAATTGTAGCAAATTTTCTCACTATTCCAAAAATTTAAAGTATTAAAACTATAGATCAAAGATAAGCAAGAATTTTAATGTCCCTAATCTGAACCCTAAAAATTTCAGAAATTTCAGTTTCAAAATTCTCTAAGCTCAAGCAAAATTAATGGAAACTAAGGACATGGTTATCTTCAGGGCAATGATATCTACATGTTTTATTCACAAATAAACTATTGATGATGCCTGTATGAAGAGTTCCAAGTTGAGAAAACTTACCTCAAAACTGGAAAATCGTGCTTGGAGTTTGAGCTTGTTTCAAGTGATGATGATGATCAGGTTAGCTCCCTTGAGGTCATCGGAAGCTAATGCAATGGTTTGCTTGAGTTGAGAGTGGCTGAAATGACTTGGAGAAGTCCAACTGTAATGCTCTGTTTTTGGCTATGGAAGTTGAGGAAGATGATATTACATCCGTGTAACAGGGACAAGGACAAGTTATATTTGATGTATAGGAGCTTTAGGAACCAAAAGGCCAAAGAACGCAGGAGGGAAATAAAAGATATAAGTTTAAGGTCAGAAACTGCACAAAAATGGAATTTGTGTGCAATTTCTGGCTAGAGGGAATTTGAGAGAGTTCCAGGCTTGCCAAAATCGTGTCCTAAGTTGCATAATAGTGTCTGCATGTATATGAAAAGGTTTTGAGAGCTGAGATGGTCAGATGTAAAAGTTCACATGTTATGGCTTTTTGGCTTGTTTTTGAAGCAAGCTTGATAAGCATTGTTCCAAGGCAAGTACAAGGCTATCTAAAGTGGTTAGGAACTTTAAACATGCTCATATGATTGTGTATAGGATGCTTGTGCAGAAAGAACAGATGCAAAGCTCAAGAGAAGTTGACTTTGTGATAAAAGCCACTTTACTTGAATAGCAATGTTACTTTGTGCCATTAATGGAAATGCAACTTGGATAAAGCTTGAATCAAGTGGATAATAGCTCAAAAGTAAGTGTAATATTCTGATTATGGAGAGATCTTGAGGTTTAGAGGCCTGCAAAACAAGATTGTGCAGCATAGGTTTGAAATTGAATTCTTGTTCATCACAAAATGCCTTGTAATTCAAGTGACAAAACCCTAACTTCATCTCTTTAATTCTTCCTCCTCAAGAATGATCTCAAGGAGTTCTTTGACATTTTGGAAATCTTGAAATGTGATTTATAACCCATCTTTGAATTTATTTTGAAGATTCCCTTTGGAACCATATGAAAAAGTGCCATGAAGTTAGGTCAAAATCCTGACCAAATTAGGGCAAAATTTCACTAAGTGTTTTGTTTCATGGCCCTATGTTCTTAAAATTAAAACTTGAGATCAAAACATTTTTGGAAGGAGTTGTGTGAGGAAATATTGTATATTTCATGGAGATCTACAACTTTAATGTTGGAAGTTTCTCTTGAATCACTTTGCATCATGGTGAAAAACTTGCTCAAAGTTATGAAAAAATAAGAAATTTTTAACACTTAGAAAAATTTCTAAGTTTAAATTTTTTTACTTTTCAAAATAAAATCTTGACTTTTTGATTTCTTGATGAATAAGTTTCATATTTTGACATGTTTTGATGAATTGTGATCCTTGGCACTTGAATTTGACCAAAAAGTCAAAGTTTGACTTTTCAATATACAGTTGACTTTTGATCAGTTGATTGAAAAATTCATCTGTCAATCCAATGGACTTGCAATGTTTTGAACCATGTCATTAGGTCAAAATTATGCAATTGAACTCTTGAGATCATGACTTAAACCAATTTATCATTTGCTAGATCAAAAATCAGAAATTGCCCCTTCTTAGTCAAAACCCTAATTTTGACCATTTTTCCCTTTTAGAGATTTGATCAAATTTCTTGAGGAATTGTGATCCAAACTTGATCAAATGGTACATATGAGTTTAAAATGTTGATGTGGATAAAAAATTATGAAGTTTGACTGTGAATTGGCCATAGATGACTTTTTCCCCAATACAGTTGATTTTTAAGTCAATTGCTCAATTGACTGAGCAAAAATGTGATTCAAGGCTTGAAACTTTGCATGATTAATATTGGGGGTCCATAATGATCCATGAAAGTCATATGGGGCATTGGAAGTTAAAAAAATCCTTGTGCAAACTCAAACCCTAATTTTGGTCATCAGTGCTTAAGGAGATGTCTTAAGTTGATCAAACCCTAATGCAGTCTTGAGTCAAGGGAGATCTTATGAGAAAATTATTGATAAGTGAGAGGGCAAATTTTGGGGTACAACAGCTGCCCCTGTTCAATCTTCTTAAACCTGAAGAGTTAGATTGGCTAGTTTTGCCATTCGTGACTCAAAGGTGGAAGATGATTGGACACTAGAGTGCCCAGAAATTTGCACTTGGTGATGTGATGATAAAGGGAATGGGCTTAAAAATTCCATTTGGAGAAGTGTTAGAAAGTTGTTGGAGATGGGCTTGTAGATGCCATCCAATAGTGATTGTTGAATTGTAATTTGTAAGCTGAAAGAATGAGCATCAGAATAGCATCCGTGCCTAGAGCGTATTTGTACTGTATTTTGAGAATTACATCTGAATGAATATCAGAATGGCATCTGTGTTTGGAGCGTATTTGCATTGTATATGAACTGTATCTGGAAGCTGATTTTGAATGAGTATCAGGATGGCATCCGTGTCTGGAGCGTATCTGTACTGTATCTGGAAGTTGAAATCTGAATGAGTAATAGAATGGCATCCGTGTCTGGAGCGTATCTGAAAGATGAATCTGAATGAGTATCAGAATGACATCCCTGTATGGAGCATATCAGAACTGTATGTGAAAACTGAATCTGAATGAGTATCAGAAAGGCATCCGTGTTTGGAGCGTATCTGAACTGTATCTGACTGTATCTGAGAGTTGAATGAACTTCAGGATGGCATCCGTGTCTGGAGCGTATCTGAACTGTATCTGAAAACTTTGAACAATGTCAATGGTAGCTGTTTGATTAATCTTATCCTGAAAAAGATAAAATGTTAGCTAACATGCAAAGTCGTGTTGTATGAAATGCATGGTATGTGCATTCGTGCTATCAATGTTTATGATATATGTATGCGATGTATGCGTATATGAGCTAGTCTGCTGCACTGTTGTTGGGTTGGGGAAAATAAATCCCATATTGCTGCTGAGGAATATGGAGTATAAGTCTTCATGTTGTGAAGTCTAAGTGTTTATGAACTTCTGCTTGGAGAGATAAACTCTGTTGTAAGGGGAATGTCGTGTACTGTTTGAAAAAATCCTGGTTGGGGAATCCTGAGAAATTTGACGACTTCTACTGGGGATTAATAACTGGAAGCTTTGTTCTGCTGGGGATTTTATGGAAATAACTTAGAGAGATTTCCCTATCTCTTAAAGCCATCAGTGATTGTGTTTTATTTTGTTTATTTGTAAAAAATAATTATGTTCAAATGCATATGTTCAACAATGAATCCTTGGACGTTTTTGTAAACAAAACACAAGCGTAAAGAAAAACAGATAGTTTTTTCACTTTCAAAGGGATATCTTTGTATTGACTTTGAGTAAGTATTTTTGTACAATGAGACAAACATTCTAGTAAGAGAATGTCGTCGTAAAAAATGAAAATTTTGATACAAAGAAAAGATAGCTATGTGAAATAATCCCACGTGGTTCCCGTTCTGCAATAGCCTTCGTATCTTTAAGCATCTTGTCTATTTGTTGCCTCGTCTGAAGATGATTGAATTGGTCAGAACCTCTGAGTTTGTCAGTTGAAGCCAAAGGTTGTCCGTAAGGTGATCCAACGAGACATAGTCACACGCTTTAATTCCCTAACTTTTTCCTGGACCGCCCTTTCGGGTTTTCAGTCCACCGAGAAACCCTTTTTTACTCAAGTCTCCCTTTCAGGTTTTCAACTTTCCGGGTGTACAGATTTTTTTGTTTTATCTCTAATTTTTTCCCGAACCTTTTTGGTTCGCCGGGATGCCCTTGTTTATCCTAGGTATGTCAACCTAGCGGTTCCCTTATGCATAGTATCTTTTGATTATGTCTGTATTCGCAGGGTGCGGCAGGTCGTCACCATCCATGGTGGTCAAGATCATTGCTTCACCAGAGAAAATGTTTTTGATTACAAATGGTCCTTCGTATGTAGGAGTCCACTTTCCCCTATGATCACCTTGCCGCAATATGATACGTTTGATCACCAGATCTCCAACTTGATACACTTGGCGTCTGACCTTTTTGTTGAAAGCCTTGATCATCCGTTTTTGATACATTTGGCCATGGAAAACAGCAGTAATCCTTTTCTCATCAATCAAGTTTAGTTGATCAAGTCGAGTCTGGATCCAATCGTCTTCATTCAGCCTTGCATCCTTCATAATTCTCAGAGAGGGGATCTGGACCTCAATAGGCAAGACAACTTCCATGCCGTAAACCATAGAATAGGGTGTTGCCCCGGTTGATATGTGAGCTGTGGTACGATATCCGTGGAGAGCGAATGGTAGCATATCATTCCAGTCTTTGTATGTGACTGCCATTTTCTGTATGATCTTTTTTATATTCTTATTCGCGGCTTTGATAGCACCAATCATCTTTGGCTGGTAAGGGGAAGAATTGTGATGCTAAATCTTGAATTGCTTGCACAAGGCGGTGATCATAGTATTATTCAGGTTTGTACCATTGTCTGTAATGATCCTCTCCGGGATACCATAACGACAAATGAGATTCTTCTTGATGAACCGGGCGACAACATTCTTGGTAACGGAAGTGAAGGAAGCTGCCTCCACCCACTTTGTAAAATAGTCAATGGCCACTAGGATGAAGCGGTGTCCATTGGAGGCCGTTGGCTTGATCTCCTCAATCATATCAATCTCCCACATAGCAAAGGGCCAAGGAGCCGTCAAGACATTCAGAGGAACCGGAGGTACGTGCACCTTGTCAGCATAAATCTGACACTTATGGCAGGTTCGAGAGTGTTGATAGCAATCTGCTTCCATGGTTGACCAGTAATAGCCTTCCCGTAGGATTTTATTTTCCATGGTATGCCCACTGGAATGGGTGCCAAAAGTGCCTTCATGTAACTCAGCCATGATCCTTTCAGCTTCAACCTTGTCTACGCACTGAAGTAACACCGGGTCATGGTTGCGTTTGTAAAGGATGCCATTACTAAGGAAGAATTTAGAGGAGAATCTCCTTAAGAACTTCTTATCATTGACCTAAGCTCCTTCAGGATATTCTTGAACCTCGAGATAGCTCTTGACTTCGTGAAACCAAGGTTGGTCCACCATTTCTTCAGTATTAATCTCGTGACAATGTGCTGGTTCATCCCTTCGTTTAATAGTGATCTAGGAGGCCTCATTATCCCATTTAAGTTTAAACATGGATGACATTGTGGCTAGTGCGTCTGCTAGCTGATTTTCTTCTCGCGGGAAGTGCTCGAAGGTAATCTCCTCAAAATGTGAGAGTAACGTCAAAACGTGTTCTTTGTAAGGGATAAGGTTAGGGTGTTTGGTGTCCCATTCCTCTTTGATCTGGATGATAACCAAAGCTGAATCTCTGAATACATTCAACGATTTGATCCCCAAGTCTATGGCAGCTTTGAGACCAAAGATGCACGCTTCGTATTCCGCCATGTTATTTGTACAATTGAAGTAGTGTCTTGGCGTAAAGGGAGTATGACACCCTTCAGGAGATATGAGTACATCACCAATACCATTGCCGAGTGCATTAGATGCCCCATCAAAAACCAAGGTCCATCGGGATCCTTGTTCAGGTCCGTCATATAGCCTGAACTCTTCATAGTTGTTTACCATCATGATGTCTTCATCTAGAAATTCGAACTTCATGGACTGGTAGTCTTCTACAGATTGGTGAGCAAGGTGATCAGCTAGTACACTGCCCTTTATTTCTTTCTGGGTAGTATACTGTATATCATATTCTGTCAGGATCATCTGCCATCTCACTATTCTCCCAGAGAGAGTAGGTTTCTCGAAGATGTATTTTATCAGATCCATTTTAGATATCAACAAGGTAGTATGAGTCAGCATATACTGTCTTAGCCGGTGAGCAGCCCATGCCAGAGTGCAGCAAGTTTTCTCGAGCAGTGAATATCTTGTTTCACAGTCGATAAACATTTTGCTCAGGTAATAAATAGCGTTCTCTTTTCGGCCAGACTCGTCATGCTTCCCCAGCACACACCCCCATTGAATTTTCCAACACGGTCAGATACATAATCAACGGTCTTCCCTCGACTGGTGGCATCAAAATAGGAGGTTGTTGCAGGTACTCTTTGATCTTGTCGAAAGCAGTTTGGAATTCATCATTCCATTTGACTACTTGATCTTTCTTCAATAGTTTGAAGATTGGTTCACAAGTAGCAGTCAGGTGAGAAATGAATATAGAAATGTAGTTCAATTGTTCCAAGAATGCTCTGACTTCCTTCTCAGTACGAGGAGCAGGCATCTCTTGTATCAGTTTTACTTTGGCAAGATCTACTTCAATACCTTTATTGCTGACGACAAAGCCTATGAGCTTACCAGACCTTACTCCAAACATGCATTTATTTGGGTTCAACCTAAGCTTATATTTCTTTAGCCTCTCAAACAGCTTCTGTAAATGATCAAGATGCTCTTCTTCTGTTTGAGATCTAGCTATCATGTCGTCCATATAGACCTCTATTTCGTGATGTATCATGTCGTGAAATAGAGCTTCCATGGCACGCTGATAGGTTGCCCCTGCATTCTTCAGTCCGAATGGCATAAACTTGTAGCAGAATATGCCCCACTGTGTGACAAAGGTTGTCTTCTCCATATCCTCAGGCGCCATTTTGATTTGGTTGTAACTTGAGAAACCGTCCATGAAGGAAAACACTTTGTGTTGTGCAGTATTGTCAACTAGGATGTCAATATGGGGAAGTGGGAAATCATCCTTAGGGATTGCCCTAATCAAATCTCTGTAGTCCATGCACATTCATACCTTGCCGTCCTTTTTGGGAACGGGAACAACATTGGCAACCCATTGCGGATAAGAGGTGACGACCAAGAATCCAACATTAAATTGTTTCATGACTTCTGCTTTAATCTTCTCCAACATATTTGGTCGCATTCGACGAACCTTTTGTTTTACTTGTGGACAATCCTCTTTTGTAGGCAGACGATGTACCACAATATCTGCATCAAGTCCTGGAATGTCTTCATACGTCCAAGAAAGACCTCAACATACTCGTGTAGTAACTGAATCATACGCTCCTTGACACTGGGTTCTAGATTGGCACCCACCTCGACTTCTCTTTTGTCTTCTTCGCTACCCAGGTTGATTGTGTCCACTGGTTCCTCGTGGAGTTGAATGGTTCTCTCTTCTTGTTGTAGCAATATGGCAAGTTCCCCTGGTACTTCAAAATCTTCCTCACCTTCTTCTTCGGCTTGGTAGATTAGATTTTTAGAGTCACGGAAAGCCATAGCAGAATCGTTACCCATGGGATCCCAAATGGAGGTAGACCTGCATTGTGAGTATGAGTGTGTGTAAGGGTATATCTATCTTTGAAAGAAATGAAAAATGTAAAAGAGAAAAAACAATGAGCACAAAATTTGTATGCAAAACGTCCATGATTCATTGATGTCATATGGAAATGACATAATAACCCTTACAAATGGACCATTGTACCTCGGGTAAGACACAAGGTTTTAAGAGTTTGAATTGTTTTAACATTACAGATCCAACAAAATGTAAAGACAAATTACTGTGGGATAAAAGTGATCGGGATGAAATCTCTAGCCTCCCAATTGCTGAGCCCTCCACTGACAGTTGGGAAGATCCAATCCTCCAGGTTGCAGCCATCTTCATCATCCTCTACGGCATTGACTTCACGGTTGCTGATCTTTAGGGGTGGTCCTCCAGCACGAGCGCGACATACATCCTTCTGAGCACTTGAAGTGAAACCGAGGCCAAACTTATCTGATTTGTATGGGATATCTGGGAGTTGTCCCTAGATAGTGCACCCACCTTCTTCTATCACTGCCTTTGCATCCTTCAAAGATGACATCTTGAGTGAAGGCCTTGTGATCTTGGGAACAACCTGGTTACTGCCACATCTTGCGGGACTTCCTCAAAGTGTTGGAATGAAGTTTCAATAAATTCGCCATCTAACTCCACATATCTGAAGGAATTGAGATGGATGATCATATACTCTTCTTCTCCATGAAAGGTGATAATCTTCCCTTAAATCGGATACTTCAGCATTTGGTGTAACGTAGAAGTAACAGCGCCAGCATTGTGAATCCATGGTCGTCTTAGCAAGCAGGAGTGTGAAGGGCGAATATCCATTACATAAAAAGTTGAATCAAATGTTTGGGTTCCAACCTTTATGGGGATATCCACTTCCCCATGTACCATCCTTTTTGAGCCGTCAAAGGCCCTCACTACTATGTTTCTCGGTTTCAATATCAATCCTTCACAGTCAAGCCTATCAAGAGCCTTTTTAGGAAACACATTCAGAGACGAACCGGTGTCAACCAAGACATGAGCCAGAGTTGTGCCCCTACACTCAACTAAGACCTGCAATGCCTCGTTATGCTTCCTCCCTTCTGGAGTTAAATCAGCATCCAAAAAACCTAAACATTTATCTGCAGTTAAGCTGGCTACGCAGTCTTGGAACTGGTCGGCAGATGTTTCTTGGGGTACATGAGCAGTCTTCGGGAATTTTACCAAGGCCTTTGCATGCGCCTCGGAACATAGTAGTAAAGCCAGCATGGAAATTTTGGATGGAGTTTGCCCCAGTTTTTCAACTACATCGTAGTCCCTTCTTTTTATGATCTTTAGAATTTCCTCCATCTCTTTCTGGGAGGTCTTAGGGATAGCCAATGATTGCGCCTTCGTCTATACAGGCTCAATCAAAATACTTTTACCTCGAGTCTCGGTTGACTCAGCAGCAGGAATGTCAGTAGGAGCAATAGCAGGGATTGTAATAGCTTTGTTAGTTGGAGCATTGGTGGAGATGATTGTGGGACTGGGAATAGCCTTCAGAGGAGCAACAACAACATGAATGATTACGGGTCCAGAAACTGCTTTTGGGGGAGCAATTTCTGGAGAGAATATCCTTCTGCTTCGAGTAATCTTGCTAGTCCCGGCAATGTTACTGATATCGAAGTTATCTCTCTCGAAACTTGAATCTTCGGCAGCTGGCCAATCTTGCTTGATACCGTGGTAATAGACATCCCCTCCATAATTCCATGGTACGGTTTTGTCTGACAAATACGGTACTAGTCCAGGCATTGTAATTATCAAAGGAGCTACTTTTGGAACTGGTGTAATTCTAACGGGTCTTTTGGTGGAGATCCTGGAAGAATTGTCGGAAATGGTTACGATGGAAACATCATTATAAGAAATAGGTGGAACAAAAGTCTTTTCGAACAGAATCTCCTTGTTACCTATTAGGCACTGAACGCCTGCTTTCAACAAAAGACAGCTAGTTGGTGAGGACAAACAAAAATGACAACTTTCATCACAGCCCAGGAAAACATTGGTATTCAATAAGTTCCTTTTGATAGTCAGTAGTAGGGTCATAAGTTCATTAATTTAAGTAACAAACATATCCTCTTCAATAGCATGGGCATTATGGCCATGTTTGGGCATAAGGGCAGAAATGACATTGGGCTTTTCTGGCGCATCGAATTCAATCTCTTTGGCTTCAAGGAGGTCTTGTACTTTGTTCTGTAAAGCCCAATAGTTGTTAGTGTCATGGCCAGGACTCTCAGAGTGGTACACATAACGGGCATTAGGATGATAGTGAGGAGATGTTGTGTTAGGGTTCTTTGGAGCTTCTTTCAAAGTCACTAGGTTTGAGCTTAACAAATGTGGCACTACTTGAGATAAGGTCATATTAATTCTGGTGAATTGTCTGAGTGGTCTTTCCATTCTTGGTTATTTGTTTCTTTGCTGATCAGCCGCAGGTTTAGGAATCATAACAGCCCCCACCATTGGACGACGTTCGACCCTATCTTGATTTCTCTGCGGATAAACATCAACCACTTATTTCTTTCTGATAAATGGATTCCTTGCAGCAGCAGAGGATGTATCTTTTTGAATCTTTCCACTCTTTATCCCAACTTCTACCCTTTCTCCGATCAATATTAGTTTAGTAAAGCCCACTGATGAACTCCCAATTAAGTGATTGAAATAGGGACCATACAAGGTGCCCAAAAACATGTCTACCAACTCTCTTTCAGATAGAGGAGGTTGAACTCTTCTGGCCAAATCTCTCTATTTTTGCGCATAGTCCTTAAAGCCTTCACTTGAAACCATGGCCATACTCTGGAGTTGAGTACGGGTAGGTGCAAGGTCAGCATTATATTGGTATTGTTTGTAAAAGGCTACAACAAGATCTTCCCAGTTATGAACATTGGCTCTTTCTAGATGATAAAACCAATCAAGTTGAGTCCCAGACAGACTGTCTTGAAAGAAATGTACCCATAAATCCTTGTCGGCAGTGTGAGGCTGTATTTTCCTCACATAGGACCAGAGATGCATTTTGGGGCATGAGACTCCGTCATATTTTGCGAACACAGGTGCTTTGAATTTTGGAGGAATGACAATCCCTGATACTAAGCCTAACTCCTCAAAGTCCAATCCAGACACTTTTTGGATTTCCATTGCATTTAACCGCTCTTCTATATGCTTATACTTGTCATCAGCTGGAGGGTATTGTTCTTCAAAATAATGTTCTTCTTCCTCATCCTCTTCTGAATTAGACTGAACAACTATTTCCTTGCCCTTCCCATCTTGACTGTCTTTCTCACCAGATGTCATAGCAAAGTCTAAGGCCCTTCTTGTCTGCGCTTGGAATCTTCTTCCCATGTTCAGAATTCTGGTTATTTTCTTCGTCTTCTTTTTCTTCTCTTACACCAGCAGGGTCTTCAACTCTTCTTGTCCTTTGGCCAGCGTTAAGAACAACTGTTGAAACTGTGCATTCTGAGCTTGGAGGTCCTTTACCGTTTTCTCGAGATCCATCTTACTGAAATAAATAGTAGAGAGATGAGGAGACTTGTTGCAAGAAACATGCTTATGTTATGATGAATGGTAAATGCATATGCAATGATTTCAAGGATTTTAAAATTCAAATTTTTTTTAGACAAAAAAGAAACACACGTTATATGAATAATTTAAAGTTTTGAGTACATCAATGCCTTCTTGGGCAAAACAAATACAAGAAACTCTAAGATAGAAAGGTAGTACGCATCCTCTTTGGTGCAATGTAGGCATTCAGAGTCTGCTCCTCATGAAGTAGCCTAGTGAGTTCCAAAACCTTCTTCTCACTTGCGTAGAATTGGGCTTCAAAAGTATCTCGCTCCCCCTTGAGTTGTATCCAATCTGTTTGCAAGTCTTCAAGAGAGGTGGGCATGTAAGTATGTAGGATAGTGTATGGAACATCTCCTTCCATGACAAGCTCAATAATTACCGGGAGAATGGAGGGGTAAGGCATCATAAGGCTCTGAGCGTGAGTTAGCACCCATTTGAGGTAAGGCTCAAGAGGGATGGAATTCTTATGCCCCAAAGTCTTGCTATCTACCTTGTTCAACATCCTCCAAGCTCGGATAAATCCCTAGCGAAGACCTTGATCGTCGTTGTCGTAGTCAAATATCAAACCTCGAATTAGCATCTCGTGCGGGCCATCCCTTCGGGCATAACCAAACTGTCTTAAAGCTAAGAACGGGTTGTAGGTGATACCTCCCCTAATTCCAAGTAAAGGGACATTAGGAAATTCCCCACAACGGTCGATAATAGTAACATTCTCTATGGATCGGGAGCACCAATGGATGTCTGAATGTTTGAGCGTCATCAACCTTTGTGACCACCTTGATCCTTGCTAATTCTTTAATACAGATTGGGGAAGATGCGGAAAAAACCATCTTGCTAAGAGAGGAGTGAAACACATGAGGACACCTCTTTTCCTCATTGTGCGAGTGTGAAAAGAGTATAGGATATCCCCTAGCAATGTAGGCATCGAGTTGTGGGATATGAAGATTTTGACGGTGTTCACATCTATGAGTTGGTCAGGATTTGGAAACAAAACCATCCCATATATAAGGAGAGCCACAATTTCCTCAAAGGCGTGCAGGTCCAAAGAACTCCAACAGTTTTGGGCTTTCTCAAACAAGAACCTTGCTAGGAAACCTTTGACACCACTCCTTGTTTCCCAATGAGCTGTGACATCAAATGAGTGCAAGTGTAGAGCTTGAGCAATCTCTTCTGGCTTTGGGTCTCTTTTCGTACCGTTGAAAGGTAGTTGATTGAGAATTGGAATTCTTAAGAGTCAGGAGAATTCTTCCAAAGTAGGCACAAGTTGATAGTCGGGAAATGTGAAGCAATGGTGTAAAGGATCAAAGAACTGAAAGAGCACCTTCATCATGCCCTCATTTGTGTTGGAGGAGACCAAGTTGAGTAGGTGACCATGTCTCTCAATGAATGGAGAGTTTTCTGGAATCCTTGAAGCTAGCTCTTTAAGTTGTGGAGGGATCCTTACAAGATTGACTTGAATGGTTTTCCTGCGAAGAGAATCCATATCCTACAAAACAAGAACAAAGATGAATCCAAAAATCCTTGAAATGGTTAGTGAATATGTATGATGTTATGATGTTCATGATGTTACGTAAAAGTATGTATATACAAACAAATAAAACAAGTCCTTAGGTTTAGGCTTGCATGGAGTCTTATAGGTAAGTAGCCTCTTGAAGTTTAGTTGGCTCAACCTGTCCTAGTAATAGTAATCGGGTTCTAAGGAGCTCAATATCACTGGTTTGTTTGCTTCGTCATTGTTTCAGCACAAGCCTCTTTAATGGAGACTGAAATATCCCAAGAAACCAAACCTCAATGAGTGTAGTATCGAGTATCTACCAACTTCGGACTGTACCAAAACCGGTCATCTCACTACATCCTAAAGGCCAAGTTGGTCAAGTAAAGGTTCTAAAAGTTCATTAGTGTTTTATGACATCACGCAGCGGCCCCGTATTCTCTTTGATTAACTCAAAGGCTACCATTACCCACAAATATGTCGCACTAACATAGCTATTGCTTAGACCATGTTGGTATACCCCGTACAGTTTCCACAACGTGTTGCTACTTACCTATGATGTATCCCAAATTCGGGTAGAGGATTCAAACCCAAACAAAGAACCATAATGTAAAGCATACAAATCAAACAATGAAAGCAAATAGATGTGTTCTAAACCTAAGGTAACCCCACTTTTAGAATTCTCCCCAGCAGAGTCGCCAGTTCTGTGATACGGTGGGAGAACTGACTTGGGTGTTTTGTGTTTGATCGCAAATGTTGCGGTTAGCAAGAGTCGCCACTGACTTTTCTTTTATCCAAAAGGAAAGGTGAAAAAGCACAGGAAAGACCTTTGAGATTATTTCTTGAGTTCGGGGGGTAGATTATGAAAAGGGAAGGTATTAGCACCCTTTTCATCCATGGTTTTCCATGGGCTCTTAGTTACTTGCTAGATCACTTGCTTTTGTTTGAAATTATGCTTTGTGTGGTTTTTGAAAGTATTTTCTAAATAGGCCATTGTTTAGGAAAACTTTGTAATGATTCTCGTTCGTAAGAATGTATACAAAGATGTTGATCTTTTGAAAATGTTTTCAAGTTTTGTAAGATGTTTTTGAAAGTGTAGGTGTTTGTTTTTTAAAATAGAAAGGATGTTTGTTTTGAAGTGGAGCAAGTAATTTGGAGCAATCTACCTACTCAAATGTCTTTCTTGTTCATTTTATTTTCCTTTGACATCATTGTTTTACCATTGATTTGGTAAACAACCCTATCTTTGGATGTAAACGGGACAGGCGTGGGTCATCGTATAACCATGATTAGTAATGTTGCAAGGTATCTTAGCATTCTTTTGGAGGGACTAAGATCATTTGTAAGGCAACTTAGATAGCGTTATTGAGGGACTATGATCTTGTATTTGCTTGTTTTTGCTAAGATACCTTACATGCGTAATATGGCCATTTTGTATAAGGCAACCAAGTGAAATAACCCTAAGGGTGCTTGTGTGCAAGTGTGTTGTTTTCATGCTTGTTTTTGTCTTGAATTAATGTTTTCTAAGTATTGGTTTTAGTTTTTCCATACAAACCCTAATTACTAGCATGTTATATAAAAGCGATAAATTGCGAAATTTAAAGTTACTACGCTATTACAACATTTGTGGGGAGGGGGTGTACAAATTCATGAATGGGGATTGCAAGAATTTAAACGTAATTAGTCTATTAAAACCATATTGAATTGGTATAAATATACAAGGAATTAAATAAATACAAAGAATAAAAATGAATAAATGTACAAGGATGTAAAATGTAAAGAAAAAGGATTTTGTTTGGTTTTCATGGAAAAAAATATTTTTGTCTTAACCTAATTAAATAGAAAGAATAGTTAATTAAGTTTGAATTTATTAAGAAAATATTTTAAATGAAAACCCGAATTCTATTAATCAAATAAAAAAAATATGTTTAACAAAAGTATTTTTTGGTATTTTTTATCTTGAAAATATCTATAGTATTATAAAATATTTTTAGTCTTTTTTATATTAAAATAATGTATTTTAAATGGTGTGAAAAATAAATAAATAATA
Organism: Vicia faba; assembly: GCA_948472305.1. Classification (NCBI taxonomy): domain Eukaryota; kingdom Viridiplantae; phylum Streptophyta; class Magnoliopsida; order Fabales; family Fabaceae; genus Vicia; species Vicia faba. The sequence continues at coordinate 654,799,647 of OX451738.1, forward strand.
ATATTAATTAAGTTTATAAGATTTACTTAATATAATAAATAAAGTATAATAAATGAAAATTATTTTTTTTGTGGAAAAATAGAATAAAATAAGTCAAAATATGAATATATCATTTTTTTTTGTATTTTATGATTTTTTTTTAGTATTTAGAAAATATTTAAGAAAAAAAATGAAAAAAATGAAAAAATGAAAAAAATAATAATTTGGGCCTGGGGGTGCCAAGAGTTAATGTGGAGGTCAGCTAGCAAACACAAAAAATAAGCCTGGCCCAAAGGGCCCAGCGCCTGCCAAACAAAAAAGTCAGAATTGTAAAAACATGAAGAAAAAAAATGAAAAGGGTACCACTGAGGCTCGAACCCAGGTCCCATAGGTTATAGGCGCACGCTTCTACCACTGGGGTGGCTATACATCCGTTAATACAAATGAAACAATAAATATGTAAGGCAAAACGTGTTCTGAAGACTTCATCTTCAACCTCTAGCCAGACCAACTGTAACTTGCTTATTTCTCATCAAAAATGAAAACTATAAACATGAAACTTGTAGCAAATTTTCTCACGATTCCAGAAATGTAAAGTATTAAAACTATAGATCAAAGATAAGCAAGAATTTTAGTGGCCCTAATCTGAACCCTAAAAATTTCAGAATTTCAGTTTCAAAATTCTCTAAGCTCAAGCAAAATTAATGGAAACTAAGGACATGGTTAGCTTCAGGGAAATGATATCTACATGTTTTATTCATAAATAAACTATTGATGATGCATGTATGAAGAGTTCCAAGTTGAGAAAACTTACCTCAAAACTGGAAATCGTGTTTGGAGTTTGAGCTTGTTTCAAGTGATGGTGATGATCAGGTTAGCTTCCTTGAGGTCCTAGGAAGCTAATGCAAGGGTTTGCTTGAGTTGAGAGTGGCTGAAATAACTTGGAGAAGTCTAACTGTAATGCTCTATTTTTGGCTATGGAAGTTGAGGAATATGATGTTACAGTCGTGTAACAGGGACACAGACAAGTTATATTTGATGTATAGGAGCTTTAGGAACCAAAAGGCCAAAGAACGCACAAGGGAAATAGAAGATATAAGTTTAAGGTCAGAAACTGTACAAAAATGGAGTTTGTGTGCAATTTCTGGCTAGAGGGAATTTGACAGAGTTTCAGGCTTGCCAAAATCGTGTCCTAAGTTGCATAATAGTGTCTCAATGTATATTAAAAGGTTTTGAGAGCTAAGATGGTCAGATTTAAAAGTTCACATGTTATGGATTTTTGGCTTGTTTTTGAAGCAAGCTTGACAAGCATTGTTCCAAGGCAAGGTACAAGGATATCTAAAGTGGTTAGGCACTTTAAAAATGCTTAATTGATTATGTATAGTATGCTTGTGCATCAATAACAAATGCAAAGCTCAAGAGAAGTTGGCTTTGTGATTAAAGCCACTTTACTAGAATGACAATGCTACTTTGTGCCATTAATGGAAATGCAACTTGGATAAAGCTTGAATCAAGTGGATAATAGCTCAAAAGCAAGTATAATCTTCCGATTATGGAGGGATCTTGAGGTTTAGAGGCCAGCAAAACAAGATTGTGCAGCATAGGTTTGAAATTGAATTTTTGTTCATCACAAAATGCCTTGTAATTCAAGTGACAAAACGCTAACTTCATCTCTTCGATTCTCCCTCCTCAAGAATGATCTCAAGGAGTTCTTGAACATTTTGGAAAGATTGAAATGTGCTTTACAACCCATATTTGAATTGCTTTTGAATATTCCCTTTGGAACCATATGAAAAAGTTCCATGAAGTTAGGTCAAAATCCTGACCAAATTAGGGCAAAATTTCACTAAGTGTTTTGTTTCATGGCCCTATGTTCTTAAAATTATAACTTGAGATCAAAACATTTTTGGAAGGAGTTGTGAGAAGAAAAGTTGTATATTTCATGGAGATCTACAGCTTTCATGTTGGAAGTTTATCTTGAATCACTTTGCATCATGGTGAAATTTTTTCTCAAAGTTATGAAAAAATAAGAAATTTTCAACACTTAGAAAAATTTCTAAGTTTAAAAAGTTTGACTTTTCAAAATGAAATCTTGACTTTTTGATTTCTTGATGAATAAGTTTCATATTTTTACATGTTTTGATGAATTTTGATCCTTGACACTTGAATTTGACCAAAAAGTCAAAGTTTGACTTTTCAATATACAGTTGACTTTTGATTAGTTAGATGAAAAATTCATCTGTCAATCCAATGGACTTGCAATGGTTTGAACCATGTCATTAGTTTAAAATGATGAAATTGGACTCTTGAGATCATGCCTTAGACCAATTGATCATTTGCTAGATCAAAAAATCAGAAATTGCCCATTCTCAGTCAAAACCCTAATTTTGACCATTTTGCCCTTTTGGAGATTTGATCAAATTTCTTGAGGAATTGTGATCCAAACTTGATCAAATGGTACATAGGAGTTTAAAATGTTGATGTGGATAAAAAATTATGAAGTTTTATTGTGAATTGGCCATAGTTGACTTTTCCCCTAATACAACTAATTTTTAAGTCAATTGTTCAATTGACTGAGCAAAAATGTGATTCAAGGCTTGAAACTTGGTGTTGTACCCCAAAATTTGCCCTCTCATATTATCAAGATTTTCCTCACAAGACTCTTTGGACTCAAGATCAGATTAGGGTTTGCTCAGCTCAAGACATTTCCTCGCACTATTGACCTGAAAATTAGGGTTTGAGTTTGCACAGGGATTTTTGGACTTCCAATGCCTCATGTGACTTTCATACTTCATGTTGGACCTATAAGATTGCTCATACCAAGTTTCAAGCCTTGAATCACATTTTTGACCAGTCAATTGGACAGTTGACCTAAAAATCAACTGTATTGGGGGAAAAAAAGTCAACTATGGCCAATTTACAGTCAAACCTCATAATTTTTGATCCACATCAACATTATAGACTCATATGAACCATTTGATCAATTTTGGACCACAACTCCTCAAGAAATTTGTTCAGATCATCAAAAGGGCAAAATGGTCATTTTTAGGGTTTTGACTAAGAAAGGGCAATTTCTGATTTTTAACCTAGCCAATGGCAAATTGGGTTCAAGAATGGTTTCAAGGACTCAATGGCATCATCTTGACCTAATCACAAGGTTCAAAAGATCTCAAATGCATTGGATTGACAGATGAATTTTCCAGTCAACTGATCAAAAATCAACTGTACACTGAAAAGTCAAACTTTGACTTTTTGGTCAAAATCAAGTGCCAAGGGTCATATTTCATCAAGATGTGTCAAAATATGAAACTTGTTCACCAAGAAACCTAATTTTGAAAATTAGGGTTTAAGTTTGAAATTTTTCATAACTTAGAAATTTTCGAAGTTATGAAAATTTCTTATTTTTTCCCAACTTTTCCACACTTTTTAACCATGATGCAATTGGATTCAAACAAAACTTCCAACATTAAAGTTGCATCCCCCCATGAAATATACAACTTTGATTCACAATGTTTTCCCAAAAGATTCTTGGATCTCAAGTTATGATTTTGTGAATAAGGGTCCAAAAACTTTTTAACTTAGTGAAATTTTGCCCTAGTTTAGGAAGATTTTTGACCTAAATTCATGGCAACTTTTCACATAGTTCCAAGAGTAATATCAAAATTCATTTCAAATATGGATTGTAGAGAATGTTACAAGCTTTCCAAAATGTCCAAGAACTCTCCAAGATCATTTATGGTTAGGGAGAATGGAAGAAAAGAAAATGGCAATTTCTCACTTTTGTCCATGACATTTTTCACATTGATACAAGTTGCAAATTTGTCCTAAGCATGCTTGTACTTGGTTTACAGGTTCTAATCCTTTCTACACTCCCTAATTTAATTCAAACACAATGGATAAAGGTCTTATTCTGATCTTTGAAGCTTTGTACATTGAGTTATTCCATTTATGGCATAAAGGTAACAATATCATTTCCATAAAGCTTGCTTTTTGCAACTTTGTATCCCTTGAGCATTGAACCTGATCTTTGGCTACAAACAAGATCCATAAACTTGAGGAAAAGTACACCAACTATGTTTAGACCTCAAGCTAGCCTGTACAGGCCTTGGGCATTGTCATCTCAAATTTGCTTCAAAAGCAAGTAAACTTGCAAAAGTCCACACCACTTGTGTATCTGATAAAACCAAGCTTTGGAATTATTCTAGAAGATCTCAGCATGTTGTAACAAGCCTAAAACACTATTGCCTAACCTCTCAAACACGCTTAAACACAGAAATCACCATTTCTGCCCAAAACAGGGCAACCTCTCCAAATCACAAGCCATCTCCATATTGCCTCGTGCGTTTTGCTCTGAACCACTTCAAACATATTCCCTACAACACACCTGAACTATCCAAGTCCTTGTCCAGCAACTGTGAGCTCATTTTCACACCTCACCATTTTCATTTTCTGAGTTTGCAGGTTGACTTCTACAAGGAGATTCAGGCCACTTCAAAGCAAGCTGAGCATTGGGAAAGGTTAAGGGAACTTCAAGCAAGCTCACACAACCTTCAGGCCTCACTCAAAGTTGCTACATTGCAATATTCAAACTTAACTGAACAAGGTATTTTTCAAGTTTCTATCTCTCTATTTAGGCATCATTAAGCTTAGGTTTGTGAAGAAAAAATGTAGTCTTTAAGTTGCTTGAGTTGTACATATGGTTAGATTCCATTTATATTAACTAAGCTAGGAGTATTTGATAGTTGAAGTTGCTGAAAAAACTAGGTCAAAATTTAGGGTCATTAAAATTCTCTCTGTCATTTGAGAGTTAGGTCACAAAATGGATATGGTTGGAATCGTGATTAAAAATGTTATAAGTTTCATGTTGTAAACTTTTGAATTCATGCAAGCAATAGAGAGAACGTGATTTGCATACCAGAAGCGTGCACGTGGTGTCTCAAGGTCAGGGATGAAGTGAAGTGGGCCTGGCGCCTTGGGCTTGGTTCTATTCACACCCCCTGTTTACTTTCTGCAACCCCTTGGCCCATTTTCTTTATTTTGCATTTTTTTATTTCTTTTATATTTTCTGACTTTATTTATTTTTTCTGAGCATTTAAAATCACCAAAAATATTTTCTTTATTTTTTGCATTTTATCATATTTTATTTATTTTATTTTTTGCATAATAAATAATTTATTAGGTTAATATACTTTTATTTTCTTAAATAAAACTTGTAAATAATATAAAAATATCATACATTTTTATTTTTATTATTTATACACTTAAAATAATATTTTTATACAATATTCAATTTTTTTAACATTTTGTATATATTTTTATTATTTTTCTTAAACAAAAATGAATAAATAATATAGCATATATTTCTTTTAAACAAAATTAGGGTTTTCACCCTTTCAAAAATAATCATTTTATTTTCTTATTTTTAAGACATAAATAAATTTATTTTCTCATACATAAATTAATACAAAAGACATTTCTTGCATATTTACATTTAATTGCATATTTAAATAATTGTTTATTTATTTATTTGTACAAAAATTCAATATGGTTGTAATAGTCTTAGGGTTTTATTTTGAGCAATATCCCCCTATTCAAAACTTGTATCCCCCTCCCCATAATATTGTTGTAATAGTCTAGCTTTACTTTACGCACTTTATTGCTTTCATATACCATGATAGTAAACTAGGGTTTTGTATGCAAAAGACCAAAAATCAAACAAATAGCATGACTTAACACAAGACAAAAATGCATGAAAAATGACAACATATTGCACACAAGCACCCCTAGGGTTTCATCCACTTTGTTGCCTTAAAATGACCATGGTATGCATGATAGGTATCTTGGCAAAACAAAAATCAAAATAAAACAAAAGATCATAGTCTCTCGATGACGCTATCTTGGTTGCCTAAACAAAAATGATATAGTCCTTCAAAAAATTGCTAAAATACTTGGCACCATTGCTATCATGGTCATACGATGATCCACGCCCGTCCCGTTTAACATCCAAAGATAAAGTCGATTACCAAATGCAATGGTAAATCAACAATGTCAAAGGAATAAAAACGTATAGGAAAGACTTTTGAGTAGGGTAGATAACTCCTAGTTACTTGATTTCTTTAAAACAAATCCTTGCTATTTTCAAACAAACACACACATTTCAAAACAATTTCCAAACAACTTTCAAACATAGAAACATTTTTCAAAAGATAAACACCTTTGTATACATTCAAACAAGAATCATTACAAAGGTTTCCTAAACAAAGGCCTCTTTTCAAAATACTTTCAAAACCATACAAAGCACCATTTCAAACAATTGGAAAAGCAAAACAAGTGATCTAAAACAAGTAACTAAGAGCCCACGGAAAACCATGGATGAAAAGGGTGCTAGCACCTTCCCTTTTCATAATCTACCCCCCAAACCCAAAAACAATCTCAAAGGTCTTTCCTGTGCTTTTTTACCTTTGCTTTTGGATAAAATAAAAGTCGGTGGCGACTCTTGCTAAACTGAAACATTTGCGAACACAAACGCAAAACCTCAAGTCAGTTCTCCCACCGCATCACAGAATTGGCGACTCTGCTGGGGAAAATCAGAAAAGTGGGGTTACGTTAGGGTTTTAGATCACCTTTACATGCTTATCTTGCTTGACTTGTTTGCTTTACACTTTGGTTCTATTGTTTGGGTTTTAATCATCTACCCGGATTTGGGAAACATTCATAGGTAAATAGCAATACATTGTGGAAACTGCGGGGTATACCGACATGGTATAAGCAATAGCTATATTAGTGCGACATATTTGTGGGTACCGGTAGCCTTTGAGTCAATCAAAGAGAATACGAGGCCGCTGAGTGATGTCATGAAGCACTAATGGACTTTTAGAACCTTTACTTGACCAACTTGGCCTTTTAGGATGTAGTGAGATGACCGACTTTGCTACAGTCTGAAGTTGGTAGATACTCGATACTACACTCATTGAGGGTTGTTTTCTTGGAATATTTTGGTCGCCAGTAAAGTGGCTAAACTGAAACAATGAACACAGAAAATAATCCAGTGATATTGAGCTCCTTAGAACCCGATTACTATTTCTAGGACAAGTTGATCCAACTAAACTTCAAGAGGGTACTTACCTATGAAACCCCATGCAAGCCTAAAACTAGGAACTAGTGTGATTTGTTTGTACATATATACTTGTGCATAACATCATGGACATCATGAAGCATCATATGCATCCACTAACCTTTTCAAGGATTTTGGATCTTCATCTTTGTTCCTGTTTTGTAGGTAATGGATTCACTTCTCAAGAAAACTATCCAAGTCAACCTTGTAACAATTCCTCCTCAACTCAAGGAGATAGCTTCAAGGATTCCTGAGAATTCTCCATTCACCGAGAGGCATGGTCGTCTTCTCAACTTAGTCACTGCCAACACTGAGGAGGATATGCTGAAAGTTTTGTTCCAGTTCTTTGACCCTTTGCATCATTGCTTTACATTTCCTGACTACCAACTTGTGCCTACTTTAGAGGAATTTTCTCAACTCTTGAGGATTCCTATTCTCCATCAACTACCTTTCAACGGTACAGAAAGAGATCCAAAGCCTGAAGATGTTGCTCAAGCCCTGCACTTGCAACCATCAGATATCACAAGTCATTGGGAAACTAGAAGTGGTGTCAAAGGTTTCCTGTCAAAGTTCTTGTTTGAGAAGGCCCAAAGCTGCTGTAATTCATTAGACTTACAAGCTTTTGAGGAGATTGTAGCTCTTCTCATCTATGGGATGGTCTTGTTCCCTAACCCTGACCAACTTATAGATGTCAGTGCTGTCAAAATCTTCATGGCTCGCAACCCGGTGCCTACATTGCTTGGGGATATCCTCCAATCTTTTCACACTCGAACAATGAGGAAAAGAGGTGTTCTCATGTGTTGCACTCCTCTACTGGCAAGATGGTTTATTTCTCATCTTCCCCAATCAGTTTTGAAGAATGAGCAAGGCTTGAGGTGGTCACAACGGTTGATGACCCTTACACATTCAGATATCCATTGGTGTTCTCGATCAAAAGAGAATGTTATCATCATTGACCGTTGTGGGGAATTACATAATGTACCTCTACTAGGCATTAGGGGAGGCATCACCTACAACCCCTGCTTGGCTCTGAGACAGTTTGGGTATGCCCGAAGGGATGGCCCATATGACATGCTGATTCCAGACTTGGTTTTTGACTTCGACAACGACGACCAAGGACTTCGACAAAGGTTCATCCGAGCTTGTAGGATGCCCAACAAGGTGGACAGTAGGACCTTTGGACACAAGAATCCCATCCCCCTTGAGCCTTACCTCAAGTGGGTACGAACCAGCGCCCAAAGTCTTATGATGCCTTACCCCTACATTCTCCCTGTGATTATAGGGCATGTTATGGAAGGAGAGGTTCCATACACCCTCCTACATCCTGACATGCCAACATCACTCAGAGATTTACAAAGGAGTTCGATACAGCTCAAGGGAGAACGTGATACTTTCGAAGCCAAATTCTACGCAAGTGAGAAGAAGGTTTTGGAACTCACTCGTCAACTTCACGAAGAGTAGACTCTCAACACCTACATTGCACCAAAGAGGATGCGCAACGTCTTTTTGCCTTAGAATTTTGTATTATTTTGCCCATGGGGCATTGATGTACTAACAAATTCTATCTTATTAATATGACGTGTGTTTCTTTTTGTTTAAAACAAATTTGAATTTTTGAATCCTTGAATGCATTACATGAATACATATCATTCATCATATGCATAAAAAGGTCTTCACACCAAGTTTCCTCATCTCTCTGTTGTTTATTTCAACAAGATGGATATTGAACAGACGGTCAAAGACTTGCAAGCGCAGAATTCACAGTTTCAACAGCTACTTCTGACCTTGGCCAAGGGGCAGGAGGAGCTCAATACTCTACTAGAAAAGGAAAAGGAGAAAAAGAAAAAGAAGAGGGCTGGTGTGGCTACCTTAGGCAGAAGATTTGAAGGTCAAGCCAGAAGGGTCCTGGATTTCCCCTCAACATCTGATGAAGGGGTAGGAAAAGGAAAGGGAGCTGCAGTACCATCTGATTCTGAGGAAGAAGAAGAAGAAGAGGATGAAGACTATTCTGAACAGCAGTACCCTCCTGCAGATGACAAATACAAAAACTTGGAAGAACGTCTAGCTGCCATGGAGATACAGAGAGTTCCTGGGCTGGACTTTGAAGAGTTAGGGTTGGTCTCTGGAATAGTAATCCCTCCTAAATTCAAAGTACCTCTGTTTGCTAAGTACGATGGGTTGTCTTTTCCCAAGATGCACCTACGATCTTATGTCAGGAAAATTCAACCACATTCTTCTGACAAAGACTTGTGGGTCCATTTCTTCCAGGACAGTTTGTCGGGGACACAACTGGATTGGTTTTACCAGTTGGAGAGGTCTGCTGTGCATAATTAGGAATATTTGGAAGCCGCCTTCTACAAACACTATCAATATAATACGGACTTAGCACCAACCCGTACTCAATTACAGAGTATGGGCATGGTCTCAAATGAAGGTTTCAAAGAGTATGCCCAAAAATGGAGAGACTTGGCGGGACGAGTACAACCACCTTTATCTGAAAGAGAGCTTCTGGATATGTTCTTGGGGACTCTGTCAGGTCCTTTCTTTAATCACCTGATTGGAAGTTCGTCTGCGGGGTTCACTGAGTTGATTCTGACTGGTGAGAGAGTTGAAGCCGACATAAAAAACGGGAAAATTCAAAAAGATGCATCTACTTCCGCTGCCATCAAAAATACTTTTCCAGCAAATAAGGAAGTATTAGCCGTCTACTCCCAAAGAGGTCAAGGAAGGGTTGAGCGCCGGCCAGCGGTGGGGGCCGTAATGATTCAGAAGTCTACAGCTGATCAGCCCAGAAACATATCTGCAAGAACCCCAATTATTGAAGAAGTTGTAACTCCTGTGGTTGTCCCCTCTACTGTTGCTGATGATAGAGGGAAAGGGATCCAAGAAGAGCCCATCAAGACGAGGGCTCAGCCATTGGTCATCCCTGAAACCTCTCAAAAAGAAATGGAAGAGATTTTGAGAATAATCAAGAAAAGCGATTATGATGTTGTGGAACAACTGGGGCAAACCCCGTCAAAGATCTTTATGTTGGCTCTGCTGCTTTGTTCAGAAGCTCATGCTAAAGCTTTGATAAGATTTTTGAAGACGGCCCATGTGCCACAGGAAACCTCCACGGATCAGTTCCAGGAATGTGTAGCTAGTTTTACAGCTGACAATGGTCTAGGATTCTCCGATGCCGATTTAACATCAAAAGGGAGAAAACATAATGATGCTTTGCATGTCTCGGTGGAATACAGAGGGACTACCCTAGCACGCGTTCTGGTAGACATTGGGTCTTCACTGAATGTCTTGCCGAAGAAGGCCTTGGATAGGTTGGATTGTGAAGGCCTAACCCTGAAACCCAGCAACATCATTGTTAGAGCCTTTGATGGTTCTAAGAGGATGGTCCACGGGGAGGTAGACATCCCGATTAAAGTGGGAACTGAAACCTTCAACTCCACATTCTATGTGATGGACATTCTTCCTTCCTATTCTTGCTTGTTGGGAAGACCTTGGATTCACCATGCTGGAGCTGTCACTTCCACTGTGCATCAAAAGCTCAAATACCCTGTCCAGGGGAAATTATAACTGTTCACGGTGAAGAGGAATACATGATAAACCATCTAATTTCTTTCCTCTATGTAGAATTGGATGGAGAATTCATCGAGACCCCTTTCCAACACTTCGAAGAAGTTTCTGAAGAGATAGCAGTGACCAAAGCAGTGTCCTCAACTCCTGTGATTACAAGACCTCTGCCTCGGATGTCTTCTTTAAAGGATGTTAGGGCAGTTGTGGAAGAAGGCAGATCCATAATCTGGGGGCAACTTCCAGACTTTCCTTTTAAATCAGATAAATTCGGCTTGGGTTTCACTTCGGCTAGTCAGAAGGTTGTGCGTCGCTCCCGTGCCGGAGGTCCACCAATGAAGATCACCCATTATGGAGTCAATGTTTTGGAGGATAGTGAAGAGGAGAGCAACCTGGAAGACTGGATTTTCCCTACTGTTGACGGAGGACTGTGCAACTGGGAAGCAAAAGACTTTGTTCCGATTACTTTCATACTGCAGTAATTTATCTTTCAAACATTTCTGTTGGTTTTTAATAATTCTCAAATAATTCGTACACTTTTAACCTTGTGCCTAACCCGAGGCACATAGGTCCATTTGTAAGGGTTTGATTTTTCATTTTCATATGCCATTTTAATGAATCATGGACGTTTTCACATATAAACTTTTGTGTTCATTGTCTTTCTTTTTATATTTTTATTTGTTTAAAGGTGGCTATCCCTTACACACACCCACACTCACAAATGCAGATACCTTTCCAATCTGGATTCCATGGGTAACAATTCTGCTATGGCCTTCAGTGACTCTGAAGATCTGGTCTACCATGCCGAATACGAAGGTGAGGAAGATTGTGAGGTGCCGGGAGAATTGGCTAGACTACTACAACAGGAAGAAAGAGCTATTCTACCTCATGAAGAGCTGTTAGAGACAATCAACTTGGGTACTGAGGAAGACAGAAAAGAAGTCAGAGTGGGTGCCAACCTAGAGCCAAGTGTCAAAGAGCGCCTAATTCAGTTGTTACATGAATATGTTGAGATCTTCGCCTGGTCATACGAAGACATGTCGGGACTCGATACAAATATTGTGGTTCACCGTCTACCCACAAGAGAAGACTGTCCACCAGTTAAACAGAAAGTCCGCCGCATGAGGCCCGACATGTCAGAAAAGATCAAAGCCAAAGTTATGAAGCAGTTCAATGCTGGATTTCTTGCTGTTACTTCCTATCCACAATGGGTTGCTAACATTGTGCTCGTGCCTAATAAGGACGGCAAAGTGAGAATGTGCGTGGATTATAGAGACTTAAACAGGGCTAGCCCTAAAGATGACTTTCCACTTCCACACATTGACATCTTGGTTGACAATACAACTCATCACAAGGTATTTTCTTTCATGGACGGATTTTCAGGTTACAACCAGATCAAAAAGGCACATGAAGACATGGAGAAAACTACTTTTGTTACACAGTGGGGTACGTTCTGCTACAAAGTGATGCCATTCGGACTGAAGAATGTTGGGGCAACCTATCAACGCGCCATGGTAGCTTTGTTTCATGATATGATACATCATGAGATAAAGGTCTATGTAGATGACATGATAGCCCGTTCACAAACCGAAGAAGAACACCTCGACCACTTGCAAAAGCTGTTTGTCAGGTTGAAGGAGTACAAGCTCAGACTGAACCTAACAAGTGCACTTTCGGAGTCCGGTCCAGTAAACTCTTGGGTTTCATTGTCAACAACAAAGGCATCGAGGTTGATCCTGCCAAAGTTAAAGCTATACAAGAAATGCCTGCTCCTCGCACTGAGAAGGAGGTCAGAGGTTTCTTGGTACGCCTAAACTAAATTGCTAGGTTCATTTCTCACCTAACATCTACCTGTGAGCCAATCTTCAAGCTGTTGAAGAAAGATTAGATAGTTAAATGGAATGATGACTGTCAATTTTCTTTCGATAAAATCAAGGAGTATTTGCTAGAACCTCCTATCTTGATGCCACCCGTCGAAGGAAGACCGCTAATCATGTATCTGACTGTCCTAGAGAATTCAATGGGGTGCGTACTGGGCCAACACGACGAGTCTGGCCGAAAAGAGCATGCCATTTATTACCTTAGCAAAAAGTTTACCGACTGTGAGACCCGATACTCACTGCTCGAGAAAACTTGATGCGCTTTGGTATGGGATGCTCGCCGACTAAGGTAGTATATGTTGACTCATACCACTCTGTTGATATCTAAGATGGACCCGATCAAGTACATCTTTGAGAAGCCTGCTTTATCTGGAAGAATAGCTAGATGGCAGATGATCCTGACAGAATACGATATACAGTACACAACCCAAAAAGCTATAAAGGGGAGTGTGCTAGCCGATCATCTGGTCCATCAAGCTGTCAAAGATTACCAATCCATAAAGTTTTACTTCCCTGACGAGGACATAATGACATTGGACAACATTGAAGAGAATAGACCATATGACAGACTTGAACAAGGATCCCGATGGACCCTGTACTTTGATGGTGCCTCCAATGCACTTGGCAACGGTATCGGCATGGTGCTTATCTCTCCAGAAGGTTGCCATACACCTTTCACCGCCAGACTTTGCTTCAGTTGTACTAACAACATGGCCGAGTATGAAGCTTGTATCTTTGGTCTCAAGGCTTCCATAGACTTGGGAATCAAATCTTTGTTTGTATTTGGGGACTCAGCTTTGGTCATCAGTCAGATCAAAGGAGAGTGGGATACTAAACATCTAAACCTCATCCCTTACAAAGAACATGTCTTGACATTGCTACCTCAGTTCGAGCAAATTACCTTCGAGCACTTCCCGCGAGAAGAAAATCAGCTAGCAGATGCTCTAGCTACAATGTCATCCATGTTTAAACTTAACTGGGATAATGAGGCTCCCCAAATCACCATTGAACGGATGGAAAAACCTGCACATTGTCACGAGATTAATACCGAAGAAGTAGTGGACGAACCTTGGTTTCACGAGGTCAAAATGTATCTCGAGGCTCAAGAATATCCTGAAGGAGCTTCAGTCAACGACAAAAAGTTCTTGAGGAGATTCTCAGCTAAGTTCTTCTTGAGCAATGGTATCCTGTACAAGTGCAACCATGATTGCATTCTGCTCCGTTGTGTGGACAAGGTTGAAACTGAACAGATCATGGCTGAACTACACAATGGTACCTTTGGCACTCACTCTAGCGGGCATACGATGGCTAAGAAGATCCTGCGGGTAGGCTATTACTGGTCTACCATGGAAGCTGACTGCTATCAACATTCCCGAACATGCCATAAATGTCAAATCTATGCGGACAAGGTACATATACCTCCAGTTCCTCTCAATGTCTTAACAGCTCCTTGGCCATTCGCTATGAGGGGAATCGACATGATTGGAGAGATCAAGCCTACATCATCCAATAAAGACCACTTTATTCTGGTGGCCATTGATTATTTTACCAAGTAGGTCGAAGCAGCTTCCTTCGCATCAGTCACAAAGAATGTGGTTGCCCGCTTCATCAAGCAGAACCTCATTTGCCGGTACGGTATCCCCGAAAGGATTATCACTGAAAACGGAACAAACCTTAACAACACTATGATCACCGCCTTGTGCGAGCAGTTCCAGATTCAACATCACAATTTATCTCCCTACCGGCCAAAGATGAACGGTGTTGTCGAAGCTGCAAAGAAAAACATCAAGAATATCATACAAAAGATGGCAGTCACATACAAGGAATGGCATGAGATGTTACCGTTTGCTCTGCACGGGTACCGTACCACGACACGTACATCAACTGGGGCAACACCTTATTCCTTGGTATATGGCATGGAAGCTGTTTTACCTATCGAGGTTCAGATTCCCTCCTTGAGAATCATGAAAGATGCTGGTTTGAGGGAAGACGATTGGATTCAGACCCGGCTTGATCAACTTAACTTGATTGATGAGAAGCGACTTACTGCTGTTTTCCATGGTTAGGCGTATCAAAACCGGATGATCAAGGCATTCAACAAAAAAGTCAGACGCCAAACATATCAAGTCGGGGATCTTGTGATAAAGCGCATCATATTGCCGCAAAGTGATCCCAGGGGCAAATGGACTCCTACCTACGAAGGACCATTTATGATCAAGAACATCTTTTCTGGTGGGGCAATGATCTTAACCACCATGGATGACGACAACCTGCCGCACCCTGCGAACGCAGACATAGTCAAAAGATACTACGCATAAATGACCCGACAAGTTGAAAACCCGAAAGGGCGACTTGGGCAAAAAAGGGCATCCCGGTGAATCGAAAACCTGAAAGGGCGGTTCAGGCAAAAGTTAGGGATAAATAAAAAAATCTATACACCTGGCAAGTTGAAAACCCGAAAGGGAGACTTGGGCAAAAAAGGGTTTCCCGGTGGATCGAAAACCCGAAAGGGCGGTCCAGGAAAAAGTTAGGGAATTAAAGCGTATGACTATGTCTCGTCGGATCACTTTAAGGACAATCTCTTCACAGACAAGCTCTGGGCTTCTGATCAACTCAATCATCTTCGGACAAAGCAATGAATGGACAAGATATTCAGAGTTACGAAGGCTATAGAAGAATGGGAGCCCCATGGAATTTTCACACATAGCCATCTTTCTTTGTATAAAGTTTTCTCATTTTTTATGACAATGTTCTCTTACTAAGATGTTTGTCTCCTTTGTACAAAATACTTACACAAAGTTAATATAAAGATACTTCAAAGTGCAACAAACTATTTGTCTTTTCCTTTTTACACTTGTGTTTTATTTGAAAACGTCCAATGATTTATTAATGAGCATATGCATTTGAATATAATCACTTGTTTACAAATAAACGAAATGGGAAAGAACAATTACTGACAGGTTGAAAGGATATGAAAACGTCTTTAGGCTATTCCAAGAGAAATCCCCTGCTGTACATCATCTAGATCCCCATCGGAGCTAAAACCTTGAAATATATATCCCCGGCGGAGTTATAATTTCAAACCCTTAATTCCCATCAGAATTAAAACTTCAAAATCCAAATCCCCAGCGGAGTAAAAACTTTAAACTATAGACCCTCAACGGAGATGAAACTTTCTTCCCCAGTTGAGTCAAGATTTCTAACTATCAATCCCTAGAGGGAACCATTCAGTTTACCCCAAATTCCCCAACAAGTTGTCTTAAAGTCTGAGAATCAACCAGATAACAATTAACTTTTATCCCCAACCTAGGGTAACTCCCCAGTAGAGTGGCATACAACCCCAGAGTCCTGAACTTACTCTCCAGCAGTAAGCCTTCTTCCCTACAGAGTTTTTAATCCCCAACAGAATGAAGATTCTCATTCTTGACTCCCCAGCATGAAGTTCCCCAAGGATTCAAATTCCCTAACAGAATGAAGATTCTCATTCTTGATTCCCCAGTGAAGATGCCAGAGTCTTCATCACTCCCCAGCATGAATTTGTCAGAATTTTATTTCCCTGCAGATCGAAGATTCTCATTCTTGGTTCCCCGCAGAAATCATCAGAGTTTTCCCTATCCCCAGCCGAGTAAGGATTCCCATTTATTTAACCCCCAGTAGAAGTCTTCAAAGTTCTCTGGATTTCCCAAGCAGATTTCTCAAGCAGTTTGACATTACTCTCACAATAGATTTTGTCAATACTCCAACTTCAAGGCATGAAGGATTCTCACATTTCCATAGAGGTTGGCAGGAATTTACCATCCCCAACAGTCACCAAGGATTTCTCATCCTCAACAATCAAAGATTTTGAATCTCCACCAGCGGTCAAGGATTTATTTTCCCCGGCAACAATCAAAGATTTCATTATCCCCAGCTATCAAGGATTTATTTTCCTCAGCCATACAGCGAATCAGCTTACATGCGCATACATTACATTCATATATCATAAACATTGATAAAACACATTTTATTGCATTATACATTTCATGCAACATAAATCTGTGTTTCAGCTAACATTTTAACCTTTTCAGGATAAGATTAACAGCTATCTTTAACAAATATTCAAAGATTTCAGATACAGTACGGATACACTCCAGACACGAAAGTCATTCTGTTACTCATTCAGATCTCTTATTCAGATACAGTATGGATACACTCCAGACACGGAAGTCATCCTGTTACTCATTCAGATCTCTTATTCAGATACAGTACGGATACACTCCAGACACAGAAGTCATTCTGTTACTCATTCAGATCTCTTATTCAAATACAGTACGAATACACTCCAAACACGGAAGTCATTCTATTACTCATTCAGAATTCAAAGTAAATATACAGTACGGATACACTCCAGACACAGAAGTCATTCTGTTACTCATTCAGACCTCAACCTCATGATACAGTTCAGATACGCACCAGACACGGATGCCATCCTGACGCTCATTCAGATTCAACTTGCAGATCTCTTATTCATATATAGTCCAGATACGCTCCAGACACGGAAGCCATTTTGTCACTTATTCAGATTTAAATCCCCGGATACAACTCAGATACGTTCCAGATACGGATACCATTCTGATGTTCTTTCTCTTAATTTACAACAAACATTCTTGGATGGCATCTTTAAGCCCATCTCCAACAAGATTCTATCACATCTCCAAATGGCATCTTTAAGCCCATTTCCTCAACTGCATTTTGACGAGTGCAAATTTATGGACACTCTAGTGTCCAATCATCTTTTACCTTCGAGTCACGAACGGCAAAATTCGCCAATCTAACTCTTCAGGTTCAAGAAGATTGAACAGGGGCAGCTGTTGTACCCCAAATTTTTCCCTCTCAAATTATCAAGATTTTCCTCAAAAGACTCTTTGGACTCAAGATCAGATTAGGGTTTGCTCAGCTCAAGACATTTCCTTGCACTGTTGACCTAAAAATTAGGGTTTGAGTTTGCACAGGGTTTTTTGGACTTCCAATGCCTCATGTGACTTTCATACTTCACGTTGGACCTATAAGATTGCTCATACCAAGTTTCAAGCCTTGAATCACATTTTTGACCAGTCAATTGGACAATTGACCTAAAAATCAGTTGTATTGGGGAAAGAAGTCAACTATGGCCAATTTACAGTCAAACCTCATAATTTTTGATCCACATCAACATTATAGACTCATATGAACCATTTGTTCAAGTTTGGACCACAACTCCTCAAGAAATTTGATCAGATCATCAAAAGGGCAAAATGGTCATTTTTAGGGTTTTGACTGAGAAAGGACAATTTCTGATTTTTAACCTAGCCAATGGCAAATTGGGTTCAAGCATGGTTTCAAGGAATCAATGGCATCATCTTGACTTAATCACAAGGTTCAAAAGATCTCAAATACATTGGATTGACAGATGAATTTTCCAGTCAATTGATTAAAAATCAACTATACACTGAAAAGTCAAACTTTGACTTTTTGGTCAAAATCAAGTGCCAAGGGTCATATTTCATCAATATGTGTCAAAATATGAAACTTGTTCACCAAGAAACCTAATTTTGAAAATTAGGGTTTAAGTTTGAAATTTTTCATAACTTAGAAATTTTCTAAGTTATGAAAATTTCTTATTTTTTCCCAACTTTTCCCAACTTTTTCACCATGATGCAATTGGATTCAAACAAAACTTCCAAAATGAAATTTGAAGCCCTCCATGAAATCTACAACTTTGATTCCCAAAAGTTTTCCCAAAAACTTTTTAAATTAGTGAAATTTTGTCCTAGTTTAGGCAGATTTTTGACCTAACTTCATGGCAACTTTTCACATAGTTCCAAGAGTAATCTCAAAATGCATTTCAAAGATGGATTGTAGAGTATGTTACAAGATTTCCAAAATGTCCAGGAACTCTCCAAGATCATTTATGGTTAGGGAGAATCGAAGAAAATAAAATGGCAATTTCTCACTTTTGTCCATGACATTTTACACATTGATACAAGTTGCAAATCTGTCCTAAGCATGCTTGTACTTGGTTTACAGGTTCTAATCCTTTCTACACTCCTTAATTTAATGCAAACACAATGGATAAAGGTCTTATTCTGATCTTTGAAGCTTCGTACATTGAGTTATTCCATTTATGGCATAAAGGTAACAATACCATTTCCATAAAGCTTGCTTTTTGCAACTTTGTATCCCTTGAGCATTGAACCTGATCTTTGGCTACAAACAAGATCCACAAACTTGAGGAAAAGTACACCAACTATGTTCAGACCTCAAGTTAGCCTGTACATGCCTTGGGCATTGTCACACTACAAGAAAATTGGCAGATTGCGACAGGTATTTTTGTAGATTACGACGGTTAAAACCGTCGCAATTTGCTTTCCACGACGGTTGCTTTACCGTCGTAGAAGTGTGTGTCCCCAACCTATTTCGCGACGGTTACAAAAACTGTCGTTCAAGTTTACGACGGGTTGATACCGTCGTGACTATCTTTTGAGTTTCTTTTAATTATTGATGGCGACGGTTCGATATTGTCGTGAATATCTTTTGAAATTGATTAAATTGTTTATGGCGACGGTTCGATACCGTCATGACTTTTGTTGATTATTTTTAATTATTGATTACGACGGTTCGGTACTGTCGCCATGACTTTTGTTTATGTCTTGATTTTTTTTTATTTTTCTATTATATATATTTTTTATTTAAATTATTATCTATGTAAAAAATTTTAAATATAGTTTTTTTTTTGTGTTATTTTTTTCTTTAAATTATTTCTTCTTTAATATATTTATTTATAGTATTATTTTTTGTTTTATTTTCTATCACTTTGTAATATAGTAAAAATAATTTCAATAAAAAATATTTAACATCAAATAAGCATTATAATATCCAACAAAATGTGTGTTCCATAATCATGTAAAATGGAGTTCCATAATCATGTCAAGTAGTACAAAAAACCCAAAATATATCAATTCCTAATCTTATAATAATAAGTATCATTATGCCAAAAATACATGAGAAAGTTCACAATCTAATTATCTCGATCATAGCAAAGTCTAATTTGTCCCCCCTGAAGTTCCATTATCTCCAATACGGTAGCTAGACTCAGATGAACGTCTACCATCAGCGGGTGATTCCAATCCCTAAAAAAAGGTATTAAAATAATAATCTTTAAAATAATACTCATAAAATTTAACTTTAAATGCGTCAAAATAATATACCCGTCTTCCACTAAAATTCTGCATTTGCATTAAGAGTTCAATTTCCTTTGTCCTCGCCTTGTCCCTTTGTGTTAAGAATATGATTGCCTGTGTTAATTCATCAATTTTTGAATTCTTTTCTTTAAGTGCATTAATTTCTTCTTGCATTTCCTTTATTTGTTCACTTTCTGCAGAAGAAGATGTCGATCTCGTAGATCTATTAATTTGAGATGGTGTAACTCCAAGTCCCATACTACGAACATATCCATGCTTTTCTTTTCCAAATACTTTCTGAAATGCCTCATTTTCAGACACAGAATCCTTAATTGCAGCTTGTAATTTTTTCTGCACATGAAAAAGAAAAAATTGAGCTATTGTTTATATAACAAGAATAATATATTGGGGGAGAACCTCTTGATCAAATCATGGACTTCCATATATACGTAAAAAGAAGTTGGCACAAACTAGGAGGTGGCACAAACTATTGCAATTGGACTTGAATAATACTGTTGGTATATAATTTTGACATTTTTGCCATGAATAATAAGAAAGCAGTACATTGAGCAATGGTAAGGATTGTTATTCATTATTAACTGGGGCCATATTCACTGGCAAACAGCCTAGTTTCAACACTTACAGTATTTGAACATAATTAACTGACAAATTTTCCCGTGAATGAATGACAGCGTGATAGCATTATTTTCCAGTGAATGGATAGCATGAAGCAATAAATAAAAATTTATTGGTTCTAAAGATATGTGATACCTTCTTCTGAATCTTCCTATCAGTTGTATCAGCATCTACATGATATCCTGCTTGGTGAATCTGATCTCGAACCTAGAAAATTACAGCACAAAAATGTTATAAAATCATCAGCACCTGGCTTTTCAAGTCAAAATATTAGTATCCAACAAAAATAGAATTAGAACAATAACAAAGTTAGGTAATAGAACTATTCAAGGAAGATTGCTCAAACTTCATGAAGAAGCTACCACATAAAAAGTATATCTAAAAAGGCTTGTTGCGACTCAAAATAAACAAATTGGTTCAAGGATTTGATGCAATTGTACACATCATCACCCCATCCTAACTGTTATCATATGACTTCGATAAATATAGACAGACTAAAGTTAGGAAACAGAGATGTGTACATTCAGAGCATAAGCTTGTGATTTCTCAGAAACAGGGCACAAAATTGCTTGACGAGGACTGAGCCAGAAGGGCCATTTACCCTTGTAGTGCTCTAAAAGTATGGCAAACATGCGTTCAACTGATCCTAGAATGGCTATGTGTATCATAATAGGCCTCTCAATTTTGGCTTCATCCTCAGCTGAGAATTCCAACTTAAAACAATCAGGAAGCTGGAAGTCAAGCTGCAAGGAGCCAATTTATCCAATTATCAGTAAAAATAATTAACAACTGAACCATGTGAATGCAAGTCAAGCCAAAGAGTGTAAACCTGTAGAGTTGCACACTGGAATTTCCTACTCAATGCATCAGATACACTGATATCTATCTTTGGTCCATAGAATGCACCATCCCCTTCATTCAACTGCAGAGTTTTATTTGGATTATAAGCACATAATTGAAGTTAACAAATGATGCATTACATTGAAAATAATAAAACAGATATACAAAAAATAAAAGGATGTATGAGAATATAAAAAATAGTATCAAGAAACATATAATTGAATTCAAAACATGAAAAGCATATACCTGCCATGGCTTGCCAAACTCATCCAAAGCCTCCTTGAGAGCACTTTCAGGCCTATCCCACGTTTCATCATCTCGAAGCTTATTCTCTGGCCTCTACTCAAGTATTTAACACAGGCAAGGCAAAATAAATAACTGAGTCATTAAATAGATTAAACCAATTACTAACAGCAGAGTCTACCAAGCTTATCATGTACTACTATATCATGTATCAGAAGAAAAGAAAATAACAAGAAAGCTAGTTCTTTGTATTGAGGCTATATTCCCAATTATTAACTGTTCCTACTAATGTTATTTATTTACAAACTTCATCATATTTCAAACCATAGAGAAGTGTTCCTACTAATGTTATTTATTAAACATATAAACAAAACATGTACCATAGGAAGAGAAAGACTGGTAAGATACGATCAAAATGATCTATATCAGATGACGCTCTTAGAAGGAATAATTGCAACAAAGAAACAAATAATGAAATTATCAAATCAGAATTAACTTACATTGCAGACAAAACATATAGCGGCAGTTGTTTCCAAACTATTAAACAGATTTATCAGCATCTCTTTTGGAAGCCTTTTTGCCATTTCAACAGAATCTTTTCCAACAGGATCAGAATTGTATTCTTTAACAAGAAGTGGGTGATCACAAGCCTGACGGAGACGTAAAAGCATCAAAAGAATATTTGCATAGTTTTGATTCACTGTACGGCAGTAGCATATGCCTGCAAATTACAAGCATTACTTTTCAAAATTACAAACTGAGAACATCCATCAGTGTAGAAATATCAGATGAACAAAATCATATAATTCGTAATTGACATGACCACTGTCAAAATAAATTTCTAGACACTAATTTAAAAAAGAAAAGAAAAACAGTATCATTACAGTATGTCCAAGTTAATATAAGAAATTTGAAAAGAAATAAACTTTAAATTGAGAACGTGAATCAGCTTCCAACTTTTTGTAGAAGGCCCGCTCTTCATGCGAGAAATTCACCTTACTCAAATTAACAGAGTGCCCTATTTACCCTATTTACAGCTTTAAGCTATATAGCAGTTGGGAGGACAAAAATGCCCTCAAGGGCTTTCAAAACATATAAGTTACTACATGGATCAATCAGGCCTCACCAGCTAACTTGATCAATAAATGTTAGTAGCCAACAAAAAACAGCCATACACCTTCATAAGGGATCTATACCAGTCACCATACATACCATACCATAGTCATCAGGGTTTCCTTGGCATAAGCACTCATCAATATCCATTAAATCCCTTCAATCAACAATATGTAGGTTTTTTCATTTGGCACACATCCTCTCTGATTCATAGCAGCAAGCACCTCAATAGCATCTATGATTCTTTGTACCTTGCACAATCCATAAATAACAACATTGTAATTAATAACAGCAGGCTGATACTTGTGACTCTCCATCATGTCAACCAACAACTCAATTGCCTGATCCATGAATCCATCTCTGCACAAGTAAGAAATAAGTGAACTATAGGTGACCTTGTCAGGATCAATGCCTTTGCTTAACATATCCAAAATCATCCCCAACGCTCTAATTTCATCGCCGCTGCTCCACAATGCACCAAACAATGTATTATAAGAAATTGCATCTGGAGGATAGCCCACTTCACCTAGCTTCTCAAAGATGTTCAAAGCCTCATCAGCATGTCCATTCTTACACAGAGAAGCCAAGATCGAGTTATAGGAAACAATACTAGGCAAACCACCATCTGATATCATGTTATTTAAATACTCTATAGCCAAATTTACTTTTCCTTCTTTACAAATAGCAGAAATCAATGGATTGTAACAATAAGAATTAGGAGCCAACCCTCTCTTCTTCATACCCTTCAACACATTCTCAGCCTCGGCAATTTTACCATCACGACAAAGTGAACAAATCAATATGTTGTATGTCACATAACTCGGCTCACAACCTTTATCCAACATATCAGACATCAAACTCTCTCCAGCTTCCCATTTCCCTTCTTTCAAAAGATTCTTCAACAGAATATTATAAGGACTCACATCAGCAACACAACCCTTACAACTTATACTACTAAGATACTCAAAAGCTCTATCCAACAACCCTTCTTTACACATACCTTTAACAACAACATTATAAGTAGACACATCAGGTCGAAGCCCTCTCAACAACATCTCATCCAAAAGCTTCATAGCCTTATCAATACCACCTTCAATAATAGTTGCTTTAATCAAAATAGTATAAGTTATAACATTTGGCCTACAATTATCTTTCAACAAGTGATCCATAACCCTTAAAGCCAAATCAAGTTTACCCCTCCCACAAAGACTCCCAATGAGAATATTATAAGTAACAACATCAGGTAAAAAACCTCTCTTTTTCATTCTATCAAGCACCTTATTGGCAGCATCAACTATATCAGCTTTACAGTACCCATTTAAAAGTGCTTCATACGCAAATCTTGATCAAGTTTTGGCTTTGTACTTAGCTGATTTGAATGACCTAATGAGAGCTTCATCGTAATCTTGATCAAGTTTTGGCCTTGTTTCATTGACCCTGATTCTTGTTCTTCGGTTGTTGGTGTTGCCTGGGGTTGAGGAAGTGACGATAGTGTTGGGATTTGAATGGCGAGAAGTGCGGTTTGGGTGGTTTCTGAAATTGAGAGTGTGTGATAAGAATTCAGTTGAAAAGGTTGTCATTGATGATGACGATGATGTTAACGGTTTTTGTTGGAAGATTTATGGCTTGAGTTTGGACAAAATTCAGTATCATAGAATGGATAAGGGACGATACATATTTTATCCTAACCAAATATTATCCTAAAAAATCATTTAAAAAAATAAAACCCTAAACCAACAAATTAGAAAACCTAACATCAATTCAATATATTCAAACTCAAAATCAATCATCACAAAAAGCTCAACCATAAGATTCAAGTGAATCTCCAATGCTGAAATCAATGGCAGAGAATGAGAGAGATGAGAACAATGCAAAAAGTGATACATAAAACTTACTGTGTTTGAAGAGATGAACGCAGAGGATGTTAAACTGCTTGCTGTGTGTTTTTTGGTGTGAAGATGAGCGGTTTGAAGAGATTCCTTTCGGTGTCAAGGGGTTTCTTTCGGTGTGAAGAAGAACGGCATGAACGGCACCGTGAGTAGAAAAAGTGAACGCAGGAGTAGAAAGTGAATTGATGTTTTATGTATTTTAAGAGCTTTTTAACTTTTTTACGGCGACGGGTGTTTTACCGTCGTGCCCATGAGAATTTTTAAAGATTTTGGGTGCGACGGTTGTTTTACCGTCGTGAAATGAATTTTAGGACGGATAATTTTACCGTCGTGAAAGGTTTAAGGGTGCGACGGGTGCTTTACCGTCGTGATATGCCTTTTAGGACGTTTAATTTTACCGTCGTGACTAGTTGTTGGTGAAAAATCAATGTTAAAAGTGTTAAATGGGGGCCGACAGTTGTTTTACCATCGTAATAATAATATTATGATGGTTAAATATACCATCGCAAAATAAATATTAGGGACGGTTGGTGTCAATTGTCGTAAACACTGTCTCTATATGTCAATTACGACAGTTATCACATAACTGTCGCAATTTTTGTGTCGTTAAACACTAATTTTCTTGTAGTGTCATCTCAAATTTGCTTCAAAAGAAAGTAAACTTGCAAAATTCCACACCACTTGTGTATCTGATAAAACCAAGCCTTGGCATTATTCTAGATGATCTCAGCATATTGTAACAAGCCTAAAACACTATTTCCCAACCTCTCAAACATGCTTAAACACATAAATCACCATTTCTGTCTAAAACAGGGAAACCTCTGCAAATCACAAGCCATCTCCATATTGCCTCGTGCGTTTTGCTCTGAACCACTTCAAACATCTTCCCTACACCACACATGAACTATCCAAGTCCCTATCCAACAACTGTGAGCTTATTTTCACACCTCACCATTTTCATTTTCTGAGTTTGCAGGTTGACTTCTACAAGGAGATTCAGGCCACTTCAAAGCAAGCTGAGCATTGGGAAAAGTTGAGGGAACTTTAAGCAAGCTCACACAACCTTCAGGCCTCACTCAAAGTCGCTACATTGCAATATTCAAACTCAACTGAACAAGGTATTTGTCAAGTTTCTATCTCTCTATTTAGGCATCATTAAGCTTAGGTTTGTGAAGAAAAAATGTAGTCTTTAAGTTGCTTGAGTTGTACATATGCTTAGATTCCATTTATATTAACTGAGCTAGGAGTATTTGATAGTTGAAGTTGCTGAAAAAACTAGGTCAAAATTTAGGGCCATTAAAATTCTCTCTGTCCTTTGAGAGTTAGGTCACAAAATGGATATGGTTGGAATCGTGATTAAAAATGTTATAAGTTTCATGTTGTAAATTTTTGAATTCATGCAAGCAATAGAGAGAACAGGTTTGCATAGCAGAAGCGCGCGCGTGGTGTCTCAAGGTCAGGGATGAAGTGAAATGGGCCTGGCGCCTTGGGCTTGGTTCTATTTACACCCCTTGTTTACTTTCTGCACCCCCTTGGCCCATTTTCTTTATTTTGCATTTTTTTATTTCTTTTACATTTTCTGACTTTATTTATTTTTTCTGAGCATTTAAAATCACAAAAAATATTTTCTTTATTTTTTGCATTTTATCATATATTTTTTTTATTTTATTTTTTTCATAATAAATAATTTATTAGGTTAATATACTTTTATTTTCTTAAATAAAACTTGTAAATAATATAAAAATATCATACATTTTTATTTTTATTATTTATACACTTAAAATAATATTTTTATAAAATATTCAATTTTTTTAAACATTTTGTATATATTTTTATTATTTTTCTTAAACAAAAATGAATAAATAATATAGCATATATTTCTTTTAAACAAAATTAGGGTTTTCACCCTTTCAAAAATAATCATTTTATTTTCTTATTTTTAAGACATAAATAAATTTATTTTCTCATATATAAAATTAATACAAAAGACATTTCTTACATATTTACATTTAATTGCATATTAAAATAATTGTTTATTTATTTATTTGTACAAAAATTCAATATGGTTGTAATAGTCTTAGGGTTTTATTTTGAGCAACATCCCCCTATTCAAAACTTGTATCCCCCTCCTCATAATATTTTTGTAATAGTCTAGCTTTACTTTACGCACTTTATTGCTTTCATATATCATGATAGTAAACTAGGGTTTTGTATGCAAAAGACCAAAAATCAAACAAATAGCATGACTTAACACAAGACAGAAATGCATGAAAAATGACAACATATTGCACACAAGCACCCCTAGGGTTTCATCCACTTTGTTGCCTTAAAATGATCATGGTATGCATGCTAGGTATCTTGGCAAAACAAAAATCAAAACAAAACAAAAGATCATAGTCCCTCGATGATGCTATCTTGGTTGGCTAAACAAAAATGATCTAGTCCCTCAAAAAATTTCTAAAATACTTGGCACCATTGCTATCATGGTCATACGATGACCCACGCCCGTCCCGTTTAACATCCAAAGATAAAGTTGATTACCAAATGCAATGGTAAATCAACAATGTCAAAGGAATAAAAACGTATAGGAAAGACTTTTGAGTAGGGTAGATAACTCATAGTTACTTGATCTCTTTCAAACAAATCCTTGCTATTTTCAAACAAACACACACATTTCAAAACAATTTCCAAACAACTTTCAAACATAGAAACATTTTTCAAAATATAAACACCTTTGTATACATTAAAACAAGAATCATTACAAAGGTTGCCTAAACAAAAGCCTCTTTTCAAAATACTTTCAAAACCATACAAAGCACCATTTCAAACAATTGGAAAATCAAAGAAAGTGATCTAAAACAAGTAACTAAGAGCCCATGGAAAACCATGGATGAAAAGGATGCTAGCACCTTCCCTTTTCATAATCTACCCCCCGAACCCAAAAACAATCTCAAAGGTCTTTCCTGTGCTTTTTTACCTTTCCTTTTGGATAAAATAAAAGTCGGTGGAGACTCTTGCTAAACCGAAACATTTGCAAACACAAACGCAAAACCACAAGTCAGTTCTCCCACTGCATCACACTTGGCATGATTAATCTTGGGGGTCCATAATGATACATGAAAGTCATATGGGGCATTGGAAGTTCAAAAATCCTTGTGCAAACTCAAACCCTAATTTTCGTCATCAGTGCTTAAGGAGATGTCTTGAGCTGATCAAACCCTAATGTAGTCTTGAGTCAAGGGAGATCTTGTGACCAAATTCTTGATAAGTGAGAGGGAAAATTTTAGGGTACAACACGTAGGATTTATAATTCCCGCACTTTACATTTCTCTATACAATATTACTGTTAGTAATTAGGCTTGTATGGAAAGACTGAAATCAAATTCTAGAAAACCTAATAACGCAAGATAAATAACTGAATTGATTACCATTTCACATACGCACCTCTAAGGTATCCCACTTCGGTTGCTTTCGGAAAACAGTCGCAATTCTCGAAATGTGAGAAGTTTTAGTGACTATCCTCCAGCTTAAAGACCATTAGTCCCTTGATGACCCTCTCGATGTTGCCTCGATTAAAAGTGATATTAGAACTTTAGGGGGGTTACTAAAGCTTCTTGCCAAGTTGCCTTCGTGATTGTAACATCCCTTTGATTGTCCCTCAAACATCCAACGATATGGCTACCTACTCACTAATAGTAGAATAGCGTTGTCTAAAGGAAAGAAGAAAAGAATGACTTTTTCGAGTATAAGTAGATAAGTTCCTAGATGCTTGCTCAAATAAAACAAACTTTTTTCACTTACATATTTCAAAAACAACTTTCAAAAACATTCGCTTTGTCAACACTCTTGAGGACTATTACAAGAGTTATCATAAAGCGAATCGTCGCACTAAGGCATTTTCAAAACAATTTTCAAAACACACAAAGCACAAGCAATTTCTAAAACATGAGCTCGCATCTAAGATCCCGTAGAAAACTACGGATTGAAAGGGTGCTAACACCTTCCCTTTCCATAATCTACCCCCCTTACTCAGAAAATTCTCGAAAAGGTCTTTTTTGTTTTTTTCACCATTTCCTTTGTTGGATAAAAGAAAAGTTTGTGGAGACTCTTGCTTACCATAACATTTGTGAATACAAAATGCAAAACCAGTATAACATTCGGTTCTGCCACCGTATCACACCATCACATGCCCACAACTATAGATCGAAGCGCCTGCGTTTGGTAAAAAATTCTAATTTTCAAACACATTCGATCTGTGATTCAAACTCATTTTGATTGCATACTCATGTCATTATTGTTGTTTGTGAATGATTTAACATGTAAGTTGTAGTGTCCAAATGACAGGATACCATCGTTATGGCCTTCGAACCTGATTGCTTTTGAAACTCATGATATAGGCTCTTTCAAGCCAAAACAATCCTGATTCGGACTCAGGGAGTTCAAATTAAAGGAGGGGTTCGAATCAAATGGGAGAGACCTTGGTTCGATATCCAGGTCATTCTTTTTTTCATTTTTCTAACATGTCATTTACAGATCTAGCGCTTCAAGTCCAAACATGTGCACCGTGCACTCTACCATCAGCACCATCAAATTCATACAACATGGATCCAGCGCCTCCAGCATGTAGTCCCCACCGTGGACTCTCCAGATGCGTTCTCACCAGATCCTAACACATCCTGGGCCAGCTTAATTGGGCCTGACCAATTTCAAACATTGCACCCCCTTTATTATTTTTTAGCAGACCCGTTTGCGTTTTCTTTTTCTACTGTTTTAGTTTGTTTTGTTTATTTGTTTTATATTTTTTTTTCAAGATTTAGTTTTTTTTAATAAATAAATAAAATTAAAAAAAACATTAGGTTAATATTTTTATTAATTAAGCTTATTTTGTAAATAAATAAATAAATTACTTTAACATTTTGTTTAATTTAAAATCAATAGACTTAAGATTCTAATCAATTTAAGTTCTATTTCTCAAAAATACCAAAAAAATCATTTTTCTTAATACTTAAGGTTTCAGGACATTTTTATTTTTTTAATTATCATTTTTCTATTTATTTGCAATTTAAATTCTAGAAAGAATGTATAGGTTGCATGGGAAATTTTGTAATAGTTTAGTTTATTTTTCCGTATATTTCAATTATGTAACTGCCCACAGGATGTAATAGCGTAAGATTTAATTTCCCCACTTTATATTTCTTGTACATATATTAACTGCTTAGATGTATGCTAATAGGATTGTATGGCAAGAAATTAAAAACAAAACGTTAGTAAACCTAACATCAAGATAAATAATTGAAACACAATACTATTGCATATGCGCATCTTTAGGGTACTCCCACTTTGGTTTCCTTCGGAAAATAGTCACAACTCTCGAAACGTGAGAGATTTTAGTGGCTACCCTCCAGTTTAAAGATCACAAGTCCCTCGATGACTCTCTCGACGTTGCCTTGATAAAGTGATCTTAAAACACTAGGGTAGTTACTAAGGTTTCTTGCCCAGTTTCCTTTGTGACTATAAACGTCCCTTCGAATGTCCCTCAAACATTCAATGATAGGGATACCTACTCACTAATAGTGGGATAACACTGTCTAAAGGAAAAGAGGAAAAGAACGACCCTTTCGAGTAAAAGTAGATAGTTGTTAGATGCTTTCTCAAAAACAAACTTTTACACTTACACAAAACAACTTTAAAAAACATTTTCAAATGCTTTATCAACACTCTTGAGGACTGATACAAGAGTTATCATAAAGAAAACTTCCGCACTAAGACACTTTCAAAAATACTTTTCAAAATACACAAAGCACAAGGTATTTCAAAATGAGCTAAGCATCTAAGAGCCCGTACATAACTACGGATGGAAAGGGTGATGACACCTTCCCTTCCATAATCTATCCCCCTTACTCAGAAAACTCTCGAAAGGTATTTTTCTGTTCTTTTCACCCTTTCCTTTATTGGATAAAAGAAAAGTTGGTGACGACTCTTGCTTACCGTAACATTTGCAAACACAAACGCAAAACTAGTATAACAGTCGGTTCTACCATCGGATCATAGAGCCAATCATTCCTCGATATTTTGACACTTCTATGGGCACACCGGCTTCATCAAGATCCACATAAGTTCCCGGACCCATTAGAGTGGTAATAGGTTTGCATGAATCCATGTCTAATTTTTTCAATAACTCTTTACAATATTTTGATTGATGAATAAAAGTCCCCGTTGCAAGTTGCTTGATTTGTAATCCAATAAAGTAGTTCAATTTACCCATCATGAACATTTCAAATTCTCCTTGCATCATGGATGAAAATTCTTCACACAAGTATCTATTTGTTCATCCAAAGATGATATCATCGACGTTTACTTGACCAAGTAGAGTATGATTCTTGATAAAAAGCGTCTTGTCCACTTGTCCCTTTTCAATTCCCTTTTCATATAGAAAATTGCTAAGTCGGTCGTACCATGCCCTTGGTGCTTGTTTTAAGCCATACAATACCTTTTTCAACTTGAAGACATGTGAAGGATTCTTGAAGTCTTCAAAACCAGAAGGTTGTTTGACATAGACTTCTTCATTGATGTATCCATTCAATAATGAATTTTTGACACCCATTTGGAAAAGCTAAAAATTCATAAACAAGCGTAAGTCAATAATAATCTAATTGCTTCTAACCTTGCAACCAGAGCGAAGGTTTCTTCAAAATCAATTCCTTCTTCTTGATTGCATCCTTGTGCAACCAATATTTCTTTGTTCTAAACAATTATCCCATTCTCATCGAGTTTTTTTTTGAATACCCATCTAGTCCTAGTGATATGTTTTCCGTTTGGTCTTGGTACTAGTTCCCAAACTTGACTTCTTTCAAATTGGTTTAATTCTTCTTGCATAGAAACCATCAAATTATCATCCAACAAAGATTCATCTATTTTGGAAGTTTCAATTTGAGATACAAATGCCATGTGTAGACATGCATCTTGAAGATTGAGTCTTGTTGATACTCCCTTGCTAATATCACTAATAATATTGTCAATTGGGTGATCTCGATGAGTTCTCCATTCTTTGGGTAGATCTTGTTGAGAAGTTTCTTCTTTGAAATAAACTTGATTTTTATTTTGATTGGCCTTGGTATCATCTTATATTGGCATATCTAAAGTATCATCATCATCACAAGAGACTATATCCTCTTCTGAGGGGTTAGTTTCATCGAAAGAAAAATGCATAGATTCTTTTATAGTTAAAGTTCTTTTGTTGTATATGCTATAATATTTACTTGAAAGAGAGTAACCAAGGAATATACCTTTATCAAATTTCTCTTCAAACTTACCAAGATTGTCTTTGTCATTGTTGAGGACAAAGCACTTGCATCCAAAAATATGAAAGTGAGCAATGTTTGACTTTCTTCCTTTGAAGAGTTCATATGGAGTCTTTTTCAAGATAGGTCTAATAATAACCTGATTTCCAACATAACATGTCGTACTAACCGCATCCGCCCAAAATTATTTTAGTAGATTTGCATCACTAAGAATTGTTCTTGCAAGTTCCACTAGAAATTGATTATTTATTTAAACTACTCCATTTTGTTGTGGAGTCCTTGGTGCTGAAAAATTGTGAGAGATACCATGTTCTTCACAAAATTCTTCAAAAGATGCATTTTGGAATTCTCCACCATGATCACTTCTTATGGATACAACCTTTAATGATTTTTCATTTTGAATTTGCTTTGCATACTTCTTATTCATATACATTACCTCCGAAGCTTCTTGTTCTTGATGGACCAAATAAGTCCATATTCAACAATTGTATTGGCCTTGTAGTAGAAACCACATTCTTAGATTTGAAAGTTGATCTAGTTTGTTTTCCCTTTGACAAGCATCACACAATTTATCTTTGACAAGTTTTATCTTTTGTAAGACAATGACAAGATCATGTTTGGTTAATTTATTTAAATGTTCCATATGTATATGGGCTGGCCTTTTATGCCATAACCATGATTCATGATTGTTTACCATAAGACATTTTACTTTCAAAGACAACTTATCTAAAGAGATCATAAAAATATTGTTAACTCTTTTACCTTTGAGTTTTACCTCATTGATTGTTTCGTCCATGATCAAACATTCATCTTTATTGAATTTGATCTTGAACCCTTTGTCACAAAGTTGGCTAATACTTATAATATTGTGCTTGAGTCCTTAAACATAAAGTACATCTTCAATGGATGTGAAAGGTGGTGCACCAACTTAGCCAATGCCAAGAATTTTTCCTTTGGTATTATCTCCATACGTGACATACCCCTTGACTTTAAATATTAGATGTGAAAATTTGTTAACATCTCCCGTCATATGCTTCGAACATCCACTATCGAGATACCATAGACTTTGAGTGGATTTCAAGCATACCTACAAAACAAAAGAAATTATTTCTTGTTAGGTACCCAAGTTGCCTTGGATCCTTCATAGTTAGTTCCTTTCTTAACCCATGCATAGTGTCCACTTGCCATACTAAAGTTTCTAACATAGCAAGCATTAGGTGCATGGCTAAGAATACCACAATAAAAACAATTTGGAATAAAGTTGCTCTTGTATATTGGAACTTGTTTTTTCTTAACAACTCTTTTCTTTTTCTTTTGATGATTATGCTTAATTTTCACATTGTTGGCTTTCTTGGTTTCGGATTGATTACTAGCCTTTACAAAAATGGTTTTGTTGGAACTTGATTTATTTTCTTTTGAATAACCAAGTCCACTTTTGTCATTAGGATATCTTTGTTGGCTAAGAAATCCTTCCAAACAAATTTTCCTCTTTTCATATTGTTCAATAACTCCTTTTAGTTGAACAATTTGAAAAGTATATGATTCACATTTTTTGCATACAAAGTCTTGTTCTTTTTTAAGAAAAACTTGTTTTTGATATTCAAGATCCTTGTTCATAGTATCAACCTTTTCTTGAAAAGAAATAAGTTTCCTTTCTTGTGTTGATATCTTTTTATACAAGACTTTGCACTAATTTAGAAGTTCATCAATTTCATCTTGAGCATTTTCATCATAAAGTATAAAATTTGTACTAACCTCTTCATTTTCATCATCATCGGATTCAAGAGTAGCCATAAATGCTAAATTTACACATTCGTCACTTTCCGATTCAGATGATGTACTAACTTCATTGTCATCCCAAGCGATGTAGGATTTCTTGTATTTGGAGTATTTCTTTCCTTTTTTCCATCCTTTTTGGATAGGTTTGGACAATCCAGTTTGATATGGCTTTGCTTTCCACATTCATAGCATGTAACATTTGATGTGGAGGCTTCTTTATCTTTACTCCTTGAGAATTTCTTCCTTTTGACAAAGTTAGAGTTACCAAAATTATTTTTAGGGCCAATGAATTTGCCTAACCTTTTTACAAGAAGCATGCAATTTTCATCTTCTTCCAGATTTTCTTCAATAGCGACTTCCTTGGATTCCACCTTCAAAGCAATGCCTTTTGATTTCTTTTCTTGATTTTCATGCTTAGCAAGTCTTCCAAGTTTCGTCTCGTACTCTTGAAGTTTACCAAATAGAGTAGTGGATGACATATTAGATAAATTCTTCTTCTCCTAAATAGCCGTTACTTTTGGTTGACATTCTCTAGTTAAATATCGAAGCACCTTTAGGTTGAGTTCGTTATTGGTGAGAGTTTTACCAAGAGCTTTTAAGTGATTCGTCAAATGAACAAATATTTTCTGCATATTGAGAATAGATTCTCCGGGTTCCATTGTAAACATCTCGAACTCTTGACTCAATGTATTCAATCTTGACCTTTTTACTTTGACTCTTCCTTCGTGTGTTTCAACCAAAGTATCCCAATTTTCCTTTATCATTGTGCATGCCGAAACACAAAAGAATTCATCCATGCAAAGTACACCTTGAAGAAGATTAATTGATTTCTTATCATAAAGGACATTTTTCTTATCATAGTCATCCCATGATGTTTTAGGATTTGATGTTCCAAAACCATTGACAACACATATCGAAATAAACAGACTATTTTGGACATCATCCCATATTTCTTCTCCTTGTGCTTCTAGATGAGCCTTCATGTGAATTTTCCAAAAGTCAAAGTATTCACCACAAAACAATGGAGGCTTGTTGTTACTACCACCATATTTGAAAGTTGGTTGTATGAAGCCATTATGGATCGAATAGGAACAAGTTATCTTAACTTGCTCTGATGCCAAATGTAAGTTAATAATGCGCCTAAGAGGTGGGGTGAATTAGGTGATTGTCAAATTTTCCTTTTTTTTTAAGTTCTTATTTTTCTGGTTATGGTGATGAAAGAAATAAAGTGCGGAAAGTAAATGAAAACCAGATGTATACTGGTTCCCCTCACAGATTGAGAGTACTCCAGTTCTCTTACCAACACGGAAGAGATTTCACTATAGTTTAGAATGATTGCACAAGCCTAATAACAACAAAGGTGATGCCTTACTACCTAATCTATAGGGAGATCGAAGGCTCTTAAAACTTTTAAGATCTTGAACACTAAGTGTAAGAAGAAAATCCTCTTCAATGCATACACTTGCTCCAACAATCGTGGAATGCAAGGTTAATCTTATACAAAATCTAATTTTTTTCCTAAAATATGATCAATTCTTGAATAACACTATGGTTATTAAGATACTAAGACAAGATGTAATAGGAAGTTTATAGTCATATGTAGTACTCAATATATGCTGAAACAATGATGAGTATGAAAGTTCTAAACAATGTTTCATGCAATATGTAAATTCTCAAAGTTTTACAACACTTAAGAATTTTTGAAATTTTGAATAACGTGTGTTATGTTATGATCAGAGTGCAAACAAATTTTATATATGAAATGCACCCTTTCATTACACTCAAAATGAGTAAAAATATACAATGGTTGGACCCCAAGAGGTATCATCCAACAGCCAAGTAAAACATAATTTATTTTTGAATTTTTCTTTAGCGGTAACCGGTTACTGTAAGGCTGTAACCCGTTAGACATATGCGATAACGTTTATATTTTCAAATTTTCATGCCTGTAACCGGTTACCCAAAAGCTGTAACCAGTTACCTCTAAACCAGAAATTTTATTTTATTTTTGTGAAGCCCTGTAACTGGTTACTATAACCCTGTAACCGGTTACCACTGAGTGAAAGTGATAAAAATTTATTTTCTAAGTGATGGACATGCAATATTTTACTCTTAAATAATCACGACACCTATGTAAAATGTTTAGAGTATATTTTAAGCACTATATCATCTTAAAAACCTCAAATTAAAACTTGTACATAACTTGTTGATGAATCTTCATAAATCTTCATCTTGAAAGTTAGTTGTACACATGTAGAATACTTCAAAGAGTGGTCTTGAAATATTATATGATCTTTAATATCTTCTTTTCTACAGCCTTGATATTTCTTTGACTTTATGTATGGTGGTCTTCATTAAAACACTTTGATTGGAGTGCATGCAATCACAGCTTTCGGGAGTAATGGTCATGTCCCTCGAAAAATAGGGATGCTTTAGCAAAAGACCCTCGAATAAAGATTATAGTCCCTCGATGACCCTTCGATGTTGCCTACAAAAAATGATCTAGTCTATCCGATACAAAATGGCTAAAGTATCTCTATATGTTGCCTTCAATGATAATTCGATGACCCTACGCCTGTCCCTTCATATCCAATAGATACGACTACCTACCAACTGATGGTATGGATAGTACTATCTCTAAAGGAGAAATAAAAGAATAAGAACGACCTTTAGTGGGTAAGGAACTCTTAATCGCTTGCTCACAACTTTTATAAAATAAACATTTTTTATACATCAAACTTTTTCAAACAAATATTTTCAAACACTTTGTACGCGTTCTTGTGGACTGATACAAGAATCATTACAAAGTTAGTCGTACTTTGGCTTTTCAAAAATATTTCCAAATAACACACACAAAGAAATTTTCAAAGTGAGCTAGTAATTAAGAGCCCGTAGATAACTATGGATGAAAAGGATGCTAACACCTTCCCTTTTCATAACTTACCCCCCTAACTCAAAATATTCAAGGTATTTCTTGTTCTTTTCACCCTTTACTTGTTGGATAAAAGAAAAGTCAGTGGCGACTCTTGCTAACCACAACATTTATGATAAAACACTAAAAAAGTCAGTTCTCCCACTGTATTACAGAACTGGAGACTCTGTTGGGGACAATTTTAAAAGAGGGGTTACCTTACAAGTTTAGATCACTTTACTTGCTTAAATTGTGTGCTTTAACTTTAAGGGCTTGCTTGGATTTATTATTTGAAAGGTCCTACACCTGGATATAGGGATGCCTTAGGTAAGTAACAATAGATCATAATAATTGTACGACATAGACCAATATGGTTAATATGATGGCTACAGTTAGTGTGACACTTTGGTTTGTATTGATGTTCCTTAAGTCAATCAAGGATAACATTAGGCTTCCGCGTGGTGTCATTAATACTAAATTACTTTTAGAACCTTAATTGACCCATCTTGGCCACTATAAGGTAGTGAGATAGTTGGTTTTGGTGCAGTCCAAAGTTGGTTTATACTCAAAGCTACGCTCATTAATATTTGACTCTCGGGATGTTTTGGTGGCAAATCAGTTGTCGTACTAAAATAAAGCCTTCGAGAAAGATCTTTGATATGATATTCTTAGAATCCAGTTACTATTTTAGGACATGTTGAGCAAACTAAACTTCAATAGAGAAGGGTACTTACCTATGGACCTCATGCAAGCCTTTAAACCTAAGGATCTTGTGTGATTTGTTTATGTTTGCTACTTGTTTAAACATGAACATAACATCATGACATGGCATTTTTATTAACCATTTCAAGGATCTTAGGAATCTTTGGTGCAGGATTATCATAAGCCAGATTGCTAGCAAGGGGCAAGAGGATTTATTTTCCTCTAACCAGATGCTGTCAAAGATCGAAGTTCATTTTCTTGAGTCAGAGGCTATGACCCACTTGATATGGTGAATTGATTCTTATAGAAGGACGTTCAAAAGATGAAAACTTAAAGTTCTTCAAAAAAAGATGCAACTAAATTCAATTTCTAATGTTTCAAACTAGATTCCCTAAAGATCCTTGAAAACATTACATACACATCTACATACCATGTCATTGCATAACAGGTTTCCAAGACAGATTTCTCATCTCCTTGCTGTTTATTTTAGAAGAAATGGATCTCGAACAAACAGTGAAAGATCTTCAGGCTCATAATGCTCAGTTCCAAGAGATGTTCCTAAGCTTAGCCAAGGGGCAAGAAGAACTGAAGGCACTCATCGTCTAAGATAAGAAGAAGAAAAAGAAACCAGCCGACATCCTTAACATGGGAAGAAGGTTTAGGGGTCCAGTCAAGCGAGTTCAGGATCCCTATACTCCATTAGACAAAGACGACGAACAAGATAAAGACAATAAGAGTGGTGAAACTGAAAAAAGCAACTATGATCCTGTTAAATACTATGATGAAGAGGAAGAATATTAGTTGAGTGAACAATATCCCCCTGCTGATGAAAATACAAGCAGCTAGAAGATCGTCTAAATGCTATGGGGAACCAGAAAGTGCCTAGGTTAGATTTCGAGGATTTGGATTTAGTCTCAGGAGTTGTCATTCCTCAAAAGTTCAAAGTCCCCACTTTTGTAAATTATGAAGGTATTTCTTGCCCAAAGCTTCATTTGAGGTCATATGTCCAGAAGATTCAACCACACACTGTTGACAAGAAATTGTGGATTCATTTCTTCCAAGAGAGCCTGTCTGGAACACAGTTGGAAGGGTTCTTTCAACTAGAAGGGAGAAATATTCATACCTGGGAAGATTTGGCTGCCACTTTCTACAAGCAACACCAATATAATAATGATCTCGCATCAACTCGTATGCAATTGCAGAGTATGTCCATGGGCTCTAATGAAAGCTTCAAAGAGTACGCCAAGAAATGAAGAGATCTTGCAGGCATAGTTCATCCTCCTTTAGCTGACAGGGAATTATTTGACATGTTCATGAGTACGTTGACAGGTCCTTTCTATAATCACCTACTTGGAAATTCTTCAGCCAATTTCACTAAACTGATATTGACAGGGGAACATGTTGATAATGGAATTAGAAGTGGTAAAATCCAGGTGCCTACCTCTTCCAATACTCAGAAGAAGTTATACAAAGGGAAGAAAGAGTCCAAAGTTGTGTACGGCCAGAAGGGTCGTAATAAGAGAGACCACAACCAATCTGTGGGGACAATAATGATCTCTAATTCTGCACCAGTGCAACAATGACAACATGGTAATTAGCGTAAGCAGGATACACCTAAAAGAAAATTTACCAAAATAAACATGTCATTGGCTCAAGCGTTGCAACACATGTTGAAGGCGGAGTTGATTATGTTGAAGGATCCTCCTAGGAATCCCAATACTTATGCTCCTAGATACCATCCCGATGCAAGGCGTGCATACTATTCTAATAGTCCTGCACATGATACAAATGGCTCTTGGGAATTGAAGAACAAGATTCAAGATATGATTGATGCTAAGGAGATTGATTTTGATCCTCATAAGACTCCTAATGTGATCACTGCTCCCATGCCAAATCATAACTAAGATTGAGAGCGTCCAGTTCATTTGAATTTTCAATTGTAATTTCTTTTGTTTGTTCGAACACTTATCTTTATGTCAAAATTTGTTTTTTTTTCATTAATGCATTGCATATGTTTGTCTTGAAATAATCCATTCGTTTTCACTGTATTTAAACTGTACTTTTTACTTCCTTTTTTGTGATATTCAACTCTCGTTAAAAGCTATAAGCCTTTAGAGGGAGGATGACGAAAACGATACCATAATGTCGTACAATATGCTTTTGAATAATTCTTACTGACGATGTACAAGCGTTGCTTCAATTCCTAAATAGTGGAGATATAAGGAAGTTAATCCCTAGTCAACCGCTTTCAGCCTAAGAAGTGGGATTTTTATTTTTCACGTAAATTGAAACGCTTAATCATAACTTGGGGCAGGGTAGTTTCTCAGTTAATTTAATTATGCATTTGATCGCAAGATTTTCCTTCGTGCACAAAAGTTAGTATCAAAGACATCCTTCCAAATAAAAAGTCGGTGATGGTTACCTGTAATCATTAAGTCGGGCAATCATTATATTTCAAAAGAAAAGCCCGCTAAGTCAAACCTATGAAGGAGACTTAGGGAAAAAACTGAGGCATCCTGCTGACTGTAATCTCAAACAAAAAAGTTCAGGCAAGAGTTAGGGATAATAAATTCAAAAAGAGGTCGCTATAAATCCTCAATAAAAGAAAGAAGTTACAAGAAAAAATGATTGGCTTCTCCAGTAAACTTTTGGTTTCTGAACCATCACCAAGTATCAGTGCTATAATTCCAAACTCTATAGGAACCTAAATGCATAATTAACTGAGTATAGGACTGAAGGATATCATGGAGAACAATTTGGGTATAAATAAACATTGAGCCTTTATCCTTTGTTTTCTTAAACTGTGAACCAGGACACGTTAAAACCCTTCAAAGTCCTAACTGAAATATGGGTTAGTTCAAAAAGATACTATTACAAAAAGGTATCCTGACTCCTATAAGACTTACTATAAATCCTGAGTTGATATCACATTCTTTCAAATTTTGTTTTACTAAAAAATGCATTTTTTAAACTTCAAGACAAACATAAGCTTTGCATTTTAATACCATTGTTTTCATATGACTAAGTGTTTGACAATAGAGAAATTCGCATGAAAAATATTAAATGAATGAAAATCCTCCCAATGGACATAATTACTTCAGAGGATGGGTCAAACAGAAATACACTTCCAGTAACAGACCTTTCGTGGAAACAATTGGTTATAAATAAAGGGGCATGACATGTAATTGTCCAACTCATCTGTGGCAGTCAAGTCAAGATTCAAAGAATCTATCTAAAGTGTTGAATAGCCAGGGGAAGATCTCCATCTGAATCACTTGGGGCATGTTACATTAATCATGATTTTAAGCAAAAGCCACTATGAAAATTGAATCTTCGGTATCACCAAATTTCTAGTCTATGTCAGCAGTATCAGATGGTGTCATTCTGCTATGACAGTTCTTAGAAATTTTTTTAGGAAGGTCAAGAATATCTAAAACATGGTAATCAACGGTTGATCAATGTTGTACCCCAAAATTTTCCCTCCCATATTCCTCAAGATTTGTCAAGAATGATCTTCAAGTTGCTCAAGATAGCTCAAGAGTTGGACAATCAAATCACCTCCTAAGGCAGTCAAGTCAAATTAGGGTTTTGTGTTGCATCAAGGTCCTTACATCCAAATGACGTCAAGTGCTCCCCAATGTCCTAATATGTTATTAAGTTCATCCATGTCAAATTTCAAGCCTTGCAGAGGAAGTTTGGTCAGTCAATTGCTCAAGAGGTCCAAAAATCGACTGTGCTAGGGCAAAAGTCAACTGTGACCTACAAACAGTCAAACCTCAAGATTTTTTTGTCAAAATTCTCATTTTGAAGAATAATTCATCATTTTATCAAGGGTTGATCATGATTCATCAAGGATTGCTCAAGATTCATCAAGATTCAAAAGTTGCTAAATTAGGGTTTTGTAGGAAAAGTCAACACAACTTTGACCAAGCATAAATTTCTCATACTTTATGAGAAATGACCCATCCAAAGCTCATTTTGAATAGGATGCAATTTCCTACAATCCATATTCACACCCTAAGATCAAGAAATGCACTCACAAAAAGTTACAAATTTGGACATTATAGGTCATTTTTTAAAGTCAACAAAAACACCTTGTTTTCCAAAGCTAATAACTTGAGCATGTAATATCAAAATGAGATGAGACCAAAAGGGTTGGTTAGAGGACATCTCAAGGTTTCTAAAAAGTCCAATAACACATCCAAAAGTTCAAAATTGAAAAAGTTATGTATTGTTGAAGTTGGGCATTTTTCCAAAATGGCCAAAAGTCAACTATCCTCAAAAATCCAATTTTTTACAAAAGGGACCACAATTTTCCAGTTGATATGGTCTTGTCATGCCACACACGTGTCCCATATTTAATTTCATGGCCATTCATTTATTTTTCTATTTTATTTAATTTTTATTGATTTAATTCATTTTAAATCAATATTAAATCAAATAAAATCTAAAAATTGATGTAATGAGATTCTTGTGGTCATTATAGGTCTTCATTGTCAATATACACCAAACCAATCCGAATCATGCCTTATGGTGCACAAAATATTTGATTTGAACCATTTTTGGAAGTTTGTTAATGAAAAATCATATCAAATCATGAACCTTCAATGCACATGGATTCAAGCCCAAAGATTAAACCTAATTCATTCTATAACATTTGTACAAGCCAAGCAAATTAGGAACACGCCAAAAGAACTACAGAAACGGCAAAACAAACTTGGAAAAAAAGCTTGAAAACTTGGAATCTGAAATCCACCTTAGATATCGATTCAAAGCAAAAGCTTGACACTAATCCCTTGCTGGCAATCCCCTGAAGCCATACCAATCAAAACCAAGCCTTCTCATCGCCTTAAACTCGCTGTAAGTGTCCACGAACCAAGCCCTATACATGAAAACGTAACTCATCATTCTTGCATCTTTTTGCCAATTTTCTTGTATATTCATACTTGCCATTCAATTTCTAATGATTCTGTAATATTTAATTTTGTTTTCGTGGCTTATAACCCTGTATCCAAAGCTAGGGTTCTTGTTCTTGCTTTTTAGGCATTTTTGATGCAGGATAAATTGAGACTAATGATGGGTATAGGGATGATCAGGGGAGAGAGACGAATGCAGTGATGGTCTCCATTGGCGTTTATATGGTCTGTAGCTCATGATAGGATTGAAGATGTGAAAAACACAAGAAGGGGGGTTGAATTGTAAAACTTAAATCAAATGCTTAGACAACACTATATTTTTATCCTGGTTCGTTTGATCTCAAACTACTCCAGTCCACCTGTCAAGGTGATTTCTCCTCTCTCCAACGAGGTCTTAATCCACTATATTCAAAGGATTACACAACTACTTTAACAACTGTTAAAACCTTCTTGAGTATAACCACAAACCAGTTTATCTCAAGGAAATCTCTTTACAGATAATTGAACAATAATGTGTTTAATGTTTTCTGGTAAAACAGTATATCACAACTGTGATAATTACACAATTTTAAGCTTGGAATAAGACTAAATTGCTAATGCGTTTGAGTAAGCGTGGTTTGAAGGCTTAGCAAAAATTATGTGAGTGCATGCGTATGATAGGTGTGGTCTTTTCTCACACAGACTTGTTTAAATAGCCAAGGAAGATATACATTAACCATAAAGCCATTTCAATGATAATAACGCACTTTCCTTATTGAGAAGATCTTGTCTTGAAGAGAGCCGTTGGTAATTAATCTGTCTTGAATACTTAGTAACGCTTCAGAATCTTCTTTGCTTATGGTAGCGCTTCAGAGTGTTCTTTGCTTTAGCTTGTGATAACGCTTCAGAGTACTGATGACTTGGTAGAGATCTTTGATCAGAGTCAGAGTGTATTTGTTTAAGCGCAGATTCTGGTCATCAAGCTTCAACGTATGATCTGGTAGCTTCAGCAT
Organism: Vicia faba; assembly: GCA_948472305.1. Classification (NCBI taxonomy): domain Eukaryota; kingdom Viridiplantae; phylum Streptophyta; class Magnoliopsida; order Fabales; family Fabaceae; genus Vicia; species Vicia faba. The sequence continues at coordinate 654,842,708 of OX451738.1, forward strand.
GTAGCACATGTTACTGATCTTCTGATGCTGACATATTACTTATCTTCTGATGCTTCTGATGATGCTGATGTTGATTCCATCAGAACTTTTGTACATACAGAACATAATTTAAGAAGCATATTTGTCTTACATATAAATCTTAAAATTTATTTATTCTTTGTATTTTGTTATCATCAAAACTCTAATTAAGGGTTGTAGAATCAAACCATGTTCTAACAATCTCCCCCTTTTTGATGATGACAAAAACCAGATATTTTCAATTAAAAATAAAGAATAAAAAGGTATCAGAGCTAAGAGGAGAAAACTCCCCCTGAGTTGATTACTTCCCTTTAATTCCATGAGTCTTTGAGCATCAGAACTTTACTGTACTTTACTGTATCTTTCGTCAGAATTTTGTACTTGTTCAAGCTTTTCAGAAGAGAAAAAATTTAAATGATCAAAATGTTTGAGACTTATGTCTCAGTAATCCGTTATTGAAAATATCATTCTTTCTCCCCCTTTTTGTCAGTTATCAAAAAGAACAAATAATCAGAGCCAAAATGCATTTATATTAAAAAATAACCAGAAGCAATGATAAGTTCAAAACAGTGTAAAAATATTACAGATAAATAATTTATAAAAACAAGGAAATTCTAAGAAGGAGGAGGTAGACGTGTGAACAAAGCCTCCAACATGCTCTTGATCTGGGTGTTGGTTTCCTGTTGCTGGGTTAACATGCTTGCTATTGCATCAATTTTGTTGTCCTGCTTATCCATTCTTTCCTTCATTAACATATCAGATCTTTTCAAGTCTTCTAGAGTCTGCCTGTCAAGGGAGGAAGCTTGAGGATCTTCAGAAACAGGATGCTTCTCAGAGCTTTCTGCAATATCTTCTTCTTGACCCAGTGCTTCAGCAGGAACCATCTGCTCTTGAGTATCAGTCAGAACTTTGGATGATGGACGATATTCAGACCAGGGAGCAATGTCCAGAGGGAGAACTTCTTCCTTAAGAAGCTTGCTCAGAACTGGACCTTCAATTTCTTTCAGCAGATTGCTGAAGTTCTATTGAGCTTGTCTGTAGCTCTGTTCTTGCAGCTTAAAAGTTTCAGAGCATACCCATCTTCTGAACTTTGTCCAAAGGCAGTCTGATGCAGCAGGATCAACCAGCTCAAGACTACCTTGTTTCAGAGAAGTGATCCACTTCTGTACTTCTATTTCAAATGTCAATAAGCTGGTACCAACATCTGTATGTTTCGATTTTGGGATTGTTGTTTTATGGTTTATTGCAGCAAGATGTTCAAAAACTGTTAAGTCAATGACAATCTTGATGTTGTCTTCTGGATTGTTCTTTGGTGAGGGAGTGGGAGAGTCATGAATTATGATTGGACTTTGTGGGGAATTTGGTGGAGTTAATTCTGGTGAAAAGGGAAGTTGGGGAAAATTCACAATGGTGCCAAAGGACATATGAATGGCCAGAGGTTCTGTGATTCAAGGAATGGGAATGGTATCAGAATCAACAGTTTGGTTTGGTTTTGGTTCTGGTTCTGGTTCAGAAGGTTGAGTCTCAGAAGTTTGAACTTCTGGTTGAAATGGTTCAGGTTGTGGAGAAGGTGGATTAATTTCTGGTTGAGGAGATGAGGGTAGTGGGATTTCTGGTTCTGGAGAGATGGGAATATCTGGTTGTGGTTCTGTGGTAGTTTCAGGATTTGGATTTTCTGGAATGAGAGCAGAAGTGTGTTGGTCTATATCAGAAAGAAATTTTGCAAGTTCTTGTTGGGTTGCTTCAATATTTGGATTTTGAGGTTGGGAGCGAGATCTTCTAAGAGTTAATGATTCAGAGGGGTCAAAGTCAATGTCAAAGTCATCAAAATTTTGTGGTGTGGGGTTTTCATATTGAGTGGAAGTTGGGATAGATGTTGATACAGTAATTGAATCTAAAACAGTTACAGAAGAAAGATTACCTCTCTTTTTAGGAGTCTGCTGGGAGGATCCTTCTGCTGCAGCTTTCCTTTTCTTGGTTTTCTTCAGCACAACTTCTGGAGCCTTCTGCTGCAGATCCTGAATGTTCAGATTTGGTGTTGTACCGTCCGCCTTGCAAGCATCCAGATATCTGCCAATTATATCTGGTTTAGAATCAATTTCTGAGAACAGAGGGAAATTATCCAGAGGGACTCTTCTGCTGGAGATTGCCACAAAAGGAGTGACGCTGGGTTCCTTGATGTTCTCAATCAACTTCATTTTCTTCAGATTCTTTGCATTCAGCTCTTTGCCCACAGTAGCTTCCAACGAGCTGATTTCCTGAGCCTCTGTAAGATGATCAATCAGCTTATTCTCTATTATAATATCTGATATAAGTCTTCCTAGGGGTATCCAGTCCCTTTTTGTACGCTCCTCTTCTCTTGTTTCTTTAACACTTGTCCTGAGATGGTTGAACAACAGATGAGCCAGATTTATCTTGACCTTCTGAGAGATGAAGTAGATCAGAAATTGCTGATCAATATTAATGTAGTCAGGAGAGCTGGTAGGCTTCCTGTGGTTTATGCATCACAGAATGATCTTGGCCCAAATTCTGTGATGATCTTTTAAGTCCCTTATCTTGATGGAGGGAAGCCCCAGAGTGAAGATTTCTCTAGCAATTAGGGTAACATCAGCGCATCTTTCAGTCATGTCAATGCAACGAACACCACCACCACTGTAGCCTATTAGCTTTGCAATGAGGTCCTCAGTAATCACAATCTTCTTCCCCATTATGTAAGAAGTAACTTGGTGGTTGGAAGAAGAAGCATGAATCCAAAATTACTTTACCAGAATTGGGAATGTTGGAACCACTAGACGGTCAAAATACTTTTCCCAGCCTTGAGCTTTAACTTCTTCAGAGAGATTGAACCCATTCTCTTGAAGGCTATTGAAATCCACGATCAATTCTAACAGAACTTCAAGATTTTTGACTGGTGTGAGAAGGGTTCTGTAGGGTTCTTCGTATTGTTCAGAGGAACCTGTTTTCTGGGAACTTGAAGTAGGAATGCTGGAAGAAGCCATGTTCACATGAAGGTATTGAAGAAATTGAAAGGGTTTTGAGAAAGTATGAAAACTGAAATCAGTAAGTTTGAGAGAGAATGAAAGTGAAGGTAAAAGAGTGTAAATGGTGTGAAGTGTGTTTAAATAGATTTCTAAACAGTTTTGAAAACATAAACGGAAAGAGAGAGAAATTAATTGTAATGATTATTAGAATTTAATGATAGCTGATTTTAGGGGATTCAGAAAGATATTGGAACGGTTACCCATGACATGTGTCTCAATGCATCCAATCAGCGCTTTTGCCTTTTCAGAAACGTGAACGCGTGTTCAGCCTCAGAAAATAGCTGATGACTGGATGACACTTGTTTGCTTCAGTGAACAACACATTTCTATCCTTGAAATGAAGCACTCAGATCTTCATGGATAGATTCTGATACAATCTGTACTTCTAAAGATCCGAAGAAAGATTGATCAGTAGTTCACAGAAAAATAAACAAAGTTCTGAAGGTTACGATATGGAATCAAAACAATTTTATTCTGGGCAGAGCTTCATGCTGAGATGTTTCAGAATGAAGTTGAACCTATCTTCAGAAAGAGGTTTTGTAAAAATATCAGCCCATTGATGGTCTGTGTTAATAAATTTTAAATTTAAAATCCCTTTCTGAATATAGTCCCTAATAAAATGATGTTTTATTTCTATATGCTTAGCCCTAGAATACAAAATTGGATTTTTGCTGAGACAAATAGCAGAAGTATTATCACAGAGGATAGGAATGTTACTCTTAAATATCTGGAAGTCCTCAAGTTGACTTTTCATCCAGAGCATTTGTGTACTGCATCCAGCTGCTGCTATGTATTCAGCTTCTGCTATTGATAGAGCAATTGTGGATTGTCTTTTGCTGGACCATGAGATCAGATTTTCTCCCAGAAACTGGCAGCTTCCAGAAGTGCTTTTACGCTCTACTCTGTCTCCAGCGAAATCAGCATCACAGTATCCTATCAAACTGTAATTACTTGAGTTTCTATAAAACAAACCCAGATTAGTAGTACCTTTCAGATACTTGAAAATTCGCTTAACTGCTGTTAAGTGAGATTCTATAGGATCTAATTGGAATCTAGCACAAATGCAAACACTGAATAAAATGTCAGTCCTTAAAGCCGTCAGATAGAGAAGAGAACCAATCATACCTCTGTAGACCTTCTGTTCTACCTTTTTACTTACCTCTTCTCTTTCCAGAATGCACGTGGGATGCATTGGAATCTTTGATGGCTTACATTCTGAGAGATCAAATTTCTTCATAAGTTCTCTGACATATTTGCTCTGATGAATGCAAGTTCCTTCTGGGGTTTGATTAATCTGAATGCCCAGAAAGAATTTTAGTTCCCCCATTAGGCTCATCTCAAATTCTGCCTGCATACATTTAGCAAACTTTCTTCCCATAGAAGGTTTAGTAGATCCAAATATGATGTCATCAACATAAATCTGACATACTAAAATGTCATTCTTAACTGTCTTGCAGAACAAGGTTGTGTCCACTTTCCCTCTGGTGAATTCCTTTTCTAACAGGAAGTTACTTAGTCTTTCATACCAAGCTCTGGGAGCTTGTTTCAGACCATACAGTGACTTCTTTAGTTTGAAAACATATTTTGGATTTTTGGACCTTTCAAAACCAGGGGGTTGGTGCACATATACCTCTTCTTCTATATAGCCATTTAAGAATGCACTCTTGACATCCATCCGATATAGAGTGATGCCTTTATTAACAGCAAATGAAATTAAGAGTCTGATAGATTCTAACCTGGCGATTGGAGCAAAGGTTTCTGTATAGTCTATCCCCTCTTGCTGACTATAACCTTGAGCTACCAGTCGTGCTTTATTTCTGATGACTTCACCTTGTTTATTCAGTTTGTTTCTGAACACCCGTTTTGTTCCAATGACGTTGAATCCTTTTGGTTTAGGAACTAGATCCCATACGTCATTTCTTGTGAATTGATTTAGCTCCTCTTGCATTGCTAGAATCCAGTCATTGTCCAGAAGTGCTTCATCAATTGTTGTTGGTTCAATTAGAGAAACCAGTCCCATGAGGGATTCTTCAAAGTTTCTGAAGCTAGATCTTGTTCTGATTAGATCTTCCTTTCTTCCTAAGATTGTTTCTTCTGGGTGATCCATGCTGCTTCTGGATAGTCTTTTTTGAAGTTGATCAACAGAAGGTGCTGGATTGCTTGCAGTGCCTCTTTCTGATGTTGAGGGAGTGTCTCTGTTGAGAGCTTCTGATGATTTGTCTTCAGTACTTGTGAATTCAACTTCCATACCTGCAAGTAATTCATTCTGCTTTGACTTTTGAGAGTTAAGCTTATCATCAAAACGAACACTGATTGACTCTTCCATAATCTGTGTTTCTGTATTGTATACTCTGTACCCTCTTGAGTGTTCAAAATATCCTAACATAATACACTTTTGTGCTTTAGAGTCAAACTTGTTCAAATAATTTTTTGTATTCAGAATAAAACATGTACATCCAAATGGGTGAAAATAGGAAATGTTGGGATTTATGTTCTTCCACAATTCATATGGAGTCTTTTCTATAATAGGTCTTATGGAGATTCTATTCTGAATGTAACACGCTGTGTTTATTTCCTCTGCCCAGAAGATCTTAGCAACGTTAGTCTCGTTGATCATGGTTCTGGCTATTTCTTGCAATGTTCTGTTCTTTCGTTCTACAACTACATTTTGCTGGGGAGTTCTAGGACAAGAGAAATCATGCAGAATGCCTTTGTCATTAAAGAATAACTCAAAATCTTTGTTTTCAAATTATCCACCATGATCACTTCTGACTTTGACTATTCTAAGATCCTTTTCATTCTGAACTTGGTTGCAGAAGGTAACAAACACAGAGTGTGACTCGTCCTTGTGCCTTAAGAACTTTACCCATGTCCATCTGCTATAGTCATCTATGATTACTAACCCATACTTCTTGCCACTGACTAAAGCAGTTTTAACTGGTCCAAATAAGTCAATGTGCAGAAGTTCTAATGGCTTGGAGGTGGAAACAACGTTTTTGGATTTGAAAGCTGGTTTTGCAAACTTGCCTTTCTGACATGCTTCACACAAAGCATCTGAATTGAACTTCAGGTTAGGAAGTCCTCTGACCAGATTGAGTTTGTTAATCTGAGATATTCTTCTCATACTAACATGTCCCACTCTTCTGTGCCAGATCCATTGCTCGTTGTTAACAGACAGAAGACACTTTACATTCTGACTTTTTAGTTTAGAAAGTTTTATTTTATAAATGTTGTTTTTCCTCTTTCCATTAAATAGGATAGTCCCATCTTTCTGACTAACAGCTTTGCATGAATTTTGATTGAAGATTATATCATAACCGTTATCACTTAATTGACTTATGGATAACAAATTATGCATTAATCCATCAACTAGTAAAACATTACTTATAGAGGGAAGATTTCCATTACCTACTGTTCCAGAGCCAATGATTTTTACTCTCTGATTGCCTCCAAAACCTACATGGCCTCTAAGCTTAAGTTCTAGGCTTTGGAACATATGCCTTCTTCCCGTCATGTGTCGTGAGCAGCCAGAGTCCAGGTACCATGATTGGTGTTTTTGCTTTGCTGCTAAAGATATCTGCCACATGTATTATTTTATCCTTAGGTACCCATATTTTCTTGGGTCCCGATTTGTTAGTTTTACCAAAACTCTGGTTGAATTTTGGTTTGACAGAGTAATCACTACTTGTATATTTTATGTCATGTGTGTGCCCATATATAAAGTGTGAGTCAAGTGGAGTACGTTTTATAACTAAATCCGTGGCATTTTTTGGTGTAGGTACCTTACCTTGATATCCTATCCCTTTTCTGCCATTTCTGCTAACTCCATAGATCATTGAAGCCATTTTGCTTCTGTCTATGTTTTTAGCTAGAAACTTATGAAAGCTGTGATCATACTCCTTGATGTTCTCATCAGTATTGCTGGGAGTTTCAGGGATTGTTTCCTTCTGAGAGTTTTGCAATTGGTTTTCTAATTTTGAAATTTTATCTTTTAACTCAGAATTCTCCAATTTGAGACTCTCAGTCTTATCATAGTCAGAAGCAAGATTCCTTTTCAGGTTTCTGAATTTAACTCTGATCTGCTGATATCTTTCCAGAATTTCATTAAGGCTTTCAGCTAGTTCAACCTTAGTAAAGTTTATAGTAAAGGCAGGGAATACCTCTTTTGTATCTGATTCAGATTCTGACTCAGAAGCTTCATTGTCTTCTATTATGTTTGCCATGAGAGCTATGTTTTCTCTTTCATCATCTGATTCTGATTCAGCTTCAGATGTGTCAGAATCATCCCATGTAGCCATGAGACTTTTCTTCTTTTCCTTTCCAAACTTCTTTTTGGGCTTTTCCTTCTGAAGCTTTGGGAAATCACTTTTGTAGTGCCCTTGCTCGTTACATTCATAGCAGATGATGTCTTTGTTGTTTGGCTTTCTGTTTCCTGAAGACCCTTCAGATCTTCTGTGTCCAGAGGAGGATTCTGACCTTCTGTATCTGGAGAAAGATTCATTCTGATTTTCTGATCTTCTGGGATTCCTGAACTTCCTTTGCCTCTGCCTCCACAATTGGTTCACCCTTCTGGAGAGGAGAGACAATTCATCTTCTTCTGATGAGGACCCATCAGAGGTTTCTTCCATAGCCTGCAAAACTTTGGAGTCAGATTTTCTATTAGATTTTAAAGCTAATGGCTTACCTTGCTTTTGAGGTTCATCTGCTTCTAGCTCTATCTCGTGACTTATGAGGGAGCTGTTCCTCCAGAGAGATTTTGTTGAGATCCTTTGCTAGCTTAAGCGCTGTGACCATTGGCCTCCATTGTTTTGGCAAGCTTCTGATGATCTTCTTAACGTGATCAGCAGTAGAATACCCTTTGTCAAGAACTTTTAGACCAGTAACAAGAATTTGAAATCTTGAAAACATAATTTCTATTGATTCACTCTCTTCCATCTTGAATGCCTCATACTTCTGAATGAGTGCAAGGGCTTTGGTTTCTTTGACTTGAATGTTGCCTTCATGCGTCATTCCCAGAGAGTCAAACATATTCTTTGCAGTGTCTCTTTTTGATATCTTCTCATATTCTGAATAAGAGATGGCGTTGAGAAGAATTATTCTGGCCTTGTGATGATTTCTGAACTCACGCTTTTGCTGATCAAACATTGTTTTCCTGTCAATCTTCTGACCACTTCCATCCACTGGGTGCGTGTATCCATCAGTCACCATGTCCTACAGATCAGCATCATGGGCCAGAAAGAAACTCTCAATTCTGTCTTTCCAGTAGTCAAAGTTCTCTCCATCAAAGACTGGAGATTTGCCACTGAATCTGTCTCTTTCTTCATTATAGTCATTGCTGATGTTTTGATTTGGTCCTGCCATTGTGTTTTTCTGACGCTGGATCTTGTACTGACACGGTTAATGTTATAAGCTCAGAACCAGGCGCTCTGATGCCAATTGAAGATGTGAAAAACACAAGAAGGGGGGTGGAACTGTAAAACTTAAATGAAATGCTTAGACAACACTGTATTTTTATCCTGGTTCGTTTGATCTCAAACTACTCCAGTCCACCCGCCAAGGTGATTTCGCCTCTCTCCAACGAGGTCTTAATCCACTATATTCAAAGGATTACACAACTACTTTAACAACTGTTAAAGCCTTCTTGAGTATAACCACAAACCGATTTATCTCAAGGAAATCTCTTTACAGATAATTGAACAATAATGTGTTGAATGTTTTCTGGTAAAACAGTATATCACAACTGTGATAATTACATAATTTTAAGCTTGGAATAAGACTAAATTTCTAATGTGTTTGAGTAAGCGTGGTTTGAAGGCTTAGCAAAAATGATGTGAGTGCATGCGTATGATAGGTGTGGTCTTTTCTCACACAGACTTGTTTAAATAGCCAAGGAAGATATACGTTGACCATAAAGCCATTTCAATGATAATAACGCACTTTCCTTATTAAGAAGATCTTGTCTTTAAGAGAGCCGTTGGTAATTAATCTGTCTTGAATACTTAGTAACGCTTCAGAATCTTCTTTGCTTATGGTAGCGCTTCAGAGTGTTCTTTGCTTTAGCTTGTGATAACGCTTCAGAGTGCTGATGACTTGGTAGAGATCTTTGACCAGAGTCAGAGTGTATTTGTTTAAGCGCAGATTTTAGTCATCAAGCTTCAGCGTATGATCTGGTAGCTTCAGCATGTAGCACATGTTACTGATCTTCTGATGCTGACATATTACTTATCTTCTGATGCTTCTGATGATGCTGATGCTGATTCCATCAGAACTTCTGTACATACAGAACATAATTTAAGAAGCATATTTGTCTTATATATAAATCTTACAATTTATTTATTCTTTGTATTTTGTTATCATCAAACTCTAATTAAGGGTTGTAGAATCAAACTATGTTCTAACAAGGATGATGCCATGGATTTAGTTGCGGAATAAAATCCGCAGGTAAACGAACCAGTCTTCATTGAAGAAGACGAAGACGTGTCCTAGCTTCATTGGACAATTCAAACAAATTGCGCGTTTTTTTTCATTTCCAACATAATTAATTGACTTGTCCATATAATATTTATTGATAATCCCATTAACAAAAAGAACCAATGGCTCAGCTGGCAAGGCATTAGTGCATGATACCATTGGGACCTGGGTTCGAATCCCAGGTCCCCCAAAACCTTTGTACAATTTTTTTCAGGCAATTGCATGGGACTCAGTAAGCGTGGACCATCATGTTCCTCATCCCATCAAATGCCAAGTGGCCTTCAAGCCAGATCCAAAGGCCAGAATTGCAGATCCACCATGGACTAAAGTCAACAAGCGCTTATTGGAATGAGAAAGTCAAAGCAGGATGATTGAAATTGGGCCTGGATTTTGCTAATTTCCCCATCAAATTAAGCCCATACCCCCTGAGTATTTCTTTTACTTTTTATTTCTTTTATTTATTTATTTATTTATTTTGTTAACTATTATTATTATTATTATTAAAAACTAACCAATTAATATTTTCCTAATAAAATCAGAAAACAAAAAAAATGTTATTTATTATTTATCAAAACTAATTTCACTTTATTTTTGTAAATAAATAATTTAATCAATTTAGTTTTGTTAATTAGGTATAATTTCAACATTTTTTTGCAATAATTTAAAATTAATTAGAATATTAGGTTTTAATAACTTTTAATCATTTTAATTTATTTCCTTAATTATGAAAAACCCAAAAAATATTTTCATTTAATTAATTAATTGATTAACTTAGATATAATTTCCATTTTAATTCAAAATAACAAAAAATATGCTTTATTTAATAAAAAGAGTCAAAACCCTAAAAATGCTCCGATTTAAATTTCTCGCACGCGTATTATTTTTGTCCAATAATGTAATTACTTCGAGAATGTAATAGTTTTTAAAATTAGGACTTTATTTATTTATCGCTTTTATTTACTTTCCGCAATTTAAATTAAAGGGTTTGTCTTTGGCGATGTGAATACCCGACGCCTTGTAATAACTTAGATTCAATTTCCCACAATTTAATTATCGCACAATATTAACTGTTAGATGTTTGATAAATAGGCAATGCATGACAAGATTAATCTTTAACTTAAAATAAACATAGCTCACCATAACATGTACAAAGATAATATAACAGAAAAATAACACACTCGCACATGCGCACTCTTAGGGTACACCTCACTTGGTTGCCTTTGAACGTGGTCATTAAGTATAGGAAGTTTTAGAGGTCGCCCTCTTGTCCAAAGATCATAAGTTGCCTCGAAACAGTTGCCTCAGAAAAATGATCTAAGACATTAGGGTTACCGCTAAGGCGTCCTAACATTCTTTAGTGACCACACGTCCCTTAATCGAATTGACCCGAAAAATCCAACGACGGTGATACCTACTCCTCAATAGTGGGATAGCACTGTCTAAAGGACATTTGTACAATTTAATTCCTTTTTGAGTAGGTATATGGTTCTTAAGTACTTGCTCCTTTTAAAACAAAACAAAACTTTTCGCACTTACACTCTCTTCAAAACAAAAACTCCTTTCAAACCCACAAACACAAAGGAAAGAAATTTTGAAAACACAATGAGCAAGTACCTAAGAGCCCGTGGATAACCACGGATAGAAAGGGTGCTAACACCTTCCCTTTCTATAATCTACCTCCCGAACCCGAGAAATATCTCGCAAAAGGAATTTTTCTGTGCTTTTGTCCTTTCCTTGTTGGATAAAATAAAAGACGGTGGCGACTCTTGCTTACCGCGACATTTTGCAAAAACAAACGCAAAACGCGAACCAGCATTCCAAAACAGTCAGTTCTCATTCCCACCGATCACAGAACTGGCGACTCTGCTGGAGAATATTAATAAGTGATGTGTACCTTAGGATTAGATCACTGTTGTTTTCAATTATATGCTTTGTATGCTTTAATTTTGTGGGCTTGTATCGGAGTTATATAGATCCTAACCCAGATCTGGGGATACCCTTTAGGTAAGTAGCAATAAACTGTGAGGGATCTGTACGGCATAGACCGATACGGATGAAGCAGTAGCTACGTTGGTGTGGCACTTTAGTCTGTACCGATATCCCTTGTGTTGGAACAAGGAGAATATTGGTCTTCTAAGGGGTCATTAAGCACCAACTGACCTTAGAACCTTAAATTGACCAACTTGGCCATAGAACAGTAGCAGTATGCTACACTCATTGAGACTAAACTCTCGTGATGATTCTGGCTGCAAGAAAAGGCTGCTAAACTGGAATTATAACCGATTGAGGGTAGTCAGTGATATTGAGATCCTCTAGAACCCGGTTACTATTTTTAGGACAGGTTTAAACCAACTGAACTGAAAGAGGGTAGTACCTAAGCTCCATGCCAGCCTAAAATCTAAGGGCTCTTTTGTGTGACTTGTGTGCCTTTACCATGTTTGCCTTTTATGGATACTTGTGGTGTGCCTTTATCATGACATCATAACATTGCATACATCTTGCATAAGGACTAACCTATTTCAAAGACAGGAGGATTTCATCTTTGCTCTGTTTTGTAGGTTATCATGATGCCCATGCGTAAGAATACCATCCGGATCAACTTTGTCCAAGTACCTACCTTGCTTAAAGAGCTGGTTGCCAAGATGCCTGACACTACTTCCTTCATCAGGAGGCATGGTTCTCTTCTCAGTTTGGTCACCTCTAAGTTGGACGAACAGATGATGAGTGTCCTGGTCCAGTTCTATGATCCGCTGTATCATTGCTTCACCTTTTAAGACTATCAGTTGGTTCCTACCCTAGAAGAGTTCTCTGAGCTGCTCGGTATCTCTGTTCTGGAGCAGACCCTGTTTACTGGTTGGGAGAAGACTCTTAGGCCCGAAGAGATTGCTGCAGCTCTTCACTTGACCAAAGAGGAGGTAATGGCTAATTGGGAGACTAGAAGTGGAGATAAGGGTTTTCTGACTAAGTTCTTGGTTGGCAAGGCTAACTATTTCTAGGATAGCCTAGATTTCAAGGCCTTCGAGGATATTCTAGCTCTCTTGATTTATGGTTTGGTATTGTTTCTGAATCCTGACACTTTTGTTGATGTTAACGCCATAAAGATCTTTATCTCTCAGAATCCGGTACCCACTCTCTTGGGTGACATCCTTCATCAGCTATATGCTCGTACTGCCCGAAAGTGGGGAACCTTGATGTGCTGTGCTCCTTTATTGTCGAGGTGGTTTATTTCGCACCTCCCCAAGTCAGTGCTGAAGAACAAAGAGGGAATGGGCTGGGCCTATAGGGTGATGTCTCTTTCTCATAATGACATTATCTGGACTCTCAAAGGTATGGATGAGGTGACTGTCATTGATCATTATGGAGAGTATCCTAATGTTCCATTGATAGGAACCCATGGAGGAATTTCTTACAACCCATGCTTAGCTCTCTGTGAGTTTGGAAGGGCCAGAAGAGAAGGACCTCATGAGATGCTAATGCCTTATATCTGTTAGAACAATGTTTGAATCTAGTACCCTATAATTAAGTTTTGATGATAACAAAGTGAAAAGATATAGTAGTTAAATATTTCATGATTGAATTGTATGCTACTTAAAATTACTATGCTCTGACTTGCAGATATGCTGATTAAAATAAGCAAGATCACGTTCTCAGCATCAGAATATGAGTTTGCACACCAGCATCAGAAGTTGCTGAATCAGAACGTCAAGATCAGATGATCAACGCTTGCACATGCTGAAGCTTGATGAACAGAACTGCGCGTAAAATACTCTGATACAGAATCAAATCAGTTCATCAGCAGCAAAGCAGAATCAGAATGAGCCAAGCCAGAACGTGCATTGAAGAAGCAACGGTACTGTGCATTGAAAGCTAATCAATACCAACGGCATCATTCTAGACAAGATCTGCTCAGAAAGGAAAGCTTGTTAATAGCATTGAATCAAGAATATTTGCTTCAACGTTCATCTTCTCAAGTGCTATATAAACCAAGCTTTGAAGATTATAATGGCTAATGCTTCCAAACTCTCTACACGCACAAAGCTGATCAATAATCTTCAATCTCCAAGTTTTGCTAAACCACCAAACTCTGATACTCTATTAGCGTTTAGCAACTTAGTATTCTAAGCTTCATTTGTGTAAAAATCACAGTTGTGATATAGTTTTTGTAGAAAACATTCATACACACTTGTTCATTCCTTTGTAAGAAAGTGTTGCCTTGACAAACCGGATTGTGGTTTGAATCAAGAAGGTTTTAGCAGTTGCTAAAGCAGATTTGTATTCAGTTGAATATAGTGAATTAAGACCTCGTTGGAGAGAGGCGAAATCACCTTGAACGGGTGGACTGGAGTAGTTTGAGATCAAACGAACCAGGATAAAAATACCTTGTCATTTGCTTTAAGTTTCCAGTTTTACAATTCAACCCCCCCTTCTTGTGTTTTTCACCCCTTCAATTGGCATCAGAGCCTGGTTCTGAGCTAAAACACTTAACCGTGTCAGTAAAAGATCCAGCGTCAGAAAAACACTATGGCAGGAAACAACTCTCATTTCAGCAATGACAACAATGAGGATAGAGACAGATTCAGCGGCAAACCTCCAGTCTTTGATGGAGAAAACTTTGACTACTGGAAAGACAGAATTGAAAGCTTCTTTCTAGCACATGATGCTGATCTGTGGGATATGGTGACAGATGGATACACGCACCCTGTTAATGCAACTGGTCAGAAGATTGATAGAAAATCAATGACTGATCAACAAAAGCGTGATTTCAAGAATCACCATAAGGCCAGAACCATCCTTCTCAGTGCTATCTCCTATACTGAGTATGAGAAGATCTCCAACAGAGACACAGCTAAGAACATCTTTGATTCTCTCAGAATGACGCATGAGGGCAACGTTCAAGTCAAGGAAACAAAGGCTCTGGCGCTCATTCAGAAGTATGAGGCGTTTAAAATGGAAGAATCTGAATCCATTGAAACTATGTTCTCTAGATTCCAGATTCTGGTAGCTGGTCTCAAAGTTCTGGACAAGGGGTACTCTACTGCTGACCATGTCAAGAAGATAATCAGAAGTTTACCCAAGCAGTGGAGGCCTATGGTTACTGCTCTGAAGCTGGCGAAAGATCTCAACAAAATCACTCTGGAGGAACTTATAAGCTCCCTCAGAAGTCATGAGATAGAGCTGGAAGCTGACGAGCCTCAGAAGCAAGGTAAGCCTATAGCTTTAAAATCTAACAGAAAATCTGAATCTAAAGTTTTGCAGGCAGTTGAAGAAACATCTGATGGATCCTCATCAGAAGAAGACGAGCTTTCTCTTCTCTCCAGAAGAGTAAACCAACTGTGGAAGCAAAGACAAAAGAAGTTCAGGAATCCCAGAAGATCTGATCATAACGAGTCTTCTTCCAGACACAGAAGGACAGATTCTTCCTCTGGATACAGAAGATCTGAAGGCTCCTCAGGTAGCAAGAAGCCAAATACAAAAGACATCATCTGCTACGAGTGCAATGAGCAAGGACACTACAAGAGTGACTGTCCAAAGCTTCAGAGGGAAAAGCCAAAAAGGAAGTTTGGAAGAGAGAAGAAGAAAAGTCTCATGGCCACATGGGATGACTCTGACTCGTCTGAAGCTGACTCAGAATCAGATGATGAAAGGGCGAACATAGCGCTTATGGCTAACATTCCAGATGACAGTGAAGCTTCTGACTCAGACTCAGAATCAGACACAGAAGAGGTATTCCCTAACTTCGCTGTTAATTTTACAAAGGCTGAACTTGCTGAAAGCCTAAATGAAATTCTGGAACGTTATCAGCAGATTAGAGCTAAATTCAGAGACCTGAAAAGGACTCTTGAATCTGACTCTAATAAGTCTGAGAGTCTCAGATTGGAAAACTCTGAGCTGAGAGATAAAATTTTAAAATTAGAAAACTCTTTACAAAACTCTCAGAAGGAACCAATTGCTGAAACTTCCAGCAACGCTGATGAGATCATCAAGGAGTATGATCATAGTTTCCAGAAGTTCCTTGCTAAAAGCATAGATAGAAGCAGAATGGCTTCAATGATCTATGGAGTTAGCGGAAACGGCAGGAAAGGAATAGGATACCTAGGTAAGGTTCCTACACCTAAAAATGTCATGGATTTAGTTATTAAACACACTCCTATAAATTCACACTTTGTGTATGGTCACACACATGACATCAAATATACTAGTAGTAATCACTTTGTGAAACCAAAATTCAATCAGAGTTTTGGTAAAACTAACAAATCAGGACCCAAGAAGATCTGGGTACCTAAGGATAAAATAATACATGTTGCAGATATCTTTAGCAGCAAGTCAGAAACACCAGTCATGGTACCTGGACTCTGGCTGCTCACGTCACATGACGGGAAGAAGGCATATGTTCCAAAGCCTGGAACTTAAGCCTGGAGGCCACGTTGGCTTTGGAGGCAATCAGAGGGGAAAGATAATTTGCTCTGGAACTGTAGGTAACGGAAATCTTCCCTCTATTAATAATGTTCTGCTTGTTGATGGATTGATGCATAACCTGTTATCCATAAGTCAATTAAGTGATAACGGTTATGATATAATCTTTAATCAAAAATCATGTAAAGCTGTTAGTCAGAAAGATGGGACTATCCTATTTAATGGTAAGAGGAAAAACAACATTTACAAAATCAAACTTTCTGAACTTAAGAGTCAGAACGTAAAATGTCTTCTGTCTGTTAACAACGAGCAGTGGATCTGGCACAGAAGATTGGGGCATGTTAGTATGAGAAGAATATCTCAGATTAACAAACTCAATCTGGTCAGAGGACTTCCAAATTTGAAGTTCAATTCAGATGCTCTGTGTGAAGCATGTCAGAAAGGCAAATTTGCAAAACCATCTTTTAAATCCAAAAATGTTGTTTCTACCTCTAAGCCATTAGAACTTCTGCACATTGACTTATTTGGACCAGTTAAGACTGCTTCTGTCAGTGGCAAGAAGTATGGGTTAGTAATCGTAGATGACTATAGCAGATGGACATGGGTAAAGTTCTTAAGACACAAGGACGAGTCACACTCTGTGTTTGTTACCTTCTGCAACCAAGTTCAGAATGAAAAAGATCTTAGAATCGTTAAAGTCAGAAGTGATCATGGTGGAGAATTTGAAAATAAAGATTTTGAGTCATTCTTTAATGACAAAGGCATTCTGCATGATTTCTCTTGTCCTAGAACTCCCCAACAAAATGGAGTTGTAGAACGAAAGAACAGAACATTGCAAGAAATGGCCAGAACCATGATCAACGAGACAAACGTTGCTAAGACTTTCTGGGCAGAGGCAATAAACACAGCGTGCTACATTCAGAATAGAATCTCAATAAGACCTATTCTGGAAAAGACTCCATATGAATTGTGGAAGAACAGAAAGCCCAACATTTCGTACTTTCATCCATTTGGATGTACTTGCTATATGTTAAATACTAAGAATTATTTGAACAAGTTTGATTCTAAGGCACAGAAGTGTATTATGTTAGGATACTCTGAACGCTCAAGAGGGTACAGAGTATACAATACAGAAACACAGATTGTGGAAGAATCAATCAGTGTTCGTTTTGATGACAAGCTTGACTCTGAAAAGTCAAAGCAGAATGAAAATCTTGCAGGTATAGAAATTGAATTTGCAGGTTCTGAAGACAAGTCATCAGAAGCTCTCAACACAGACATTCCTTCAACGTCTGAAAGAAGCAATGCTAGAAATCCTACAACTGCTGTTGATCAACCTCAGAAGAGAGTACCCAGAAGCAGTTTGGATCACCCAGAAGAATCTATTCTAGGAAGAAAGGAAGATCCAATCAGAACAAGAGCAAGCCTCAGAAACTCTGAAGAAACTCTGATGGGACTTGTGTCTCTGATTGAACCTTCTTCTATTGATGAAGCACTTCTGGACAATGACTGGATTCTGGCAATGCAAGAAGAGCTGAATCAATTCACCAGAAACGACGTATGGGATCTCGTTCCAAGACCAAAAGGATTCAACGTCATTGGAACAAGATGGGTGTTCAGAAACAAGCTTAATGAACAAGGTGAAGTCGTCAGAAACAAGGCACGACTGGTTGCACAAGGTTATAGTCAGCAAGAGGGGATAGACTATACAGAAACCTTTGCCCCAGTCGCCAGGTTAGAATCTATAAGACTTTTAATCTCATTTGCTGTTAATAGAGGCATCACTCTGTATCAGATGGATGTCAAAAGTGCATTCTTAAATGGTTATATAGAAGAAGAAGTGTATGTTCACCAACCCCCAGGTTTTGAAAATACAAAACATCCAGAACATGTTTTCAAACTGAAAAAGTCACTGTATGGTCTGAAACAAGCTCCCAGAGCTTGGTATGAAAGGCTAAGTAACTTTCTGCTTGAAAATGAGTTCACCAGAGGGAAAGTGGACACCACTCTATTCTGTAAAACAGTTAAGAGTGACATTTTAGTCTGTCAAATTTATGTTGATGATATAATCTTTGGTTCTACTAATCCTTCTCTTGGAAGAAAATTTGCTAAGTGTATGCAGGCAGAATTTGAGATGAGCCTCATGGGGGAACTGAAGTTCTTTCTAGGAATTCAGATCAATCAAACTCCAGAGGGAACTTACATTCATCAGAGCAAATACATCAGAGATCTTCTGAAGAAATTTGACCTCTCAGAATGTAAGCCATCAAAGATTCCAATGCATCCCACGTGCATTCTGGAAAGAGAAGAGGTAAGCAAAAGCGTAGAACAGAAAGTCTACAGAGGTATGATTGGTTCTCTCCTTTATCTGACTGCTTCAAGACCTGATATTCTATTCAGCGTATGTATTTGTGCTAGATTCCAATCAGATCCTAGAGAATCTCACTTAACAGCTGTTAAGCGAATTTTCAAGTATCTGAAAGGTACTACTAATCTGGGTTTGTTTTATAGAAAATCTAGTGATTACAGTTTAGTAGGCTACTGCGATGCTGATTTTGCTGGAGACAGAGTGGAACGAAAAAGTACTTCTGGAAGCTGCCAGTTTCTGGGAGAAAATCTGATCTCGTGGTCCAGCAAAAGGCAATCAACTATTGCTCTGTCAACAGCAGAAGCTGAGTACATAGCAGCAGCTGGTTGCAGCACACAGATGCTCTGGATGAAAAGTCAGCTTGAAGACTTCCAGATTTTTGAGAGTAACATTCCTATTCTTTGTGATAATACTTCTGCTATTTGCTTAAGTAAGAATCCTATTTTACATTCTAGAGCTAAACATATAGAAATAAAACATCATTTCATTAGGGACTATATTCAGAAAGGAATTTTAAACTTGAAATTTATAGATACAGACCATCAATGGGCTGATATCTTTACTAAACCCCTTTCAGAAGATAGGTTTAATTTCATTCTGAAACATCTCAGCATGAAAGTATGCCCAGAATGAAAATGCTTTAATTCCATATGTTTATCTTTCAGAATGTAATTATATTACTGTGAACTTCTGATCAATCTTTGTTTCAGAAAGTTAAAACATGCAGATTGTATCAGAGGCAAGTCTAAAGATCTGAGAGTCTAATCTCAAATACAGACGTGCTGATCACTACATCAAACAAGTGTCATCCAATCATCAGCAAATCCCTGAAGCAGAACGCGTGCACGTTTCTGCGAAAGGAAAACGCTGATTGGGTGCATTGAGACACATGTCTGGTAACCGTTTTAAGTATCTTTCTCAAATCCCCCAAAATCAGCAAGCATTAAATGCAAAAGTAATCACGTTTGTTAATTGCAATCATTATTTTTTTTCTCTCTCTTAAAAACGTTTTATTTTTCAAAATAATCTTTGAAAATCCTATTTAAGCACATTACTCTTCATTCTTAATCTTTACGCTTACTCATAATCTCTTAAGAATTTTTCTGCATATCTCCTTCAAAACCCTAGCTTTTCTCAAATCACTCTCAAGCTTTTTGTGTGAGAACAATGGCATCCTCCAGCATTTCTGCAGGAAATCAGAAGAAGGAAACCTCTGAGCAATATCAAGCGCCTACCAGAACTCTTCTCACACCAGTAAAGAATCTTGAGGTTCTCTCTGAGTTAATAGTGGATTTCGAAAGTTTGAAGGAAAATGGATTTGACCTAACTGCTGAAGTCAAAACTCAAAAGTGGGAGAGGTACTTTGATAGATTGGTTGGACCAACCTTCCCAGAGCTTGTCAAAGAATTTTGGATTCATGCCAAGATTGATAAGCATCTAGTCGTCTCTTCTGTTATGGGAAAGAAGATAATAATTTCTGAAGACCTCATTGCTAGGTTAATTGGTCAGAGTGGTGGTGGAGTCCGTTGTGTGGACATGGCTGATAGGTGCCCTGATATTGGTGTGGTAGCAAACTGCATTTTCACCCTTGGTTTTCCCAGCAGCAAAATCAAGGATCTGAAGGATCACTGCAGAGTGTGGGCCAAGATTGTTCTAGGCTGTTTCAATCACAGGAAGCCAACAAGCTCTCCTGACTATATAAACGTGGATCAGCAATTTCTGATCTACTTTATTGATCAGAAGGTGAAGATCAATTTGGCACACTTCCTGTTCAATCATCTGAAGACTAGTGTGAAAGAGACTAGAGAAGAAGAAAGGACCAAAAGGGACTGGATACCATTTGGGAGGCTCATATCAGATATTCTGACAGAGAATAAGCTGATAGATTATCTGAGCGAAGCTAAAGTACTGGGCAATTTTGAACCAACTGTTGGAAAAGCGCTGAATGCTAAGAACCTGAAAAAGATGAAGCTGATAGACAATATCAGGAAGGAACCCAGAGCTTCTTCAACTGCTGACATCTCCAGAAGAAGAGTGCCTCTGAGTGATTTCCCAAGATTCTCTGAGATGGAATCCCACCCTGATATGGTTGCCAAGTATCCAGATTCATACAAGGAAGAAGTTGCAGGTTCAAAGCTGAAGATCAAAGATCTGAGTCAAGTTCAACCTGAAGTGACTCAAAAGAAGTCAAAGAAGAGGAAAGCAGAAGGATCATCTCACCAGACTCCAAAGAAACGAGGTAATCCATCTACTGCTCCTATTTCAATTTCAACTACTATTCCAACATCTGTTGCTCCACCCCAAACCTCTCACAGAATTTCCATTCCAATCCCCACTATTGATGAAAACATACCAGAAGATCCTTCTGAGGCCTTACAACTCAGAAGAACCAGAATTAAAATTCCTCTCAAAATTACCAAACAACAACCAACTGTTTCAACAACACCAGCACTTGATAGAGTGCTAGCTGACATTGAGCGTGAACATGCTTCTGTTCAACCTCACTCTGAACCACTAAATATTCCTCCTCCACAACCTGAACCAGAAATTCAACCTGAACCAGAAATACAACCACAACCAGAACCACAACCAGAACCAGAACAAGAACCAGAACCACCTCTCACAGAAGAACCTCTGATCCATGAACAATCAGAAGTTCCACCCCCTCAACCAGAAAATAATCCTCCCTCACCTCCAACAGAGTTTCATCGCTATGAAACCCCATCTCCTCATCATTCTGATCCCCACTCACCTCAACCTTCACCGCTGGCAATACAGTTGCCATGTGGAACCACCATAGTCAGACCCCAGTTACCATCATCAGAGGAATCAACACCTCCAAAAACTCCAACCACTCCAATAGATATATCCTCTGACTCTGATAACCATCCACCAAAACAAACAGCACCTCAGCACACCTTTGAAAACCAATCCTCTGAAAACCCCAGCAAAATATTCATTGACTTAACAAGTCTTGAACGTCTTGCTGATTTAAGACACAAATTGGCCATTCCCAAACCAAAGCAATTAGATGTTGGCTCTGGTATTTTGGACTTTGAAACAGGTATGCTGCAGTGGATTGCTTCTTTGAAGCAAGTCTGTCCGGGGATGATCGACCCAGCTGCTTCTGATCAGCTCTGGTCACAGTTCAGAATATGGGTTCGTGCTGAAGCACTCAAGCTGCAGGACGTCAACTATGAGCAGGCTCAACAGAACTTTAGCAAGCTGCTGAAGGAAGTTGAGAGTCAGCTGCCTCAAGAAGTTGTGCTGCCTCTGGACTCTGAATCTTGGGCTGAGAAAGAGCAAGCTGCTCAGGTGGAACCAGCAGAAGAAGACAAGTCTCCTCAAGAAGAAAATCCAGCAGAAGATATAGCTGAAAGTTCTGAGAAGCTTCCTCCTGCTGAAAGTTCTCAAGCTGCCTTGGACAGGCAGGCTCTGGAAGAATTAAGGCTGAATGACTTGCGTCTACAGCAGCGGATGGAAGAGAATGATCAGAAGATGGAAGCAAGAATGAATGTCCAGGACAGCAAGATTGATTCTGTTGTCACCATGGTTCAGAAGCAGAATGCAACTTCTGAAAAGATTCAGGCAATGCTGGAAAGCCTGTTCTCACGCATGCCCCCACAACCTTGAAATTTTCTCATGCATTCTCTATATTTTCTTCATTTTCTGATGTACTTTTGACTATGTTTTGACTATGGTTTGTAATGCTATTTTGCTCTGATTCTGAACTATCTTTAATATTATTAGTTTTTCTGGACTAAATCATTTTAGCATATCACCAGCACTTTTTGATTGCTGACAAAAAGGGGGAGAACAAGAATGATATTTAAAATCAATAACGGCTAACTAGACAGAAACTCTCAAACATTCTAACTCTCTATTACTTGAAATGTTTTTCTGTTTTGTCTTTAAGTCTACAGGCACAATGAAGACTAGAAGCTCTGATCAAAATGTAGCAGCTCATGTTGCTCTGATCAAATATGAAGTTCTGATATATGAAGCTCTGATCGACCTAACACTCTGATCTGAAGCAAAGCTCTGACAGGAAAAGCTCTGAAGCTCTGCTCTCTGATAAGTCAAAGACTTACAATCTGATGCTCAAAGATAGAAAAAGATCTGACTCTGAAGAACACGCATATCAAAGGGAAGTAACAAACTCAGGGGGAGTATTTCTTAACTCTAACTTCTCCGTACTTCTTATTCTGATACATAGATCTGATAACTTTTCACGTTATTTTTTAATTTAAAATATCTAGTTTTTGTCATCATCAAAAAGGGGGAGATTGTTAGAACAATGTTTGAATCTAGTACCCTATAATTAAGTTTTGATGATAACAAAGTGAAAAGATATAGTAGTTAAATATTTCATGATTGAATTGTATGCTACTTAAAATTACTATGCTCTGACTTGCAGATATGCTGATTAAAATAAGCAAGATCACGTTCTCAGCATCAGAATATGAGTTTGCACACCAGCATCAGAAGTTGCTGAATCAGAACGTCAAGATCAGATGATCAACGCTTGCACATGCTGAAGCTTGATGAACAGAACTGCGCGTAAAATACTCTGATACAGAATCAAATCAGTTCATCAGCAGCAAAGCAGAATCAGAATGAGCCAAGCCAGAACGTGCATTGAAGAAGCAACGGTACTGTGCATTGAAAGCTAATCAATACCAACGGCATCATTCTAGACAAGATCTGCTCAGAAAGGAAAGCTTGTTAATAGCATTGAATCAAGAATATTTGCTTCAACGTTCATCTTCTCAAGTGCTATATAAACCAAGCTTTGAAGATTATAATGGCTAATGCTTCCAAACTCTCTACACGCACAAAGCTGATCAATAATCTTCAATCTCCAAGTTTTGCTAAACCACCAAACTCTGATACTCTATTAGCGTTTAGCAACTTAGTATTCTAAGCTTCATTTGTGTAAAAATCACAGTTGTGATATAGTTTTTGTAGAAAACATTCATACACACTTGTTCATTCCTTTGTAAGAAAGTGTTGCCTTGACAAACCGGATTGTGGTTTGAATCAAGAAGGTTTTAGCAGTTGCTAAAGCAGATTTGTATTCAGTTGAATATAGTGAATTAAGACCTCGTTGGAGAGAGGCGAAATCACCTTGAACGGGTGGACTGGAGTAGTTTGAGATCAAACGAACCAGGATAAAAATACCTTGTCATTTGCTTTAAGTTTCCAGTTTTACAATTCAACCCCCCCTTCTTGTGTTTTTCACCCCTTCAATATCATCTTTGATTTTCAGGGAGATAGCGACGAGATACGTCGTAGATTCATAAGGGCTTGGGACAGAGTTCACCAATATGATCCACATGAGTTGGGTCCAAAGACTTCTCTGCCAATGGAGCCATATCTCAGATGGGTCCGCATCCGTGCCCAGAAGCTAGGTATGCCATATGAAGTTGTTCGGCCTGTCACTCTTGAAGTTGCTAATGAAGAGGGGGTTCTTCCAATTATTCTCCATCCTTATATGCCCACTGATATTGGGGAACTGAAGAGGTCTTGGATGCAATTGAGGGATGAACGGGATTCTTACCTAGAGAAGTTCAATGAACAAGAGCAGAAGATCCAGAAGCTGACTAGGAAACTGGAGAACGAGCGGATCCTGAATGATTATGTCCGCACTGAGAAGAAGAGACCATGGGAGCATTGATGGACCTTTGATGATTTCCTTTACAGTTTTTATTTACTTTTCAGTATTTCCATTCTTGTAACGCCTTAAGGGCAATTTGTTGAACAATTTAAATTTTGAAGTTTAAATCTAATAAAGTGTGTTTCTTTTCTGGTTTACAAATTTGAATCTCGATTGTCTTTGAAATCATAAATCATACGCATTTCATCCCATACACCCCATAAACAGGTACCCATTACAGGTCTCTTATCTTCTTCGCTGTTTATTTCAGCAATCATCACGTCTGCTGAACCTTCAACTGAGCAAGCTATCAAGGCCCTCCAGGCCCAGAATGCCCAATTTCAAGAGCTGGTCATGAGTCTAGCTAAGGGTCAGCAAGACCTGAAGACCCTGATCCTGAAGGAGAAGAAGAAGAAGAAGAGGTGGACAGTCTTGTTCAACACTGGTCCTAGGTTTGGAAACAGGCTACGGGACGAAGTTGATTTGACTTCCTCATCTGGAGGGAAGGATAGTCCACAAGAAAGGAGGGCTCCTAGCCCAGTGGTCTCCGACAACGAGACAGACTACGATGAAGAACAGTATCCTCCTGCTGAGGATAAGTACAAACAACTAGAAGACCGGCTGAGTGCTATGGAAATTCAAAAGGTGCCTGGTCTGGACTTTGCTGATCTAGGTCTAGCATCTGGGGTGGTGATTCCCCATAAGTTCAAGGCACCTGCCTTTGCCAAGTATGACGGAGTTTCCTGTCCGAAGCTGCACCTCCGGTCATATGTGAGGAAGATCCAACCTTACACTGCTGATAAGAACTTATGGATCCATTTCTTTCAAGACAGTCTCTC
This sequence comes from Vicia faba, assembly GCA_948472305.1. NCBI lineage: Eukaryota > Viridiplantae > Streptophyta > Magnoliopsida > Fabales > Fabaceae > Vicia > Vicia faba. The sequence goes on from OX451738.1 coordinate 654,867,515, forward strand.
AGGGACTCAGCTTGAGTGGTTTTATCAGTTGGATGGAGCCAGTATCCGCAGCTGGGAAGATTTGGCTACTGCATTCTACAGGCAGTATCAGTACAACTCCGACCTTGCTCCTACGCGTACCCAACTCCAGGGTATGTCAATAGGAACGGTTGAAGGATTCAAAGAGTATGCTCAAAAGTGGAGAGACCTTGCTGGAAGGGTGAAATCACCTTTGGCTGATCGTGAGCTTGTGGACATGTTTCTGGGGACCCTGTCTGGTCCATTCTTTAAACATTTGATTGGAAGCTCTTCATCTGGGTTTACAGATCTTATTTTGACTGGTGAAAGGATCGAAGCTGGTATTAAGGCTGGGAAGATACAGAAGGGTGCCTCATCGAGCACCGAGAAGAAGCTGTTTAAGAAAGAGTCCAGTGCTGTCTACAGTACAAGAAGACAAAGCAGACCTGAACACCGCCAAGCTGTCAATGCGGTTGTTATTTCAAAACCTGCTGGTGCTCCTCAGTACAACAATCAATAGAAGGACGAGAGACCTAAGAGGAAATTCACTCGTCTCAGCATGACCTTATCGCAGATTCTGCCACAGTTACTGAAGACTAATCTGGTGACTCTAAGGGAAGCCCCAAATAATTCAAATACAACGTCACCAAGGTACAACCCTAACGCCCGATGCGCTTATCACTCCGATAGCCCGGGGCATAATACAGAAGATTGTTGGGCTTTGAAGAACAAGATACAAGACTTAATTGATACAAAAGAGATTGAGTTCGAGGTGCCCGAGAGGCCTAATGTTGTGACTGCTCCCATGCCCAAACATGGAGTAAATGCTGTAGAAGAAGACTTGTTTGTAGTTTCTGTAGATGACATTGTTACCCCTTTGATGACTGTTAAGAAGAACCTGTTACTAGCCGGTTTATTTCTGGGCTGCGACGAGGATTTCCATTTGTGTTCTGTTTTACCTACCGGTTGCCCATTCCTGAAGTCAGGTATCTAAAACCTGATGGATAGTAAAGAGATTCTGTTTGGGAAAACAGTTGTTCCCCCTATTCCTACTGAAGAAGTTGCCATCATTACCATTTTTGACAATTCTTCCAAGGCTCCCTCGAGGAAGCCTGTTAGAATTACATCCGTTCCGAAGATTACACCTGTGATCATTACTGTTCCGGGGCCCATCCCTTATACCTCTGATAAAGATGTCCCTTGGCACTATGGGGCTGATGTTTATGTTCTTGGAGTTAAGCAAGAGTTGGATGCTGATACTAGCGTCAGCAACATTACTGGACCTACTAAAGTCACCCGCAGCGGTAGACTTTTCTCAACTGATATTGTTCCACCAACTGTTCGAAGACCTGTTGTTATAACACCTGCAAGTATACCTACTGCCATTCCTGATCAAGTTCCTTTTCCTACCCCTGTCGCCGAGTCATCTAACACTCGGGGCAAAGGGATCACCACTGATGTGCCTGCCCAGACGGAGGCACCGAAGACAATTACTGTTGAAGCTTCAAAACAGGAGATGAAAGAGATTTTGAAGATTATTAAGAAGAGTGATTACAATGTAGTCGAGCAACTGGGGCAAACCCCATCCAAGATTTCTATGTTGTCACTTCTACTGTGCTCAGAGGCCCATGCCAAGGCTCTGATTACCTTTCTGAAGACTGCCCACGTGCCACAAGAGACATCAGCTGATCAGTTTACTGATTGTGTGGCCAATTTGACTGCTGATAATGGATTGGGTTTCTCAGACGCTGATTTAACTGCGAAAGGGAAGAATCACAATGATGCCATGCATGTCTCTATTGAATGCAGGGGCACTACTCTTGCACATGTATTGGTTGATACTGGCTCCTCATTGAATGTCTTGCCCAAGAAAGCTCTAGATCGGTTGGATTACGAAGGGTTAGAGCTAAAACGAAGTAACATCGTTGTCAGGGCCTTTGATGGGTCTAAAAGGATGGTGCATGGTGAAGTTGATATTCCAATTAAAGTTGGTTCTCAGGTCTTCAATTCTACGTTCTATGTGATGGACATTTGGCCATCCTACTCTTGTTTGTTGGGTCGTCCATGGATCCATAAAGCTGGGGCCGTAACCTCAACACTCCACCAGAATCTGAAGTACCCGGCCAGAGGGAAGATTGTGATAGTACAAGGGGAGGAAGAGTATATGGTCAGCCACCTCAACTCGTTCCGGTATGTAGAGATGGATGGGGAGTTCATTGAAACCCCATTCCAGCACTTTGAAGAGGTTCCTCAAACACTGGCATCAGCTGAGACTGTGGTTGAAGATTCTCCTATGAAGATGGCTTCCTTAAAGGATGCCCGGACTGTTATTGAGAAGGGTGAGTGTTCAAATTGGGGCCGACTCCCTGATTTTACGCAAAAGACTAACAAGTTCGGTTTGGGTTTCACTGCAGAAGCTCAAAGGGCTGTTTGAAGTGCAAGGATCGGAAGACCTCCCGTGTTCATCAGCAACTCGGGAGTAAATGCCATTGAAGATGATGTGGAGGAGTCTGAATTCGACAGCTAGATCTATCCTACGACCAACGGTGTACCAAGCAATTGGACAGCAAAGGACTTCATCCCTGTTACTTTTGTTACCCAGTAATGAAACTTTTGTTTTGAATTTGTAATAGACAATGTTTGAAACTTTATGGCCCGGTGTCTTACCCGGGATACCGTGGCTTCATTTGTGAGGGCTTTTGTGTGTCATTTTCATATATCATTAATAAAAGCATTGGACGTTTCTCGCATTTCAAATTTTGTGCTCCTTGTTTTTCTTTATTATATATTGCAAAACAGCTATTTTACACACACTCACGTATACAGGTCCGCATCCACTCTGGATCTCACTGGTAACGATTCTGCTACTGCCAGTTATGACTTCGAAAATCCGATCAACTTAGCCGAAGACGAAGGTGAAGATGATTGCAAAGTGCCTGGTGAACTCGCAAGACTGCTACTCAAGGAAGAGAGGGCCATTCAGCCACATGAAGAGCCGGTAGAATCAGTGAATCTGGGTACTGACAGACAAGAAAGAGGTCAAGATTGGGGCCAACCTGGAGCTTAGTGTGAAACAACGGTTGATTCAGATGTTGCGTGACTATGTTGAGATCTTTGCCTGGTCTTACAAAGATATTCCTGGTTTGGATACTGACATTGTGGTTCATCTCCTACCTACCAAGGAAGACTGTCCTCTGGTAAAACAGAAGGTTCGCCGTATGCTCCCAGAGATGTCCGAGAAAATCAAGGCTAAAGTTATGAAACAGTTTGACGCCGGTTTTCTAGCACTTACTTCTTACCCTCAGTGGGTCGCCAATGTGGTTCCTGTGCCGAAGAAGGATGGGAAGTTTCGAATGTGTGTTGAATACATGGATTTGAACAGGGCAAGCCCCAAGGATGACTTCCCTCTACCTCATATTGACGTTCTAGTTGACAATACCGCTCAGCACAAGGTCTTCTCCTTCATGGATGGCTTCTCCGGTTATAATCAGATAAAAATGGCTCCCGAAGACATGGAGAAGACCACCTTTGTTACTCAGTGGGGTACCTTTTGCTACAAGGTCATGCCTTTTGGGTTGAAGAATGTTGGGGCAACATATCAGCGTGCCATGGTTGCTTTGTTTCATGACATGATCCATCATGAGATTGAAGTATACATCGATGATATGATTGCAAGGTCCCAGACTGAGGAAGAACACCTTGACCATCTGCAGAAGTTGTTTGACAGGTTAAAGATGTACAAGCTGAGGTTAAACCCGAACAAGTGAACCTTCGGGGTAAGGTCTGGTAAACTACTGGGATTTGTCGTGAGCGACAAAGGTATTCAAGTGGACCCTGCAAAGGTGAAAGCTATACAAGAAATTCCATCTCCCAGGACAGAGAAAGAAGTCAGAGGCCTCCTGGGACGTCTGAATTACATTGCCCGGTTCATCTCGCACCTAACTGTTACTTGTGAGCCAATCTTCAAGCTACTGAAGAAAGATCAAGTGGTACGTTTGAACGATGAATGTCAGGCCGCTTTCGAAAGGATCAAAGAGTATCTCCAAGAGCCACCCATTCTGATGCCACCAGTTGATGGGAGACCTTTGATCTTATACTTGACAGTACTCGAAAACTCAATGGGGTATGTGCCGGGGCAGCATGACGAGTCTGTCCGAAAAGAGCATGCTATTTATTACCTTAGCAAAAAGTTTACCGACTGTGAGACCCGATACTCACTGCTTGAGAAAACTTGCTGCGCTTTGGCATGGGCTGCTCGCCGGCTGAGACAGTATATGCTGACTCACACTACTCTATTAATTTCAAAGATGGATCCAATCAAGTATATCTTCGAAAAGCCTGCCTTGTCCGGAAGAATAGCAAGATGGAAGATGATCTTGACTGAGTATGACATCCAGTATACAACTCAAAAAGGAATCAAGGGAAGTGTATTGGCAGACCATTTGGCACATCAGGCAGTGGATGATTACCAGCCTATGAACTTTGAATTTCCGGACGAGAATATCATGTTTGTAACTGATTGTGAGACACCTGGACCGGATGAAGGACCTGAGGAAGGATCTCGATGGTCTATGTACTTTGATGGAGCTTCGAACGCTTTGGGTAATGGCATTGGTGCCGTGATAATATCTCCTAAAGGCTCTCATACTCCATTTACCGCCCGACTATGTTTCAACTGCACCAATAACATGGCGGAGTATGAAGCGTGCATTATGGGTCTTCGAGCAACAATTGACCTAAGGATTAAGTTTCTAAGTGTCTTCGGAGATTCCGCTCTCGTGATCAGTCAGATCAAAGGCGAGTGGGATACGAAACACCCGAATCTTATCCCTTATAAGGAGTATGTGTTGACATTGTTTCCCCATTTTGAGGAGATAACCTTTGAACACTTCCCTAGAGAGGAGAATCAGTTGGCGAACGCGCTGGCTACGATGTCTTCTATGTTCAAAGTCAATTGGGACAACGAGGCTCCCCGGATCATTATTGAAAGATTGGACGAACCTGCACATTGTTGTGATCTTGAGACTGAAGAAGTAACAGGAAAGCCCTGGTATCATGAAGTAACGAGGTATCTTGAAGCTCAGGAATACCCCGAGGGTGCATCTGTTAATGACAAGAAGTTTCTGAGGAGGTTCGCGGTGAAGTTCTTCATCAGCAATGGCATCCTTTACAAGCGTAACCATGATTCAACCTTACTGCGTTGTGTAGATAAGAATGAAGCAGAAAGGATCATGGTAGAGTTACATGAAGGTATCTTCGGAACCCATTCTAGTGGACACACCATGGCAAAGAAGATCCTTCGGGCAGGATATTATTGGTCCACAATGGAAGCCGACTGTTATCAGCACTCTCTGACATGTCACAAGTGCCAAGTCTATGCTGATAAAGTGCACATACCTCCAGTTCCTCTGAACGTCTTGACAGCACCTTGGCCTTTTGCAATGTGGGGCATTGATATGATCGGCGAGATCAGACCTACAACATCCAACGGGCATCGTTTCATCCTGGTAGCAATTGATTATTTTACGAAATGGGTTGAAGCGACTTCCTTTGCTACCGTAACCAATAATGTCGTGGCACGGTTCATTCGGCACAATCTGATCTATCGATACGGTGTACCAGAGAGGATCATTACTGACAATGGTACCAATCTCAACAACAAGATGATCACTGAGCTCTGCAAGCAATTCAAGATACAGCATCACAACTCTTCTCCTTATCGGCTGAAGATGAATGGGGTTGTTGAAGCGGCTAATAAGAACATTAAGAAGATTGTGCAGAAGATGACAGTGACATACAAAGACTGGCACGAGATGTTACCATTTTCTCTTCATGGGTACCGTACCTCAGCACAGACGTTAACAGGGGCAACCCCCTATTCCTTGGTTTATTGTATGGAGGAAGTCTTGCCTATTGAAATTCAGATACCCTCTCTTTGGATAATGAAGGATGCAGGTTTGAGTGAAGATGACTGGATTCAGACCCAGCTTGATCAACTGAACCTAATTGACGAAAAGAGGCTTACTGCTATTTGTCATGGTCAGACATACCAAAAACGGATGATCAAGGCATTTAACAAGAAAGTTAGACGATAAGAGTATCAAGTTAGGGACCTGGTAATCAAGCGCATTATCTTACCTCAAGGTGATCCCAGGGGAAAATAGACCCCTACTTACGAAGGGCCATTTGTGGTTAAGAATATCTTCTCAGGAGGAGCTAAGATCCTAACCACCATGGATGGTGAGGACCTTCCTCACCCCGTCAATGCAGATATAATAAGAAGATACTACGCATAATCAAAGACCTACTAGATTGACTGGCCTAGGCAAAAATAAGGGCTTCCCGGCGAACCAAAAGGGTTCGGGAAAAAATAAGGGATGAAAATGAAAAAAAAATCTGTACACCCAGCAAGTCGAAAACCTGAAAAGGCGGCTTGGGCAAAAAAGGGTATCCCGGTGGACTGAAAACCCGAAAGAGCGGTCCAGGCAAAAATTAGGGATCAAAGCGTAACACTATGTCTCATTGGATCACCTTGCATCCAGACTTCGGTATCGACTATCAAGCTCGGACGGTACTAATTAATCAGATTCATCTTCAACCAATAGCCAAGTGATGAGATGTTTGAAGATATAAAGGCAATAGCAGAGTTTGAACCTAGTGGGATTATTCACATAGTTGTTTTGTTTTCTTTCCACAAATTGTAAATTCTATCTGTTCGGCGGTATTCTCTTACTAGAACGTCAACCTCTTGTACAAAAACGCCTATTTACAGGCAAACTTCAAAATCAATACAAATTCATTTTCAGAAATTTCAAGCTGTTTTTCCTTTATCTGTTTTGCAAAGAACGTCCAAAATTCCTTTTTTTTTATATATGCATTTGACATTAATTGCTGATCATAAATATTTACATACGAAACAAAGGCAAATTACTGGTAATATCAGAAACAAGGGAAATAAGAATTGTCCGAACTGTATAGTTGCTCTGTCCACCAGGTACCAAGGTACACCCAGCTGAAGAATATGGCTAATATACCTTCATTCCCCGCAGGGTAAAACAATAATAGTGGCTCTCCCAACCGAGACTTGCAACTATGAGCGAATCAACAATACTCTCCCCAAGCAGAGTTAGCCTACCATCAGCCCTAAAAAGGTTGGGTATCCCCAGAAGGTCTTAATCTTCCCCAGCGGAACATAAAGATCTTCCCCAGTGGAGCATAAAGATATTCCCCAGCAAGCATAAGAGTATCCCCGGCAGTCTTAATATTCCTCAACGGAGTATAAGAATGTTCCCCGGCGGAGTACAAGATACCCCCTAGTGGAGACATTTCCCCAGTGCAGTCTGAAAAAGCTTCCCCAACAGAGTTGAATCATCATCCCCAGTAGATTCTGGAAGCTTGTCCCCTGCAAAGCGCAAATAAATCTCCCCAGCCCAATTCAGAGGGTTATCCCCACAAGAGTCTAACTGGGTTATCCTCAGCAAGTTGCAACTGAAAGACCATCCCCGCAAAGTTCTTGCTTTCCACGAACAGGAATTCAATCCTCAACAGATTCAGTATCACCAGCAATGGTAATTCATCCCCAGCGGAGTTTATCCCCAGCGGAGTTCATCATTGAAATCCCCAACAGAGTTTATCAGCGGAATTCCCAGCGAAGTTTATCGTTAAAATCCTCAGCAGAACATCTCTTCCCCCAGAGTAATTCCCCTCAGAGTAATATCTTCAACGGTTTATTCCCCAATGGAGTTCTTTTCCCCTGCAGGATTATTCTCACAATCACCTTCGTTCACCATCCCCAGCGGAAACGAAGAATTCAACTCTATTCTCCAGCAGCTCCGGGATTTATTTTCCCCAGCTAAAACATCACATGTCCATACATCATGATACATGCATATACGCATCATACCATACAATCTCATTTATTGCCTGATACATATCATGCATTACATACATCTAACCTTTACCTTTCAGGAAAGATACAATCAAAATTCAAGTTATGAAGCCCGGGTACGACCGGATAGTATCTTGATTTCTACAGCATATTGTGAAGCCCAGATTACGACCGGATAACAATATCAGACTACCGCGAAGCCTGGATTACGACCAGATAGTGACATCTCTCAAAAGCAAGCTATGAAGCCCAAAGAACAACCGGATAATAGTTTATTCCCCAGTGAGCCGTGAAGCCCGGATTACGACCGGATAGCAGCTCAGTAAGCACCATGAAGCCTAGATTCGACCAGATAGTGGTATATCATAGACACAAGCCGTGAAGCCCGGATCACGACCGGATAACAACTCAGCAAGTTATTGTGAAACCTGGATTACGACCAGAAAGCAATACAAGACCATGAAGCCAGGATTACGACCAGATAATGGTAGAAGATGTTGTGAAGACTGCATTACGACCAGATAGCAACCAAAAGTACTACGAAGCCTGGATTTCGACCAGATAGTGGTATGATACATTGTGAAGACTGGATTACGACCAGATAGCATTAAGGGACACTGTAAAGCTTGGATTACGACCAGATGACAATTTACCCAGCCAGTTACTGTAAATCCCAGATTCGACCGAATACTAGTAAACCCAACAGTCAAAGGAAAGCCCGAATGCGACCGGATAACCACTTGATTTGTTCTGAAGCCTGGATTTCGACCAGATAAGAAGTGAGGTATTGTGAAGACTGGATTACGACCAGATAGCGGTACAAGGCACTGTGAAGCTTGGATTCTGACCAAATAGCAGTTTACATGGACAGTTACTAAGAAGCCCGGAGTCGGCCGGATATTAATATGCCCTAAATTCAAGTTGAAGCCCGAATGCAAACGGATAACCACTTGATTTATTCTGAAGCCTGGATTTCGACCAGATAAGAAGTGAGGTATTGCGAATTCTAGATTACGACTGGATAGCAAGTTTAATCTCAGCTCCCTAGTAAGTCACTGTAAAGCCTGGATTTCGACCAGATAGCAGTCGGTCTTATCACTATGAAGCCTGGGTTACGACCAGATAGTAGTTCACTCTCACCTCTTCAACAGAGATGATTCCTCAGTAGAATAACGGATGACCGAAGCTCCTAAAGTTCTATTTCTCCTAAGACAAAGAATAGCATTTCCCAGCGGAATCTCCCTCAATAACAAGTATACAAGCTCTCGCTAAGGAATCTCTTACGCGATCGACACTCCTTCAGATGGCATCTTTAAGCCCATCTCCCATCATCAATCTCCAAATGGCATCTGTAAGCCCATTCCCGACATCACAAGGCTGATACTACTTCATGCGAGTGCAAATTTCTGGGCACTCTAGTGTTCAATCATCTTCCACCTTCAGATCACGAAAGGCCCGAACACCAATCTATATCCTCAAGTTTAAGAAGATTGAACAGGGGCAACTATTGTACCCCAAAATTTTCCCTCCCATATTCCTCAAGATTTGTCAAGAATGATCTTCAAGTTGCTCAAGATAGCTCAAGAGTTGGACAGTCAAATCACCTCCTAAGGCAGTCAAGTCAAATTAGGGTTTTGTGTTGCATCAAGGTCCTTACATCCAAATGACGTCAAGTGCTCCCCAATGTCCTAATATGTTCTTAAGTTCATCCATGTCAAATTTCAAGCCTTGCAGAGGAAGTTTGGTCAGTCAATTGCTCAAGAGGTCCAAAAATCGACTGTGCTAGGGCAAAAGTCAACAGTGACCTACAAACAGTCAAACCTCAAGATTTTTTTGTCAACATTCTCATTTTGAAGGATAATTCATCATTTGATAAAGGTTTTATCATGATTCATCAAGGATTGCTCAAGATTCATCAAGATTCAAAAGTTGCTAAATTAGGGTTTTGTAGGAAAAGTCAACTCAACTTTGACCAAGCATAAATTTCTCATACTTTATGAGAAATGACCCATCCAGAGCTCATTTTGAAGAGGATGAAATTTCCTACAATCCATCTTCACACCCCAAGATCAAGAAATGCACTCACAAAAAGTTACAAATTTGGATATTATAGGTCATTTTTGAAAGTCAACAAAAACACCTTTTTTCCCAAAGCTTATAACTTGAGCATGGAATATCAAAATGAGATGAGACAAAAAGTGTTGGTTAGAGGACATCTCAAGGTTTCTAAAAAGTCCAAGAACACCTCCAAAAGTTCAAAATTGAAAAAGTTATGCATTGTTGAATTTGGGCATTTTTCCAAAATGGTCAAAAGTCAACTATCCTCAAAACTCCAATTTTTGACAAAAGGGCCCACTTTTTTCCACTTGATATGGTATTGTCATGCCACACACGTGTCACATCTTTAATTTCATGGCCATTCATTTATTTTTCTATTTTATTTAATTTTTATTGATTTAATTCATTTTAAATCAATATTAAATCAAATAAAATCTAAAAATTGATGTAATGAGATTCTTGTGGTCATTATAGGTCTTCATTGTCAAGATACACCAAACCAAATCCGAATCATGCCTTATGGTGCACAAAATATTTGATTTGAACCATTTTTGGAAGTTTGTTAATGGAAAATCATATCAAATCATGAACCTTCAATGCACATGGATTCAAGCCCAAAGATTAAACCTAATTCATTCTATAACACTTGTACAAGCCAAGCAAATCAGGAACACGCCAAAAGAACTGCAGAAACGGCAAAACAAACTTGGAAAAAAAGCTTGAAAACTTGGAATCTTAAATCTACCTTAGAGCTCGATTCAAAGCAAAAGCTTGACACTAATCCTTTGCTGGAAATCCCCTGAAGCGATACCAATCAAAACCAAGCCTTCTCATCACCTTAAACTCGCTGTAAGTGTCCACGAACCAAGCCCTGTACATGAAAACGTAACTCATCATTCTTGCATCTTTTTGCCAATTTTCTTTTATATCCATACTTGCCATTCAATTTCCAATGATTCTGTAATATTTAATTTTGTTTTCGTGTCTTATAACCCTGTATCCAAAGCTAGGGTTCTTGTTCTTGCTTTTTAGGCATTTTTGATGCAGGATAAATTGAGACTAATGATGGGTATAAGGATGATCAGGGGAGAGAGACGAATGCAGTGATGGTCTCCATTGGCATTTATATGGCCCGTAGCTCATGATAGGATGATGCCATGGATTTAGTTGCGGAATAAAATCCTCAGGTAAACGAACCAGTCTTCGTTGAAGAAGACGAAGACGTGTCCTAGCTTCATTGGACAATTCAAACAAATTGCGCGTTTTTTTATATTTCCAGCATAATTAATTGACTTGTCCATATAATATTTATTGATTATCCCATTAACAAAAAGAACCAATGGCTCAGCTGGCAAGGCGTTAGTGCATGATACCACTGGGATCTGGGTTCGAATCCCATGTCCCCCATAACCTTTGTACAATTTTTTTCCAGGCAATTACATGGGACTCAGTAAGCATGGAGCATCATGTTCCTCATCCCATCAAATGCCAATTGGCCTTCAAGCCAGATCCAAAGGCCAGAATTGTAGATCCACCATGGACTAAAGTCAACAAGCGCGTATTGGAATGAGAAAGTCAAAGCAGGCTGATTGAAATTGGGCCTGGATTTTGCTAATTTCCCCATCAAATTAAGCTCATACCCCCCTGAGTATTTCTTTTACTTTTTATTTCTTTTATTTATTTATTTATTTATTTTGTTAACTATTATTATTATTATTAAAAAAAACTAACCAAATAATATTTTCCTAATAAAATCAGAAAACAAAAAAACATGTTATTTATTATTTATTAAAACTAATTTCACTTTATTTTTGTAAATAAATAATTTAATCAATTTAGTTTTGTTAATTAGGTATAATTTCAACATTTTTTTGCAATAATTTAAAATTAATTAGAATATTAGGTTTTAATAACTTTTAATCATTTTAATTTATTTCCTTAATTATGAAAAACCCAAAAAATATTTTCATTTAATTAATTAATTGATTAACTTAGATATAATTTCCATTTTAATTCAAAATAACAAAAAATATGCTTTATTTAATAAAAAGGGTCAAAACCCTAAAAATGCTCCGATTTAAATTTCTCGCACGCGTATTATTTTTGTCCAATAATGTAATTGCTTCGAGAATGTAATAGTTTTTTAAATTAGGACTTTATTTATTTATCGCTTTTATTTACTTTCTGCAATTTAAATTAAAGGGTTTGTCTTTGGCGATGTGAATACCCGACGCCTTGTAATAGCTTAGATTCAATTTCCCGCAATTTAATTCTCGCACAATATTAACTGTTAGATGTTTGATAAATAGGCAATGCATGACAAGATTAATCTTTAACTTAAAATCAACATAGCTCACCATAACATGTACAAAGATAATATAACTGAAAAATAACACACTCGCACATGTGCACTCTTAGGGTACACCTCACTTGGTTGCTTTCGAACGTGGTCATTAAGTATAGGAAGTTTTACAGGTCGCCCTCTTGTCCAAAGATCATAAGTTGCCTCGAAACGGTTGCCTCAGAAAAATGATCTAAGACATTAGGGTTACCGCTAAGGCGTCCTAACATTGCTTTAGTGACCACACGTCCCTTAATCGAATTGACCCAAAAACTCCAACGACGGTGCTACCTACTCCTCAATAGTGGGATAGCACTGTCTAAAGGACATTTTTATAGTTTAATTCCTTTTTGAGTAGGTAGATGGTTCTTAAGTACTTGCTACTTTTAAAACAAAACAAAATTTTTCGCACTTACACTCTCTTCAAAACAAAAACTTCTTTCAAACCCACAAACACAAAGAAAAGCAATTTTGAAAACACAATGAGCAAGTACCTAAGAGCCCGTGGATAACCATGGATAGAAAGGGTGCTAACACCTTCCCTTTCTATAATCTACCTCCCGAACCCGAGAAATATCTTGCAAAAGGAATTTTTCTGTGCTTTTGTCCTTTCCTTGTTGGATAAAATAAAAGACGATGGCGACTCTTGCTTACCGCGACATTTTGTGAAAACAAACGCAAAATGCGAACCAGCATTCCAAAACAGTCAGTTCTCATTCCCATCGATCATAATCAATAACTTCAAACACTGGGTACACCAGTCTAATCCCAAGGGCAAATAGACTCTCGCATACGAAGGGCCACGTATGATCAAGAAAATATTTTTTGGTAGTGCTGCAACACTTACTACCATGGACAGTGAAAATTCCCTGTGCCCTGTGAACGTGGACATAGTAAAAAATACTACCCATGAAAAAAAGACTCGCTAGGTTGATTGTCCTAGGCAAAAATAAGGGCATCCCAATGAACCAAAAGGGTTCGAGCAAAAATTAGGGACATATAAATAAAATTATACATCCGGAAAGTCGAATACCTGAGAAGGTGGCTTGGACAAAAAGGGTATCCTGGTGGACTAAAAATCTGAAAAGACAGTCCAGGAAAAAGTTAGGGATTAAAATGTATGACTATATCCCGTTATCTCATCACTTCTTTATAAGTAGAAGATTTATCACTCTAGGAGTTGGGATAATGTTCAAAGTTATCCATAAATCCCCACAGAGAAATTTGCATGGAACTATCTCTACAGAGCTACCTTCACAAGCTCATCCCCGACAGAGATATATTCCCTAGCTAGTCTAATATGCCCTCAGACAGAAATTGGGGCATCTTTCAGTAGTTCACCTTCATATCCCTAATAGATAGCTTGGCCTGATCATCATCCCCAATAGGCCCCCTAGCAGATAAGGAAGTTTGATCATTTCCCTAACATACAGTGGAGACTTCCTCTACACAGACTATAAAATTCCAATCCCCATCAGAGTTTATTTCCTGGACACAGTTTACGAGAATTTAATTCCCCAATGAGGTTTATTACTCCAATGCAGTAAATCCCTAACAAAATTCTCTTCTCTAGCAGGGTTTAATCAAAGTTGCTATCCCCAAAAAAGTTTCTACGGTATCTGAAACCTGGACGAATAGCACACCAGAGGAATATCCATCTCTTTTATCCCCAATCAGGGTACATAAGAATCAAATACTTCAACAAAAATAATGATGAACAACCGAATCTCCTTGAATGCCCCTATCCTCAAGCAAACGTCGAAGATCCCTAAAGGAGTGTCCTCAAACAGAAATCGGAAATCCCCAGCAAAATTATTCCCAGTAGAAGTTGAAGAATCACTTTCTTCATCCCCAACAACAGTCCGGTATTTATTTCCCCCAACTAGACATTGTTACAAGGAGCTACCTATACGCTTCGACATATTGCGTCCATACATCATTTCACAATACATCATAACATATTCATACCTAAACGCATATAACATTCTCATTTATTTTGAGAGCATCATTACGCAATGCATTACATACATCATGACATTATATAAAGCTAATTTTGTCTTTTCAGGTAAAGTTCGCAAATAGACGAATATCATCAGCAATTTTCAAACAGGCCAGAGATTAACTCCCGAAACAGGACGAGGCAACTATCTATATGACCAGGCAGTATGAATTCCCAAAATAGGACGGGTTTACCAATGAAAAATAGGTCGCACATTAATTCCCGAAAGAGGGTGGGGAAACTATCTATATGATCAGGCGATATGAATTCCCGAAATAGGATAGTTTTACCAACGAAAAACAAGTTGCAGATTAATTCCCGAAACAGGACGGAGCAACTATCTATATGACTAGGCGGTATGAATTCCCGAAAGTGGACAAGTTTACCAACGAAAAACAGGTCGCGGATTAATTCCTGAAACATGACGGGGCAACTATCTATACTACCAGGAAGTATGAATTCCCTAAACAGGATGAGTTTACCATCAAAAAACAGGTCGTAGATTAATTCCCGAAATAGGACGGGGCAACTATCTATATGACATAAATTTCCGAAATAGGACGAGTTTACCAACAAAAAAACAGGTCACAGATTAATTCTGGAAATAGGAAGGGCAACTATCTATATGACTAGGAGGTATGAATTACCGAAATAGGACGGGGCAACTATCTATATGACCATGCGGTATGAATTCCCAAAACAGGATGGGTTTACTAATAAAAAATAGGTCACAGATCAATTCTTGAAATAGGATGGGGCAACTATCTGCATGACCAAATGATTTCCTGCATGAGACTGAATTCTGGCGAGCATCTCCCTTCAGAGACTGAATTCTGAAAAGCATCTTCCTTCAGGAGTTTATCCTAAAAAGCAATCTCCTTCAGAAGTTATTTTGAAAAGCATTCCCCCCAGAGACTGAATTCTGGCTAGCATTCTCCTTCAGAGGTTTATTCTGAAAAGCATCTTCTTTAGAAGTTATTCTGAAAAGCATTCCCCCAAGAAATTGAATTCTGGAAAGCATTCTCCTTCAGAGGTTTATTCTGAAAAGCATCTTCTGCAGGGCTTTGTTATGAAAATAATTCCCCTCAGAGACTGAATTATGGCTAACATTTTCCTTCTGAAAAGCATTCTTTAGATACAGTTGGCCGTAGACTCATTCTGATACTCCTATCAATAGTTACTTTGAATGGAATTTGTAAGCCCATCTATGGAAACACTCTATCACCTATTCGAATGGCATCTTTAAGCCCATTCAAGAAATATAATTAACCAACAGCGTTACTTCGCGCACCGACGAGTGCAAATTTCTAGGTACTTAAGTGTTTAATCCTCTTTCGCCTTCAGATCATGAATGACGGACATGCTAATCTAACTCTTCAGGTTTAAGAAGATTGAACAGGGGCAGCTTTTGTACCCCAAAGTTTTCCCTCATATTTTTGAAGACAATTGATTCAAGACACCTCCTCATGCTCCTAGGGTTCTCAAATTTTCAAGAATACTCAAGGGTTTAAGCATACAAGCACCTCTCTTAAGCAATTGACCTACAACTAGGGTTTTGTGTTTCTCAAATAAAATTGAGCTTCTAATTCCTCAAGTGGATTCCATGATTCTTCATATGCTTCAAGGTACCCTCATGACAAGTTTCAAGCCTTGCATCACAAGTTTGCCCAATCAATTGCTCAAATGATTGAAAATCAACTGTATTGGATAAAAAGTCAACTATGGTCAACATACAGTCAAAGCTCAATATTTTTGGTCAACATTAATATTTTGAAGTCACATTCATCATTTGATCAATGTTTGATCATGATTAGTCAAGAAAACTCAAGATTCATCAAAAGTCAAAAGTTGTTAAATTAGGATTTTCTTTAGGAGAAGTCAACTGAACTTTGACCAGGCATAACTTTCACATACTTCATCAGAATATTTTCAACCAAGGCCTTTCTTGAAGGAAATTCAATTCTCTACAACTTTATCTCTCTAAGCTCAAGTCCAAAAATGCTTCATTTGAGAGATATGAGCCAAAACATTATATGTCATTTTGAAAGTCAACAAAAAGACAGTTTTTGTCAAAGAAATTTACATCAAGTTAAATATTTTAAATGAAAAAATGACCAACAAGAGAGTTATAGGGGACATCTTGAGCTTTCTAAAAAATTCAAATATCAAGTTAAGCAATTTTGAGAAAATTCATGAAGTCCACTTTGAGCAAAATTGCATTTTTGAGTTAATGGACCTAATTTTTTAGGTTCAAACGTGTTCATGACATGTTTAAGGACCCATAAGTCCATTCATGCATTATAATTTATTTTTATTTCATTTATTTTGATTTTTATTCATTTAAAAGCAAAATAAATCAAATAAAATAGCAAATAATGGACCAAGGCATGTGGGCTTTTGTTTTGGATCATTTTGAAGCCCAAGATCACATATCCAACTTGCCAAAACCGTGTTGCCTCAATATGTAAAGAGAATTTCATTTGTTTTGGAAGGTTTTTAATTAGTTTTTGCAAGAATCTTCAAATTTGGAAGATTGAAAACATGTTTTATCATGTTTGATTCACACTTAACTCCTCATGATTGTCATTCATTTTTGTTGACTTAATATGATGCTAATAAATAGAGGACATCATTAGTGAAGAGAGGACACGAAGGCTGCCTCAAAAAATAAGGGTTTCAAAACAAACATTTTACAAAGAATAGTGCCATATTATATCAAAGCCTTCAGCCTGTTTCAGTCCAAAATAAAGATTGAATCATCCTCCTGAAGTTCCCAGGAACTCATCCAAGCCAAGAAGCATCTTGTTACACGTCCAGAACACCATGCTCAAGCCCTCTGGTTCGGTAAAAAATTTCTCAATTCAAATTTGTCAATCTATGCATTATTATTTACTTTTGATTGCCCAAATGTGTTTAACATGATGTGTGAGATAGGTTTGAATAAAAAAGATCAAGCTATAACATAGAGAACGTGATTTACCATCGTTAGGGCATAAACTATTATTTTCTTTGAAACTCTATTTACAGGCACTTTCAGGAGAAAAGGACACCACCATTGAATTCACAATGATTTAATTATGTAATCTAGGCACTTGTTTTGTTCAAATTCATTGATTTTTGCAAGATTCATGATTCGTGTTGGTCGGAAAAGACAATCGGAGTTTGACTCTGGCGTCTCTGAATTGATGTTTTTATTATTTGTTGTTTAAATTACGATTCACTAACGCGTAACAAGTGGCCTGGTGGTGAAGCGTGTGTTTGGTAAACGTAGGTGCGTGGGTTTGGTTCCCCTTCTGGCAAATTATTTTGTTATTTTCTGGATAAAAACACAAGATTATTACATTGGAATCGTTCCTATTACATATCACAAACCATCAACTATCGCAGTGGCAAGAAGGCATGTTGTTGAGATCAAGGGCGTGGGTTCAAGTCCCAACGCCTGCAACATTTTTCTTACCAATTTTCGACCCTTTTTTCTATTTTATTTCTTTTAACCCTTTTTTTTAATCTAATAAAAAATTAGAAAAAACTTATAAAATCAAAAAATTAGGTTAGTATTTTTTATCAATTAATTTAATTAATTTAGAATTAGGTTTTTTCAATTTAATTAATTAATTTGTAATTAAAAATTAGACATTAGGTTTTTTTTAAAAATTATTATTAACATATAAAATCAAACCAAAAATACACAAAAAATAATTTCTATCATTTTAGATCTTAGGACGTTAAAAATAATTTACTAACATTTTATTTTATTTTGCTATTTATTTTATTAGACAAATTATATAGGATGTACACATTTTGTAATAACCTAGTTTAAATTCCCGCATAATTTCTTTATCATGTAACAACCCCAAGGCCCTGTAATAGCATAGGACCTTACTTTTCCGCACTTATATTTTATATACCTGTATATATAACGGTTAGATGTATGCTAAAAGGGTTTGTATGGAAAGAATAAAATCAATCGATAGAAAACCCTAATTCTCAAGATAAATATAGCTGAACTGAACACACTTCTCAAATTTGCACCTCTAGGGTAACCTCTCTTCGTTGCCTTCGGAAGTAATGGTCATGTCCCTAAAAAAATATAGATACTTTAGCAAAATACCCTTGAATAAATATCATAGTCCCTCGACGACCCTTTGATGTTGCCTATAAAAAATGATCTAGTCCCTCTGATACGAAATTGCTAAAGTGTCTCTATATGTTGCCTTCAATGACCATACGATGATCCTATGCATGTCCCTTCACATCCAATAGATATGGCTACCTACCAATTGATGGTATGGATAGTACTACCTCTAAAGGATAATGAAAAGAATAAGAACGACCTTTAATGGGTAAGTAACTCTTAATCGCTTGCTCACAACTTTTCTAAAATAAACATATTTTATACATCACACTTTTTCAAACAAATATTTTCAATCACTTTGTGCGCGTTCTTGAGGACTGATACAAGAATCATTACAAAGTTAGTCGTGCTTTGGCTTTTCAAAAATATTTTCAAATCACACACACAAAGAAAATTTCAAAGTGAGCTAGCAATTAAGAGCCCATAGATAACTATGAATGAAAAGGGTGCTAACACCTTCCCTTTTCATAACTTACCCCACGAACTCAAAATCCATCAACGCCTTTCCCTATTCTTTTCACCCTTTCCTTGTTGGATAAAAGAAAAGTCGGTGACGACTCTTTCTAATCGCAATATTTGCGATAAAACACTAAAAAAGTCAGTTCTCCCACTGTATTACAGAAGTTGTCAGCACCCTTTTCATTCGTAGTTATCTACAAGCTCTTAATTGCTTAGACCACTTTTAAAAAAAACTTGCTTTATGTGTGTGTGATTTGTTTAAAAATATTTTTAAATACCAATGTAAGGCTAACTTTGTAATGATCCTTGTGTCGATCCTTAAGAATGTATACAAAGTGTTCTTTTTGAAAATATCTTGTTTGAAAGTGTAGTGTGGAAAATGTTTTGTTTGTGAGCAAGCATTCAAGAGTCATACCCACTAAGTATGGTCTTTCTTATTCTTCTCCTTATCCTTTCGAGATAGTATTATTCATATCATTGGTTGGTAGGTAATCCTATCTACTGGATGTGAAGGGACAGGAGTAGGGTCATCATATGGTCATCGAAGGCAACATGTAAACATACTTTAGCAAATGTATCAAAGGGACTATCATCATTTTTCTCGTAGGGTCATTGAAGGGACTAAATCATTTTGTAGGTAACTCGAAGGGTCATCGAGGGATTAGATCTTTATTCAAAAGGGACCATGATGATATTGTATATCGAGGGTCTTTTACTAAACTATCCCTCCCTACTTTCGAGGGACGTGACTAATGTTTTGTAAGGCAACAAGAGAGGTTACCCTAGAGGTGCAAGTGTGAAGGGTGTATATTTTCAGTTATATTTATCTTGGGAATTAGGGTTGTCTAGATTGCTTTTAGTAATCTTACCATACAAATCCTATTTTACTAACAATTAAATATGTACAGAAAATTAAAGTGCGGAATGTAAAATCCTACGCTATTACATGACTTTGGGGAAGATACATAATAGGAAAAAGATGCAAGAAAATAAATCTACGCTATTACATCAAAGAGTTCGACCTATACACTTGTTCTAGGAGTTTAAATAACAAAAGATAAGACAAAAATTCTATATGTTAGAAAAGATATTTTTGGTGTTTTTTGTAGAAAAATAATTTGAGTGTTAATAAATAGTAATTAAAACCTAATTCTAATTAATTTTAATAAAAAAACCTAAAAGTTTAATTAAGTTAAAATTAATTCTAAACCTAATTGGTTAATGTTGATTAAAGGTTAATGGCTAAGTTAATCAAAATGGAATGAAAACTAGGGTTAGAAAAAAACAAGACAAAAAAACACATGCATGAGGTGGGACCTGAACCCACGCCCTTCCCTTTAACAGTCAATGATCTTACCACCACGCCACCTATTGTTTCTTGTTATTGAATTAGGTATCACGCCCTTACTTATACTATACAACGCCCTTACCAATTGTGTAATTGTTGTTTCACATTCATATCACTAGCATCACTAAACAAATAATGAAATTAAATCATAAACTAAATAAAATAAAAACACGTGCTTGGTGTGGGGATGGAGAATTTAAATCAACCAATGAATGAAGGGGGATCAGCCACGCAGCTTCTTACCACCGTCTGGAGAAGTCAAACCACCATCCACATTGATCAGCCTCATCTTCTCCGGTGAGAAGATTTTGAAAACCTGTTATAATGAATCAAAAAATGAAAACTAATAACCTAGACCAAGTATTTGGCAAGCTACGAACCCAATGGCGCTATTATTTTTGTCTGAAAGTACTTGTAGCTAGGGTTTCAAAGCTTTGAGAGCTTCAAACCCTAACAATGGTGAATGGTTGTTCCTGCATGAAAACTTGCAAATGATGATTCTAAACAAGTCCAAACATCATTATAAACAAGTATATATGCATAGAATCAATCAACAACGCATGAATTATGAGTTTGAGTTCAAGAAAGTTCAACAAACCAGTGTGTAATACGGTGGGAGAACTGACTTGGTTGTTTTGCGTTTGATCGCAATTGTTGCGGATAGCAAGAGTTGCCACCAAATTTTCTTTTATCCAATAAGGAAAGGGTGAAAAGAACAGGAAAGACCTTTGAGATATTTTCTTGAGTTCGGGGGGTAGGTTATAAAAAGGGAAGGTGTTATCACCCTTTTCATCCATAGTTATCTATGGGATCTTAGTTGCTTTCTAGATCACTTTTGAAATTGCTTTGTTTGAAATGTGTTTATGGTGGGTTTTGAAAGTATTTTTGAAAAGCGCCTTCGCTTAGGCAAACTTTGTAATGATTCTCGTCTCTATAAGAATGCATACAAACTATTGGACATTTTGAAATTTTTTTTATGTTTTGAAAGTATTTGGTGTGTTTGAAAAGATGTTTGTTTTTCGAATATGGATTGTGATCAAGCAACTAAGAACATTCTACCTACTCAAAAATCGTTTGTTCATTTCCTCCTTCGTTTGATATTGCTATCTTACCATTGATTTGTAAGAAGCCTTATCTTTGGATGTAAAGGGACAAGCGTAGGTAATCGTATAGTCATGAATAACAATGTTGTGAGATATCTTAGCATTTCTCTTAAGGGACTAAGATCATTTCTAAGGCAACATTCATAGCGTCATCGAGGGACTATGATCTTGTATTTTTCGATTATTTTTTCTAAGGTATCTCACATGCATAACATGACCATTTTCTCAAGGAAACGAGTGGAGTTAACCATAGGTGCAAAGTGTGAAAGTGTTTGTATTTCATTCTTGGTTTATCTTGGATTAGGGTTCTCTAAGAATTGATTTTATCTTTTCATACAAACCCTAATTACTAGCATTTATATGAAAACGATAAATTGCGGAAAATAAATATTATACACTATTACATCATTTGGGGGATGGGGAATACAAATTACAAATGGGGATTGCAAGAATTTAGACCCTAATTATCTATTACGACCTGTTGTACACCAAAATTTGCCCTCTCATATTTTCCCAAGATTTTTTTCTTACATGGGTGATTACAAACACTTGATTAAAGAAAAATAAATTTTTTGAAGATAAATAAGGTCTTTCGATTGGCATGAATGAGATGTTTTTTGATTGGAATTTGGATAAACTTTGATTGAGCTCTTAACCTCCTCCAAGCTTGCCTCAAATTTTCAAGCTTCTATTGAAGCCTTAGTCTTTTGCTTATTTGCTGTATACCAGCTTCGATTGGGCATGTGTTTCCTTTGAAACAACCTCCTTCGATCCAAAAGGGAAGGGCCTCTTGTTACTGCTCCTTCTATTGCACCATTGGCTTTGCATGCTGGCTTGATTCACAATGCAATGGCTACCTTCATGCAAGTTGGATTCCTGCTTCGATTGAGCATTTGTTTTCTATGGAGCAAGCTTGATTCCTGCTTCGTTTGGGCATTTTACTTCCATTCATGCAAGCTTAATTCCTACTTCGTTTGGGAATTTGATTTCTTTGGAGCCAACTTGATTCCTGCTTCGACTAGGCAAATACTCCATATGTGCATGCCTTCAGTGCACAAAGCAAGAATCCATACAAGTGTGTTTCGATTCACAAAACAGTGGGTTCCTGCATGCCAACTTTGTTAAGGGAAAAAGGTTTCCTCATGCTTGCTTTGGATTCACAATGGCAAACACTTCTTCAGACTGGCCTTCGGTCCATAAAGCAAAAGGCTACTTTTAACTGGTCTTCGATTCACAAAGCTCCCACTGGGCAAAAGGCCCCTTAGCTTGTCACCAGCGCACATATGCCTCTTCATGCTTGCCTTGGTTTCACAAGGAAAAGACCTGTTAGCGTGCCTTCAACTCACAAGGCCAAAGGCCTCAGACTTGCCTTCGATCCACAAGGCTAAGGCCCCTTTCAACTTGCCTCTATGTTTACTTTTGACCCACAATAAAATGACTTCCTCTGGGTTTGCCTCCAATACGCAAGGCAATGGTTTCCCTTCATGCCAGCGCCAATAAAGTAGTGGTTTTCTTTCATATGTGCTTCGATTAATTAAGAAGTTGGCTTCCCTCATGCTAGCCTTGACTCCACCTCCAAAATATTCAACACACAGTGTTCCATATTTTGACACCTAGTACTGGCGTATTTGAAGGACAGGCACATGGTTCATTTGAAGGACATTATTTTCCCCATTAGAAAGACATGTATTGATGGATTTAAAGGCGAATACGTGGGTGTTCCATTCGAAAGATTTACTTTGTTGGCCCATTCGAAGGAATGGCAAGTGATGTATACAAGTGATGCATGGGTTCCCTTCAAAAGAGCATACACATTGGTTCAAAACGAAGGATATTGCTAGCCAAAACGAAAGAAAAATATTCAAAGAGGCCTACTGGCCCAAAAGACAACAGGCATTTCGGCTCAGATACATAGCCCGGAAGGAGCCACACAAATTTGCAATGAACTGTCAAAATCGTGAATTTTGAGAAAGCAAATTCCAACCTTTCTTAATCCAAACCAAGCCAACCATTCATTCCTTGAAGGTCCCTGGATTGATTCCCAGGCCTTAAAAAAATCCAACTCACGTAGAATTTCCCTCATATGATCCTCCTATTCTGGTAAAATTCTTGGATCTCAAACTTGTTTAACTTATAACATAAATCCCTTTTGCTTGCACATTCATATTGTTATCATTGTTTGCGAATTTTCTAACGTGTTTCAAGTGAGAAACAATGCCATAACCATAGATCACCATTTTTAGGGGGTTGAAACATGAAGGTTTTCGTTTTCAAGGATGGAGATGGTTTTAGCTCAAGCTAGGACCATGGTTTGACCTCCCTAGAGCCTGCATGTCAAAACGTTATATTTTGATTCGCCCACTCAAAATATAGGGAGCTCACTGGAGCGCGCGTGTTTTCCAAATCAACATGTTCCTCTATTTTACATTATATACATTTCTTTATGCTTATACTAACGGAAGTATCACCATCCCAACGGTAGAGGCAGCACATTTAGGGCTTTGTTACATGTAAGGCCAAGGGTTCGAACCCTGCCTCTTACATATTATTTTTCCATTTATTTCTTTGCATATTTAGTATAGCCAGGCTATGCACGTGCACCATGTAGTATCAGATCTACACCTTTCAATGTCAATACAGTCAGATCCAAGAGCTTCAACGTGAGATTCACCATGCACCCTCAAGGCTTCTCTTCACTGGATCCCAATACAGCCTCTGGGTTCCCTCACCCTTGGGCCTAGCGTTTTTCAAATTAGCACCCCCATTTAATTTTGCTATCCTGGCCCATTTAATTTTTCTTTATTATTTATTTCTTTTACTTGGCTTGTCATTAATCAAATACTAAAAAAATCACAAAGAAAAACTTAGGACTAATTTTTACTTAATTAAATAATTAATTTCTTTAATTGATTAATTAATTAAACTTTAACCTTTTCTTAATTTAAATAAAATAGAATTAGGTTTAATTTATATGTTTAAATTATTTTCTTTTTATAACAAAAACAACAAAAAAAAACTCATAATTTTTTCTTAAAATTAACTTTATTTTCTAAATAGATTTTAGGGCAATTTTCATTGTTTTCTTAAATCAAAAATAGATAAAAAACAACAAAAAGTCTGTCTTATTTACTTAGAGTCACCTTAGGGTATTACTTTCGCGCGTTATTATTTTCCCGCATTTTTACATTATTGTACATGTATGCTGGATGTAATAGATTAATTAGGATTTTTACCGCTTTCTTTATTTTTCCTTTCCCCCAATTTTTGTACATTGTAAATATCCCCTTCCCCAAAGCCATATAATAGCGTATGGTTATATTCTCTGCATTTTATTTTCTGTATCATGTTAACTGTTAGTAATTAGGCATGTATGATAAGACTGAAAATAAAAGTGTTAGTAAACCTAACGCAAGATAAATACTTGAACTAAACACACATTGCACATGTACACCTTTAGGGTACCCCACTTTGGTTGCCTTCGGAAATAAAGCAATCATATCCCTCGAAACGGGGACGCTTTAGCAAAGACCCATAAAACAAAAAGATCATAGTCCCTCAATGACCCTACAATTGCCTCTCAGTAAATGATCTAGTCCCTAAATAAAATTGCTAAAGCGTCTCCACAAGTTGCTTTTGTGACTGTATCGTCCCTTCGATGTCCCTCATACATCCAACGATAGGGCTACCTACTCTCTAATCGTAGGATAGCACTGTCTAATGGATAGGAGGAAAAGAACTACCTTTTCGAGTATAAAGTAGATAGCTGATAGAAGTTTGCTCAAAACATTTTGCACTTACACAAATACTACTTTTCAAAAACAACTTTCAAAAACATTTGCTTTGTCAACACTCTTGAGGACTGATATAAGAGTTAACGCAAAGCAAATCGCCGCACTAAGGTATTTTCCAAACATTTTCAAACACACAAAGCACAAAGGTACTTCAAAATGAGCAAACCTCTAAGAGCCTGTAGATAACTATGAATGGAAAGGGTGCTAACACCTTCCCTTTCCATAAACTACCCCCTTACTCAGAATAATCTCGAAAAGGTCTTTTTCTATTCTTTTCACCATTTCCTTAGTTTGGATAAAAGAAAAGTCGGTGGCGACTCTTGCTTACCGCAACATTTGTAAACACAAACGCAAAACCAATATATTAACAGTCAGTTCTATCACCGTATCACAGAACTGGCGACTCTGCTGAGGAGTAAATAAAAAGTGGGGTTTACCTTAGAGTTAGTTCATTATTAAACTGCTTTTTTGTGCTTGATATGCTTTATCCTTGGAGGGTTGTTTGGGTTATTACTATAGATCCTACACCCGGATCTGGGGGAATATTTTTAGGTAAACAACAATAGATCATGGAGACTGTACCGCATAGATCGATATGGTTGAAGTGATGGATATATTGGTGTGACACTTTGGTTGGTACCGACATCCCTTGTGTTGAATCGGGAGAATACGAGGTCTCCGTGTGGTGTCGTGAAGCACTAACGGACCTTAGAACCTTAGTTGAACAAACTTGTCCATTAGAAAGTAGTGAGATAGTCGGCCTCGATGTAAAGCCGAGGATTTGTTGATATTCGATGCTACACTCATTGAGATTGGACTTTTTAGATGTTTCGGCCGCAAGAAAAGATTGCTAAGCTGAAATAACGCTCGATAAAGAAAGATCAGTGATATTGAGACTCCTTAGAACCCTATTACTATTTCTAAGACAGGGTGAACCAACTAAACTTCAAGAGGGTACTTACCCATAAACTCCAGGCAAGCATGAACCTAAGGTCTTGTGTGTGATTAATTTGCTTAAACATGACATCATGCATCATAACATTCATTTTTCATTACACTGACCATTTCAAGGACCAAGGGAATTTATCTTTGTTCTGTTTTGCAAATCATGGTTTCTGCTCGTAGAAATACTATCTGAATCAGCTTTGTAAGAATACCTCTCCAACTCAAAGATCTAGTATCAAGGGTTCCTGAGACTTCCTCGTTTACCAAGAACTATGGTCGACTTCTCAGTCTGGTTACCTCGGGTTTTGATGAGAAGATGATGAGTGTACTCTTTCCATTCTTTGATCCTAAGCACCATTGCTTCACCTTTCCAGATTATCAGTTGGTGCCCACCATGGAAGAGTTATCTCAAATATTAGGTATACCTATTCTTGATCAGACGCCTTTCACCTATTTAGAAGAAGCTCCCAAGCTAGAGGTCATTGCAACAGCTTTGCATCTGAAACGGTCTGACATTGTATTCAACTAGGAAATAAGAAGTGGTGTTAAGGGTTTTCTAGCCAAGTTTTTGTACGAGAAGGCTCACTAATTTTGGGATGATTTGGATTTCCAAGCTTTTGAGGAGGTTCTGGCCCTTCTAATCTATGGTTTAGTGATATTCCCTAATCCAGACTTTCTCATAGATGTGAATGCTATCATGGTTTTCCTCTCTCATAACCTTGTGCCTACTATACTCGGAGATATATTGCATACCCTCCACACTCGCACCATGAAGAGAAAAGGGATTCTTATGTGTTGTGTGCCATTGTTGTCAAGGTGGTTTATTTCTCACCTCCCTAAACAAGTATTGAAGAGCGAAGAAGGTTTGGGTTGAACGCGAAGGACAATGTCGCTTTCTCACTCGGATATTCTCTGGTATTCTCGATCTATGGGAGATATTTATGTCATTGACTGCTGCGGGGAATTTCCTAATGTCCCGCTACTTGGCATTAGGGGAGGCATAACTTATAATCCTTCCTTTGGCTTTATGATAATTTGGCTATGCTCGAAGAGATGGTCCCTACGATATGCTTATCCAGGGCATTGTGTTTAACTATGATGATGATTTTCAAGGGTATCGTTAGAGGTTTATACGAGCTTGGGGAATGGTAAACATATTTTATACCAAGACCTTGGGGCCTAAGATTTCCATCCCTATGGAACCTTACCTCAAATGGGTATGAGCTCGCGCTCAGAACCTTATTGTAATATGGTGGGAGAACTGACTTGGTGTTTTGCGTTTGATCACAATTGTTGCGGATAGCAAGAGTCGCCATTGACTTTTCTTTTATCCAAAAAGAAAGGCTGAAAAGAACAAGAAATACCTTTAGAGATGTTTTCTGAGTTCCGAGGATAGATTATGAAAAGGGAAGGTATTAGCACCCTTTTTATCCGTAGTTATCTACGGGCTCTTAGTTGCTTGCTAGATCACTTGCTTTTGTTTGAATGTGTGCTTGTGATCTGGGTTTTGAAAGTATTTTGAAAATGTCTTTGTAATGGTTCTCATTTCTATAAGAACGCGTACAAAGTGTTATTTCAAAAATAGTTCAAAGAGGTGTTTGTGGAATGTGTTTTTAAAAGTGATTTGAAAAGGTGTCTTTGTAATGGCTCTCATTTTTATAAGAATGCGTACAAAAGTGTTTGCCTTTTGAAAATGTTTCAAATGAGTATGTTGGTGTATAAGAATGTTTTTATTGTGAGCAAGCGAGCAACTAGGAGAAAATCTACCTACTCAAAAGGTATTAAATGTTCTTTTCCTCCTCCTTTAGATGTTTCTATCTCTACCATTGTTTTGGTAAGAAGCCCCATCGTTGGATGTGAAGGGATGGGCGTGGAACGTTTATAGTCATAGAAGGAAACCTATGGGACGTTTTAGTATTGTCGTTTAGGGACTAGATCGTTTACCGAAGGCAACATCGAGGGTCATCAAGGGACTATGATCTTTTATCGAGGGTCTTTGCTAAAATGCCCATGCTCGAGGGACATGACTATTTTCCGATAGGAAACAAGTGAGATTACCCCAAGGGTGCATGTGTCCAAAGTATGTTTGATTGCATGCATTTTGTCTTGATTAGGGGTTGTCTACTTATTGGTTTTATATTGCCATACATCCTAGTTACTAGTACTTATACAAAAGCAATAAAGAATGCAAGAAATAAAACCTACATTATTACAACCATATCAAATTTCATGGAAATGTAAAGGCAAAAAACAAGACTAAAGTAAGGAGAATGGGTGTCTTTCGATTGGGGGGATACAACCTTCGATTTGCATTCTGTTAGCCTCCTTCAATTGGGGCTGGAAACAGTGAAGTCATGGCCTTTTATTGGGGCATGGAGGGTCAGCAGGTTGTGACTTTCGATTGGGCTTGTCAGCAGCTGGGCGTGCCTTCTCTGCCTCCTTCGACTAGGGCCTGGAATCAACAGGGTGCGCCTTTCGATTCTGCCTGGAAATCAGTGTGGTGTAGCCTGTCTTTTTAGGGTTTGGAAGTCAGCATATGGTATCCTTCAACTGGATCCTGGAGGCAGCAGGTTGTGCCTTTCGATTGACCTGGAGAAATGGTGTAGAAGCCAGAAGCTTCATTTCCTATTTCTTGTTTCCTGTTCCTTTCGTTTGAGATGTTAAATAGCAACATGGCCTAAAGCCATGCTAGCACTGCCTTAGGGCCAAGTTAATTCTTAAAATATTTATAAGAAACCAAAAGAAAAAACCAAAAGGCAATAGAGCCAAACTATAAGGGTGTAAATGAAAAAGGAAAAAACAACAACATGTACATGCTTGAAAACGAAAAGGGGTTATATTTACATGTGCTGGAAACGAAAGATGAAAGGGTAAGAGTAACTTACCTTGTTGCAGCCTTGGAGGGGAACTGGACCTTGAGTGGTGGCCCTGGGTGTTGGATTTGAAAGAAGGGGCCAACAGTTGGGCTTTACAGACTGGATTAGAAGGAAGAGAGAAAGAAAGTGTGATGCTTCTTTCTATACTGGAGTCGAAGGATACTGAAGAGTGGGGAGTTCTTCAGAATCGAAGGAGGTGAACGTTTGGGATTCTGGGTTTATTTTCACAAGTGTTGAGAACTTATGAGTTTTGTTGTGTTTGAGAAAATTTGGGGGATTCGTTCCTTTGGTCCAAAGATCCTCCCTTGGCTTTGCAAAAATTCCTCTATTTATAGAGAAAAGAATGGACATGTTGTAATAGCCAGCTTGCAAAAAATAATAAAATATAGGTAACATGAAGGGTACAAGTGAGGGAACCTCTTGATAGTTGATTGGACTTGTGCTTCTGGCCCTAATTTTCGTTCAGATGAAATTCAGGTGGAAAACTGCTTTTGTGATAAAAGAAAACCTTATGAAGAAAGGGTACATGACTTGTTGCCATTTCGTCCCAGAATGGTATTATCCAGTGGATAAACCTTCGAACCCTCATGTAATGTATCACAAACATGTGCAAACCTCTGATTATGTGAAGATTTGGAACAAATTAGCCTGACAAGTAAGATTTGGTCTTGGGATTTGTTTAAACTTGCTTTAAACAAGCTTGCTTCGAATGGCCCAGACTGGATTCGAAGCATGCTGATTCGAAAGGAATAAGAACTTCAAACGAAGCTTTGTAGGTAGATACTTTTTGTTTAATCGAAGGCTTGCCTTCCCAGGGGTCACATGTGGCCAAACGAAAGAGTGTACGTGGGGGGTCCATGTCTTGTGACTGTTTAGCATAAGGGAAGTTAAATGCCCAAACAAAAAGGTTTGACCTTGTGCTAAAGGATTCATGCCCAAACGAAACAAGCACGCAGGCAGTAAACTTTGTCCAATCGAAGAGTTTTCCTTGCAGGGGGAACATGTGGCAAGCAGCTTGTGTTGAAGGAATCACATGCCCAAACGAAGCTAACATGATGGGAGTCAAATGCATTGTGTCTGTTTAGCATGGGGGAAGTTCCTTCTGAATCGAAGAGTGTTCCTTTAAGGGAAGTAAGAACTTAGCCAAATCTTGCATGAAGATATCTCTTGACCCAAACGAAACTTGTATGAAGCAAAGTCTGCAAGTGGCCCTTGGTGCTAGTGAATTCTAAGGATGCATAGAGATGGTTATTTTGTCCCATCGAAGCTTTCCACGAAAGAAGCAACATGCAGGAAGCATATGCCCACTCAAAGCAAGCTTGCAGGTAGCAGGCAGCATGTGCCCAATCGAAGCAGGCTTGCAAGCAGCATATGCTCAACCGAAGCAGGCTTATAGGCAGTGAACTTGTCCAAATCGTAGCAGGATTGCAGGTAGCTAAGATTTGTTTTCAAAGCAAGCATGCAGGCAGCATGCTTGGTGAATCGAAGGGTTTGCCTTTCAGGGGGCACTTGTGGGCAGCAAACTTGATTTTCAAGGCAAGAAATGTAGGAAGCAAAAGACACAAATGAAGCCTACAACAGGAAGTCATATGCCCAGGCGAAAGAGGAACGCTAGCAGCCATTTTGAGCAATCGAAGGAGGCCAAGAGTCAATCGAAGGGTGCTGATCGAAAGAGGCATATTTTTCTCCAAATTTGTCAAAAATGTTATTTTTATTTGTTTTCTCCCTTTTTGACAGTTTCTATTTAATTTTGGTACTGGAAAAAACCCAAAGCACTTGTGCAAGCCTGAATCCTGAGAATCTTTGTAAGAAAACCGTTGAGAATTGAGAGGGAAAATTTTGGGGTATAACAGCTACCCCTATTCAATCTTCTTACACCTGAATAGTTAGATGGGCAAATCTGCCATTCGTGACTTGAAGGTGGAAGATGATTGAACACTAGAGTGCCCAGAAATTTGCACTCGATGATGTTGTGGTTGATTGTGTAGGGAATGTGCTTAAAGATTCCATTTGGTAAGATGATAGAGAGTTGTCAGAGATGGGCTTATAGATGCCATCTAAAGGTGATTGTTGACAGAAATTAGACTAAGTCTAAACTTGACTTCAACTGGAAAAGAATCAGAATAAATCTTGGAGCGATTTATCTGAACCAGAGGAAATTTCTACCGGAAAGAAATCAGGATAAACCGTTAAGAGACTTAAATTGAACTAGCAGAGGTCTAGAAAGAATTAGAATAAATATTGGAGTGATTTATCTGAACCAGAGATAATGTCTGCGAGAAAGAATCAGAATAAACCGTTGAGAGATATAAACTGAACCAGCATAGGTCTTGAATTTTCTTTAACTGGAAAGAATCAGAATAAATCTTGGAGCGACTTATCTGAACCATAGAAAGATGTCTGTGGGAAAGAATCAAGATAAACCATTGAGAGATTTAAACTGAACCAGCATTGGTCTGGAGAAGAATCAGAATAAATCTTGGAGCGATTTATCTGAACCAGAGAAAATGTTTGTGAGAAAGAATCATAATAAAATATTGAGAGATTTAAACTGAACCAACAGAGGTCTTGAATTTTCTTTAACTGGAAAGAATCAGAATAAATCTTGGAGCGACCTATCTGAACCAGAGAAAGATGTTTGTGGGAAAGAATCAAGATAAATCATTGAGAGATTTAAACAGAACCAGCAGTGGTCTACAGAAGAATCAGAATAAATCTTGGAGCGATTCATCTGAACCAGAGAAAATGTATGCGAGAAAGAATCAGAATAAATTGTTGAGAGATTTAAACTGAACCGACAGAGGTCTTGAATTTTCTTTAACTGGAAAGAATCAGAATAAATCTCGGAGCGACTTATCTGAACCAGAGAAAGATGTCTTCGAGAAAGAATCAGGATAAACCGTTGAGAGATTTAAACTGAACCAGCAGAGGTCTTGAATTTACTTTAACTGGAAAGAATCAGAATAAATCTTAGAGTGACTTATCTGAACCAGTGAAAATGTCTACGAGAAAGAATCAGGATAAACCCTTGAGAGATTTAAACTGAACCAATAGAGGTCTTGAATTTTCTTTAACTGGAAAGAATCATAATAAATCTTGGAGCGATTTATCTGAACCAGAGAAAGTGTCTACCGAAAAGAATCAGGATAAACCATTGAGAGATTTAAACTAAACCAGTAGAAGTCTTGGGATGAGCATCAGAATAATATCCATAAATGAATTGTATCTGACTTGTATCTAAAAGGTGTACTGAATGAGCGTCAGAATGACATCCGAATCTAGATCGTATCTGGACTGTATTTGAAAGAATCTGGAGTTCGTATCAGAATGTCAACCATATCTGGATCGCATCTGAACTGTTTCTAGAAGAGTGTATTTGGTCGCCTGTCATTAACTAGAAGAAAATAAATCTAACCAGAGGAGGTCTTTTTTTTATAATGATATATGATGAAGGAATCTTGGACGATTACTACCTCAGAAAGATGGTGAAGAAATCTTGGAGGATTGCTACCTCAATAGGATGATGAAGGAATCTTGGACGATTACTACCTCAGCAGGATGATGAAGTAATATTGGATGATTACTACCTCAGCAGGATGATGAAGGAATCTGAGACGATTTATACTCCAAAAAGATGATGACGGAATCTTGGACGATTACTACCTCAGCAGGATAACAAAGTAATCTTGGACGATTACTACCTCAACAGGATAATGAAGGAATCTGAGACGATTGTTACTCCAAAAATATGATGAAGGAATCTTGGACGATTACTACCTCAACAGGATGATGAAGGAATCTTGATTACTACCTCAGCAGGATGATGAAGGAATCTTGGACGATTACTACCTCAGCAGGATAATGAAGGAATCTGAGACGATTGCTACTCCAAAAAGATGATGAAGGAATCTTGGACGATTACTACCTCAGCAGGATGATGAAGGAATCTTGGAATATTTCTACTCCAAAAAGATGATGACCTTTATCTGTTGATTGATCTTTCTTGAAAAGGTAAAGAGTTAGTTGTATGTAATGTCATGATGTATGCATTGCATAATGATGTTCTCAAAATAAATGAGATTTATGTTATATGTATTTTGTATGCATATGCTATGAATGTTGTTGAAATGTAATTTTGTCTTGGAAAATAAATCCTTGACAAGTGTTGGGGAGTCATTAAATCTCGGACTTCCGTTGAAGAGTAGGTGTGTCTTCAAGCTTTTCTTAGAATGTTTCCACCAGGGATTCCTGTTTTATTGTTTGAAGAGAACTCCGCTGGGGAATGTTGAAAACTCTATGGAGAGCGTTGGTTCCTTCTTGGGGAAAATATTTCAGGAGTCTTAGTTGTCCGTTGCTCTATTGGGGAGTCGAAGTGGAGTTGATGTCTGGTTGGGTCCAGGTTTCACAGTAACTTGTTGGGGATTGTAGAGTAGTCTACTGGGGAAGAGGATTTATGGTCCTCTGATTTGTAGTAGTCGAAGAGGCAAACTCAAGTTGGGGAATCCTACTGTTTGTTGGGGAAATAAACCTTGTTGCCAGTCTGTTGAAGAAATGGTGACTTCATTGGGGAAAATCCTCGAGGATTCTTGAGGTCGACTTAGCTGGGGAAAAGGTTTTCAGAGATTAAACTCTGGCTGGGAGTCATCCTATGAGAAGGATTTTGGGGAGATTTTTCACTGTCCCTAGTAGCAAGTGTTGGTGGCATTGCCAGGAAATGTTGACTGTACGTAACCCTTTGTTAGGATTTGAATTCAATGCCCCAATGATTTAGATGGAGACCTGCCCCTGGTTATTCTGCACTTCTTGAGAGATTTCTTTGAATCTTGACTGGACTGCCCCAGGTGTGCTGGATAGTGACATGTCATGCCCCCTTGTTGATAGGGGATTTGTCGTTGGAAGTGTCATCCCACTTGAAGTGATTTTGTTCATTGAGAGAACTTTCGTTCATCGGATATTCGTTGTGTGAATTTCTCCGTTGTCAAACAAATATCCATATGCAAACAATGATATTCAAATAATGCAAAGTTTATGCTTGTCTTGAAATTTTGAAAATGAGTTTTTAGCAAGTGAAGAAATTTTTTAAGAAAGATTCAACTCAGGATTTTGAGTAAAGCCTTACAGGAGTCAGGATACCTTTTGTATTAGTATGCTTTCGAACTAACCCATGCTTCAATTAGGAATTTTGAAGGGTTGTAACTTGGTTTGGTTCACGGTTTAAGAAACAAAGGATAAAGGCTCAAAGTGTATTTATACTCACCCGTTCTTCATGATGTTCTTTAGTCCTAAACTCGGTTAATTGTGCGTTCAAACTCCAATGAGTCTGGAATGACATTTTGGTGATGGTTCGAACAAGTTAAGTTTGTCGGAAGGAAGTCATTTTTTTTGCAACATTTTTCATGTCGATCAGATTTTTCAAAGTCACAAAAGGCCATAGCAGAATCGCTACCCATGGGATCCTGAGTGGATATGGATATGCATTTTGATATATGAGTGTGTGTAAGAGCATAGCTATCTTTGAAAGAATAAAAATGTAGAAAAAAAAGAAAAACAAAGAGCGTAAAATTTGCATGCAAAAATGTCCATGATTCATTGATGACATATGAAAATGAAGCAACAACCCTTACAAATGGACCGTTGTGCCTCGGTTAAGACACAAGGTTTTAAAAGTATAAATTGTTTAATTATTACAAGTCCGACAAAAGTTTAAAGACAATTATTGTTGGATAAAAGTAAGAGGGACAAATTATTTGGCTTCCCAGTTGTTGAGTCCTCCACTGATAGTTGGAAAAATCCATTCTTCCAGGTCACAACTGTCATCACTATCCTCCACTGTGTTGACTCCATGGTTGTTGATCCGCAAAGGTGGTCCCCCGGCACGAGCACGGCGAACAACTTTCTGGGCTCCTGAAGTAAAACCCAAACCAAATTTGTCAGACTTATAAGGGATATCCGAGAGTTGGCCCCAAATAGAACATCCACCTTCTTTGAATACTGCATTGGCATCTTTCAGAGAATCCATCTTCAGCGGAGGTCTAGTGATCTTCGGAAATTTGGAAACAATATTGGTCGCCGCAACTATTTATGGGACTTCCTTGAAATGCTGACACGGAGTTTTGATGAATTCACCATCCATTTCTACATATCTGGAGGAGTTCAGGTGACTGACCATATATTCCTCCTCTCCATGGATAGTGATGATTTTTCCCTTGGTTGGGTACTTCAACATCTGATGTAATGTATAGGTGACGACACCAGCGTTATGAATCCAAGGTCGGCCCAATAAACAGGAATAGGAAGGGAGAATATCCATTACATAGAATGTTGAATCAAAGGTATGAGTTCCAACTTTAATGGGGATGTCCACCTCTCCGTGCACCATTCTCTTCGAACAGTCGAAATCCCTTACCATTATGTTGCTGGGTTTTAAGGTCAAACCTTCACAGTCTAGTCTATCTAGAGCCTTCTTTGGCAGCACATTCAATGATGAACCAGTATCTACCAGGACATGGGCCAAAGTAGTGCCCCTACATTCGACAGAGACATGCAACGCCTCATTTTGCTTCCTTCCTCTCGGTGTTAGGTCAGCATCAGAAAAGCCCAAACTATTATCAGCGGTCAAACTGGCCACACAGTCTTTGAATTGGTCAACAGAGGTTTCCTGTGGTACATGGGCAGTTTTAAGAAATTTCACCAAGGCCTTTGCATGAGCTTCGGAGCATAACAGTAAAGCTAGCATAGAAATCTTTGAAGGGGTCTGCCCTAGCTGTTCGACCACATTGTAGTCACTTCTCATTATAATTTTCAAAATTTCTTCCATTTTATTCTTGGAGGTCTCAGGGATAGATACTGATTGCGCCTTCATCCGGACAGGTTCAACCAAAATGCCTTTACCTCGAGTCTCGGTCGACTCAGTGATAGGGGTGTCATCAGGGGTAACCATAGGAATTGTAGTTGTAGTATCAACAAGAACAAAAGCAGGGATGATCACAGGACTGGTAACAGTTTTTGGAGGAGAAATCTCAGGGGAGAACACTCTTCCACTTGTGGTTACTTTTCTGGTTCCCACAATGTTGCCGATGTCGAGGTCAGCCCTCTCAAAAACTGAGTCTTCATCAGCCAACCAATCTTGCTTGACGTCGTGGTAGTAGACATCACCCCCATAGTTCCAGGGGACAGTTTTATCTGAGAAGTATGGGATTGGCCCTGGCATATTAATTATCAGTGGAGTCACCTTCGGAACGGATGTAATCCTGACGGGTCTTTTGGTGGATACCCTGGGAGGATTGGCGGAAATGGTTATTATTGAAACATCCCTGTAAGAAATGGTTGGAACGGGAGTCTTTTAAAACAAAATCTCTTTGTCATCCATCAGGCGCTGGACACCTGCTTTCAATAAATGACAACCAGTTGGTAGAGATAAACAGAGGTGGAAGCCTTCGCCATAACCCAAAACTAAACTGGTCTTCAACAAGTTCCTTTTGACGGTTAGGAGAGGAGTAACAAGTTCATCAATAATAG
The DNA here is from genome assembly GCA_948472305.1 of Vicia faba. Classification (NCBI taxonomy): domain Eukaryota; kingdom Viridiplantae; phylum Streptophyta; class Magnoliopsida; order Fabales; family Fabaceae; genus Vicia; species Vicia faba. The sequence goes on from OX451738.1 coordinate 654,903,973, forward strand.
TAACAAACTCATCATCTTCAACAGTGTTAATACCACGGTTGTGCTTGGGCATAGGAGCAGTGATAACATTTGAGATCTCAGGAGCATCAAATTCAATTTCTTTTTCCTCGAGAAGGTCTTGCACCTTGTTTTTCAAAAACCAGCAGTCGTTTGTATCATGACCTGGACTTTCTGAATGGTAAGCACAACAGGCTTTTGGCTTGTAACGGGGAGAGGCAGTGTTGGGATTCTTCGGAGCTTCCCGCAAGGTCACCAGATTAGATTTCAATAAATGCGGCAAGACTTTAGACAATGTCATATTTATCCGGGTAAACTGTCTTACCGGTGTTTCCATTCTAGGTTGGTTATTCCTTTGTTGAGTAGGTGCAGACTTAGGGATCATGACGGCCCCTACCGTTGGACAGTTTTCAGTTTTGTCCTGATTCCTTTGATGGTACACACCACCAACCTCTTTCTTCCCAGCAAATGGTTTCTTCAACGCGCTCGAGGATGCATCTTTTTGAGTTTTTCCACTTCTTATACCTGCTTCTACTCGTTCGCCAGTCATGATTAATTCGGTAAATCCAACTGAGGAGCTTCTGATCAAGTGTTTAAAGAATGGACCAGATAGCGGGCCTAAGAACATATCCACCAATTCTTTGTCAGATAGAGGGGGTTGGACCCTTCCTGTGAGATCCCGCCATTTGTGAGCATAGGTTTTGAAACCTTCACCTGCACCCATGGACAACAAAAGAAATTACAACTTGAAATTTCAAATGAACAAAAAGCCTTTTTGTCTGAATTTGTCATTTCCGGCGGTGAGCCTTTGAGGGATGGTAGAAGAATTCATTTTGACCACCTTGTGTGAATTCCAACACTCCTTCATCGATCAAGTCTTGGATCTTATTTTTTAAAGCCCAACAACCATTTGTATCATGCCCAGGATTATTGGAATGGTATGCACATATTGCATTAGGGTGATAGCTAGGAGCAAAGGTATTGGGATTCGGAGGAGGATCCCTTAACGTGACCAAATTCAGCTCCAGCAAGTGTTGCAAGACTTGCAATATTGGCATGTCAAGTTTGGTAAACTTCCTACCGGATGGGGCTCGTGTACTCTGATTACTCTACCATTGTTGGCGAAGTGGTTGTTGAATTCGTGATGTGGCAACAACTCGGAAAGGTCTATTATCCCCTAAACCCGCTTCCTTTCTAATGGGCGGTTGAGCAGTGACTTGATCCCCAATCCTGACTGTTTGTTTCATACGGTTGTAATCATCTTGATGGAGTTAGTTGACAAGAAATTTCATCTCTTCTTGTCCTTGAGCCAGATTTTGGATAAGAGCCATCTAGCCCACCAGTTGTCCCATCATTTGGACCTTCATTATGGCTATCTCGGTTTGTAGCCTCTCCAGCTGGTTATCCTTGTTGTCCTCCGGATCTCCCATGATCATGTCCCTGGTGACGATCTCCTTCACCTCTTCTTGTCCTTTAGATAGGTTCAAGAACATTTCTTGGAGTCAAGCGTTTTGAGCTTGGAGATCTTTCACCATTTGTTCCATATCCATCTTACTGAAATAAACAGTGAGAAGATAAGGAAACTTGTATGGGAGAAACCTATCATGATATGATGCATGATATGTGGATGCATGTTTTCAAGGATCTCACGTGGTAAACATAAGAAAATGTTAGAAGTTGAACTTTGATCAACAATTTTGTTTGGAGAACCTTGTATCGGTGGATGTCCTTCCACGAGAATTAAGCTCACCATGTCAAGTAGGTCATAGCCCTTGACTCAAGTTTGTTGTACTTGATCTTTGGCAACGTTTGTTTAGAGGAAAATAAATCCTATTTCCCCTTAATAGACGTCTGGACACAAGTGACCTGCATCATAGACCCTTGGGAACCTTGAAATGGTTATTGAAAATGCTATGATATGATGTCATGATGTTATGTACAAGTATACAAAGTAAGCAAGTTTATATAATCATGTACACACAAAGCAAACAAGTCCTTAGGTTTAGGCTTGCATGGAGTTTGTAGGTAAGTACCCTCTTGAAGTTTAGTTGGCTCAACCTGTCCTAGTTAATAATAATCGGGTTTTAAGGGATCTCAATATCACTGACCTTTCTTTTAGACATTGTTTTAGCTCAATCAATCTTTTCTTGCGGCCGAGATATCCCAAAAGTCCAGTCTCAATGAGTGCAGTATCGAGTATCAACCAATTTTTAGCTTTCCACCGAAACTGGTTATCTCACTACATCCTAATTGGCCAAGTTTGTTCAATTAAGATTCTAAGGTCAATTAGTGCTTCATGACGCTGCTCAGCGGCCCCATATTCTCCTCTGTTCAACACAAGGGATACCGGTACCAACAAATGCGTCACACTAATGTAGCCATTGTTTCAACCATATCGGTCTACGTCGTACAGTTTCCACAATCTATTGCTACATACCTAAAAAGGTGTCCCAGATCCGGGTTGAGGATCAAAACAAGCTTGTTGTACCCCAAAATTTTCCCTCTCATTTTTCATGCAAGATACTATCCTAGGGTTTCTCGAATATCCAATTTGGCTCAAAAGTTGATCAGATAGATTCTTTTCCTAGGCGGCAAATCAACAATTAGGGTTTGGTATTTCTTAGAGAAAATTGAGTTTTCAAGGTTTCAAATGTTCTTCATAGGTCTTCCTGTCTCCTCAAGGATGTTTATTCCAGTTTTTAAACTTTTCATTGCAAGTTTTCTCAGTCGACGACTCGGATAACTGAAAACGACTATATTGACCCAAAAAATCGTCCTTTTGCGAGAGCAAGTTCAAACGATTGTAACTTTTTCATTATTCGATATTTTTGAGCGGTAATTTTTGCGTATGATTCTCCTTGGTGTCATCTCCAATTTATCTTCACAAATCAAGAGTTAATTATGTGTAGAAGATCACCAAAATTCGAATACGTTAGAAGTCGCATCATGGATTTTGACCTAATCTTAAGCAACTGTCGCCTAATTTCTAAGAATTGTGATTCCCTCAAATTACAAGATCTTGGGACGATTATTTCTGCATATGGTCATAATTTCTGTTGCTCACGAGTTTATCCTCAAAGACTGAAAGGAAATTGTGTTTGGAGGACTTTGAAAGTTATCAAATTGTCGCAAGTCATTTGTTTGATTTCGAATGTTCTTAACCACAATTTTTTTTCTCAGGACTATGTTTCTCAGGTTGAAGTTTGCTAATTCTACAAGATTGATGATTTTTTATTAAGGCATGTTTGTTTTGGCAATGAAGTTCCATTTTAATCGAGCATGGCATGCAAGTTCATTTTGAATGCAAATTTGATTTGGACAAGATCTGAAGATTAAGACTTTCATTTAAACTACCATAGTTTTGGGTTCGAGTTAACCAAGTGGAATTGGATTCTTAAACATTTACTTTGTTTAGGAATTTGATTGGAGTACAAGACGCATGGTTTATTTGATCATTTGTGATTGCTTGAATTTCAAGTTACCAAGTTAATGTGTATGTTTCAAACCATTCAAAGGGAGAATTTCAAAATTCAAACAAAGTTCAAGATTCATACAATGAATTTCATCATTTACAATCTTTCTCGAAGGTTTTATGATCATTACACTACAAATGAAATAAATTACAAATTTTGTTTTGTTTACAAAGAAAGAAGTTTTGTTTTGTTTCTTCAAGTCTTCATTGCTTCATCTTTAAGAAATCCATCCAATCCTTGCTAGCCATGATTTTCTCTTCACCTTGCCTCGCTTGTCATACATGAAACGAAATCAAGAAAGAATTAGTGATCAAATAAATTCAAAATAGACAAAATTACAATTGATTGGAAATTCATCATTAGGGTAGTTCTTGGAATCAGAAAAAGAAAGAGTTTGTTTATGTGCTAAGGCCTCAAAATTTCAGTTTTATCATGGGCCAAGTTTCTTTTGCAAATCTCAAAGGAATTGGTTCACAATAGACAAAAAGGTGCAAACAGAATTTCAAGTCCAACACAATTCAAATCCAACAGAATTCAGCCCAATATAATTTCAAGACCAAAAGTCAAGCCTCATACATGTTGTTTCAATAAAAGTCAGATTTGCATCATTGGCTAGGAAGGAGTCTTTTGCAAATCTCAAATATTTGGTTCACAAAAGATAAAGAGGAAATCAAGAAAAGTCAGAACTAGCATCACAGAAAATACCATTCCAGCAAGCAAATAAAAAGCCTCATAATTATGTGGTTTCAATGAAAACTCTGAGATGTAATGTCAAAATCATAGGCCAAAGACAATAGTATTGCAAAATCTAAAAAGACAATATTTTGGATTATAGAAAATCAAAGCAGCAAGCCAAGGCCAAAAGTAAACCAACAAAAGTACAGAAACATGTACAAAGTCTAACAGCACAGTGCAACAAAGTATAGAAAAGCCAACATACAGAAAGTACCAAAGCTTGTACAAAATCTAAAAGCAACAAGCAACCGACCAGCAACAAGCAACAAGTACCAGAGTTCAGAAAATCAAAAGAAAAGTGTTAAGGCAAGCTCCCTCAAGTCAAAATCAATTTTGTATAGAAAAATGAGCAAGCTCAAAGACAATATAAAAGAAGAACGCAACCCACAAAGGGATGAGGATGGTCCAAAATATACAGAGAACCCAAAATCGTAGCAACCCATAAAAACTCCTTTCAAGATTCTGTTCAAAATATACAGAGAACCCAAAATCGCAAACAACAACACAAAACCCTAAACAATCTTATCATAATTTCCCTAAATCCAGAACCTTCAGAATCAGAGAAAAGGGAGATAATCAGAAATAACTCACCCAATATCAATTGGTAAAAATTTCAAAGCCCTTCTTCTTCCTTTCTATCTTTTCCATTTTTTACTATAAAAAAGGGTCATAGAGATCGGTTAGCAAAGCAAAGAGACGGAGATAAGAGAAAAAAATGTAAAGAGAATTACAACCATGGCGTCACCATGAAGAAGATGAAGACCGTGTCAACGAAACACAGTGAGGAAGATGAAGCAGCGAGAGAGATGAAGAGGCGCCACTTGCCTCTGATTGTTTAGGGTTCACAAACCCTTTCATTTGTTAAGTTATTAGAGGTGGGTCTTGGGTCGACCCGGTTCGGCCCAAGCCCACCTTATATTTTATTTTATTTCAAAAAATAACTTTTTCTGTTATATATTATTGGATTCATATTATTTACAGATGAAACAACTTGACGCGTTGGTGAAGGTATTTTTTGGTAAACATAAAGTCCTGGGTTCGAGACCCCCTGGGACCTTTTTTCTGTTTTCAATTTCTTTGTTTTTTTGTTTATTGTTCTGACTTCAACACTATTGGGCTTAGTTCCAAGGCCCAGCGCCCCATTCATATACACACACCCCTGTTTACTAATCACCACGCAGGCCCATTCATTGTCTTTTTCTGTTTACAAAAAAAAAATCCTTGTTGGACTTAAACCAATAAAAAACTGTTTTACTCCTAAAACCACCCCATATCATTTTACACCCCCTGACTTATTTCTTTTTTATTTTAATTTTATTTTATATTAGTTTTATTAGTAATATTATTATTATTATTATTATTATTATTATTATTATTATTATTATTATTATTATTATTTTCATTAATAAAATCCCAAAAATATTTTATTTAATATTTATACTTTAATATACTTATTTTATTTTTCTTTCAATACAAAAGGACCAAAGACATTTTTTGCACAAACTTAATTTATTTTCTTAAATAATTTAAGTAAACTTAGTTTTAATTTATTTAGAATTTAGGGTTTTCTTTAAATTAATTTTCATAACTCTTCACAAAAAAAAAAGTTGTTTTCTTCAAATTAAACTATTTCTTTCTTTTAGTCAATTTATTCCCCTTTAGATGATTAGGTTTAAAACCATTTTCTCAACAAAAACAAAAAAAAAACAAAATTCATTTTCTCTTTCATTTACTTTCTTGTACACTTATTCATTTCATGTATATTCTTATCCATTCAATATGGTTGTAATAATTAATTAGATTTAATTCTTGCAATTCCCATTTGTAAATGTATACCCCATAACCCCAAATAATGTAATAGCATAGAATATTTACTTTCTGCCATATAAATGCTAGTAAATTAGGGTTTTTATGGAAAGATACAACCAATGCTTAGAAAACCCTAATGCAAGACAAATCAAGCATGAAAAAAGATACACTTGCACACTTTGCACCTCTAGGGTTAGCTCCACTTGTTACCTTGAGAAATAAATGGTCATAATACGCATGTAAGACGTCTTAGCAAAAACAAACAAAATACAAGATCATAGTCCCTCGATGACGCTACAAATGTCGCCTTATGAATGATCTTAGTCCCTCAAAGAAAATGCTAAGATATCTTACAACATTGCTATTCTTGACTATACGATGACCATGCCCGTCCCTTTTACAGCCAAAGATAAGGTTACTTACCAATCAATGGTAAAATAACAATGTCAAAGGAAATAGGAAATAAACAAGAAAGTCTTTTAAGTAGGTAGAATGTTCCTAGTTGCTTGCTTATTTTCAAACCAAAACATCCTTGCTATTTTCAAAACAAACACCAACACTTTCAAAACATCTTTCAAACTTGAAACATTTTCAAAAGATCAACACTTTGTATACATTATTACGAACGAGAATTATTACAAAGTTTTCCTAAATGATGGCGCCTTTTCAAAATACTTTCAAAAACCACACAAAACATATTTTCAAACAAAATCAAGTGATCTAGCAAGCAACTAAGAGCCCGTAGATAACTACGGATGAAAAGGGTGCTAATACCTTCCCTTTTCATAATCTACCCCCCGAACTCAAGAAAATATCTCAAAGGTCTTTCCTGTTCTTTTCAGCCTTTCCTTTTTGGATAAAAGAAAAGTCGATGGCGACTCTTGCTTACCGCAACATTTGTGATAAAACGCAAAACAACCAAGTCAGTTCTCCCACCGCGTTACAGAACTGGCGACTCTCCTAGGGAAAATTTTAAAATTGGGGTTACCTTAGGGCTAGATCATATTTACTTGATTTCATTGTTTGATTAATTTTCTTTACATTTTGATTCTTTTTTTTGGTTTAAATCCTCTACCCGGATTTGGGATACCTTATAGGTAAGTAGCAACACATTGTGGAAACTATACGGGGTATACCGACATGGTCTAAGCAATAGCTACGTTAGTGTGACATATTTGTGGGTACCGGTAGCCCTTGAGTAGTCAAGGAGAATACGGGGCCGCTTAGTGATGTCATGAAGCACTAAATAACTTCTAGAACCTTTACTTGACCAACTTGGCCATTAGGACATAGTGAGATGACCGGCTTTGGTGAAGTCCGAAGATGGTAGATACTCGATACTACACTCATTGAGGTTTGGTTTTTTGGGATATTTCGGTCGCCTTTAAAGAGGCTTGCGCTGAAAAAATGCCCGAGAAGACAAACCAGTGATATTGAGCTCCCTTAGAACCCGGTTACTATTGCTAGGACAAGTTTGAGCCAACTAACCTTCAAGAGGGTACTTACCTTTGAGACTCCATGCAAGCCTAAACCTAAGGACTTGTTTGTTTTGTTTGTATATATTTACTTGTACATAACATCATAAACATCATAACATCATACTCATACTCAGATTTTTGGGATTTATCTTTGTTTTATTTTGTAGGACATGGATTCTATTCGCAGGAAAACCATTCAAATCAATCTCGTAAGGATCCCTCCTCAACTTAAATAGTTAGCATCAAGGGTTCCTGAGAATTCTCCATTTACCGAAAGACATGGTCGCCTCCTAAACTTGGTTACATCCAACACTGATGAAGATATGATGAAGGTGCTATTCCAAATCTTTGATCCTCTACACCATTGCTTCACATTTCCCGATTATCAACTTTTGCCAACTTTGGAAGAATTCTCCCAACTCTTGAGGATTCTCATTCTCAATCAACTACCCTTCAACGGTCTGGAAAGAGATCCAAAACCAGAAGAGATTGCTCAAGCCCTACACTTACAACAATCTGATGTCATAACTAATTGGGAATCAAGGAGTGGTGTCAAAGGTTTCTTAGCCAAGTTCTTGTTTGAGAAAGCTCAAGATTGTTGGAACTCCTTGGACTTTCAATCTTTTGAGGAAATTGTGGCCCTTCTCGTCTATGGGATGGTTTTGTTTCCAAATCCTGACCAACTCATAGATGTAAACGTTGTCAAAATCTTCATGTCTCGTAATCCGGTGCCTACATTGTTAGGAGACATCCTACATTCTTTTCACTCTCGTACTACGAGGAAAAGGGGTATTCTCATGTGTTGTACTCCTCTCTTGGCAAGATGGTTTATTTTGAATCTTCCCCAATCTGTATTGAAGAACGATCAAGGTTCAAGGTTGATGATGCTCAGACATTCAGATATTCATTGGGGTTCCCGATCTTTGGAGAATGTTATTATCGTCGACCATTGTGGAGAATTCCCTAATTTCCCCTTACTTGGCATTAGAGGAGGTATCACTTACAACCATTGTTTAGCCTTACGACAGTTTGGTTATGCCCGAAGGGATGGTCCACATGAGATGCTTATTGTTGTACCCCAATTTTTTCCCATAAGATCCCTTCATCATACCATGTTGGTTTATTCACAATAAGATTACACTAGGATTCTTGGTTCCCCTCCCTACTTTGAGTTTTGCTCCTTTTGAGGGATTACCAGGCACCTTGACTTATGTTCATTTTGTGATCATGAACATTGTTTTTATTTCTTCATTTAACTAATAAAATGCAATGTTGGCTTGTCTTGCTTGTTATCCATGTAGGTAAGGACAATGAGATTTAACAAGTTACTCCATGGGTTCATGAGTTTATTTCCATGCCCTAGTCAATAAAGCTTGAGAAGTTCAAACCTCACCATTGGATTGCTTTTGGAAGGATTGGCATGGCAAGGTTTCTTTGGTTCATCACATTTCAAGGTTATTAGATTTGACTCAAAAGTACAAGGGGTTTTGATTGGAGAAGTTGTCATGTTTGGACAAGGTTTTGTTCCCATTGGTCACAAGAGCATATTTCTCTCAAATTTCAAGATATGGAAGTGGTTTTGGTAGCTATGAATCCTAATTATCATCATAAATAACTTCTATTCACAAAGTAATAGTATTGGTACAAGAAGTTCGTTCAAGCTTGTCAAAGTTCTTCAAAGCATTTTCTTGATCTAGGAGCTAGGGTTTTGAACTTAAAAGGACCATATCTTGCTCACCTTTTGGTATTTTTGAATGATTCCAAAGACATCCTTCTCTTCAAAGGGTTATCAATAAATCACTTCAAAAGTTCCAAAGAGTTTTCATGTGGAAGAAAATTGGTGAAGAAGAAATATTACAAGTCCTCCAGATGAATCCCCAATTTTCCATGTGTGACTTCAAATGATCATAACTTGGTCAATTTTTATCACCTTAAGACCATTCATTTTCCAAAATGATCTTGAGGATATGAACTTTATGCCTTCTTTTATGTGCAAAGTGGGAAAATGAATGGAAGTTTCCTTAGAGATGCAAAAGATTATAGGTCATTTCATGAAATTTTGCCAACTTCAACAAGTCATAACTTGCTCAAATTTTGGATATTTTGAATGATTCAAGTTTCAAAATTTCATTCAAGAGATCTACTTCATGCCATCTTTTTTGATCAAGAGCAAATTCTAAGTGGGAGGCCATGTTTGGATGCAAGACATTATAGGACATTTTTGATGAAGAATTTGAAATATTTCTAAGTATGGAAAGTCAGCCCTTTTTCTTCAACTTTGACTCAATATAACTTTCAGCTCAAGCATCCATTTAACTTCATTCTTTTTCCATTGCAAATCTTGTAACCTCATCTTTCTAAAGTATCAAGAATCATGCCTTAAGACCACTTGAGCTGAGAATGCCATAGTTTCAAAAATGGTAACTTGGAATTGAAGTTTCCTTGCAAATCAGAATTTGAATTTCATGTTACAACCTCTAAACCTCAAATTAACACGAGTTTTGGGTCTAAGCATGATTAACCAACTTTCCCAAGTGGATTAGTGCATCAAAATGCAAGAATTGGATGAGTTTTGGTGAAGTTTGGATCACACTTCACTCATGCATCAGGTTTGCACGAATTCCCTCCAAAATGCATCATTCACTCTTCCTTTTGATCCCATTCGCTTCTCCTATAAATACATGAACTATCCCATTCATTTTTCCAAGCATGGATAGCCAGAATCACCCTACCAAACTTGCTCCATAACTTAATTTTCTGTAACTTCAAAATCCATTCTCGAGCCTTTTTCAATCCAATTTTTCCATCAATTCACCTTCCTTGATCTTCCCTGAAGCTAACCACATAATTACATTCAAGAATCGTGCCCTATACTGCTCCATAGAAGTCCAGTTTCAGAGCTCTACAACTCAACTTCAATAGGTAGATTCCTTCATCAATTCTTCAAAACTCTAATATCATTGTGTTGCTCTCATTGCCTTGGTTCTAGTCACAACACTTACCTTTTAATGGAAACACACTTTGACCATGAAATTTATAATCCCTTTTCAAAACATTCCTTCCAGATTGCTTGAGCTACAATTTATATAAATTTGGCGCGAGGGTGTGGTTGTCTTCGTCTTGAAAAGACGAAGCGAATGGTATAGGTCTGAGCTTATGATTTTATAGTTTGAGAGACCTGCAATTCGTGATGGCTGGAGTTTGAAGATGACCAACGTGTCATCTTCCAACCAATGAAGGTGCGCCATCTGTATTTTTCAAATCCTGGTTTAATTAATGATTCTGTACAATATTCACTAATGACCATGATATGCACAGCGCGCCAGATCCCTTGGATTTGATTACTAACGTGTTTTGACTCTCATCCAATGGTCCACATATTTTAATTTTATTTTCTTTTTCTGATTTTTATATTTTAATTGTTTTAAATTTCAAAAAATCATGGAAAATTCATTTTTAGTCCAAAAAATCTGGAAAAAATTATGAAAATTTTTTTTGATTATTCTCTTTCTGATTTTTATTTTTTCACAATTTAATTTTGTGTTTTGGTATTTTTTATAAATTTTACACTTATTTGATTTGTTTTAAATGTTTAAAAATACTTTTATACATTTTAAAATTCTGAAAAAATTATGGAATGATCCAATGATATTGTGACAAATATTGGTGACATTATTTTATTTTTGTTTCTTACTTTACTATGTTTTTACCATTTTTTGTTTATTTTACCCATTTATTTTAATTTTAAAAATAGTTTCTGACTTTAAAAAATTACCAAAAAATTTGTAAAATTATTTGAGCCTTTTTCTGATTTTTCTACGGTCTTACTTTTTATTTCTTGATTAGTTTGAACATAGTTGATATTTTTCTCTTTATTTTCTATTTTTAAACATTATTTTTAAACCTTTTTATGTATATTAAAATGTGATATTATTTTGTGACTATTTTCTGGCTGATCTTGGGTTAGATTTTGGATCATGAACTTTATTAACATCATTGGATCCATGGTGTTAAGTTTAACTCCACAAAAATGGATGAATGATTTTAATAATAGTTTGATTAAAATTTAATTCAAATGTGGTTTGTATATTTTTTCCCCATCCCTCTTCATCTCATCCCCTTCTTATTGCACTAGATGTTGTTGGAGCATGATCTCTATATCATGTCTCAAAACAAATGGTGCATAGATTTCTATTAACCTACCTCAAAATAGGTGCGACTTCTATATAAGTCTACTTACGATTGGTTAACATAGTGCTAAATTTTGTCCCGATTCGAATAAATGATTATTCGTGGCCCAAACTTATGATTAAATGCCCAAGTATGTTAATTTGATCTCTTTGATCCAATAACCTTGAGATTCATTGTGTGGAGGCTTTGGTTCTACCAATCCTCTAATGGATCTACAACACCTTTGGTCAACGCAGATCACTTAAACATCGTTGATCATTAAATGGTACTTCTGAGAATTCCAAATGGATGATATACTTGACAAAAAGCAAATGCAACTTGTTGTGTGGAGGCTTTGGTTCTACCAATCCTCTAATGAGTTCCAAATGCAAGCTTCAAGATGGTCATACAACTAACCACTAATTATTGACTTGTTTTACCTTATACTTTCATTCTTTTTTATGATTTATGTACCATTTACTTTTAGCATTTACATTTCATGCCATTTTCATCTTTGCTCATTTGAGCATTTACTTTCTTGTCATTTTTACTTTGCTCACTTGAGCTTTTATTTTCCTTTCTTAAGATACTTAATAATCAACATAAACCCTAAAAAATATTTAATGGTACTTGGACTATTTGGTTACTATCCTTGGCATTATGGAGCATGGGACTTTTCTTGGACTTGGAATTAGAAACCTTGGCCTACCTTGGAGACTTTGTGACCTTATCTGATTATTTTGTCTGGAGTTCTTAAGGTTCACCTCAAGACATTGAGTTGCTTGTTTGTTTTTGTGTGCAGGTTTTTGTGATTACACCCTATGTTTGTAATCTGGAATTCACCCGTATACAGCCGTTACTCTGCCCAATTTTTGTGAAGACTTAATACACTTGAAGTTTGGTTCTCTCAAGAGGTCTAGTATTTTTGCTTGCTTGGTTTCAATCCAAGGAATGGGAATTATATCTTGGCTCATAATGTCAAGTATTGGCTTCTTGTTGGTTAGATGGTTCTTATCCCTAGCTTTTATTTTATGCTTTAGGATAGTCCCTTCTTCTCCTCCCATCTTCTTCAATTTCAAAAGTCTTCTTCCTCCTTTTTTTTTTGAAAAAAAACTCTTTTGTTTTTGAACTTGAACCACTTTTATAATAAACTTGGACTTATATCCATGTATTTTCAAAACATTTTCATAAATAAACCCCAATCAACTTAATGATACCTTGACATTTTTTGTGAGAAGACTAAAAGTCAATCAATCTCATTTCAAACCATCTTTCCATTTTGGCTTTTTATCTTTAAAATTTTCTCAAAAGATTAGACTCTTGTCAATCCTTGTAGTGATGCAAACAACTATACTTCTACAACATATAGTGAAGAGAGATATTTTCCACTTGGGTGTTGAGTGAGGCATTATTGATTTTAAAATCCAAGCCATATCCTCCACTTTGAGATGATGCAAATTCTCCTTTCTCATGGTTGTGGGTAGTAGGTATGTTTTCCACACAGGCAATGACGATGATGTTTTATCTCATAAAATTAACCAACGCATTTGTGTTTCAAATTTTTAAAAGAGAAACTACGTGTACCCTGATCCCCTATTGCACGAAAGGTGGTACATAGGATCTAAAGGTTCACAACCGCGGCAGGTGCAAAAATTATAAAATAAATACGCTTCTTTCCTCACCTCCACCATCCACTTTTTATATACAATAGTTTTTATAGCCAAAATATACAGATTTTACAAAGAGGCTCCTGCAGAGTATTGTAGATGTTCAGGGTGCTAATACCTTCCCTTTGCATAACCAACCCCCTTACCTTGAATCTTTCCCCCTCTTTTTGGGTTATTCACTCTTTTCCCATTCCTTTGGAAACAATAAAACGCGGTGGCGATTTTTATTTTGATTTGTATAAAGTCTTGTCAATCCAATGGCTTAGTCTTAAACATTTCTACCGCTACAGAAAAATGGAGACTTCACTGGGGAAAGATTGACCTCTTGATGGTCCATCTCTAAGTGGGTTAAGCCTATCTTTATTTATATATGTATATGTGTTATTATTGTTTTTGTGTTATATGTTGTATATATGTTTTATCTGGATTTTCCTGGTTTTCAGGGTGCTTGGTGATTACTCATAAGTCCTATACCCAGACTTGGGAAAACTTTAAGATAGGATGGGTGGTATAGTCATGTTAACTTTGAGGGAGTAATCCCAAAAAAGGAGGCATGATATCCCCCACTCAGTGGAGGTCCCTTTGACTATAGTGTCGTTTACCGAGTAATCAGGAAGACGTACTGCTTTCGACCTAGGAGCCTGCTGAAACTGAGGATCATAGAATACCAAACCCATCTTGGCCTTTTAGGTGTAGTGAGGAAGCTATGACGGAGTAATCCACAAATGGTTGTCACACGATACTACACACGGACATGTCTTTCTTGAGAATATTACTAATTACCGAGTTAATCGGGATGTTGGTAATATCCGAAGGAAGGATGTAGACTATGGGAACCTCTAGAACCTTGTTAGGCATGTGATAACTTTTGGACAAATACCTTATGGGTAGTACCTTCGACCTCATGCTCGTGACGTTGAACCTATGAGCCCTATATGTGTGATCTTATGTGTGATTGCTACATCATGCATCCATGCACTCATAAGCATCTTTTGGAGAAATATTATTTCAAGGGATTTTAAAGGTTGACTATTTGTGAATATCTCAGGTACTTTTAACCATGGATTCTGGAAAGAGAAAGACTGGGAAATACAATTTCAAGGATCCCAAGATAGATGAGTTGATCAGTCTAATTCCCAAGATCGAGTGTTCTGCAGACTTTCAGAAGAAGTATGGATCCATTATTCCTGTCATGAAGCTGAAGATGAAGGAGGGTATTCTCTCGACCGTGGTCCAGTTCTATGATCTGATGTATCATTTCTTTACATTTATTGACTATCATTTAATGCCTACACTAGAGGATTATTCTTATCTGTTGGATTTACCTATTACTGACCGTGTTCCTTTTACTGGTTTGGAGGGTGAGCCAAAACCACATGAGATTGTTGCCTTGATTCACCTGGGGAAGTCTGAGGTGGAAGCCCATATGACTACTAAAGGGGGGATTAAAGGATTACCAGCTCAGTTCTTATTGGAGAAAGCTCGTTACTTTTCCAGAATGAATAATACAATTGCTTTTGAGGCCATTTTTGCTCTACTTGCTTACGGGTTGTTCTTATTTCCTAATGTGGACAGGTTTGTTGACATTAACGCTATCAGGATATTCATGATTGGAAACCCAGTTCCTACACTGTTGGGTAATACTTATTACTCTATCCATCTTCGGAATTCTTATCATGGGGGGATGATTATCTCTTGCACGCCTCTGTTGTACTAGTGGTTTATCTTTCATATGCCTCAGTTTAATGCTTTTTGGGATGTCAAGAAGGAACCCCGTTGGGCTCCTAAGATCATGGCACTTACTCACTCGGATATTGATTGGTATCATCGAGTTTACCAGGATATAGAGATTATTGACATTTATGGTAGTTTCCCCAATGTACCTCTTCTTGGTACAAAGGGAGGAATTAACTATAACCCTGTTCTTGCACAACGACAACTTGGTCATCCGATGAGGGATAAACTGAATAGTAATCATTTGAGTAGTTTCTTTTTGAAGGAAGGAGAAGACCATAGGGAAGCTAGGGAGCAGATTTCGAAGTCCCGGCGTCAGATTCATAAGAAAAGTAGGAAGGATTTGGGACCTAGGGGTGCTGTTTCTTTGGAGCCATATCTTCAATGGATCCGATCGAGAGCCATTCAGTTAAAGATGTTGTATACCCGGGAGACACCCATGCCTGATCTATTTGTGAAGACCACTCCTCCCTTATTAGATGATCTGGAAGAGATGCAACTTGCTTTGGTTAGGATGCAACAGGAAAGGGATGCTTGGAAGAACAAGTTCCAAACTTTAGAGAGTTCCTATAGAGCAGACTTGAAGGAGAAAGACGACTTGATTGAGATCCTTGAGAGTCGAGCGGTAGAGTCTATGGAGAGGCAAGGGGATTTATTTTCTCCTGGGCCTCAATCAGGTGTTGATCACTCACTTCCTGATTCAGATGATTGGAAGGAGATTGTCATCAGATATACGGAAGAAAACCAGAGGTTGAAGGCTCAGATTTCCAGGCTCACGGGGAAGCGCCAGCGTACAGATTGATCTCCATCAGTTCTTTTTCTCAGGATTTTAGATTTTATTTTCATCTTGTACTTGGGATCATTGAAACTTGTAATCCATTTTGGAGTTATTATAATAATTTTTTTTTAGTATTTCAAAAGCGCTATTACTTTGATGATTGCAATATTTCTATAAACTTTAAATCCATTGAAATATTAAATAACAAAGTAAAAATGATCATATGCATTGCATATCATGCATCATATTACACATATTTCTTGCATTTGTTATGCATATCCAGGTGTCTTACCAAGATTCTTTACGTCGTTCAGCAAGCTGACTCATCACTACAACACTCGGGCTAATTTCAAAAAAAAGATGGACAACTTAGAACAACAGAATCGCGAGCTGCGCGAGAAAGTTTCTGCTTTGAAGGCCGACATGGCCAATCTGACTACCCTGATGGAAGCTCTGGTGGCTACTCAGAATCAACCATCGAGTGTTCAACCCCAACCAACAAGGGCAAATACTGAAGCTCCAACTGTTCCCATATCTGCTACTCTGGTTGTTGTTTAAAACCGTATGCCTCAAGGTTATTCATGGGGAATGCCAGAGAATTTTGCACCTGAAGGTTTCAATATTGGGCCTCAAGATACTCCAATGGTTCAAACTATTATTACCCCAACACCTCCTGTGGTGTATGTTGTTCCTGCTGTGCCTCCTTCGATGAATATGGTTCTGTTTGTTAATGATGATGTGTGTCGTCCTTTCCCTCCACCAAGTGAAGACTTGGGTCTTTATGACAGAATGGATAATTTTCAAGAGCAGTTTGACAAGATGCAGAGAGATATGAAGGCCCTCAGGGGGAAAGAGCTATTTGGGCATAATGTGAATGAGCTATGCTTTGTCCCAAATGTTAAGATACATGCTAAGTTTAAGGTCCCGGAGTTTGAGAAGTATAAGGGTAACACTTGACCTCGTGCTGATCTGGTGATGTACATGAGGAGAATTTCTATCCATATTGATGATCAGCGTCTGTTGATTCACTTTTTTCAGGATAGTTTGACTGGTGCTGCGTTGAAGTGGTATATGAGTTTGGATAGCGCCAATATACTTTTAATGATTTGGGAGAAGCATTCATCAAACAATACAAGTACAACGTGGACATGGCGCCTGATCGTGATCAACTTAGGGCCATGATTCAGAAAGACAGGGAATCATTCAAAGAGTATGCGCAGAGATGGCGTGAGGTAGCAGCCCAAGTGATTCCTCCCATGGAAGAGAAAGAGATGACTAATATTTTCTTAAAGACGCTGGGTGCTTTCTACTACGAAAGGATGGTAGCAAGCGCACCAAGTGACTTTACTGAGATGGTAGGAATGGGTATCCGCTTAGAAGAGGCTGTAAGAGAAGGTCGTTTGACGAAGAGTGAAGGATCTGGAGGTGCGAAGAAGCCATCTTATGGGTTTACCAAGAAGAAAGATGGGGATGCAAATGTTGTTATACAAGAGAGGAGGGTAAACGATCCTAAAAGGAATTATCAGCGTCATCAGCAAGTCACCTCAGCTGCTCCTGTTATGAATGTCGCTCCGACTACCGTTGCTTATTAGAGACCGTCCCAGTAGGGGAATCAAGGGTATAATCAGAGAAGGGAGAGTTATGACCCTATTCCCATGAGCTATACAGAGTTACTACTAGCATTGATTTAGAAAAAGTTGGTCCAAACACGACCACCTCCCGCCATACCGTCACCATTGCCTTGGTATTACAAGGCAGACCAAACATGTTCTTTTCATCAGGGAGCACCAGGGCATAATGTCGAGAATTGTTATCCTTTGAAGACTGAGGTACATAAATTGGTGAAGTCTGGTGTTCTATCTTTCAAAGACGTGGGACCTAATGTGAAAGATAATCCTCTACCCAAGAATGGGGGAGTAAATGTTGTGAATATGGTGGTCGGGTGTCCAGGCGACTTCCGGATTTTTGATATTAATCTGGTTAGAGGAGATTTGGTGAAAATGCATGCAGATCTCTGTGAATTTAGCTACTACATGCATGACCATGTCGGTTGTGCTATTTGCAGTACAGACATATAGGGTTGCGAGAAGATAAAGGATAATTTATATGAGATGATGGATGAGGTCCTCATCCATATAATCAGGCCTAGAGCAGAGTATGAAGAGGAAGTGAACATGGTTTCTGGATGTCCTGGTGGGTTCAGAATTTTTTATTTGGAGTATATGAATGAGGACCTCGTGCAGTTGCATGCTACCTTCTGCCATACGGCTGGTCAGGTGGAACACCAATATGGATCTTGCATAGTTTGCTGTCGAGACCCCCGAGGATGTTCAATCGTGAAGAAGGGTGTTCAGTTGTTGTTAGATAATGGAACTATCAAGATCACAGGTCAGAGGGATGATTACCATGAAGTTGATATGATTGAGGCTTGTTTAACGGAAGAAGAGTCAAAGGAGGAGTATGCCTCCGCAGATGATTATTTCTCTTCAAACTAAGATTTGTTTTCCGGAAATGACTCATTAGTGACCAATTGCATTGAAGAAGGAGTAAACGTCATTGTGCTTTGTTTTGGTGCACCCGCCCATTTTGAAGTGGAGTATCATAGCAAGCCAGCTGTTACCCCATTGGTAATTAGTTTGCCAGGTATTATCCCCTACAATTCAGATAAGGCCGTGCCTTACAAATACAACGCTACAATCTTGGAGGATGGTGTGGAGGTTCCCATCCAGCCAATGCATGATGTTGGAAATATATCTGAAAATAGTAGGGTGACCCGTAGCGGTCGTGTGTTTGCACCAGTTATTTGGAGAGATGTTGATGCTGGAAAGAAAGTTACTGAGAATGATGAACCTAAGAAGGCTACGGGAGAGACTAGCGGAGCTACGTTAGAGAAAGAAATAGATGATATTTTGAAGATAATTAAGATGAGAGACTACAGAATTGTAGACCAGCTACTGCAGACTCCTTCAAAAATATCCATCTTGGCTTTATTGATGAACTCCTCTACTCATAGAGAATCCTTGATGAGGGTACTAGAACAAGCTTTTGTGGAGAGTGATATGCCAATAGATCAATTCAGCAGTGTAATAGGAAACATTACGTCGTGTAATAACTTGAGTTTCTGTGATGATGAATTACCAGATGAAGGGAGGAATCACAACTTAGCCCTCCACATCTCTATGAACTGCAAGAATGATTTGATATCCAATGTGCTGATTGATAATGGATCCACGTTGAATGTTATACCAAGAAGTACCCTTATGAAGATGAAATATCAAGGAACGCCTATGCACCCTAGTGGTATCATTGTGAAAGCATTTGATGGGTCAAGAAAATCTGTCATAGGTGAAGGTCACTTACCTATCCATATAGGAACATATTTGTTTCAGATAACCTTCCAGGTCATGGACATTGTTCCCGCTTACAGCTGTTTACTAGGACGACTGTGGATACATGAAGCAGGGGCTGTCACTTCAACTTTACACCAGAAGCTAATGTTCGTGTGTGAAGGGAAGGTGGTGATCATAAATAGGGAGAAGGCATTGTCGATATATCATTTGTCCTCTTTTAGTATTGTAGAAGCGGATGAAGCTGCTGTTGGAACCCAGTTCCAAGCCTTATCCATTGATAACATAAGAGGAAATGAGAATTCCATGGTTTCTCTGAAGGATGCGTAGCAGGTTGTGCGTAATGGTCATAGTGAAGTTTGGGGAAGAATTGTGGATCCACCTGTAAACAAGAACAGAACTGGCTTAGGGTTCTCTTTGAAGAATGACAAAGGTAAGGGCATGAAGCCGAAGTCTGCTGCAGGCAGGTATCAAGACATTTTCCGTAGCGGAGGCTATCTTCATCCGACTATTTCCAAGATTAACGCCATTGTGGAGGATGAAGCAGAGCAGGAAATGCCGAATCATGTGACGCACGAAGTCAGGGTTCAGAACTGGATCACCATTGATGTTCCATCTTGCATACATGTTTCAAAGTAATTTGATTTGTTAATCTTTCTTTTGAAAAGCTTTCACTCTGCCCAAGGTGGAAGTATTAATGTTGTAGGGCTTATCTGTTTATTGTGACTGTTAAGATCAATAATAAAAGTTGTCTTTGTTTCCAAAATTATGTCTTTATTTTTCTGCTTTTTCTCGGAAAATGGTAATAAAAAAAACCTTTCAAAATAAATAATAACTGAAATTTAATCTTCATGATCACTTGTTATATGTGTCAGTTTCTAAATGCAATCACAAATCATATGTGCATATTAATTAAAAAACTCGTTGAATACAATGAACCTGCACCCTCTTCCAACTTTGAATGTCCTGTGTATGGGGCTGAAGAAGAAGATTATGATGAGATTCCAGAAGAGGTCTCACAGTTTCTTGAGCATGAGGAAAATACCATTCAGCCATATAAAGAGCCTTTGGAAGTAATCAATTTGGGTTCAGAAGAAGATCCAAAGGAAGTCAAGATTGGAGCATCATTGTGTCCTGATGTAAAGAGCATGTTAATTGAGCTGTTGAAAGAGTATGTGGATATTTTTGCTTGGTCTTACCAAGATATGCCCGGTCTAGATACATATATTGTCGAGCACCATTTGCCGTTGAAGCCAGAGTTTCCGCCAATTAAACAAAAGTTGAGAAGAACTCACGCAGATATGGCAGTAAAGACCAAAGAGAAGGTTCTAAAGCAAATTAATGATGGTTTTCTTGTGACATCAGTGTATCCTCAATGGATTACCAATATTGTCCCAGTACCGAAAAAGACAGAAAAGTCCACATGTGCGTAGATTACAGAGATCTAAATAAAACTAGTCCAAAAGATGATTTTCTGTTGCCTCACATCGACATGTTAGTGGATAGCACATCAAAATTCATAGTATTCTCATTCATGGACGGATTTTCTGGGTATAATCAAATAAGAATGGCTCCAGAGGACATGGAAAAAACAACGTTTATCACACCCTGGGGAACATTCTGTTACAGAGTGATGCCTTTCGGGTTGAAGAACGCTGGTGCGACGTACCAGAGGGCTATGACAACCCTATTCCATGATCTGATGCACAAGGAAATTGAAGTATACATTGATGATATGATTGCCAAATCTCAGACTAAAGAAGGGCATATAGAAGATTTGTTGAAGCTGTTTCAGCAATTGAGGAAGTATCGTCTCCTCTTGAATCCAAATAAATGCACCTTTGATGTTTGATCAGGGAAATTGTTGGGTTTCATTGTTGGCCAGAAAGGAATTGAATTTGACCCTGATAAAGTCAAGGCAATTCAAGAAATGCCAGCACCGAGAACTAAAAATCAAGTCAGAGGCTTCCTCGGGCGTTTGAATTATATTTCCATATTCATTTCCCACATGACTTTAACATGTGAACCGATCTTTAAGTTGTTAAAGAAAGATAAAGGTTGTGTGTGGACGGATGACTTCCAAAGGGCATTTGAGATTATTAAGGAATATCTGCTTGAACCTCCTATCTTGCTCCCTCTCGTAGAAGGAAGACCGTTGATTATGTATCTGACGGTGTTAGATAAATCCATGGGTTGTATTATGGGACAACAGGATGAAACAGGGAAGAAGGAGTTCTCCATCTATTATCTCAGTAAAAAATTCACTGATTGTGAGTCACGGTATTCCATGCTGGAAAAAACATGTTGTGCTTTGGCCTGGGCGGCAAAGCGTTTGCGGAAGTATATGTTGAATCACACCACTTGGTTGATCTCCAAAATGGACCCAATCAAGTACATTTTTGAAAAACCTGCTCTTATTAGAATAATTTCCTGCTGGCAGATGTTGTCATCTGAATACAATATCGAATACCGCACTCAAAAGGCTATTAAAAGTAGTGTGTTAGCAGATTATCTTGCTCACCAACTAGTGGAGGATCACCAGTCTGTAGAATATGAATTCCCTGATGAGGATGTGATGTTCTTGAAAGTGAAGGATTGTGATGAGCCGTTTCCTGAGGAAGGCCCTGACCCCGAATCTCCTTGGAGTATGATATTTGATTGAGCTGTGAATGCTTATGGTAAAGGAATTGGTGTTGTGATTGTCGCTCCTCATGGATCGCACATTCCTTTTACTGCAAGGTTAACATTTGATTATACTAATAATATGGCAGAATATGAGGCTTGCATCATGGGTCTCGAAGAAGCTATTGATCTCTGAATTAAAATTCTCGATGTGTATGGTGATTCAGCTTTGGTAATAAATCAGATTAAAGGAGAATGGGATACTCGTCACCCCGGCTTGATCCCTTACAAAGATTATGCTAGAAGATTATTACCATTCTTCAATAAAGTTGAATTCCATCACATCCCTAGAGACGAAAATCAAATGGCGGATGCTCTGGAAACCCTGGCTTCTATGTACCAAGTGAATACTTGTAATGATATACCCTGAATTGCGGTTCGACGACTGGATAAGCCCGCTCATGTGTTTACAACAGAGGAGGTAGAAGATGAAAAACCTTGGTATCATGATATCAAGCATTTTCTTCGGACTCAAGAATACCCGATCGATGCATCAAAGAAAGATAGAAAGACACCGAGAAGATTGGATGGCAGTTTCTTCCTCAATGAAAAGGTGTTATACAAGAGAAATTATGACATGGTCTTGCTCAGATGTGTGGATAGACACGAAGAAGACATTTGATGCATGAGATTCATGAAGGTTCATTTGGAACTCATGCCAATGGACATTCAATGGCTAAAAAGATGCTAAGGGCAGGTTACTATTGGTTGACAATGGAATCTGATTGTTATAAGTTTGCAAAGAAGTGTCATAAATGCCAGATTTATGCAGACAAGGTCCATGTGCCTCTGACACTTCTCAATGTGATTTCCTCCCCGTGGCCTTTCTCTATGTGGGGTATTGACATGATTGGGATGATAGAACCCAAAGCTTCGAATGGACACCGTTTTATCTTAGTAGCAATTGATTACTTCACCAAGTGGGTGGAGGTTTCTTCATATGCCAATGTTACTAAGCAGGTGGTTATGCGCTTCATTAAGAATAGCCTTATATGTCGGTATGGTGTGCCAAGAAGGATTATCACTGAAAATGGCTCAAATTTGAACAACAAGATGATGACAGAACTGTGCGAAGAATTCAATATTGTCCATCACAATTCATCTCCAAACAGGCCTAAGATGAATGGAGATGTTGAAGCTGCTAATAAGAATATCAAGAGAATTATCCAGAAAATGGTTGTTACTTATAAGGATTTGCATGAAATGCTTCCTTTTGCTCTGCATGGATATCGAACATTTGTCCGCACTTCAACAGGAGCATCCCCGTTCTCCCTGGTGTATAGAATGGAAGTTGTACTCCCTGTCGAGGTAGAGGTTCCCTCGCTGTGTGTGATAATGGAAACCAAGTTGACAGAGGCTGAATGGATCCAGAACAGGTTTGACCAATTAAATTTGATTGAGGAGAAGAGAATGACAGCTTGTTTCATGGCCAGTTATGTTAGAGAAGAATGAAGAAAGCTTTTGATAAAAAGGTCAAACCTCGTGAATTCAGAGAAGGCAACCTCGTGCTCAGGAAGATCATGTCTTTCAACACTGATTCTAGGGGCAAGTGGACTCCCAATTTTGAAGGCCCATACGTTGTTAAGAAAGCCTTCTCTGGCGGTGCATTAATTCTTGAGACTATGGATGGCGAGGAGTTCCCACGTCCCATGAATGTTGATGCAGTCAAGAAATACTTTGCCTAAAGAAATAAAAGAACAGCTCGCTAAGTTGAAAACCCGAAAGAGCGTCTTAGGCAAAAAGGAGCATTTCGGTAGGCCGAAAACCCGAAAGAGCGGTCTAGGCAAAAATTAGAGACATAAACAGAATAAAATTCCCACTAAGTTGAAAACCCACAAGGGCAGCTTAGGCAAAAGTTAGGGACTTTCTGGGCAAGTAACTACGTCAAACAAGATTTGATCATTGAAGCAACACTCTTCTCGGATCCTCACCATACTTCAACAGAAGTAGATGCTCAGGATTTCAAAAGTTGTTAGAGGGGATAATGGTCATTGTATCTCAATGTATCTTTTCCAGTAAATATTACCATTTTCCGAACTTTGTAATCATCTATGGAGTCTCGCCATTCGCAGACTACCATTCTATTAATGAAATTTGAGCTTTTACCTAATTCTTTGTATTTCTTATTTTATTTAGTTTGCAAAGACTCCGTTTATTATTGATACTAAATTTCAAAGCAAAAAAAAAATTAAATAACAAAATTGACTTTTAAAAAAAAAGAGATTTTACAATCTGTTTTTACTTTGAGATTTGTGATGAAACAATGACAACAAAAATGGTGATCCCAAGAATGGACAAACTCCAGTTGCTTTGAGAAGTTTTTGTTCCCCTCGAGAAGGTCTACTCGGGTTGTTTTCTCCGTATTGGGTTTATGGTTCCGGTATCCTCGGTCAAGTTTGGATTCATTTCTCCTCTTCTCTGAGTTTTCATGATGTGAAGTTTCAATCCGCATTTTCTCCAGTGAAGTTTTCGTTTGGCCCGATAGAAGTTATTTTTTCCAGAGAGATTAGTACCATACCCGCTCTTGAAGAACGTAGGTCCCTGGTTTCTCCAAATAAAGGACGTATTGTGAATATGATGTTAACCTCGCCAATAAAGTGAGTCTGATTTCCCCAATGAATGTTCGGATGTTTTGGTGTCAGCCTGCTTTGCTTGAGTCTGGTTTTTTAATCTCCAGTAGGAATGTTACTTTCAAAAACACTTGTTTCCCTAGTGAAGCCTGAAGAAGGATGTTCTATCCCTGTATCCGTACTATTTCATCACTTTGATTTATCTACCTCTGAATCATGTTTCTCCTCAGTAAAGTTAAAGCAGGAAGTAGGCTTTGTTTCCTCAGCTGGCCTTTACCTTTCTTGGAATGATCATCTTGGATGAAGTTTAGCTGAGTGTTATTAGTGCCCGAGGCAGTTTTACCTGGTTGTTCCTAATGTTGTATATCTGTTGTGTCAGCATACGCACGATAACGCTCATACATCCATGCATACATCATGCATAGCTAAAATTGGATAGTCATTGTTCATTGACATTTATTAATATTTTTGTTGACATATTACCCTATTTTGCAGATTTATGTTGTCCTCTCTTCAACAAAGTGTTGGTCCTAAGCAGAAAGCGTATATTCTTTCAATGTCCCCACTGAGTTTTCCCTCATGGAAGATTTTTGCTTTAGCCTTCCGGTACGGCTCCTTGTTTGGTTAGATTTGGTTTTCCCTCTTGAGTTTATTTCTCAAAGGATGTATTCTGGTTGACTGTTTCATTCCAGTTTATTTCTGGTTTGAATATGTGGTTCCACGACAATATTATTTACTTTGGATTTCTGAAAACTCCAGATTTTGGTTGGTGCATTTATTTTGCACGAGAATACTTTATCCCCTCAGCTAGAATATCATGGCATCTCCCAAGAAGTCATACCTCCTTCCCAAAAAGTCATTTCTTTTTACAATCTTCTGTGGCAACAAGTAGCAAATCTCTTTATTTGAGACAACTCATATGTTATCCTTTCCAGGCAGAGTGCCTTGGTTAAAGAAGAAGTTGAGACCCGTTCTGGGTGAAACACCAGAATCTTGGGGAAACTTGTTATCTTTTTTCTACCATCAGTGAAATTTGGTAGTTCATCGTCAGTGAACGACAGTGATATGATATTCCCTTTCTGCCTTCAGTGAAAGTTGGTAAACCATCGGCAGTGAACGTCGATGTTTATTATCTTTTTGCTACCCTCAGTGAATGTTGGTAGTTCATCGTCAGTGAACGGTGGTGATATGATATATTCTCTTTCTACCTTCAGCGAAAGTTGGTAGACCATCGGCAGTGAACGTCGATGTTTGTTATCTTTTTTCTACTCTTAGTGAACGTTGGTAGTTCATCGTTAGTGAACGACGATGTATGATATTCTCTTTCTACCTTCAGTGAAAGTTGGTAGACCATCGACAGTGAACATCGATGTTTATTATATTTTTTCTACCCTAAGTGAATGTTGGTAGTTCATCGTCAGTTAATGGCGGTGATATGATATTCTCTTTCCACCTTCAGTGAAAGTTGGTAGACCATCAACAGTGAACGTTGATGTTTGTTATCTTTTTGCTACCCTCAGTGAATGTTGGTAGTTCATCGTCAGTGAATGGCGGTGATATGATATTCTCTTTCTACCTTCAGTGAAAGTTGGTAGACCATCGGCAGTGAACTTCGATGTTTATTATCTTTTTGCTACCCTCAGTGAACGTTGGTAGTTCATCGTCAGTGAATGGCGGTGCTATGATATATTCTCTTTCTACCTTCAGTGAAAGCTGGTAGACCATCGGTAGTGAACGTCGATGTTTCTTATCTTTTTGCTACCCTCAGTGAATGTTGGTAGTTCATAGTCAGTGAACGGTGGTGCTATGATATATTCTCTTTCTACCTTCAGTGAAAGTTGGTAAACCATCGGCAGTGAACGTCGATGTTTGTCATCTTTTTTCTACCCTCAGTGAACGTTGGTAGTTCATCGTTAGTGAACGGCGGTGCTATGATATTTTCTCTTTCTACCTTCAGTGAAATTTGGTAGACCATCGACAATGAACATCGATGTTTGTTATCTTTCTCTCTGCCTTCAGTAAACGTTGGTAGCTTCACCTTCGGTAGAAGTTGGTGTATCCTTTGACCATTCTACCATCCTCTTTGATTCAGGTATTTTGGTCTACCAGTGATTTATTTTCCTGGTGGGGTTGCTCCTTTATTTCTTTATTATTGTTGCATACCCAGTGATACTTTGCGTCTCTTTGGTCCTGTTCATATGCATTCATATGCATGAGCACTTGCATGGCATCTTAGGGCCAAAAATAGGGTTTGTTTTATATTTAAGTATCTTCGATCGCGTCGACACGAAGATTTTTAACCTTTGTATCTCCGGATAGAAGAAACTTAAATAAGGGCAGCTATTGTACCATAATTCCCCCCCCTAAGATCCCTTCATCATACCATGTTAGTTTATTCTCAACAAGATTACACTAGGATTCTTGGTTCCCCTCCCTACTTTGAGTTTTGCTCCTTTTGAGGGATTACCAAGCACCTTGACTTATGTTCCTTTTGTGATCATGAATATTGTTTTGATTTCTTCATTTAACTAATAAAATGCAATGTTGGCTTGTCTTGCTTGTTATTCATGTAGGTAAGGGCAATGAGATTTAACAAGTTACTCCATGGGTTCATGAGTTTATTTCCATGACCTAGTCAATAAAGATTAAGAAGTTCAAACCTCACCATTGGATTGTGTGATACGGTGGCAGAACCGACTGTTTGATGCTGTTTTGCGTTTTATATTCGCAAATGGTGCGGTAAGCAAGAGTCGCCACCGACTTTTATTTTATCCAACCGAAAAGGAAAAAAGTACAGAAAAAAATCCTTTTTCGAGATTTTGAGTACGAGGGGTAGATTATGGAAAGGGAAGGTATTAGCACCCTTTCCATCCATGGTTTTCCATGGGCTCTTAGGTACTTGCTCATATTTTAAAATTGCTTGCGTTCGTGTGCTTTGTTTTGAAAATGTTTTACTTCGTGATAACCCTTGTATCAGTCCTCAAAGGTGTGACGAAGTTGTTTTGAAAATTTGTTTCGAAAAGTGTAAGTGTGAAGAGTTTTGATTTGAGAAAGTACCTACTAGCATCTACCTACTCGAAAAAGGATTGTTTCTATTCTTGTTTCCTTTAGACAGCGCTATCCCACAATTGAGAAATAGGTAGCACCGTCGTTAGAGTTGTAAGGGTCAATTCGAAAGAGACGTACGATCACTAAAGCAATATTAGGACACCTTAGTAATAACTCTAGAGTCTTAAGATCATATTCGAGGCAACATTTCTGAGGAAACATTTCCGAGGCAACATTCGAATGGGACATTTAATCTTTTTTAGACAGGAGGGCAATCACTAAGACATATTATGCTTAATGATCGTTTACCGAAGGCAACCAAAGTGAGAGTATACCCTAAGAGTGATATGTGCGAGTGATTTGCTTCAGTTATTTATCTTTGCACATTAGGGTTTCCTAACGGTATTAATTTGTCATGCATTCTTGTCATACAATCCTATTAGCATACATCTAAACAGTTAAATATTTGCAGGAATTAAAATGCGAGAAAATAAACCTACACTATTACAAGGCTTCGGGGAGGGGGATTAATTACATAACCAAAAAATCATGGATTTAAACAGTAAATAAAAACCCTAAATTAACTATTACAAACCATGAACAGTTACAAAATATTGGCAAAAATAATCAACAAGCGCGCGGCGAATTAAATACGAGACGATTAGGGTTTTGACCCTTGACTAAACCTACTTGCGATTGATTAAAGAAAAATGTTTTTTTGTCATGTTTTGTTATTTGAGAAAATAATGAATAATTAAATTAAAAAGAAAATCCTAAGTTCTAATTAATTTTAAATTAAGAAAAATAAATTAATTCACTCTAAAACCTATTTTTGTATTTTATTTATTTGAGAAAAGTAAAAGAATTAAATTAAGAATTTAACCTAATTTCTATTTGATTTTATTTATAAAAACAAGTTAAAATTGCCCTAAGTTAAATTAAATTAAATTAAATTTGATAATAAAAAAAAACTAATTCTAGTTTTTGTGAATTTTGATTTTATGATTTTATAAAAAATAGTAATTAATTTTTGTGAATTAAAATAATTAAAGAAAAATATTGAAAAGAATTAAAAAGAAATAATAAAAAGGTAAAGATGGGCCTGTATGTTAGCAATTATGGGGGTATGTTGTTGAAATTCTGGGCCCAAATAATCCAAGCCTGTTTGACCACGCTTGGTTTGGTGCGTGTGTTGACCTGAGGTATATGGTGATCCTTCAATGATAGCACGTTGGATCTTGGCTGGAGATGCGTTTGATGGCCAGATCATTGAGTTGCATGGTGGATGTTTGGACAGCAGCGCACCTGATTATGTGAAGAAAAATAACATGAAACAAATGTTGGGACCTGGGGATCGAACCCAGGCCCTTATACTCAATTCCAACGCTTGCTTGCCAACTGAGCCATGATGGTTAGTTGTAAATATGATAATAATAAAACATAATATTCAAAACAAGTTAGTGGGGTCAGCCAAACGCGCGAAATTTCAAACGGACGAGTCATACGCTGCCACGCAAGCTTCTTCTTCCTCTCTTTGTCGCTTTAACAAACAAAGCTTTTACCTAAGGACGCTTGTTGTAGGTACAAACCTATTCATCTCAAATATTGTATACAAGCAAGATAAATGACAAGTGCTGGTACCAATCAACTCGTCTCATCCTCACGAGCATCATGGTACCATAATCAAAACCTAATTTAGCCTATATTGAAAAACCCTAAAACGAGCAAAGGAACCCTAACAATGGCATATCATGATTCCTGCACTGAAAATTCAATTAAGTGATACTAATAGCTTGAAAACTCAATGATGAACAAGAATATATAAATTAAATGGGCTAATGATGCGTAAATTGCAAAAATCGAATTTGAAAATGTACCAAACCGTGTGAGTCGTAGAACGAATTTCTGAATGCTTCAGGCCCAGGAAATGATTGAAACAGCTTCCTGGGATGTCTAGGAAGCGATTGGTAATCTTGAAATGCTCTGAAACGCCTTGTAAATTGAAAACTAATTCCCACTTTTTCTTGAATTTTTCAGTTTTTCTTCTTGGCTATGCACGACCTCTCAACCCTCTTTTTTGCTTTGGTTGCATTCTCTATATGTACTAGAGTGAATTAGGGTTGTAAAAACCACTAGTATCTTTACAAATTTTGAAGATTTGATTTGGTTTTCATTGTGTATGATATCCTTCCAAATTTGGCCTAATCATGCTCTTTTTGTACCAATTTCCATTAATTCGAATTGATCTTGCAAGCTCAGCATATCTTGGTTTCTAACCTGTAAAAAAAAAATCAAATCATATCTTTGATAATTTTCATCATTTATTTGATTTAATTCACTTTTTAATTAATGAAAAATCAAAATAAATTGAAAAATGAAGAAAATAATTTGTGGATAAGTATTTGAGTCGTGGACCACATTATAATTGAGGTGCAAGCATAAAAAGTTGGGCCCATTTAGCAAAAAATGCAAATTTGAGCACATTTGACTTTTGGCAATTTTGCAAAAATGGCCAACTTGGCCAATGCATAACTCTCTTAATTTTGACCCTAAAGAGGTGTTCTGGGACTTTTCAGAAATCTTAGGATGTCCTTTAAGAAACCCTTTTGGTCTCATCTCAATTGAGTCTTCCATGTTCATGTATTAAGCTTTGACCCAAAAGGTGTTTTTGTTGACTTTTCAAGAGGATCTATAATGTCAAAATTCATATCTTTTTATGAGTGCATATTCTGAACTTGGGGGCTGAAGATGAATTGTAGGGAATTGCATCCTCTTCAAAATGAGCTTTGGATGGGTCATTTCTGATAAAGCATGAGAAATTTATGCTTGGTCAAAGTTGAGTTGACTTTTCCTACAAAACCCTAATTTAGCAACTTTTGGGTTTTGAT
Organism: Vicia faba; assembly: GCA_948472305.1. Taxonomy (NCBI): domain Eukaryota; kingdom Viridiplantae; phylum Streptophyta; class Magnoliopsida; order Fabales; family Fabaceae; genus Vicia; species Vicia faba. The sequence continues at coordinate 654,934,349 of OX451738.1, forward strand.
GAATTGTGAGCAATCCTTGAGGAATCATGATCAAACCTTGATAAAATGATGAATAATACCTCAAAATGAGGATGTTGACCAAAAATCTTGAAGTTTGACTGTATGTGGGCAACAATTGACTTTTGACCTAGTACAGTTGATTTTCAGGCATTTAAGCAATTGAGTGAGCAAACTTCTTCTGCAAGGCTTGAAAATTGACATGGATGATCTTGAGGACATATTAGGACAATGGTGAGAATTTGGGTCCTTTTTGGTTCACACATCTTGATGAATATGGAAACCCTAATTTGAGGTAGACTGCCTTAGGAGAGAGTTTGTCTGGTCAACTCTTGACCTTCCTTGAGCAATTTGGGTACCTCACTTGCCATGTGTTGAGAAATATGGGAGGGGAAATTTTGGGGTACAACAGCTTCCCCTATTCAATCTTCTTAAACCTGAGGATGTAGATTGGCTCATCTGCCTTTCGTGATCTGAAGGTGGAAGATGATTGAACACTAGAGTGCCCAGAAATTTGCACTCGCATGAAGTGATACTTGATTTGTGATATCGAGAATGGGCTTATAAACACCATTTGGTAGTTGCTAGAGAATTGTCAGAGATGGGCTTAAATATGCCATCCAAAGGAGTGTCGATCGCATAAGAGATTCCTTTGCGAGAGCCCGTATACCTGTTGTTGAGGAGGACTTCGAAGGGGAATGCTGGTATCTGTCTTGAGAGGAATAGAGTTTTAGGAGCTTCGATTGTCCGTTACTCTACTGGGGAATATTTCTAGTTTGGGAAGCGGAAGTGAACTGTGTGTTTGGTCGGGGTATATTCTGCACCGCAACTTTCTGGGTAAATGTGAAATCAATTGTGTTTGATCAGGTCCCGATCATACAGTGTTGTGGACTGCTATCTGGGGATAAGAGAGGAAGAACCCAGATAGTAAGGTTATGAGAAGGAACCTAGATAGTAGGGTTAATTCGATATGAAAATCTGGATAGTAGGGCTGTGAGAAGGAACCTGGATAATAGGGTTACTTCGATATGAAAGCTTGGATAGTAGGGCTGTGAGAAGGAACCTAGATGGTAGGGTTACTTCTATATGAAAACCTAGATAGTAGGGCCGTGAGAAGGAACCAGGATAGTAGGGTTACGTCGATATGAAAGCCTGGATAGTAGGGTTGTGAGAAGGAACCTGGATGGTAGGGTTACTTCGATATGAAAGCATGGATAGTAGGGTTGTGAGAAGGAACCTGGATGGTAGGGTTACTTTGATATGAAAGCCTGGATAGTAGGGCTGTGAGAAGGAACCTGGATAGTAGGGTTACTTCGATATGAAAGCCGAGATAATAGGGCTGTGAGAAGGAACCAGGATAGTAGGGTTACTTCGAGATGAAAGCCTGGATAGTAGGTGAAATAACCGGCTGAAAATCATCAAAACAATGAAGTCGCCATCGAACGTCTTTTATCCCACTTGTAGGGAAAGGTAAACATCGAGAAAACCTGATGAGGGAGAAGTCACGGTCTTGCGACCGAGAGATCGGGTAAGGGAGTCTGTTACGCGAGGGGAAGGTATTAGCACCCCACACGCCCGTAGTACTCTACGATATCCACTCTTGTTATCTATCTTATGGGTGTGTTTAATCTATGCTTACTATTTACTATACTACTGGAGGGAAAATGCATGCAAAAGAAAGGAGAAAAGAATGTAGGGAAAATAAAATTGTGCTCGCTTGGGCCCTACCCCAATGCCTACGTATTCGTTTTGAGGAATCAGAGCTACCGTAGTTTGGCTCATATGTTTTTGTTTGTTTGTGTTTTTTGTGGACGAAGTTAATTCCGCCTTCTGCCGTAGCTCGACCTTTGGAGACTTACGCGTTGGCACAAAAGTAAATTAATCGTTTCCTTACCTGAAAAGGGTTTTTTAAGAAAGGTGCTCGAGCGCACAAAAGATTTGAATTGGTTTATATTTTGTTGTAGATGTTTTTTTTATGGACGAAGTTAATTCCGCCTTCTGCCGCAGCTCGACCTTTGGAGACATATGCGTTGGCACAGAAGTAAATTAATCGTGTCTTTACTTGAAAAGGGTTTTTTAAATGAAAGGTGCTCGAGCGCACAAAATGGTTTGAATTTGTTTTGTATTTTTGTTGCAGATGATGACTGATTGACCTCAAGAGAGAGATATTAGCCATTTTTCTACTTAGTTATGAAAGGAGTCTTTGAGAATTGAACCACACCTATGTTTGAGATGAAGAACAGTAAGATCGAGAAGAGACCCGCTTATCATTTCCCGTACTAAGCAAAAGCATGATTCTCATCAGTAGTTTTAAAGTGTTTTGAATTTCGAAAAGAAAAAAAGAAGTTTTAGTTTTAAATGCGTATGCAAAAAGGAAAAAAGTCAAATGGGACTAGCTTACTTCTAAACCTAATGTTATTGTGCGTTAGTAGCCCTAAGTCAAGGATGAATGAAAGGGAAATTTATACCTAATGTTAGCATGCATATGGATTGCGATAAAGTACATAAATGAAAAATAGAGTTGTGACGATACCGAACGGAGGAAGTCCATTTCCTCCTCAAAATTGTGCAAGTGGTAAGAAAATTCTATCAAAGTTTCCTTGGGAGAGCGATTGAAGAATCCACCCCGAGCATTCCACATTGCAAGAGTTATGTCGATGCTATCACAAAAATCTTGAATAGAAAATGGAAATAAAAATGATTACCAAATATGAAAAATAAAATAGAAAAAATTCTAATAGAAATTCTAAAAAAGAAATTCCAAAGAATTCTAAAATATTCTATTGTTTCATTTTATTATCAATTGAGAGAAAAATTAAACTAAAATAAAAACTGAAATAATAATAAAAACAAGTTAGAAGAGTCAGGGGATATGAAGTCTAGAAATATGGGTGCTGAAGTAATGTGATGCATAGCCCAATAGCAAGGGTCCAAATTATTTCTTTTTGTTCAGAAACCAAGAGATATACCAAAAAATATGGTAGCGCGCCTGAAGAGAGTGAGGTTAGGTCCATTCCATCACTAATCCCTCTTACAACAAAAAACTCATATTTATTTTGTATTATTTCAGCATTGTCTAAGAAAAAATATAAAATAGAAATTGAAGTAAAAATAAAATAAAAGGGAGGATACGGTGTCGTTGCTGCTTAGGGTTAGCATTATGACTTTTAAGCTTCTGCGAACAAGGATTCATTCCCTTCTTACTCAATTCCGAGTCGCCGCGCCAATCTCACCATTCCCTCATTACCGGCGATTTCTTCCTATCTCCGCCTATCTCTTCCATCGATTTTCGAAACGATGAGACTCGCTTCGCAATCGCCGTTGATAAATCGTTGCTCCGCTAACGGATGAAGCTTCCGAGATCCGGCATGGTGTTGTTGACGGAGTTACTTGGCGGAGACTCGTCATTTTTGTTTCTCTTCTTCTACGCTTTGGCTTCATAATCCGGCCTTCTTCGACTCCGTCATCTCACCTCTCTGCTTCAAAGCTCCGCTTGATTCGCTTCTCTTCGTCGTGGATTTGATCGATCACTACACCCACCGTCTTCGTTCCTCTCTTCTCAGTCGGAGTCGCTCCGACAACAATTTGAATGCAAGAGTGAAGCCAGAAATCCAGAGATGTGAATTCAGGTGCGCGTTTCGTTTCTGAATCGCTTTGTTTCGTGTATTTCTCTTCTCTTCGTCGTGGTATTGTAGGTGTGGAGGTTTCTTGCTGCAGATTTTGTTGTAGAAGATGCCTGAAGAATAAATGTTAATGCCTTTAAGATTTGTTGTTGTTGAAGGTTGATTAACAAGTCGATGAAGATGTCGGTGGTGATGATGAACAATCAAGCTGTTGCGGTTGTGGAAAATGATGCTCTATACTTGAAGATTGATGAGAAAATCAAGATGAAGTGAAGACCTTGTTGAAGGTTGAAGATGAAGGTGGTGATGATGATTTCATGATTTTTTCAGAGAGAAAGGTTGGAGAGTTTTCTGGTTTTTGGTGATTCTCCAAGGTGAAGAATGAAGATGAGAGGAGAAGAGAGAATTTTGGTGTTTACCTTTGACGCCTTCGGAGATGCGGAACCGTGAAAACCAGAGATGAGACTCCTACGCTGATTACGAGTATAGATTGCTTCTGTTTCTTCCATCTTTCCGCTCCTTTATATTTTATCAATAACCTGTGTTGATGTTGTTATGCAGGAAATTATCGCACCGATCTTGCTGTGTGAAGAGTATCAAAGCGAGGATGGAGATGAATGGAAGATGCACAAGAAATCATTTTTGACGCATTTAGAGATGATGATGCAGGGGTGCAATGAATATTGACACGCTGGTGATGCGGAAGAAACTTGCAGATAATGAAGGTGCTGATGACGAATACTGCAGATTGTTGAAGGCTTCTGAAGGTGGAAGATAAAAAAAATAAGAAATAATGGTAGAGTTTGCAGAGAATTTGAGGGAGAGAAATCGGGAGTGAGGATGAAGAAAGGTTGCTGGTGGATGAAGGTGAGAGAGAGATTGAAACGCCAGCTCCAGTGAGAGATCCATAATTCCTCTTTTGTTGCGTAAGTTTCCAGCTGAATTAGAGAATTTTTGTTAGCGATTTTTTTCTTGAGTCTGTTAACCATTAGTTAACAGTTCAGTTAGAGGTTGTTATGAAGTTAGTTAGAGTTTGGTTAACAGTTAGCTTTCTGTTATGGTATGAAGTTGATGAGCTGGCATCGGTTATGGTAGTTATAGGGTGGTTAAGAAGTTTTGGTTGTAACTGTTTTTTGGGTTGGTTAAGTTAGAAAAACTGTTATAAACTCTTTTTTATGTGCAGGGTTATTTTGGAATTGGATTTTTATGAATTTTAAAGTGAAAGCAGGTTACTTAATTTTCCTCTAGTTAAGGCAGTCTTGATATTAATCACCTCTTTTTCCTTTATGCTTGAATAGGTTTGGAAGTGGAGAAGTTGCAAAGGCACAGTTAAGCCATGAAGTAATAAGCATGAAGATTGGTCGTGGAATTAGAAGAATGAGAGTGAAGATGGATAAGTTTTGCATAGGTTTAAGAAGGGTTAACAAGTAGTGAGCTGACTTTGGTCAAAACTTGTAATATTTTTATGTAATTCTGTTTGTTTGTGGTAATGGTGTAAATGGACATTATTTTGAATACAATCTTGTAATGAATATCGTGTAATGAAATAATATTCCCTTGAATAAAATTCGAAACTCTTTTTCCTCCGGATTGTATTTGAAATTCTATTTTCCACTTCAAACTTGCAAGCTCGAGTAAGAACCATGTGGTGGTAAGGAAAAAGCCCAATTTTTTTAAGGACTTTGGTTAAAAGATTTAAACATTTGATGTGATATTCTAATTCCACCATTTCTCCCCAAACTCTTGAATAAGGTTCAAAATACTGACTTGTAACCCAAATAACCAAGCCGACCATACTTTGACAAATGACAAAATCCAATGAAGCCCTAACGTTGAAATATGCCATATGATAGCCCCAAAGAAACCCAATTTCACTTATTCATGCTCATAGAATAAGACTTTACCCAACGAGCCTCTTGATCACCCTATGAACAGGGAAATAAACCCTAACTTCCAAAGATAAGTGCTAACACACTAAAGAAACATCTCACTTCATGAACCCAGAGATTTTTCTTGTCTAAGTTTAAAGCCTTTTGAAAGAAGTCCAGTTGAAAGTCCTACATCATAAGTAACAATGAAGTTACCCCTCACATGATGAACAAGCCCAAGCACTGAGAACAAACCCAAGATGATTATAAGACCAAACCCCAAGATTTATCTGATAATTACAAGCATAAGGAAGCAAACCCTTAATCCATGATTAATGAGAACCTCAGCTAAAAGCAACCTTCATAATATGGAACCTCGATTTTAAAAACCATGGATCCAATGCTAAGCTTATTGATTAATGATGCATGACGTGTCAAATGACCTAATGTTGTGTATGCACATGAAATGAAGAGTGCAAGATGCGTAAGCTAGATAAAGGCAAAGGGGTAGGACAAATTTGGGGTATTACAGCTGCCCCTATTTAATCGTCTTCAACCTGAAAGTACGATTGGCGCGTGCCTTTCGGAAGTTCAAGGTTGAAGATGATTAAATACCAATTCCGAAAATTTTTCCAGGGAGGAAGAGTAAGTGTTTTCTTTATTTATTTTTGTGTTATCTGCTGGGGAAAAGAAATTTGTTTTTTCAATGAAGGGACAGAGATTGGACTTGTAACATGGCGTGATGCCAATACAAGACAAATGGTTGGTATGAGGGGACAGCGGACGAGGTCTACGGGCGACCTACGATCCTAAGGTTACACATGAGAGTGATTTGACAGAGAACCTAGCCAAAGGGCGATCTCAGGTTCTAAGACAAAGTAAATGGAAAGAACCTAGCCAAGAGGCGATCTCAGGTTCGACGATGACTTGAGGGAAGAACCTAGCCAAGAGGCAATCTCAGGTTCGACGAAGGTTTGAGGGAAGAACCTAGCCAAGAGGCGATCTCAGGTTCGACGATGATTTGAAGGAAGAACCTAGCCAAGAGGCAATCTCAGGTTCGACGATGATTTGAGGGAAGAACCTAGCCAAGAGGCGATCTCAGGTTCGACGGTGATTTGAAGGAAGAACCTATCCAAGAGGCGATCTCAGGTTCGACGGTGATTTGAAGGAAGAACCTAGCCAAGGGGCGATATTAGGTTCGACGATGATTTGAGGGAAGAACCTAGCCAAGAGGCGATCTCAGGTTCGACGATGATTTGAAGGAAGAACCTAGCCAAGAGGCGATCTCAGGTTCGACGATGATTTAAGGGAAGAACCTAGCCAAGAGGCGATCTCAGGTTCGACGATGATTTGAAGGAAGAACCTAGCCAAGAGTAGATCTCAGGTTCGACGAAGGAAACATGGGTTATGACATGATGATTGTTTTAGATAAGCGACACGGACGAGCATCAAGAAAGTTTAAACACGGACGAGTGTTTGAATCAATACGGACGAGTATTGAAAGAAGATACGGACGAGTATCCAAGGTTAAACATGGACGAGTGTTTGAATCAATACGGACGAGTATTGAAAGGAGATACGGACGAGTATCAAAGGGTAAACACGGACGAGTGTTTGATTCAATACGGACGAGCATTGAAAGGAGATACGGACGAGTTTCAAAAGGTTAAACACGGACGAGTGTTTGAATCAATACGGACGAGTATTGAAAGGAGATACGGATGAGTATCAAAAGGTTAAACATGGACGAGTGTTTGATTCAATATGGACGAGTATTGAAAAAAGATACATGCAAGTATCAAAAGGTTAAACACGGACGAGTGTTTGATTCAATACGGACGAGTATTGAAAGAAGATACGGACGAGTATGTTAGAACAATGTTTGAATCTAGTACCCTATATTTAAGTTTTGATGATAACAAAGTGAAAAGATATAGTATTTATATGTTTCATGTTTGAATTATATGCTGCCTAAAATTACTATGCTCTGACTTGCAGATATGCTGATTAAAATAAGCAAGATCTCTTATTCAGCATCAGAACTTGATTTGATACACCAGCATCAGAAGTTGCTGAATCAGAACGTGAAGATCAGATGATCAACTCACGTACATGCTGAAGCTTGATGAACAGAACTGCGCGTAAAACACTCTGATACAGAAACAAATAGTTCATCAGCAGCGAAGCAGAATCAGAATGAGCCAAGCCAGAACGTGCATTGAAGAAGCAACGGTACTGTGCATTGAACGCTAATTAATTCCAACGGCATCATTCTAGACAAGATCTGCTCAAAAAGGAAAGCTTGTTATTAGCATTGAATCAAGAATATTTGCTTCAACGTTCATCTTCTCAAATGCTATATAAACAAAGCTTCGAAGATTATCATGGCTAATGCTCTCCAATTCTCTACACGCACAAAGCTGATCAATAATCTTCATCTACCAGTTTTGCTAAACCAACAAACTCTGATACTCCATTAGTGTTTACCATTCTAAGTTTCTAAGCTTAATTTGTGTATACATCACAGTTGTGATATAGTTTTGTAGAAAACATTCACACACATTTGTTTATACCTTTGTAAGAAAGTGTTGCCTTGACAAACCGGATTGTGGTTTGAATCAAGAAGGCTTTAGCAGTTGTTAAAGCAGATTTGTATTCAGTTGAATATAGTAAATTAAGACCTCGTTGGAGAGAGGCGAAATCACCTTGACGGGTGGACTGGAGTAGTTTGAGATCAAACGAACCAGGATAAAAATATCTTGTCATTTGCTTTAAGATTTCAGTTTTACAATTCAACCCCCCCTTCTTGTGTTTTTCACCCCTTCAATTGGCATCAGAGCGCCTGGTTCTGAGCTAAAACACTTAACCGTGTCAGTACAAGATCCAGCGTCAGAAAAACACAATGGCAAGAAACAACTCTCATTTCAGCAATGACAACAATGAGGATAGAGACAGATTTAGCGGCAAACCTCCAGTCTTTGATGGAGAAAACTTTGATTACTGGAAAGATAGAATTGAAAGCTTCTTTCTAGCACATGATGCTGATCTGTGGGATATGGTGACAGATGGATACACGCACCCTGTGAATGCAACTGGTCAGAAGATTGAAAGAAAATCAATGACTGATCAACAAAAGCGTGATTTCAAGAATCACCATAAGGCCAGAACCATCCTCCTCAGTGCCATCTCCTATACTGAGTATGAAAAGATCTCCAACAGAGACACAGCTAAGAACATCTTTGATTCTCTCAGAATGACGCATGAGGGCAACGTTCAAGTCAAAGAAACAAAAGCTCTGGCGCTCATTCAGAAGTATGAGGCGTTTAAAATGGAAGAATCTGAATCCATTGAAACTATGTTCTCCAGATTCCAGATTCTGGTAGCTGGTCTCAAAGTTCTGGACAAAGGATACTCTACTGCTGACCATGTCAAGAAGATAATCAGAAGTTTACCCAAGCAGTGGAGGCCTATGGTTACTGCTCTGAAGCTGGCGAAAGATCTCAACAAAATCACTCTGGAGGAACTTATAAGCTCCCTCAGAAGTCATGAGATAGAGCTAGAAGCTGATGAGCCTCAGAAGCAAGGTAAGCCTATAGCTTTAAAATCTAACAGAAAATCTGAATCTAAAGTTTTGCAGGCAGTTGAAGAAACATCTGATGGATCCTCATCAGAAGAAGACGAACTTTCCCTTCTCTCCAGAAGAGTAAATCAACTGTGGAAGCAAAGACAAAGGAAGTTCAGGAATCCCAGAAGATCTGATCAGAACGAGTCTTCTTCCAGATACAGAAGGACAGATTCTTCCTCTGGATACAGAAGATCTGAAGGCTCCTCCGGTAGCAAGAAGCCAAATACAAAAGACATCATCTGTTACGAGTGCAATGAGCAAGGACACTACAAGAGTGACTGCCCAAAGCTTCAGAGGGAAAAGCCCAAAAAGAAGTTTGGAAGAGAGAAGAAGAAAAGTCTCATGGCCACATGGGATGACTCTGACTCGTCTGAAGCTGACTCAGAATCAGATGATGAAAGGGCAAACATAGCGCTCATGGCTAACATTCCAGATGACAGTGAAGCTTCTGAATCAGACTCAGAATCAGACACAGAAGAGGTATTCCCTAACTTCGCTGTTAATTTTACAAAGGCTGAACTTGCTGAAAGCCTCAATGAAATTATGGAACGTTATCAGCAGATTAGAGCTAAATTCAGAGACCTGAAAAGGACTCTTGAATCTGACTCTAATAAGTCTGAGAGTCTCAAATTGGAAAACTCTGAGCTGAGAGATAAAATTTTAAAATTAGAAAACTCTTTACAAAACTCTCAGAAGGAACCAATTCCTGAAACTCCCAGCAACGCTGATGAGATCATCAAGGAGTATGATCATAGTTTCCAGAAGTTCCTTGCTAAAAGCATAGATAGAAGCAGAATGGCTTCAATGATCTATGGAGTTAGCAGAAACGGCAGGAAAGGAATAGGATACCTAGGTAAGGTTCCTACACCTAAGAATGTCATGGATTTAACCATTAAACACACTCCTTTAAATTCACACTTTGTGTATGGTCACACACATGACATCAAATATACTAGTAGTAATCACTCTGTGAAACCAAAATTCAACCAGAGTTTTGGTAAAACTAACAAATCAGGACCCAAGAAGATCTGGGTACCTAAGGATAAAATAATACATGTTGCAGATATCTTTAGCAGCAAGTCAGAAACACCAGTCATGGTACCTGGACTCTGGCTGCTCACGACACATGACAGGAAGAAGGCATATGTTCCAAAGCCTGGAACTTAAGCCTGGAGGCCACGTTGGCTTTGGAGGCAATCAGAGGGGAAAGATAATTGGCTCTGGAACTGTAGGTAACGGAAATCTTCCCTCTATTAATAATGTTCTGCTAGTTGATGGATTGATGCATAACCTGTTATCCATAAGTCAATTAAGTGATAACGGTTATGATATAATCTTTAATCAAAAATCATGTAAAGCTGTTAGTCAGAAAGATGGGACTATCCTGTTTAATGGAAAGAGGAAAAACAACATTTACAAAATCAAACTTTCTGAACTAAAGAGTCAGAACGTAAAATGTCTTCTGTCTGTTAACAACGAGCAGTGGATCTGGCACAGAAGATTGGGGCATGTTAGTATGAGAAGAATATCTCAGATTAACAAACTCAATCTGGTCAGAGGACTTCCAAATTTGAAGTTCAATTCAGATGCTCTGTGTGAAGCATGTCAGAAAGGCAAATTTGCAAAACCTTCTTTTAAATCCAAAAATGTTGTTTTTACCTCTAAACCATTAGAACTTCTGCACATTGACTTATTTGGACCAGTTAAAACTGCTTCTGTCAGTGGCAAGAAGTATGGGTTAGTAATCGTAGATGACTATAGCAGATGGACATGGGTAAAGTTCTTAAGACACAAGGACGAGTCACACTCTGTGTTTGTTACCTTCTGTAACCAAGTTCAGAATGAAAAAGATCTTAGAATCGTTAAAGTCAGAAGTGATCATGGTGGAGAATTTGAAAATAAAGATTTTGAGTCATTCTTTAATGACAAAGGCATTCTGCATGATTTCTCTTGTCCTAGAACTCCCCAACAAAATGGAGTTGTAGAACGAAAGAACAGAACATTGCAAGAAATGGCCAGAACCATGATCAATGAGACAAACGTTGCTAAGACTTTCTGGGCAGAGGCAATAAACACAGCGTGCTACATTCAGAATAGAATCTCAATAAGACCTATTCTGGAAAAGACTCCATATGAATTGTGGAAGAACAGAAAGCCCAACATTTCGTATTTTCATCCATTTGGATGTACTTGCTTTATATTGAATACAAAGAATTATTTGAACAAGTTTGATTCTAAGGCACAGAAGTGTATTATGTTAGGATATTCTGAACGCTCAAGAGGGTACACAGTATACAATACAGAAACACAGATTGTGGAAGAATCAATCAGTGTTCGTTTTGATGACAAGCTTGACTCTGAAAAGTCAAAGCAGAATGAAAATCTTGCAGGTATAGAAATTGAATTTGCAGGTTCTGAAGACAAGTCATCAGAAGCTCTCAACACAGACATTCCTTCAACGACTGAAAGAAGCAATGCTAGAAATCCTTCAACTGCTGCTGATCAACTTCAGAAGAGATTACCCAGAAGCAGTTTGGATCACCCAGAAGAGACTATCCTAGGAAGAAAGGAAGATCCAATCAGAACAAGAGCAAGCTTCAGAAACTCTGAAGAAACTCCTATGGGACTTGTGTCTCTGATTGAACCTTCTTCTATTGATGAAGCACTTCTGGATAATGACTGGATTCTGGCAATGCAAGAAGAGCTGAATCAATTCACCAGAAACGACGTATGGGATCTCGTTCCAAGACCAAAAGGATTCAACGTCATTGGAACAAGATGGGTGTTCAGAAACAAGCTCAATGAACAAGGTGAAGTCGTCAGAAACAAGGCACGACTGGTTGCACAAGGTTATAGTCAGCAAGAGGGGATAGACTATACAGAGACCTTTGCCCCAGTCGCCAGGTTAGAATCTATCAGACTTTTAATTTCATTTGCTGTTAATAGAGGCATCACTCTGTATCAGATGGATGTCAAAAGTGCATTCTTAAATGGTTATATAGAAGAAGAAGTTTATGTTCACCAACCCCCAGGTTTTGAAAATACAAAACATCCAGAACATGTTTTCAAACTGAAAAAGTCACTGTATGGTCTGAAACAAGCTCCCAGAGCTTGGTATGAAAGGCTAAGTAACTTTCTGCTTGAAAATGAATTCACCAGAGGGAAAGTGGACACTACTCTATTCTGTAAAACAGTTAAGAGTGACATTTTAGTCTGTCAAATTTATGTTGATGATATTATTTTTGGTTCTACTAATCCTTCTCTTGGAAGAAAATTTGCTAAGTGTATGCAGGTAGAATTTGAGATGAGCCTCATGGGGGAACTGAAATTCTTTCTAGGAATTCAGATCAATCAAACTCCAGAGGGAACTTACATTCATCAGAGCAAATACATCAGAGATCTTCTGAAGAAATTTGACCTCTCAGAATGTAAGCCATCAAAGATTCCAATGCATCCCACGTGCATTCTGGAAAGAGAAGAGGTAAGCAAAAGTGTAGAACAGAAAGTCTACAGAGGTATGATTGGTTCTCTCCTTTATCTGACTGCTTCAAGACCTGATATTTTATTCAGCGTATGCATTTGTGCTAGATTCCAATCAGATCCTAGAGAATCTCACTTAACAGCTGTTAAGCGAATTTTCAAGTATCTGAAAGGTACTACTAATCTGGGTTTGTTTTATAGAAAATCTAGTGATTACAGCTTAGTAGGCTACTGTGATGCTGATTTTGCTGGAGACAGAGTGGAACGTAAAAGCACTTCTGGAAGCTGCCAGTTTTTGGGAGAAAATCTGATCTCGTGGTCCAGCAAAAGGCAATCAACAATTGCTCTGTCAACAGCAGAAGCTGAGTACATAGCAGCAGCTGGATGTAGCACACAAATGCTCTGGATGAAAAGTCAGCTTGAAGACTTCCAGATTTTTGAGAGTAACATTCCTATTCTTTGTGATAATACTTCTGCTATTTGCTTAAGTAAGAATCCTATTTTACATTCTAGAGCTAAGCATATAGAAATAAAACATCATTTCATTAGGGACTATATTCAGAAAGGCATTTTAAACTTGAAATTTATAGATACAGACCATCAATGGGCTGATATCTTTACTAAACCCCTTTCAGAAGATAGGTTTAATTTCATTCTGAAACATCTCAGCATGAAAGTATGCCCAGAATGAAAATGTTTTAATTCCATGTATTTATCTTCAGAATGTAATTATATTACTGTGAACTTCTGATCAATCTTCTTTCAGAAAGATAGAACATGCAGATTGTATCAGATGCAAGTCTAAAGATCTGAGAGTCTAATCTCAAAGACAAACGTGCTGATCACTACATCAAACAAGTGTCATCCAATCATCAGCAAATCCCTGAAGCAGAACGCGTGCACGCTTCTGAGAAGGCAAAGCGCTGATTGGGTGCATTGAGACACATGTCTGGTAACCGTTTTTAAGTATCTTTCTCAAATCCCCCAAAATCAGCAAGCATTTAATGCAAAGTAATCACGCTTGTTAATGGCAATCATTATTTTTTCTCTCTCTCTTAAAAACGTTTAATTTTTCAAAATAATTTTTGAAAACCTTATTTAAGCACATTATTCTTCATTCTTATTCTTTACGCTTTCTCATAATCTCTCAAGTATTTTCTGCATATTTCTGAGTTTATCTTCTTCAAAGTTTTTTTTCTCAAATCATTCTCAAAGCTTTGTTGTGTGAGAACAATGGCATCCTCCAGCATTTCTGCAGGGAATCAGAAGAAAGAAACTTCTGAGAAATATCAGGTGCCTACCAGAACTCTTCTCACACCAGTCAAGAATCTTGAAGTTCTCTCTGAGTTAATCATCGATTTCGAAAGTTTGAAGGATAATGGATTTGACCTAACTGATGAAATTAGGGCTCAAAAGTGGGAGAGGTATTTCGATAGGTTGGTTGGACCAACTTTCCCAGAGCTTGTCAAGGAATTTTGGATTCACGCCAAGATTCATAAACATCTAGTCATCTCTTCTGTCATGGGAAAGAAGATTGTAATTTCTGAAGACCTCATTGCTAGGTTAATCGGTCAAAGTGGTGGTGGAGTCCGTTGTGTGGACATGGCTGATAGATGCCCTGATATAGGTGTGGTAGCCAACTGCATTTTCACTCTTGGTTTTCCCAGCAGCAAAATTAAGGATCTGAAGGATCACTGCAGAGTATGGGCCAAGATCGTTCTGGGTTGTTTCAATCACAGGAAGCCAACAAGCTCTCCTGATTATATAAACGTGGATCAGCAATTTCTGATCTACTTTATTGATCAGAGGGTGAAGATCAATCTGGCACACTTCCTGTTCAACCATCTGAAGACTAGTGTGAAAGAGACTAGAGAAGAAGAAAGGACCAAAAGGGACTGGATACCGTTTGGAAGGCTCATATCAGATATTCTGACAGAAAATAAGCTGATAGATTATCTGAGCGAAGCTAAAGTGCTGGGCAATTTTGAACCAACTGTTGGAAAACCGCTGAACGCTAAGAACCTGAAAAAGATGAAGCTGATAGAAAATATTAAGAAGGAACCCAGAGCTTCTTCAACTGCTGACATCTCCAGAAGAAGAGTGCCTCTGAGTGATTTCCCAAAATTCTCTGAAATGGAATCCCAACCGGATATGTTTCTCAAGTATCCAGATTCATACAAGGAAGAAGATGTAGGTTCAAAGCTGAAGATCAAAGATCTGAGTCAGGTCCAACCTGAAGTGACTCAGAAGAAGACAAAGAAGAGGAAAGCAGAAGGATCATCTCATCAGACTCCAAAGAAAAGAGGTATTTCATCTGCTGCCCCTATTTCAATTTCATCTACTATTCCAACATCTGTTGCTCCTCCTCAAACCTCTCACAGAATATCCATCCTAATCCCTACTATTGATGAAACCATACCAGAAGACCCTTCTGAGACCTTACAACTCAGAAGAACCAGAATTAAAATTACCAAACAACCAACTGTTTCAACAACACCAGCACTTGATAGAGTGCTAGCTGATATTGAGCGTGAACATGCTTCTGTTCAACCTCACTCTGAACCACTAAATATTCCTCCTCCACAACCAGAACCACAACCTGAACCAGAAATACAACCAGAACCAGAACCACAATCACAACAACCACTCACAGAAGAACCTCTGATCCCTGAGCAATCAGAGATTCCACCTCCTCAACCAGAAAATAATCCACCTTCACCACAAACAGAGTTTCACCGCTATGAAACCCCGTCTCCTCATCATTCTGATCCCCACTCACCTCAACCTTCACCGCTGGCAATCCAGTTGCCATGTGGAACCACCATTGTCAGGCCCCAGTTGCCATCTTCAGAGGAATCAACACCTCCAAAAACTCCAACCACTCCAATAGAAATATCTTCTGATTCTGATAACCATCCTCCAAAACAAACAGCACCTCAGCAAACCTCTGAAAACCAATCCTCTGAAAACCCCAGCAAAACTTTTATTGACTTAACAAGTCTTGAACGTCTTGCTGAGCTAAGACACAAAATTGCCATACCCAAACCAAAGCAACCAGATGTTGGCTCTGGTATTTTGAATTTTGAAACAGGTATGCTGCAATGGATTGCTTCTTTGAAGCAAGTCTGTCCTGAGATGATCGACCCAGCTGCTTCTGATCAGCTCTGGTCACAGTTCAGAGTATGGGTACGTGCTGAAGCACTCAAGCTGCAG
Source organism: Vicia faba (assembly GCA_948472305.1). Taxonomy (NCBI): domain Eukaryota; kingdom Viridiplantae; phylum Streptophyta; class Magnoliopsida; order Fabales; family Fabaceae; genus Vicia; species Vicia faba. The sequence goes on from OX451738.1 coordinate 654,950,155, forward strand.
GACGTCAACTATGAGCAGGCTCAACAGAACTTTAGCAAGCTGCTGAAGGAAGTTGAGAGTCAGCTGCCTCAAGAAGTTGTGCTCCCTCTGGACAGTGAATCTTGGTCTGAGAAAGAGCAAGCTGCACAGGTGCAACCATCAGAAGAAGACAAGACCCTTCAGGAAGAAAATCCAGCAGAAGATATAGCTGAAAGTTCTGAGAAGCTCCCTCCTTCTGAAAGTTCTCAAGCTGCCTTGGACAGGCAGGCTCTGGAAGAACTAAGGCTGAATGACTTGCGTCTACAGCAGCGGATGGAAGAGAATGATCAGAAGATGGAAGCAAGAATGAATGTACAGGACAGCAAGATTGACACTGTTGTCAACATGGTTCAGAAGCAGAATGAAACTTCTGAGAAGATTCAAGCGATGCTGGAAAGCCTGTTCTCACGCATGCCCCCACAACCTTAAAATTTTTTTTTCATGCATGACATTCTCTATGTTTTCTTCATTTTCTGATGTACTGTTTTGACTATGTTTTGTAATGTTCTTTTGCTCTGAACTTTTTTAATATAATTTGTTTTTCTGATCTAAATTGTTTTAGCACATCACCAGCACTTTTTGATTGCTGACAAAAAGGGGGAGAACAAGAATGATATTTAAAATCAATAACGGCTAACTAGACAGAAACTCTCAAACATTCTAACTCTATTACTTGAAATGTTTTTCTGTGTTGTTCTTAAGTCTACAGGCACAAGGAAGCTCTTAAACTCTATGAAGACTAGAAGCTAGAAGATCTGATCAAAATGTAGAAGCTCATGTTGCTCTGATCAAATATGAAGTTCTGATCGACCTAACACTCTGATCCGAAGCAAAGCTCTGACAGGAAAAGCTCTGAAGCTCTGCTCTCTGATAAGTCAAAGACCTATAATCTGATGCTCAAAGATAGAAAAAGATCTGATCATGAAGAACACGCATATCAAAGGGAAGTAACAAACTCAGGGGGAGTATCTCTTAAACTCTGATTTCTCTTTACTTCCTAACTCTGAAACATTTCCTAGATACCTTTTCACGTTATTTTTTATTTAAAATATCTAGTTTTTGTCATCATCAAAAAGGGGGAGATTGTTAGAACAATGTTTGAATCTAGTACCCTATATTTAAGTTTTGATGATAACAAAGTGAAAAGATATAGTATTTATATGTTTCATGTTTGAATTATATGCTGCCTAAAATTACTATGCTCTGACTTGCAGATATGCTGATTAAAATAAGCAAGATCTCTTATTCAGCATCAGAACTTGATTTGATACACCAGCATCAGAAGTTGCTGAATCAGAACGTGAAGATCAGATGATCAACTCACGTACATGCTGAAGCTTGATGAACAGAACTGCGCGTAAAACACTCTGATACAGAAACAAATAGTTCATCAGCAGCGAAGCAGAATCAGAATGAGCCAAGCCAGAACGTGCATTGAAGAAGCAACGGTACTGTGCATTGAACGCTAATTAATTCCAACGGCATCATTCTAGACAAGATCTGCTCAAAAAGGAAAGCTTGTTATTAGCATTGAATCAAGAATATTTGCTTCAACGTTCATCTTCTCAAATGCTATATAAACAAAGCTTCGAAGATTATCATGGCTAATGCTCTCCAATTCTCTACACGCACAAAGCTGATCAATAATCTTCATCTACCAGTTTTGCTAAACCAACAAACTCTGATACTCCATTAGTGTTTAGCATTCTAAGTTTCTAAGCTTAATTTGTGTATACATCACAGTTGTGATATAGTTTTGTAGAAAACATTCACACACATTTGTTTATACCTTTGTAAGAAAGTGTTGCCTTGACAAACCGGATTGTGGTTTGAATCAAGAAGGCTTTAGCAGTTGTTAAAGCAGATTTGTATTCAGTTGAATATAGTGAATTAAGACCTCGTTGGAGAGAGGCGAAATCACCTTGACGGGTGGACTGGAGTAGTTTGAGATCAAACGAACCAGGATAAAAATATCTTGTCATTTGCTTTAAGATTTCAGTTTTACAATTCAACCCCCCCTTCTTGTGTTTTTCACCCCTTCAGAGTATCAAAAGGTTAAACACGGATGAGTGTTTGAATCAATATGGGCGAGTATTGAAAGAAGATATGGACGATTATCAAAGGTTAAACACGGACGAGTGTTTGATTCAATACGGACGAGTATTGAAAGAAGATACAGGTAAGTATCAAAAGTTTAAACACGGACGAGTGTTTGATTCAATACGGACGAGTATTGAAAGGAGATACAGGCGAGTATCAAAAGGTTAAACACGGACGAGTGTTTGATTCAATACGGACGATTATTGAAAGGAGATATGGACGAGTATCAAAAGTTAAACATGGACGAGTGTTTGAATCAATACGGGCGAGTATTGAAAGAAGATACAGACGAGTATCAAAGGTTAAACACGGACGAGTGTTTGAATAACTGACCCGGTGGGTGTTTAGGAAACTTGACACATACGAGTGCTTAGGAATGGACACGGACGACTGTTTAGGGAACTGACTACCAGACAAGAGCTGGGTTTAGAACGACAAAGTGTATTGATTTTGCTTGGCATTGAAAAGGTGAAGGTCCTCGACTTGGGATTTTGGGCATGATACCCTCTTGTAGGGATGTATCGTGGTCCTTGAATAATTCAGGTCTTTTTGTAAGGTACCTGGTTTGGCTTATGCTTTGTATGCATGTTTGAATTTCTTTTGACGCAAAGATCCACTCTGATGGATCAGCTACGCGCTTTTGAGGATGCAATGTTATGTAATGATAACTATATGCAATGCGAAGAAATAAACTTCATGGGGATAAGAGAAGGTTTGCTGGGAACCACTGCTCATCACTAGGGATGTCAATATATCGACGTTGGAAGACTGTAGTATCAAAGGTTGTTGGGGATACTGATAAAAATTTGCCCTGGGGAGACCATGATACCGAAGATTGTTGATGACTCTGTTGGAGATTGAATTGCCGACGAGTCTTCAGGTACGATGTTGGATTCTGAATCATACCATTGGGAAGAGATAACTTGGCCAGACTTCCAAACATCCTAAACTGTTGAGGGGGTGATAGAAGTGAATATGCCGAAGAATGGATACTGAACACCATGTGGATCTCTCTGAATACATGTCCCAAGTTTACGCACACTTGGGAATTATCTCTTGAATCACTTGGGGATAAGAGATGGGCGTGGACACCTACGAGTGCCCCGGTTGAGCTCTGCAAATGCCCCGGTTTAGCTATGCGAATGCCCCGGTTTAGCTCTGCGAATGCCCCGGTTTAGCTCCATTGGGGATGTTCTTGAATAACTCCACTGAGGATGCACTTACGCGTGCTGAGTCAAAAGACGATTCTAGACTTTCTGAATTCACTTGGGGAATCATATTTGAAATTGTCTGTAGCAGATGAAGGCAGCTTCGTGTGCTGGCTAGGTCAGGGTGACCGTTATGGTGCTTTTAGCTTGATCGTAGTCTCGTACAACATAATTGGCTTAAGCAACTTTGCAAGTATGGATGAGGAATGCCCTTGTCTGAAGGGTCTCTGAGAAGATCTATGTTGAATAGAAGACCAGAATATTCATGCCATAAAACGATATGAGGTGGCCTGCCCCAATGTCTTGAGTCACAAAATAAACTGCTCTTGATTACAACTTTCTTGGAGAGATTTGTCGAATCTCGACATAACTGCCCCAGGTTGAATGAATTCTGAATAGATCTTTCGACGTGATAGCCTCTGATTGATCGAGCTTGAAGAGATTTATCGACGTGATAGCCTCTGATTGATTGAGCTTGAAGAGATTTTTCGACGTGATAGCCTCTGACTGACAGCCTGAAGAGATTAATCGATGTGATAACCTCTGATTGACAGCTTGAAGAGATTAATCGACGTGATAACCTCTGATTGACAGCTTGAAGAGATTAATCGACGTGATAACCTCTGATTGGTAACTTTGAGGGAATGCCCCTGATTTGGCTGAGCTTGGAGAGATTGATTCTCGACTTGATTGTCCCAGATTGACAGGCTCTGCTAACTTCATCCTTGAAGGATACTCAGATTTTAAAGCACCAAGATGATTTTTCTGGACAAAATCACTGGTTAACATGCTATTGGATAAGTCATTTCTCTTGTGGCAGCTGACTCTTGCTTCAACAGGGTATTCAAGCCTCTCTTCTCTGACAAGATTGAGCTCTTTACCGATTGTTCATTGTGAAAACTTACTTGATGTCAATCAGTTGTTTTGTATGCAGAAGAATGTTTATTATTAGAATGATAATTCTAATGCAACACATATGTAAGTCTTGAAGTTTGAAAAAACTTTGAATGAAATGACGTCACAACTCTGTTGTGAACGAGTCACTAGCTAGAGAGAAACATTTGCAAATTATTTTTTATGAAAGATAATGCAAGCATATGATTCCAACACAGATATTCAAACATACCTCTTAGGAGTCAGTTAAATTCTATCTCGTTGTAGTGCGCTTTCAAATTGACCCATGCTTCAGTTAGGACTTTTATGGGTTGTAACGTGGCCTGGTTCATGTTTTTAGAAAAAAAGGATTTTAGGCTCAAAATTATTTGGTGCCCACCCATTCTCCATGATGTTCTCCATTCCTACGTTCAGTTGACCTAACACAAACGTTCATCTGTCGAGAAGAGTTTGCGATGATTGAGGAACCACAATGGTTTCTTGGACACGACAGTCGCTAACTTCTTATTTTGGTGTTTGATCACACGACTTTTTTCTTTGTTGAGGATTTTCGTTGTTAATCCTTTTCTCGCCTTTTAGGCTTTTCAGTTTCTTTCTTGCTTTCCCTAATTTTTGCCTGGACAAATTCTTTTGAATTTCGATTTGGAAGTCCAGCGGGATGCCCCAATTTTTGCCTAAGTGACTTGTTTTCAAGTTTCGACTTAGCGGGGATTTTTGTTTCTTTCTTATTTGTATTTTCCATTTTGAACAAGTCGTTGATCTTTGCGTTGTTTTTGATTTGTCGGAAGTGATCGTGACTGCCTGAGTCTTTAGTATCGTCATTTGTTGACCTCCTGATGTGCGAGAGATACCCATTGGGATATAGTCAATAGACACACATTGTTGTTAGATGAGGATTAACCATTGTGGTTTTGATTTTTCTCAATCTTTTGATGGATAACCATTGTTGTATCCTTGGATTCACACCCTTGATGAGTTCTGAATGCTTGATCAGATTAGCTGAACACTACCCGCCCCAAGGTTGAAATGAGGGTTTTTTCTGAATAGAAAGAAAACTCCTACTTTGAAGGCTCAGAGGGGTTGACGAGGGTCTCTCTCCCTTATATCTCCAGTGTTTAGGGATTGAAACAAGGCCTGTACATCGTCAGCAGGGTCTTACTCAAAAGAGTACCAATCAGAGATTTTTGCGTTTTCAGATTATCGTCATCCTCCTTTGAATCTTTACCTAAGCATAAGACTAGGAAATCTGGCATCAATATGCAAGTAAAAAATTTAAAGAGTGATAATGAATGGATGAGTAAAAATGGAAGGAACACTTCAAGACAAGCATACTTATTGCATTAAGATTTCCGTTCAAAAATAGACAAGTTTCTATATACAAGTGATGTTTAAACAAACAAGCAAGAATGCAAATGAAAATGCAGTAAAGAAACCAATGATTGCCATTGTTGAGGAGACTTGACTCCATATGGACTTACTGATTTTGATGAATTTCTGTAGTCTTGATGCTCGAGTGTGCGAGAGAATTCCCCTCAGATCTGATGTGAACACAACAGTCTCTGAATTAATCCAGTCTTGGACTTGGTCTCCGGATGACATACCATCTTCAATCGAATGGCCCGGTGCCCCAGTATAATATGCATAAAAGATCTTTTTAGGAGAACGAATGAATGATTTACCCAACGAATCAGTATAAACTGCATCACCAAGCATATCATGTCTCAAAGAAATAATAGACATCATCATCAGAGTTTCCATGACCTGGCTTATCTGAGTATTTAATCAATTATCTTCCTGCTTGAAGAAGTTTCTGACTATGAGCCAAAGCTTGCATGTACCACTCAGAGTTATTCCATAACTGATTTCTGAGCATGTGAAGTGAGAAATCAGGTTGAACCTTTGAAGATAACCCCATGTCTGAATAAGAATCCCCAATCTTCGAGTACCTGTCATGAATGCATGAATATGCATAGGGTGCATGAATGAATGCCATGTCATGTTCTGTCATTTCTAAGGAAATAACAGAACATGTATGTTAAGCATGTGGTTATCCATGTTATGTATGCAAAGGCATGAGATCAGAGAGGATCAAGGCTCCATCATTCCTGAATAAGATTTCTGCACTGTTCTGAACCATGTGAGTGTCATCAGAGCAAAGGTCTGACATAGCTTCTGCACATATAAGAAACAAGTACCATTTGGACCTCCCATTGTACGGGATCGAGGCTTCTAGAATATCGGATACTGTTGAGCATTTCTGAACATGCTGGGAATACCAAGATTGAAGGCTTGAATGAACCTTCAGGTAAACAAGTCAGGAACTCAGAAAATAAACCTGAGAACCATACGGTCACCAACAGGATATAGCATCTGCAAAAAGTCATAACATAAATCCATAATATAGCCATCAGAACCAGTAGTCATTGTCTGAGCATAGTTACCATCTGAACACGAGTAACCATCTGCACATAGTCACCATCTGTACCTGTGATAGAAATTCCTTCCCCACTCACGGGTGAAAACTAGGTCAGGGTAAGATAATGGTAACTCGAAAATCATGGGTTCACCTGAAATTGCTATGGGCTTGCCCACAGACGTGGGTGCCGATAGTAATTCATTTGAACCTCATCCGAGCATGGTATATGACATGACTGCACTAATCGGACCACGTCCTATAGCCGTCATGCCCCCACTTTATTCCTAGTGTCCTAGTGCACTATGGCCTGGGTACTGGGCCTTTTACCTCAATAGTGACATCCCCACCCAACATAGAGAACAGAGTCCAGCATAATAGATAACAAATATGGAAAGCCATAAAATGCAATGCAAACTTATGCTCAGATAAACATGTACAAATGAGTAAACTGAAAGCATAAAAATAAACACCCTAAGGAAAGAAAACAAGAGCTAGGAGCGACTCCGGGATGGACCAGCATTTGGTCGACCTATCCCCAGTGAAGTCGCCAGCTGAAACAACCGGCTGAAAATCATCAAAACAATGAAGTCACCATCGAACGTCTTTTATCCCACTTGTAGGAAAGGTAAACATCGAGAAAACCTGATGAGGGGGAAGTCACGGTCTTGCGACTGAGAGATCGGGTAAGGGAGTCTGTTACGCGAGGGGAAGGTATTAGCACCCCACACGCCCGTAGTACTCTACGGTATCCACTATTGTTATCTATCTTATGGGTGTGTTTAATCTATGCTTACTGTTTACTATACTACTGGAGGGAAAATGCATGCAAAAGAAAGGAGAAAAGAATGTAGGGAAAATAAAATTGTTCTCTCTTGGGCCCTACCCAAATGCCTACGTATCCGTTTTGAGGAATCAGAGCTACCGTAGTTCGGCTCATATGTTTTTGTTTGTTTGTGTTTTTTGTGGACGAAGTTAATTCCGCCTTCTTCCGCAGCTCGACCTTTGGAGACTTACGCGTTGGCACATAAGTAAATTAATCGTGTCCTTACCTGAAAAGGGTTTTTTAAGAAAGGTGCTCGAGCGCACAAAAGATTTGAATTGGTTTATATTTTGTTGTAGATGTTTTTTTGTGGACGAAGTTAATTCCGCCTTCTACCGCAGCTCGACCTTTGGAGACTTATGCGTTGGCACAGAAGTAAATTAATCGTGTCTTTACCTGAAAAGGGTTTTTTAAATGAAAGGTGCTCGAGCGCACAAAATGGTTTGAATTTGTTTTGTATTTTTGTTGCAGATGATGACTGATTGACCTCAAGAGAGAGATATTAGCCGTTTTTCTACTTAGTTATGAAAGGAGTCTTTGAGAATTGAACCACACCTATGCTTGATATGAAGAACAATAAGATCGAGAAGAGACCCGCTTATCATTTCCCGTACTAAGCAAAAGCATGATTCTCATCAGTAGTTTTAAAGTGTTTTGAATTTCGAAAAGAAAAAAAGAAGTTTTAGTTTTAAATGCGTATGCAAAAAAGAAAAAAGTCAAATGGGACTAGCTTACTTCTAAACCTAATGTTATTGTGCGTTAGTATCCCTAAGTCAAGGATGAATGAAAGGGAAATTTCTACCTAATGTTAGCATGCATATGGATTGCGATAAAGTACATAAATGAAAAATAGAGTTGTGACGATACCGAACGGAGGAAGTCCATTTCCTCCTCAAAATTGTGCAAGCGGTAAGAAAATTCTATCAAAGTTTCCTTGGGCGAGCGATTGAAGAATCCACCCCGAGCATTCCACATTGCAAGAGTTATGTCGATGCTATCACAAAAATCTTGACTAGAAAATGGAAATAAAAATGATTACCAAATATGAAAAATAAAATAGAAAAAATTCTAATCGAAATTCTAAAAAAGAAATTCCAAAGAATTCTAAAATATTCTATTGTTTCATTTTATTATCAATTGAGAGAAAAATTAAACTAAAATAAAAACTTAAATAATAATAAAAACAAGTTAGAAGAGTCAGGGGATATGAAGTCTAGAAATATGGGTGCTGAAGTAATGTGATGCATAGCCCAATAGCAAGGGTCCAAATTATTTCTTTTTGTTCAGAAACCAAGAGATATACCAAAAAATATGGTAGCGGGCCTGGAGAGAGTGAGGTTAGGTCCATTCCATCACTAATCCCTCTTACAACAAAAAACTCATATTTATTTTGTATTATTTCAGCATTGTCTAAGAAAAAATATAAAATAGAAATTGAAGTAAAAATAAAATAAAAGGGAGGATACGGTGTCGTTGCTGCTTAGGGTTAGAATTGTGACTTTTAAGCTTCTGTGAACAAGAATTCATTCCCTGCTTACTCAATTCTGATCCGCCGCGCCGATCTCACCTTTCCCTCATTACCGGCAATTTCTTCCTATCTCCACCTATCTCTTCCATCGATTTTCGAAACGATGAGACTCGCTTCGCAATCGCCGTTGATAAATCATTGCTCCGCTGAAGGATGAAGCTTCCAAGATCCGGCATGGTGCTATTGACGGAGTTACTTGGCGGAGACTCGTCGTTTTTGTTTCTCTTCTTCTACGCCTTGGCTTCATAATCTGGCCTTCTTCGACTCCGTCATCTCACCTCTCTGCTTCGAAGCTCCGCTTGATTCGCTTCTCTTTGTCGTGGATTTGATCGATCACTACACCCACCGTCTCCATTCCTCTCTTCTCAGTCGGAGTCGCTCCGAAGACGATTTGAATGCAAGAGTGAAGCCAGAAATCCAGAGATGTGAATTCAGGTGCGCGTTTCTTTTCTGAATCGCTTTGTTTCGTATATTTATCTTCTTCTTCCTTTGAGATTTGTGTTTTCTTTCCTCTCTGTGTTCTTGTGTACCAGTGTTGTTGTTGATTCTGATTCATATAATGTGAAGTCGTGGTATTGTAGGTGTGGAGGTTTCTTGCTGCAGGTTTTGTTGTAGAAGATGCCTGAAGAATAGATGTTAATGCCTTCAAGATTTGTTGTTGTTGAAGTTTGATTAACAAGTCGATGAAGATGTCGGTGGTGATGATGAACAATCAAGCTGTTGCGGTTGTGGAAAATGATGCTCTATACTTGAAGATTGATGAGAAAATCAAGATGAAGTGAAGACCTTGTTGAAGGTTGAAGATGAAGGTGGTGATGATGATTTCATGATTTTTTCAGAGAGAAAGGTTGGAGAGTTTTCTGGTTTTTGGTGATTCTCCAAGGTGAAGAATGAAGATGAGAGGAGAAGAGAGAATTTTGGTGTTTACCTTTGACGCCTTCGGAGATGCGGAACCGTGAAAACCAAAGATGAGACTCCTACGCTGATTACGAGTATAGATTGCTTCTGTTTCTTCCATCTTTCCGCTCCTTTCTATTTTATCAATAACCTGTGTTGATGTTGTTACGCAGGAAATTATCGCACTGATCTTGCTGTGTGAAGAGTATCAAAGCGAGGATGGAGATGAATGGAAGATGCACAAGAAATCATTTTTGACGCATTTAGAGATGATGATGCAGGGGCGCAATGAATATTGACACGCTGGTGATGCGGAAGAAACTTGCAGATAATGAAGGTGCTGATGATGAATATTGCAGATTTGAAGGCTTCTGAAGGTGGAAGATAAAAAAAATAAGAAATAATGGTAGAGTTTGCAGAGAATTTGAGGGAGAGAAATCGGGAGTGAGGATGAAGAAAGGTTGCTGGTGGATGAAGGTGAGAGAGATATTGAAATGCCAGCTCCAGTGAGAGATCCATAATTCCTCTTTTGTTGCGTAAGTTTCCAGATGAATTAGAGAATTTTTGTTAGAGGTTTTTTCTTGAGTCTGTTAACCTTTAGTTAACAGTTCAGTTAGAGGTTGTTATGAAGTTAGTTAGAGTTTGGTTAACAGTTAGCTTTCTGTTATGGTATGAAGTTGATGAGCTGGCATCGGTTATGGTAGTTATAGGGTGGTTAAGAAGTTTTGGTTGTAACTGTTTCTTGGGTTGGTTAAGTTAGAAAAACTGTTATAAACTCTTTTTTATGTGCAGGGTTATTTTGAATTGGATTTTTATGAATTTTAAAGTGAAAGCAGGTTACTTAATTTTCCTCTAGTTAAGGCAGTCTTGATATTAATCACCTCTTTTTCCTTTATGCTTGAATAGGTTTGGAAGTGGAGAAGTTGCAAAGGCACAGTTAAGCCATGAAGTAATAAGCATGAAGATTGGTCGTGGAATTAGAAGAATGAGAGTGAAGATGGATAAGTTTTGCATAGGTTTAAGATGGGTTAACAAGTAGTGAGCTGACTTTGGTCAAAACTTGTAATATTTTTATGTAATTCTGTTTGTTTGTGGTAATGGTGTAAATGGACATTATTTTGAATACAATCTTGTAATGAATATCTTGTAATGAAATAATATTCCCTTGAATAAAATTCGAAACTCTTTTTCCTCTGGATTGTATTTGAAATTCTATTTTCCACTTCAAACTTGCAAGCTCGAGTAAGAACCATGTGGTTGTAAGGAAAAAGCCCAATTTTTTTAAGGACTTTGGTTAAAAGATTTAAACCTTTGATGTGATATTCTAATTCCACCATTTCTCCCCAAACTCTTGAATAAGGTTCAAAATACTGACTTGTAACCCAAATAACCAAGCCGACCATACTTTGACAAATGACAAAATCCAATGAAGCCCTAATGTTGAAATATGCCATATGATAGCCCCAAAGAAACCCAATTTCACTGATTCATGCTCATAGAATAAGACTTTACCCAACGAGCCTCTTGATCACCCCATGAATAGGGAAATAAACCCTAACTTCCAAAGGTAAGTGCTAACACACTAAAGAAACATCTCACTTCATGAACCCAAAGAATTTTCTTGTCTAAGTTTAAAGCCTTTTGAAAGAAGTCCAGTTGAAAGTCCTGCATCATAAGTAACAATGAAGTTACCCCTCACATGATGAACAAGCCCAAGCACTGAGAACAAACCCAAGATAATTATAAGACCAAACCCCAAGATTTATCTGATAATTCCAAGCATAAGGAAGCAAACCCTTAATCCATGGTTAATGAGAACCTCAGCTAAAAGCAACCTTCATAAGATGGAACCTCGATTTTAAAAACCATGGATCCAATGCTAAGCTTATTGATTAATGATGCACGACGTGTCAAATGACCTAATGTTGTGTATGCACATGAAATGAAGAGTGTAAGATGCGTAAGCTAGATAAAGGCAAAGGGGTAGGACAAATTTGGGGTATTACAGTAGGGTTGTGAGAAGGAACCTGGATAGTAGGGTTACTTCGATATAAAAGTCGGGATAGTAGGGATGTGAGAAGGAACCTGGATAGTAGGGTTACTTCGATATGAGTTTGGGTAAAACTGTAGAGGGAACCTGGGTAAGGTTGCTTTTGTCGCACTGATGATTACTCTTTTTAGATCCGAGTGTTGATCATGGACCTGCTGGAAATTGTTGATAATAATTGTCTTTCCTGAAAGAAATACAGGGTTAGTTATGTGCGATGCATGAGATGCATTGTATGATGAAGTTCTCAAAATAAATGAGACTATGTTATATGTAATGTATGCACCTGTCATGATGTATGTACATGAAATGCTGACGTAATAATTTGAGTCCGGGAAAATAAATCCCTGAATGTTGTTTGGAGAGTATGCGAAATGGTATTCTTGACTGCTATAAAAACCATAGCTTCTCTACTTCTGTTGGGGATAATGAACAAAGATGACTATGCTGGGGATTTACCCCTCGTTTACGAATATTCTGCCGAGGAGAGACCCTATTTGGGAACAACTCTGCGGGAGAATAACTCTGTTGGAGAGGAGATACTCTGTTGATAGATCTGCTGATTTGGAGAAATAAACTCCACTAGGGATGAACTTTTGTTGCTGGTGATAATGAATTATGTTGGAGATTGAATTTCTGCTTGTGAGAGAGATAAACTCTGCTTGGGGAAAGTTTTACTGACTCACTCGCGATTGTGAACCTCAACTGGGGAGAGTTATGTCCTATACGGGAAAGTTAGCATCATTGTGTTTGGATACTTTTTACTCTGTAGGGAGTGTATGTACCACTACTCATGTTCTCAAACCGGCTCTATCCCAGTACGTGATGGGCAGAGTAAATGTAAGGTTTAGGTACTTCTTATTTTCCCTGTTCCTAGAATTACGAGTAATCATCTTTCGTTTTTTATGTAAATATTTATGAGCAGCCATTATTTTCAAATGCATATATAAAAAATGAATCATTGGACGTTCTTGCGAAATAAACTAGAAAAAGAAAAACAAATTGGAATTTCTGGTGAAAATGAATTGTATTGATTTTTGAAGTTGGCCTGCAATAGGCATTTTGTACAAGGAGGATGACGTCCTAGTAAGAGAACACCGCTGAACGATAGAAATTAAAATTTGTGTTAAAGAAAGAAAGACAGCTATGTGAAATGACCCCGTTGGGTTCCAACTCTGCTATTGCCTTTATATCTTCAAGTGTCTCATCACTTTGCTACTTGGTCGAAGGTGGATCAGATTTGATTGGCGCCGTCTGAGCTTGATAGTTGATACCGAAGTCTGGTTGCAGGATGATCCCATGAGACATAGTGTTATGCTTCAATCCCTAATTTTTGCCTGGACTGCCCTTTCGGGTTTTCAGTCCACCAGGATACCCTTTTTTTGCCCAAGTAGCCTTTTCAGGTTTTCGACTTTCCAGGTGTACAATTTTTTTTTTCATTTTCATCCCTTACTTTTGCTCGAACCCTTTTGGTTCGTCGGGAAGCCCTAATTTTTGCCTAGGTCAATCGACCTAGTGGGTCTTTGATTATGTGTAGTATCTTTTCACTATGTCTGCATTGATGGGGTGAGGAAGGTCGTCACCACCCATGGTGGTTAGAATCATAGCTCCTCCAGAGAAAATGTTCTTAACCACAAATGGCTCTTCGTGTGTGGGGGTCCATTTTCCCCTGGGATCACCTTGCGGTAGTATGATGCGTTTGATCACCAGATCCCTGACTTGATATTCTTGACGTTTGACTTTCTTGTTAAAAGCCTTGATCATTCTCTTTTGATACGTCTGATCATGACAGATAGCAGTAAGTCTCTTTTCATCGATTAGATTCAGCTGATCAAGTCGGGTTTGGATCCAGTCGTCTTTGTTCAAACCCGCATCCTTCATAATCCTGAGAGAGGGTATCTGGACTTCGATGGGTAGGACTACCTCCATGCCATACACCAAAGATTAGCGTGTTGCCCCTGTCGACGTCCTTGTTGAGGTACGGTACCCATGAAGAGCGAATGGTAACATCTCGTGGCAGTCTTTGTATGTCACCGTCATCTTCTGTATAATCTTTTTGATGTTCTTGTTAGCTGCTTCAACAACCCTATTCATCTTCGGCCGGTACGGAGAAGAGTTATGATGCTGAATCTTGAACTGCTTACAGAGCTCGGTGATCATTGTGTTGTTGAGATTTGTACCATTGTCCGTGATATTCCTCTCTGGTATACCATATCGACAGATCAGATTGTGTCGGGCAAACTGCGCCACGACGTTCTTGGTTACTGTAGCAAAGGAAGCTACCTCAACCCACTTTGTGAAGTAATCAATTGCTACCAGAATGAAGCGATGCCCGTTAGATGCAGTAGGTCTGATCTCGCTAATCATGTCGATGCCCCACATTGCAAAAGGCCAAGGAGTTGTCAAAACATTCAGGGGAACCAGAGGTACATGCATCTTATCGGCATAGACTTGGCACTTATGACAGGTTCGAGAGTGCTGATAACAATTGGCTTCCATAGTGGACCAGTAATATCCTGCCCGTAGGATTTTCTTCGCCATGGTATGTCAACTCGAATGGGTTCCGAAAGTGCCTTCATGTAACTCCGTCATGATCCTTTCTGCCTCTCTCTTGTCTACACGCCGTAGTAAGGTGGAATCATGGTTACGCTTATAGAGGATTCCATTACTGATGAAGAACTTCACAACGAATCTTCTCAGAAACTTCTTATCATTAACAGATGCCCCCTCGGGGTATTCTTGAGCCTTAAGATACCTCTTTACCTCATGAAACCAGGGTTTATCTGCCACTTCTTCGGTCTCAATGTCACAACAATGTGCGGGTTCATCCAACCTCTCAATGGTAACCTGGGGAGCTTCATTGTCCCACCTAACTTTGAACATAGAAGACATGGTAGCTAGCACGTCCGCCAACTGGTTCTCGTCTCTTGGGAAATGTTCAAAGGTTATCTCCTCAAAGTGTGGGAGCAATGTCAGTACATACTCTTTGTAAGGAATAAGATTCGGGTGCTTCGTATCCCACTCGCCTTTGATCTGACTTATCACCAGAGCGGAATCTCCAAATACACTCAAGAACTTAATCCTCATGTCAATAGTAGCTCGAAGACCCATGATACATGCTTCATACTCTGCCATATTGTTGGTGCAGTTGAGACATAATCGGGCGGTGAACGGAGTATGACAGCCCTCAGGAGATATAATTATAGCGCCAATGCCATTACCCAATGCGTTTTATGCTCCATCAAAATACATAGACCATCGGGATCCCTCCTCGGGTCCTTCATCTGGTCTAGGTTCTTCGCAGTCGGTTACCAACATAATATTCTCATCCGGGAACTCGAAATTCATGGACTGGTAGTCATCCATGGCCTGATGCACCAAATGATCCGCCAATACACTCCCCTTGATTGCCTTTTGGGTTGTCTATTGGATGTCGTACTCGGTTAAGATCATCAGCCATCTTGTTATCCTTCCGGAGAGAGCGAGCTTCTCGAAAATATACTTGATCGGATCCATCTTTGATATCAACAAGGTAGTGTGAGTCAGCATATACTGTCTCAGTCGGCGAGCAGCCCATGCCAAAGCGTAACAAGTTTTATCGAGCAATGAGTATCGGGTCTCACAGTCGGTAAACTTATTGCTAAGGTAGTAAATTACATGCTCTTTTCGACAAGACTCGTCATGCTGCCCCAACACACACCCCATTGAATTGTCTAGCACTGTCAAGTATAATATCAAAGGTCTTCCTTCAACTGGAGGCATCAGAATTGGTGGTTCTTATAGGTATTCCTTGATTCTTTCAAAAGCGGTCTGGCATTCATCATTCCACTTTACCACTTGATCTTTCTTCAACAACTTGAAGATTGGCTCACAAGTAGCAGTCAGATGTGAAATGAACCTGGCGATGTAATTCAGACGTCCCAAGAAGCCTCTAACTTCCTTTTCTGTGCGAGGAGCTGACATTTCTTGTATGGCTTTTAATTTTGCAGGATCCACCTGAATACCTTTGTCACTGACAACAAAACCCAGAAGCTTACCAGACCTTACCCCGAAGGTACACTTGTTCGGATTCAACCTCAGCTTGTACGTCTTCAACCTGTCAAGAAGTTTCTGGAGATGATCAAGGTGCTCCTCCTCAGTCTGGGACCTAGCTATCATGTCATCAACATAAACCTCGATCTCATGGTGAATAATATCGTGGAACAAAGCGACCATGCTGCGCTGATAAGTTGCCCCAGCATTCTTTAACCCAAAAGGCATTACCTTGTTATAGAAGGTGCCCCACTGTGTAACGAAAGTTGTCTTCTCCATGTCCTCAAGATCCATCTTGATCTGGTTGTAGCTAGAAAAACCATCCATGAAGGAGAAGATCTTGTGTTGCATGGTGTTGTCGACTAGGACGTCAATATAAGGAATTGGGAAGTCATCCTTGGGGCTTGCCCTGTTCAGATCTCCGTAGTCCACACACATCCGTACTTTACCATCCTTCTTAGGTACCGGAACGACGTTGGCCACCCACTGCGGATAAGAAGTGACAGCTAAGAATCCTGCGTCGAACTGTTTCATGACCTCTGCCTTGATTTTCTCTGACATTTTAGGGCGCATACAGTGGACCTTCTGCTTTACCAGAGGGAAGTCTTCTTTAGTCGGCATGCGATGTACCACAATATCAGTGTCCAAACCAGGCATGTCTTTATAGGACCAGGCAAAGATCTCAACATAGTCATGTAGCATTTGTATTAACCGTTGTTTGACACTAGGCTCCAGATTCACACCTATTTTAACCTCTTTCTTGTCTTCTTCTGTACCCAAATTCACCGACTCAACTAGATCTTCATGAGGCTGTATGGACCTTTCTTCCTACTGTAATAGTCTAGCAAGTTCTCTAGGCACCTCACAATCGTCCTCACCTTCGTCCTTGGCTTGGTTGATCGGATTTTCGAAGTCATAACTAGCAGTAATAAAGCTGTTATCAATGGGATCCAGAGTGGATATGGATTTGCATTATGATACGTGAGTGTGTGTAAGAGAATAGTTGTTTCGATAAAGTGAAAACAGAAAAGAAACACAGAGAGCGCAAAATTTGTATGCAAGAAACGTCCAATGCTTTGTTAATGATATATGAAATGACAAATAATAGTCCTCATAAGAAAAAGCCAAGGAGCCTCGGGCAAGGCACCAGGCCGTAAAGTTTCAAACTGTTTATTATAAATCTTAAAACAAATAAGTCAATTACTGCAGAATAAAAGAAACAGGTATGAAGTCCTTCGCTGTCCAGTTATTCAGTCCACCATTGGTCGTTGGGTAGATCCAATTGTCAATGTCTGAATCCTCTTCATTGTCTTCAATTGCGTTAATTCCCCGATTGTTGATGTGCAGCGGAGGTCTTCCAATCCGAGCGCGCCTAACATCCCTTTGAGCCCCTGTAGTAAATCCCAAACCAAATTTGTCAGTTTTGTGAGTAAAATCGGGGAGCTGACCCTAATTGGTACACCCACCTTCTTCGACCACAACCCTGGCGTCCTTGAGAGAAGTCATCTTCAATGGAGGTTTGTTGGTAGTAACTTCAGTTGATGCCAAGACCTGAGGGACCTCTTCGAAATTATGACAAGGAGTTTCTATGAATTCCCCATCCATCTCTACGTAGCGGAAAGAATTGAGGTGACTCACCATATATTCTTCTTCACCTTGCACTGTGACAATCTTCCCCTTCACTGGGTACTTCAGCATTTGATGGAGCGTGGAAGTAACTGCCCCAGCCTCGTGGATCCAAGGACGACCCAACAAGCAAGAATACGACAACCTGATATCCATTATGTAGAAAGTGGACCCAAAAGTTTGAGAACCCACTTTGACAGGGATGTCCACCTCCCCGTGCACCATTCTCTTCGATCCGTCAAAAGCCCTTACCACAATGTTACTAGGCTTTAGAGTCAAACCCTCACAATCCAAGCGGTCCAACGCTTTCTTCAGCAGAACATTCAGTGAAGACCCGGTATCTACCAGCACATGGGCCATGGTGGTTCCCCTGCACTCAATCGAGACATGCAGAGCATCATTATGCCTCCTTCCTTTCGGTGTCAGATTCGCATCTGAAAAACCTAGCCCATTGTCAGCAGTCAGGCTGGCCACACAATCTTTGAATTGATCTGCTGAAGTTTCCTGCGGCAAATGCGCAGTCTTGAGAAATGCAATCAAAGCCTTTGCATGGGCTTCAGAACACAACAGCAGAGACAACATGGAGATCTTTGATGGGGTCTTCCCCAGCTGCTCGACCACATTGTAGTCGCTCTTCTTGATAATTTTCAGTATTTCCTCTATTTCTTGTTTAGAGGCTTCCACAACAATTTTCTTAGGTGCCTCTGTCCGGGCAGGCTCACCTATAATTTCTTTGCCGTGAGTCCCAGATGACTCAGCAGCAGGGGTGATTACTGGAGTAATAATAGGAATAGTAACAGGTGTAATAATTGGAGTAGGAACAGGAGAAAAGTCAGGACTGCTGGTGGGAGCAGCAGTTGGAATAACAATAGGCTTGATGATAGTCTTCGGGTAACTTTACTAGTCCTGACAATATTACTGACATCAGTATCAGATTCTTCATTCTTCAAATCTTGCTTAATGCCATGATAGTACACATCAGCACCATAATGCCATGGGACAGCCTTGTCTGAGGTGTATGAGATGGGACCAGGAACAATGATTATTAGTGGAGCAATTCTTTGATCAAGTGTAATCCTAACAGGTCTTCTCGAGGAAACCATTGAAGGATTGGCGGAAATGGTTATAATGGCAATGTCTTCATTTGGAACAACGGGAATCATAGTCTTCTCGAACAAAATTTCTTTATTATCCATCAGGCGCTGAACACCTGACTTCAACAAACGGCAACCAGAAGGTATAATCGAACACATGTGGCAACCTTCACTACAACTCGGAAATAAACCGACCAACAACAAATTCTTCTTAACAGTCATAAGAGGAGTAGAAATTTCTTCAACAGAGGTCACAAACAAATCAGTGTCAACAACATTAACTCCACGACCATGTTTTGGCGTGGGAGCAGTTATAACATTCGGATTTTCTAGAGCATCGAACTCTATCTCCTTGGCTTCAAGAAAATCTTGTACTTTGTTTCTCAAAGCCCATAAGTCATTTGTATCATGGCCAGGACTCTCAGAATGATAGGCGCACCGCACGTTAGGATTGTATTTGGGAGAAGTAGTGTTTGGATTCTTGGGAGCCTCTCTCAAGGTTGCCAAGTTGGATTTCAGCAGGTGAGGTAACACTTCAGCCAATGTCATGTTGATGCGGGTAAACTGACAGTGTGGTCTTTCCACCCTTTGTTGATTGTTGCATTATGGAGCAACTGCGGGTCTTGGTATCACTACAACATTTACCGTTTGACGGTGTTCATATCTGCTTTAGATCCCTCGGGGTATAGACTGCACTAGCTTCCATCTTACCAGTGAAAGGCTTTTTTGCTGAACCCGAGGAGACATCCTTCTGTATTTTACCACTTCGAATTCCATCTTCTACTCTCTCTCCAGTTAAAATCAGCTCGGTGAAACCAGATGACGAGCTTCCTATTAAGTGATTGAAGAATGGACCAGACAACGTCCCCAGAAACATGTCAACCAACTCCCTATCAGACAACGGGGTTGAACTCTTCCAGCTAAGTCTCTCCATTTCTGTGCATAGTCCTTAAATCCTTCACCTGCACCTATGGACATACTCTGGAGTTGAGTACGAGTGGGAGCAAGGTCGGTATTATACTGATACTGCTTGTAGAAAGCAGCAGCGAGATCTTCCCAGTTTCGGACACTGGCTCCCTCCAACTAGTAGAACCATTCAAGTTGAGTCCCTGACAGACTATCTTGAAATAAATGCACTCACAAATTTTTATCAGCAGTGTGAGGCTAGATTTTCCTGACATAAGAGTGGAGATGGAGTTTTAGGCAGGATACTCCATCATACTTCGCAAAAACCGGGGCTTTGAACTTCTGAGGGATGACTACTCCCGACACCAATCCCAGTTCTTCGAAATCCAAACCAGGTATCTTCTGAACTTCCATGGCACTCAGACAGTCTTCTAGCTATTTGTATCTATCCTCAGCAGGAGGATATTTCTCATCTTCGTAATCTGTATTGTTGTCAGAAACTTCAGGACTAGGGTCCTTCTCTATTTCTTGGTTCTCCCCTTCCTTGGATGAAGAGGTCAGATCAGTTTGATGCTTCAACCTTTATCCGAACCTTCTACCCATATTCAGTATACCAGTCTTCTTCTTCTTCTTCTTATTCTTCTTCTTCTTCTCTTTCAGAATAAGGGTCTTCAAATCCTCCCGCCCCTTAGCCAAACTTATGAACATCTGTTGGAACTGGGCGTTCTGTGCCTGAAGATCTTTGATGGCTTGATCGAAAGACATTTCTTCTGAAATAAACAGCGAAGAAGATGAGAAACCTGTAGTGGTACTTGTAATGATGTGTATGATAATGGGATGCACATGTAATGATTTCAAAGACTCTGGGAGATTTAAATTTGCAAACCAAAATAAACGAAACTTTATTAGCTTAAACTTTGAAGGTTCACAATGCCTTTAAGGCTTTACAAAATAAGTAAATAAAACAAATCTAAAACTAGAAATAGAACATCAAAAGTCCCATGGACGCTTCCTCTTTATGCTGATATAGTTATTGATCACTCTTTCTTCCTCGAGCTGCCTGGTGAGCTTTAAAACCTTCCTCTCTTGCTCATAGAACTGCTCCCGGTAAGTATCCCGCTCATTCTTCAGCTGAATCCAAGACCTCTGTAACTCCCTAAGATCAGTGGGCATGTAAGGATAGAGAACCGTGTAAGGAATGCCTTCTTCATTAGTGGGCTCCACAATCACTGGTAATACGGCCTCTTAAGGCAGCATAAGCTTCTGGGCACGAGCTCGGACCCATTGGAGATAAGGCTACATAGGAAGGGAAGTCTTTGGTCCCAATTCTTTGGGGTCATATTTGTTTACCATGCCCCAAGCCCGTATGAACCTCCGGCGATGCTCCTTAATATCATCCTTATAGTTGAATACAATGTCCTCGAGAAGTAACTCATGGGGACCATCCCTTCGAGCACGACCAAATTGTCACAAAGCTAGACAAAGATTGTAAGTTATACCCCATATGATACCAAGTAATGGGACATTAGGGTACCCCTCACAACGGTCAATAACAACAGTGTCTTCCATAGCTCGGGAACACCAAAGAATATTTGTATGAGCGAGTGACATTATTCTGTGCGACCAACCCAAACCTTCTTCATTCTTCAGCACAGACTTAGGGAGGTGAGAAATAAACCACCTCGACAGCAACGACATGCAGCACATAATAATCCATCTTCTCTTTATAATAGGAGTATGGAGAGTGTGTTAGATATCTCCAAGCAAGGTAGGCACATGGTTACGTGAAAGGAAAATCATGACAGCATTCACATCTACGAAGGATTCTGAATTAGGGAAGAGAACTAAACCATAGATAAGAACAACCAAGACATCTTCAAAAGCCTGAAAATCCAAATCATCCCAAAATAGCTGAGCCTGGTCTATAAGAAATTTGGCTAGAAAAACTTTGACCCCACTTCGAGTTTCCCAATTGGATACCACATTGGCCCGTTTCAAATGCAAAGCTGAGGCAATAACTTCTGGCTTAGGAACTTCTTCCATACCTGTGAAGGGTACCTGTTCAAAAATGGATATACCCAATAGATGAGAGAATTCTTCCAAGGTGGGCACCAGCTGGTAATCTGGAAATGTGAAGCAGTGATGCTTGGGATCGAAGAACTGAAATAGTACGCTCATCATCTGTTCATCAAGGTTTGAAGTAACTAGGCTGAGAAGTTGACCATGTCTCTTAATGAAAGTAGAAGTTTCAGAAACTCTTGATGCTAGCTCTTTAAGTTGGGCAAGTATCTGTACAAAGTTGTTTCAGATGGTATTTCTATGCACAGAAGCCATGATCTGCAAAATAGAACAAAGATAAATTCCCTTAGTCTTTGAAATGGTTAGTGTAATGAAACATGAATGCCATGTTATAATGCATGATGTCATGATAAACCACAGGTATAGAAAACACAAGTATTGCAAACACAGTGAAATCACACAAAGCCCTTAGGTTTAAGGCTTGCATGAGGTCAAAGGTAATACCCTCTTGAAGTTAAGTTTGTTTTAAACCTGTCCTAGAAAAGTAATCGGGTTCTAGAGGATCTCAATATCACTGACCATCCTCCATCGGTCATGGTTTCAGCTCACGCAATCTTTTCTTGCGGCCGAAATTATTCCGAGAGTATGGTCTCAATGAGTGTAGCATCGAGTATCAACTAGTTCTCATCTCTACACCGAGGCCGGCTATCTCGCTACTTTCTAATGGCCAAGTTGGGCAATTAGTGGTTCTAAGGTCAGTTGATGCTTAACGACACCACACAGCGGCCCCTTATTCTCCTCGTTTCTCCACAAGGGATACCAGTACCAATCAAAGTGCCACACCAACGTAGCTACTGCTTCAACCATGTCGGTCTACGCTGTACAATTCCCTCACAGTCTATTTCTACTTACCTAAAAGGTATTCCCAAGATCCGGGTGTAGGATCTATAGTAATCCCAAACAAAAATCCTTAAAATTAAAGCAAACAAAGCAATCAAGAGAAGAAATTATCACGACCTAGATCCTAAGGTATACCCCACTTATTAATTCCCTAACAGAGTCGCCAGTTCTGTGATACGGTGGCAGAACCGACTGTTTGATGGTGGTTTGCATTTTGTATTTGCAAATGTCACGGTAAGCAAGAGTCGTCACCGACTTTTATTTTATCCAACCGGAAAGGAAAAAAGTAGAGAAAAAAAATCCTTTTTCAAGATTTTGAGTACGGGGGGTAGATTATGGAAAGGGAAGGTATTAGCACCCTTTCCATCCATGGTTTTCTATGGGCTCTTAGGTACTTGCTCATCTTTTAAAATTGCTTGCGTTCGTGTGCTTTGTTTTGAAAATGTTTTACTTCGTGATAACCCTTATATCAGTCCTCAAAGGTGTGACGAAGTTGTTTTGAAAATTTGTTTTGAAAAGTGTAAGTGTGAAGAGTTTTGATTTGAGCAAGTACCTACTAGCATCTACCTACTCGAAAAAGGATTGTTTCTATTCTTGTTTCCTTTAGACAACGCTATCCCACAATTGAGAAATAGGTAGCACCGTTGTTGGAGTTGTAAGGGTCAATTCGAAAGGGACGTACGATCACTAAAGCAATATTAGGACACCTTAGTAATAACCCTAGAGTCTTAAGATCATATTCGAGGCAACATTTCTGAGACAACATTTCTGAGGCAACATTCGAATGGGACATTTGATCTTTTTTAGACAGGAGGGTAATCACTAAGATATCCTATGCTTAATGATCGTTTACCGAAGGCAACCAAAGTGAGAGTATACCCTAAGAGTGATATGTGGGAGTGATTTGATTCAGTTATTTATCTTTGCACATTAGGGTTTTCTAACCGTATTAATTTGTCATGCATTCTTCTCATACAATCCTATTAGCATACATCTAAACAGTTAAATATTTGCAGGAATTAAAATGCGAGAAAATAAACCTACACTATTACAAGGCTTCCGGGAGGGGGATTAATTACATAACCAAAAAATCGGGGATTTAAATAGTAAATAAAAACCCTAAATTAACTATTACAAACCATGAACAATTATAAAATATTGGCAAAAATAATCAACAAGCGCGCGACGAATTAAATACGAAACGATTAGGGTTTTGACCCTTGACTAAACCTACTTGCGATTGATTAAAGAAAAATGTTTTTTTGTCATGTTTTGTTATTTGAGAAAATAATGAATAATTAAATTAAAAATAAAATCCTAAGTTCTACTTAATTTTAAATTAAGAAAAATAAATTAATTCACTCTAAAACCTATTTTTGTATTTTATTTATTTAAGAAAAGTAAAAGAATTAAATCAAGAATTTAACCTAATTTCTATTTGATTTTATTTATAAAAACAAGTTAAAATTTCCCTAAGTTAAATTAAATTAAATTAAATTTGATAATAAAAAAAAACTAATTCTAATTTTTGTGAATTTTGATTTTATGATTTTATAAAAAATAGTAATTAATTTTTGTGTATTAAAATAATTAAAGAAAAATATTGAAAAGAATTAAAAAGAAATAATAAAAAGGTAAAGATGGGCTTGTATGTTAGCAATTCTGGGGGTATGTTGTTGAAATTCTGGGCCCAAATAATCCAAGCCTGTTTGACCACACTTGGTTTGGTGCGTGTGTTGACCTGAGGTATATGGTGATCCTTCAATGATAGCACGTTGGATCTTGGCTGGAGATGCGTTTGATGGCCAGATCATTGAGTTGCATGGTGGATGTTTGGACAGCAGCGCACCAGATTATGTGAAGAAAAATAACATTAAACAAATGTTGGGACCTGGGGATCGAACCCAGGCCCTTATACTCAATTCCAGCGCTTGCTTGCCAACTGAGCCATAATGGTTAGTTGTAAATATGATAATAATAAAACATAATATTCAAAACAAGCTAGTGGGGTCAGCCAAACACGCGGAATTTCAAACGGACGAGTCACACACTGCCACGCAAGCTTCTTCTTCCTCTCTCCGTCGCTTTAACAGACAAAGCTTTTACCTACGGACGCTTGTTATAGGTACAACCCTGTTCATCTCAAAAATTGTATACAAGCAAGATAAATAACAAGTGTTGGTACCAATCAACTCGTCTCATCCTCACGAGCATCATGGTACCAGAATCAAAGCCTAATTTTGCCTATATTGAAAAACCCTAAAATGAGCAAAGGAACCCTAACAATAGCATATCATGATTCCTGCACTGAAAATGCAATTAAGTGATACCAATAGCTTGAAAACTCAATGATGAACAAGAATATATAAATCAAATGTGCTAATGATGCGTAAATTGCAAAAATCGAATTTGAAAAATGTACCAAACCGTGTGAGTTGTAGAACGAATTTCTGAATGCTTTAGGCCCTGGGAATGATTGAAACAGCTTCCTGGGATGTCTAGGAAGCGATTGGTGATCTTGAAATGCTCTGAAATGCCTTGTAGATAGAAAACCGATTCCCACTTTTTCTTGAATTTTTCAGTTTTTCTTCTTGGCTATGCATGACCCCTCAACCCTCTTTTTTGCTTTGGCTGCGTTCTCTATATGTACTAGAGTGAATTAGGGTTGTAAAAACCACTAGTATCTTTACAAATTTTGAAGATTTGATTTGGTTTTCATGGTGTATGATATCCTTCCAAAATTTTCCTAATCATGCTCTTTTTGTACCAATTTCCATTGATTCGAATTGATCTTGCAAGCTCAGCATATCTTGGTTGCTAACTTGTCAAAAAAACAAATCAAATCATATCTTTGATAATTTTCATCATTTATTTGATTTAATTCACTTTTTAATTAATGAAAAATAAAAATAAATTGAAAAATGAAGCAAATAATTTGCGGATAAGTATTTGAGTCGTGGACCACATTATAATTGAGGTGCAATCATAAAAAGTTGGACCCATTTAACAAAAAATGCAAATTTGAGCACATTTGACTTTTGGCAATTTTGCAAAAATGGCCAACTTGGACAATGCATAACTCTCTCAATTTTGACCGAGAGGTGTTCTTAGACTTTTTTGAAAGCTTAGGATGCCCTCTAAGCAACCCTTTTGGCCTCATCTTAATTGAGTCTTCCATGTTCATGTATGATGCTTTGACCCAAAAGGTGTTTTTGTTGACTTTTCAAGAGGACCTATAATGTCAAAATTCATATATTTTTGTGAGTGAATATTCTGAACTTGGGGGATTAATATGAATTGTAGGGAATTTCATCCTCTTCAAAATGAGCTATGGATGGGTCATTTCTGATAAAGCATGAGAAAGTTATGCTTGGTCAAAGTTGAGTTGACTTTTCCTATAAAACCCTAATTTAGCAACTTTTGGGTTTTGATAAATTGTGAGTAATCCTTGAGGAATCATGATCAACCCTTGATAAAATGATGAATAATACTTCAAAATGAGGATGTTGACCAAAAATATTGAAGTTTGACTGTATGTGGGCCACAGTTGACTTTTGACCTAGTACAGTTGATTTTCAGGCATTTGAGCAATTGACTGAGCAAACTTCTTCTGCAAGGCTTGAAACTTGACATGGATGATCTTGATGACATATTAGGACAATGGTGAGAATTTTGGTCCTTTGTGGTTCACACATCTTGATGAATATGGAAACCCTAATTTGAGGTAGACTGCCTTAGGAGAGAGTTTGTCTAGTCAACTCTTGACCTTCCTTGAGCAATTTGGGTACCTCACTTGCCATGTGTTGAGAAATATGGGAGGGAAAATTTTGGGGTACAACAAATTGGTTTTGGAATAATTGGCATGGCAAGGTTTCTTTGGTTCATCACATTTCAAGGTTATTAGATTTGACTCAAAAGTACAAGGGGTTTTGATTGGAGAAGTTGTCATGTTTGGACAAGGTTTTGTTCCCATTGGTCACAAGAGCATATTTCTCTCAAATTTCAAGATATGGAAGTGATTTTGGTAGCTATGAATCCTCATTATCATCCTCAACAACTTCTATTCACAAAGCAAGAATATTGGTACAAGAAGTTTGTTCAAGCTTGTCAAAGTTCTTCAAAGCATTTTCTTGATCTAGGAGCTAGGGTTTTGAACTTAAAAGGAGCATATCTTTCTCACCTTTTGGTATTTTTTAATGATTCCAAATACATCCTTTTCTTCAAAGGTTTATCCACAAATCACTTCAAAAGTTCCAAAGAGTTTTCATGTGGAATAAACTTGGTGAAGAAGAAAGATTACAAGTCCTCCAGATGAATCCCCAATTTTCCATGTGTGACTTCAAATTATCATAACTTGGTAAATTTTTATCACCTTGAGCCCATTATTTTTCCAAAATTATCTCTAGGATATAAACTTTATGCCTTATTTTATGTGCAAAGTGGGAAATGAATGGAAGTTGCCTTAGAGATGCAAAAGATTATAGGTCATTTCATGAAATTTTTCCAACTTCAACAAGTCATAACTTGCTCAAATTTTGGAGATTTTGAATGATTCAAGTTTCAAAATTTTGTTAAAGAGATCTACTTCATGCCATATTTTTTTATCAAGAGCAAATTCCAAGTGGAAGGCCATGTTTGGATGCAAGACATTATAGGACATTTTTTATGAAGAATTTGAAATATTTCTAAGTATGGAAAGTCAACCCTTTTTCTTCAACTTTGACTCAATATAACTTTCAGCTCAAGCATCCATTTAACTCCAATCTTTTTACATTGCAAAGCTTGTAACCTCATCTTTCTAAAGCACCAAGAATCAAGCCTTAAGACCCCTTGAGCTGAGAATGCCATAGTTTCAAAAATGGTAACTTGGAATTGAAGTTTCCTTGCAAGTAAGAATTTGAATTTCATGTTACAACCTCTAAACATCAAATTAACACGCGTTTTGGGTCTAAACATGATTAGCCAACTTTCCCAAGTGGATTAGTGTATCAAAACGCAAGAATTGGATGAGTTTTGGCGAAGTTTGGATCACACTTCACTAGTGCATCAAGTTTGCACGAATTCCCTCCAAAACTCATCATTCACTCTTCCCTTTGATCCCATTCGCTTCTCCTATAAATACATGAATTATCCCATTCATTTTCCCAAGCTTGGATAGCCAGAATCACCCTGCCAAACTTGCTCCATAACTCAATTTTCTGTAACTTCAAAATCCATTCTCGAGCCTTTTTCAATCCAATTTTTCCATCAATTCACCTTCCTTGATCTTCCCTGAAGCTAACCACATAACTACATTCAAGAATCATGCCCTATACTGCTCCATAAAAGTCCAGTTTCAGAGCTCTACAACTCAACTTCAATAGGTAGATTCCTTCATCAATTCTTCAAAACTCTGATATTATTGTGTTGCTCTCATTGCCTTGGTTCTAGTCGTAACACTTACCTTTTACTGGAAACAAGTTTTGACCATGAAATTTAAAATCCCTTTTCAAAACATTTCTTCCAGATTGCTTGAGTTACAATTTATATAAATTTGGCGCGAGGGTGTGGTTGTCTTTGTCGTGAAGAGACGAAGCGAATGGCATAGGTCTGAGCTTCTGATTTTACAGTTTGAGAGACCTGCAATTCGTGATGGCTGGAGGTTGAAGATGACCAACGTGTCATCTTCCAACCAATGAAGGTGCGCCATCTGTATTTTTCAAATCTTGATTTAATTAATGATTCTGTACAATATTCACTAATGACCTTGATATGCACAGCGCGCCAGCTCCCTTGGATTTGATTACTAACGCTTTTTGACTCTCATCCAATGGTCCACAAATTTTACTTTTATTTTCTTTTTCTGATTTTTATATTTTAATTGTTTTAAATTTCAAAAAATCATAGAAATTCATTTTTAGTCCAAAAAATCTGAAAAAATTATGAAAAATATTTTTGATTATTCTCTTTCTGATTTTTATTTTTTCACAATTTAATTTTGTGCTTTGGTATTTTTTATAAATTTTACACTTATTTGATTTGTTTTAAATGTTTAAAAATACTTTTATACATTTTAAAATTCTGAAAAAATTATGGAATGATCCAATGATATTGTGACAAATATTGATGACCTTATTTTATTTTTGTTTCTGAATTTACTATTTTTTACCATTTTTTTTTATTTTACCCATTTATTTTAATTTTAAAAATAGTTTCTGACTTTAAAAAATTCCCAAAAAATTTGTAAAATTATTTGAGCCTTTTTCTGATTTTTCTATGGTATTACTTTTTATTTCTTGATTAATTTGAACATAGTTGATATTTTTCTCTTTATTTTCTATTTTTAAACATTATTTTTAAACCCTTTTATGTATATTAAAATGTGATATTATTTTGTGACTATTTTCTGGCTGATCTTGGGTTAGATTTTGGATCATAAACTTTATTAACATCATTGGATCCATGGTATTGAGTTTAACTCCACAAAAATGGATGAATGATTTTAATAATAGTTTAATTAAAATTTAATTCAAATGTGGTTTGTATATTTTTCCCCATCCCTCTTCATCTCATCCCCTTCTTATTGCACTAGATGTTGTTGGAGCATGATCTCTATATCATGTCTCAAAACAAATGGTGCATAGATTGCTATTGACCGACCTCAAAATAGGTGTGACTTCTATATGAGTCTACTTACGATTGCTTAACATAGCGCTAAATTTTGTTCCGATTCGAATAAATGATCATTTGTGGCCCAAACTTATGATTAAAAGCCCAAGTATGTTAATTTGATCTCTTTGATCCAATAACCTTGAGATTCATTGTGTGGAGGCTTTGGTTCTACCAATCCTCTAATGGATCTACATCACCTTTGGTCAACACAGATCTCTTAAACACCGTTGATCATTAAATGGTACTTATGAGAATTCCAAATGGATGATATACTTGACAAAAAGCAAATGCAACTTGTTGTGTGGAGGATTTGGTTCTACTAATCCTCTAATGAGTTCCAAATACAAGATTCAAGATGGTCATCCAACTAACCACTAATTATTGACTTGTTTTACCTTATGCTTTCATTCTTTTTTATGCTTTATGTACCATTTACTTTTAGCATTTACATTTCATGCTATTTTCATCTTTGCTCATTTGAGCATTTACTTTATTGTCATTTTTACTTTGCTCACTTGAGCTTTTATTTTCCTTTCTTAAGATACTTAATAATCAACATAAACCCTAAAAAATCTTTAATGGTACTTGGACTATTTGGTTACTATCCTTGGCATTATGGAGCATGGGACTTTTCTTGGACTTAGAATTAGAAACCTTGGCCTACCTTGGAGACTTTGCGACCTTATCTGCTTATTTTTTCTGGAGTTCTTGAGGTTCACCTCAAGACATTGGGTTGCTTGTTTGTTTTTGTGTGCAGGTTTTTGTGATTACAACCTCTGTTTGTAATCTGGAATTCACCCGTATACAGCCGTCACTCTGCCCAATTTTTGTGAAGACTTAATACACTTGAAGTTTGGTTCTCTCAAGAGGTCTAGTATTTTTTCTTGCTTGGTTTCAATCCAAGGAATGAGAGTTCTATCTTGGCTCATAATGTCAAATATTGGCTTCTTGTTGGTTAGATGGTTCTTATCCCTAGCTTTTATTTTATGCTTTAGGATAGTCTGTTCTTCTCCTCCCATCTTCTTCAATTTCAAAAATCTTCTTCCTCCCTTTTTTTTTGAAAAAAAAAACTCTTCTTGTTTTTGAACTTGAACCACTTTTATAATAAACTTGGACTTATGTCTATGTATTTTCAAAACATTTTCATAAATAAACCCCAATCAACTTAATTATACCTTGACATTTTTGGTGAGAAGACTAAAAGTCAATCAATCTCACTTCAAACCATATTACCATTTTGGCTTTTATCTTTAAAATTTTCTCAAAAGATTAGACTCTTGTCAATCCTTGTAGTGATGCAAACAACTATACTTCTACAATATGTAGTGAAGAGAGATATTTTCAACTTGGGTGTTGAGTGAGGCATTGTTGATTTTAAAATCCAAGCCATATCCTCCACTTTGAGATGATGCAAATTCTCCTTTCTCATGGTTGTGGGTAGTAGGTATGTTTTCCATACGGACAATGACGGTGATGTTTTATCTCATAAAATTAACCAATGTATTTGTGTTTCAAATTTTTAAAAGAGTAACTACGTGTACCTTGATCCCCTATTGCACGAAAGGTGGTACGTAAGCACTAAAGGTTAGCAACCGCGGCAGATGCAAAAATTATAAAATAAATACGCTTCTTTCCTCACCTCCACCATCCACTTTTTATATACAACAATTTTTATAGCCAAAATATATAGATTTTACAAAGAGGCTCCTGCGGAGTACCGTAGATGTTCAGGGTGCTAATACCTTCCCTTTGCATAACCAACCCCCTTACCTTGAATCTTTCCCCCTCTTTTTGGGTTATTCGCTCTTTTTCCATTCCTTTGGAAACAATAAAGCACGGTGGCGGTTTTTATTTTGATTTGTATAAAGTCTAGTCAATCCAATGGCTTAGTCTTAAAAATTCCTACCACTACACTTATTCAAGGGTTGGTATTTGACTACGAGAATGATGATCAAGGTTACCGTCAGAGGTTTATCCGATCTTGGAGGATGTCGAACAAGGTAGATAGCAAGACTTTGGGGTACAAGAATTACATCCCCCTTGAGCCTTACCGTAAGTGGGTACGAGCTCGTGCTCAAAAACTTGTGATGCCTTATCCTTCCATCTTACCAGTTATCATAGAGCCTGTTATATAAGGAGATGTCCCATACACTATCCTTCATCCTAGCATGCCCCCCTCTCTCGAGGACTTGCAAAGGGATTGGATACAGCTTAAGGGGGAGCGAGACACTTTTGAGGCCCAATTCTACGCCAACAAGAAGAAAGTTCTGGAACTCACCAATCAGCTTCATGAGGAGTGGAGTCTGAACGCCTACATCGCACTAAAGAGGATGCATTCAACTATTTTATCTTAGAGTTTTTGTATTTATTTGTAAGCTCAAAGAGGCATGATGTACTCAAACTTTGATTTATTAATATAATGTGTGTTCCTTTTTGTCTAAAGCAAATTTAAATCTCTAATTTCCTTGAAATCATTTGCATATGCATCTTCATTCATCATAACACAAACAGGTTTCTTAAAATAGGTCTCCTTATCTTTCTACTGTTTATTTCAGTGAGGTGGATATTGAACAGACACTAAAAGATCTCCAGGCGCAGAACGCTCAGTTTCAACAAATGTTCTTGACTCTGGAAAAAGGACAGGAGGATTTGAAAACATTGCTGATCAAAGAAAAGAAGAAGAAGGTGAAGAAATCAACGGGTGTTTTGAATCAGGGAAGAAGGTTCCAAGGGCCAGCCAGACGGACCCTAGACTTTGCAACATCATCAGGTGAAGGGGACAATCAAGAGGGGAAAAACAAGGAAGTGACTGACCATCCAGAATCTGAAGAGGAAGAAGAAGATGATTACTCTGAAGAGCAATATCCTCCAGCTGATGAGAAGTACAAGCAGCTGGAAGAGCGTCTAAGTGCAATGGAGATTCAGAAAGTGTCTGGGCTGGACTTTAAAGAGATGGGTTTGGTGTCTAGGATTATTATTCCACCGAAGTTCAAGGCACCCGTGTTTTCTAAGTACGATGAGGTTTCGTGTCCCAAGATGCACATCCGATCTTATATGAGGAAGATACATCCTCACACTGTTGACAGAGATTTGTGGGTCCAATTCTTTCAGGATAGTCTATCCGGGACTCAGCTAGATTGGTTCTATCAACTGGAGAGGGCCAATATCCATAATTGGGAAGACCTGGTCGCTGCTTTTTATAAGCAATATCAGTATAACGTAGACCTTTCTCCCACCCGTACTCAACTCCAGAGTCTGGCTATGGGTTCGAGCGAGGGTTTTAAAGACTATGCTCAGAAGTGAAGGGACTTAGCAGGAAGAGTCCAGCATCCCCTGTCTGACATGGAGCTAGTGGACATGTTTCTCGGTACCCTGTCCGGTCCTTTCTTTAATAATCTAATTGGAAGCTCCTCAGCCGGCTTCACTGAATTAATATTGACTGGGGAGAGAGTGAAAGCTGAGATTAAGAGTGGGAAGATCCAAAAGTACGCATCCTCCAATGCCGTGAGAAAACCATTTACTGGAAAGAAAGAGGTTGGTGCTGTGTACCATCAAGGGAATCAGGACAGAACTGAACACCGTCCAACGGTAGGGGCTGTCATGATCCCTAAGCCTGCACATATTCAACAAAGGAATAACCATCCTAGAATAGAAAGATCAGTAAGACAATTTACCCGGATAAATATGACGTTGTCTCAAGTCTTGCCGCATTTGTTGAAATCTAACTTGGTGACCTTGCGGGAAGCTCCAAAGAATCCCAACACTGCCTCTCCCCGTTACAACCCAAATGCTCGTTGTGCTTACCATTCAGAAAGTCCAGGTCATGATACAAACCACTGTTGGGTTTTGAAAAACAAGGTGTAAGACCTTCTCGAGGAAAAAGAAATTGAGTTTGATGCTCCTGAGATCCCAAATGTTATCACGGCTCCTATGCCCAAGCACGACCGTGATGTTAACACTGTTGAAGATGATGTGTTTGTTACTATTGTTTATGAGCTTGTTACTCCTCTCCTGACCGTCAAGAGGAACCTGTTGAAGGCCGGTTTATTTCCAGGTTGTGGCGAAGGATGTCACCTCTATTTATCCCTATCGACTGGTTGTCATTTATTGAAGGTAGGTGTCCAGCGCTTGATGGATGACAAAGAGATTTT
Organism: Vicia faba; assembly: GCA_948472305.1. Classification (NCBI taxonomy): domain Eukaryota; kingdom Viridiplantae; phylum Streptophyta; class Magnoliopsida; order Fabales; family Fabaceae; genus Vicia; species Vicia faba. Next base: position 654,983,462 of record OX451738.1, read on the forward strand.
GTTTGAAAAGAATCTTGTTCCAACCATTGCTTACAAGGACGTTTCAATAATAACCATTTCCTCCAATCCTCCCAGGGTCTCCACGAAAAGACCCATTAGGATTACATCTATTCTGAAGGTGACTCCACTGATAATTACTATGCCAGGGCCGATCCCGTACTCCTCAGATAAAACTGTCCCCTGGAACTACGGGGGTGACGTCTACTACCATGACGTCAAGCAAGATTGGCTGGCTGATGAAGACTCGGTTTTTGAGAGGGATGACCCCGACATCGGAAACATTGTAGGAACCAGCAAAATAACCCGAAGTGGATGAGTTTTCTCTCCTGAGATTGCTCCTCTGAAAACTGTTACCAGTCCTGTGATCATCCCCGCCTTTGTTCCTATTGATACTACTACTGTAGTTGCTGTGGTTACCCCTGCTGACACCCATATCACCAAGTCAACCGAGACTCGGGGCAAAGGAATTTTGGTTGAACCTGACCGGTTGAAGGCACAATCAGTATCTATCCCAGAGACTTCCAAGAAGGAGATGGAAGAAATTTTGAAAATTATAAAGAGAAGCGACTACAATGTAGTCAAACAGCTAGGGCAGACCCCTTCAAAGATTTCTATGCTAGCTTTACTGTTGTGCTCTGAAGCTCATGCGAAGGCCTTGGTGAAATTTATTAAAACTGCCCATGTGCCACAGGAAACCTCTGCTGACCAATTCGAAGATTCTGTGGCCAGTTTGACCGCTGATAACGGTTTGGGCTTTTTTGATGCTGACCTGACACCTAGAGGGAGGAAGCACAATGAGGCGTTGCATGTCTCTGTCGAATGTAGGGGCACTACTTTGGCCCATGTCCTGGTAGATAATGGTTCATCATTGAATGTGCTGCCTAAGAAGGCTCTGGATAGACTAGACTGTGAAGGTTTGACCTTAAGACCCAACAACATAGTGGTAACGGCCTTCGACGGTTCGAAGAGAATGGTGCACAGGGAGGTAGACATCCCCATTAAAGTTGGAACTCAGACCTTTGATTCAACTTTCTATGTAATGGATATTCGCCCTTTATATTCCTGTTTATTGGGCCGACCTTGGATTCATGACGCTGGTGCCATCACCTCTACATTACATCAGACATTGAAGTACCCAACCAAGGGAAAAATCATTACTGTCCATGGAGAGGAGTAATATATGGTTAGTCACCTGAACTCCTTTAGATATGTTGAAATGTATGGTGAATTCATCAAAAATCCGTGTCAGCATTTCGAGGAAGTCCCACAAACAGTTGCGGTAACCAAGGTTGTTTCCCAAGTCTCGAAGATTACCAGACCTACACTAAAGATGGCTTCTTTGAAAGATGCCAAGGCAGTAGTCGAAGAAGGTGGGTGTACTATTTGGGGACAACTCTTGGATATCCCCTATAAGTCTGACAAATATGGTTTGGGTTTTACTTCAGGAGCCTAGAAAGTTTTTCGTCGTGCTCGTACCGGGGAACCACCTTTACGGATCAACAATCATGGAATCAACGCAGTGGAGGACAGTGATGACAGATGTGACCTGGAAAAATGGATTTTCCAACTATCAGCGGAGGACTCAACAACTGGGAAGCTAAAGAATTTGTCCCTATTACTTTTATCCAACAATAATTGTCTTTAAATTTTTGTCAGACTTGTAATAATTAAACAATTTAGACTTTTAAAACCTTGTGTCTTACCCGAGGCACAACGGTCCATTTGTAAGGGTTGTTGCTTCATTTTCATATGTCATCAATGAATCATGGACGTTTTTGCATGCAAATTTTACGCTCTTTGTTCTTCTTTTTTCTACATTTTTATTTCTTTAAAAGATATCTATGCTCTTACACACACTCACATATCAAATGCAGATCCACATCCACTCAGGATCCCATGGGTAACAATTCTGCTATGGCCTATTGTGACTTTGAAAATCCGATCTACCAAGCCGAAGACGAAGGTGAGGAAGATTGTGATGTGCCAGGGGAACTAGCCAGGTTACTACATCAGGAAGAAAGAACCATACAACCCCACGGAGAACCGGTTGACACAATTAACTTAGGTACCGAAGAGGACAGGAAAGAATTCAAAGTAGGTGCCAATATGAAACCCAGTATCATGAAGCGCTTAACTCAGTTGCTACATGACTATGTTGAGGTTTTTTCCTGGTCATACGAAGACATGCCAGGACTTGACGCTGATATCGTAGTGCATCGTCTACCAACAAAAGAAGACTGCCCTCCGGTAAAACAGAAATTTCGTCGCATGCGGCCAGAAATGTCAGAGAAGATCAAGACTGAAGTCATGAGACAATTCAACACCGAATTCTTAGATGTCACCTCCTATCCACAATTCATCGCCAATGTTGTTCCAGTGCCTAAAAAGGACGGTAAAGTACGCATGTGTGTGGATTACAAAGATTTTAATAGGGCAAGCTCTAAGGATGATTTCCCGCTTCCCAATATCGATATTATGGTTGACAATACCGCACAACATAAAGTATTCTCATTTATGGATGGTTTCTCATGCTATAATCAAATCAAAATGGCACCTGAGGACATGGAGAAAAAGAACTTCATCACACAGTGGGGCATGTTCTGTTACAAAGTTATGCCATTCGGGTTGAAAAACGATGGGGAAACTTATCAGCGCGCCATGATAGCTCTATTTTACAAGGCAGAATTCCCCACCATACTAGCATGCACAAGGCTAAAGCTACCCTTTAAAACATCTTGTTGCAAGCTTCGACAGGGCAACACTTATCTTCAACTAGCTTCAATCCCCAAGGAAAAGAGACTATTGATTGATGTCATTCAATTCAGGAGGAAAATGCCTCTTTTCTGGTCTCCTTCGATTGCACATTTGGCCTCCTGCATGCCTCTTTCGTTTGGGGCATGTGGCCCTCCTTTGTTGCAAGCTTCGATTGCATATTTTTCCTCTTGCATGCCTCATTCGTTTGGGGCATGTGGCCCTCCTTTATTGTAAGCTTCGATTGCACATTTTTCCTCCTACATGCCTCTTTCGTTTGGGGCATGTGGCCCTCCTTTATTGAAAGCTTTGTTTGTTCCCTTTATCCTCTGCATGCATTATTTGTTTGGGGCGTGGGAATCCTTCAGTACAAGTTTTTGGTTACACCTTTCGTTTGGGCATGTGGTTCCCTTCATGCAAGCCTTTGTTTGAGAAAAGATCTCTTGCATGTTTGCATAAAGTCACAAAACAGGGACCCCCTAAATACACCCTTTCATTTGGCCATATGACCCCTTGCACGCAAGTTTAAGTGGGTAGTATCTCCCTTGGAAATAGTTTGCTTCAACACACAAATTCTACACTATGCCATTGTCTCGTGCGAAAGAAGTACCATGATGGCACATTCGAAGGACTTTCCAGACATGCCTGGATGTCCCAATCGAATGACATGCTTTGTTGATCCACTCCAAGAGCATGTATTTGGACCATTCAAAGGAACCCACAAAAGGTCTGGTCGAAGGACACCTATTTGGGCCCCTTTCAAAGGATATCCATATGAGCCATTCGAAGGACACTCTAATTTGAAAAAAGAAATTTTTTTGAGGAGTCTGGTCGAAGGATAGGGCTAGGGGGCCAAGACAAAAGGTTGAGATTCCTAAAGGTTCTTGCTGACCATGTCCCATGCGCTGCCAAGTTCAGGCCTGATACACTAACCATAAAACTCCAAAACTACTGCACAGCAATCCTGCAACACTGCCTTATTTCTTGCATCAATTTGGCATACGAATACTGCCCCTCGAAAGCTAAATACACAGCATGCCTATTTTGTTTAAACTTTTTGTTTTCCCTCCTAAAACATTATCCAAAGCCATCTATAAATATGAGCCTCCACCACACATCTTAGGGGCCCCTGGATAGTTGCAAGAAAACTCTTGTGAGAAATTCTTCAAAAACTCTCAAACATCCATCCAACATTTTTCTTTAAATATTCATAACACTCCTAAAAAATTGAGACCCCTTTGTACACTAAGTGAATCCTTCGATTCACTCCTTAAGTGACCAGAGAGCTAACCTTCGGCCCACTCCCCCAACCACAATATAAAAATCTTTTGATTCACTCTAGTAAGCTTCGATTCACTCACATACCATTCCTTCGATTTAGTGACTACTCAAGCAAGGTTGTAACTGGACTAGTCTCAGGAAGGCCCCAATGAACTTCCATTCACCACCAAGGAAGACACTTGCAGTTTCCTTCGATTAAGAACTTCAAGAGGTAAGTTCTCTTTAAACTTGAAACTATTTCATTTAAATATCATGTGCACATGCCAATAAAGAAAAAATGTAAATATTTCATATAGGGAGCTTGACCATGTTTTAACCTTCGATTTTGACTGTCCATGTGTTGAAAATCTCAACTCTGACTAGTTAGGCTTTGGACTTTGAGACCCAATAACTTAGTGCTAACCCTTGGCCTGTAGTTTTTGAAATTTACACTTGAATGTTGAATTTTAAAAGTTTAAAACAGGTTCTATGTACCCTTGGATTGGCTAAGTATTCAAGCCTTTCGAATCCCAACCTGAGGGCATAATATTCCTGTAGTCGAAGGAGGAAGCAAGGAGCCTGAGGCAAAAAGTGTACCTCACGTTGACCCCAGGCCTCAAACGAAGGAAGTAGCCAGTAGGATGTCCACGCTGACTTCCAAGTCTCAAAGCGAAAGAAACATCCAGAAGGATGGTCACGTTGCCTTTCAGCTCCCAATCGTAAGGAACAGGCAAGGGGTGAAATCGAAGGACATGACCTTTTTGACTCCAGGCCCAAATTGAAGGAATCCAAGAAGTGAAAAATCGAAGAGTGTGGCTTCCTGAATCGAAAGAGCTCATTTTCTTCCTTTTATTTTTGTTTTGCCTTTACATTTCTTGCTCTTCAATATGGTTGTAATAGTGTAGGATTTATTTTCTGTATTTTTATTATTTTGGTATAAATTTTAGTAATTAGGATGTATGGCAAGATAAAACCAACAAGTAGATAACCTAAAATCCAAAGACAAATGCATGCAATCAAACACACTATTAACACTGTGATATGGTGGCAGAACTGACTGTTTTTTGTTACTACTGGTTTTACGTTGTTTGTTCCCAAATGTAAGGTAAGAAAGAGTCGCCACCGTCTTTTATTTTATCCAACAAAGGAAAAGGGAAAAAGAACAGAAAAATCCTTTTCGAGATGTTTCTGAGTACGGGGGGTAGATTAGAGAAAGGGAAGGTGTTAGCACCCTTTCTATCCATGGTTTTTCACGGGCTCTTAGGTACTTGCTCATTTTTAAATTACTTTTGTGTGTTGTGTGCTTTTAAAAAGTTTTGAAATTGCCTTAGTGCGCTGTTTCACTTTATGGTAACCCTTGTATCAGTCCTCAAGGGTGTGTTAAAGTGTTTTTGAAAACTTTTGTTTGAAAAGTATGTTTGAAAGTGTATGGTGTAAAAGATTATTTTGAGCAAGTACTTAAGAATTTCTACCTACTCGAAAAAGACTATTCATTTTCTTATTTCCTTTAGACAACACTATCCTACTATTAAGGAGTAGGTAGCTCCATCTTTGGAGTTTGAGGGACAATCGAAAGGGACGATTACGGTCACTTAAGGAAACAGGGCAAGATCTTTTAGTAATTGCCCTAAAACTCTAAGATCACTTTTTTACCGAGGCAACACCGAAAGGGTCATCGAGGGACTAGTGATCTTTCGAATTAGAGGACATCCACTAAAAATTCTCACGTTTCGAGAATAGTGACCGTATTTTTCCAAAAGGAACCCGAAGTGGGGAAAACCCTAGGATTGAGCATGTGCAAGTGTTTGTTTTTTAGTCAATTATCTTTGCACAGTTAGGGTTTTCTACTGTTTTAAATTATTGATTTATCTTTCGCATACAATCCTATTATCAATCATCTATCAGTTTAAATAATAGCAGAAAACAAAATGCGAGAAATTTAAACTTAGCTATTACAAGGCTTTGGAGAGGGGGATTACATAATCAAAATCTTTGGGGAATTCAACAGTAACAAGAAAGGACAATAAATAACCTAATTAACTATTACAAACCTTGGAGCAATTACATTAATTAAAAAAATTATGGAAAAAGAATACGCGCGACAAAATTAAATATGGGGAATTAACAATTAAATTCAAAGACATTTAATTAGTGAATAAATAAAAAATATATTTTGGATTTTTGAGAAAGTAATTAATTTTGCAAATTAACCTAATTTCTAATTAATTTTAATTATGAGAAAGGAATTTAAATTATCCTAATTAACCTAATTAATTAATGAAATTAAATATTTTATGACTAAAAGCTAATTCTAATGTTTTGTTGTGAATTTTATGATTTTTTTAATAAAAAAACAATGATTTTTTGTAAAATAATTAAAACCAATAATAAAATTAATAAATTAAAAGGAAATAAAATGGTCCTGGTATGAAATAGCAAACTGGGGGGTGCATGGCTGAAATTTTCCAGGCCCAGAGTAGTTGGCCCATCTGCCTTGCATGTGATCTAATGAGGATCACCTTTGGAGGGTATACCATGCTCTTTGCTTGCTGAACGTTGGATCTGGATTGAAAGAAGGTCCAATGGCTGGATCTGGAGGCGCATGATGGCTTCTTGGTTGTAAGATGCGCTGGATCTGAAACAAGAAAATCAGAAAATAGGAAAATGTATAGACTTGGGATCTAACCCAGGTCCCTCCCTTCAAATGCCTTGTCCTTTGCTATCTGTGTTGGTTAGTCATTCATTTATATAATTAAGCAAAAATAAAATATGGGAAAAAACAGATCCAGTGTTGAATCAACTTGACACGCAGGCATTGTGGGGCCTTGATAATTCAAAGAACGAATCACATGTGGAGAGAGAAATTTCATTATTAGATCCAACCAATGGAACGCTTGGAAATGGCCACGCATGCTTGGACCACTGCTGTAAAAGTCAAGCCACTGGCCACGGTGGTCCCGATCACCTTCTCCGGTGACACAATAATTTGAAACCTACAAAACACGTCATATCAAAGCATAAAAAAGACCTTACCCCCCTTAAAATTTTCCCAGGAATCCAATGGTGGTGTTCGTTTGCCCTAAAAGTCCCTGTATCACTAAAACCGAAGCTTACTTCTCCCTAAGCCCTAACAATGGTAATTTGCGATCCTGGCTTTATTCCTTGCATGAGACACGTTAGAAAATTCACAAATAATGCAAATAGTATGGATATGCAATCAAAATGTGTTTATGTTGAGGATTAAATAGGTTTTAAAAATAAAAAGATTACCAATATGGGAGGATCGGGCTAGCGCGATTCAGAGTGGTTTGGCCTTCAACGATGGACTAGTTCACCTCTTGGAGTCCTCAGAAGGGTGATGGAATGATTGGATCTCACTGAGAAGGGTTGGCTCGAGTGTTTGAGAGTTGCACTCTTCTTGATTTTTTTGAAACTTTTTCCTTCTCTCTTGAGGCAGGTTGCGCGCTTGTTCTCTTCCTTTATGGTTGGAATGGCTTGGCATATATATGTGAATCACATTAGGTCAACTAGTATGGCAAGAATCCAAAGTATCAATGCCTTTCAATTTTGATTCAAATCTTTCCAATTTTGAATATCCTTGCCCATTCTAGGCTTGCACGATTTCTTTGGCTATTGACAATACATGAGATCTCCATTCAATGCAAAAATCATTCCTAAAACAAATTATGTGATTTATTTGGATTTATTTGATTTTATTTGAGTTTTAAATGAATAAAAATAAAAATAAATTAAATAAACAAATAAATAAGGCATGGAGGGTCCCATAGGTCGTGGACCTTGCTAGATATGAGATTCAATCTTGAAAAGATGGGCCCATGTGGAAGAAATGCAATTTTGGGCATTGTTGACTTGGTGCAAATTTCTAAAAATGGCCAACTTTGATAATGCATATCTCTCTCAATTTTGACCCTAAGAGGGTGTTCTTGGAATTTTTATAAAGCTTAGGATGTCCCTAAAGAAACTTGTTTGATTTCATCTAAATTGGATCTTCCATGTTTATGTAGGAAGCTTTGACCCAAAAGGTGTTTTTGTTGACTTTTAAAAAGGACCTATAATGTCTGAATTTGTACCTTTTGATTGAGGAATTTATTGACCTTGAGGGATGAAGATAAGTTGTAGGGAATTGGATTCTCTTCAAAATGAGTCTTGGATGAGAAATTCCTGATAAAGTATGAGAAAGTTATGCCTGGTCAAAGTTTGGTTGACTTTTCCTATAGAAACCCTAATTTAGCAACTTTTGAGTTTTGATGAATTAGGAGCATTCCTTGAGGAATCATGATAAAACCTTGATAAAATGATGGATATCACTTCAAAATGTTTTTGTTGACCAAAAATCTTGAAGTTTGACTGTATGTGGGTCACAGTTGACTTTTGACCTAGTATAGTTGATTTTCAGGCATTTGAGCAGTTGACTGAGAAAACTTCTTGTGCAAGGCATGAAACTTGACATGGATGGTCTTGAGGACATACTAGGACTATGGAAAATATTTTATACCTTTGGAGCTCACCCATCTTGATGAAAATGGAAACCCTAATTAGGGGTTCATTGCTTTAGGAGAGAATTTGTCTGATCAATTCTTGGGCATCCTTGGGCAAGTTGAGGACCTCAATGGGCATGTGTTGAGTAGAATAAGAGGACAAATTTTGGGGTGCAACAGTTTCCCCTGTTCAATCTTCTTAAACTTGAGGATTTAGATTGGCTTGTCTGCCTTTCGTGATCTGAGGGTGGAAGATGATTGAACACTAGAGTGCCTAGAAATTTGCACTCACATGAAGTAATATTAATGGTTGATGATGTCGGGAATGGGCTTACAGATGCCATTTGGGGAAGATGACGAAATATCGTCGGAGATGGGTTTAAATATGCCATCCAGAAAAGATATCAGTCGCATAAGAGATTCCTTTCCGAGAATCCCTGTACCTGCCGTTGAGGAGGACTTCGCCGGGGAATGTTTATTTATGTCCTGGGAAAATAGAGTCTAGGAGCTTCAGTTTTCCATTACTATACTGGGGAATTAACTCTTGATTGATTAGAAAAAAAGTGCGTTGTTATTTGGTCGATTTCGGGTTTCACATCGACTGGTTGAGGATGATAAGGTTGACTGTTATTTGGTCGTATTCCAGGCTTCATAGCGACTTACTGGGGAATATGAAATCGATCGTATCTGGTAGGGTCCAGGTTTTACAGTGTTGTAAACTGTTGTCCGGAGATAAAAGAGAAGGAACTTGTATAGGGCTTTCTCAGGATAAGTCCATGCAAAACTATGTCAGGTGAATCATGAAAAGGAGCCTTGATAGTAGGGCTATGAGAAGGAACCTGGGTAGTAGGGTTACTTAGAAATAAAATGTTGGGTAGTAGGGCTATGAGAAGGAACCTGGGTAGTAGGGTTACTTTGACATAATAGCCTGGGTAGTAGGGCTATCAGAAGGAACCTGGGTAGTAAGGTTACTTTGGAATAAAGTCTGGGTAGTAGGGTTGTGAGAAGGAACCTGGGTAGTAGGGTCACTTCAAAATAAAAGCCTGGGTAGTAGGGCTATAAGAAGTAACCTGGGTAGTATGGTTACTTCGAAATAAAGCTTGGGTAGTAGGGATGCTTCAGAATAAAAGCCTGGGTAGTAGGGCTATGAGAAGGAACCTAGGTAGTAGGGTTACTTTGACATAATAGCCTGGGTAGTAGGGCTATGAGAAGGAACCTGGGTAGTAGGGTTACTTCGAAATAAAGCTTGGGTAGTAGGGCTGCTTCAGAATAAAATCCTGGATAGTAGGGTTATGAGAAGGAACCTGGGTAGTAGGGTTACTTCGAAATAAAGCTTGGGTAGTAGGGATGCTTCAAAATAAAATCCTGGATAGTAGGGTTGTGAGAAGGAACCTGGGTAGTAGGGTTACTTCGAAATAAAAGCCTGGATAGTAGGGCTGCTTCATTTGATCACATAGATTAGTTGACCCGTTTGGTTTCAGGAACTGATTTTCCATTAGTTGTCTGCAGATATGACATGTATAGCTTCATGGATTTAATCTTGAACTGTTGGAATTGTTGATGATAACCATCTTTCCTAAAAAGGTATAAGATTAATTATATGTGATGCATGAAATGCATTGTGTGATGATGTTCTCAAAATAAATGAGATTATGTTGTATGCAATATGTATGCGCATGTCATGATGTATGAACATGAAATGCTATGGTGACATATCCGAGTTTGGGAAAATAAATCTCTAACTGCTACTGGAGAGTACTGGAAATTCCTGATCGTTGTAGAAAAAGTGGTTCTTCTACCTCCGTTGGGGATGGTGAACGGAGATGACTATGCCGTGAATTTACTCCTTTCTGTTTGTAAATATTCTGCTGGGAGAGACTCTACTTGAGAATAACTCTGCGGGGGAATAACTCTGTCTGAGGGAGGAGATGCTTTGCAGGAAGATTTTGCCAATTCGGAGAAATAAACTCTGTTGGAGGATGAACATCCGTAGCTGGAGGTATAAACTCTGTCAGGGATTGAGCTTCTGTATTCAGAGAAATAAACTCTGCTTGAGAGATAAACTTTATGAACCGCTTGCGGTTATAAAATTCGGTTGGGGAATATAGACGTCAGTTCTCTGAAGGAACTTGGCTGGGGAAAGTAACTCCTGTTTGGGGAAGCTGATGTCAAAGCTTTTATTGCCTCTAATCTGTGGGGAGTGTAGATGTCACGGGGCGCATGTAATGGTGACTTCATTTCAAAGTTGTCCCTGCCCCTGTACCTGCCGGAAGGAGTAACTGTCGAGATTGACATGTTTTTTTTTAGTTTTAAGCAACTGTCTTTCCGTTTCTTATGTGAATATTTATGAATAGCAATCATATTCAAATGCATATGTCAAGAATAAATCATTGGACGATTTTGCAAACAAAATAGAAAAAGAAAAACAAATGGTTTTGTAAAAGTGACTTGTATTAATTTCTGAAATTGGCCTATAACAGGCAGTTTTGTACAAGGTAGTTGACGCTCTAGTAAGAGAAGGCCTCCGTGAAAATGAAAGCTATACAATATTGTGTACAAAGAGAAGAAAACAAATATGTGTAATAATCCCATTGAGTTTCAATTCTGCTATTTCCGTTATGTCTTCGAGCGTCTTATCACTTTGCTGCTTGTCTGAAGCTGACTAGATTGATTGGTGTCGTTTGAGCTTGATAGATGATAATGAAGTCTGGTCACAAGGTGATCCAATGAGACATAGTGATATGCTTTACATCCCTAACTTTTGCATGGACCGCCCTTTCGGGTTTTCAGTCTACCGGGATACCCTTTTTTGCCCAAGCCGCCTTTTCAGGTTTTCGACTTGTCGGGTGTACAAATTTTTTTGTTTTTCATCCCTAATTTTTGCCCGAACCCTTTTGGTTCACCGGGAAGCCCTTATTTTTTCCTAGTCCATGCAACCTAGCGGGTCTTTAATCATGCGTAGTATCTTTTCACTATGTCTGCATTGGCAGGGTGAGGGAGGTCGTCACCGTCCATGGTGGTCAAAATCATGGTTCCACCCGAAAAAATGCTTTTGATCACAAATGGCCCTTCGTATGTGGGAGTCCATTTTCCCCTGGGATCACCTTGCGGCATTATGATGCGCTTGATCACTAGATCCCCGACTTGATATGCTTGGCGTCTGACCTTTTGTTGAAAGCCTTGATCATCCGTTTTTGATACATTTGACCATGACAGGCAGCAGCAAGTCTCTTCTCATCGATCAGACTCAGTTGATCAAGTCGAGTCTGGATCCAATCATCTTCATTCAGCCTTGCTTCCTTCATGATTCTCAGAGAAGGGATCTGGACCTCAATAGGCAGGACAACCTTCATGCCATATACCAGAGAGTAAGGTCTTGCCCTTGTTGACGTTCGTGCGGAGGTGCGGTACCCATGAAGAGCAAATGGTAGCATCTCATTCCAGTCTTTGTATGTCACCTTCATTTTCTGTATGATTTTCTTAATGTTCTTATTTGCAGCTTCAACAACACCATTCATCTTCGGTTGATAAGGGGAAGAATTATGATGCTGGATCCTGAATTGTTTATAGAGTTCGGTGATCATTGTATTGTTGAGATTCGTACCATTGTCAATGATGATTCTCTTTGGCACATTGTACCTACAGATCAGGTTATGCTTGATAAACCGCTCCACAACGTTCTTGGTAACAGTAGCAAAAGAGGCAGCTTCAACCCACTTCATGAAGTAATCAATGGCCACCAGGATGAAGCGATGCCCATTGGAAGCGGTAGGTCTAATCTCTCAGATCATGTCAATGCCCCACATTACAAAGGGTCAAGGAGTCGTTAATACGTTCAAGGGAACTGGAGGTACATGTACTTTATCAACGTATATTTGGCACTTGTGGCAAGTTCGGGAGTGCTTATAGCAGTCTGCTTCCATAGTGGACCAATAGTATCCTGCCCGTAGGACCTTCTTAGCCATGGTATGTCCACTTGAATGGGTTCTGAAGGTACCTTCATGTAAATCTGCCATAATCCTCTCTGCTTCGTTCTTATCTACACACCGCAGTAAGGTAGAGTCATGGTTACGCTTGTAGAGGATCCCATTACTAGGGAAGAATTTTATGGCGAACCTTCTCAGAAACTTTTTGTCGTTGACAGATGCCCCCTCAAGGTATTCTTTATCCTCGAGATACCTTTTTACTTCGTGAAACCAAGGTTTTTCTGCTACCTCTTCAGTATCAATCTCACAGCAGTACGCTGGTTCATCCAACCTCTCAATGGTGATTCGGGGAGCTTCGTTATCCCACCTGACCTTGAACATAGAAGACATGGTAGCTAGCGCGTCCGTTAACTGATTCTCCTCTCATGGGAAATTTTAAAGGTTGCCTCCTCAAAGTGTGGGAGAAATTTCAGCACGTTCTCTTTTTACGAGATGATATTTGGGTGCTTCGTATCCCATTCTCCTTTGATCTGACTTATCACCAAGGTTGAATCCCCGAAAACATTTAGGAACTTGATCCTCAGGTCGATAGCAGCTTTGAGACCCATGATGCAGGCTTCAGACTCCGCCATGTTATTGGTACAGTTGAAGCATAGTCGGGCAGTGAAAGGAGTATGTCAGCCCTCGGGGGATATGATTACAGCACAAATGCCATTACCGAGTGCGTTCGAAGCTCTGTCAAAACCCATAGTCCATCGAGATCCTTCTTCAGGTCCTTCATCTGGTCCAGGTTCTTCATAGTCAGTCACTAGCATAATATTCTCGTCTGGGAACTCAAAATTCATGGACTTTTAGTCATCCATGGCTTGATGAGCCAAATGATCAGCTAATACACTTCCCTTGATTGATTTATAGGTTGTATATTGGATATCGTATTAGGTTAAGATTATCTGCCATCTTGCTATTCTTCCGGAGAGAGCGGGCTTCTCGAAGATGTACTTGATTTGATCCATCTTAGATATCAACAAAGTAGTGTGGGTCAACATATACTGTCTCAGTCGGCGAGCAACCCATGCCAAAGTGTAGCAAGTTTTCTCGAGCAGTGAGTATCTTGTCTCACAATCGGTAAACTTTTTGCTAAGGTAGTATATTGTGTGCTCTTTTCGACCAGGCTCGTCATGCTGCCCCAGCACACACCCCATTGAATTGTCTAACACTGTTAAGTACATTATCAAATGTCTTCCTTCAATCGGAGACATCAGAATTGGTGGTTCTTAAAAGTATTCCTTGATTCTTTCGAAGGCATTCTAGCATTCGTCATTCCATTTTACCACTTGATCTTTCTTCAGGAGTTTGAAGATCGGCTCAAAAGTAGCAGTCAGATGTGAAATGAACCTGGCGATATAATTTAGGCATCCCAAGAAACCTCTAACTTCCTTCTCAGTACAGGGAGTTGGCATCTCTTTTATTGCCTTTACCTTTGCAGGGTCCACCTGAATTCCCTTGTCATTGATAATGAAACCTAGCAGCTTACCAGACCTTACCCCGAAGGTGCACTTGTTCAGATTCAACCTCAGCTTTTATGTCTTCAACCTGTCAAACAACTTTTGTATATGATCAAGGTGTTCTTCTTCGGTTTGAGACCTGGCTATCATGTCATCAACATAAACCTCTATCTCATGGTGAATCATATCATGGAACAAAGCTACCATGGCTCGCTGATAAGTTGCCCCAGCATTCTTCAACCCAAAAGGCATCACCTTGTAACAGAAAGTGCCCCACTGTGTGACGAAGGTTGTCTTCTCCATGTCTTCGGGTGCCATCTTGATCTGGTTGTAGCAAGAGAAACCATCCATGAAGGAAAAGATTTTGTGATGTGCGGTGTTGTCAACTAGAACATCGATGTGGGGAAGCGGGAAGTCATCCTTGGGGATTTCCCTGTTCAGGTCTATATAGTCCACACACATTCATACTTTACCGTCTTTTTCAGGCACATGCACCATGTTAGCAACCCACTGTGGATAGGAGGTGACAACTAAGAATCTAGAGTTGAACTGTTTCATAACCTCTACTTTGATCTTCTCTGACATTTCAGGGCGCATACGACGGACCTTTTGTTTAACCAGAGGACAATCTTCTATAGTTAGTAGTCTGTGGACCACTATACCTGTGTCTAGTCCCGACATGTCTTTATATGAACAGGCGATGATCTCAACATAGTCGTGCAACATCTGTACTAACCGCTGTTTGACAACAAGCTCTAGATTTACGTCAATCTTGACTTCTTTTTTGTCTACCTATGTGCCCAAGTTTATTGTCTCAATTGGCTCTTCATGAGACTGTATAGCCCTCTCTTCATGCTGTAACAGTCTAGCAAGTTCTCCAGGTACCTCACAATCTTCCTCACCTTCGTCCTCGGCTTGGTTGATCGGATTTTCGAAGTTATAACTGGAAATAGCAGAACTGTTATTGATGGGATCCATAGTGGATATGGATCTGCAGTTTGATATGTGAGTATGTGTAAGAGCATAGCTGTATTGATAGAGTGAAAAGCATAACAGAAAAATAGAGAGCACAAAATAAACCATTGTGCCTCGGGTAAGACACAAGGTCAAAGAGTTTATATTGTTTATTACAAATCCAAAAAAACAAGTAAGACAGTTACTGCTGAACAAAAGTAATCGGCACAAAATCTGTGGTCGTCCAGTTACTAGGTCCACCGTTGGTAGTAGGGTAGATCCAGCTGTCAATATCATCCTCATTATCAGCATTTTCCATGGCAGATACAACCTCAATAGCATTGATTCCCGAGCCATGCTTGGGAATGGGTGCAGTTATGACGTTGGGAGTCTTAGGGGGATCGAATTCAATCTCCTTCGCCTTGATCAGATCCTGCACCTTGTTCTTCAAAGCCCAGTAGTTGTTGGTATCATGGCCTGGACTCTCAGAATGGTAAGCACACCGAGCGTTTGGATTGTAACGAGGAGATGTGGTGTTGGGGTTCTCGGGAGCCTCCCGCAGGGTTACCAGATTGGTCTTCAATAATTGTGGCAAGATTTGAGACAAAGTCATGTTTATCCAGGTAAACTGTCTTACCAGCCTTTCTATCCTCGGTTGATTGTTCCTTTGTTGGATAGGTTCAGACTTAGAGATCATGACAGCCCCTACTATTGGACGAAGTTCAGTTCAGTTCTGACTTCTTGGATTGTAAATAGCATTGACCTCCTTCTTACCCATGAATGGATTTTTCACTGTACTTGAAGAGGTGTCTTTCTGGATCTTGCCACTTCGGATCCCAACTTCTACCCTTTCTCCAGTCAATATCAGCTCAGTAAAACCAACTGAGGAGCTACCAATCAAGTGATTGAAGAATGGACCATATAGCGTACCAAGAAAGATGTCCGCCAACTCCCTATCAAACAAAGGGGGTTTGATTCTCCCTGCCATATCTCTCCACTTATGTGCATAGTCCTTAAAACCTTTGCTTGCACCCATAGACATACTCTGGAGTTGAGTACGGGTAGGAGCAAGGTCAGCATTATATTGATACTTCTTATAAAAAGCAAAAGCCAGATCTTCCCAGTTATGGACATTGATTCCCTCCAGCTGATAGAACCACTCAAGCTGAGTCCCAGACAGACTGTCTTGAAAGAAATGGATCCACAAGTTCCTATCAACAGTGTGAGGCTGAATTTTTCTCACATAAGAAGGAGATGAAGCTTGGGACAAGAAACCCCATTATACTTTGCAAATACCGGAGCCTTGAATTTTTGTGGGATGATAACCCCAGATACCAAACCCAGCTCTTCAAAATCCAGCCCTGGTACTCTTTGGATCTCCATTGCATTCATACGATCCTCTAACTGTTTGTATCTATCCTAAGTGGGAGGATACTGTTCATCATTGTAATAAGATTCATCCTCAGAAACCCTTGGGCTAGGGTCTTCCTCCCTTATCTCACCCTCTTGATTCTCCCCTTCTTTGGATGAAGAGGTCAGATCAACCGGTTGCTTCAACAGTCCCCTGAATCTTCTGCCCAGATTCAGGACACCAACGGTCTTCTTCACCTTCTTCTTTCTATCTTTCAGAATAAGGGCCTTCAGATCTTCCTTCCCTTTAGCCAAAGCTATGAACATTTGCTGAAATTGAGCATTTTGTGCTTGGAGATCCTTGATACTTTGTTCAGAAGTCATTATTGCTGAAATAAATAGCGAAGAAGATGAGAAACCTGTTATGAAACCTGTTTATGAAATGTCATGGATGATATGCGTATGCAATGATTTCAAGGATTCTTAAAGGCTCAAATTTTCCTAACTAAAAGAAACACGTGTTAATTGTATCAATAAGTTCGAATTGTTACAAAGAGTGCCTTTTAGGCCTACAATAAAACAAAGTAAAACTTAAAAAAGAAAATTAGGTTCCCCATAAGCGCATCCTCTTTAGTACAATGTAGGCATTTATATTCCTCTCTTCATGAAGTAGTCTAGTGAGTTCCAGGACTTTCTTCTCGCTGGCATAGAATTGAGCTTCAAATGTATCCCGCTCCTCCTTAAGTTACACCCAGGATTTTATATTCCTCTCTTCATGAAGAACAAGATAAGGCGTGTCTCCTTCAGCAACCGGTTCCATAATCATAGGTAGAATTGTGGGGTAAGGAATCATAAGACTTTGAGCATGGGCTCGTACCCATTTGAGATAAGGCTCAAGAGGGATTAAATTCTTGTGCCCCAGTGCCTTACTATCAACCCTATGTACCATGCCCCAAGCTCGCATGAACCTTTTATGGTAACCCTGAGCATCATTCTCGTAGTTGAAGATGATTCCTTGGATAAGTGTATCATGAGGACCATCCCTTCTCATATATCCAAACTGTCAGAGTGCCAAACAAGGATTGTAAGTGATTCCTGTTCTAATTTCTAAGAGAGGGACATTAGGGAATTATTTGCATCGATCAATGATGGTAACATTCTCCGAGGATCAAGGACACCAATGAATACCTGAATGTGTAAGAGTCATTAGCCTATGAGACCATCTCAAGCCATGTTCATTCTATAAGACGGATCGGGGTAGGTGCGAAATAAACCACCTAGCCAAAAGAGGAGTGCAACACAGAAGGTTCCCTTTTTTTGTTTATAGTGCGAGTATGTAAAGAATGTAGGATATCTCCAAGCAGAGTAGGTACCGGATTACGTGACAGGAAAACCTTAACCGCATTCACATCTATGAGTTGGTCCAGATTAGGAAACAATACTAACCCGTAGATGATAAGGGCTAACACCTCTTCAAAAGCTTGTAAGTCCAGGGTATCCCAAAAATGATGAGCTTTCTCAAACAAGAACTTAGCCAAAAAAAACCTTGACACCTCTCCTGGTTTCCCAATTTTCCACTACGTCAGACCGTTGTAAGGACAGAGCTTTAGCAATATTTTCAAGTTTAGGGTTTCTTTCCATGCCATTGAAAGGTACCTTGTTAAGGATAGGAACCCCTAGTAACAGATAAAACTCCTCCATAGTAGGCACTAATTGGTAATCCGGAAAAGTGAAGCAGTAATGTAGAAGGTCAAAGAATCGAAAGAGCACTTTTAACATTTCTTCATCAGGGTTTGAGGTGACCAAGCTGAGAAGTCGACCATGTCTTTCAGTGAAGGGAGAGATTTCAGGAACCCTTGATACCAATTCCTTAAGATGAGGAGGTACCTTTACCAGACTGACTTGGATAGTGAATCTGCGGGCGAGGGCCATGTCCTACAAAAGAAGACAAAAGTAAACCCTAAAAATCCTTGAAATGGTTAGTATGATATGCTATGTTATGATGTTATGATTATGCTCAGATATAACTGATATAGCAAACACAAGCAAATCACACAGAGACCTTGGGTTTAAGACTTGCATGGATTTTAAGGTAATACCCTCTTGAAGTTGGGTTGGTTCAACCTGTCCTAAATATAGTAACCGAGTTCTAAGGGATCTCAATATCACCGATCTTTCCCCTAAATTTCATCCTGATAGACAATTGACTTGCCACCAAACAAAACTCAAGATTCAAACCACAATGAGTGTAGAATCGAGTATCAACCGACTTTGGGTTTACACCAAAGACGACAATCTCACTACGTCCTAAAAGCCAAGTTGGTCAATTAAGGTGCTAAGGTCAGTTGACGCTTTATGATACCATACAACGGCCCTGTATTCTCGATTACTCAAGGGCTACCGATACACACCAAAGTATCGTATCAACATAGCTACTGTTTCAACCGTGTCGGTATACCCCGCACAGCTCCCTCGCAGTTTATTGCTACTTACCTAAAAGGAATTCCCCGATCTGGGTTTAGGATCCAAACAACCCAAACAGATACCTTTAAAAGTAAATCAAATAAGACAAGCCAAAGAAGCAATTAAAATGACCTAGATCCTAAGGTAAACCCCACTTTCTATTCTTCCCCAGCAGAGTCGCCAGTTCTGTGATACGGTGGCAGAATTGACTATTTTTTATTACTACTGGTTTTGCGTTTTTTGTTCGCAAATGTACGGTAAGCAAGAGTCGCCACCATTTTTTAGTTTATCCAACAAAGGAAAAGCAAAAAAGAACAGAAAAAACCTTTTTCGAGATGTTTCTGAGTACGGGGGGGGGGGGGGGGGGGGGGGGTAGATTATAGAAAGGGAAGGTGTTAGCACCCTTTCTATCCATGGTCTTCTACATGCTCTTAGGTACTTGCTCATTTTTAAATTTCTTTTGTGTGTTTGTGTGCTTTTAAAAAGTTTTGAAATTGCCTTAGTGCGGCGTTTCACTTTATGGTAACCCTTGTATCAGTCCTCAAGGGTGTCATAAAGTGTTTTTGAAAACTTTTGTTTTAAAAGTATGTTTGAAAGTGTATGGTGTAAAAGATTATTTTGAGCAAGTACTTAAGAATTTCTACCTACTCGAAAAAGACTGTTCATTTTCTTATTTCCTTTAGACAGCGTTATCCTACTATTAAGGAGTAGGTAGCTCCATCCTTGGAGTTTGACGGACAACCGAAAGGGACGATTACGGCCACTTAAGGCAACAGTGCAAGATCTTTTAGTAATTGTCCTAAAACTCTAAGATCACTTTTTTACGAGGCAACGTCGAAAGGGTCATCGAGGGACTAGTGATCTTTCGAATTAGAGGACAGCCACTAAAAATTCTCACGTTTTGAGAATAGTGACCGTATTTTTCCAAAAGGCAACCGAAGTTGGGAAAAACCCTAGGAGTGAGCATGTGCAAGTGTTTGTTTTTCAGTCAATTATCTTTGCATAGTTAGGGTTTTCTACTATTTTAAATTATTGATTTATCTTTCGCATACAATCCTATTATCAATCATCTATCAGTTTAATTAATAGCAGAAAACAAAATGCGAGAAATTTAAACCTAACTATTACAAGGCTTTGGAGAGGGGGATTACATAATAAAAAACTTTAGGGAAAAGAACAATAACAAGAAAGGACAGTAAATAACCTAATTAACTATTACAAACCTGGAAGCAATTACATTAATTAAAAAAATAATGGAAAAAGAATACGCGCGACAAAATTAAATACGGGGAATTAACAATTAAATTCAAAGACATTTAATTAATGAATAAAGAAAATATATTTTTTGGATTTTTGAGAAAGTAATTAATTTTGCAAATTAACCTAATTTCTAATTAATTTTAATTATGAAAAAGGAATTTAAATTATCCTAATTAACCTAATTAATTAATGAAATTAAATATTTTATGACAAAAACCTAATTCTAATGTTTTATTGTGATTTTTATGATTTTTTTATAAAAAAACAATGATTTTTTGTAAAATAATTAAAACCAATAATTAAATAAAGAAATTAAAAAGAAATAAAATGGGCCTGGTATGAAATAGCAAACTGCGTGGTGCATGGCTGAAATTTTCCAGGCCTAAAGTAGCTGGCCCATCTGCCTTGCGTGTGATCCATGAGGATCACCTTTGGAGGGTCTACCATGCTCTTTTCTTGCTAAATGTTGGATCTCGATTGAAAGAAGATCCAATGGCTGGATCTAGAGGTGCATGCTGGATGTCTGGTTGTGAGATGCGTTGGATCTTAAATAAGAAATTCAGTAAAATAGGAAAATGTCTGGACTTGGGATCGAACCCAGGTCCCTCCCTTCAAATGCCTTGTCCTTTGCCATCTGTGCTGGTTAGCCATTCATTTATATAATTAAGCAAAAATAAAATAAGGGAAAAATAGATCCAGTGTTGAATCAACTTGACACGCAAGCATTGTAGGGCCCTGATAATTCAAATAACCAATCAGATGTGGAGATAGGAATTTCATTATTGGATCCAACCAATGGAACGCCTGGAAATGGCCATGCATGCTTGGACCACCGCTTGTAAAAGTCAAGCCACCGGCCACAATGGTCCCGGTCACCTTCTCCGGTGACACAAGAATTTGAAACCTGCGAAACACGTTGTATCAAAGCATAAAATAGACCCTACCACCCTTAAAATTTTCCCAGGAATCCAATGGTGGTGTTCATTTGCCCTAAAAGTCCCTGTATCACTAAAACCTAAGCTTGCTTCTTCCTAAGCCCTAACAATGGTAATTTGTGATCTTGGCTTTATTCCTAGCATGAGACACGTTAGAAAATTGACAAATAATGCAAATAGTATGGATATGCAATCAAAATGCATTTATGTTCAGGATTAAATAGGTTTTAAAATTCAAAAGATTACCAATATGGGAGGATCAGGCTACCGCGATTCAGAGTGTTTGGCCTTCAACGATGGACCGGTTCACCTCCTGGAGTCCTTAGAAGGGTGATGGAATGATTGGATCTCACTGAGGAGGGATGTATCGAGTGTTTGAGAGTTGCACTCTTCTTGATTTTTTTGAAACTTTTTCCTTCTCTCTTGAGGCAGGCTGCGCACTTGTTCTCTTCCTTTAGGGTTGGAATGGCTTGGCAAATATATGTGAATCACATTAGGCCAACTAGTATGGCAAGAATCCAAAGATATCAATGCCTTTCAATTTTGCTTCAAATCTTTCCAATTTTGAATATCCTTGCCCATTCATGGCTTGCACGATTTCTTTGGCTATTAACAGCACATGAGATCTCCATTTAATGCAAAAATCATTCCTAAAATAAATTATGTGATTTATTTGGACTTATTTGATTTTATTTGAGTTTTAAATGAATTAAAATCAAAATAAATTAAATAAAAAAATAAATAAGGCATGGAGGGTCCCATAGTTTGTTGACCATGCTAGGACTGAGATTCAATCTTAAAAATATGGGCCCATGTGGAAGAAATGCAATTTGGAGCATTGTTGACTTGGTGCAAATTTCCAAAAATGGCCAAATTTGAAAATGCACATCTCTCTCAATTTTGACCCTAAGAGGATGTTCTTGGAATTTTTAGAAATCTTAGGATTTCTTCTAAGCAACCTCTTTGGTTTCATATCAATTGGATCTTCCATGTTTATGTAAGAAGCTTTGACCAAAAAGGTGTTTTTGTTGACTTTTGAAAACGACCTATAATGTCTGAATTTGTACATTTTGATTGAGGCATTTCTTGACCTTGAGGGGTAAATAGGAGTTGTAGG
Organism: Vicia faba; assembly: GCA_948472305.1. Classification (NCBI taxonomy): domain Eukaryota; kingdom Viridiplantae; phylum Streptophyta; class Magnoliopsida; order Fabales; family Fabaceae; genus Vicia; species Vicia faba. The sequence continues at coordinate 655,005,482 of OX451738.1, forward strand.
AAATTTGATTTAATTAAAAATGAGCCTTGGATGAGAAATTTCTGATAAAGTATGAGAAAGTTATGCCTCGTCAAAGTTTGGTTGACTTTTCCTATAGAAACCCTAATTTAGCAACTTTTGAGTTTTGATGAATTAGGAGCTTCCTTGAGGAATCATGATCAAACATTGATCAAATGATGGATATCACTTCAAAATGTTGTTGTTGACCAAAAATCTTGAAGTTTGACTGTATGTGGGTCACAATTGACTTTTGACCTAGTATAGTTGATTTTCAGGAATTTTAGCAGTTGACTGAGCAAACTTCTTGTGCAAGGCATGAAACTTGACATGGATGGTCTTAAGGAAATACTAGGACTATGAAAAATATTTGAGACCTTTGGATCTCCCATCTTGATGAAAATGAAAACCCTAATTAGGGGTTCATTGCTTTAGGAAAGAATTTGTCTGATCAATTCTTGGGCATCCTTGGGCAAGTTGAGGACCTCAATGGGAATGTGTTGAGTAGAATGAGAGGGCAAATTTTGGGGTGCAACATACACACATGTTCATTGCTATGGTAATCTCACTTGTTTCCTCAGAAAAATAGTCATGTCCCTCGAATATGGACGTTTTAGCAAAGACCCTCGATAAAAAATCGTAGTCCCTCGATGACCCTTAATGTTGCCTTCGGTAAATGATCTAGTCCCTAAACGAAATTGCTAAAATGTCCCATAGGTTTCCTTCTATGACTATACAAACGTCCCACGTCCATCCCTTCACATCCAATGATGGGGCTTCTTACCAAATAAATGGTAAGATAGCAACATCTAAAGGAGGAGGAAAAGAATACTAGACCTTTTGAGTAGGTAGGATGCTCCTAGTTTCTAGCTTTCTCACAATAAAAACATTTTTATACACCAACACTTTCATTTGAAACATTATCAAAATACAAAGCTCTTTGTATGTGTTCTTATAGAGACGAGAACCATTACAAAAGACACTTTTCAAAATCACTTTCAAAAACACATTCCACAAACACCCCTTTGAACTATTTTCAAAACCAACACTTTGTACGCGTTCTTATAGAAACGAGAACCATTACAAAGAAGTTTTCAAAATGCTTTAAAAACCCACACCACAAGCACATTTTCAAACAAAAGCAAGTGATCTAGCAAGCAACTAAGAGCCCGTAGATAACTACAGCTGGAAAGGGTGCTAATACCTTCCCTTTACATAACCTACCCCCCGAACTCAAGAAATAATCTCGAAAGGTCTTTCCTATTCTTTTCACCCTTTCCTTATTGGAAAAAATAAAATTCGATGGTGACTCTTGCTATCCTCAACAATTACAATCAAACGCAAAACAACCAAGTAAGTTCTCCCACCGTGTTACAGACTTTATCTAGAAGATATGCTGGGGAGTGTCAACCTGAATCTACGTTGGATTTTATCTAACTAGTGTACTATAATGAGTCTACGTCTAACTTTATTGGAATGAGTTTATGTCCGACTTTATCCAAAGGAGTATTAGAATGAACCTTCGTCTGGTTTTATCTGACTGATGCTTTTCAGAATGAATCTATCCGATTTTATTTGAGGGAAATGCTTTTTAGAATGAATATATATGATTTTATCTCAGGGAGATGCTTTTCGGAATGAATATATGAAGGAAATGCTTGTCCAAATTAGTCTCTGAGGGAAATGCTTTTTAGAATGAATCTCTGAAGGAAATGCTTGTCAGAATTAGTCTCTAAGGGAAATGCTTTTCAAAATGAATCTCTGAAGGAAATGCTCGTCAAAATTAGTCTCTGAGGGAAATGATTTTCAGAATGAATCTTTGAAGGAAATGCTCTTCAGAATTAGTCTTTGAGGGAAATGATTTTCAGAATGAATCTCTGAAGGAAATATTCATCAGAATTAGTCTCTGAGGGAAATGCTTTTCAGAATGAATCTCTTAAGGAAATGCTCGTCAGAATTAGTCTCTGAGGGAAATGCTTTTCAGAATGAATCTCTGAAGGAAATGCTCGTCGGGATTAGTCTCTGAGGGAAATGCTTTTCAGAATGAACCTCTGAAGGAAATGCTTGTAAGAATTAGTCTTTGAGGGAAATGCTTTTTAGAATGAATCTCTGGAGGAAATGCTCGTCAGAATTAGTCTCTGAGGAAATGCTTTTTAGAATGAATCTCTGAAGTAAATGCTCGTTAGAATTAGTCTCTGAGGGAAATCATTTGGTCATGTAGATAGTAGCCCCGACTTGTTTCGGGAATTAATCTATAACCTATCCATAAATCGCTGATAATATTCGTCTATTTGTGAACTTAACCTGAAAACAAAGTTAGCTTCATCCAATGTCATGATGCATGAAATTTATTCTGTAGTGATGTTCTAAAAAATAAATGAGAATGTTATATATGGATGTAAATGTCGCTGAAGCGTATGGTAGCTTCGTGTAACAACGTCTAGTTGGGGAAAATGAATCCCTTACTGTTGTTGGTGATGAAAAAAGTAATTCTTCAATTTTTGTTTAGAACGACTTTACTGGGGATTTCTGCTTTTTGTTTGAGGATACTCCGTTGGGGATGTTCGACGTTTGCTTGGGGATAGAAGCATTCAAGGAGAGTTGTTCGTTCATCATTCTTTTTATTGAAGGATTTGATTCTTATGTACCTTGTATGGGATAAAATAGATGGATAATCCTCCGATATACTATTTGACCAGGTTTCAGATACGAATGTCAACTCTTCTAGGGAGGACAACATTGAATGACATCTGGCTGCAGAAGAGAATTTTTCAGGGAATTTGCAGTATTAGATAAATAAACTTTGTTAGGGAATTAAATCATGTATACTATGTTGAGGAAATAATCTCTGATGGGGATTGGAAATTCATAGGTTGCGTTGAGGAAGTTTCCACCGTATGCTGGGGAAATAATCAAAATTCCTTATCTACTAGGGGACCGGTTGGGGAAGATGATCATGTCAAGCTATCTGTTGTACCCCAAAACTCGCACTCTCTTTTCTCAAGAACTTTCTCACCAAAGATCTCAAAATATCAAGAAGTTTCAAACTTTGATCAGACAAGTTCACCTCCTAAGCACCGAGAACACAAATTAGGGTTTTGACTGAAGTTGACTGATCAGTAACTTGTGACCTAATACATAATATAATGGTTTGAAACATAATCTCAAGGACTCAAACACAACATGTTGACCTAATTTCATGACTTAAATCATTTCTCAAGATCAAAAGATTGATAGTTGAATTTTTGATCAACTGATGAAAAGTCAACTGATATACAAAAAGTCAAACATTGACTTTTTTTGGTCAACATTACATTCCAAAGATCAAAATATATCAAGACATTCAAAAATATCAAACTTGATCATCAAGAATCATGAAAGTCAAGAACGTCCATAAAAAGTCAAAGTTTCCAATACTTAGAATTTTTCTAAGTGTTTTTACACTTGATAATTTCATTACTTCATGACATTTTTTCACCAAGATGCAAGATGATTCAAAGAAAACTTTCAACATGAACATTGTAGATATTGATGAATTCAATAACTTTTTCCTTGAAGTTTTGATGTCCAAAAAATGCTTAGATTTGAAGATATAGGCTCATGAAGTCATGACATTTTTGTATAAACACTTAGAGAAATTTTCAACAAGTTTGGTCATATTTTTGTCCCAACTTCTTGGCCAATTTTCATCAAGTTCCGATTTTATTTAGCCAAAGTGGTCAACATGAATGTTGTAGACAATGTTTCAAGTTTTCCAAAACATCCAAGAGCATGAATTTATCATACTTGAGCTAGGAGATTCAAAGGCATGAAGTTGGGCATCCATTCTTAAATTACAAGTCATTTTGGTGAAAAACACATAATCCAATCTACATGATATGCTACATAATCTTGCTTTTCATGCCTTCTAACTTACAAATCTCACCATAATTTAATGTTTACACAAACTTTTGATCTATGTTCCATTTGATTTAAGCATTGTCCAAATGATTTTTCCATTTTTGGCACAAAGTTAACATTGTCATTCTTGTAAAGTAGCTTTAATAACAAAGTCTGTTCTTCTTGAGCCTCTAACTTGTTCCTTCAACACACACTCAACATACAAAATCAGATAAGCATGCTTAAAGTATCCAACAACTCTATGAAGCCAATTACAAAGCATTGGAACTATGATCTTCAAGCTTGCTTCATTTACAATCCAATCTAGGCACAACATGTGATCTTGAAAAGTTGATCAACCCTTGTCTTAAAACCTCTTGTCTATAAATAAAGATATAATTTTCAAGATAGAAAGCGATGAACAAGCCCTCAAAACCCCTTTACTCTCAAAAAACTAGAATTTTTCACAAAACCTCCATTTTTGAGCTTTGATGTCCAAATCTTTGAACCTCTCAAACCTTGCAAGTTTTGTCCAAACAAATCATCCAAATACTTCACATACATCATATAGAAGTTGTCCAAACACAAGAGAAACTTTTGTAACATCACTATCACCATCTTCCAAACTCAAAAATATTACTTTGCAACTTGACTTGGTTGGAGTGATTTAAGAACTTTCAGCATAAAGTGAGGATTGGAATGGCTTCAATAAGGTCCAAGGGAGCTTAACCAATCATAATATTTCACCTGGAACAAATAAAATAGGCTTTAAACTTTTCTCCAAGAAATGTAAGTTTCCTCAAACTTGGATATATTTATCCATACATCATTTGTTTTCATTTTCAAAAGAATAAAACAGGACACATCGAGGCATAGAAGTGAAAATATTCAAAATCCCAGAAAAATGCTTTAGGGAGAAAACATGCAAAAAAAGCAGGGCATGGGCTGACACGGGTGCCCGTGTCACACGACACGGACCGTGTTAATTTAACTAGGAAAGATAAATGCACCAGGAGCATTGGGCAGATTCTGACACGGATTCTCGTGTCCGGTGACACGGCCCGTGTTAGGTCAGGCATTAAGATTCCTAATTTTGAGATTTTGTTGTAGTTTTAGATCATTAAGGTTACTTTGGACATATTGCATTGCTTGGAGATGGCCTAACACTAAAAAAATTTTCTAGATAAAACATTCAAGTTATTTTCTAAAATAATTGAAATCATTAGACATAGGTTTTATTTTTTAATTAATTAAATCCTTTTGTAATTAAATTAACTACAAAACCTTTTCCATCAAAAAACCCATTAAAAACAATTTCCTTTCACTTTACATTCTTTGCTCACTTTACTATTTCGCATTACAAATTATGTAATTGTCAAAGCCTTGTAATAGCAATTAGAGTTTACTATACTTGTCATCCCCATTTGTAAATTTGTATCCCCCATCCCCAAAGTATTAAAATAATGTAGGACATTTAAATTTCACAATTTACTGCTTTCCTTATTGTTGCTAGTAATTAGGGTTTGTATGGAAAGATTTAAAATAAACATTAGACAACCCTAATTCAAGATAATATACAAAAACAAAACACTTTGCACACTTGCACCTCTAGGGTAACCCACACTTGTTGCCTCGGATACAAACATTCATGTCCCTCGAACGTGAGATGTTTTAGCAAAGACCCTCGATTAAAAGATCATAGTCCCTCGATGAACCCTCGATGTTGCCTTCGGTAAATGATCTTGGTCCCTTATGACAATTGCTAAAACATCTCACAAGTTTCCTTCTATGACTATACGACTATCCACGCCTGTCCCTCACATCCAATGATATGGCTCACTACCAATTAATGGTAGATAAACACTATCTAAAGGAAGAGGAAAAGAACAAAGACTTTTTTAGTAGGTAGATCGCTCGTAATTGCTTGCTCACCAAAAAAACCATTTGCACCGCACACTTTCAAAACATTTGTCAAAACAAACACTTTTGTATACATTCTCAACGATACGAGAATCATTACAAAATTGCCTTACATTAGCATTTTCAAAACATTCCCTTTTCAAAAAATATTTTCAAAACCAACACTTTGTATACATTCTCAATTAAACGAGAATTATTGCAAAGTTTTCCAAACTTAGGCGTTTTCAAAATAATTTCAAAATTACACAAACACAAAGCATTTTAAAGTGATAAAGCAATTATGATCCCATAAATAACTATGGATGAAAAGGGTGCTAACACCTTCCCTTTTCATAACCTACCCCCTGAACTCAAGAAAATTCTTAAAAGGTATTTCCTGTTCTTTTTACCCTTTCCTTTATTGGATAAAAGAAAAGTCGGTGGCGACTCTTGCTATCCGCAACATTTGTAATAAAATGCAAAACAACCAAGTCAGTTCTCCCACCATATCACAGAAATTGCGACTCTGCTGGGGAGATTACTAAAAGTGGGGTTACCTTAAGAGCTAGATCACCTTTATTGCTTTACTTGCTTGATTTGTTTCCTTTACATTTGTGGGTAATGCTTGGGTTTATTACTTGTAAAAATCCTATACCCAAATTTGGTGTATATTAGGTAAGTAGAAATAGATCGCGGGGACTATGCAGCATAATACTGACATGGTTGAAGTGATGGCTGCGTTAATGTGACACATTTGTTGGTACCGGTGTCCCTTGAGTCCATACAAGGAGAATACGAGGCCGTTGTGTGGTGTCATGAAGCACTAAGTGACTGTAGAACCTTAGTTGAACAACTTGGCCATTAGAAATTAGTGATATAGGTGGCTTTGATGAAAGACTAAAGTTGGTCGATACTCGATACTATACTCATTGACATCGGACTTTTGGGATATTTCAGTCGCTAATAAAGAAGCTTGTGCTGAAACAATGCCTGATGAAGAAAGATCAGTGATATTGAGACTCCTAAAACCCAGTTACTTTTTAGGACAGGTTGAGCCAACTACACTTCAAGAGGGTACTTACCTATAAACCCCATGCAAGTCTAAACCTAAAGCCTTGTGTGCTTTGTGTGTATATGATTATTTATTCATAACATCATAAACATCATAACATCATGCCATAGCATTTTCACTAACCATTTCAAGGACCTAGGGATTTATCTTTGTCATGTTTTGTAGGTTATGGCTTTCACTCGCAGAAATACAATTCGAATAAACTTCATAAGGGTGCCTCCTCAACTCAAAGAGTTAGCATCAAGGGTTCCTGAAAATTCTCCATTCACCAAAAGATATGGTCGACTTCTCAATCTGGCTACCTCAAACTTTGAAGAACACATGATGAGGGTGCTCTTTCAGTTCTTTGACCCTATACATCATTGTTTCACCTTTTCCGACTATCAACTAGTTCCCACGTTAGAAGAATTCTCTAAACTATTAAGGGTACTAGTCCTTGATAAAATATCATTCACCGGTTTAGAGGAAACTCCAAGACCTGAAGTTATTGCCAAGGCCTTACATTTGAAGAGTTTTGACATTATAGCCAATTGGGAGAAAAGAAGCGGGGTCAAAGGCTTTTTGGATAAATTCCTGATGGAGAAGGCTCAACTATTTTGGGATGCTATGGACTTACAAGATTTTGAGGAGATATTGGCTCTTCTAATTTATGGGTTGGTGCTTTTTCCTAACCCTGACCAACTCATAGATGTGAATGCCTTCAAAATATTCCTTACTCGTAATCTCGTGCCTACTTTGCTTTGAGACATTCTACATTATCTTCACACTCGCACCATGAGGAAGAGAGGGACTCTTATGTGTTGCATTCTGTTGTTGTCTAGGTGGTTTATTTTTCACCTTCCCCGATCAGTATTGAAGAATGAGCAAGGTTTGAGGTGGTTGTAGAGGATAATGTCGCTTTCTCGTGCATATATACATTGGTGCTCTCGATCTCAAGAAGACATTACTATTATTTACCATTATTGGCAGTTCCATAATGTTCCACTCTTGGGCATTATGAGAGGTATTACTTATAACCCTTCTCTATCTCTACGACAGTTTGGCTATGCTCGAAGAGATGGTTCCGACGACGCACTCATTCAAGGTATTGTATTCGACTATGAGAACGATGTCCAAGGTTATCATCGAAGGTTTGTACATGCTTGGGGAATGGTAAGAAAGGTTGATATCAAGACTTTTGGGCATAAGAATTCGATCTCTCTTGAACCTTATCTCAAATGGGTACGTGGTCGTGCTCAAAGTCTCATAAGGCCATATCCTGCTATTCTACCAATAGTTGTGGAGCCTGTTATCGAAAGGGATGTTCCTCATATCGTAATGCATCCTAACATGCCTACTAACCTCGAAGAATTGCAGAGATCATGGATTCAACTCAAGAGGGAATGCGAGGCCTTTGAAGCTCGATTTTATGCAAGCGAGAAGAAAGTGTTGGAGCTCACAAGGAAACTTCACGAGGAGCAAAGCTTGAATGCCTAAATTGCACCAAAGAAGAAGCTCTCGTGGGAGACTTGAGTCTTTTGTTTTAGGAGTCTATTTTGTTGTCTCTTTGAGACCTTTTTGCTTTTTCATTGTAAGGCCAAGGGGAAGTTGTAATCTTTGAACTTATTAATACAATTATTGTGTTTGTTTCCTTTTTGGCTAGCAAATTTAAATCTCTTGAGGTCCTTGAAAACATTGCATCCACATATCATGCATCATATCATAAGTAGGTTTCCCGACACAGGTTTCCTCATCTTTTTACTATTTATTTTAGTATAAGATGGCTCTAGAGAAAACCGTCAAAGATCTTCAGACTTAACACACACAGTTCCAAGAGACTCTCCTCAACCTAGCCAAAGGTCAACAAGAAATTATGGCACTCCTTGTCACGAAGAAGAAGACTAAGAAGAGGGTTGTCATCCTCAATATGGGAAGAAGTTTTAAGGGGCCTACCCGACTAGCTCAAATAGAAGAGGCTTCTTCTGAGGAAGAAGACAATCAAGAAGAGGAAGCCAGAAGCACTAGAGTTGGGGGAGGAAATAACCAAGCTACTGAGGACAAAGACTATTCCAAGGAGAAATACCCACCAAAGGATGATAAGTAAAAACAACTTGAAGACCGACTTAAGGCTGTAGAGATCCAAACAATGCCCGATCTAGACTTTGGAGATTTAGGCATGATCCCTGGGGTGGTCATTCCCCACAAATTCAAAGTCCTCGTCTTCACCAAATATGATGGGGTCTCCTATCCAAAGATGCATCTAAGGTCATATGTCTGCAATATTCAACCACACACCGCCGATAGAAATTTATGGGTGAACTTCTTCCAAGAAAGCTTATCTCGAACACAGTTGGAATAGTTCTATCAACTTGAGGGAACTAATATTCACACCTGGGAGGATCTAGCTGTTGCCTTCTACAAACAATACCAATAGAATATTGATCTTGCACCAACTCACGTGCAGTTGCAGAATATGGCTATGGGATCAAATGAAGACTTCAAAGAGTATGCTCAAAAGTGGAGGGATCTGGCTGGAAGAGTGCAACCCCCCTTAACAAACAGAGAATTAGTGGACATGTTTATGGGTACCTTGACTGGTCCATTCTTTAATTTTTTGATCGGGAGTTCTTCATCAGGGTTTACTGAGTTGATTATGACTGGTGAGTGAGTTAAAAGTGGAATCAAAAGCGGAAAGATCCCCATGGCCTCAACCTCTAGTGCTATGAAAAAACATTGTTGGTAAGAAAGAGACTAATGGTGTTTACAGACAAAGGAGTTGTATCAAGAATGATCATCATCGGTCAGTAGGAGTTGTGTTGATTTCAAACACAACCCCAGTTCAACAACCACAACAATCAAACAATCAACAAAGGCCAGATTCCCCGAGGAGGCAGTTTACTAGAATCAACATGCCACTTTCTCAAGCTTTACAACATATGTTGAAGGCGGATTTGGTAACACTGCGAGATCCTCCTCCAAATCACAATACTTCCTCTCCTAAATATAACCCGAATGTGAAAAGCGCCTATTATTCCAATAGCTCTAGGCACGATACCAATGCTTATTGGGCCTTAAAAAGTAAGATACAAGATTTGATTGATAACAAGGTGATTGAATTTGACCCTCCAAAAACCCCTAATGTCATTACTGCTCCCATGCCTAGTCGTGGTAAAGGTGTCAATGCAATTAACGACATCTCCTTTATCTCTGTCGTCAGTGATTTGACTACTCCCTTATTGACTGTTAAGAAGAACCTACTGAGAGCCAGTTTATTCCCTGGCTGCCTTAAAAATTACTACCTTTGTGCTTCTGAAGTTAATGAATGTGTATGGCTGAAGAAAGGCATCCAACGCCTGATTGATGGCCGCAAAATTTGTTCAAAAAGAATCCATCCAGGAAGAGTTTACCTGCAAGTATACCTCAAGATATTTCCATAATCACCATTTCCAATACTCCTATTAGGATCACCTCTAAAGGCCCTATAAGGATTCCTGCTGAGCCAATAGTGGCTCCCTTGATTATCACTACACCGGGGCCAGTCCCCTATTCATCTGACAAAACAGTGCCTTGGAACTATGGGGCAGAAGTTTATTATCATGGTGTCAAGCAAGAGCCATGGATTGTTAAAAATAAAAATCCTGAAGTTACAAACATTGTCGAAACTAGTAAGGTCACTAGGACATGAAGGGTCTTCTCTCCAGAGATCTCTCCTCCAACAACTGCTACAACACTTGTTCGTATTCCTGCTGCTGGACCAACTGACAACGCCCGAGAGAAATTAATTGAGCCTTCCCTGACAGAGGCACCACCAAAAGAAGTAACAATTGAAGACCCATCTAGAAAAGAGATGGAAGAAATTATGAAGATCATCCAAAAAAGTGATTACGAAATAGTGGAACAACTAGGGCAGACACCCTCAAAGATATACATGATGTCCTTATTGTTATGCTCTGAGGCACATGCCCAAGCCTTGTTGAAGTTCCTGAAAAATGCCCATGTACCTCAAGAAACCACTGCTGATCAATTTGAGAATTGTGTTGCAAGCCTAACTGCTGATAATGGCTTGGGATTTTATGATGCAAATTTAATTCTGACAGGGAAGAATCACAACAAAGCTCTTTGCATCTCTATTGAATGCAAAGTCACCACTATGGCGCATGTTTTAATAGATAATGGGTCCTCTCTCAATGTTTTACCCAAAGGTGCTTTGGACAGATTAGACTGTGAAGGGCTGGTGCTGAAACCCAGTGATATTATGGTGAGAGCCTTCGATGGTTCAAAAAGAATGGTTCATGGAGAGGTTGATCTCCCGATCAAGGTGGGATCTCAAGTCTTCAATTCAACATTTTATGTAATGGATATTTTCCCGGCCTACTTTTGCTTGTTAGGACGCCCATGGATTTATAGAGCAGGCACAGTCACCTCCACATTGCATCAAAATCTAAAATACACATTCAAATGGAAGATTGTCACAGTCTGTGGAGAGGAAGAATTTATGGTCAGTCACTTGAATTCCTTCAAATACGTTGAAATGGATGGCGAATTCATTTAAACCCCCTACCAAGCATTTGAAGTAATCCCTCCAACCATTGATGTTTCTAATTCTACTTCTTCTTCCCCCAATATTGTCAAGGATACACCAAGGATAGCCTCCCTAAAGGATGCTATAGCTGTTGTAGAAGACAGAGGCTGCATTATATGGGGACAACTTCCTAACATTCCCTATAAATTTGAAAAATTTGGGTTTGGTTTTACTTTGAAGGCTCAAAAAGAGGTTCGACGTCCTGGTGCTAATAGACCACCTCTCCGTATTAGCAACAGTAAAGTCAATACACTGGAAGACACTAATAGCAATGGTGATTTAGACGACTGGATATTCCCAACTACTAATGGCGGACTTAACAACTGGAAGGCCAAAGACTTCATCTCAATCTCCTTCAACTATGAGTAATTGCTATTTCCTATTTTTATTGCTTTAAGAACTTTGTCCGTATAATTTCCTTCAAAACAATGACTTTAAACCATGTGCCTTTCCCGAGACACAATGGTCCATTTGTTAAGGGTTTGTTATTTCATATATCATATGCTCATTTAATGAAAAACATTGGACGATTTTGCATTCAAAATTTTGCGCTCCTTGTCTTTCTTTTATTTTACTACATTTTCAAATAGCCATGTGACTTTACATGCACACACACACATTTTTAGATCCACGTCCACTCCAGATCTCATTGACAACAACTCTACTATTTTCGTCTATGACTTCGAGAATCCAATCTATCAAGCCGAAGACGAAGGTGAAGAAGATTGTGAGATACCTGGAGAACTCGCCAGACTCCTGATACAAGAGGAAAAGGCCATCCAACCGCATGAAGAACCGGTCGAAGTGATAAACTTGGGTACTAAGGTAGATAAGAAAGAGGTCAAGATCGACGCCAACTTGGAAGACAATGTCAAGAGCAGATTGGTTCAGATGTTGCATGACTATGTTGAGGTATTCTCTTGGTCATATGAAGACATGTCGGGGCTCGATACTGATATCATGGTCCATCGTCTGCCAATGAAAGAAGGTTGTTCTCCGATAAAGCAAAAGGTTTGTCGCATGTGCCCCGATATGTCCAAAAAGATCAAGGCTGAAGTAATGAAACAGTTCAATGCAGGTTTCTTGGCAGTAACGTCGTATCCCCAATGGGTTGCAAATGTTGTTCCAGTACTGAAGAAAGACAATAACGTTCGTATGTGCATAGACTACAGGGATTTAAATAGGGCAAGCCCCAAAGACGACTTCCCACTACTATATATTGATGTCTTAGTTGACAACACTGCTCAACACAAGGTGTTCTCCTTCATGGATGTCTTCTCCAGGTACAACCAAATCAAAGTGGCGCCTGAGGACATGGAAAAAATCACTTTTTGTTACATAGTGGGGCACCTTCTGTTATAAGGTCATGCCTTTTGGGCTGAATAACGCAGGTGGGGAACCAAACTAAAAAAGAGAACCTTGATCATCTGCACAAGCTGTTTGAGAGGTTGAAGAAATATAAGCTGAGGTTGAATCCTAACAAATGCATCTTCGGGGTAAGGTCTGGAAAGCTCCTAGGCTTTGTCGTCAGTGGCAAAGGTATTGAAGTCGATCCCGCAAAAGTTAAAGTTATCCAAGAAATACCAACTCATCGTACTGAGAAGGAAGTTAGAGGTTTCTTGGGACGTCTAAACTGCATTGGCCGATGTTGTACCCCAAAATTTTCTCTCTCATTTTACTCAATACATGTCCATTGAGATCTTCAATTTGCTCAAGGTTTCCCAAGAGTGAACCAGACAAACTCTCTCCTAAGGCAATATACCTCAAATTAGGGTTTCCATTTTCATCAAGATGGGTGAACCACAAAGGCCTCATATGCTCTCCATAATCTTAATATGTTCTCAAGAACCTACATGTCAAGTTTCATGCCTTGCATAAGAAGTTTGCTCAGTCAACTGCTCAGATGCTTGAGAATCGACTATATTAGGTCAAAAGTCAATTGTGACCCACATACAGTCAAACTTCAAGATTTTTGGTTAACATTAACATTTTGAAGTGACTTTCATAATTTGGTAAAGGGTTGATCATGATTCCTCAAAGAATTCTCCAAATTCATCAAAACCCAAAAGATGCTAAATTAGGTTTTCTCAATAAAAGTCAACCCAACTTTGACCAAGCATAACTTCCACATGCTTTATCATAAATTTTCCATCCAAAGCTCATTTTGAATAGGACGCAATTACCTACAATTCATCTTCATCTCACAAGTTAAAAATATGCACTCACAAAAAGATATGACCTTCTACATTATGGGTCCTTTTGAAAAGTCAACAAAAATACCTTTTGGGTCAAAGCTTCTTACATGAACATGGAAGACCCAATTGAAATGAAACCAAAAGGGTTTGTTAGGGGATATCCTAAGCTTTATAAAAAGTCCAAGAACACCCTCATAGGGTAAAAATTGAGAGAGATATGCATTGTCAAAGTTGGCAATTTTTGGAAAATTGTCAAAAGTCAACATTGATCAAATTTGCATTTTTTCCAAAGGGGCACATGTTTTCTTGTTTGAAACATGTTTCTAATAGGACCCACGACCCCTGAGATTTTCCACATATTATTCTATTATTTTTATTATTTATTTTGATTTTATTTCATTTAAATCAAAACAAATCAATATAAAATAGTAAAATAATGAAATAAAATCAAATCCTTGATTTTTTATGCACATTTTGAGTCCATGTACAACTAACATGCCAGCCAATTCGTGCAAAGTGGATTTGGATTGAAAAAGATTGGATTGAAGCCTGTTTTAGAAATATATCATACAAGAGCAAATCAAATCCAATTTCCATTATTTCTCAAGATTCATGCCAATTTTACTGACCTAATTCAGTCTACTATAAGTGCATAACAATTCTAAATCATGAACACAGGGGTTGCAATCGCGAAAAGGCCAGAAGAAAACTCAAAAATCTTGACAAAAAGTGAGGTTCAGTTTTTAGTCTAGAGGACCTTTCAGAGCAATTCAAGGCCATCCATCACATCCTGGGCGTGCACTGAAGCCATCCCAACCATTTGCAAGGTCTGAAACGCCCAGAATTCGTCTCTACACCTCACACGGTTTGCAAGTTTTTTTTCAAATTCAATTATCAAAATTCACGCATCATTAGCACCTTTAAATGTTACATTTGTGATCATTATCATGTTTTCAAGCTGACCGCATGGTTTAATTTCATTTTTGAGGCCTTTACACGCATCTTCCATTGTTAGGGTTTCTACATGAGTTTTAGGGTCTTTGTATATAGGTAAAATTAGACCTCCAACAAGATACCATGATGACCGTGACATCATAACCAATGGAACCCTGGTATCCAATTTCATTTATATTGCGTTTTGTGAGTTTTTGAATTGCGCAGGGATATAGAAACAGAAAGTATTTGTAGTTAAAGGTCATCACCTAATACGACGGTTCCAGGGAGAAGATAATATGTGCCAGCCCACCATTGGTTCATTTGAATCTCGCGCGCCTTTCTGAGTCCATTACTTTGTTTTATTTATTACGTTTTGTTTTCATTATATAAACAAGTAAACAAGTTCGCGCAGCTGGCAACGTATTGTTGGTGGTGAGTATAAGGACATGGGTTCGATCCCAGGTCCCAACGATTTCTTTGTTTTATTTTTTCTTCACAAATCAGGTATATCACGCTCTCAACCATCCATCATGCGCTAGCAGTCCCTGACCAGTGGATCTAGGATCAATCCAGATCCAACGCTTGTAGTGAAGGAGTATGATACACCTTCAGGTCAACGCTACACCTAATCCAGTGTGGTTAACTTGGGCTCAGCTTAATGGGCCAAGAATTTCAGCTTCACACCCCCTTCAGCAATTCATCACAGGCCCATTTGGTTATTTTTTCTATTATTTTTTTAATTTCTTTTCTCTAGTTATTTTCCTTTTCCTTTTAATTAATACAAAAATTATTTTTTATTAAATTAACAAATCAAAATCACAAAAATCTTTTTTTAATAAATATTTTTAATTAATTAGTTTAATTAATTTAGGGTAATTTAATCTTCTTTTTATAATTAAAAATAATTAGAATTAGGATTTTAGTTGTACATAATTTAATTAATTTTCTTTAAAAATGCATCAAAAATCATTTTTCTTATAAATATCTATTTCTTTAATTAAATAATTTAATTAGAAAATTAGGTTAATTTAATTTCTTTCATAATTTAAAAACAATTAGAAATTAGGTTTAATTGATTTGTAATTTAAATGTTTTCTCAAATAAAAATCCACAAAAACACTTTTTCTCTCAATTATGGTTTTAGGTTATTTCAATTGTCCTTGCATTTAATTTGTTGCACGCTTGTTAATTATTTGTCCATAATTATGTAACTTCTTATTGGTTTGTAATAGTTAAAACTAGGGTTTTTATTTATCGCTTTTCCCCCACTTTTGGTTATGTAATTAATCCCCCTCCCCAAAGCCTTGTAATAGCCAGGTTTTATTTTTCGCACTTTAAATTCCTGCAATCTTTAACTGTCTAGATGCATGGCTAATAGGATTGTATGAAAAGAATGCTTGAAATTTAAAACAGTAGATCACCTAATGTGCAAAGACTAAATAAATGAAAAAATTTCACATGCACATATTCACTCTTAGGGTTTGCCTCACTCCGGTTGCCTTCGGTAAACAATCGTTAAGCATAGGAAATCTTAGTGGTCGCCCTCCAGTCTAAAAGATCAAAATGTCCAATTTGAATGTTGCCTCGGAAATGTTGCCTTGAAAAGATATTAAGACTCTAGGGTTACTACTAAAAGTTTTCTAACTATTGCTTTAGTGATTGTATTTGTCCCTTTCGAATGTCCCTTACAACTCCAATGACGGTGCTACCTACTCCTTAATAGTGGGAAAGCGCTGTCTAAAGGAAATAGAACGAACAATCCTTTTTTCGAGTAGGTGGAATCTTAAGTACTTGCTCAATAAAAAACTTTTCACATAAACGCCTTTCAAAACAATTATCAAAACAAACTTCGTCACATCCTTGAGGACTGATACAAGGGTTATCACGAAGTAAAACATTTTCAAGACAAACACACACAAGCAATTTGAAAAATGAGCAAGTACCTAAGAGCCTGTAGATAACTACGGATAGAAAGGGTGCTAACACTTCCCCTTTCTATAATCTACCCCCGTACTCAGAATATCTCGAAAAAAAGGTTTTTTCTGTTCTTTTTCCTTATCCTAATTGGATGAAATAAAAGTTGGTGGCGACTCTTGCTTACGGCGACTTTTTATGAACAAAAAACGCAAAACGCAAACCAGTAAAAAACAGTCGGTTCTACCACCGTATCACCAGAACTGACGACTCTGCTGGGGACAAAATATAAAGCTGGGTAAACCTTACGATCTAGGTCATATTTAATTGCTTTCTCTTGATTGTCTTGCTTGCTTTATATTTATGGGAACTGTTTGGGTTATTTGATCCTACACTCGGATCTAGGGAACACCTTTTAGGTAAGTAGCAATAAACTGTGAGGGAACTATGTTAGGATATACCGGCATAGTTGAAGCAGTAGATACGTTGATATGGCACTTTAGTTGGTACCGGTAACCCTTGAGTCAATCAGGGAGAGTACGGGGCCGCCGCGTGGTGTCGTGAAACATCAACTGACCTTAGAACCTTTAATTGCACAACTTGGCCAGTAGGACGTAGCGAGATGGACGGCTTTGGTGTATGCCCAAGGTCGACAGATACTCGATGCTACACTCATTGTGGTTTGACTCTTGAGTTTTGTTTGTTTGCGAGTCCATCGCCTATTGAACAAAGCTGGGGGGAATATCAGTGATATTGAGATCCCTTTTAGAACTTGGTTACTATTTATAGGGCAGGTTGAACCAATCCAACTTCAAGAGGGTATGACCTAAAAACTCATGCAATCCTTAAACCTAAGGACTTGGTGTGACTTTTTTGCTGTTTTCTATACCTGTGATTTTCTAACCTAATCATGACATCATAAGCATAGCATATCATGACTAACCATTTCAAGGATTCCCTAGGGATCATTTTTGCTTTGTTTTGTGGGACATGGCATTTGCCCATAGGAACACTATACATATCAACCTTATGAAAGTGTATCTCCAACTAAAGGATCTGGAATTAAGGGTTCTCGAAGGTTCTCATTTCACTAGAAAGCATGGTCAGTTGCTCAATTTGGTCACTATATAACCTGATGAGGAGTTGTTAAAAGTGTTGTTTTAGTTCTTCGATCCGGTGCACCATTGTTTCACCTTCCCAGATTACCAGCTAGTACCTACTATGGAGGAGTTTTCTCAGTTGTTGGGGGTACCTATTCTTGACCAGTTTCCTTTCAATGGTACGGAAGAACATCCAAAGCCTGAAGAAATTGCTAGAGCTTTGTCTTTACAACGGTCTGACATAGTGGCAAATTGGGAGACTAGCGGGAGTGTCCAAGGAATTCCGGTTAAGTTTCTATTTGAGAAGGCCTATCATTTTTGGGATACCTTAGATTTACAAGCTTTCGAAGAGGTGCTGGCACTTCTTGTTTATGGGACGGTACTTTTCCCTAATGCTGATCAACTCGTAGATGTGAGCACTATCAAGGTTTTCCTGTCTCATAATCCAATACCTACATTACTCGGGGATATTCTGCAATCTTTGCATGCTCGCACTCTAAAGAGAATGGGAACCTTCCTGTGTTGCAATCCTCTATTATCTAGGTGGTTTATTTCGCACCTACCCAGGTCTGTTTTGAAGAATGAGCAGGGTTTGAAATGGTCTCGCAGGCTGATTTCCCTTAAGCATTCAGACATTAATTAGTGTTCACGGTTCTCGGAAGATGTTACCATCATCGATCGCTGTGGTGAATTCCGTAATGTCCCCCTCTTAGGCATTAGGGGAGGAATCACTTATAACCCTTGTTTGGCACTGCGTCAGTTTAGTTATGCGAGAAAAGATGGTCCTCATGATACGCTTATCCAAGGAATCGCCTTCAATTATGAGAACGACGTTCAAGGATATCGTAAAAGGTTCATAAAGGCTTGGGGCATGGTGTATAAAATCGATAGCAAGACGCTAGGACACAAGAATTCCATTCCTCTTGAGCCTTATCTCCGGTGGATACGAGCTTGCGCCCAAAGCCTTAGGATGCCTTACCCAGCTATCGTACCAATAACTATGGAGCCAGCTACTGAAGGAGACACTACTTCACTTGGTCATCATCCCGACAGGCCAACCGATCATGAAGAGTTACAGAAGTCCTGGGTTCAACTCAAAGAGGAGCGGGACACATTTGAAGCTCAGTTCTATGCTAGCAAGAAAAGGTCCTGGAGCTCACTAGGCTACTTACTGAAGAAAGGAACATAAATGCCTATATCGCGCCAAAGAGGATGTGCTCCTGGGAGACCTAGTTTGTTTCTTTAAGTTTTGTTATGTTTAATTGTAAGCCTAAAAGGCATTCTTTGTAACAATTTGAACTTATTAATGCAATTAATGTGTGTTTCTTTTGGTTAAACAAATCCGAGCCTTTAAGAATCCTTGAAATCATTGCATACACATCCCATCCATAGCATTGCATAACCAGGTACCATTACAGGTTTCTCATCTTCTTCGCTGTTTATTTCAGCAGAAATGTCTTCCGAACAAAGCATCAAGGACCTTCAGGCACAGAACGCCCAGTTCCAGCAAATGTTCATAAGTCTGGCAAAAGGGCAGGAGGATCTGAAAGCCCTCATCCTGAAAGAGAAAAAGAAAAAGAAGAAGGCTGCCGGTATTCTGAATATAGGCAGAAGGTTTGGAGAGTGGTTGAAGCGACAAACTGATTTGACCTCTTCATCCAAGGAAGGGGAGAATCAAGAAGAAGAGAAGGACCCCAGTCCTGCAGTCTCTGACAATGACACTGATTATAACGATGAACAATATCCTCCTGCTGAGGATAGATACAAACAACTAAAAGACCGTCTGAGTGCCATGGAAGTTCAGAGGATACCTGGACTAGATTTAGAAGAACTGGGATTGGTGTCGAGAGTAGTCATCCCGCAGAAGTTCAAAGCTCCATTTTTTGCTAAGTATGATGGGGTGTCCTGCCCAAAACTCCATCTCCGTTCTTATGTCAGGAAGATCCAGCCCCACACAGCTGATAGAAATCTGTGGGTTCACTTCTTTCAAGATATTCTGTCAGGGACTCAACTTGAATGGTTCTACCAGCTAGAGGGAGTAAATATCCGAAACTGGGAAGATCTGGATGTTTCTTTCTACAAGAAGTATCAGTACAATGTCGACCTTGCTCCCACTCGTACTCAACTCCAGAGTATGTCCATGGGTGCAGGTGAAGGTTTTAAAGATTATGCACAAAAATGGAGAGATTTGGCTGGGAGAGTTCAACCCTCGTTGTCTGATAGGGAGTTGGTTGATATGTTTCTAGGGACTCTATCTGGTCTATTTTTCAATCACTTGATCGGCATCACATCAGCTGGTTTCATTGAGCTGATCCTAACTAGGGAAAGAGTAGAAGCTGGGATTTGAAGCGGAAAAATACAGAAGGATGCCTCCTCAAGTTCAGTAAAGAAGCCTTTTGCTGGTAAGGAGGAAGCCATTGCCATCTACAGCCCGAGGGGTCAAAACAGGGTTGAACAACGTCAGACAGTAAGTGTCGTGATGATACCTAGACCTGCAGTTGCTCCACAACGCAACAATCAACAAAGGATGGAAAGACCACAACGACAGTTTACCCATATCAACATGACATTGGCTGAAGTTCTACCTCATCTGCTGAGATCCAACTTGGCAACCTTGAGAGAGGCTCCCAGGAATCCAAATACTACATCTCCCCGATATAATCCAAATGCCCGGTGTGCCTATCATTATGAGAGTCCTGGACATGATACAAATGACTATTGGGCTCTGAGAAACAAAGTACAAGAATTGATTGAAGCCAAGGAGATAAATTTTGATGCTCCGGAGAAACCCAACATCATCACTGCTCCCATGCCCAAGCATGGTCGTGGAGTTAATGTTATTGATACTGATTTGTTTGCTACCTTTGTTGATGAAGTTTCTAATCTTCTCATGACGGTCAAGAAGAATTTGTTGTCGGTCGGTTTATTTCCAGGTTATGGTGAAGGTTGCCATATGTGTTCATCTCTGCCTTCTGGTTGCTATTTGCTGAAGTCAGGTGTTCAGCGCCTGGTGGATAGTACAGAGATTTTGTTCGAAAAGACTATGATTCCTGTTGTCCTAATTGAAGACGTTGCCATTATAACCATTTCCGCCAATCCTCCCAAGGTTTACTCGAGAAGACCTGTTAGGATTACATCTTCTCCAAGAATTGCTCTGCTGATAATCATTGTTCCCGGTCCTATCCTGTATGTCTCGGACAAAGTTATTCCATGGCATTATGGTGCCGATGTGTACTATCATGGCATCAAACAAGATTTGAAAGACAAAGAGGCTGATCCTGATATTGATAACATTGTCAGAACTAGCAAATTTACCCAAAGTGGAAGGGTTTTCTCTCCGGAGATTTCCCCGAAGACTGTCAACAAGCCTATTGGCATTTCATCTGTTATTCTTGCTAGTACATCAACTACTATTCCTGTTCTTACTCTAGTCATTACCCTTTTCAGCGAATCGTCTGATACCCGCGGCAAGGAAATTATAGGTGAGCCTTCCCGGACGGAGGCGCCTAAGAAAATTGTTGTGGAAGCCTCTAAGCAAGAAATGGAGGAAATACTGAAAATCATTAAGAATAGCGACTACAATATGGTCGAACAGCTGGGGAAGACCCCATCCAAGATATCTATGTTGTCTCTGTTGTTGTATTTCGAAGCCCATGCGAAGGCTTTGATTGCATTTCTCAAGACTGCGCATGTGCCGCAGGAAACTTCAGCTGATCAGTTTAAAGATTGTATGGCCATCCTGACTGCTGATAATGGGCTGGGTTTTTCAGATGCAGACTTAACACCGAAAGGAAGGAAGCATAATGATGCTCTGCATGTCTCGATTGAATGTAGGGGCACCACTATGGATCATGTGCTGGTAGATATTGGGTCTTCACTGAATGTTCTTCCAAAGAAGGCGTTGGACCGGTTGGATTGCAAGGGTTTGACTCTAAATCCTAGTAACATTGTGGTAAGGGCTTTTGACGGATCAAAGAGAATGGTGCACGGGGAGGTGGACATCCCTGTCAAAGTAGGTTCTCAGACTTCTGGGTCCACTTTCTATGTGATGCATATCAGGCCGTCATATTCTTGTTTGCTGGGTCGTCCTTGGATCCACGAGGCTGGGGCAGTCACTTCAATACTCCACCAAATGCTGAAGTATCCGGTGAAAGGAAAGATTGTCACGGTGCGGGGTGAAGAAGAATATATGGTGAGTCACCTCAATTCCTTCCGCTACATAGAGATGGACGGGGAATTCATAGAAACTCCTTGTCAGAATTTTGAAGAGGTCCCTCAGATCTTGGTGTGATACGGTGGCCAGAACCGGGATGTGGTTTCCCTATTTCGTTATGGAAATTTTGCTGGTTTGTGTTTTGCGTTTGTGTTTGCAAAATGTCGCGGTAAGTAAGAGTCGCCACCGACTTTTATTTTATCCAACAAGGAAAGGAAAAAAGCACAGAAAAATTCCTTTTTTGAGATATTTCTGAGTACGGGGGGTAGATTATAGAAAGGGAAGGTATTAGCACCCTTTCTATCCGTAGTTATCTATGGGCTCTTAGGTACTTGCTCATCATTTTCAAAATTGTTTTCTTTATTCTTGTGGGTTTTGAAAAGTTTTTGTTTTAACTTCGATTTAACTCTTGCGCCTGTCTTCAAGAGTGTAACGAAGTGTTTTTGAAAACTTGTTTGTAAAGGAGTGTAAGTGTGAAAAAAGTTTGTTTTGATTGATCAAGTATTAAGAGCTAATTTACCTACTCGAAAAAAGAATCTTTCTATGTTTGTTTCCTTTAGACAACGCTATCCCACTATTAGTGAGTAGGTAGCATCATCGTTGGAGTTTAAGGGTCAATTCGAAAGGGATGTACGGTCACTAAAGCAATGTTAGGACATATTAGCGGTAACCCTAATGTCTTAGATCATTTGTTCGAGGCAACAATATCTGAGGTAACCATTTCGAGGCAACTATGATCTTTTAGACAAGAGGACGACCCCTAAAACAACCTATACTCAATGACCGTTTATAAAGGCAACCAAGTGGGGTGTACCCTAGGAGTGCGGATGTGAGAGTGTGTTGATTTTAGTTATTTTTATCTTTGCACATGTTTAGGGTGATCTAACCATTTTAAAATTAGACATTCATTCTTGTCATGCAAACCCTATTATCAAACATCTAGCAGTTGTATGCTTGCAGAAATTAAAGGTGCAGAATTTAAACTAACTATTACAAGGAGTCGGGTATTTACATCGCCAAAAACAACCCTTTAAAAAGTAAAAGCGGTAAAAGTAAATGTCCTAATTAAATATTACAAACTGGGAGCGGATACAATAATTGAATAAATAAAGTGCGCGATGCAAAATTAAATCGGATGCGAAAATAGGGTTTTGACCCTTTTAATTAAAAGAAAATGTTTTTGTTGTTTTTATTATTTTTTTAAGAAAAGAAATTAAATCCTAAAGTGAAATGCTAAATTAATTAGTTAATTAAATTAATTAATAAAAAAAAATAATTAATGGCATATTTTTGGAGTTTTGTTAATTTAGGAAACAAAATAAAATAATTAAATTAATGTTAAAAGCTATTAATTCTAATTAATTTCAAATATTTACAAAAATCATTTAAAGTTATCTAACATTAATATCCTAATTAAATTAATTAATATTTATTAATAAAAAATAAAATTCTGAAATTTAATTGGACATAAAATATTTTTGTGATTTTTTGATAAAAAGAAAATAATTTTGGGTTAGTAATTAAATAAAATAAAATTAAATAATTAAATGAAATATAGAAAAGAAAATAACAAAGAAAGAGATTGGGCCTGATTGGAGGGTGTGCATAGCAATAATTCTGGCCCATTTGTGAGGTCCGTTTGACTTTTCTAATCATGTGCATTGCGTTGACTTGGCCTGTGGTGTGCCTTCAATGATGGCCACCAGATTTGGCCATCTGGCCATCTGGCACGCTTGATGCTGAAGGCGAATGGTGGATCTCCAGCTTAGGTGTGCACTGAATCACTTGAAATAGTTAGGAAAAATAACAAATGCTGGAGGCAGGGATCGAACCCCTGACCTCCAGCCTCCAGTGCCTTGAAATCCTGCGTGGCAACCACTAGGCTGCGTTGTTCTATTTGTTAATATATTACAAACTATTAATAATATATAAAATAAAAGAAAATTGGAAAAAACAAATAAAAAACGCGTGCTCGTTTGAACAGGCCTATGGGGGGGTGACAACTCATCATCCCTGTTCTTGAACCGTGGCTAAAAGTTGAGCCACTTATACTTACGGACAAATGTCCGTCGCTACAAGCAGAGGTTCATCCAAAATCTCCTATAGGCCATGGAAATGATACCTAAGACCATGGTTGAGGTCATCTCATCCTCCTGATTGCAACCATGCCCATTATGAAGGTTAATTATTCCTGGAAAAAAAACCCTATAAAAACTCCAAGAAAACCTAACAATGGTGATTCACGATATAGGTCATATAAATGAAATTGGCTATTGTAAAAAGCTTGCAAATGATATGGTGATCAAGAATATGCCATTATTTTACACAATGGATGCAAGAATAAAGCTAATCGAATTCAAGAAAAAGATGATATCGTGACGGCCTTACAACGCGCTAGAGGGCTTGAAAACGATTGGTCTCGATTGCTTTAGGTTGTGGAGATTTCTAGGATAAGATTGGGACAAATGCCAAGCCTTGAGGATGCCTCTAACCACCAATTCGATCTCCCACTTTCTTTGATATTTTTTAGATTTTTGTTTGCTCTATAGTGTCTGTCTCCAACCTTGATTTTGATTTCCCTCGCCTCCTTATGTATTGTACAATGCATTAGGGTTGTTTCTTGTGTCCAAATCTCTCTC
The DNA here is from genome assembly GCA_948472305.1 of Vicia faba. Taxonomy (NCBI): domain Eukaryota; kingdom Viridiplantae; phylum Streptophyta; class Magnoliopsida; order Fabales; family Fabaceae; genus Vicia; species Vicia faba. Next base: position 655,029,887 of record OX451738.1, read on the forward strand.
CATCAATGCTTTTAATATTGGTTTGATTTGCTTTGAAGATATTTCCAAAATTGGTCCAAATCCAATCTCTTTGTACACATATGCCTTGATACGATTTTGATTGACCCTAGCTGTGTAATAAGACCTGAAATAATCACAAGATCTTTGGTTTTCAATATTTTTGATCTTATTTGATTTGTTTTGATTTAATTTTAAATAATTAAAATAAAAACCAAAATAAATAATAAAAATAAAATATGGACAAATGGACAAAGTTAGAGCACGTGGGCTATGATGCCAACACAAAACAAGTGAAAAAGAATGGGCCCATTTGGCAAAATTTGAAGTTTTGGGGATAGTTGACTTTTGGCAATTTTTGCAAAAAAAAGTCCAACTTCAACAATGCACAACTTCCTCAATTTTGACTCTTGGGATGTTTTATTGGACTTTTTAGAAATCTTGAGATGTCCTCTAAGCAACCCTTTTGGTCTCATCTCAATTTTATGTTCCATGCTCATGTATGAAGCTTTGACAAAAAAGGTGTTTTTGTTGACTTTTCAAAATGACCTATAATGTCCAAATTCATAACTTCTTGTGTGTGCATATTTTGAACTTGGGAGATGAATATGGATTATAGGAAATTGCATCCTCTTCAAAATTAGTTTTGGATGGGTCATTTCTCATAAAATATGAGAAAGTTATGCTTGGTCAAAGTTGAGTTGACTTTTCCTACAAAACCCTAATTTAGCAACTTTTGAGTCTTGATGAATTATGAGCAATCCTTGATGAATCATGATCAACCCTTGATCCAATGATCAAATATACTTAAAAATGAGGATGTTGACCAAAAATCTTAAAGTTTGGCTGTATGTGGACCACAGTTGACTTTTGCCCTAGCACAGTCGATTTTTGGACTTTTGAGCAATTGACTGAGCAAAATTCCTCTGCAAGGCTTGAAACTTGACATGGATGATCTTGAGAACATATTAGGACATTGGTGAGCACTTGGGGTCACTTGGAATCAAGGATCTTTATGCAACATGAAACCCTAATTTGGGGTAGACTGCCTTAGGAGAGAGCTTGTCTGGCCAACCCTTGGACTACCTTGAGCAATTTGGAGATCTTTCTTGCATGTTTTGAGAAATATGGGAGGGAAAATTTTGGGGTAAAACACTTGGCATCGACTGAAACTACCAGCAACAAACCTCCTTTGAGGATGGCTTCTCTCAAGGACTCCAGGGTCGTGGTTGAAGAAGGTGGGTGTGCCAATTGGGGTCAGCTTCCTAATTTCACTCATAAAACTGACAAATTTGGTTTGGGCTTTACTACAGGGGCTCAAAGGGCTGTTAGACGTGCTCGGGCTGGAGGACCTCCCCTACGCATCAGCAATCGGGGAATTAACGCCATTAAAGACAGCGAAGAGGATTCAGACATTGACAGTTGGATCTACCCAACTACCAACGGGTGACCGAGTAACTGGACGGCTAGGGACTTCATACCTGTTTCTTTTATTCCACAGTAATTGACTTATTTGTTTTAAGATTTGTAATAAACAATTTGAAACTTTACGGCTTGGTGCCTTGCCCGAGGAACCTTGGCTTTGCTTGTGAGGGATATTATTTGTCATCTCATATATCATTAATAAAGCATTGGAAGTTTCTTGCATACAAATTTTGCGCTCTCTGTTTTTCTTTTCTGTTTTCCACTCTATCAAAATAGTTATTCTCTTACTCACACTCACGTATCACAATGCAGATCCATATCCACTCTGGATCCCATTGATAACAACTCTTCTATTGCCAGTTATGACTTCAAAACTCCGATCAACCAATCCGAAGACGAAGGTGAGGATGATTATGAGGTGCCTGGAGAACTTGCTAGACTACTACAACAGGAAGAAAGGGCCATGTGGTCTCATGAAGAGCCTATTGAGACAGTGAATTTGGGTACCGAGGAAGACAGAAAAGAGATTAAAATAGGTGCAAATCTGGAGCTTAGCGTCAAACAGAGGTTGATACAGATGTTGCACGACTATGTTGAGATCTTCGCCTGGTCCTACGAAGACATGCCTAGTTTAGACACTGATATTTGTTAGAACATAGTTTGATTCTACAACCCTCAGTTAGAGTTTTGATGATAACAAAATACAAGATTAAATATTATGAGTTTTATATGAGACATAGATGCTACTTAAAAATTATGTTGTGTATTTATAGGAAACTCTGATGCAATCAGCAGCAGAACATCAATATCAACATCAGCATCAGAAGATCAGTACATGTGCTTACGCTGAAGTCTGATGAACAAGATTTGCGCTCAACATGCTCTGACGTTGATCAAGATCCTAACTATGTCATTAGCACTCAGAAACGCCAGAATAAGCCTAAGCCAAGAACACTCTGATCCTCATTAAGCAGAACATTCTGAAGTGTTAACGTTACTGCATTTAAGGCAGATTAATTACCAACGACATTATTCCAAGACAAAGATCTTCTCAAAATGGAAAGAATGTTATGAGCATTGAAATGGAATTATGGACTGCAACGTATCTATTCCAAGAAGTATTTAAACAAATCAGTGAGAAAGGAAATGGCTAATAATCTACAATACTCTACACGCATATACGCCTAAAGCCAATCATCGTCATCTTTGTCCTCACTTACTCAGTTTACTAAAGCTCTCAAATTGCTTACTCTATAGTTCTAGCATTCTAGTTTCACATAAGCGTTATATTGTGTATTATCACAGTTGTGATATATAGTTCTTCCAGAAAACATTCAACACACATTTTGTTCATTTATCTGTAAAAAGAATTTCCTTGAGAAACCGGTCTGTGGTTAGACTCAAGAAGGCTTTAGCAGTTGTTAAAGCAGTTTTGTATTCAGTTGAATATAGTGGATTAAGACCTCGTTGGAGAGAGGCGAAATCACCTTGACGGGTGGACTGGAGTAGTTTGAGATCAAACGAACCAGGATAAAAATAACGTGTTGTCTGCATTTGATTTCAAGTTTCAACAATTCAACCCCCCTTCTTGTGTTTTTCACATCTTCAAATTGTATCAGAGCGCCTGGTTCTAAGTTCATAACACTTAACCGTGTCAGTACAAGATCCAGCATTGAAAAACACTATGGCAGGAACACATCACAACATCAGCAATGACAACAATGAAGAAAGAGACAGATTCAGTGGCAAACCTCCAGTCTTTGATGGAGAGAACTTTGATTACTGGAAAGACAGAATTGAAAGCTTCTTTCTAGCCCACGATGCTGATCTGTGGGATATGGTGACAGATGGATACACGCACCCAGTGAACGCAAGTGGTCAGAATATTGACAGGAAAGCAATGTTTGATCAACAAAAGCGTGATTTCAAAAACCATCACAAAGCCAGAACTATTCTTCTCAGTGCTATCTCTTACTCTGAATATGAAAAGATATCAAACAGAGACACTGCAAAGAACATCTTTGACTCTCTAAGAATGACGCATGAAGGCAACCTTCAAGTTAAAGAAACTAAATCTCTTGCGCTCATTCAGAAGTATGAGGCATTCAAGATGGAAGAAAGTGAATCTATTGAAACAATGTTCTCAAGATTTCAGATTCTGGTTGCTGGTCTCAAAGTTCTGGACAAAGGGCATTCTACTGCTGATCATGTCAAGAAGATCATCAGAAGCTTGCCAAAACAGTGGAGGCCAATGGTCACAGCGCTGAAGCTAGCTAAGGATCTCAACACAATCTCTCTGGAGGAACTTGTCAGCTGCCTCAGAAGTCACGAGATAGAGCTAGAAGCTGATGAACCTCAAAAGCAAGGTAAGCCATTAGCTTTAAAATCTAACAGAAAGTCTGACTCCAAGGTTTTGCATGCTGTTGAAGAAACCTCTGATGGGTCCTCATCAGAAGAAGATGAATTGTCTCTCCTCTCCAGAAGGGTGAACCAACTGTGGAAGCAGAGGCAAAGAAAGTTCAGGAATCCTAGAAGATCTGAGAACCAGAACGAATCCTCCTCTAGATACAGAAGGTCAGAATCCTCCTCTGGAAACAGAAGATCTGAAGGCTCTTCAGGAAGCAGAAAGCCAAACAACAAGGACATCATCTACTATGAATGCAACGAGCAAGGACACTACAAGAGTGACTGCCCAAAGCTTCAGAAGGAAAAGCCCAGAAGAAAGTTTGGCAAAGAAAAGAAGAAAAGTCTCATGGCCATATGGGATGACTCTGACACATCTGAAGCTGACTCAGAATCAGATGATGAGAGAGCAAACATAGCTCTCATGGCAAACATATCAGAAGACAGTGAAGCTTCTGAATCAGACTCTGAATCAGACACAGAAGAGGTATTTCCTGACTTTGCTATTAATTTTACTAAGGATGAACTTGCTGAAAGCCTTAATGAGATTCTGGAAAGATATCAACAGATCAGAGTCAAATTCAGAAACCTGAAAAGGGATCTTGCTTCTGACTCTGATAAAACTGAGAGTCTCAAATTGGAAAATTCTGAGTTGAAAAATAAAATTTCAAAATTAGAAAATCTTTTACAAAACTCTCAGAAGGAAACAATTTCTGAAACTCCCAGTAGTGCTGATGAGATCATCAAGGAGTATGATCACAGCTTTCAGAAGTTTCTTGCTAAAAGCATAGATAGAAGCAAGATGGGTTCAATGATCCATGGAGTTAGCAGAAATGGCAGAAAAGGAATAGGATACCAAGGTAAGGTACCTACACCAAACAATGCCATGGACTTAGTTATTAAACGAACTCCACTTAAGTCACACTTTGTATATGGGCACACACACGACATCAAATATACTAGTAGTAATTATTCTGTCAAACCAAAATTCAACCAGAGTTTTGGTAAAACTAACAAATCAGGACCCAAGAAAATATGGGTACCTAAGGATAAAATAATACATGTTGTAGATATCTTTAGCAGCAAAGCAGAAACACCAGTCATGGTACCTGGACTCTGGCTGCTCACGACACATGACGGGAAGAAGGCATATGTTCCAAAGCCTGGAACTTAAGCCTGGAGGCCATGTAGGCTTTGGAGGCAATCAGAGGGGAAAGATCATTGGCTCTGGAACAGTAGGTAATGGAAATCTTCCCTCTATCAGTAATGTCTTATTAGTAGATGGATTAATGCATAACCTGTTATCCATAAGTCAATTAAGTGATAACGGTTATGATATAATCTTTAATCAAAATTCATGCAAAGCTATTAGTCAGAAAGATGGGACTATCCTGTTTAATGGAAAGAGGAGAAACAACATTTACAAAATAAAACTTTCTGAACTGAAAAGTCAGAATGTAAAGTGTCTTCTGTCTGTTAACAACGAGCAATAGATCTGGCACAGAAGATTGGGGCACGTTAGTATGAGAAGAATATCTCAGATTAACAAACTCAATCTGGTCAGAGGACTTCCAAATCTGAAGTTCAATTCAGATGCTTTATGTGAAGCATGTCAGAAAGGCAAGTTTGCAAAACCTGCTTTTAAATCTAAAAATGTTCTTTCCACCTCTAAGCCATTAGAACTTCTGCACATTGACTTATTTGGACCAGTTAAAACTGCTTCAGTCAGTGGCAAGAAGTATGGGTTAGTAATCGTAGATGACTATAGCAGATGGACATGGGTAAAGTTCTTAAGACACAAGGACGAGTCACACTCTGTGTTTGTTACCTTCTGTAACCAAGTTTAGAATGAAAAGGATCTTAGAATCGTCAAAGCAGAAGTGATCATGGTGGAGAGTTTGAAAACAAAGATTTTGAATCATTTTTTAATGACAAAGGCATTCTGCATGATTTCTCTTGTCCTAGAACTCCCCAACAAAATAGAGTTGTAGAACGAAAGAACAGAACATTGCAAGAAATGGCCAGAACCATGATCAACGAGACTAACGTTGCTAAGATCTTCTGGGCAGAGGCGATAAACACAGCGTGCTACATTCAGAATAGAATCTCCATAAGACCTATTCTGGAAAAGACTCCATATGAATTGTGGAAGAACAGAAAGCCCAACATTTCATATTTTCATCCATTTGGATGTACTTGCTTTATTTTGAATACTAAAAATTATTTGAACAAGTTTGACTCTAAAGTACAGAAGTGTATTATGTTAGGATACTCTGAATGCTCAAGAGGGTACAGAGTATACAATACAGAAACACAGATTGTGGAAGAATCAATCAGTGTTCGTTTTGATGATAAGCTTGACTCTCAAAAGTCAAAGCAGAATGAAGTATTTGCAGGTATGGAAGTTGAATTCACAGGTACTGAAGACAAGTCATCAGAAGCTCTTAACAAAGACACTTCCTCAACATCAGAAAGAGGCACTGCAAGCAATCCAGCATCTTCTGTTGATCAACCTCAGAAAAGACCATCCAGAAGCAGCATGGATCACCCAGAAGAAACTATCTTAGGAAGAAAGGAAGATCCAATCAGAACAAGAGCCAGCTTCAGAAACTCTGAAGAATCCCTCATGGGACTTGTCTCTCTGATTGAACCATCCTCAATTGATGAAGCACTTCTGGACAATGATTTGATTCTAGCAATGCAAGAGGAGATGAATCAATTCACAAGGAATGACGTATGGGATCTAGTTCCTAAACCAAAAGGATTCAACATCATTGGAACAAAATGGGTGTTCAGAAACAAACTGAATGAACAAGGTGAAGTCATCATAAACAAGGCACGATTGGTAGCACAAGGTTATAGTCAGCAAGAGGGGATAGACTATACAGAAACCTTTGCTCCAGTCGCCAGGTTAGAATATATCAGACTTTTAATTTCTTTTGCTGTTAATAAAGGCATCACTCTGTATCAGATGGATGTCAAGAGTGCATTCTTAAATAGCTATATAGAAGAAGAGGTATATGTACACCAACCCCCTGGTTTTGAAAGTTCAAAAAATCCAGAATATGTTTTCAAACTAAAGAAGTCAATGTATGGTCTGAAACAAGCTCCCAGAGCTTGGTATGAAAGACTAAGTAACTTCCTGTTAGAAAAGGAATTCACCAGAGGGAAGGTGGACACAACCTTATTCTGTAAGATAGTTAAGAATGACATTCTAGTCTGCCAGATTTATGTTGATGATATAATATTTGGATCTACTAATCCCTCTCTGGGAAGAAAATTTGCTAAGTGTATGCAGGCAGAATTTGAGATGAGCCTAATGGGGGAACTGAAATTCTTTCTGGGCATTCAGATCAATCAAACCCCAGAAGGAACTTACATTCATCAGAGCAAATATGTTAGAGAACTTCTGAAGAAATTTGATCTCTCAGAATGTAAGGCATCAAAGATTCCAATGCATCCCACGTGCATTCTAGAAAGAGAAGAGGTAAGCAAAAAGGTAGAACAGAAGGTCTACAGAGGTATGATTGGTTCTCTTCTTTATCTGACAGCCTCAAGGCCTGATATTTTATTCAGTGTATGCATTTATGCAAGATTCCAATCAGATCCTAGAGAATCTCACTTAACAGCTGTTAAGCGAATTTTCAAGTATCTGAAAGGTAACACTAATCTGGGTCTGTTTTATAGAAAATCTAGTGATTACAGCTTAGTAGGTTACTGTGATGCTGACTTTGCTGGAGACATAGTTGAACGTAAAAGCACTTCTGGAAGCTGCCAGTTTCTGGGAGAAAATATGATCTCGTGGTCCAGCAAAAGACAATCCACCATTGCTCTATCAACAACAGAAGCTGAATACATAGCAGCAGCTGGATGCATCACACAAATGCTCTGGATGAAAAGTCAACTTGAGGACTTCCAGATTTATGAGAGTAACATTCCTATCCTCTGTGATAACACCTCTGCTATTTGCTTAAGTAAAAATCCAATTTTGCATTCTAGGGCTAAGCATATAGAAATAAAACATCATTTTATTAGGGACTATATTCAGAAAGGAATTTTAAACTTAAAATTTATTGATACAGACCATCAATGGGCTGACATCTTTACAAAACCACTTTCTGAAGATAGGTTCAACTTCATTCTGAATCATCTCAGCATGAAGCTCTGTCCAGAATAAAACTGTTTTAATTTTATATATTAACCTTCAGAATTATGTTTACTTCTCTGTGAACTTCTGATCAATCCTCTTTCAGAACTTTTAGAAATGCAGATTGTATCAGAATCTATCCATGAAGCTCTGAGCTCTTCAGTTCAAGGATAGAAGTGATGTTCACTCAAAGCAAACAAGTGTCATCCAGTCATCAGCTATTTCCTGAGGCTGAACACGCATTCACGCTTCTGAAAAGGCAAAGCTCTGATTGGATGAATTGAGACACATGTCATTGGTAATCGTTTAAGTATCTTTCTGAAATCCCCTAAAATCAGCCATCATTAAATGCTATTAATCATGATTTATTTCTCTCTCTTAACCGTTTATGTTTTCAAAAACTTTTTTGAAATCTATTTAAACACTTCACACCATTCACACACTTTTACCCTACTTTCGTTTTCAATCATATTTCTGATTTCTGTGTTTGTGTTCTTCCTTCTCAAGAAAACCCCTTAAAGCTTTTTCAAAAAGTCCTCGTGTGAACATGGCTTCTAGCAGCAATCTTTCATCAGGTTCCCAGAAAGATGCATCAGCTGAGCAATATGAAGTTCCTCTCAGAACGCTACTCACTCCAGTCAAGAACATTGAAGTTCTGTCAGAGATTATAGTGGATTTCAACAGTCTCAAGGAAAATGGATTTGATTTATCAGAAGAGATTCAAGCACAAGGATGGGAGAAATACTTTGACAAGTTGGTGGGTCCAACTTTTCCTATTTTGGTTAAGGAATTTTGGATTCACGCATGTTCCTCAAATCACCAAGTCACTTCTTACATCATGGGGAAGAAGATTGTGATTATTGAAGACCTAATTGCAAGACTGATTGGGTACAATGGTGGTGGTATTCGCTGTATAGACATGGCTGAAAGATGCTCAGATGTTGCTGTTATAGCAAGGGAAATCTTCACGCTGGGGCTTCCCTCCAGCAAGATAAGGGATCTGAAAGATAAGCACAAAATTTGGGCAAAGATTATTCTGGGCTATTTCAACCACAGGAAGCCTACAAGCTCTCCTGATTACATAAACATAGATCATCAGTTTCTGATCTATTTTATTTCTCAGAGGGTAAAGATTAATCTAGCTCATCTTCTGTTCAACCATATGAGAACAAGCATCAAGGAAATAAGAGAAGATGAACGCACTAAAAGGGATTGGATACCCTTTTGAAGATTGATATCAGATATTCTGACTGAGAATAGGCTGATTGAACATTTGACAGAGGCACAAGAGATCAGCACCCTGGAACCTTATTTTGGCAAGCAGTTGAATGCCAAGAATCTAAAGAAGATGAAGATGATAGAGAACATTAAGAAGGAGCCCAGCGTCACTCCTTTTGCTGATATCTCCAGCAGAAGAGTTCCTCTGGACGACTTTCCTATGTTCTCAGAGATTGACTCAAAGCCTCAAATCATTCTGAGATATTTGGATGCTTGTAAAGCTGATGGGACAGCACCTAATCTAAACATTCAAGATCTTCAGCAGAAGGCACCAGAGGTTGCTCTGAAGAAGACAAAGAAGAGAAAAGCTGCTCCAGAAGGATCACCACAACAGACTCCAAAGAAAAGAGGTAATCCTGTTTCTGTATCTGTTTTAAATTCAATTGTTGTTTCCACATCTATTCCTACTCCCATTCCAACACCAGCTGATATCCCAACACCCCAAACCTTTGAAGATTTTGACACTGATTTTGACCCTTCTGAGTCATTAACTCTAAGAAGATCTCGCTCCAAACCACAAAATCCAAACACTACAACCATACCAGAACCAGAACTTGCACAAGTTCTTTCTAATATAGAACAACACTCTTCCGCTCCCTAAACAGAAAATCCAAATCCACAACCAGAAATTTCCATTTCTCCACAACCTGACATCCCACTCTCACCAATACCAGAAACTCCACTCTCTCCCATACCAGAACCAGAAATTCCACAACCTTCCTCTCCTCAACCAGAAAGTAATCCACCCTCTCCTCAACATGCACAATCTCCACGACCTGAGACACAAAACTCTGAGGCTCAAACCTCTGAGTCCCCTGAACCACAACCTTTGGCCATCCAATTGCCTTGTGGTACCACTGTTAATATGTCTCAGCTTCCATCTTCACCAGAAACAACTCCACCAAATACTCCACATAGTCCAATCGTTATTTCTGACTCTCCCACTCCCTCACCTAAGAAAAATACAAAAAGCCACAGCAAGACAGTCATTGACCTAACAATCCTTGAACGCCTTGCTGCAATAAACTAGAAAACTGCCATCCCTAAACCAAAACAACCAGATGTTGGTTCCAGCATTTTGAACTTTGAATCAGATATGCAGAAATGGATCACTTCTTTGAAACAAGTAAGTCTGGAAGTGGTTGATCCTGCTGTATCAGATCATCTCTGGACTCAATTCAGAAGATGGGTTTGCGCTGAAACCTTCAAGTTGTAAGACCAGAGCTATGGACAGGCTCAACAGAACTTCAGCAATCTGCTGAAGGAAATGGAAGGTCCAGTTCTGAGCAAGCTGCTGAATGAAGAAGTTCTCCATCTGGACAGTGAACCTTGGTCTGCAAAGTGTCCAGCATCTACAGTTCAACCTGCAGAAGAACAGGTTATTCAAGCTGAAGACTTGGGTCAATCAGAAGAAACTACAGAAAGCTCTGAGAAGCAGCCTGTATCTGAAGATCCTCAAGCTTTCTCTCTTGACAGGCAGGCTCTGGAGGATTTGAAGAGATCAGACATGCTGATGAATGAACGGATGGACAAGCAGGATATCAAGATTGATTCTATAGCAAACATGGTAGCTAAGCAAAATGAAACCAGTGAACAAATCAAGAGCATGTTGGAAGCTCTGTTCACACGACTTCCTCCTTCTTCTTAGATTTTTCTTATGTTTTCCTTGTTTTTCTTTACATGTTTGTATGTAATATTTTTACTTGTTCTAAACTATCATTGCTTATGTTTTAATACAAACGTGTTTTGCTATAATCTTTTTAACTCTGATTAACTGTGCTTTTTGATAGATGAAAAAAAGGGGGAGAAAGAATGATATTTTTCAATAACGGTTTACTGAGACAAAAGTATCAAACATTCTAACATTCTTATATATTTGAATGTCCTTGTTTTGAAAAGCTTACAGGTACAAGAATCTGAAGAACTCTGATAAAGCAAAATTCTGATGCTCAAAGAAAGGTTCAATAAAGTTCTGATACTCAAGGACTCAAGGAATCAAAGGGAAATAATCAACTCAGGGGGAGTTTTTCTCATCATTACTCTGATACTTTGTATGCCTTATCCTCTTAGCTCTGATACTTTTATTCATTATTTGATTATCTCTGATATCGTTTCCTCTTTATTCTTAAACTCTGATACTCTCATCATTTTATTCTAATTGAAAAAATCTAGTTTTTGTCATCATAAAAAAGGGGGAGATTGTTAGAACATAGTTTGATTCTACAACCCTCAGTTAGAGTTTTGATGATAACAAAATACAAGATTAAATATTAAGAGTTTTATATGAGACATATATGCTACTTAAAAATTATTGTGTGTATTTACAGGAAACTCTGATGCAATCAGCAGCAGAACATCAGTATCAACATCAGCATCAGAAGATCAATACATGTGCTTACGCTGAAGTCTGATGAACAAGATCTGCGCTCAACATACTCTGACTCTGATCAAGATCCTAACTATGTCATCAGCACTCAGAAGCGCCAGAATAAGCCTAAGCCAAGAACACTATGATCCTCATTAAGCAGAACATTCTGAAGTGTTAACGTTACTGCATTTAAGGCAGATTAATTACCAACGGCATTATTCCAAGACAAAGATCTTCTCAAAATGGAAAGAATGTTATGAGCATTGAAATGGAATTATGGACTGCAACGTATCTATTCTAAGAAGTATTTAAACAAATTAGTGAGAAAGGAAATGGCTAATAATCTACAATACTCTACACGCATATACGCCTAAAGCCAATCATCATCATCTTCGTACTCACTTACTCAGTTTTCTAAAGCTCTCAAATTGCTTACTCTATAGTTCTAGCATTCTAGTTTCACATAAGCGTTATATTGTGTATTATCACAGTTGTGATATATAGTTTTTCCAGAAAACATTCAACACACATTTTGTTCATTTATCTGTAAAAAGAATTTCCTTGAGAAACTGGTCTGTGGTTAGACTCAAGAAGGCTTTAGCAGTTGTTAAAGCAGTTTTGTATTCAGTTGAATATAGTGGATTAAGACCTCGTTAGAGAGAGGTGAAATCACCTTGACGGGTAGACTGGAGTAGTTTGAGATCAAACGAACCAGGATAAAAATAACGTGTTGTCTGCATTTGATTTCAAGTTTCAACAATTCAACCCCCTTCTTATGTTTTTCACATCTTCAATATTGTGGTACATCGCCTGCCGACTAAAGAAGATTGTCCTCCGATTAAACAGAAGGTCTGTCGTATGCGCCCTGAAATGTCAGAGAAGATCAAGGCAGAGGTCATGAAACAGTTCGATGCAGGATTCTTAGCTGTCACTTCCTATCCACAGTGGGTTGCCAACATCGTTCCGACACCTAAGAAGGACGGTAAGGTACGGATGTGTGTAGATTACAGAGATCTGAACAGGGCAAGCCTCAAGGATGACTTTCCACTTCCTCACATTGATGTTCTGGTCAACAACACTGTGCAACACAAAATCTTCTCCTTCATGGATGGTTTCTCTGGCTACAACCAGATCAAGATGGCTCCTGAAGACATGGAGAAGACAACCTTCGTCACACAGTGGGGAACCTTCTTCTACAAGGTGATGCCTTTTGGGGTTAAAGAATGCTGGGGCAACTTATCAGCGCGCCATGGTTGCTTTGTTCCATGATATGATTCACCATGAGATCGAAGTATATGTTGATGACATGATAGCCAGGTCTCAGACTGAGCAAGAGAACCTTGATCATCTCCAAAAGTTGTTCGACAGATTGAAGACATACAAGCTGAGGTTGAACCCGAACAAGTGTACCTTCGGGGTAAGATCTGGTAATCTTCTGGGTTTTATCGTCAGTGACAAGGGTATTCAGTTAGACCATACGAAGGTAAATGCCATACAAGAGATGTCATCTCCTCGCACAGAGAAAGAGGTTAGAGGTTTCTTGGGACGCCTAAATTACATTTCCCGATTCATTTCACATCTGACTGCTACTTATGAGCCAATCTTCAAGCTTCTGAAGAAAGATCAAGTAGTAAAGTGGAATGATGAATCCTAGACCGCTTTCGAAAGAATCAAAAAATACCTTCAAGAACCGCCAATTCGGATGCCTCCAGTTGAAGGAAGACCTTTGATATTGTACTTGACAGTGCTAGACAATTCAATGGGGTGTGTGATAGGGCAGCATGACGAGTCTGGTCGAAAAGAGCACGCCATTTACTACCTTAGAAAAAAGTTTACCGACTGTGAGACACGATACTCATTGCTCGAGAAAACTTGTTGCGCTTTGGCATGGGCTGCTCGCCGACTGAGACAGTATATGCTGAGTCACACTACCTTGTTGATATCAAAGATGGACCCGATCAAGTATATTTTCGAGAAGCCCACTCTCTCCAGAAGGATAGCAAGGTGGCAAATGATCTTAACCAAATATAACATACAATATATAACCCAAAAAGCAATAAAGGGGAGTGTATTGGCTGATCATTTGGCTCATTAGGCCGTGGATGACTACCAGTCCATGAAGTTCGAGTTCCCTGATGAAAATATCATGTTGGTGACTGACTACGAAGAACCTGGACCGGACGAAGGACCTAAGGAAGGATCCCAATGGTATATGTATTTTGATGGAGCCTCAAACGCACTAGGTAATGGCATTGGCACTATAATCATATCTCCTGAGGGCTGTCAGACTATGTTCACCACCCGATTATGTTTCAACTGTACCAACAACATGGCGGAGTATGAAGCATGTATTATGGGTCTTCGAGCTGCTATTGACCTGAGGATTAAGTTCTTAAGTGTATTCGGCTCTGGTGATAAGTTAGATCAAAGGAGAGAGGGATACGAAGCACCCGAATCTCATTCCTTACAGAGAGTATGTACTGACATTGCTCCCACACTTTGAGGAGGTAACCTTTGAACATTTTCCACGAGAAGAGAACTAGTTGGCGGACGCGCTAGCTACCATGTCTTCTTTGTTAAAAGTTAGGTAGGATAATGAAGCTCCCCAAATTACCATTGAGAGGTTGGATGAACTAGCACACTGTTGCGAGATCGACACCGAAGAAGTGACAGACAGACCCTGGTTTCAGGAAGTCAAAAGGTATCTCGAGGTTTAGGAGTATCCCGAAGGGGCATCTGTCAATGATAAGAATATTCTTAGAAGGTTCGCTGCAAATTTCTTCCTTAGTAATGGGATCCTTATAAATGCAACCATGACTCCACACTACTACGGTGTGTATACAAGAGCGAAGCAGAGAGGATCATGACAGATCTACATGAAGGCACCTTTAGAACCCATTGTAGTGGACATACCATGGCTAAGAAGATCCTACGGGCAGGATATTACTGGTCCACTATGGAAGCCGATTTCTATCAGCACTCTCGAACTTTTCATAAGTGCCAAGTCTACGCTGATAAGGTGCATGTGCCTCCAGTTCCTTTGAACATCCTGATAGCTCCTTGGCCCTATTGCATCTAATGGGCATCGTTTCATCTTAGTAACCATTGATTACGTCACGAAGTGGGTTAAGGCAGCCTCTTTTACTAATGTGACCAAGAACGTCGTGGCACGGTTTATCCAACACAATCTGATCTATCGATATGGTGTACTAGAGAGGATTATTACTGACAATGGTACAAATCTCAACAACACAATAATCACCGAGCTATGTAAACAGTTCAAGATACAGCATCATAAATCTTCTCCCTACCGGTCGAAGATGAATGGCGCTGTTGAAGCAGCTAACAAGAACATCAAGAAGATTGTACAGAAGATTATCGTGACATACAAAGACTGGCACGGGATGTTACCATTCGCTCTTCATGGGTACCGTACCTCAGCACGGACGCCGACAGGGGAAACACCCTACTCTCTGGTATATGGCATGGAGGCAGTCCTACCCATCGAAGTCCATATACCCTCTCTCAGGATTATGAAGGATGTGGGTTTGAACGAAGAAGACTGGATCCAAACCCGACTTGATCAACTGAATCTAATCGATGAAAAGAGACTTACCGCTATCTGTCATGGTCAGATGTATCAAAAGCGAATGATCAAGGCTTTTAACAAGAAAGTCAGGCGTCAAGAATATCAAGTCGGGGATCTGGTAATCAAACACATCATACTTCTGCAAGGTGATCCCAGAGGCAAATGGACTCCCACGTACGAAGGGCCATTTGTGGTTAAGAACATTTTCTCGGGAGGAGCTATGATTCTAACAACCATGGATGGTGACGACCTTCCTCACCTTGTCAATGCAGACATAGTGAAAAGATACTACACATAATCAAAGACCCGCTAGGTCGACTGGCCTAGGCAAAAATAAGGGCTTCCCAGCGAACCAAAAGGGTTCGGGCAAAAGTAAGGAATGAAAATGAAAAAATTTGTACACCCGGCAAGTCGAAAACCCGAAAGGGAGGCTTGGGCAAAAAAAGGGTATCCCGGTGGATTGAAAACCCGAAAGGGAAATCCAGTCAAAAGTTAGGGATTGAAGCATATCACTATGTCTCATTGGATCATATTGCGACCAGACTTCAGTATCGACTATCAAGCTCGGACAACACCAATCAATCTGATCAACCTTCGGCCAAGAAGCAAAGTGATGAGATGCTTGAAGATATAAAGGCAATAGCAGAGTTGGAACCCAATGGGGTTGTTTCACATAGCTGTTTTTCTTTCTTTTACACAAAGTGTAATTTCTTTCAGCGGCGTTCTCTTACTGGGACGTCAACCTCTTTGTACAAAAACACCTATTACAGGCCAATTTTAAAAAATCAATACAAATCATTTTCACAAGAAATTTCAATTCGTTTTTCTTTTTCTGTTTTGTTTTGCGAGAACGTCCAATGATTTATTTTTGATATATGCATTTGAAAATGATTGCTGCTCATAAATACTTGCATAAGAAATAAAAGACAGTTACTCGTAATTCCAAAAATAGGGAAAAACAAGTAGTGCCAAACCCTACAGTTACTCTGCCCATCAGGTACCGGGATAGAGCCAACTTGGGAACATAACTATTGGTACATACATTCCCCACAGAGTAAAAGTATCCAAAGACATTGATGTCAGCTTTCCCCGAAATAGGACATAACTATCCCCATCTGAGGTTCATAATCGCAGGCGAATCAGTAAATTTCATCCCCCAAGTGAAGTTTATTTCTCCAACAGAGCTCATCATCTCCACCAACGGAATGTCATCCCCAGCTAAGTTTATTCCTCTAGATCAACGGGTCTACCAACAGAGTATCTCCTTCCCCCAAAGTTTGGTCTCCGCAGAGTTATTTCTCCAGCATCTCTTCTCGACAGAATATTCGCAAATCTTCAACAACTGTCATAAATTTATTTTCCCTGACGCGAGCATACCCCGACAGCATTTCATGAACATACATAATGACATACACATACATATCATATACAGCATAATCTCATTTATTTTGAGAACATCATCTCACCCTGCATTTCATGCATCGGATATAACTAACCCTAATATCTTTTCAGGAAAAGACGATTAGCTTCAACGGATCCAGCAGTTATACAGATCACATCTACAACCAACTAATGGAAACTCAGTTCCCGAAATCAAACTAGTCAACTAATCTACATTTTCATATCGAAGTAACCCTACTATCCAGGTTCCTTCTTACTAGCCCTGCTATCCCGACTTTCATTTCGAAGTAACCCTACCATCCAGGTTCCTTCTTACAGCCCTACTATCACGGCTTTCATATCGAAGTAAACCTACTATCCAGGTTCCTTCTCACAGCCCTACTATCCAGGCTCTTCATATCGAAGTAACCCTCCTACCCAGGTGTTGTACCCAAAAAGTTTCCCTCTCATTTCACAAGAGATCACCCTGGATCCCAGGTTTGCTTCTATCAAGTTTCCAAGCCTTGAATTATCAATTTTTCCAAGCTAACCATTCACAAGGGCAAAATGGTCATTTGTACACCGAAAAGTCAAACTTTGACTTTTGGATCAACATCAAATCTCAAGAATCATATTTCATCAAAACATGTTAGAATATGAAGTTTGTTTCATCAAGAGGTTCAAAAGTCAAATTTTCTATGGAAAAGCCAAATTTCTAAATACTTGGAATTTCTTCTAAGTATTTAAGAAAAATGACACTTCAGAACTTCTGAGCCAGCCTCCAGGCAGGTGCAGTCAGAAGATGTAAACATGTTCAGCATATAGTCTTCAGTCAGAACATGGCTCTTCAGCATCTATGCAAGTTCAGTCAGAGTTTGCTAGGGTAATGCAAAGAAGGTTAAGGAGCGTGTTGTAAGCTTTCTAGAAAGTCTGAAAGCTCCTTCAGAACATGATGGAGCCAGAAGATACAAAGATTAGAGGATGGATGCTATGCTGAAGCAGAACTTCTGATCCAGAACTAAGCCTTGGTTTAGAGTTTCACGTTGCAGGATTTTTGGTTGTGATAAGTCTCATCATCATTTAATGCTCATTTAATACTCACAACCACCTTCTGAGTCTTTATCCAAAGGATCTTCATCATGTGTACCCACCTGTCTTGGGATAGCAACTCTGCTTTTGCTTTTCCTTAATTCCTGCTGATAGCCACCATGCTTGCTTCAAAGACAAGGCAGTGCTTCAGCACATGAAGGCTATTTTCAATGCTTTGGTCAGAACATGACCAAATCCCAAAACCTTGTTCATGCAATTTGCTGCAGACCTATAACCAATAGCTAGCTCAGCCTACGCTTGCATCCCATGATTACACCATACTAGCATACAAAAACTGTGATGAAAAAGCAAAGGAACATGATGCCAAAACAGGTTAAAATCCTATTTGTTTCCCCCCCCCCCCCCCCCCCCAAAAATCACAGCAAATTCATCTATAAATACTTGACTCCATCACACGTTCAAGGGGGCTTTTGGGGGACGAGAGGCTGAAGGCTAGGGGCTGGCTTTTGAAGAGAAAAAGAGAAAAGAAAGTTGTGAAACCTTCATAAAAAATACAGAAATCCCATACACAAAAACAAACCTTTGTTCTTCCATTTGAACAAAAGGACACAACCACTCTTCTGTCTCTCTTACTGACTCAGAACATCCAGAGGCAGCCACTCAAAGCTCCAAACACGCCCTAGGTAATTCCTTCTGACTTTACTTGTTTTTTTCCTTCTGAACATCATTAACATATAAATATCATAGTATTAACGTTGTATATATCATTGCATGAACTGAAAAACTATGGCTCAGAACTTCTAGAATAATGATAGACTCAGACTTAGGGTTAGAACTTCTATGAACAGTTGTGTTGCTATTCTTCTGATTTGTTGTTTGCCAAAAATGAATGAGTTGTTGACGTGCTGATTAATATGAGAAAAGAGTTGAAATGTAATATAGAACTTCTGATTTTCACATGCTGATAACACACATAACTTTTATGATTTTTTTCTCACTATTAACACACACTGAACTTCTGATTCTCACATGCTGATAGTACACTGAACTGCTAAAGTTCATTCACTGGCTCAGCACAGTACATAACTTCTGATGTTCACTCACAATCTTAACATAGCACAGAACTTATGAGTTCTCCTTGCATGTCAAATACACTGAACTTCTGATGTTTCCATCAGCTGTTTTCAAACACTGAGTTTCTGATTTTCATATGCTGACAATACAGAACTTATGACTTTTGGTTCACTGGCTGAACGTCATCCAGAACCTCTGTGTTTGTTCTCTAACATTTCTTACAAGACCTCAGAGTTTACTAATACAGAACTTCTGACTTGTGGCCCACTGTCTGAATACCACCCAGAACTTCTGTGTTTTCCCTCTAACTTTTCTTGCAGGTCCTCAGAGTATACCAATTCAGAACTTCTGATGCCCATTGACGTCTCCTGCTGAGTCACAGTGCTCTTAGCTTCAGAACTTCTGATTCTGACGCTTCCTTCTGAGTCACCATGCGGCTGACCTTAGAACATCTGATCCTTGTTATTTTCTCTTGCAGCAGCGCTGTTTCTATTTTGCATTTATTTTCTTTTTCATCATTTTAAATATTAACTTGTTTTTAACATAAAAAACATAAAAATATTTTCCTTTATTTTATTTCCTTAAGACAAAAACATTTTCTAAACAAGTCCATTTTACATTTCTTGTACATTATTTCAATATGGTTGTAATAGTAACTTAGGACTTATTTTTTACTTGTAATCCCCATTCGTACATTTGTACCCCCATCCCCTAAATATTGTAATAGCGTAGAATTTCATTTTCCGCAATTTATTGTTTTCCTTATATTGTATAGTAATAAGGCGTGTATGGCAAGATAAAACCAACAAGTAGACCACCAAAAAAATCAAAGACAAATGCATGCAATCAAACACACTTGCACACATGCACCCTTAGGGTAATCTCACTTGTTGCCTTACAAAAATGGCCATGTTATGCATGTGAGATGTCTTAGCACAAACAATCGAAGTACAAGATCATAGTCCCTCGATGACGCTATCAAAGTTGCCTTTCAAAATGATCTTATTCCCTAAAAGAAAAGTGCTAAGTCATCTCACAACATTGCTATCATTGTCATACGATGACCCAACGCCTGTCCCTTCACATCCAACGATGGGGCTTCTTACCAAAACAATGGCAAGATAGCAACATCTAAAGGAGGAGAAAAAATACATCTAAGACCTTTTGAGTAGGTAGGTTCGCTCTCAGTTACTCGCTTGCTCACAACAAAAACATTTTCTGCACCAACACCCTCACTTTGAAACATTTTCAAAAGATAAACATTTTGTACGCGTTCTTATAGAGACGAGAGCCATTACAAAGAATACACCTTTTCAAAATCACTTTCAAAAACACATTTCACAAACACATCTTTGAACTATTTTCGAAACAAACACTTTGTATGCGTTCTTATAGAAACGAGAATCATTACAAAGTTATATTTTAAAAATACTTTCAAAAACACATACCACAAGCACATTCAAACAAAAGCAAGTGATCTAGCGAGTAACTAAGAGCCCATGGAAAACCATGGATGAAAAGGGTGCTAATACCTTCCCTTTTCATAATTTACCCACCGAACTCAAAAAAAACATCTTTAAAGGTCTTTCCTGTGCTTTTTCACCTTTCCTTTTTGGATAAAAGAAAAGTCGGTGGCTACTCTTGCTAAACCGCAACATTTGCAAACACAAACACAAAACCTCAAGTCAGTTCTCCCACCCTATCACAGAACTGGCGACTCTGCTGGGGAACATCCTAAAAGTGAGGTTACCTTAGGGCTAGATCACCTTTACTTGCTTACATATGTGCTTGTTTTACATATGTCCTTCTCATAACCCTACTATCCAGGCTTTCATATCAATGTAACCCTACTATCCAGGTTCCTTCTCATACCTCTACTATCCAGGCTTTCATATCGAAGTAACCCTACTATCCAGGTTCCTTCTCACAGCCCTACTATCCAGGCTTTCATATCGAAGTAACCCTACTATTTAGGTTCCTTCTCACAGCTCTACTATCCATGCTTTCATATCGAAGCAACCCTACTATCCAGGTTCCTTCTCACAGCCCCATTATTCAGGCTTTCATATCGAAGCAACCCTACTATCCAGGTTCCTTCTCACATCCCTACTATCCAGGATTTCATATAGAATTAACCCTAGTATCCAGGTCCCTTCTCACAACCCTAGTATCCAGGATTTCATATCGAAGTAACCCTACTATCCAGGTTCCTTCTTGCAGCCCTACTATCCAGGCTTTCATATCGAAGTAACCCTACTACCCAGGTTCCTTCTCATAACCCTACTATCCAAGCTTTCATATCGAAGTAACCCTACTACCTAGGTTCCTTCTCACAACCCTACTATCCAGGCTTTCATATCGAAGTAAATCTATGACCCAGATTCCTTCTCACAACCCTACTACCCATGTTTTTATATCGAAGCAACCCCACTATCCAGGTTCCTTCTCACAGTCCCACTATCCATGCTTTCATATCGAAGCAACCCTACTATCCAGGTTCCTTCTCATAACCTTACTATCCAGGTTCCTTCTCTCTTATCTCCAGACAGCAGTCCACAACACTGTAAGACCAGGACCTGATCAAACACGATTAGTTTCGCACTTCCCCAGTAAGTCGTGGTACAGCCTGTACATCGACTGGATATGTAGTTCACTTCCGCTTCCTAAAGCAAGAGTTATTTCCCTAGTTCACTCCTCAAATTCTATTTCTCCCAAGACAGATACCAACGTTCCTCAGCATATTCCTCATCAACAATGGTAACAGGAACTCTCATTGTAGGAATGTCTCAGGAAATCAACATCCTCTAGATGGCATCTTTAAGCCCATCTCCGACGGTATTCCGCCACATCCAAGATGACATCTTTAAGCCCATCTCCGACAATCTTCAATTATCGACCTCCAAATGGCATCTGTAAGCCCATTCCCAATATCACAAATCAAGTGCCACTTCATGTGAGTGCAAATTTCTGGACACTCTAGTGTTCAATCATCTTCCACCTTCAGATCACGAAAGGTGGACGAGCCAATCTACATCCTCAGGTTTAAGAAGATTGAACAGGGGCAACTGTTGTACCCCAAAATTTTCCCTCTCATTTTATTCAATACATGTCCATTGAGATCTTCAATTAGCTCAAGGTTGCCCAAGAGTGGACCAGACAAACTCTCTCCTAAGGCAGTATACCTCAAATTAGGGTTTCCATTTTCATCAAGATGGGTGAAAAAAAAAGGCCTCATATTCTCTCCATGATCTTAATATGTTCTCAAGACCCTACATGTCAAGTTTCATGCCTTGCACAAGAAGTTTGCTCAGTCAACTGCTCAGATGCTTGAGAATCGACTATATTAGGTCAAAAGTCAACTGTGACCCACATACAGTCAAACTTCAAGATTTTTGGTCAACATTAACATTTTTAATTGAATTTCATCATTTGATCAAGGGTTGGTCATGATTCCCCAAGGAATGCTCCAAATTCATCAAAACCCAAAAGTTGCTAAATTAGGGTCTCTCAGTAAAAGTCAACCCAACATTGACCAAGAATAACTTCCACGTGCTTTATCAGAAATTTTCCATCCAAAGCTCATTTTGAATATGAAGAAATTACCTACAATTCATATTCATCTCTCAAGTTCAAAATATGCACTCACAAAAAGATATGAATTTCTACATTATGGGTCCTTTTGAAAAGTCAACAAAAACACCTTTTGGGTCAAAGCTTCTTACATGAACATGGAAGACACAATTGAAATGAAACCAAAAGGGTTGGTTAGGGGACATCCTAAGCTTTCTAAAAAGTCAAAGAACACCCTCCTATGGTCAAAATTGAGAGAGAAGTGCATTGTTAAATTTGGCAATTTTTGGAAAATTGTCAAAAGTCAACATTGATCAAATTTGCATTTTTTCCAAAGGGGCCCATGTTTTCTTGTTTGAAACATGTTTCTAATAGGACCTACGACCCCTGAGCTTTTCCACCTATTATTCTATTATTTTTATTATTTATTTTGATTTTATTTCATTTAAATCAAAACAAATCAATATAAAATAGTAAAATAATGAAATCAAATCAAATCCTTGATTTTTTATGCACATTTTGAGTCCATGTACAGCAAACATGCCAGCCAATTCGTGCAAAGTAGATTTGGATTGAAAAATATTGGATTGAAGCTTGTTTTAGAAATATATCATACAAGAGCAAATCAAATCCAATTTCCATTATTTCTCAAGATTCATGCCAATTTTACTGACCTAATTCAGTATACTATAAGTGCATAACAATTCTAAATCATGAACACAGGGGTTGCAATCGCGAAAAGGCCAGAAGCAAACTCAAAAATCTTGACAAAAAGTGAGGTTCAGTTTTTAGTCTAGAGGACCTTTCAGAGCAATTCAAGGCCATCCATCACATCCTGGGCGTGCACTGAAGCCATCCCAACCATTTGCAAGGTCTGAAATGCCCAGAATTCGTCTCTACACCTCACACGGTTTGCAAGTTTTTTTTCAAATTCAATTATCACAATTCACGCATCATTAGCACCTTTAAATGTTACATTTGTGATCATTATCATGTTTTCAAGCTGACCGCATGGTTTAATTTCATTTTTGAGGCCTTTACACGCATCTTCCATTGTTAGGGTTTCTACATGAGTTTTAGGGTCTTTGTATACAGGTAAAATTAGACCTCCAACAAGATACCATGATGACCGTGACATCATAACCAATGGAACCCTGGTATCCAATTTCATTTATATTGCGTTTGGTGAGTTTTTGAATTGCGCAGGGATATAGAAACGGAAAGTATTTGTAGTTAAAGGTCATCACCTAATACGACGGTTCCAGGGAGAAGATAATATGTGCCAGCCCACCATTGGTTCATTTGAATCTCGCGCGCCTTTCTGAGTCCATTACTTTGTTTTATTTATTACGTTTTGTTTTCATTATATAAACAAGCTAACATGTTAGCGCAGCTGGTAACATATCGTTGGTGGTGAGTATAAGGACCTGGGTTCGACCCCAGGTCCCAACGATTTCTTTGTTTTATTTTTTCTTCACAAATCAAGTATATCACACTCTCACCCATCCATCATGCGCTAGCAGTCCCTGACCAGTGGATCTAGGATCAATCCAGATCCAATGCCTGCAGTGAAGGAGTATGATACACCTTCAGGTCAATGCTACACCTAATCCAGTGTGGTTGACTTGGGCTCAGCTTAATGGCCCAATAACTTCAGCTTCACACCCCCTTCAGAAATTCATCGCAGGCCCATTTGGTTATTTTTTCTATTACTTTTTTAATTTCTTTTCTCTAGTTATTTTTCTTTTTCTTTTAATTAATACAAAAATTATTTTTTATTAAATTAACAAATCAAAATTACAAAAATATTTTTTTAATAAATATTTTTAATTAATTAGTTTAATTAATTTAGGATAATTTAATCTTCTTTTTATAATTAAAAATAATTAGAATTAGGATTTTAGTTGTACATAATTTAATTAATTTTCTTTAAAAATGCACCAACAATCATTTTTCTCATTAATATATATTTCTTTTAATTAAATAATTTAATTAGAAAATTAGGTTAATTTAATTTTTTTCATAATTTAAAAACAATTAGAAAATTAGGTTTAATTGATTTGTAATTTAAATGTTTTCTCAAATAAAATCCACAAAAACACTTTTTTTCTCTCAATTAGGGTTTTAGGTTATTTCAATCGTCCTCGCATTTAATTTGTCGTGCGCTTGTTAATTATTTGTCAATAATTATGTAACTGCTTATTGGTTTGTAATAGTTAAATCTAGGATTTTTATTTATCGCTTTTCCCCCACTTTTGGTTATGTAATTAATCCCCCTCCACAAAGCCTTGTAATAGCTAGGTTTTATTTTTCGCACTTTAAATTCCCGCAATCTTTAACTGTCTAGATGCATGGCTAATAGGATTGTATGAAAAGAATGCTTGAAATTTAAAACGGTAGATCACCTAATGTGCAAAGACTAAATAACTGAAAAAAGTTCACATGCACATGTTCACTCCTAGGGTTTGCCTCACTCCGGTTGCCTTCGATAAACAGTCATTAAGCATAGGAAATTTTAGTGGTCGCCCTCCAGTCTAAAATATTAAAATGTCCCATTCGAATGTTGCCTCGAAAAGATCTTAAGACTCTAGGGTTACTACTAAAAGTTTTCTAACTATTACTTTAGTGATTGTATTTGTCCCTTTCGAATGTCCCTTGCAACTCTAACGACGGTGCTACCTACTCCTTAATAGTGGGATAGCGCTATCTAAAGAAAATAGAATGAACAAATCCTTTTTTCGAGTAGGTAGAATCTTAAGTACTTGCTCAATAAAAAACTTTTCACACAAACACCTTTCAAAACAATTTTCAAAACAAACTTCGTCACATCCTTGAGGACTGGGGTTATCACGAAGTAAAACATTTTCAAGGCAAACACACACAAGCAATTTAAAAAGTGAGCAAGTACCTAAGAGCCCGTAGATAACTACGGATAGAAAGGGTGCTAACACCTTCCCTTTCTATAATCTACGCCTTGTACTCAGAATATCTCGAAAAAAGGTTTTTTCTGTTCTTTTTCCTTTTCCTGATTGGATGAAATAAAAGTCGGTGGCTACTCTTGCTTACCGCGACATTTTGCGAACAAAAAACGCAAAATGCAAACCAATAAAAAACAGTCGGTTCTGCCACCGTATCACCACCCGACTCATCTCTCACTTAACTACTAATTATGAGTCACTCTTCAAGTTGTTGAAGAAAGATCAAGTAGTAAGATGGAATGACGACTGCCAAATAGATTTTGAAAAGATCAAGGAATACCTGTAAGAACCACTAATTTTGATTCCACCAGTTGAAGGAAGACCTCTGATCATGTACTTAACCGTGTTAGAGAATTCAATGGGGTGTGTGTTGGGGCAGCATAATGAGTTTGGTAAAAAAGAGCATGCAATATACTACCTTAGCAAAAAGTTTACCAACTGTAAAATAAGATATTCACTGCTCGAGAAAACTTGTTGCGCTTTGGCATGGGAGGTGTTGTACCCCAAAATTTTCCCTCTCATTTATCAAGATTTTTCTCACAAAACTTCTTAGACTCCAGACAAGATTAGGGTTTGCTCAGCTCAAGATCTCACCTTGCATTGATAACCTGAAATTAGGGTTTGAGTTTGCACAAGGATTTTTGGACCTTCAATTCTTCATATGACTTTCATACACCATCTTGGACCCCTAAGATTGCTCATATCAAGTTTCAAGCCTTGAATCACATTTTTGCCTAGTCAATTGGACAGTTGACCTAAAAATCAGTTATATTGGGGAAAAAGTCAACCATGGCCAATTTACAGTCAAACTTCATAATTTTTGATCCACAACAACATCTTAGACTCATATGAACCATTGGATCAAGTTTGGATCACAACTCCTCAAGAAATTTGATCAAATCATCAAAAGGGCAAAATGGTCAAAATTAGGGTTTTTGACTGCGAAAGGGCAAATTCTGATTTTTAACCTAGCCAATGGCCAATTGGGTTCAATCATGATTTCAAGGACTCAATAGCATCATCTTGACCTAATTTCATAGTTCAAAAGATCTCAAATGCATAAGATTGATAGATGAATTTTGCAGTCAACTGATCAAAAGTCAACTGTACATTGAAAAGTCAAACTTTAACTTTTTGGTCAAAATCAAGTTCCAAGGGTCATAATTCATCAAGATATGTAAAAATATGAAACTTTTTGATCAAGAAAATCAAATTTTCAAATTAGGGTTTCAATTTGAAAATTTTTCATAACTTAGAAAATTTCTAAGTATGGAAAATTTCTTATTTTTCCCCAATTTTCCACAACTTTTTCACCATGATGCAATTGGATTAAAAGAAAACTTCCAACATGAAAGTTGTAGTCCTACATGAAATATACAACTTTTATTCACAAAGTTTTCCCAAAATATGCATAGATCTCAAGTTATGATTTTGTGAATAGGGGTCCATAAACTTTTTAACTTAGTGAAATTTTGCCCTAGTTTAGGCAGGTTTTTGACCTAACTTCATGGAAACTTTTCACCTAGTTCAAAGAGGTATCTCAAGTTGAATTTCAAATATGGGTTGTAGAGCATGTTGCAAGATTTCCAAAATGTCCAAGAACTCTCCAAGATCATTTGTGGTTAGGGAGAATCGAAGAAGAGAAAATGGCAATTTGTCACTTTTGTTCAAGTCATGTTTACAATGGTTCAAGTTGCAAATTAGATCCTAGCATGCTTGTACCTTGTATTAAAGGTCCTAATCCCTTCTACACTCCATAATTTAATTCTAACTCAATGGATAATGGCTTTATTTTTATCTTTGGAGCATTGTACAAAAGATTAATCCATAAATGGCACAGAGTTCACAATACCACTTTGATAAAGCAAGATTTTCCAAATTTATCATCCTTGAGCATTGGGTTTGTTCTTGTGGTGCAGACAATTTCCACAGGAATTAAGCAAAGCATACCAACTATTATCAGCCCCCAAGCTAGCTTGTACAGTCCTTGGGCATAGTCACTTCAACCTTTCTTCCAAAACAAGAAAAGTGGCCAAAAGTCAAGAACTTGTACATCTGATAAAGACAAGACTTGGCATCATTCAAAAACACTTCACAAACTTCTCTCAAGCAGAAAACACGAATACACAACATTCAAAACTCTCCCAAACAGAAAAACCACATTTCTGCCCAAAACAGGGCAGCTTCTGCAAAACACTAGCCATCTCAATATTTGCTCGTGCGTTTTGCTTTGTAACACATCAAACATCTTCCATACATCCTACCTAAACTACCCAGGCCCTTGCACTGCAACTGTGAGCCCTATTTCAGACATCACCATTTTCATTTTTGAAGGTTGCAGGTTGACTTCTACAAGGAGTTTCAAGCATCCTCAAGGCCAGCTAAGCATTGGAAAAGCTTGAGGGAACTGCAAGGAAGCTCACATGATCTTCAGGCCTCACTCAAAGTCCCCCCATTGCCATATCCAAACTCAGCTGCACAAGGTATTTTTCAAAACTCTATCTCTCTATTTAGGAATCCTTAAGCTTAGATTTGTGAAGCAAAAATGTAGTCCTTAACTTCCTGAAGATGTACATATGCATAGTTGTCATTTATATTAACTAAGTAGTGAGAATTTGAAGCTTGAAGTTCATGAAAAAATTAGGTCAGGAATTACGACCACTGAAATTCTCCCTGTTATTTGAGAGTTAGGTCACAAAATGGACATGGTTGGAATCGTGATCAAAAATGCTATATGTTTCATGTTGTAAGTTTTTGCTTTTGTGCAAGTATGTGAGAGTTTACAGATTTGAAAAAACGCGCGTAGAAGGAAGAAGCCAACGACAAGGACGAAGCTGTTATGGGCTTGACGCGCTTGGGCATGTTTTTTTACTTTCCATACCCCCAGTTTACTATTTGCACCCCCTGCTTCATATTTTTTATTTTTGCATATTTTCTCATATTTTTTATGTTTATTGACTTTATTATTTTTTTTCTGAACATTAAAAAATACCAAAAGTATTTTCTTAATTTTTTGCATTTTATTTTATTTTTTTGTCTTATTTTTTGCATAAAATATTGATTATTCAAATAAATAGAACTTTATTTTCTTAAATAATTAGTAAATATATTTAAAAATATCATACATTTTTATTTTTATTATTCATACACATAAAATATTATTTCTACATATATTTTAATTTTTAATATTTGTAAACAATTTTTATTTATTGTTTCTTGTATAAAAATAGACAAAATAAATAATATAGAACATATTTTTCTTTTAATAAAAAAAACTAGGGTTTCCCCTTTCAAAAATAATCATATTATTTTTTCTCTTTTTCTAGGGTTTAATAAATTATTTTTCTCGTACATAAAACAAATACAAAACATCTTTTTGCATATTTACATTTTTATTGCATTTTTAATATTTATTTATTTATTTATTGTACAATAATTCAATTGGGTTGTAATAATTTTTAGGGTTTTATTTTGAGCAATACCCCCCATCCAAAACTTGTATCCCCCCTCCCATAATATTGTTGTAATAGCTTAGATTTACTTTACGCAATTTATCGCATTATACATGTTTAGTATAATTAGGGTTTGTATGATAAGACAAAATCAAACAAATAGAATGACCTAATTCAAGATAAACAAAATTCATGTACATGACACACATTGCACACAAGCACCTCTAGGGTTTCACCCACTTGGTTGCTTTAAAGTAAATGGCCATGGTATGCATGCAAAGTATCTTGACAAAATCAATCAAAATAAAAAGATCATAGTCCCTCGATGACGCTATCAAAAGGTTGCCTAAACAAAATGATCTTGGTCCCTAAAACAAGCTAAGATACTTGGCAACATTTCTATCATGGTCATACGATGACCCACGCCCGTCCCGTTTAACATCCAAAGATAGTGTTGTCTACCAAAACAATGGTAAGTCAACAATGTCAAAGGAATAAAAATGTACAAGAAAGACTTTTGAGTAGGTAGATAGCTTCTATTTACTTGATCAACTTCAAAACAATCCTTGCTATTTTCAAACAAACACACACACACATTTCAAAACATTTCCAAAAAACTTTCAATACATTGAAACATTTTTCAAAAGACAAACATCTTTGTATACATTATTACGAACGAGAATCATTACAAAGATTGCCTAAACGATGGCCTCTTTTCAAAATACTTTCAAAACCACACAAAGCACCATTTCAAACAATTGCAAAAGAAAAGCAAGTGATCTAAACAAGTAACTAAGAGCCCATGGAAAACCATTCCCTTTTCATAATCTACCCCCCGAACTCAAGAAAACATCTCAAAGGTCTTTCCTGTGCTTTTTCACCTTTCCTTTTGGATAAAAGAAAAGTCGGTGGCGACTCTTGCTAACCGTAACATTTGCGAACACAAACGCAAAGAACCAAGTCAATTCTCCCATCGCATCACAGAATTGGCGACTCTGCTGGGGAATATTATAAAAGTGGGGTTACCTTAGGGTTTTAGATCACTTTTACATGCTTATCTTGTTTGACTTGTATGCTCTACATCTTGGTTCTATTGTTTGGGTTTGAATCCTCCACCCGGATTTGGGAAACATTCATAGGTAAATAGCAATACATTGTGGAAACTGTGCGGGGTATACCGATATGGTCTAAGCAATAGCTATATTAGTGCGACATATTTGTGGGTACCGGTAGCCTTTGAGTCAATCAAAGAGAATACGGGGCCGCTGAGTGATGTCATGAAACACTAATGGACTTTTAGAACCTTTACTTGACCAACTTGGCCTTTTAGGATGTAGTGAGATGACCGACTTTGGTGCAGTCCGAAGTTGGTAGATACTCGATACTACACTCATTGAGGGTTGGTTCCTTGGAATACTTCGGTCACCAGTAAAGAGGCTGGATTGAAACAATGAACAAGGAAACAATCCAATGATATTGAGCTCCTTAGAACCCGATTACTATTTCTAGGACAGGTTGAGCCAACTAAACTTCAAGAGGGTACTTACCTATGAAACCCCATGCAAGCCTAAACTAGGAACTTGTGTGATTTTATTGTACATATATACTTGTGCATAACATCATGGATATCATGAAGCATCATGTGCATCAACTAACCATTTCAAGGATTTTGGAGATTCATCTTTGTTCTTGTTTTGTAGGTTATGGATTCACTTCGCAGGAAAACCATCCAAGTCAACCTTGTAAGAATTCCTCCACAACTCAAGGAGTTAGCTTCAAGGATTCCTGAGAATTCTCCATTCACCGAAAGACATGGTCGTCTACTCAACTTGGTCACCACCAACACAGAGGAGGATATGATGAAAGTTCTCTTCCAGTTCTTTGACCCTTTGCATCACTGCTTCACATTTCCTGACTACCAACTTGTGCCCACTTTGGAGGAATTTTCTCAACTCCTGAGGATTCCTATTCTCAATCAACTACCCTTCAACGGTACAGAAAGAGATCCAAAACCACAAGAGATTGCTCGAGCCCTACACTTGCACTCATCTGATGTCACAACACATTGGGAAACTAGAAGTGGTGTCAAAGGCTTCTTGTCAAAGTTTCTGTTCGAGAAGGCCCAAAGCTGTTGGAATTCTCTAGACTTGCAAGCTTTTGAGGAGATTGTAGCTCTTCTCATCTATGGGATGGTCTTGTTCCCCAATCCTGACCAACTTATAGATGTGAGTGCTGTCAAAATCTTCATGACTCGCAACCCGGTGCCTACATTGCTTGGGGATATCCTACACTCTTTTCACACTCATACAATGAGGAAAAGAGGTGTTCTCATGTGTTACACTCCTCTCCTGGAAAGATGGTTTATTTCGCATCTTCCCCAATCAGTCTTGAAGAATGAGCAAGGTTTGAGGTGGTCATAACGGTTAATGACACTTACACATTCATATATTCATTGGTGTTCTCGATTCAGAGAGAATGTCATCATGGTTGACTGATGTGGGGAATTCCCTAATGTCCCTCTACTTGGCATTAGGGGAGGCATCACCTACAACCCATGCTTGGCTCTGAGACAGTTTGGGTATGCCCGAAGGGATGGCCTACATGATATGCTGATTCAAGGGTTGGTTTTCGACTTCGACAACGATAACCAAAGACTCCGTCAAAGATTCATCCGATCTTGGAGGATGCCAAACAAGGTAGACAGTAAGACCTTGGGACACAATAATTCCATCCCTCTTGAGCCTTACCTCAAGTGGGTACGAACCTGCGCCCAAAGTATTATGATGCCTTACCCCTCCATTATCCCAGTGATTATAGAGCATGTTATGGAAGGAGAGGTTCCATACACCCTCCTACATCCTGACATGCCAACATCACTCGAAGATCTACAAAGGAGTTGGATACAGCTCAAGGGAGAGCGCGACACTTTCGAAGCCCAATTCTACGCAAGCGAGAAGAAGGTTTTGGAACTCACTCGGCTACTTCATGAGGAGCAGACTATCAACACCTACATTGCACCAAAGAGGATGCGCAACGTCTTTTTACCTTAGATTTTTGTATTATTTTGCCCAAGGGGCATTGATGTACTAACAATTCTATCTTATTAATATGACGTGTGTTCCTTTTTTGTTTAAAACAAATTTGAATTTCTGAATCCTTGAAAGCATTACATGAATACATGTCATTCATCATATGCATAAATAGGTCTTCACACCAAGTTTCCTCATCTCTCTGCTGTTTATTTCAGCAAGATGGATATTGAACAAACGGTCAAAGATTTGCAAGCTCAGAATTCACAATTTCAACAGGAGGAGCTCAAGACTCTTCTAGAGAAGGAGAAAGAGAAAAAGAAGAAGAAGCGAGCCGGCGTGGTTATCATGGGCAGAAGGTTTGAAGGATAGGCCAGAAGGACTTTGGAATTCCCATCAACATCTGAAGAAGGGGAAGGAAAAGGAAAGGGAACGGCAGTGCCATCTGATTCTGAAGATGAAGAAGAGGAAGATGAGGATTACTCTGAACAACAGTATCCTCCGGCCGATGACAAATACAAAAACTTGGAAGAACGTCTAGCTGCTATGGAATTGCAAAGAGTACAAGGGCTGGATTTTGAGGAGTTAGGGTTGGTTTCTGGAATTGTAATCCCTCCTAAGTTTAAAGTGCCACTATTTGCTAAGTATGATGGGGTGTCTTGCCCAAAAATGCACCTACGGTCTTATGTCAGGAAAATTCAACCACATTTTGATGACAAAGATTTGTGGATCCACTTTTTCCAAGACAGTTTGTCAGGAACGCAGCTTGATTGGTTCTACCAGTTGGAGAGAGAAGATGTCCATAACTGGGAAGACTTGGCAACCGCATTCTATAAACAATATCAATATAACGCCGACTTGGCGCCAACCCATACTCAGCTACAGAGTATGGCTATGGCTACCAATAAGGGCTTCAAATACTACACCCAAATGTGGAGGGATCTGGCCGGAAGGGTGCAACCACCTTTATCTGAAAGAGAGCTAGTGGACATGTTCTTGGGGACTCTGTCATGTCCTTTCTTTAATCACCTGATTGGAAGCTCCTCTGTAGGTTTCACTGAATTGATTTTAACTGGCGAAAGGGTGGAAGCCGGTATTAGAAGCGGGAAAATTCAGAAAGATGCATCTACCTCTGCTGCTGTAGAAAAGCCCTTCACCAGAAATAAGGAAGTGTCTGTTGTCTATGCCCAGAGGAATCAGGGAAGAATTGAAAGACGACCAACAGTGGGGCCGTCATGATTCAAAAGTCTGCATCAGACCAGCCGAGAAACAACCAGCCGAGAAATGATCAGTCGAGGAATAACCAACAAAGGGTGGAAAGGCCTGTATGACAATTCACCAAGATAAACATGACTCCTGCTCAAGTCCTACCACATCTCTTGAAGTTAAACCTAGCCATGCTAAAAGAGGCCCCTAAAAATCCCAACACTACTTCTCCATATTACCATCCCAACGTCAGATGCGCGTACCATTCAGAAAGTCCAGGGCACGACACCAACAACTATTAGGCCCAGAAGAACAAGATTCTATCTAATTAATGCAAAGGAAGTTGAATTTGAAGCTCCTGAAAAGTCGAATGTTATCTCCGCTCCAATGCCTAGGCATGGACATAATGCCAATGTTGTGGAAGAAGATCTGTTTGTTTCTACTGTGGATGAATTGTTAACTCCTCTCTTAACCATCAAGTCGAATTTGTTGAAAGTCGGGGTGTTCCCAGGTTGTGACCAAGATTTCCATGCTTGCCTATTGTGATGCGGTGGGAGAACTGACTTGAGGTTTTGCGTTTGTGTTCGCAAATGTTTCGGTTTAGCAAGAGTCGCCATCGACTTTTTATTTATCCAAAGGAAAGGTCAAAAAGCACATGAAAGACCTTTGAGATGTTTTCTTGGGTTCGGGGGGTAGATTATGAAAAGGGAAGGTGCTAGCACCCTTTTCATCCATGGTTTTCCATGGGCTCTTAATTACTTACTTTAGATCACTTGCTTTTGCTTTTCAATTGTTTGAAATGTTGCTTTGTGTGTGGTTTTGAAAATATTTTGAAAAGAGGCCATTGTTGTGGCAACCTTTGTAATGATTCTTGTTTGAATGTATAAAAAGGTGTATTGTCTTTTGGAAAATGTTTCAATGTTTGAAAATTTGTTTTGGGAAATGTTTTGAAATTGTGTTGTGATGTGTGTTTGAAAATAGCAAGGATGTTTGCAAGTTTGTTCAAGTAACTAAGAGTTGTCTACCCTATCTACTCAAATATCTTTCCTACACATTTTTAACCTTTTCACATTGTTGTTTTACCATTGTATTTGGTAAACCAACCTTGTGTTTAGATGTTAAACGGGACAGGCGCGGGTCATCGTATTGACCATGATAATAATAGTGCTAAGTATCATTTTGTATAGGCAACCAAGATAACATCATCGAGGGACTATGATCTTTTTGTTTTGATTTTGTTTTGCCAAGATACCTAGCATGCATACCATGGCCATTTTAAAGGCAACAAGTGGATGAAACCATAGGGGTGCTTGTGTGCATTGTGTTGTCATTTTCATGCATTTTTGTCTTGTGTTAGGTCAAGCTATTTGTTTTGATTTTGGATTTTTGCATACAAACCCTAATCTCTATCATGCATATTTGAAAGCTATAAATGCATAAAAGTAAATCTACAACTATTACAACATTGATATGGGGAGGGGGATACAATATTGAATAGGGGATTATTTGCAAGAAATTAAAACCCTAAGATTATTACAACCATATTGAATTCTTTGTTCAAATAATAAATAAGCAAATATTTAAATGGACAATTAAATAAATATGCAATATATTACAAATATGCAAAAATGTTTTTGTATTATTTTTATGTATGTAAAAATAAATGATTTAATATATCAAAAATGAGAAAAATAGTATTGATTATTTTTATTAAGGGTGGAAACCCTAATTTGTATTAAGAAAATATATATTATAATTATTTATTCATGTACGAGAAAATAAAATAAAATACATACAAATGTTTAGGAAATAAAAATATATGAGAAAATATTATTTAAGTATATAAATAATAAATATAAAAATATATGATATTTTTTTGTATTATTTACAAGTTTAAATTTAAGAAAATAAAAGTATATTATTTAAGAAACTATTTTTATGCTAGAAAAAATAATAAAATAAAATATGAAAAATTAAGAAAATGTTTTTGGTATTTTTTAATATTTAGAAAAATAAATAAAAGTCAAAAACTAAAAAGAAATGAAAATAATATGAAAATATAAAACAATGGACTAATGGGGTGTGAACAGCAAGCCTAAGGGGTGCAAAAAGCAACACAATCCAAGCCCAACCCACATTGCTTCATCTTCAACCTCTGATCAAACAAAAACGTGCGTTCCTTGTTCAAACCTGGAAATCCTGCATACGTGCTCTAAAGCAAAAACTTGCAACATGAAAATTATAGAGCATAATCACACGATTCTAACCATATAAAAAACTTAATCTAACTCTCAAAGACCAGAGAGAATTTCTCTGGCCCTAATTTCTAACCTAGTTTTTTCAGAAAGTTCATCATTCAAATTCTGCCAACTCAGTTAACTTAAATGAAATCTATGCATATGTACAGCTTGAGGGCAATGAGTACTACATTTTTTATTCACAAACCTAAGCCTAATGATTCCTAAATAGAGAGATAGAAGTTTGAACTTTACCTGCTTCAGTCAAGCTCGAGTATGGAAATACAGGGGTTTTCAGTGAGGCATGAGATGCTTGTGAGCTTGCTTGAAGTTCCTTTGAGCTTTCCCAATGCCTAGTTAGCTTTGAACTTTCCTGAATAAGCTTGTAGAAGTCAACCTGCACAGTCAGAATTCAAAAATGGTGAATCTTGAAAACAAGGTTACAGTTGCTGGCCAATGGTTGGGATAGCTTAGGTGGGTTGTATGGAGTGTGTTGGAAAAGGTTTGGGGCAAAACGCACGAGTAGTTTCTGTTTTGGAAATCAAAATGCAGAAGCTGCCCTGTTTTTGTGTTCAAGGGTGTTTGAGGACTGGCTAGCTCGTGTTTCTGACCTTAGGCAATATGCAAAACTTGGTTCAAATGTTTACAAAGCTTGGTTTTATCAGATTGTAAAGATGTTGACCTTTTGCAAGGTTTCTTGGTTTTGAAGCAAAAGTGTGAAGTGACCAAGGGCAGGCCTGTACAGGCTAGCTTCTAGCATGCACAAAGTTTATGTACCTTTGCCTAAGTTTATGGAGTTGGTTTGCTGCAAAGAGATGGGTTCAAGGCTCAAGGAAAACAAATTGACATAAAGCCATCTTTATCAAAATGACATTGTTAACTTTTTTCCATTTTTAGATTAATACAATGTGTAAACCTCTATTGATCAGAAAAATGCCTTAATCCATTGTATTTGAATTCAATTTTTGAGTGTGGAAGGGTTTAAGGACCTGTAAGCAAGTACAAGCAAAGCTGGACAGAAATTGCAACTTGTAGCAACATGAAAAATGCCGTGGATCAAAGTGACATTTTGCCAAATTCAAACCTTCGATTCTCCCTAACCACAAATGATTTTGAAGAGTTCTTGGACATTTTGGAAATCTTGTAACATGCTCTATAATCCATCTTTGAAATGAATTTTTAGATTCCAATTGGAACTAGGTGAAAACTTTCCATGAAGATAGGTCAAAATCCTGCCTAAACTAGGGCAAAATTTCACTAAGTTAGAAAGTTTTTGGACCCTTATTCACAAAATCATAACTTGAGATCCAAGAATCTTTTAGAAAAACTTTTTGAATAAAAGTTATAGATTTTAAGGAGGAATACAACTTTCATGTTAGAAGTTTTGTTTGAATCCAAATGCATCATGGTGAAAAAGTTGGGCAAAGATGGGGAAAAAAAAGAAAATTTCATAACTTAGAAAATTTCTACGTTATGAAAATTTTCAATCTTAAACCCTAATTTGCAAAATTAATTTTCTTGATGAAAAAGTTTCATGTTTTGACACATCTTGATGAAAAATGACCCTTGGCACTTGATTTTGACTAAAAAGTCAAAGTTTGACTTTTCAATGTACAATTGATTTTTGATCAGTTGACTGGAAAATTCATATGTCAATCCAATGCATTTGAGATCTTTTGAACCTTGTGATTAGGTCAAGATGATGCCATTGAGTCCTTGAATCCATTCTTGAGGAGTTGTGGTCCAAACTTGAGAAAATGGTTCATATGAGCCTATAATGTTGTTGTGGATCAAAAATTATGAGGTTTGACTGTAAATTGGCCACAATTGACTTTTTCCCCAATACTGCTGATTTCCAAGTCAAATGTCCAATTGACTGGGAAAAAATTTGATTCAAGGCTTGAAACTTGGTATGGGCAATCTTATAAGTCCAACATGAATTATGAAAGTCATTTTGAGCATTGGAAGTCCAAAAATCCCTGTGCAAACTCAAACCCTAATTTCAGGTCATCAATGCAAGGAGATGTCTTGAGCAGAGCAAACTCTAATCCTGTCTGGAGTTCAAAGAGTCTGGTGAGGGGAAATCTTGATAAAATGAGAGGGAAAATTTTGGGGTACAACATCTTCCCATGTTCAATCTTCTTGAACCTGAAGAGTTAGATTGACGAGTTTGCCTTTCGTGACTCGAAGGTAAAAGATGATTGGACACTAGAGTGCCTGCAAATTTGCACTTGTCAAAATGTGGTTGAGGAAATGGGCTTAAAGATTCCATTTGGTAAGGTGACAGAATCTTGTCAGAGATGGGCTTAAAGATGCCATCCAAGAATGTTTGTTGAAAATCAGGAGAATAACCATCAGACTGGTATCCGTATCTGAAACGTATATGAGTTGTATCTGGAGATTGAATTTGTATGAGCAAGGGAATGTCGTCCGTGTCTGGAGCGTATCCGAGTTGTAACTGTATTTGATTCTTGAATGAATAACAGAATGACTTCCGTGTATGGAGTGTATCTGCATTGTATCTGAATCTGAAATCTGAATAAGCGACAGAATGACATCCGTGTCTGGAGCAACTCTGGGCTGGGAAGAAGTTGAATGAGTGATAGAATGGCTACCGTGTCTGGACCGTATCTGGACTATATCTGATGTTGAGATATGTATGAGTAGAAGAATGACTTCCATGTCTGGAGTGTATCTGTATGAGTAGCAGAATAACTTCCATGTCTGGAGTGTATCCATACTGTAACTGGGATCTGAAAAGGAAGCAGAATGACTTCCATGTCTTGGAGTGTATCTGAGCTTGAAGTTGATAGTGTAATCTGAATTAGAAATAGAATGGCTTCCACGTCTGGAGCGTATCTAATCTGTATCTGATTGTTGAAGTCTGAATAAGTGACAGAATGGCTACCGTGTCTGGAGCGTATCTGGACTGTATCTTGACTTGAAATTCTGAATGAGTAATAGAATGACCTCTGTGTCTGGGGTGTATCCATACTGTATCTGAATAAGAGATTTGAATGGGTAGCGGATTGACTTCCATGTCTTGGAGTGTATTCATACTATATCTGAAATATTTGAATATTTGTTAAAGATAACTTTTAATCTTATCCTGAAAAGGGTAAAATGTTAGCTGAAAACACAAAGTTATGTTGCATGACATGTATGATGAAATAAAATGTGTTTTATCAATGTTTATGATATATGAATGTAATGTATGTACATGTAAGCTGATTAGCTGTCTTTCTAAGGAGGATAAATCCTTGACAGCTGGAGATAAAAAAATCTTTGACTGCTGCCGAGGAAAATAAATCCATGACCATTGTTGTAAATTTAAAATCTTAATTGTTGAGGATGAGAAATTCTTAGACCACTGTTGGGGATAGAAAATCCTCGGTGACTTGTGGGGATTAACAAGAAACCTGCTTGAGAAACTGCTTGAGAAACCTGCTTGGTGAATCCAGAGATCTTTGTTGACTATGGCTGGAGATTATACAAGGGGAATCCTTACTCGGCTGGGGAATAAGGAAACTATGATGATCTCTACTAGGGATTCAGACAAAAGAAAACCTTGATCTACCGGAGAATAAGGAAACTTTGATGGCTTCTGCGGAGAACCAAGAATGAGAAACTTCGATCTCCTGGGGACATTGAAACCTTGGGGGCCTCACTGGAGAAATGAGAATGAGAATCTTCGATCTGTAGGGGATTACAAATTCTGACAAACTCGAACTGGGGAGTCATGGATACTCAGGTAACTTCACTGGGGAATTCAGACTGAGGATCTTCAATCTGCTAGGGGAAAATAAATCCCTGGGGACTTCAAGCTGAAGAGTTAAGGAATGAGAATCTTCATTCCGTTGGGGAGTAAAAACTCTAGGGAATAGCTATACTGCTGGAGGGTAAGCTATCCTACTGGGAAGTAAGTCCAAGATTCTGGGGGAAAAGGTTTATTACTGTTTGGAAAAAGTTCAAGAGTTTGGGTTGTATGCCAATCTACTGGGGAATTATCCTTAGTTGGGGATAAAAGTTAACTGTTATCTGGTTGATTCTCAGACTTTAAGATAACTTGCTAGGGAATCTGGAGAAACTGGATGGTTTCTGTTGTGGATTGGTAGTTGGAATTTGACTTCGCTGGGGAAGAAGGTTTCATCTTTGTTGGGGATTTATGACCGAAAGTTTTGCTCTGCTGAGGATTTTGACTCTGATTAAAAGTTTGAAATATGACTCCGCCGGGGATTGGGAGTTTGAAGTTTCGACTCTGGCGAGGATTTTGAAGTTTAATTCCGCTGGGGATATGTTCTTCAAGGTTTTAGTTCCGCTGGGGACCTAGATGATATACTGAAGGGAATTTCTCTTGGAATAGCCTAAAGACGTTTTCCTATCCTTTCAACCTGTCAGTAATTATTCTTTCACATTTCGTTTATTTGTAAATAGTGATTATATTCAAATGCATATGCTCATTTAATAAATCATTGGACGTTTTCAAATTAAACACAAGTGTAAAGAAAAAGAAAAGGCAAATGGTTTTCTGCACTTTGAAGTATCTTTGTATTAACTTTGTGTAGGTATTTTGTACAAAGGAGACAGACATCCTAGTAAGAGAATGTTGTCATAAAAATTGAGAAAAATTTATATAAAGAAAGATGGCTATGTGTAAAAATTCCATGGGGTTCCCATTCCACTATATCCTTCGTAACTCTGGATATCTTGTCCATTCGTTGCTTCGTCCGACAATGATTAGATTGATCAGAAGCCCAAAGCTTGTCTGTGAAGAGATTGTCCTTAAAGTGATCCGATGAGACATAGTCATACGCTTTAATTCCCTAACTTTTTCCTGGACCTCCCTTTCGGGTTTTCAGTCCATCGGGAAACCCTTTTTTACCCAAGTCTCCCTTTCCGGTTTTCAACTTGCCGGGTGTACAGATTTTTTTTTATCCCTAATTTTTTCCTGAACCTCCCTTTCGGGTTTTCGATTCACCGGGATGCCCATTTTTTCCCAAGTCGCCCTTTCGAGTTTTCGACTTGTCGGGTCGTTTATGCGTAGTATCTTTTGACTATGTCTGCATTCGCATGGTGCGGCAGGTCATCGCCGTCCATGGTGGTCAGAATCATTGCCCCACCAAAAAAGATGTTTTTGATCACAAATGGTCCTTCGTAAGTAGGAGTCAATTTGCCCCTGGGACTACTTTGCGGCAAGATGATCCGCTTGATTACTAGATCCTCGACTTGATATACCCGGCGCCTGACTTTCTTGTTGAAAGCCTTGATCCTTCGTTTTTGATACGCCTGACCATGGAAAACAGCAGTAAGTTGCTTTTCGTCTATCAAGTTAAGTTGATCAAGCCGGGTCTGAATCCAATCGTCTTCACTCAAACCAGCATCCTTCATGATTCTAAAGGAGGGAATCTGAACCTCGATAGGTAAAACAGCTTCCATGTCGTATACCAAAGAATAGGGTGTTGCCCTAGTTGAAGTGCGTGCCGTGGTATGGTACCTGTGCAGAGCAAACGGCAACATCTCATGCCAGTCCTTGTAGGTGACTGTCATCTTTTGAATGATCTTCTTGATATTTTTGTTTGCAGCTTCGACAACACCGTTCATCTTAGGCCGATGGGGAGATGAATTGTGATGTTGAATCTGGAACTACTCGCACAGAGCGATGATCATAGTGTTGTTCAGGTTTGTACCGTTGTTAGTGATGATTCTGTCAGGGATACCATACCGGCAAATGAGGTTCTGCTTGATAAAGAGGGAAACAACATTCTTTGTAACGGATGCGAAGGAAGCTGCTTCGACCCACTTGGTGAAGTAATCAATGGCCACCAGGATGAAACGATGTCCATTGGATGCTGTAGGCTTCATCTCTCCAATCATGTCGGTTCCCCACATCACGAATGGCCAAGGAGCTGTTAAGACATTGAGAGGAACTGGAGGTATATGTACCCTGTCAGCGTAGATTTGGCATTTGTGACAAGTACGAGAATGTTGATGGAAATCAGCTTCCATGGTAGACCAGTAATAGCCTGCCCGTAGAATCTTCTTAGTCATCGTATGTTCGCTTGAGTGAGTGCCAAAGGTACCATTGTGCAGTTCAGCCATGATCTGCTCAGCTTCAACCTTGTCCACACAACGGAGTAGAATGCGATCATGATTGCGCTTGTATAAGATACCATTGCTCAAGAAAAACTTAGCTGCGAACCTTCTTAAGAACTTTTTATCGTTGACTGAAGCTCCTTCAGGGTATTCTTGTGCTTCGAGATACCTTTTGACGTTACGAAACCAAGGTTGGTCCACTACTTCATTGGTATTAATCTCGTGACAATGTGCAGGTTCGTCCATCCGCTTAATGGTGATTTGAGGAGCCTCATTATCCCAATTAAGTTTAACCATGGATGACATTGTAGCTAGAGCATCCTCTAGCTGATTCTCTTCTCGCGGAAAATGCTCGAAGGTGATCTGCTCGAAATGTGGTAACAATGTCATGACATGTTCTTTGTAAGGGATGAGGTTTGGATTCTTAGTATCCCACTCTCCTTTGATCTGACTGATGACCAAAGCGGAGTCCCCAAATACAATCAAATATTTGATTCCCAAGTCAATAGCAGCCTTGAGACCAAAGATACAAGCTTTATACTCGGCCATATTGTTGGTGCAGCTGAAGCAGAGTCTGGCTGTGAAAGGTGTATGGCAACCTTCTGGAGAAATAAGTATCGTGCCGATACCATTTCCAAGTGCGTTGGAGGCACCATCAAAGTACAGGGTCCATCGGGATCCTTGTTCAGGTTCGTCATACGGTTTATTTTCTTCAATGTTGCTCAAAGTCATGATATCCTCGTCGGGGAAGTCGAATCTCATGGATTGGTAATCTTCGACAGCTTGATGGGCCAGATGATCGGTTAGCACACTCCCCTTTATGGATTTTTGGGTCGTGTACTGTATATCATACTCTGTGAGGATCATCTGCCATCTAGCGATTCTTCCAGATAGAGCAGGCTTCTCAAAGATCTACTTGATCAGATCCATCTTAGAGATCAGCAAAGTGGTATGAGTCAACATATACTGCCTTAGCCAGCGAGCAGCCCATACCAAAGCGCAACAAGTTTTCTCGAGAAGTGACTAGCGAGTCTCACAGTCGATAAACTTTTTGCTAAGGTAATAAATGGCATGCTCTTTTCGGCCATACTCGTCATGTTGGCCCAATACAAACCCCATTGAATTCTCCAGGATAGTCAGATACATGATTAACGGCCTTCCTTCGACGGGTGGCATCAAGATAGGAGGTTCCAGCAAATACTCCTTAATTTTATCGAAAGCAACTTGACAGTCATCATTCCATTTAACCACTTAATCTTTCTTCAACAACTTGAATATTGGTTCACAGGTAGATGTTAGGTGGGAAATGAACCTTGCAATGTAGTTTAGGCGTCCCGAGAAACCTCTGACCTCCTTCTCAGTGCGAGGGGCAAGCATTTCTTGTATAGCTTTGACTTTGGCAGGATCAACTTCGATGCCTTTGTTACTGACTATGAATCCCAAGAGTTTGTCGGACCTGACTCCGAAAGTGCACTTGTTAGGGTTCAGTCTGAGCTTGTACTCTTTCAACCTGACAAACAGCTTTTGCAGATGGTCGAGGTGTTCTTCTTCAGTTTGTGAATGGACTATCATGTCGTCTACATAGACCTCTATCTCATGATGTATCATATCATGAAACAAAGCTACCATGGCGCGTTGATAGGTTTCCCCGGCATTCTTCAGTCCGAATGGCATCACTTTATAACAGAACGTACCCCACTGTGTAACAAAAGTAGTTTTCTCCATGTCTTCATGGGCCATTTTGATCTGGTTGTACCCTGAAAATCCATCCATGAAAGAAAATACCTTGTGCTAAGCTGTATTGTCAACCAAGATGTCAATGTGCGGTAGTGGAAAGTCATCTTTAGGGCTAGCCCTGTTTAAGTCTCTGTAATCCACGTACATTCTGACTTTGCTGTCCTTCTTAGACACATGCACAATGTTAGCAACCCATTGTGGATAGGAAGTAACAGCGAGAAAGCCAGCATTGAACTGCTTCATCACTTCAGCTTTGATCTTTTCAGACATGTCGGGCCTCATGCGACGAACTTTCTCTTTGATTGGTGGAAAGTCTTCTCTGGTGGGGAGACGGTGAACCACAATATCTGTATCAAGCCCCGACATGTCTTCGTAGGACCAGGCGAAGATCTCAACATATTCATTCAAAAACTGAACTAAACGCTCTTTGACACTTGGCCCTAGGTTGGCACCCACTTTAACTTCTTTTCTGTCTTCCTCTGTTCCCAAGTTGATAGTCTCTAACAACTCCTCGTGAGGTAGAATATCCCTTTCTTCCTGTTGCATCAGTCTAGCCAATTCTCCAGGCACTTCACTGTCTTCATCACCTTCATACTCGGCATGGTAGACCAGATCTTCAGAGTCACTGAAGGCCATAGCAGAATTGTTACCCATGGAATCCAGAGTGGATGGGTACCTGCATTTGTAAGTGTGGGTGTGTGTAAGGGATAGCCACCTTTAAACAAATAAAATGCAACAAGAAAGAAAATGAGCACAAATGTTTATACGTGAAAACGTCCATGATTCATTAAAATGGCATATTAAGATGAAAAATCAAACCCTTACAAATGGACCTATGTACCTCGGGTAAGGCACAAGGTTGAAAGTGTACGAATTGTTCAAGAATTATTACAAACCAACAGAAATGTTTGAAAGATAAATTACTGATTGATGAAAGTAATGGGAACAAAATCCTTTGCCTCCTAATTGCATAGTCCTCCTTC
This sequence comes from Vicia faba, assembly GCA_948472305.1. Classification (NCBI taxonomy): domain Eukaryota; kingdom Viridiplantae; phylum Streptophyta; class Magnoliopsida; order Fabales; family Fabaceae; genus Vicia; species Vicia faba. The sequence continues at coordinate 655,073,883 of OX451738.1, forward strand.
AACGGTAGGGAAAATCAAGTCTTCTAGGTTTCACTCCTCTTCACCATCCTCCAAAGAACTGACTCCATGCTGGGTGATCTTCACTAGTGGTCCTCCAGCCCGGGAGTGACGCACAGCCTTCTGGCTAGCAGCAGTGAAACCCAAGCCGAATTTATCAGACTTGAAAGGAAAATCGGGAAGTTGTCCCCAAATTGTGCTTCCTCCTTCTTCAATCACAGCCTTTGCATCTTTGAGTGACGACATCCGAGGCGGAGGTCGGGTAATTATGGGTACAGCAGGCACTGCCGCAATCTCCTGAGCTACCTCCTCAAAATGCTGAAAAGGGGTTTCTATGAATTCACCATCCAATTCCACATAGCGGAAAGAATTAAGATGGCTTATCATTTATTCCTCCTCATCGTGCACTGTTACAATTTTCTCCTGAATAGGGTACTTGAGCTTCTGATGCAGGGTTGAAGTAACGGCTCCAGCATGATGAATCCAGGGTCTTCCCAACAAGCAAGAATAGGAGGGACAAATGTCCATGACATAGAATGTTGAATTGAAGGTTTCAGTACCCACTTTAATCGGGATGTCCACCTCCCCGTGGACTATCCTTTTAGAACCATCAAAGGCTCTAACAATGATGTTGTTGGGCTTCAAAGTTAGACCTTCACAATCTAGCCTATCCAATGCCTTCTTTGGTAGGACATTTAGCGATGAACCAGTGTCTACCAGAACGTGTGCCAGAGTAGTCCCTATGCATTCTACCGAGACATGCAAAGCATCATTATGCTTTCTCCCTTTGATGGTTAGATCAGCATCGGAGAACCCTAGCCCATTGTCGGCTGTTAGGCTGGCTACACATTCCTGGAACCGGTCCGTGGAGGTTTCCTGGGGCACATGGGCCGTCTTCAAGAATTTGATCAAAGCTTTGGCATGAGCTTCTGAACAAAGCAACAAGGCCAGCATAGACATTTTTGAGGGGGTTTGCCCCAGTTGCTCCACAACATTATAATCGCTCTTCTTGATTATTTTCAAAATCTTTTCCATTTCTTTCTAAGTGGTTTCAGGGCTGATCAACGGTTGAGCCCTCATCCTGACAGGCTCTTCTTGGATCCCTTTCCCTCTATCATCATCAGCAGCAGAGGGGACAATCATAGGAGTCAAAACTTCTTCAATAACTGGAGTTCTCGCAGATATGTTGATTGGCGCAGGAGTAACCTTAGGAGCGGCTGAGGGTCCGAAGATTGCCTTTGGTGGCGCAATCTCCAGAGAGAAAATTATTCCACTGCGGGTGATTTTACTCGTTCCGGCAATGTTTCCAATGTAGGAAGTCTCTTCATCAGAACTCTCTTCGGTTAATTCAATTTGTTTAACACTGTGGTAGAAGATCTCTCCCCCATAGTTCCACGGTATTGATTTGTTGGACTTGTACGGGATAGGCCCCGACATAGTTATCTTCAAAGGTACAATATTTGGATCGAATGTAATCTTAACAGGTCTTTTAGACACCTTGGAAAGATTGGCGGATATGGTAATTATCGAAACATCATTAACAGGAGTCGGTGTAACAGGAGTCTTTTTAAAAAGTATCTCTTGGTTATCCATTAGGCGCTGGATGCCTAACTTCAATAATGGACAATCGGTTGGTAAGGATGAACAAATACAACAATCTTATTCACACCCTGGGAAAATCCCAGCCTTCAACAAATTCAGCTTGATTATCGGTAGCGGAGTCATCAAATCATCAACAGTAGCAACAAAAAGATCCTCTTCAACAACATGGACATTATGGCCATGTTTTGGCATTGGAGCAGAGATCACGTTAGGCTTTTCAGAGGCGTCGAATTCCACTTCTTTAGCATCTATCAAGTCCTGGATCTTGTTTTTGAGGGCCCAACAATTGTTGGTGTTATGCCCCAGGCTGTCGGAATGATAAGCACACTTCGCATTTGCATGGTAGTAAGGAGAAGATGTATTCGGATTCTTCGGCGCTTCTTTTGAACTGGCAAGGTTTAACTTTAACAGATGAGGGAGAACCTGAGCAGGTGTCATGTTGATCCGGGTGAATTGCCGTGCAGGCCTTTCCACCCTTGCTTGGTTGGTTCTGGGTTGATTGTTTCTGGGCTGATCAGCTGCAGATTTCTGAATCATTACAGCCCCCACCGCTGGCCGGCGCTCAACTCTTCCTTGACTTCTTTGAGAGTAGACAACTGATACCTCTTTCTTTGCTGGAAAGATCTTTTTGATGGCAGCGGAAGCAGATGCATCCTTTTGAATTTTTCCGCTCTTGATTCCGGCTTCAACTCTTTCTCCTGACAAAATTAACTCGGTGAACCCCGCCGACGAACTTCCAATCAGGTGATTGAAAAATGGGCCTGACAGTGTACCCAAGAACATATCAATAAGCTCCCTCTCAGATAGTGGTGGTTGCACCCTTCCAGCCAAGTCCCTCCATTTCTGAGCATACTCTTTGAAACCTTCATTTGATACCATACCCATACTATGTAATTGAGTACAGGTTGGTGCTAAATCCGCATTATATTGATATTGTCTGTAGAAGGCAGCTGCCAAATCCTCCCAATTATGCACATCAGGCCTTTCTAGCTGGTAGAACCAATATAATTGCGTCCCCGAAAGACTATCCTGGAAGAAATGAACCCACAAATCCTTATCAGAAGAATGCGATTGGATTTTTCTAACGTAAGACCTCAGATGCATCTTTGGACAAGACAAACCATCGTATTTAGAAAATATAGGCACCTTAAACTTAGGGGGAATAACAATGCCAGATACCAACCCTGACTCTTCAAAGTCTAGCCCAGACACTCTTTGTACCTCCATAGCTGCCAGACGCTCTTCCAGATTCTTGTACTTGTCATCTGCAGGTGGGTACTGCTGCTCAGAATAATCTTCATCCTCTTCATCTTCTTCTTCTTCTTCCTCAGACTCAGTTGGCACTGCAGCTCCCTTTCCTTTTCCAACCCCTTCATCATATGTTGAGGGGAAATCCAGGACCCTTCTAGCTTGACCTTCAAATCTTCTACCCAGAGTAGCCACACCAACCCTCTTCTTTTTATTTTTCTCCTTTTCCTTTTCCAACAATGTTTTGAGATCCTCCTGACCTTTAGCCAAGGTCATGAGTAGTTGTTGGAATTGTGAATTTTGTGCTTGTAAGTCTTTGACTGTATGCTCTATATCCATCTTGCTGAAATAAACAGCAGAGAGATAAGGAAACCTGGTGTGAAGACATGCTTATGCATATGATGAATGAGATGTATTCATGTAATGCATTCAAGGATTCATAAATTCAAATTTGTTGTAAACAAAAAAGAACACACGTCATATTAATAAGAAGGATTTGTTAATACATAAATGCCCCATGGGCAAAATAATAATACAAAATTCTAATGTAAAAAGATGTTGCAGATCCTCTTTGGTGCTATGTAGGTGTTGAGAGTCTGCTCTTCGTGAAGTTGGAGAGTAAGTTCCAAAACCTTCTTCTCACTGGCGTAAAATTGGGCTTCAAAAGTATCGCGTTATCCCTTGAGTTGTATCCAACTCCTTTGTAAATATTCAAGTGATGTTGGCATGTCAGGATGTAGGAGGGTGTATGGAACCTCTCCTTCCAAAACAGGCTCTTTGATCACAGGAAGAATGTAGGGGTAAGGCATCATAAGACTTTGGGCGTGGGTTCGTACCCACTTGAGGTAAGGCTCAAGGGGGATGGAATTCTTGTGTCCCAATGTCTTACTGTCAACCTTGTTGGGCATCCTCCAAGCTCGGATAAACCTTTGCCGAAGTCCTTGTTCGTCGTTGTCGAAGTCAAAAACCAAGTCTAGAATCAACATGTCATGTGGGCCATCCCTTCGGGCATACCCAAACTGTATCAGAGCCAAGCAAGGGTTGTAGGTAATGCCTCCCCTAATGCCAAGTAGAGGGACATTAGGTAATTCCCCACAACGATCAATGATGATAACATTTTCTCTAGATCAAGAACACCAATGAACATCTGAATGTGTAAGGGTCATCAATCGTTGTGACCACCTCAAACCTTGCTCATTCTTCAAGAATGATTAGGGAAGATGAGAAATAAACCACCTTGCCAGAAGAGGAGTACAGCACATGAGAACACCTCTTTTCTTCATTGTTCGAGTGTGAAATGAGTGGAGGATATCCCCAAGCAATGTAGGCACAGGATTCCGGGACATGAAGATCTTGACAGCATTCACATCTATAAGTTGGTCAGGGTTTGGGAACAAGACCAACCCATAGATGAGAAGAGCCACAATCTCCTTAAAAGCTTGTAAGTCCAATGAATTCCAGCATTCTTGAGCTTTCTCAAACAGAAACTTTGACAAGAAACCCTTGACACCACTTCTGGTTTCCCAATGACCTTTGACATCAGATGGTTGCAAGTGTAGGGCTTGAGCAACATCTTCGGGCTTTGGATCTCTTTTTGTACCGTTGTAGGGTAGTTGATGGAGAATAGGAATCCTCAAGAGTTGAGAAAATTCCTCCAAAGTAGGCACAAGTTGGTAATCAGGAAATGTGAAACAGTGGTGTAGGGGGTCAAAGAACTGGAAGAGAACTTTCACCATATCTTCCTCAATGTTGGTGTTGACTAAGTTGAGAAGACGACCATGCCTCTCGGTGAATGGATAATTCTCAGGAATCCTTGAAGTAAGCTCCTTGAGTTGAGGAGGAATTCTTACAAGGTTGACTTGGATGGTTTTCCTGCGAAGTGATTCCATTACCTACAAAACAGGAACAAAGATGAAGATCCAAACCCTTGAAATGGTTAGTGGATGCATATGATGCTTCATGATGTTATGATGTTATGCACCAGTATATATGTACAAACAAATCACACAAGATCCTAGTTTCAGGCTTGCATGGGGTTTCATAGGTAAGTACCCTCTTGAAGTTTAGTTGGCTCAACCTGTCCTATAAATAGTAATCGGGTTCTAAGGAGCTCAATATCACTAGATTATTTTCTGTGTTCATTATTTCAGTTTAGCCACTTTACTGGAGACCGAAATATTCCAAGAAAACAACCCTCAATGAGTGTAGTATCGAGTATCTACTAACTTCGGACTGCACCCAAGCCGGTCATCTCACTACCCCTAAAAAGGCCAAGATGGTCAAGTAAAGGTTCTAAAAGTCCATTAGTGCTTCATGACATCACTCAGCGGCCCTGTATTCTCTTTGATTAACTCAAAGGCTACCGGTACCCACAAATATGTCGCACTAATATAGCTATTGCTTCAACCATGTCGGTATAGTTTCCACATTGTATTGCTATTTACCTATGAATGATTCCCAAATCTGGGTAGAGGATTCAAACCCAAACAATAGAACCAAATGTAAAGCAATCAAGTCAAGCAAAATGAGCATGTAAAGGTGATCTAAAACCCTAAGGTAACCCCACTTTTAGTTTTTCCCCAGCAGAGTCTCCAGTTCTGTGATACGGTGGGAGAACTGACTTGAGGTTTTGCGTTTGTGTTTGCAAATGTTTCGATTTAGCAAGAGTCGCCACCGACTTTTTATTTATCCAAAGGAAAGGTTAAAAAGCACAGGAAAAACCTTTGAGATGTTTTCTTAGGTTCGGGGGGTAGATTATGAAAAGGGAAGGTGCTAGCACCCTTTTCATCCATGGTTTTCCATGGGCTCTTAATTACTTGTTTTAGATCACTTGCTTTTGCTTTTCAATTGTTTGAAATGGTGCTTTGTGTATGGTTTTGAAAGTATTTTGAAAAGAGGCCATTGTTGTGGCAACCTTTGTAATGATTCTTGTTTGAATGTATACAAAGGTGTATTGTCTTTTGAAAAATGTTTCAATGTTTGAAAATTTGTTTTGGGAAATGTTTTGAAATTGTGTTGTGATGTGTGTTTGAAAATAGCAAGGATGTTTGCAAGTTTGTTCAAGTAACTAAGAGTTGTCTACCCTATCTACTCAAAGATCATTCCTACACATTTTTAACCTTTTCACATTGTTGTTTTACCATTGTATTTGGTAAACACACTTGTGTTTGGATGTTAAACGGGACAGGCGCGGGTCATCGTATTGACTATGATAACAATAGTGCTAAGTATCTTTAGCAATTTTTTTAGGGATTAGATCATTTTGTATAGGCAACCAAGATAGCGTCATCGAGGGACTATGATCTTTTTGTTTTGATTTTGTTTTGCCAAGATACCTAGCATGCATACCATGGCCATTTTAAAGGCAACAAGTGGATGAAACCCTAGGGGTTCTTGTGTGCATTGTGTTGTCATTTTCATGCATTTTTGTCTTATGTTAGGTCAAGCTATTTGTTTTGATTTTGGATTTTTGCATACAAACCCTAATCTCTATCATGCATATTTGAAAGCTATAAATGCGTAAAAGTAAATCTACAACTATTACAACATTGATATGGGGAGGGGGATACAATTTTGAATAGGGGATTATTTGCAAGAAATTAAAACCCTAAGATTATTACAACCATATTGAATTCTTTGTTCAAATAATAAATAAGCAAATATTTAAATGGACAATTAAATAAATATGCAATATATTACAAATATGCAAAAAAATGTTTTTGTATTATTTTTATGTATGTAAAAATAAATTATTTAATATATCAAAAATGAGAAAAATTTTATTGATTATTTTTATTAAGGGTGGAAACCCTAATTTGTATTAAGAAAATATATATTATAATTATTTATTCATGTACAAGAAAATAAAATAAAATATATACAAATGTTTAGAAAATAAAAATACATGAGAAAATATTATTTAAGTATATAAATCATAAATATAAAAATATATGATATTTTTTTGTATTATTTAAAAGTTTAAATTTAAGAAAATAAAAGTATATTATTTAAGAAACTATTTTTATGCTAGAAAAAAAATATGAAAATTTAAGAAAATAATTTTGGTATTTTTTAATATTTAGAAAAATAAATAAAAGTCAGAAACTAAAAAGAAATGAAAATAATATGAACATATAAAACAATGGGCTAATGGGGTGTGAACAGCAAGCCCAGGGGATGCAAAAAGCAACACAATCCAAGCCCAGCCCACATTGCTTCATCTTCAACCTCTGATCAAACAAAAACGCGCGTTCCTTATTCAAACCTGGAAATCCTGCATACATGCTCTAAAGAAAAAACTTGCAACATGAAAGTTATAGAGCATAATCACACGATTCTAACCATATAAAAACTTAATCTAACTCTCAAAGACCAGAGAGAATTTCTCTGGCCCTAATTTCTAACCTAGTTTTTTTTAGAAAGTTCATCATTCAAATTCTTCCAACTCAGTTAACTTAAATGAAATCTATGCATATGTACAGCTTGAGGGCAATGAGTACTACATTTTTTATTCACCAACCTAAGCCTAATGATTCCTAAATAGAGAGATAGAAGTTTGAACTTTACCTGCTTCAGTCAAGCTCGAGTATGGAAATGCAGGGGTTTTCAGTGAGGTCTGAGATGCTTGGGAGCTTGCTTGAAGTTCCTTTGAGATTTCCCAATGCCTAGATGGCTTTGAACTTGCCTGAATAAGCTTGTAGAAGTCACCCTGCACAGTCAGAATTCAAAAATGGTGAAGCTTGAAAACAAGGTTACAGTTGCTGGCCAATGGTTGGGATAGTTTAGGTGGGTTGTATGGAGTGTGTTGGAAAAGGTTTGGGGAAAAACACACGAGTAGTTTCTGTTTTGGAAATCAAAATGTAGAAGCTGCCTTGTTTTGCAAGTTTTTGGTGTTTTGGTGTTCAAGTGTGTTTGAGGACTGGATAGCTCGTGTTTCTGACCTTAGGAAATATGCAAAACATGGTTCAAGTGTTTACAAATCTTGGTTTTATCAGATTGTAAAGATGTTGACCTTTTGCAAGGTTTCTTGGTTTTGAAGCAAATGTTTGAATTGACCAAGGGCAAGCCTGTACAGGCTAGCTTCAACCATGCACAAAGTTGTTGTACCTTTGCCTAATTTTATGGAGTTGGTTTACTGCAAAGAGATGGGTTCAAGGCTCAAGGGAAACAAATTGACATAAAGCCATCTTTATCAAAATGGCATTGTTAACTTTTTGCCATTTTTAGATTAATTCAATGTGTAAACCTCTATCGATCAGAACAATGCCTTAATCCATTGTATTTGCATTCAATTTTTGAGTGTGGAAGGGTTTAAGGACCTGTAAGCAAGTATAAGTAAAGCTGGACAGAAATTGCAACTTGTAGCAACATAAAAAATGCCATGGATCAAAGTGACATTTTGCCAAATTCAAACCTTCGATTCTCCCTAACCACAAATGATTTTTGAGAGTTCTTGGACATTTTGGAAAGCTTGTAACATGCTTTACAATCCATATTTGAAATTAATTTTGAGATTCCAGTTGGAACTAGGTGAAAAATAGCCATGAAGATAGGTTAAAATCCTGCCTAAACTAGGGCAAAATTTCACTAAATTAGAAAGTTTTTGGACCCTTATTCACAAAATCATAACTTGAGATCCAATCATATTTTGGAAAAACTTTGTGAATAAAAGTTTTAGATTTTGTGGAGGAATACAACTTTCATGTTGGAAGTTTTTTTTGAATCCAAATTCATCATGGTGAAAAAGTTGGGCAAAGTTGGGAAAAAATAAGAAAATTTCATAACTTAGAAAATTTCCAAGTTATGAAAATTTTCAATCTTAAACCCTAATTTTCAAAATTAGGTTTCTTGATGAACAAGTTTCATGTTTTGACACATATTGATGAAAAATGACCCTTGGCACTTGATTTTGACTAAAAAGTCAAAGTTTGACTTTTCAGTGTACAGTTGATTTTTGATCAGTTGATTGGAAAATTCATCTGTCGATCCAATGCATTTGAGATCTTTTGAACCTTGTGATTAGGTCAAGATGATGCCATTGAGTCCTTGAATCCATTCTTGAACCCAATTTGCCATTGGCTAGGTCAAAAACCAGAAATTGCCCTTTTGTAGTCAAAACTCTAAAAATGACCATTTTGCCCTTTTGATGATCTGATCAAATTTCTTGAGGAGTTGTGGTCCAAACTTGAGAAAATGGTTCATATGAGCCTATAATGTTTTTGTGTATCAAAAATTATGAGGTTTGACTGTAAATTGGCCACAATTGACTTTTTCCCCAATACTGCTGATTTCCAAGTCAAATGTCCAATTGACTGGGCAAAAATTTGATTCAAGGCTTGAAACTTGGTATGGGCAATCTTATAAGTCCAACATGAATTATGAAAGTCATTTTGAGCATTGGAAGTCCAAAAATCCCTGTGCAAACTCAAACCTTAATTTCAGGTCATCAATGCAAGGAGATGTCTTGAGCAGAGCAAACTTTAATCCTGTCTGGAGTTCAAAGAGTCTGGTGAGGGGAAATCTTGATAAAATGAGAGGGAAAATTTTGTGGTACAACACCTATCCTCCCTATTTGACTGTCCTCTGTTGAAGAAAGGAATCCAACAATTGATTGATAACAAGGAAATTTTGTTTGAGAAAGCTCATATTTCACCCATTCCAGTTCCAAAAGTTTCAATAATAACCATATATGCCAATCCTTCCAGGTTTCCTAAAAACCCGTTAGGATTACATCTACTCCAGAGACTACTCCATTGAAGATAACAATACCCGGGCCTGCCCCATACCAATCAGATAAAATTGTACCATGGAACTATGGTGGAGAAATCTACTACCATGGTGTCAAACAGATTGAACAAATTGCAGAAGAAGAAAGCTCCGAAGAGGATACTCCCGACATCGGTAACATTTTCGGAACAAGAAAAGTTACCCGTAGTGGAAGAATCTTTTCTCCAGAGATTGCTCCTCCAATAGCAGTCTTTTGACCCATGGCCATTCCGAAGATTACCCATGTGATTGTACCTACAAGTGTACCCGCTGACAATAACAATGCAATTCCCATCCCTATTTTCGCTGCTGATAAAAAAGGAGAGAATGTTCAAGAGGAGCCTGTCTTGACGAAGGCTCAATCACTATTCATTCCTGAAACATCCCAGAAAGAGATGGAAGAAATTCTGAGGATCATTAAGAAAAGTGATTATGATATGGTGGAACAACTTAGGCAGACCCCCTCCAAAATATCTATGTTAGCCCTGTTGCTGTGCTCTGAGGCACATGCTAAAGCTTTGGTCAAGTTTTTGAAGACGGCCCACATGCCGCAAGAAACCTCCACTGATTAGTTCCAGGAATGTGTGGCTAGTTTAACAGCTGACAATGGTCTAGGATTCTCCGATGCAGATTTAACTTCGAAAGGGAGAAAACATAATGATGCTTTGCATGTCTCGGTGGAATACAGAGGGACAACCCTAGCACACGTACTGGTAGACACTGGTTCGTCTTTAAATGTCTTGCCGAAGAAAGCCTTGGATAGATTGGATTGTGAAGGCTTAACCCTGAAACCCAGCAATATAATTGTCAGAGCCTTCGACGGCTCTAAAAGGATGGTCCATGGAGAGGTGGACATCCCGATCAAGGTGGGTACCCAGACATTCAATTTAACATTCTACGTGATGGACATCTGTCCTTCTTACTCTTGCCTGTTGGAATGCCCCTGGATTCAATGTCAGAGCTGTCACTTCCACCTTGCACCAGATGCTCAAGTACCCTGTCCAAGGGAAAATCATAACTGTCCATGGGGAAGAGGAATACATGATCAATCATCTGAATTCTTTTCGTTATGTAGAATTGGATGGCGAATTCATAGAGACCCCTTTCCAACACTTTGAAGAGGTTTCTGAAGAAATAGCGGCAACCAAGGCGCTGTCCTCAACTCCTGTGATCACAAGACCTGTACCTCGGATGTCATCTCTCAAGGATGCAAGGGTAGTGGTGGAAGAAGGCGAATCCACTATCTGGGGGCAGCTTCCCGACTTTCCTTTCAAATCAGACAAATTCGGCTTGGGGTTTACTTCGACTGGTTTGAAGGCTGTGTGCCGCTCCCGTGTCGGAGGGCCACCTGTGAAGATCAGCCACCGAGGGGTTAATGCACTAGAGGACAGTGAAGAAGATGGCAGCTTGGAAGACTGGATTTTTCCTACTGTTGGCAGAGGACTGTGCAACTGGGAAGCAAAAGACTTTGTTCCTATTACTTTCATACCGCAGTAATTTATCTTTTCCATTTCTGTTGGACTGTAATAATTCACAAAACAATTCGTACTTTTTCAACCTTGTGTCTTACCCGAGGCACATAGGTCCATTTGTAAGGGTTCTTATTTCATTTTCATATGTCATTTAATGAATCATGGACGCTTTTCATATTTAAACCTTTTGTGCTCATTGTCTTTCTTTTACATTTTGTTGTTTTAAGATGGCTATCCCATACACACACCCACACTCACAAATGCAGGTACCTTTCCATTCCGGAACCCATGGGTAATGATAATGCTATAGCCTTCAGTGACTCTGGAGATATGATCTACCAAGCCGAATACGAAGGTGAGGAAGATTGTGAGGTGCCATGGGAATTGGCCAGATTACTACAGCAAGAGGAAAGAGCAATTCAGCCTCATGAGGAGCAGTTGGATACAATCAACTTGGGTACTGAGGATGACAAAAAGGAAATCAAGATAGGTGCCAATCTAGATCCGAGTGTCAAGGAGCGCCTAATTCAGCTATTGCATGATTATGTTGAGATCTTTGCCTGGTCATACGAAGATATGTCGGGACTTCATACAGACATTGTGGTACACCGTCTACCCACAAGAGAAGACTGTCCACCAGTGAAACAAAAGGTCCGCCGCATGAGACCTGACATGTTCGAGAAGATCAAAGCAGAAGTTATGAAGCAATTCAATGCTGGATTTCTGGCTGTTACTTCCTATCCACAATGGGTTGCTAACATTGTGCCCGTGCCCAAGAAGGACGGCAAAGTGAGAATGTGCGTGGATTATAGATATTTAAACAGGGCCAACCCTAAATACGACTTTCCACTTCCGCACATCGACATCCTGGTTGAAAACACGGCTCAGCATAAAGTATTTTCTTTCATAGACAGATTCTCAGGCTATAACCAGATCAAAATGGCACCTGAGGACATGGAGAAAACTACTTTTGTCACACAGTGGGGTACGTTCTGCTACAAAGTGATTCCATTCGGACTGAAGAATGCTGGGGCAACCTATCAACGCGCCATGTTAGCTTTGTTTCATGATATGATACATCATGAGATAGAGGTCTACGTAGATGACATGATAGCCCGATCACAAACTGGAGAAGAACACCTTGATCACTTGCAAAAGCTTTCTGTCAGGCTGAAGGAGTACAAGCTCGGATTGAACCCAAACAAGTGCACATTCGGAGTCCGGTCCGGTAAACTCTTGGGTTTCATTGTCAACAACAAAGGCATCGAGGTTGATCCTGCCAAAGTCAAAGCTATACAAGAAATGCCTGCTCCTCGCACTGAGAAGGAGGTCAGAGGTTTTTTGGGACGCCTAAACTACATTGCTAGGTTCATTTCTCACCTAACATCTACTTGTGAACTAATCTTCAAGCTATTGAAGAAAGATCAGGTAGTTAGATGGAATGACGACTGTCAAGTTTCTTTCAATAAAATCAAGGAGTATTTGCTAGAACCTCCTATCTTGATGCCACCCGTCGAAGGAAGACCGCTAATCATGTATCTGACCGTCTTAGAGAATTCAATGGGGTGCGTACTGGGGAAGCATGACGAGTCTGGCCGAAAAGAGCATGCCATTTATTACCTTAGCAAAAAATTTACCGACTGTGAGACCCGATACTCACTGCTCGAGAAAACTTGTTGCGCTTTGGTATGGGCTGCTCGCCGGCTAAGGCAGTATATGTTGACTCATACCACTTTGCTGATATCTAAGATGGATCCGATAAAGTACATCTTTGAGAAGCCTGCTTTGTCTGGAAGAATAGTTAGATGGAAGATGATCCTGACGGAATACAATATACAGTACACGACCCAAAAAGCTATAAAAGGGAGTGTGCTAGCTGACCATCTGGCTCATCAAGCCGTCGAAAATTACCAATCTATGAAGTTTGACTTCCCTGAAGAAGACATCATGACATTGGACAACGTTGAAGGTTTCAGACCATATGACGGACCTGAACAAGGATCCCGATGGACCCTGTACTTTGATAAGGACTCCAATGCACTTAGCAACGGTATCGGCGCAGTACTCATATCTCCAGAAGGTTGCCATACTCCTTTCATATCCAGACTTTGCTTCAACTGTACGAACAACATGGTAGAGTACGAGGCATGCATCTTTGGACTCAAGGCTGCCATAGACTTGGGAATCAAATCTTTGATTGTGTTTGGGGACTCAACTTTGGTCATCAGTCAGATCAAAGGAGAGTGGAATACCTAGCATCCAAACCTCATCCCTTACAAAGAACATGTCTTGACATTGTTACCACATTTCAAGCAGATTACCTTCGAGCACTTCCCGCGAGAAGAAAATCAGCTAGCAGATGCTCTAGCTACAATGTCATCCATGTTTAAACTTAACTGGGATAATGAGGCTCCCCAAATCACCATTGAACGGATGGACGAACCGGAACACTATCACAATATTAACACCGAAGAAGTAGTGGACCAGCCATGGTTTCATGAAGTCAAAAGGTATCTCGAGGCTCAGGAATATACCAAAGGAGCTTCAGTCAATGACAAAAAATTTTTAAGGAGATTCTCGACTAAGTTCTTCCTAAGTAATGGCATCCTGTACAAGCGCAATAATGATTCTATTCTGATCCGTTGTATGGACAAAGCTGAAGCTGAAAAGATCATGGCTGGATTGCATGAGGGCACCTTTGGCACTCACTCTAGCGGGCATACGATGGCTAAGAAGATTATACGGGCAGGCTATTATTGGTCTACCATGGAAGCTGACTGCTACCAACATTCCCGGACTTGCCACAAATGTCAAATCTATGCAGACAAGGTACACGTGCCTCTGGTTCCTCTAAATGTCTTAACAGCTTCTTGGCCCTTCGCTATGTGGGGAATCGACATGATTGGAGAGATCAAGCCTACAGCATCCAATGGACACCGCTTCATTCTGGTGGCCATTGACTACTTCACCAAGTGGGTCGAAGCAGCTTACTTCGCATCCGTTACTAAGAATGTTGTTGCTCGCTTCATCAAGCAGAACCTTATTTTCCGGTACGGTATCCCCGAAAGAGTCATCATTGATAACGGTACAAATATTAACAATACTATGATCACTGCCCTGTGTGAGCAGTTCAAAATTCAACATCACAATTCATCTCCCTACCGGCCAAAGATGAATGGTGCAGTCGAAGCTGCAAATTAAATATCAAGAAGATCATATAAAAGATGACAGTCACCTACACGGACTGGCATGAAATGTTACTGTTTGCTCTCCACGGGTACCATACCACGACACGCACATCAACTGGGGCAACACCCTATTCCTTGGTATATGGCATGGAGGCTGTTTTACCTATCGAGGTTCAGATTCACTCCTTGAGAATCATGAAGGATGCTGGTTTAAGTGAAGACGATTGGATCCAGAATGCTGGTTTAAGTGAAGACGATTGGATCCAGACCCTACTTGATCAATTGAACTTAATTGACGAGAAGATACTTACTGAAGTTTGCCACGGTCAGACGTATCAAAAACAAATGATTAAAGCTTTCAACAAGAAAGTCAGACGCCATGTATATCAAGTTGGGGATCTAGTGATCAAGCGCATCATTTTGCCACAAAGTGATCCCAGGGGAAAATGGACTCCTACCTATGAAGGACCATTTATGATCAAGAACATCTTTTTTGGTGGGGCAATGACCTTAACCACCATGGACGACGACGACCTGCCGCACCCTGCAAACGCAGACATAGTCAAAAGATACTACGCATAAATGACCCGCTAGGTTGACACACCTAGGCAAAACAAGGGCATCCCGGTGAATCGAAAACCCAAAAGGGCGGTTCAGGCAAAAATTAGGGATAAATAAAAAAATTTGTACACCCTGCAAGTTGAAAACCCGAAAGGGCGACTTGGGCAAAAAAGGGTTTCCCGGTGGACTGAAAACCCGAAAGGGCAGTCCAGGAAAAAGTTAGGGAATTAAAGCGTATGACTATGTCTCGTCGGATCACTTTAAGGACAATCTCTTCATAGACAAACTCTGAGCTTTTGATCAACTCAATCATCTTCGGACAAAGCAACGGATGGACAAGATATTCGGAGATACGAAGGCTATAGCGGAATGGGAACCCCATGGGATTTTTACACATAGCTATCTTTCTTTGTATAATTTTTTCTTACTTTTTATGACACCACCCTCTTACTAGGATGTCTGTCTCCTTTGTACAAAACACTTACTCGAAGTAAATACAAAGATACCTCTTTAAAGTGCAGAAAACTATTTGCCTTTTTTCTTTTATACTTGTGTTTTCATGTGCAAAAACGTCCAATGATTCATTGATTAACATATGCATTTGAACATAATTACTGTTTACAAATAAACAGGATGGAAAAGAACAATTACTGACAGACTGAAAGGATAGGAAAACATCTTTAGGCTATTCCATGAGTAATCCCTACAGTACATTATCTAGATCCCCAGCGGAGCTAAAATTTCAAACCCTTAATCCCCATCAGAGTTAAGTTTTCAAACTCTGAGTCCACAACGGAGCCAGAACTTATAACTATCAATCCCCAGCGGAAACTTTTCAGTCAATCTGATTTCCCCAGCAAGTTGTATTCAAGCCTAGAAATCAACCCGGATAACAGTTAACCTTTGTCTCCCCCCAACCTAGGATGACTCCCCAGTAGAGTGGCATACGACCGAAAACTCCTGAACTTACTCTCCAGCAGTAAGCCTTCTTCCTTATAGAGTTTTTATTCCTCAACAGAATGAAGATTCTCATTCTCAATTCCCTAGTGAAGTTGCCAGAGTTTTCATTACTCCTCGACAGAATGAAGATTCCCATTCTTAATTCCCCGCAGAAGTCATCATGGTTTCCCCTATTCCCCTGCAGAATAAGGATTCCCATTGTGTAACCCCCAGTAGAAGTCGTCAAAATTCTCTGGATTTCCCAAACAGATTTCTTAAGCAGTTTGGCATTACTCTCACAAAAGAATTTTTGTCAATACTCCAACTTCAAGACATGAAGGATCCTCACATCCCCACAGAAGTTGTTAAGGATTTCTTGTCCCCAACAGTCACCAAGGTGTTCTTACTCTCAGCAGTCAAGGATTTATTTTCCCCGGCAGCAGTCAAGAGTTTTTTATCCCCAGCCGTCGAGGATTTATTTTCCTAAGCAATACAACAAATCAGCTTACATGCGCATAAATTACATCCACATATCATAAAACACATTTATTGCATCATACATTTCATGCAACATAACTTTGTGTTTCATCTAACATTTTACCCTTTTCAGGATAAGATTAACAAGCTACCATTAACAGTATACAATCATGATACAATACATATACACTCCAGACACGGAAGTCATTCTGTTGCTCATTCAGATTCAGATATCAGATACAGTTCAGATACGCTCCAGATACGGATGCCATCCTGGTACTTATTCAGATTTCAACTATCAGATATAGCTCAGATACACTCCAGACACGGAAGTCATTCTGTCACTTATTCAGATTACAGTTCAGATACACTCCGGACACAGAAGTCATTCTGTCACTTATTCAGATTCTGGTTCAGATACGCTCCAGACACGGATGCCATTCTGGCCCTTATTCAGTTTCCGATTCAGATACACTCCAGACATGGAAGTCATTCTGTTGTTCATTCAGACTCAGATCTCAGATACAGTTTAGATACGCTCCAGTCGCAGATGTTATTCTATTACTCATTCAGATTCAAAACTTCAGATACAGTCCATATACGATCCTGACACGGTTGCCATTCTGTCACCTATTCTGATTTTCCCCAGCTCAGAGACGCTCCAGACACTGATGTTATTCTATTGCTCATTCAGATACAAAATTCAGAAACATCTCAGATACGTTCCAGATACGGACACCATTCTGATGCTTTTGACTTACAATTTACAACTCAACAAACATTCTTGAATGGCATCTTTAAGCCCGTCTCCATCAAGATTCTATCACAAATCCAAATGGCATCTTTAAGCCCATTCCCTCAACTACATTTTTTATAGTGCAAATTTACGGGCACTCTAGTGTCCAATCATCTTTTACCTTCGAGTCATGAACGGATAACTCGCCAATCTAACTCTTCAGGTTTAAGAAGATTGAACAGGGGCAGCTGTTGTACCCTAAAATTTTCCCTCTCATTTATCAAGATTTTTCTCACAAAACTTCTTGGACTCCAGACAAGATTATGGTTTGCTCAGCTCAAGACCTCACCTTGCACTGATGACCTGAAATTAGGGTTTGAGTTTGCACAAGGATTTTTGGACCTTCAATGCTTCATATGACTTTCATACACCATCTTGGACCCCTAAGATTTCTCATATCAAGTTTCAAGCCTTGAATCACATTTTTGCCCAATCAATTGGACAGTTGACCTAAAAATCAGCTGTATTGGGGAAAAAGTCAACCATGGCCAATTTACAGTCAAATTTCATAATTTTTGATCCACAACATCATCTTAGACTCATATGAACCATTTGATCAAGTTTGGATCACAACTCCTCAGGAAATTTGATCAAATCATCAAAAGGGCAAAATGGTCAAAATTAGGGTTTTTGACTAAGAAAGGGTAAATTCTGATTTTTAACCTAGCCAATGGCCAATTGGGTTCAAGAATGATTTAAAGGACTCAATATCATCATCTTGACCTAATTGTATAGTTCAAAGATCTCAAATGCATAGGATTGACAGATGAATTTTGCAGTCAACTGATCAAAAGTCAATTGTACACTAAAAAGTCAAACTTTGACTTTTTGGTCAAAACCAAGTGCCAAGGGTCATAATTCATCAAGATATGTCAAAATATGAAACTTGTTGATCAGGAAAATCAATTTTTCAAATTATGGTTTCAAAGAAAACTTCCAACATGAAAGTTGTAGTCCTCCATGAAATCTACAACTTTGATTCACAAAGTTTTCCCAAAAGATGCTTGGATCTCAAGTTATGATTTTGTGAATAGGGGTCCATAAACATTTTAACTTAGTGAAATTTTGCCCTAGTTTAGGAAGGTTTTTGACCTAACTTCATGCCAACTTTTCACCTAGTTCCAAGAGGTATCTCAAGTTGCATTTCAAAGATGGGTTGTAGAGCATGTTGCAACCTTTCCAAAATGTCCAAGAAATCTCCAAGATCATTTGTGATTAGGGAGAATCAAAGAAGAGAAAATGGCAATTTGTCACTTTTGTTCAAGTCATGTTTACAATGGTTCAAGTTGCAAATCAGATCCTAGCATGCTTGTACCTTGTATTACAGGTCCTAATCCCTTCTACACTCCTTAATTGAATGCTAACTCAATGGATAATGGCTTTATTTTGATCTTTGGAGCATTGTACAAAAGATTAATCCATAAATGGCATAAGGTTCACAATACAACTTTGATAAAGCAAGCTTTTCCAACTTTATCAGCCTTGAGCATTGGGTTTGTCCTTGTGGTGCAGACAATTTCCACACGAATTAAGCAAAGCATACTAACTATTATCAGCCCTCAAGTTAGCATGTACAGGCCTTGGGCATAGTCACTTCAACCTTTCTTCAAAAACAAGAAAAGTGGCCAAAAGTCAAGAACTTGTACATCTGATAAAGAGAAGACTTGGCACCATTCAAAAACACTTCACAAACTTGTCTCAAGAAGAAAACACGAATACATAATATTCAAAAATCTCCCAAATAGAAAAACCACATTTCTGCCCAAAACAGGGCAACTTCTGCAAAACACTAGCCATCTCAATATTTGCTTGTGCGTTTTACTTTGTAACACATCAAACATCTTCCATACATCCTACCCAAACTATCCAGGACCTTGCACTGCAACTGTGAGCCCTGTTTCAGACATCACCATTTTCATTTATGAAGGTTGCAGGTTGACTTCTACAAGGAGTTTCAAGCATCCTCAAGGCCAGCTAAGCATTGGAAAAGCTTGAGGGAACTGCAAGGAAGCTCACACGATCTTCAGGCCTCACTCAAAGTCCCCACATTGCCATATCCAAACTCAGTTGAACAAGGTATTTTTCAAAACTCTATCTCTCTATTTAGGAATCCTTAAGCTTAGATTTGTGAAGCAAAAATGTAGTCCTTAACTTGTTGAAGCTGTACATATGTATAGTTGTCATTTATATTAACTAAGTAGTGAGAATTTGAAGCTTGAAGTTCATGAAAAAATTAGGTCAGGAATTAGGGCCACTGAAATTCTCTCCGTTCTTTGAGAGTTAGGTCACAAAATGGATATGGTTGGAATCGTGATAAAAAATGCTATATGTTTCATGTTGTAAGTTTTTGCTTTTGTGCAAGTATGTGAGAGTTTGCAGATTTGAAAAAACGCGCGCAAAAGGAAGAAGCCAGGGACAGGGACGAAGCTGTTCTGGGCCTGGCGCGCTTGGGCCTGTTGTTTTACTTCCCATACCCCCCAATTTACTATTTGCACCCCCTGCTTCATATTTTTTATTTTTGCATATTTTCTCATATTTTTTATGTTTATTGACTTTATTATTTTTTTTCTAAACATTAAAAAATCCCAAAAATATTTTCTTAATTTTTTGCATTTTATTTTATTTTATTTTTATCTTATTTTTTGCATAAAATATTGATTATTCAAATAAATAGAACTTTATTTTCTTAAATAAATAGTAAATATATTTAAAAATATCATACATTTTTATTTTTATTATTCATACACATAAAACATTATTTCCACATATATTTTTATTTTTAATATTTGTAAACAATTTTTATTTATTTTTTCTTGTACAAAAATAGACAAAATAAATAATATAGAACATATTTTTCTTTTAATAAAAAAAACTAGGGTTTCCCCCTTTCAAAAATAATCATATTATTTTTCTCTTTTTCTAGGGTTTAATAAATTATTTTTCTCATACATAAAACAAATACAAAACATCTTTTTGCATATTTACATTTTTATTGCATTTTTAATATTTATTTATTTATTTATTGTACAATAATTCAATTGGGTTATAATAATTTTTAGGGTTTTATTTTGAGCAATATCCCCCATCCAAAACTTGTATCCCCCCTCCCATAATATTGTTGTAATAGCTTAGATTTACTTTACGCAATTTATCGCATTATACATGTTTAGTAAAATTAGGGTTTGTATGATAAGACAAAATCAAACAAATAGAATGACCTAATTCAAGACAAACAAAATGCATGTAAATGACACACATTGCACACAAGCACCTCTAGGGTTTCACCCACTTGGTTGCCTTAAAATAAATGGCCATGGTATGCATGCAAAGTATCTTGGCAAAATCAATCAAAACAAAAAGATCATAGTCCCTCGATGACGCTATCAAAAGGTTGCTTAAACAAAATGATCTTGGTCCCTCAAACAAGCTAAGATACTTGGCAACATTGATATCATGGTCATACGATGACCCACACCCGTCCCATTTAACATCCAAAGATAGTGTTGTCTACCAAAACAATGGTAAGTCAACAATGTCAAAGGAATAAAAATGTACAAGAAAGACTTTTGAGTAGGTAGATAGCTTCTAATTAATTTATCAACTTCAAAATAATCCTTGATATTTTCAAACAAACACACACACATTTCAAAAAATTTCCAAACAACTTTCAAAACATTGAACCATTTTTCAAAAGACAAACATCTTTGTATACATTCTTACGAACGAGAATCATTACAAAGATTGCCTAAATGATGGCCTCTTTTCAAAATACTTTCAAAACCACACAAAGCACCATTTCAAACAATTGCAAAAGCAAAGCAAGTGATCTAAACAAGTAACTAAGAGCCCATGGAAAACCATGGATGAAAACGGTGCTAGCACCTTCCCTTTTCATAATCTACCCCCCGAACTCAAGAAAACATATCAAAGGTCTTTCCTGTGCTTTTTCACCTTTCCTTTTGGATAAAAGAAAAGTCGGTGGAGACTCTTGCTAACCGCAACATTTGAAAACATAAACGCAAAGCACCAAGTTAGTTCTCCCACCGCATCACAGGCGGCTCACCGACTAAGACAATATATGTTGACTCATATGACTCTATTATTCTCTAAGATCGATCCCATCAAGTATATCTTCGAGAAGCCAGCTCTCTCCAGAAGGATAGCCCGATGACAAATGATCTTAACTGAATACGATATCCAGTACACTACATAAAAATCAATCAAAGGAAGTGTATTGGCAGATCATTTAGTGCATCAAGATGTGGATGATTATCAATCTATGAACTTTGAATTCTCGAACGAGAATATCATGCTAATTGAGGATTGTGAAAAGCCTGGACTGTATGAAGGACCTGGACAAGGATCCCGATGGACTATGGTTTTTGATGGAGCTTACAACGCTTTTGGTAATGGAATTGGGGTTATGATCATTTCTATGAAGGTTTCCATACTCCTTTCACCGCCAGACTCTGCTTTGATTGTACTAAAAACATGACTGAATACGAAGCGTGTATCTTGGGTCTTAAAGCTTCTATTAACCTAAGAATCAAATTCTTAAGCGTATATGGAGACTCAGCTTTGGTCATCAGTCAAGTTAAATAAGAGTAGGATATAAAACACCTTACAAAGATTTTGGGCTAACCTTGATCCCATGATTTGAAGAGGTTGCCTTTGAACACATTCTGAGAGAAGAAAATCAGTTGGCAGATGCTTTAGCTACCATGTCTTCTATGTTCAAGATCAGAAGGGACAATGAAGCTCCCCGAATTACTATCTAAAGATTTGACGAACCAGCGCACTGCTATGATATTGACACTGATGGTGTAGAGGAGAAGCCTTAGTTTCATGAGGTGAAAAGATATCTTGAAGCTCAAGAGTATCCTGAAGGAGCGCCAGTCAACAACAAGAAATTCCTATAGAGGTTCTCAACCAAGTTCTTCCTGAGCAATGGGATCTTATACAAACGCAACCATGATTCAATTCTAATCCATTGTATGGACAAGAAGGAAGCAGAGAAGATCATGGAGGATATGCATGAAGGTATCTTTAGTACTCATTCTAGCATACATACTATGGATAAGAAGATTCTGAGAGATGGTTATTATTGGTCGACCATGGAAACCGATTGTCATCACCACTCAAGGACTTTCCATAAGTGCCAAATTTATGCTGATAAGGTCCATGTGCCTCCAATTCCTTTGAATGTCATGACTACTCCTTGGCCATTTGCAATGTGGGGAATCGACATGATCATAGAAATCAAATCTACTGCTTCTAATGGACACTATTTCATTCTTGTCTCCATTGATTACTTTACCAAGTGGGTTGATGCAACTTCATTTGCCTCGGTTACCAAGAATGTCGTAGCCTGGTTTATCAAGCATAACCTCATCTACCGGTATGATATCCCTAAGAGGATCACCAATGACAATGGCACAAACCTTAACAATGCTTTGATCACTGAACTCTGCATGCAGTTCAAGATCAAGCATCACAACTCTTCTCCATACAGGCCTAAGATGAATGGCGCAGTGGAAGCTGCCAACAAGAATATAAAGAAGATTGTGCAAAAGATGGTTGTGACTTATAAAGACTGGCATGAAATGCTACTGTAATACGGTGGGAGAATTAACTTGAGTGTTTTGTGTTTTATCACAATTTTTGCGGATAGAAAGAGTCACCACCGACTTTTCTTTTATCTAATAAAGGAAAGGCTAAAAAGAACAGGAAAGATCTTTTGAGAATTTTCTTGAGTTCGGGAGGTAGGTTATGAAAAGGGAAGGTGTTAGAACCATTTTCATCCATAGTTATCTACGAGCTCTTAATTGCTAGCTCACTTTGAAATGCTTTGTAAATGTGTTTGTATTTGTTTTGAAAGTATTTTTGAAAAGTGCCTTTATTTAGGCGAACTATGTAATGATTCTCGTCTCTATAAGAATGTATACAAAGTGTTGACTTTTGAAAATATTTTATGAAAGTGTTAGTGTGTTTGAAAGATGTTTGTTTTGAAATCTTTGTTAGCAAGAAACTACGAGCGTTCTACCTACTTAAAAGAAAGTCTTTGTTCTTTTCCTCCTCTTTTAGATAGTGTTGTCTTACCATTACTTAGTAAGAAACCTTATCATTGGATCTGAAGGGGCAGGCGTGGGTCATCGTGCAGTCATAGAAGGCAACATTATAGGATTCCTTAGCAATTTGTTGTAAGGGACTAAGATCGTTTACCGAAGGCAATATTGAAGAGTCATCGAGGGACTACGATCTTGTAATCGAGGGTCTTTGCTAAAGTATCCCAAGTTTGAGGGACATAATTGTTTAAATTTGAGGCCACAAGTGTGGGTTACCCTAGAGGTGCAAGTGTGCAAGGTATATTGTTTTCATTTAATTTTGTATTGAATTAGGGTTGTCTATTGTTTGGTTTTAAGTCTTTTTATACAAACCCTAATTAGTAGAAATAATATGGAAAGCAATAAATTATGGAAATTAAATATCTTGCACTATTACAATACTTTTGGGGATGGGGAATGCAAACTTACAAATGGGGATGACAAATAAAATAAATCATAATTACTATTACAAGGCTTTGGCAATTACATAAATTATAGTGAGAAATAATAAAATGTACAAAGAAATGTAAAGAGAAGAGAAATTGTTTTTTATGGTTTTTTATGATTTTTTATGAAAAGTGTTTTTATTACTCTAATTAAATTAATTAATTACAAGAAGCTTAAATAATACCTAAAGTCTAAATTAGTTAAAAGAAAATCAAATAAAACCTAAGTTTAGTTTAGTTTTAATTAATTAAGAAAAAAATGTTTTTTAGGGTTTTTATTATTTATAAAATAAAATAAAATAAAAATAAAAGCTTTTAATCAATTTATCTAAGAAAATATATTTTGTATAATTTTGATTTGAAAATAATAATAATAAAATCAAATAGAAGAAGAAAATATAAATAAATTAAAGAGTTAGGGAGTTGAAAAGAAATGAGGGAGGTTAGAATATAGCAAAAGAAAGAGAAAAAAACCTTGGGCCCAATCAGTTATTGTATCAGAAAATAAAAATAAAATAAAAGGATGTTGGGCCAGTATAACTATTAGGAAATAGGGGGTGATAGTGAGTAAAATGAATGGCCCAAAAGGGAAAGGCCCAGCGCTGAAACAAACAAAAAAATAAAAATGTTAGGAAAATAGCAAAATGGGATGTTGGGGCTCGAACCCAGATCCTCACACACCAAAGCCTTATACGCACGCGCCTTGCCACTTGGGTGGTTGTTTCATCCGTTGTTGAAACAAATTGCAATAAATATATTATAAACCTTATCCTGAACATGTCATCTTCTTCTTCCTCGTGTCGGGATATTCTTCAACATTTTTGAAATCTGTAACTTCCTCATTTCACAACTAAAATGGAAAATGTAAACATGAAAGTTGCTTGAAATTTAACCACGATTTCAACCATGTAAATAACTAAAGCTATGGATCAAAGATAAGCACGAATTTTATCTAGTACCAAATTTGACCTAACTTTTTCAGAAAGTTCAAACTCAAAATTCACATCACTTAAGCAATATAAATGAATTCTAAGGACATGATTAGTTTCAGGGCTATGATGTCTACATTTTATCTTTTAAAATCAAAGTCAAATATTGTTTGTATAAAGAGTTGGAAATTCATAAAACTCACCTTGCAAATGGAGATCGTGTTTTGAGTTTGATCACTCTTCAAGGTGTTGGAATGATCTGGTTAGATTCATTGAACCTATAGAAATCTATTGCAATGCTTATTTTGGAAATAGAGTGGCTATATTGTTCTAGAGAAGTCAATGTGCAAGATGTTATTTTTGAAAATGGAGAATGGTGATAGAGGTGTTACAGTCGTGTAACAGGGTTTTGGTTAGATTCTAAATGATATATAGATGCTTTGTGATTTATTTTGAGGATGAACACACGAGTGAATGAGAGTTTGAGGTGCGAGGTCAGAAATGGCACAAAAATGAGGTTTTGATAAAATTATGAGTTTGAGGGAGTTTGGGAGAGTTTTAAGGCTTGTAATTTCGTGTCCTTGGCTTGTAAACAATGTCTCAAATTATACGAAAAGTTTTGAGGACTTGATATGGTCAAAAACACAAGATCACATGTTATGGCCATTTGACTTGTTTTTGAAGCAACCTTGACAAATATGGTTTCAAGGCAAGGTATAAAGCTTGTAGGGTGGCTAGAAGCTTTAAACATGTTTTCTCTGAACTTGTAGATGAATTTTATGCAGAAGGAATAAGTACAAAGCTCAAGACAAGTTGACTTTGTGATTAAAGCAACTTTTCAAGAATGGCAATGGTGCCTTTGTGCCATAAATGGAAATGTAGCTTGGATAAAGGTTCAAACACTTGGACAAGGACTCAATGAGTTGTGTAAACATCTGATCATGGATAGATTTGCAAGTTGTAAGGCATGCAAATTAAGATTATGCAGCATAGGTTTTGGTTTTGGTTATGTGTTCATCATCAAAATGACTTGTAATTCAAGAATGGATGCCCAACTTCTTGCCTTCTATTATATTAGCTCAAGTATGATCTCTCCAAGTTATTAGACATTTTGGAAAGCTTGAAACATTACCTACAACCTTCATGTTGATAATTTTGGCTAAATCATCTTGGATCTAGGTGAAAATTGGCCAAAAAGTTAGGTCAAAATTCTGCCTAAACTTGTCAAACTTTTCACTAAGTGTTTTATGAAAAATGTCATGACTTCATGGGCTTATATCTTCAAATCTAAGCATTTTTTGGACATCAACCCTCTAATTCAAAGTTGTAGAATTCATCAAGATCTATAACTTTCATGTTGAAAGTTTTCTTTGAATCATCTTGCATCTTGGTGAAATAAGGCCATGAAGTAATGAATTTATCAAGTATAAAATATACTTAGAAAATTTTCTAAGTCTTGAAACTTTGACTTTTTGTGGACTTTCTTGACTTTCTTGATTCTTGTTGACCAGGTTTGATATTTTTGAGTATTTTAATGAATCTTGATCTTTAAAAATCAATGTTGATCAAAAAGTCAAAGTTTGACTTTTTGTGTATCAGTTGACTTTTCATCAGTTGACCCAAAATTCAACTATCAATCCATTGATCTTGGTAAATGAATTAAGTTATGTGATTAGGTCAAAATAACGTGCTTGAATCCTTGAGATCATGCCTCAAAACATTAAGTCATGTGTTAGGTCAAAAGTCAATGACTGGTCATCCCTAGTCAAAACCCTAATTTTGACCATTTTCCCTTTTGATGATTTGAATGCTTTTCTTGAGGAATTGTGATCAAACCTTGATCAATTGATTAATATGACTTAAAAATATTAATATGTTCAAAAATATTGAAGTTTGGCTGTAGGTTGACCACAACTAGCTTTTTACCCAATACAGTTGATTTTCAGTCATATAATCAATTGACTGAATAAAATTGTAATCTAAGACTTGAAACATGGCATGAGTATTCTTGGAGACCCATAATGAACCATGAAAGTATTTTGAGGCATTAGAAATCCAATTTCCCTTGTGAAAACCAATACCCTAATTTGTGGCCTCAGTGCTTAGGAGATGAGTTTCTCTGATCAATTTTTGAGAATCCTTGAGCATTAAGGATCCTTTGTGATAAATGTCTTGAGAAAAGAAAGGGCAAATTTTGGGGTACAACAGCTGCCCCTGTTCAATCTTCTTAAACCTGAAGAGTTAGATTGGCGGGTCTGTCATTCGTGACTGGAAGGTAGAAGATTATTGAACACTAAAGTGCCCAGAAATTTGCAGTCATTTGTACACGAAGTAGTGTTATTGGTTGATCATCGGGAATGGGCTTAAAGTTTCCATTTGGAGAGATGATGGAGGGTTGTCGGAGATGGGATTATAGATGCCATCCAAAGTAACTGTTGATATATTTTAGACTAAATCTAAATTTGACTTCTACTGGAAAAAGCATCAGAGTAAACTTGGTGGCGATTTAAACTGAAACAGCAGATGTCCTTCGCCTATTTTTAACTGGAAGAAATAAATCTAAACTAGAAGAGGTCCTTCGTTCACTTGTCTTTAACTGGAAGAAGTAAATATAAATCAGAAGAGGTCTTTAGTTCGCCTGTCTTTAACTGGAAGAAATAAATCTAAACTAAAAGAGGTCCTTCGTTCGTCTGTCTTTAACTGGAAGAAGTAAATCTAAACCAGAAGAGGTCTTTCATTCGCCTGTCTTTAACTGGAAGAAGTAAATCTAAACTAGAAGAGGTCTTTAGTTCGCCTGTCTTTAACTGTAAGAAATAAATCTAAACTAGAAGAGGTCCTTCGTTCGCCTGTCTTTAATTGGAAGAAGTAAATCTAAACCAGAAGAGGTCTTTCATTTGCCTGTCTTTAACTAGAAGAAGTAAATCTAAACTAGAAGAGGTCTTTCATTCGCCTGTCTTTAACTGGAAGAAGTAAATCAAAACCAGAAGAGGTCTTTCATTCGCCTGTCTTTAACTGGAAGAAGTAAATCTAAACCAGAAGAGGTCTTTCATTCACCTGTCTTTAACTAGAAGAAGTAAATCTAAACTAGAAGAGGTCTTTAGTTTGCCTGTTTTTAACTGGAAGAAGTAAATCTAAACGAGAAGAGGTCTTTTATTCTTTGATTGATTTTTCCTAAAAAGGAAAAGGGTTAAGCGTATGCGATATCATGATGTATGAAATGCATTGTGTAATGATGTTATCAAAATAAATGAGATTATGCTATATGAGTTTTGTATGCATATGCTATGATGTTTGAATGTGAAATGTTTGTCTAGGAAAAATAAATCCTAGATCGTTGCTGAGGATGAGGAGTATGTGTATCTTTGACTTTGTCTAGAACACTTCCGCTGGGGATTCCTATTTGCTGTTTGAGGAAACTAGGTGGGGGATGTTGATTTTTTCTTTGGGATTAGAGTTTAGGAGCCTTGGTTGTTCATTGCTCTACCGGGGAACTTTAATTCTTATATACACTGACTGGGGATAAAAGATATGATTAGACTTCCTATTTGTCTGGGGAGAGTAAAGTTAACTTGTATTCTGGTCGGACTTCAAGTTTTGCATTAACTTTTTGGGGACAATGGCAACCATACTGGGGGAGAGGTGTTTTGTCAGTGTTTTGTTGTAGTATGAGGTATAGACTCAAGCTGGGGAGATGGCAGTCTGTTAGGGCAATAAACCCTATTGAGGAAGACATTCTGGGGAAATAAATTCTTCTACGAAAGAGCTATGCAAGGTTTCTCTTTTAGTTTTGGAAGGCCAAACTCGGCTGGGGAAGAGAATTTCCAAGAGATATGCTGATTGGAACTTCCAAAAGTAAATTGTATAGATTTACTTTGTGGGGATTTATGGACAGCATGCATGGTATCTTGGCTCCTAGAGTAAGTATTTATTCATGTTCCCATGCGTATATTTGTTAACATCTAATCATGTTCATATGTGTTGTACCCCAAAATTTGCCCTCCCATATTCTCCAAGAAATTGCCAAGTCAAGCTTCAAAATTCCCCAAGGGTTGCACAGTGCAAAAGTCTCCTATACAGTCAAGATTAGGGTTTGTGTTCTGATCAAGAAAATGAAGTTTCCAAAGGTCCAATCAAGTCTCATATGCCTACAAATATGGTCAAGTATCCTCATATCAAGTTTCAAGGCATTCAGCTCAAAATTGCACAGTCAAAAACCCTAATTGCACTACAGTCAACTGTAGGGGCAAAATGGTCATTTGACAGTCAAAAGTTCAAATTTTTGATCAACATATAATTTTGAAGTCACAAACATCATTTGATCAATGCTTGATCATGATTCTCAAAATTTGGCTCAGAAATCATCAAGATGCAAAAGTTTCCTTATTTGGACAGCTGAAAAAGTCAACTGTAAATTGACCAGGGCATAACTTTCACATGGATTATCAGAAAAATTCCATCCAAATCTCATTTTGAAGAGAAAGACATTTCCTACAACTCATCTTCATATTCCAAGTCCAAGAAATGCTCTCACAAAAAGTTATCAATTTCAACATTATAGGTCATTTTCAAAAGTCAACAAAAAGGGACTTTAAGTCAAAGGCCATAACTTGAGATTGGTAAATCAAAATGACATGGGACCAAAGACAGTGGTTATAGGACTCAAAGACCTTTCCAAAATGTCCAAGAACATGAGCAAAGCCTAAAAATTGAGCAAGTTATGCCTTGTAGAAGTTGGGAAATTTTTGGATATTTTGAAAAGTCAACATTGATTCAAATGACCTAAAATTGCTAATGGGCCCATTTTTCTTCCACGAATCATCATCCATGGCATGTGCACGACCACTTGGCCCAAAGGGAAGTATTTTCTCATTTTTTTTATTTATTTATTTGAATTTTTATTTATAATAATTCATTTAAATCAAATAAAATATATGAAAAATATGTAATCTAGGTTTTATAATCTCTTTGTGCACAAAATCCACTCAATAATTCGTGTGAAATCAAATAAGGAAAGATTTGGAGTAAATTGATCATAATTGATACAAGAACACATGGAAAAGATTGAAAAAGATCCTTAAAAATCAAATTTCCAAAAACCATGAATGCATTGGATTTGTTCTATTTTTCTTGACCTAATTGACTCAATACATAAGGCTAAACACAACCCTATTGCCATTACACACTAAGCTGCGCAGAAGAGCATAAACAAAACTTGAAATTTTTCTCTAAAAACTGAATTCTGAAAACAAACTTGCAAGAGGTTTCAAGCCAAGATTTCCTTTCCATTAGCTTGCTGAAGGTTCATAGGACATATTCCAATCACTAACGCTCATCAAAACCTCAAGAATCGTTGTACAGAAGCTAACCTTTCTCACTTTTTTTTCATTATCGTGTTTTGCATTCTATGCACTTTCATGACGTTTTGTTCATATATTCGTGATCAGTGAAGTATTTGCAAGCTAACCATATGCTTTAATTATATTTTTATGCTGTGTACACGATTATGCCATGATTACTTTCTAGGGTTTACAGGATTTGAAATTGGGGGTTTTTGAATGAGGAAAAATTAGAACCCCTGAGTACCACCATTGGCATGAGCACGTCTGGACGAAGAAGAAGCCACTATCGCGCCTAATTTATGAGTGTCCTAGGCCTAATCGTTATTTTCTCAAAACTAGCCTAGGAGAACACGTGAAAAACCGTGGCTTAATGTATTTGTGTTTCAGGGATGTGGAGAAGACGATATCGTGGCAAACGGTGATAGGTTGATTCAAAAATTCGCGCGCGTTGGTGGCCCCTGACCATTATTTCTTTTATAATGTTTATTTGCTATTATATATTAAACGTGTTTGGGATGGCTCAGTGGTAGGTACACGCGCTGGCAATGTCCATGACCTGGGTTCGAACCCCAGGTCTGTATTATCTCAATATTATTTTTCCATGTACATTCCTATGCAGTTTCAATAACAAAGACCACCATGCACCTTCCAAATCCAGCACGCCACGCGTCCTGGAACCTTAGATCAAAGGCATAGACTGGAGGAACACCCTAAACCCTAGTCAAAGGTGCCACATGGTGTCTGGAAAAGTCAGCGGACCTGAAGGCTATTGGGCTCAGATTTCTTGGGCCATACCTCCACTTTGGGGACTACGACCCCCCTAGGTTTGCATATTTTTCACTTTCCTTATTTTTTTTTATTATTTATTTAACTCTATTTCTTTTAATTATTATTTGTTTAAATTAATTACTTATTTTCATAAATATAAAAAATGCATAAAAATCAGAAAAGATAAAAAATATAATAAATATTTTATTTTAATACTTTTTGTAAATAAATGCAAATAATTATTTAGCTTTAAATTAGGGTTTAAGTTAATGTTTTCATAATAAAAATCTAAAATAGGCATAGAATTAGGTTTAATGAATTTTTCATCCTTTTCGTTGTTTTTCTTTCAAATAATTAAATATTTATTTTATTTATTTTTATCAAATTTGCATGTAAAGATTAGGTTTAATTTAGGTTAAAAATTTCAATATTTCTTAATAAATTAAAAAATAACTAGAATTAGGGTTTGCATCTTATTTTGATTTTAATTAATTCTCCCTTTTCATATTAAATCTTAAAAACATAAAATACCAAAAAAAACAAATTCTTGCTTTCTTTTTAATTAATTAATTCATCGTTAATTCAATTTTTGCAAAAGGGTCCAACGCCCTCGTTTCGATTTAATTCTTAATTCGCATATTTCTTTTATTTCATTATAATACTTATGTATCTCTCCCGAAGCTTTGTAAATTATTTGTCGCACTTTTATTTACTTTATTTATTTTCTGTCAAATCGGGTTCGAGAAACTTTTGGCGATGTGGACCCGCGCCGTTTGTAATAGCTTAGAATTTACTTTTCTCGCAATTCTAACTGTTAACCAAAAGCATGAAAGAATGTATGACCAAAATAAAAACAAACGCTAGAACACCAATAACATGACAAGATAAATGCAAATGAAAACGACACACGAATCGCACACACCACCCCTAGGGTACGCCTCACTGTTGCCTTGCCTCGAAAGGTGATCGTCGAGTAGAGGATGTCTTAGTAAGTCCTCATGATCTGGGAACCTGGCATGAGGGTAGCTTCTAAGGTATCTTCTTATTGCTCTGGTGATCACCATGTCCCGAACCTCGAATTGACCCGAACACCTCCAACGGTGGTGCTACCTACCTCTCAATGGTGGGATGGCACTACTTTAAAGGACATTTACACAGACGAATTCCTTAGGGTAGGTAGACGACTCTAGATACTTGCTCTAATTTCAAAACCAATCAAAAATACTTTTCACACCAACACATTTTCAAAAAAGCTTTCGAAAGCATTTTTCAAACACTCTTGAGGACCGATACAAGAGTCGAACTGAAATTTTCAAAGAAACTTTTTAAAACCCACAGTTGAAAAGCAAACAAACCCTTTTTGAAAACACAAGTGAGCAAGTATCTAAGAGCCCATGGATAACCATGGATAGAAAGGGTGCTAACACCTTCCCTTTCTATAACCTACCTCCCGAACCGAGAGCAATCTCTATAAGGAATTTTTCTGTGCTTTTGTCCTTTCCATTTGGAGAAAATAAAAGACGGTGGCGACTCTTGCTTACCGTGACATTTCGCGAACCAGCGTTAAACAGTCAGTTCCAGGTCCACCGATCACAGAACTGGCGACTCTGTTGGGGACTTAACTTAAAGTGAGGTGTACCTTAGGGTTAGTTCATAACTGTGTTTTCAATTGTATTGACTTGTCTGCTTTAAATTTGTGGGTTGCATGGGAGTTACATAGATCCTAACCCGGATCTGGGGATACCCTGTTAGGTAGCATAAGCTGTGAGGGACCTGTCCGGCGTAGACCGACACAGGTGAAGCAGTGGCTACGTTGGTGTGGCACCTTGGTCTGTACCGATATCCCTTGTGTCGCAACGAGGAGAATATGGGTCTTCTAAGGAGTCATTAAGCACCAACAACCTTAGAACCTTAATTGACACAACTTGGCCTTTAGAATTGTAGCAGTATGCTACGCCCATTGAGGATAAACTCTCGTGATGGTTCTGGCCGCAAGAAAAGATTGCGATGCTGGAGTTATGATCGATTGAGGGTAGTCAATGATATTGGGATCCTCTAAGAACCCGATTACTTTGATAGGACAGGTATGAACCAACAAACTGAAAGAGGGTAATACCTAGACCTCATGCTGGCCTAAACTCTAAGGGCTCTTTTGTGTGACTTGTGTGCCTTCGTACTTGACTATCTGCATGCTTGTTACCTGACACTTGTTTCTTGCAGGTTCTGTTTTAGTCCTTAACTGGGACTCATGACAGGTTTTACTTGAGTTCTTGCAGGTTATGGTTTGCAGTCCTTAATCGGGACTCATAACAGGGTTACTTACATTACCCCATGCATACCATAACATCATACCATTGCATACATCTTAACCCATTTCAAGGATCTCAAGGGCTTGTGATGCAGGTCATGATGAACCAACTGTCCAGCAAGGGGCAAAGAGGATCTATTTTCCTCTAGCCAGAGTTGTCAGGGGCTATGACCCACTGGATATGGTGAGCCTTTGACCCTTGAAGAAGGACTCTCAACAACATGAAGTTCCTTCAATCAAGCTACCGGATCCCAATGCTAACAATTTTCTTGTTTATCCCGCGAGATCCTTGAAAACATTGCATGCATATCATACACATCATTACATAACAAGAATCTTTGTTGCAGGTCACTTACCGTTCTCGCTGTTTATTTCAGCAATGGCCTTCCAACCAGATAACCAGAACCTTCTTGCTCAAGAGACTCAGTTCGGGGAAATCCTCCTGAATCTATCCAAGGGGCAGGAAGAGCTAAGGACACTTCTCATGGGGACCTTTGTCAGGAACAGTGCTGAGGATGAAAGGTTGAAACACCTACAAGCTGAGATGGATGCAATGAAAGCCCAAATGCTGGGGCAGAGGAATGCCATTCAAGGTTTAGTTCAAAGACAAGATGAGCTATGGTTTCTCGTCAACCAACTGCTTCAGGGTAACCGACTGGGGCAAAAGTCTAAGGGTAAAAAGCCAGTCATCGTTCAACCACCTTTGAGACAAGGAGGTAAGGGGAGAGCTCCTCAAATGGCTCCAGTGTCACAAATTCAACATCACAACCAACAAAAGAGCGAGAGAAGGCAGTTCACTCGGCTCAGCATGACCTTATCCCAGATATTGCCACAGTTGCTGGAGACCAAGCTGGTAACTCTAAAAGAAGCTCTGAAGAACCAAAATACAACGTCACCGAAGTATAATCCCAACGCCCGCTGTGCTTATCACTCTGACAGCCCGGGGCATACTGCAGATGATTGTTGGAGCTTGAAAAATAAGATCCAAGACATGATCGACGCTGGAGAGATTCAGTTTAAATTACCCAAGACTCCCCACGTGATCACTGCTCCCTTGCCAAAACATGGCTAGGATTGAGAAAGTTTTGTTCATTCGAATGTTCAAGTTGCAATTCTCTTTTGTTCAAACATCTACTCGTGTTAAACATTGTTATTTCATTAATGCATCACATATGTCTGTTCTAAAACAATATATTCGTATTCACTAAATGCAAATTATTTTCATATTTTTTTTCTGATGATCAACTCTTAAATAATAATTCTAAGCCTCTTGAGGGAGGATGACGAAAATGATACCACGATCTACAGTATGCTTTTGAACAGACCCCGCTGATGAGGTACAGGCATTGTTTCAAATCCCTAAACACTGGAGTTATAAGGAAGATAATCCCTCGTCAACCCCTCTGAGCCAAAGAAGTAGGAGTTTTTCTTTTCGAAATTTAAAACCCTTAATCATAACCTGGGGCAGGGTAGTCTCTCAGTTGACCCAAGTGCATAACGAATGGCACCAAAGAGGTCCTTACAAAAGAAAAACAGTGATGGTTCCGAATAATCAATAAGGACAGGCAGTCATGATATCTCTCAAAAATCAAAAACCCGTTAAGTCAAAACCTACGAAGGAGACTTACAAAACTGGGGCATCCCGCTGACTGTAATTCCAAAAGGGAAACAGCTCAGGCAAAAAATAGGGATAACGAAATAAAAAAGAAAGAGGTCCTACAAACCCTCAACAAAAAAGGAAATGACTGCCTAATCCAAATATAAATGTTCAACATCCGAACCATCACTTGAATTTCAGAGCAAAGACTCAAACAAGGTCTAACGTATGATCAACTGAGTTTAGGTTTGGAGAACATCACGAAGAGCGGGTGGGTACAAATAATTTGAGCCTTTATCCTTTGTTTCTTAAACCGTGAACCAGGCCACGTTATAACCCTTAAAAGTCCTAGCTGAAGCACGGGTTAGTTCGAAAGCATACTGTTACGAAAGGTATACTGACTCCTTAAGGCCTACAATAAATACGGAGTTGACATCACGTTTTACAAACATTCACATGTTTTATGAAAAAATGCATCTTCAAAATCTTCAATACAGACATAAGCTTTGCATTTTTAACATAACCTTGTTTGCATATGACTTCTTGTTTGAACAGCATAGAAATCCGCACGACGAATGCCTAATGAACAAGAGTACTTCCAATCGAGGGGCATGGCATGACAATTAGCCATCATCTGGGGCAATCCAATCAAGATTCGGAGAATCTTTCAAAATGCCAAGATAACCAGGGGCAAATCTCCGCCTGAGTCACTTGGGGCATTCCAGCAACGAATCTTGCCCGGTCAGACATCTTCTGGTGACATGACAACACACTTCTAACAGGGGCAACTCCCTACTCCCTGAACATGGACATAGTCGAAAAAATACTACGCGTAATCAAAGACCCGCTAGGTTGACACACCTAGGCAAAAATAAGGGCTTCCCGGCGAACCAAAAGGGTTCGGGCAAAAATGAAGAGATGAAATGAAAATATGTACGCCCGGCAAGTCGAAAACCTGAAAGGGCGGCTTGGGCAAAAATGGGTATCCCGGTGGACTGAAAACCCGAAAGGGCGGTCCAGGAAAAAGTTAGGGATCAAAGTGTACGACTATGTCCTGTCATCTTGTCACTTGCCTACCAGAAGAAGATTTGTCAATTGGCAGTCATCAAACACCTTCACAGGTACCTTCTTCTCCAACAGAAACTGGGGCAATAATGAGTTGTCTAGATGATTCGGTTACCCTGTCCACCGAAGTGCCAAGGTAAGTTCGGCTGAATAATGCAACCAAGATACCTTCACTCCCTACAAAGCGAACGCGTCTCCCCGGTTTTATTCAAAGGTTATTTCTCCACCAGAGCTTATAACTGGGTTATCCTCAGCCAAAAGCCACGGAAAGATCGTCGTCGACAGAATCTCCTTATCCCCAGCGAAGTCTATCAACACTTCCGATACAGCAAAGATATCATCAGCAAATTATTATCAACACTCAGCAAAGCATCCCTCTCCCCACAGAGTATTGCTTCCCAGCATGGTCGCTAGAGCATCTTTCTCCCCACAGAATCTTCCATTTGCCAAGTTTATTCCTCAACGGAGTCATCTTCTCCTACCGGTATTCTTGCAACTATCATCCCCAGCGGAAGCAAAACTTATCCTTCAATATCAGCCCAGGATGTGACTTCCCGGCACCCGTCAAGGATTTACATTCCTAGACGAAAACATACATACATAAACATCACATACATCATTATAGCATGCATGTACGCATCATATCATACAAATCTCATTTATGTTGAGAACATCATTGCTTGGTCCATATCATGCATTGCATATAACTGACCTTTACCTTTCAGGAAAGATTCAGCTAAATTCTCAATCATATTTCAAGACCTAGACCGGTTCAGTTAATCGACTCTAAAGATTTCTTATCCAGTCCAAGGCCTTCTCTAGTCCAGCCAAATCGACTCCCAACAGATTTTTTTTCTGATGAAGAATCAGTAGAAGTTATCAGATTATATTTTCCTATTGGTTCTCTCTCCGACGGTGCATGAGATTTCCATTTTAGGTTTTTCTTTGATATTATAATGTCCTATTGGTTCTCTCTCCGACGGTGCATGAGATTTCCATTTTGGGTTTTTCTTTGAGATTATAATGTCCTATTGGTTCTCTCTCCGACGGTGCATGAGATTTCCATTTTAGGTTTTTCTTTGAGATTATGATTTCCTATGGTTCCCTCTCCAATGGTGCGTGAGGTGATAATTCCTTTTTAGGTTAATTTTTCTAATGGTTCCCTCTCCGATGGTGCGTGAGGTGATAATTCCTTTTCAGATGGTTCCCTCTCCGACGGTGAGTGAGGTGATAATTCCTTTTCAGATGGTTCCCTCTCCGACGGTGAGTGAGGTGATAATTCCTTTTCAGATGGTTCCCTCTCCGACGGTGAGTGAGGTGATAATTCCTTTTCAGATGGTTCCCTCTCCGACAGTGAGTGAGGTGATAATTCCTTTTCAGATGGTTCCCTCTCCGACGGTGAGTGAGGTGATAATTCCTTTTCAGATGGTTCCCTCTCCGACGGTGAGTGAGGTGATAATTCCTTTTCAGATGGTTCCCTCTCCGACGGTGAGTGAGGTGATAATTCCTTTTCAGATGGTTCCCTCTCCGACGGTGAGTGAGGTGATAATTCCTTTTCAGATGGTTCCCTCTCCGACGGTGAGTGAGGTGATAATTCCTTTTCAGATGGTTCCCTCTCCGACGGTGAGTGAGGTGATAATTCCTTATCAGATGGTTCCCTCTCCGACGGAGAGTGAGGTGATAATTCCTTTTCAGATGGTTCCCTCTCCGACGGTGAGTAAGGTGATAATTCCTTTTCCTATGGTTCTCTCCCCGACGGTGCGTGAGATGTAATTCCCTTTCAGATTATAATTGCCTATGGTTCTCTTCCCGATCCTGCGAAGATGGTAATTCCCACCAAGATTTTCTCAGCGAGCATTGTTGAAGTTAAAGTCACCCAAGGTTCTCTTACCGTTCATGCTAAGGTAGTAACCATCCCTGGTTCATTCATCATCTTGTGAAGCTCCAGATCCAGCTCCTGTAACCAGTCAGGACACATCTATACCAAGCATCTGAAAACCAGCTCCTGCAACGTGTCAGGTACTCATGTTTCTTTTGCAGGTATGCAGGTTCTCGCTAAGGAATATCTTACGCGATCAACATCCAGATGGCATCTATAAGCCCATCATCCTATCCAGCAACCTCTAAATGGCATCTATAAGCCCATTCCATCACCATCACTACTACTATGTGAGCGCAAATTTCTGGGCACTCTAGTGTTCAATCATCTTCCACCCTCGGATTATGAAAGGCACGTCAGCCAATCTGCATCCTCAGGTCTAAGAAGATTGAACAGGGGCAACTGTTGTACCCCAAAATTTGCCCTCCCATATTCTCCAAGAAATTGCCAAGTCAAGCTTCAAAATTCCCCAAGGGTTGCACAGTGCAAAAGTCTCCTATACAGTCAAGATTAGGGTTTGTGTTCTGATCAAGAAAATGAAGTTTCCAAAGGTCCAATCAAGTCTCATATGCCTACAAATATGGTCAAGTATCCTCATATCAAGTTTCAAGGCATTCAGCTCAAAATTGCACAGTCAAAAACCCTAATTGCACTACAGTCAACTGTAGGGGCAAAATGGTCATTTGACAGTCAAAAGTTCAAATTTTTGATCAACATATAATTTTGAATTCACAAACATCATTTGATCAATGCTTGATCATGATTCTCAAAATTTGGCTCAGAAATCATCAAGATGCAAAAGTTTCCTTATTTGGACAATTGAAAAAGTCAACTGTAAATTGACCAGGGCATAACTTTCACATGGATTATCAGAAAAATTCCATCCAAATCTCATTTTGAAGAGAAATACATTTCCTACAACTCATCTTCATATTCCAAGTCCAAGAAATGCTCTCACAAAAAGTTATCAATTTCAACATTATAGGTCATTTTCAAAAGTCAACAAAAAGGGACTTTAAGTCAAAGGCCATAACTTGATATTGGTAAATCAAAATGACATGGGACCAAAGACAGTGGTTATAGGACTCAAAGACCTTTCCAAAATGTCCAAGAACATGAGCAAATCCTAAAAATTGAGCAAGTTATGCCTTGTAGAAGTTGGGAAAGTTTTGGATATTTTGAAAAGTCAACATTGATTCAAATGACCTAAAATTGCTAATGGGCCCATTTTTCTTCCACGAATCATCATCCATGGCATGTGCACGACCACTTGGCCCAAAGGGAAGTATTTTCTCATTTTTTTATTTATTTATTTGAATTTTTATTTATAATAATTCA
Organism: Vicia faba; assembly: GCA_948472305.1. NCBI lineage: Eukaryota > Viridiplantae > Streptophyta > Magnoliopsida > Fabales > Fabaceae > Vicia > Vicia faba. The sequence goes on from OX451738.1 coordinate 655,112,701, forward strand.
TTTAAATCAAATTAAATATATGAAAAATATGTAATCTAGGTTTTATAATCTCTTTGTGCACAAAATCCACTCAATAATTCGTGTGAAATCAAATAAGGAAAGATTTGGAGTAAATTGATCATAATTGATACAAGAACACATGGAAAAGATTGAAAAAGATCCTTAAAAATCAAATTTCCAAAAACCATGAATGCATTGGATTTGTTCTATTTTTCTTGACCTAATTGACTCAATACATAAGGCTAAACACAACCCTATTGCCATTACACACTAAGCTGCGCAGAAGAGCATAAACAAAACTTGAAATTTTTCTCTAAAAACTGAATTCTGAAAACAAACTTGCAGGAGGTTTCAAGCCAAGATTTCCTTTCCATTAGCTTGCTGAAGGTTCATAGGACATATTCCAATCACTAACGCTCATCAAAACCTCAAGAATCGTTGTACAGAAGCTAACCTTTCTCACTTTTTTTCATTATCGTGTTTTGCATTCTATGCACTTTCATGATGTTTTGTTCATATATTCGTGATCAGTGAAGTATTTGCAAGCTAACCATATGTTTTAATTATATTTTTATGCTGTGTACACGATTATGCCATGATTACTTTCTAGGGTTTACAGGATTTGAAATTGGGGGTTTTTGAATGAGGAAAAATTAGAACCCCTGAGTACCACCATTGGCATGAGCACGTCTGGACGAAGAAGAAGCCACTATCGCGCCTAATTTATGAGTGTCCTAGGCCTAATCGTTATTTTCTCAAAACTGGCCTAGGAGAACACGTGAAAAACCGTGGCTTAATGTATTTGTGTTTCAGGGATGTGGAGAAGACGATATCGTGGCAAACGGTGATAGGTTGATTCAAAAATTCGCGCGCGTTGGTGGCCCCTGACCATTATTTCTTTTATAATGTTTATTTGCTATTATATATTAAACGTGTTTGGGATGGCTCAGTGGTAGGTACACGCGCTGGCAATGTCCATGACCTGGGTTCGAACCCCAGGTCTGTATTATCTCAATATTATTTTTCCATGTACATTCCTATGCAGTTTCAATAACAAAGACCACCATGCACCTTCCAAATCCAGCACGCCACGCGTCCTGGAACCTTAGATCAAAGGCATAGACTGGAGGAACACCCTAAACCCTAGTCAAAGGTGCCACATGGTGTCTGGAAAAGTCAGCGGACCTGAAGGCTATTGGGCTCAGATTTCTTGGGCCATACCTCCACTTTGGGGACTACCACCCCCTAGGTTTGCATATTTTTCACTTTCCTTATTTTTTTATATTATTTATTTAACTCTATTTCTTTTAATTATTATTTGTTTAAATTAATTACTTATTTTCATAAATATAAAAAATGCATAAAAATCAGAAAAGATAAAAAATATAATAAATATTTTATTTTAATACTTTTTGTAAATAAATGCAAATAATTATTTAGCTTTAAATTAGGGTTTAAGTTAATGTTTTCATAATAAAAATCTAAAATAGGCATAGAATTAGGTTTAATGAATTTTTCATCCTTTTCGTTGTTTTTCTTTCAAATAATTAAATATTCATTTTATTTATTTTTATCAAATTTGCATGTAAAGATTAGGTTTAATTTAGGTTAAAAATTTCAATATTTCTTAATAAATTAAAAAATAACTAGAATTAGGGTTTGCATCTTATTTTGATTTTAATTAATTCTCCCTTTTCATATTAAATCTTAAAAACATAAAATACCAAAAAAAACAAATTTTTGCTTTCTTTTTAATTAATTAATTCATCGTTAATTCAATTTTTGCAAAAGGGTCCAACGCCCTCGTTTCGATTTAATTCTTAATTCGCATATTTCTTTTATTTCATTATAATACTTATGTATCTCTCCCGAAGCTTTGTAAATTATTTGTCGCACTTTTATTTACTTTATTTATTTTCTGTCAAATCGGGTTCGAGAAACTTTTGGCAATGTGGACCCGCGCCGTTTGTAATAGCTTAGAATTTACTTTTCTCGCAATTCTAACTGTTAACCAAAAGCATGAAAGAATGTATGACCAAAATAAAAACAAACGCTAGAACACCAATAACATGACAAGATAAATGCAAATGAAAACGACACACGAATCGCACACACCACCCCTAGGGTACGCCTCACTGTTGCCTTGCCTCGAAAGGTGATCGTCGAGTAGAGGATGTCTTAGTAAGTCCTCATGATCCGGGAACCTGGCATGAGGGTAGCTTCTAAGGTATCTTCCTATTGCTCTGGTGATCACCATGTCCCGAACCTCGAATTGACCCGAACACCTCCAACGGTGGTGCTACCTACCTCTCAATGGTGGGATGGCACTACTTTAAAGGACATTTACACAGACGAATTCCTTAGGGTAGGTAGACGACTCTAGATACTTGCTCTAATTTCAAAACCAATCAAAAATACTTTTCACACCAACACATTTTCAAAAAAGCTTTCGAAAGCATTTTTCAAACACTCTTGAGGACCGATACAAGAGTCGAACTGAAATTTTCAAAGAAACTTTTTAAAACCCACAGTTGAAAAGCAAACAAACCCTTTTTGAAAACACAAGTGAGCAAGTATCTAAGAGCCCATGGATAACCATGGATAGAAAGGGTGCTAACACCTTCCCTTTCTATAACCTACCTCCCGAACCGAGAGCAATCTCTATAAGGAATTTTTCTGTGCTTTTGTCCTTTCTATTTGGAGAAAATAAAAGACGGTGGCGACTCTTACTTACCGCGACATTTCACGAACCAGCGTTAAACAGTCAGTTCCAGATCCACCGATCACAATATGCATATGTTCATTCAATTTTAGTCATTGGATGTTTTTGCAATCAAAACAAAAAAAACAAAAAGTTTACACTTCAAAGTATATTTGTATTGATAATTTGCCTATAAACAAGCGTTTTTATACAAAGAGATAGATATCCTAGTAAGAGGTAGTCATCGTGAAATGAAAATAATACAAGGTGAAAACATATATATATAGCCATGTGGAAGAGATCTCATTTGGTTTCCAACTCTGTTATTGCCCTTATGTTTTCGAACATCATCCCCTGCCGTCAGAAGAAGTTGATTGAACTGATCTTGTACCATTTGAACTTTGACCTTGGTAGTAAAGCTGGTTGTAGTGATCCAACGGGACATAGTCGTACGCTTTTAACCCTTAGCTTTTGTCTGGACCACCCTTTCGGGTTTTCAGTCCACCAGGATACCCTTTTTTGCCCAAGTCGCCGTTGCGGGTTTTTGACTTGACGGGTGTACAATCTTTTGTATATATCCCTAATTTTGGCTCGAACCCTTTTGGTTCGTCGGGATGCCCTTATTTTTACCTAGGTATGTCAACCTAACGGGTCGTTCTTATGCGTAGTATTTTTTGACTATGTCCGCATTCACAGGGTGCGGGAAATATTCATCGTCCATAGTGGTTAACATCACGGCACCGCCCGAGAATACTTTCTTGACAATAAATGGCCCTTTGTAGGTGTGAGTCCATTTGCCCCTGGAATCTCCTTGTGGTAGAATGATGCATTTTATTACCAAGTCACCAGCCTAGTATACTCGATATTTGATCTTCTTGTTGAATGCCTTGATAATACGTTTTTCATACATTTGACTATGACAAACAGCAGCCAGTTTGAATCCATTCGTCTTCGCCTAACTCTTCTTATTTCATAATCCTTAAAGAAGGAATCTAAACTTCGACAGGAAGGACAACTTCCACGCCATAGACTAAAGAGAATTGGGTTGCCTCAGTTGATGTTCGCGCCGAGGTACAGTAGACATGAAGAGAAAATGGTAGCATCTCATGCCAGTCTTTATAGGTCACCACCATATTTTGCACAATCTTCTTTATATTTTTGTTGGCAGCTTCCACTGTGTCATTCATCTTAGGTCTGTATGGAGAAGAATTGTGATGCTTGATCTAGAACTGCATGCAGAGTTCAGTAATCATAGCATTGTTGAGGTTGGTACCGTTGTCGGTGATAATCCTTTAAGGGATACCATACCAACAGATGAGGTTATACTTGATGAATCGAGCCACGACGTTCTTGGTAACTGAGGAAAATGGATCCGCTTTGACCTATTTGGTGAAGTAGTCAACGACGATGAGGATGAAACGATGTTCATTAGATGTAATGGGCTTGATTTCTTCGATCATGTTAATGCCCCACATTGCAAATGTCCATGGAGCATTCATGACGTTTAAAGGTATTTGAGGCACGTGAACCTTATCGGCATAAATATGAAATTTATGGCAAGTCCTCGAGTGGTGGTAACAATCAGTTTCTATAGTTGACCAATAGTAACCATCCCTCAGAATCTTCTTGGCCATAGTATGTCCACTAGAGTGAGTTCCAAAGATACTTTCATGCATATCCTCCATGATCTTCTCTGCTTCTTTCTTGTCCACATAATGGAGCAGAGTAGAATTGTGGTTGTGCTTATATAAAATCCCATTGCTTCGGAAGAACTTGGCTGAGAACCTCTGCAGGAATTTCTTGTCATTGATTGAAGCTCCCTCGGGATATTCTTGTGCTTCAAGTTACCTTTTCACTTCATGGAACCAAGGCTTCTCCTCATCAGTGTCAATCTCACAAGAGTGCCAGTTCGTCGAATCTTTTGATAATAATTCTGGGAGCTTCGTTGTCCCAATTGAACTTGAACATAGATGACATAGTTGCTAAGGCATTTGCCAACTGATTTTCTTCCCTCGGGATATGTTTAAAGGTGACCTCTTCAAAGTACAAGATCAAGGTTAGCACAAGCTCTTAGTAAGGGATCGGATTTGGATGTTTGGTATCCCACTCTCCCTTAACTTGACTGATCACCAGGGCTAAATCTCTGTACACTATGTCAAACAAGGGATTAGACAGCGCTTTTTTAGGCCTTTAACAGCGCTTAAAAGCGCTGCTAAAACCTCCATTGCTAAAGGTATAGACAACGCTTTTAATGTGGAACTTTAGACAACGCTTTTATCAAGCGCTGTCTATTCCCCCCTTTAGCAGCGCTTATCCTTATTATTTTTTATTTTTTTTTCAATCACTTTAGACAGCGCTTTGTAAAAGCGCTGTCTATTACCCCCCCTTTAGCAGCGGTTTTCCTTATTTTAAAAAAAAAAAAAAATTTCAATCACTTTAGACAGCGCTTTCATGAAAAGCGTTGTCTATTACCCCCCTTTAGCAGCGCTTTTCCTTATCTTTTTTTAAAAAAAAATTTTCAATCACTTTAGATAGCGCTTTCATGAAAAGCGTTGTCTATTACCCCCCCTTTAGCAGCACTTTTCATTATTTTATTTTTTTTAAAATTTCAATCACTTTAGACAGCGCTTTCATGAAAAGCGTTGTCTATTACCCCCCCTTTAGCAGCATTTTTCCTTATTATTTTTTTAAAAATTTTTTTCAATCACTTTAGACAGCGCTTTCATGAAAAGTGTTGTCTATTACCCCCCCTTTAGCAGCGCTTTTCCTTATTTAAAAAAAAAAAATTCAATCACTTTAGACAGCGCTTTCATTTAAAACAAAACGCTGCCTATCAAATTTATTCTCACCGTTTTTGCACCAGAAATTATAGCTTCATTATAACATTTTAAACAATAACAACATTAATATATACCACAATGAAACAATATTATAACAACATCAATATTCATCTCTTAAATCCTTTTTACACAATATACACAACAACAAGATTAATATATACCACAATGAAACAATATTATAACAACATCAATATTCATCTCTTCAATCCTTTTTGCACAATATACACAACAACAACATTAGTATATACAACAATGAAACAATATTATAACTACATCAATATTCATCTCTTCACTCCTTTTTGCACAATATACACAACAACAACATTAGTATATACAACAATGAAACAAAATCCACGATGAATATATAACTGTATCTTCTACATCGAGCTGCACCTATATAACCGAAAACAAAATCAAAAAAATCAAAATTCATACAAGTTACCAAATAACAACAACAAAAACAATAATATTGTAACACAACTATAACGACATATATTATATTCTCAAAACTCAAAGTTATACCTTATAATAAAACTCTCAACTCCATAACAAATTGGCACCAATCCTCCATAAGTTCATCCAATTGATCTTTTGAGTATGAAGCACACTTGAATTCATCAAAGTACTACATAATAATATAACATAGTATGATTTAATTAAAATACTAAGTCATTTTATGAGAAATATGAAAATAATTCCTAAGTTAAAAATTCATATCGTGGATGGAATCTCTAATCGGTCCAAAAGAATAGTTTCTTTCATAAACCTCAACATAAAATAACCACAATCTACACCATTGCGCTGACGAGGACACTACACATGGAAAGAAAATACGGATATACATCAAGATATACACCTTAACTTGTTTTATCAAGTATCATCGCTATATAACCAAAACTGTGAAAATCTATACCTCCACTTTGATCCAAGAAATATTGTTGACTCTACTCCTTGGTACTTGAATATCTCTTTGTGCTCGAAAACTTTGTAGAATGCTATAATAAAATAATAACGAATATTTAGAACTATCGCACATAAATAATTAAATATACACATTAATATTTTGGAACAATGTCACTTACGTGTCAATCGTCTTCTTCATATCTGAGTATGTTGTCCAATCATTGCCCAATGAATCCAGATAATATACAATTTCTCTCACAGGATTAATTGCAACCAATAACCAGTGTTCACTGGAATACTAAACAAAGGTTAGATGGAAATTTTCTACACAACGTTAAAAAACGAAAAATTATAATAGAGGTAATTTAGAATGAAAATCTTACTTGGGGCCAGTATTATATGGTAAAAAGAACAATTTTTCTGTATCTTTGTTGGCCATAAATAAACTGAGCACAGATGCTATTACTTCATCTGGTTTTGAGATTATTGACCCTGCATGGACAATGTTGGGATTTATGAAAGCGAATCTGGACTCCAATCCACGCGGGCGAATCAACTTGTCATACAGAAACCTTAAATAAAAACATCATTAACATTAATTATTCATTGAAATGAGTAAATAAATTATGCAATTAATTAAACAAAGTTGATTGGAGTATACCTGATGTATGTATTAATAACAGCCATGCCTAATGTCAAGTGTCCAAATTTTTTTTCCAAATCCTCCTTACCAATTGTTGTCATGCCTTCAGAACCATAAATCCCTTCATGCAGGGGTATAAGAGAAGTACCACCTTGCGAAATAGTTGTGAAGCTTATAAGTGTCTGAAGGCACGACCTATATTGTGAAGTAGTTTTCTTTCTAGCCTCGGACCTCTTAGCAACACTCTTTGTTTCTGTGGGAATGTTGCTAATTACAGGCTCCTTACCCCTACTTACAACTTCAATCTCTTTAGCAGGAATAATCTAAATATCATAAAATTAGAGTGGTCAAGTATAGGACGACAAATTAACATTATCTAAGCATAAATATCATATAACTTTGTTGTACCTGTTTTTTTGTTGTCACTGACTCCTCTGGCCACGTAATCCCTTTATCTTTTGGTTTGGGTTTTGTAGGAGTCTAACATTACCATGCAAAAAAAAATGTAAGTAAAACGAACGTAAAAAATTTGAGTACTAAAAGGTTCATAACGGTTTTAATTATACCTCATCATCTATGCGAACAAGCCTTGACGGCCATGCAACAAACGCTCATATTGCCTCTCCCACCAATGTTGCATCCGAAACTTCATCTGGGATTGGTAATAACACACCCTCCTCTAAAGCAATATCAATCGACACTTTCAAATATCCAGAAGGGAGCGGTTTATGATGAAGTACTTCTCCCAGAGTGTTATGGACTTTTCCCTTGCCAACCATGCGATAAGTTGGTGTCTCTAAAAAGAGTTGACAAGGTGAAATGCCCTAAAATCAATAATAAATATGACATCGTTAATGTGTATATATGTCAGTTAAATAAATTACACTAATTTAATTTCATAATAATATATGTAAGTACCTCGGGAATACTCGGTTGAGCTACACAATTGACACTAGCTATGTCACTAGCTTCTTTAACACCCGAAGCTTCCCTTTCTGATTGGTATTGTCTTGCTTTTTCCTTCCTCAATTCAAGAACTTCAGCTTCTAATGCATCCAACCTGGCCTGCAGTTCTTTATTGCTAGCAGATTTTGTCTTTGGATTGTTCTTTTTCAAGGAGGTTGGAGTAACCCCATGTCCTTTACCCCTCACCCGACCAGAATACTCACGAACATCTAATACTCGACTAAGTATGCTCCTACAATCATCTGGTGGAGATGTAGACTCAGACAGAATCTCCTGAAATTCATATGAATATTGGAAAAACATGAATACTATATGTTAATAAAATTTTGATTTAATTAGAATTAATGTTATACTTACGCATTTTTCAAAAATTTGTTGTACATCTTCTTTGAGAACTCCATCCTTACCCACACGGGCAGCCTTCCACAAAACATGCTCCGGAAGAGATGTTTCTGAACTACTCTCCTCTTTTAACTACACATTAACACAAAAAACAAGCTCAGTTATAACTATTGATGAACAAGTATATCATTGCAATTTGTAAATACTTACTATTTTTTGTTCTAATCGTGCATATCCCAAACGCCCTTTTTTATATGGATATGCGGGAGATGATGCTCTTAGACGATTTACTTCACTAACACTCTGAAATTTTGGGGTTTTCCGTTTGGCTTTAAAAACATCCCATTCTTTAACTGAAATCACATCCGCATATTCTGTTGGACGCTCTGCATCAACAAAAAAATTTTCGGCATCTCTAAGATATTTTCTGTTTAAATATGTTCTAAACCCTTCAGTATTTTGCTGGCCAATCCAAGACAATAATCTTTTCTTTTGTCATCAATGTTGAAAGACCTCTACAAAAAACATACACAAAGTGCGTTAGTATAAGTAATTTAAAGACATAATTTAAAGTACATAATCGTAATTTAAAGACATAATTTAAAGTACCTGTATCTCACTCCATATTTTGTTTTTAGCATCATTCAGCTTATCATCTCTCCACTCATCACAAGTTATTGGAATTTTTCTCCTTACAAGTGTGCCAATGTAACTTGTCAATTTAGAACCGTTAGGTTCAATTAATTGGTCATTTGGACTCCAATGCACATCATATTTTATACCCCTATCTCTATCTCGAATGATATTCTTCATAATAGTTTTTCCTCTTTTTATTTCTTTTTCCACTCCCTTACTGGATTTTCCTCCATCATTATCTCCATCAGTAATAGAATCATCGTGAGGGTGCTCCTCGTTACTAGCCATCTAACCTGTAATAAAGAAAAACATTAGTATCTAATGACAAATATTTAATTCCAAATATATAATTCCAAATATCTATTCAGTATATAAAATGACAAATGCCAATTGAGTATATAAAATGACAAATATCAATTGAGTATATAAAATGACAAATATCAATTGAGTATATAAAATGACAAATATATAATTTATTAGAAGTTTGCTAAGTGTTAACAGGTATGGAGGAATATATATTACCTCTTTCACTAACATCTCTTTCTTTTCTTGGTTGGATTCCGAATTACTTGTCTCTTAAGAACACGGACAATGGGATTGATCCAAATTCCCTCATCATGATCTATTCTGATATATGATTCATCCGCTGTAGTATCATCATCTCGATCATTTCTAATATACGACTCATTCTCAACATCAACATCAACTTGATCCACACTTTTATCATCAATCACTTTGTTAGATAAAATCACTATAGACCATTTCGTACTCTTCGGGTCTGTGACATAGAACACTTGTTTAGCTTGAGAGGCTAGAATAAAAGGCTCATCTTTGTACCCTACCCTACTAATATCCACTTGCAAAAACCCTGACTTATCCATTCGTATGCCACTAGTATGTACCCACTTGCAACCAAAGATAGGAATCTGAAACTTCTCATAATCAAACACCCAGATGTGATTGATAACCCTGAAATATGACAAATTTTCATATTTGGGGTTTAAGTCCTTCATACCAGAAATGTGCATTGCTTCACATACCACCGTGACACCACTATTTTGCATGGTACTTTTCTCATCTTGTTCTTTGGTATAAAATGTGTATCCATTAATTTCGTATCCTCTATAAGAGAACATAATCGAACTTGGACCATATGCCAAACATCTCAACCTGTCTGATATTGAAGCGGGATCTGAATGAAACTTTGAATATATATGATCCTTAAACCACTGTATAAAACTTTGATTGTGCTCTCGTACTATCCAATTTTCATTTCTACTTTGATTCTCACCTCGGAGTATAGCCTTGTGCATTTCAACAAACGGCTCAACCTCAGTGTCATTGTGCAGAACATACAAATGCACTTGATCCCGTTCATCCCTTGATACTGTCACAATTTCATTTCCAATTAATTTGTTACCTTCTTTTTTTTTCGAAAAAATGAGATTTGGGGAGTCCAATGGATTGCACATTGGATAAAAAATCAGTACAAAACTCAACCGCTTCTTCAACAACGTATCGCTCAACGATACAACCCTCTGGACGACTTCGGTTTTTCACGTACCCTTTTAATATTTTCATATAACGTTCAACAGGGTACATCCATCTCATATAAGCTGGTCCACACAATTGTGTCTCTTTCACAAGATGAACAACAAGATGTACCATAATGTCAAAAAATGATGGAGGAAAATACATTTCAAGGTCACACAGAGTAATAACGATTTCTTTTTGTAATACTGGTAAGATCTCCGGATCGATCACCTTACTACAAATTGACCTGGAAAAAAAACACAATTTAGTTATAGCGCTTCTTACTTTTTCTGGCAAAATAGAACGTATACCTATTGGTAGAAAATGTTCCATTATGACATGGCAATCATGTGTCTTCAGACTCTTTAACTTGAGGTCTTTCATGGACACGAGTCTTCTAATGTATGAGGAGTAACCTTCTGGAACTTTAACCTCACTCAGAAACTTACACAATATTTTATTTTCCTTTCTAGATAGAGTATAAGAAGCAGGTGGTAGATATGTTCGTCTTCCTTTCTTCACGGGTCCTAATTCAGTTCTTATTCCCATCTCTACCATGTCCTCTCTTGCTTTAAGGCCATCCTTAGACTTTCCTTTTATATTGAGTAACGTACCAATAACACTTTCAAATACATTTTTTTCAATATGCATAACATCAAGAAAGTGTCTTACGTACAAAGATTTCCAATATGGCAATTCAAAAAAAATTTACCTCTTCTTCCACCCACCCGTGACAACTTTATGTGCAAAAGGCCTGCCAAACTGAATACTCACATCTTTCACCTTTTCACAAATTTGATCACCTGTCAATCCAGGTAGAGCTCTACGTTGTTCGGTATTTCCATTGAACGCTTTTCTCCATCCACGATATTGATGTTTTGAATTTAAGAATCTACGATGACCGAGAAAGACATTCTTTTGACAAAGTTTTAATCGTGTCGTATCGGTTCCATCTTCACAGACAGGACACGCTTTTTCACCTTTAATGCTATACCCGGATAGATTTCCATATGCTGGAAAATCGTTAATTGTGCCAAACAACATCGCCCTCAAATTGAAACTTTCTTTCCTATATCCATCATAAACCTCCACACCGTTATCCCACAAAATCTTCGATTAATGGTTTCAAGTATACATCTATGTCATTCCCTGGTTGTTTAGGCCCATAAATTAACATAGATAACATCATGTACTTGCGCTTCATACATAGCCATGGAGGTAGGTTATAAATCATAAGAATCACAGGCCATGTGGAATGTGAGATACTTTGAAGACCATGCGGGTTCATTCCATCCGTAGATAATTCCTAGCGAAGGTTTCTTATTTCTCCTCCAAAATCAGGATAATCATTATCAATTTTCTTCCACTGTGGTGCATCTGCCGGATGTCGAAACTTTCCATCGATAATTCTTTCATCTGCATGCCAAGTCAAGTGTCTAACATCGGTTTCACTATGAAACATGCGTCTAAATCTCGGAATAATAGGAAAATACCATAAGACTTTCGCTGGAGATAATTTTTTCTTATATCGAGATAAACCGCACTTTGGGCACTCATTCAACGATGCATATTTGTTTCGAAACAAAATACAATCACTTAGACCTGCATGTATCTTATCATAGCTCATGCCAATAGAGCACAACATTTTTTTGGCCTCATAGGTTCGATTAGGAAGAACATTATCCTCAGGAAGCATATCTCTCAAAAGGGCTAATAACTGTGTGAAACTTTTATCCGACCATCCATTGTGCGCCTTTAAGTTGTACAATTTTAATACCACAGACAATCTTGTGAATTTGGGGCAATCTTTATACAACGGTTTCTCCGCATCGCTTACCAACCTCTCAAACATTTTGGGACAATCTTGAAGATCTTCTTCAAGTGCTTCTGCAATCTCTTCCACCCGATCACAATCATATGTATCCGTGGCATTGTCGTATGAAACATAGGTCGCATTACTTTTCACCCCCAGTTCAACATTCTCGATGCTTTTCTCACCATGAAATATCCAACATGTATAACTTCTATCAATTCCGCGCATTAGTAAATGCAATTTCAATCCATCTGCGTCAACCCGACCCACATAACAACAACCCAAGCAAGGACATTTCATTCTATTCGGGTCTTCAGCGTGTTCAACAACAACCTTAACAAACTCTAATACCCCATCCTCGTACTCTTTTGACAATCGATCGGCACACATCCATTTTTGATCCATGGTTTTAACTATTATCTAAGTTAAAGAGTCTGTGTTGTCAACAAAAATCAAACATGTGATTAGAACAATTCTAGAAATGAGGATTGTTGTGGTCCTATAACATATTCAATCAATGATCGTCAACGTTACAATTTTAGAGACATTAGCTTAGTTGTGAACTCATTCTAAGATTCATGATTTGTGTTATTTTTTACTTTTACTAAGTTAAATATTAGATGGGGGATTTACATGATGTGATTCCTTTGTTCCTTGCGGGCATGTCTACATGAGCTAAGCATACATTATGAGAAACAAAAAAGAAACAATGTAGGGAAATTAAGTGTCATGTTGAATGGTAACTCCAACATCTCCTAGTTATGCTTTGTTATGACTCGGTTTGTCTCTACTATGTACAAACTCAACCCTCCACTATCTTATTCTTCACCCATCATTGAGAAATCTAAGATTATTAAACCCATTACAAGTATTTTGACTAGTCCATAATATATCTTAGATTTAAAAAAAATCAAAATAAAAGTTTCAAAAGAGAGAATAGAAGCCATAATACCTAAGGTTCCTCGGCTTTTACTCACGGAGATTGTTAATTTTCTATTTCGCCGTAAGAAGAGAAACAATAAGAAGATGAAGATTCCAGCAAGAGCAGAAGAAGAAATCAATGCTAGTAGAATTCTCTTATTCAAATTCCGGTGATGCATTATTCTAACATCTTGATTTCCTGTATCATTCATTGTAAAAACAATACATCAAACTCATTAGTCTCGTTAAACCAACTCAGTTAATTGCTGTGCAGAAATATAAGATATATTAAATTGACATATGGGTTTGCATGATGCATATTTTCCAGTTTTGTATGATGCATTTTTTCTCTTTGATTTGTCCAGTCAAAGGTGTTGTGTTATGAACTTTGTCCTTTAACTCTTTTTTATTTTTCTGTTTGGTTCCTCTACCTCCTTTTACTTTTAATTCTTTCCCTTTTCTTTGTTGTGTGTGAGGTACTGTTGTTGGGACTGACTTAGATAACTTAGGTTTCCGATGTGAAAACCCTAAGTATCGAGATTTTTTAAGCTTTCATTGAGGGTTTGGAAACTACTGCTGCTACAAATTCAAGGATTTTTTCGTCCCTCTTCAGTGTGGAATGCCTTAGGATTTTATAGACTTAGAATTAGGGTTTGCGTTTTGTGTTGATTGATCCCAATTAATTTACATTAGGAAGATTTGGATCTATGTTCTATTATTTTGCATAATGATTCAATTAGTTATCATGATCTTTGGGCCTTTTATTGTTCAGATCGGATTTTGTAGTTTTTGTATCAATCTCCATTAATGAAAATAATATTTGATTTCTTATTAAGTCATTTTGAGTGATTTGATCTGTTTTTGATATCCTACTGAGCAAATTAAGGTTTCTGCTTTGAATGAACTTTGTCCCACACTTTGACCAAATACATTGACTTGTCTTGGATTTCTTGACTTAATATGGACTCAGAAAATATAATATAATACAACTAAAAACAATCTTACTTACTTCTAATTGGCTCCATTAACCATTAAATATGACAAACTGACTTAATAAAATAGAAAGAAAAACCAGACCTTTAGTAATACTAGTAATTACAATACCATTATTATTATTATTATTAGTAATACTAATAATAATACCATCAAGCCATATCAAAGCAGTCATGCACCTCATTCAATTCACCAAATGCAGCCCTAGGCATGGTCAAACCAGTTCCAATTCATGATAATTGCTAGCTCAGTTCATACAAGCATAAATGCAAATGCACAAACAATACAAAACAATACATACTGACTATCACCTGAAAAAATCAAGTTAGCTATTCCTTGTCGAGATAACGGTCGGAGCGGCCGTGTTTAATAACATAGAGCCCCACAATAGTTGTTATTTGACCGGCCGAGTTTAATAACAGAGAGTGCCACAATAGTTTCTATTTGACAACACTTTCTACTAAATAACATATCGGAGAACAATAGCGGTTTGATCGTTATTTGAAAACAATGCAGTATATTTGTCATAAAAGTTTTGTCGTATATTTGTTTAGAGATAATATACAAAGGAGACAAGAGATATATAATATAAGGTCACATGGATTGTCTTAGAGAAAAGTTTAATTGACCTTGTTACTAATTATTTAGCATGGAAGGGACCACAAAGTTCTGTTCTGGTATGCAAAATTCATGTAGTTTGTCATTCAAAAATATAAAATATGGTTAGTTATCTTGTATTCAATATTGGTTCTCTTCTTGTCTCCAAACACTGTTTCTGAGCTGCTATCAATCATATATCAAGCTAAAATTGCACATAAATCTGATATATATTAGATGGATTGTCAATTCGACGAAACATGTGAAGTGAGATGTCTAAACCATGTCTACCATTGGATTAGCTATAACAACAGACATCAGGTTTCATTCACCATTGCATTGTCTTAAATTTCCTAATCCCTGAAAATGACCTCTGTTAGACAATACCATGTGATCCCTTCTCCCTCACTTGGCCCTATTACAACTATATATACACATTACTCCATGGTTTCACAAGCAACACAAGTCTCGTTACATCCTAAAATATCACAACTCAATATTTATTTCTCATCTAATCTTTTAACATAAAAAAGCAATGGGTTTCCGTATAACAAGTATAATCAGAAGAGCATCATTTTCAAGAACCCAAGGATCTACCAAGGGATTTGAAGTCCCTAAAGGCTATCTCACCTTCTATGTTGGAGATAAAATGAGGCATTTCGTGATTCCAATTTCATACTTGAACCAATCATTGTTTCAAGAATTATTAAACGAAGCTGAAGAAGAATTTGGATATGATCATCCCATGGGTGGTCTCACAATTCCATGCAGTGAAGATGAATTCCTAAACCTCACTTCACGCTTGAATTGAATTGGTTTGTATAAATCATGCAAATGGAGATTTAGATAGATTAGTTTAAGCTAATTTTGACAGAGGGCGTCTTTTTCCATTTTGTTTGTTCCATGTATATCAATCATTCTTACGGAAACAAAAAATATTCCCCCAATGAGAATATTATGACAAGATTCTTAAAACATTTTTAGCTTGTTTCAGATCTCAACAAATTATAATATATACAGCAATATCATTAATCCGATATATTATGCAACTGTTCTTATATTAACTGTAATAATTACTTGTGATTCAAGTTTTCTGGTATCATTTCTTTCATATTTTGAAGCACATAAAAAAAGTTATTTGTTAACATCTGCAATATAAAGCATGGAAAGAAACGGCTTTAGTTTTAAGAATCTCTAATAACAAACCGCTTAACTTATCCGGTAAATAAAAGTAGGATTTTACTATTGAATCTGAAATATGAACTTCTATGTTACATAAGTAACTAAGGAAAAATATCAATATTAGACTATGAAAGGACATCTTTTTATTAAATATGAAGAAATTATGTCTATGATCTAGAACTCTCAATCATTTTCTATGGTTAGTAATTGTTACAGTATACACATTGAGAGGCAATGATCTTACAACCGTGAAGTTATCCTTTTGTTGCTTAATTCACTTGAACCCTCTCCTTTTTCTACCAATTTTTTTCCTTATATAGTTTTGGCGTCAAGTAACATCATATTTTCTAGTCTCAATATCCCAACAAATATTTAAGTTTTGGGTTTCTTTTTGAACTAGTATTCATAAATAAAAAACCCATCTCTATAAACGATTTACAATTCACATCAATGATCATGCTAAAAAGCTCTTATAAAAGCTGAAAAGTTAAAGAAAATCAATTTGGAGCATTGCCATTCTAACATATTAATTATTTTACTTGTTGTTGTTACTATAATTATTATATTCTTACTTGTTAAGATAGTAAGAGATATATTCCAGATCGTTGTCGTTGCTAATTGGTTTATAATATCTTTTTAATATTAAACAAACATTGAAATATGTTATACAAATTCATTGATAGTAAATGTCATTCTTACAAAATCCTAAACATGAAATGGTTTTTTAACTACTTGTTTTTAAAATTGATTAACTAACTTTATTTACTTAGCTAACATTAGCAGAAAACCAAAACCAGAACTAGCAGGAAAACCTCACTGTAGCTAACATATCTAACTTCTAACAGGAATTTCATAACTAACTTTCGTTTTCACTAGTTTTCGATTGGTTTACGGTTTCAAAATGAAGGATGGATCATTGTGTCCTCCATGTGGGTTTGGCTCATAATAACATACTGCTAGAGGAGCTCCACACAGTCCAGGATTCCCAACATAGCATGAAACATCAAAACTCTGAAGCTGAGTGTCAGTTGGTATTTGTCCAACAAGGTTATTGTTTGACAAATTCAAGAAGCTTAAGAACGACAAAACTGAAATGGTATCAGGGATTTCTCCAACAAGATTATTCTGAGATAGATCAAGAGATTCTAAGTTTATCATGCAATACTCAAATAATCCAAACTATTTTCCCTACCTATTTTGTGGCAGATCAGAGGAGAAATGGATCCTGCAAAAGAATTTGCATGCAAATCCAAAAAGACGACATTTTCTGATATACGTGGGAGCCCTCCTCCTAAGTTATTATCGTTCATAAATATGATTTCTGAGTTTAGCGTGACATTTGATAAGTCTGCACTGATGTTGTTGTGGGACATGTTAATTTCTGTAATATTAGCCACAAATCTCCAAAATGTGTCTCCATTAACGGATGAAACCCTAGAGTTAGGAAACTCAAGATATTCTAATGAACTCTGTGTATGTATCCATGCTGGAAACTTAGGACCTAGAATTGTATGACTTAAAATTAACCCATTTAATTGAAATGGAGGAATCCATTTAGAATCCAGATCAAATGAAAATGTTGCATCCAAGAATAGAGTTTCTAAATGCAAAATCGAGTAAACAAATCACTGTAACTACAACTATCAATCCAAAATTTAGAAGGATGAAGAAATTTTACCTTATAGTGGAGATGGTGGTAACGAATCCGAACGAAGCGAGTTGGAGAAGAAGATGAACCACGTCCACGGTGAGGAGGGAGGAGACGAGTTAGACGAAGATGAACAGTTGCGTGTATAAAGTGGGGTTTTGTATAAAGTGGGGTTTCTGATAACCAATTTAGGGATTTAGAAATTATTTAATTACCTTAGACAGCGCTTTCAAGAAGCGCTGCTAAAGGTATTACCTTTAGCAGCACTTTAAGGCTTTAGCAGCGCTTTAGTGTAATGCCTTTAGCAGCGCTTCTTGAAAGCGCTGTCTAAGGTATACCTTTTATCACACCTATAGCAGCGCTTTTGGTAAGCACTGTCTAAGGTATACCCTTTAGCAGCGCTTATTCTTATTTTTTTATTTTTTTTTATTGAAAACCTATAGCAGCGCTTAGGGAAAGGAAGTGCTGGCTATGATAAAGCCTTTAGCAGCGCTTTTAGTAAGCGCTGTCTAAGGTATACCCTTTAGCAGCGCTTATTCTTATTTTTTTTTATTTTTTTTTTATTGAAAACCTATAGCAGCGCTTAGGGAAAGGAAGCGATGTCTATGGTAAGGCCTTTAGCAGCGCTTTTAGTAAGCGCTGTTTAAGGTATACCTTTAGCAGCGCTTACTCTAATTTTTGAATTTTTTTTTTGAAAACCTGTAGCAGCGCTTATGGCATAAGCACTGTCTATGTGGCGCTGTCTAAATTCAATTTTGGCATAGTGGTATATGCTTAATACTTTGATTCTTAGGTCAATAGCAGCCTTTAAACCCAAGATGCATGCTTCATACTCAACCATGTTATTTGTACAGTCAAAGTAGAGTATGGCAGTGAAAGGTGTATGGCAACCTTCGGGAGAAATGATCACAGTGCCAATCCTATTACCCAATGAATTGGAAGCTCCATAAAAGACCATAGTCCATCAGGATCCTTGTTCAGGTCCTTCATACTGTCCAGGCTTTGCACCTTCGGTTATCAGCATGATATTCTTGTCCGAGAATTCAAATTTCATAGATTGGTAGTCATCAACAGCTTGATAGGATAAATGATTTGTCAGTACACTTCCTTTGATTGCTTTTTTTTTGTAGTGTATTGGATGTCATATTCAGTCAAGATCATTTTCCATCCGGTTATTCGTTCGAAGAGAGTTGTTTTCTTGATGATATACTTGATGGGATCTATCTTATAGATCAATAGAGTAGTATAGGCCAACATGTACTGTCTTGGTTGGCGAGCAACCCATGCCAAAGCACATCAAGTTTTCTCAAGCAGTGAATATCTTGTTTCACAGTCGATAAACTGTTTACTAAGGTAGTATATTGCACGCTCTTTTCGACCATACTTGTCATGTTGTCCCAGCACACACCCTATTGAATTCTTTAATACAGTCAAGTACATGATCAGAGGTCTTCCTTCAAATGGAGGTATTAGGATTGGAGGTTCTTGTAAGTACTCTTTAATCTTGTCAAAAGCTATTTGGCAGTCATGATTCCATCTGACTACTTAATCTTTCTTCAGCAGTTTAAAGATGGGTTCACAAGTAGCAGTTAAGTGAGAGATGAATCAGGTAATATAGTTAAGCCGCCCTAAGAAACCTCTGACTTCTTTCTCAGTACAGGGAGCTGGCATTTCTTGTATGGCTTTGACTTTTGCAGGATCGACTTTAATACCTTTTCCACTGACAATGAAGCCTGGGAATTTTCCAGATCTCACCCCGAAGATGCATTTGTTGGGATTCAGCCTCAGCTTGTAGTTCTTAAACCATTCAAATAGCTTGTGTAGGTGATCAAGGTGCTCTTCCTCAGGCAGGGATCTTGCTATCATGTCATCAACATAGACTTCTATCTCATGATGGATCATGTCATGAACCAAAGTCACCATAACCTGTTGATAAGTTGCACCTGCATTCTTCAACCTAAAAGGCATGACCTTACAGTTAAAGGCGCCCCACTGTGTAACAAAAGTGGTTTTTTCCATGTCTTTGGGTGTGTGATACGGTAGGAGAACTGACTTGGGGTTTTTCCTTTGTGTTCGCAAATGTTTCGGTTTAGCAAGAGTCGCCACCGACTTTTTATTTATCCAAAGGAAAGGTCAAAAAGCACAGGAAAGACCTTTGAAATGTTTTCTTGGGTTCAGGGGGTAGATTATGAAAAGGGAAGGTTCTAGCACCCCTTTTATCCATGGTTTTCCATGGGCTCTTAGTTACTTGTTTTAGATCACTTGCTTTTGCTTTTCAATTGTTTGAAATGGTGCTTTGTGCGTGGTTTTGAAAGTATTTTGAAAAGAGGCCATCATTGTGGCAACCTTTGTAATGATTCTTGTTTGAATGTATACAAAGGTGTTTGTCTTTTAAAAAATGTTTCAATGTTTGAAAGTTTGTTTTGGGAAATGTTTTGAAATTGTGTTGTGATGTGTTTTTGAAAATAGCAAGGATGTTTGCAAGTTTTGTTCAAGTAACTAAGAGTTATCTACCCTATCTACTCAAAGATCTTTCCTACACATTTTTAACCCTTTTGACAGTGTTGTTTTACCATTGCATTTGGTAAACAACCTTGTATTTGGATGTTAAACGGGACAGGCGCGGGTCATCGTATTGACCATGATAGCAATAGTGCTAAATATCTTAGCAAGTTTTTTTGTTTGAGGGACTAGATCATTTTGTATAGGCAACCAAGATAGCGTCATCGAGGGACTATGATCTTTTGTTTTGTTTTTGTTTTGCCAAGATACTCAACATGCATACCATGGCCATTTTAAAGGCAACAAGTGGATGAAACCCTAGGGGTGCTTGTGTGCATTGTGTTGTCATTTTCATGCATTTTGTCTTTGTATTAGTCAAGCTATTTGTTTTGATTTTGGATTTTCCATACAAACCCTAATCTCTATCATGTATATTTGAAAGCTATAAATGCGTAAAAGTAATCTAAGCTATTACAACATTGATATGGGGAGAGGGATACATATTTGAATATGAGATTATTTGCAAGAAATTAAAACCCTAAGATTATTACAACCAAATTGAATTCTTTGCTCAAATAATAAATTGACAATATTTAAATGGGAAATCAAATAAATATGCAATATAATATAAATATGCAAAAAAATGTTTTTGTATTATTTTTATATATGTAAAAATAAACTATTTAATGCATTAAAAATAATAAAATAAAAGATTATTTTTATTAAGGGTGGAAACCCTAATTTGTTTTAAGAAGATATATATATTATGTATTATTTATTTATGTACAATAAAATAAATAAAATATATACAAATGTTAAAAAATAAAAATAATGTGAGAAAATATTATTTAAGTATATATAAATACTAAAAATAAAATATAATGTTTTTTATGTTATTTACAAGTTTTTTATTAAAGAAAATAAATGTATATATTATTTAATAATTATTTCTACGTCTAAAAAATAATAAAAATAATAAAATAAAATGTGAAAATTAAATAAAATAATTTTGGTAATTTTTAAAGTTTAGAAAAATAAAATAAAGTCTGAAATTAAAAAAGAAATGAAAAATATACAAAAATAGATTAAATGGGCCAAGGGGGTGTGAGAAGCAAATCAGGGGTGCAAAAAGTGAGAAATAGCCAGGCCCAGCCCAGCTGGCCTTCATCTTCAACCTCTGTTCAAAAAAGCGCGCGCCTCCTGTACAAATGGCTAACTCCTGCATTTGTGCTTAAAAACAAAAACTTGCAACATAAAAGTTGTAGAGCATGATCATACGATTTTAACCATATAAGAAACTTAATCTAACTCTCGAAGACCAGAGAGAATTTCTCTGGACCCAATTTCTAACCTAACTTTTTCAGAAAGTTCATCAATCAAATTCTCTCAACACAGTTAACTTAAATGAAATATATGCATATGTACAACTTAAGGGCAATGAGTAGTACATTTTTTATTCACAAACCTAAGCCTAGTGATTCTTAAATAGAGAGATAGAAAGTTGGAAAATACCTGCTTCAGTTGAACTCGAGTACAACAATGTAGAGGTTTTCAATGAGGCCTGAGATGCTTGGGAGCTTGCTTGAAATTCCTTTGACCTTCCCTAATGCTTAGTTTGCTTTGAGTTTGCTTGAATAAGCCTGTAGAAGTCAACCTGCACAAGTTGAATTCAAAAATGGTGAAGCTTGAAAACAAGGTTACATTCATTGGCCAATGGTTGGGATAGCTTAGGTGGGTTGTATGGAGTGTGTTGGAAGAGTTTGGGACAAAACGCATGAGTGGTTTGTGAGATGGAGGTGAAACTGCAGAATCTGCCCTGTTTTGAAAGTTTTTGGTGATTGATGTTCAATGTGATATGCAAGACTTATTTGGAATGTTTACAAGAGTTGGTTTTATCAGATGGAAGTGTTGTGTAGACTTTTGCATATTTTTTGGTTTTGAAGAAAAGTGTGAAGTGATCAAGCAAAGAGCCTGTACAGGCCTCCTTCCTAGCTGCACAAAGTTGTTGTACTTTTACCTGAGTTTGTGGAGTTGGTATGCTGCAGAAAGTTTGGTGCAATGCTCAAGAGAAACAAATTGACATAAAGCCAACTTTACCAAAGTGGCAATGCTACCTTTTTGCCATTTTTAGATTAATTCAATGTGTAATCTTCCATTGATCAGAATAATGCCTTAAACCATTGAGTTTGCATTCTATTTTTGAGTGTGGAAGGGTTTAGATACCTGTAAGTAAGTACAAATAAAGCTGGACAAAAATTGCAACTTGTAGCATAGTGAAAAATGCCATGGACCAAAGTGATTTTTTGCCAAATTCAAACATTCAATTCTCCATAACCACAAATAATTTTGGAGAGTTCTTGGAAATTTTGGAAAGCTTGTAACATTTTCTACAATACATCTTTGAAATGCATTTTGAGATTCCAAGTGGAACTATGTGAAAATTGCCATGAAGATAGGTCAAAATCCTGCCTAAACTAGAGCAAAATTTCACTAAGTTAAAAGTTTCATGGACCCTTATTCCAAAAATCACAACTTGAGATCCAAACATCCTTTGGGAAAACTTTGTGGATCAAAGTTGTAGATTTTGTGGAGGACTACAACTTTCATGTTGGAAGTTTTGTTTGAATCCAATTGCATCATGGTGAAAATGTTGGGCAAAGTTGGGAAAAAATAGGAAAATTTCATAACTTAGAAAATTTCTAAGTTATGAAAATTTTTCAATCTTAAACCCTAATTTGCAAAATTAGGTTTCTTGATGAACAATTTTCATGTTTTGACACATCTTGATGAAAAATGACCCTTGGCACTTGATTTTGACCAAAAAGTCAAAGTTTGACTTTTCAGTGTATAGTTGATTTTTGATCAGTTGATTGGAAAATTCATATGTCAATCCAATGCTTTTGAGATCTTTTGAAACTTGTGATTAGGTCAAGATGATGCCATTGAGTCCTTGAATCCACTCTTGAACTCAATTTGCCATTGGCTAGGTTAAAAATCAGAAATTGCCCTTATACAGTCAAAACCCTAAAAATGACCATTTTGCCCTTTTGATGATCTGATCAAATTTCTTGAGGAGTTGTGGTCCAAACTTGATCAAATGGTTCATATGAACCTATAATGTTGATGTGGATAAAAAATCATGAGGTTTGACTGTAAATTGGCCACAATTGACTTTTTCCATAATACAGCTGATTTCTAGGTCAACTGTCCAATTGACTGGGCAAAAATTTGATTCAAAGCTTGAAACTTGGTATGAGAAATCTTATAGGTCCAACATGAAGTACGAAAGTCATATTAGGCATTTGAAGTCCAAAAATCCTTGTGCAAGTTCAAACCCTAATTTCAGGTCAACAGTGCAAAGAGAGGTCTTGAGTAGAGCAAACCCTAATCTGGTCCTGAGTCCAAAGAGTCTTGTGGGGGAAAATCTTGATAAAATGAGAGGGCGAATTTTGGGGTACAACAGGGTGCCATTTTGATTTGGTTATAACCCAAGAAATCGTCCGTGAAGGAGAACACTTTATGTTGAGCAGTGTTGTCAACCAAGACATCAATATGTGGTAAAGGAAAGTTATCTTTGGGGATTTCCCTATTTAAATCCCTATAGTCCACACACATACGGACCTTCTCATCTTTCTTAGGCACTGGAACAACATTTGCAACCCATTGGGGGACGACGTAACTGCCAAGAAACCTGCATTAAACTGTTTCATTACCCCAGCCTTGATCTTCTCAGTCATATATGGTTGCATGCGACAAATCTTTTGTTTGATTGGAGGACAACTCTCTTTAATTGGTAGACGATGAACTACGATATCAGTATCAAGCCCCGACATATATTTGTATGACCAAGCAAACACCTCAACATAGTTGAATAACATCTGAACCAATCTTCCATTGACATTGTCTTCCAGGTCGGTGCCAATCTTGACTTCCCTCTTATCTTCCTTAGTGCCCAAGTTTATTACTTCAACTGGTTCTTCGTGCGGTTGAATGGCCTTTTCCTCTTGTATCAGGAGTATGGTGAGTTCCCCAAGTATATCACAATATCCTTCACCTTCGTCTTCGACTTGATAAAGTGGATCTTCAAAGTCATAGTGGCAATAGCAGAATTGTTGTCAATGAGATCCGGAGTGGATGTGGATCTGCAAATGTGTGTGTGTGCATGTAAGGTCACATGTCTATTTGAAAATGTAGTAAAGTAAATAAAGACAAGGAGCACAAAGTTTGAATGCAAAGTAGTCCAATGTTTTCATTAAAATGAGCATATGACATATGAAAATGACAAACCCTTAACAAATTGACCATTGTGCCCCAGGAAAGGCACATGGTTTAAAGTCATTGTTTTTAGAGGAAATTACAGACAAATTTCTCAAAGCAATAAAAAATAGGAAATGGAAATTACTCCTGGGTGAAGGAGATTGAGATTAAGTCTTTGTTATTGAGTCCTCCGCCAGCAGTTGGGTAGATCAAGTCGTCCCAATCACCGCCACTATCAGAGTCTCCAAGAGCATTAACTTCATTGTTGCTAATAAAGAGAAGTGGTTTCCCAGCACGAGCATGTCGAACCTCTTTCTGAGCCTTGGAAGTGAAGCCCAACCCAAATTTGTCTGACTTGTAGGGGATATCAGGAAGTTGTCCCCAAATGGTGCAACCTCCGTCTTCAACAACAAAACGAGCATCCTTGAGAGTGGCAGGAGTGGCCTTGGAAACAACAATCATTGGAGGGACCACTTCAAATGTTTGACAGGGGGTTTCAATGAATTCTCCATCCATTTCAAGATATTTGAAAGAATTAAAATGACTGATCATGAACTCCTTCTCACTGCAGACTGTGAAAATTTTTCCTTTGACCGGGTATGTTAGCTTTTGATGTAGTGTGGAGGTAACCGCACCTTCCCCATGAATCTGTGGGCGTCTGAGAAATCAAGAATGGGACGAGCGAATACCTATCACATAGAATGTTGAGTTAAAGACTTAAGATCCAACTTTCATGGGAAGATCAACCTCTCCATGGACCATTATTTTCGACCCATCAAAGGCTCTTACCACGATATCACTTAGTTTCAGCACCAACCCCTCACAGTCTAATCTGTCCAAAGCACCTTTTGGTAAAACATTAAGGGAGGATCTTGTGTCCACTAACACATGTGCTAAAGTGGTACCTTTACACTCAATGTAAACATGTAGAGCTTTGTTGTGATTCTTCCCCGCCATAGTCAAATCTACATCTGAAAATCCCAAACATTGTCAGCAGACAGGCTTGCTACACAATTCTCAAATTGGTCAGCAGTAGTATCTTGTGGGACGGGTGCATTTTTCAGGAATTTTATCAAGGCTTCGGCATGTGCTTCAGAGCATAGCAACAAAGACAACATGGATATCTTCGAGGGTGTCTGCCCCAGTTGTTCCACTATCTTGTAGTCACTTTTTCAGATAATTTTTAGAATCTCCTCCATCTCTTGGCTAGATGGGTCTTCAATATCTTTTGTGGGAGCCTCCTTTCGGGAAGAATCAGTCATTTTTTCTTTTCCTCGAGTATCAACAACAGGTTTAGCAGCAGAAATGTGAATGGGTATTGTAGTAGTGGTTGTCGGCGGAGAGATCTCTGGAGAGAAGATCCTTCTCGTCTTAGTGACTTTACTTGATCCAGCAATGTTTGTAATGTCGGCATCTTCGTTTTCAACAATCCATGGCTCTTGTTTGATACCATGATAATACACTTCCGCCCCATAATTCCATGGCACGGCCTTGTCAAAAGAGTAGGGGATTGGCCCTAGTGTATTGATAATCAAGGGAGTTATTCTTGGTTCAGCGGGGATCCTTATATGGTCTTTAGAGGTGATCCTAATAGGAGTGTTTGAAATGGTAATTATGGACATGTCTTCAAACTCTTGAGATACACTTTTTGTCAAACTTTTCACAAATGGAGTTTTCTCAAATAGAATTTCATGGCTATCAACCCGACGTTGGAAACCTTTTCTTAGCCATATACAACCATTAATTTGTGCAGCACAATGGTAACCGTCTTCAAGGCATCCTGGAAATACTCTGGCTTTCAACAAATTCTTTTTAACATTCTTCAAAGAAGTGGTTAAATCATTCATGGAGGAAACAAAATAAACATCTTCAACGGGATTAACACCCTTACCATGACTGGGCATGGGTACGGTGATCACATTGGAAGTCGGTGGAGGGTTGAATTCAATTGTTTGGTTATCGATCAAGTCTTGGATCTTGCTTTTTAACGCCTAACAATGATCAATGTCATGTCTAGGACTATTGGAGTGGTAGGCACATTTTGCGTTCGAATTATACTCTGGATATGAAATATTGGGATTTGGAGGGGGATCCAGCAATGTTACCAAATTTTCCTTCTACAGATGTTATAGAGCTTGAGACAATGGCATGTTGGTTCTGGTAAACTGCCTCCTCGGGGTGTCTGGCCTTTATTGATTTTTTTGTTGACGCGGTCGTTGAGTTGGAGTTGGATTGCAAATCAATACTGCCCCCACTGAATGATGGTGGTCATTCTTAGCACAACTTCTTGATTCATACACGACATTAGTCTATTTTTTTACCAATAAATGGTTTTTTCACAGCATTAGAAGTAGAGACCATGGGTATCTTCCCGCTTTTAATTCCACTTTCCACCCTCTCGCCAATTAAGATCAATTCAGTAAATCCGGATGTTGAACTCCCAATCAGCAAGTTGAAAAATGGACCAGTCAATGTTCCCATAAACATGTCTACCAATTCTCTATCAATTAAAGGTGGCTGCACCCTGCCAGCCAGGTCTCTCCACTTTTGGGCGTACTCTTTGAAGCCCTCATTTGAACCCATAGTCATGCCTTGCAATTGCACTCGGGTCGGTGCCAAATCATCATTATATTGGTATTGGCGGTAAAAGGGAGCAGCCAGATCCTCCCATGTATAGATGTTTGTCCCTTTCAATTGGTAAAACCACTCCAACTGTGTTCCATATATACTTTCTTGGAAAAAGTGCACCGATAGTTTCCTATCGATGGTATACATTTGGATCTTATGGACATACGGTATTAGATGAAGCTTCAGACATGAGACACCATCATACTTGGCGAAGATAGGGATCTTAAATTTGTGGGGAATAACCTCCCCAAGAACTAAACCCAAATCTCCAAAGTCCAAGCCAGACACTGCTTGGATCTTTATATTTTTTAGTTTATCTTCTAGTTGCTTGTATTTGACGTCGGATGGTGGGTATTTCTCATCATAATAATCCTCGTCCTCGGAAATTTGGTTATTCCCAAATCCAGCACGGGTGGTTCTAGTATCTTCATCTCTATTATCCTCCTCCTCAGAGGAGTCTTCTTCAATTTGAACTTGTCGGGCGGGGCCTTTGAACCTCTTCCCCATGTTGATAACAACTTTCTTCTTGGTCTTCTTCTTCGTGACGAGAAGTGCCATCATTTCTTGTTGACCCTTTGCTAAGTTGAGCAGAGTCTCTTGGAATTGAGAGTGTTGAGTCTGCAAGTCGTTGACGGTTTGCTCGAGATCCATCTTATACTAAAATAAATAGTAGAAAGATGAGGAAACTTGTGTCGGAAAACCTGTTTATGGTATGATGCATGTTATGCGGATGCCATGTTTTCAAGGACTTTAAGGAATTAAAATTTGCTAGACAAAAAACATCAATTGCATTAATAAGTTCCAGAATTACAAATGCCTCTTGGGTTTACAACGAAAAAAGGAAAACAGGTCTTAAAGAGACGAAAAAATAAACTCCTAAAACAAAAGACTCAAGTCTCCCATGAATGCATCCTCTTTGGTGCAATGTAGGCATTCAGGCTTCGCTCCTCGTGAAGTTTCCTTGTGAGCTCCAACACTTTCTTCTCGATTTCATAAAAATCGAGCTTCAAAGGTGTCTTGTCCCCCCTTGAGTTGAATCCACAATCTCTAATTCCTATAAGTCTGTAGGCGTGTAAGGATGAAGAATGGTATAGGGAACATCCCCTTCGGCAAATGGTTCCATAATCATAGGTAGGATGGCTGGATACGGCATAATGAGACTTTGAGCACGACTTCGTACCCATTTGAGGTAAGGCTCAAGTGGGATGGAATTTTTATGCCCCAAAGTCTTGCTATCAACCTTGTTTACCATTCCCTAAGCCCGTACAAACCTTTGACGATAACCTTGGACATCACTTTCATAGTTGAATACAAAACCCTAGATAAGCGCATTATAGGGACCATCTCTTCGGGCATACCCAAATTGTCGTAATGTATGAGAAGGGTTATAAGTAATACCTCTCTAATGCCCAAGAGTGGAACATTAGGGAACTCTCCATAATGGTCAATGATGGTAACATCCTTTAGGGATCGGGGGCACAAATATATATCTGAATGAGAGAGCGATATCACCCTTTGAGACCATGTTAAGCCTTGTTCATTCTTCAATACTGATCGAGGTAGCTATGAAATAAACCACCTAGACAACAACAGAATGCAACACAAAAGAGTCCCTCTCTTCTTTATGGTGCGAGTGTGAAAACAATGTAGAATTTCTCCAAGCAGATTAGGCACGGTGTTACGAGAAAGAAAAACCTTGACGGCATTTACGTCTATGAGCTAGTCCGGATTAGGGAACAAAACCAAGCCATAGACTAGAAGGGCCAAGACATCTTCAAAAGCCTAAAAATCCATATCTTCCCAGAATAGTCGAGCCTTCTCTAATAGAAACTTGGCTAGAAAACCCTTGACTCCACTCCTTGTTTCCCAATTATCTACAATGTCGGATCTCTTCAAATGAAAAGCCTTGGTAATAAATTTAAACTTTGGAGCTTCCTCAAGACCGGTGAATGGTATTTGATCAAGCACAGGCACTCTTAATAGTTGACACAATTCTTCTAATGTAGGGGCTAATTGGTAATCGGGAAAGGTAAAGCAATGATGGATAGGATCAAAGAAATGAAAGAGCACACACATCATCTCTTATTGAAATCTTGAGGTAGCCAAACTGAGAAGTCAACCACATCTTTTGGTGAAGAGAGAATCTTTAGGAACCCTTGATGCTAACTCTTAAAGTTGAGGATGCGCTTTTACCAAGCTGATTCGGATGGTATTTCTACAAGTGGAAGCCATATCCTACAAAATAGAACAAAGATAAACTCCTAGATCCTTGAAATGGTTAGTGAGAATGCTATGGCATGATGTTATGATGTTTATGATGTCATGAACAATTAATCACAAACAAAGCACACAATGACCTTAGGTTTAGGCTTGCATGAGTTTTATAGGTAAGTACCCACTTAAAGTTTTGTTGGTTCAACCTATCCAAAAAGAAGTAAGTAACCGGGTTCTAGGGAATCTCAATACCATTGATCTTTCTTCATCGGGCATTGTCTCAGCACAATCAATCTTTTCTTACAGCCGACATATCCTAAAAGTCTGATCTCAATGAGTGTAGTATCGAGTATCAACCAATCTCCAATTTTCCACCGAATCCGGCTATCTCACTACTTCCTAATGGCCAAGTTGTTCAACTAAAGGTTCTGCAGTCAGTTAGTACTTCCTGACACCGGATAGTGGCCCCGTATTCTCCTTGACTCAACATAAAGGATACCAGTACCAACAAATGTGACACACTAACGTAGCCATCGCTTTAACCATATCGGTATACGTCGTACAATCTCCATGATCTACTGCTACTTACCTAGTAATGCTCCAAGATCCGGGTAGAGGATCTATTCAAAACCCAAAACCACCCTTTTAAGAGTAAAGCAAGCAAGTCAAACAAAGAAAGCATTTAAATGTGAACTAATCCCTAAGGTAACCCCACTTTTAAGTATCAACTCCTCAGATGAGTCACCAGTTATGTAATACGGTGGCATGACTGACTTGGGTGTTTTGCGTTTTATTGCAATTGTTGCGGATAGCAAGATTCGCCACTGACTTTTATTTTATCCAATAAAGAAAATGGTGAAAACAACAGGTAAGACCTTTTGAGAATTTTCTTGAGTTCGGAGGGGTAGGTTATGAAAAGGGAAGGTGTTAGCACCCTTTTCATCTGTAGTTATCTATGGGCTCTTAATTGCTAGCTCACTTTGAAATGCTTTGTAAATGTGTTTGTGTTTGTTTTGAAAGTATTTTTAAAAAGTGCATTTGTTTAGGCGAACTTTGTAATGATTCTCGTCTCTATAAGAATATATACAAAGTGTTGAATTTTGAAAATATTTCATGAAAGTGTTGGTGTGTTTGAAATATGTTTGTTTTGAAATATGTTTGTTTTGAAATGTTTGTGAACAAGTGTTGTACCCCAAAATTTTCCCTCTCGTTTTACTCAATACATACTCCTAGAGATCCTCAATTTGCTCAAGTTTGCCAAGAGTTGACCAGACAAACTCTCTCCTAAGGCAGTGTATCTCAAATTAGGGTTTCCACTTTCATCAAGATGTGTGGATAACAAAGGCCCCAAATGCTATCCAAGGTACTAATATGTTCCTAAGATTCTCCATGTCAAGTCTCATGCCTTGCACAAGAAGTTTGCTCAGTTAACTGCTTAGATGCTTAAGAATCGACTGTATTAGGTCAAAAGTCAACTGTGGTCCACATATAGTCAAACTTCAAGATTTTTGGTCAACATCAACATTTTGAAGTGATATTCATCACTTGATCAAGGGTTGATCATGATTCCTCAAGGAATGCCCCAAATTAACCAAAACCCAAAAGTTGCTAAATTAGGGTTTCTTAGGAAAAGTCAACCAAACTTTGACCAAGCATAACTTCCTCATACTTTATCAGAAATTTTTCATCCAAGGCTCATTTTGAAGAGGATGCAATTACCTACAATTCATCTTCATCCCACAAGTTAAAAATATGCACTCATCAAAATATATGAATTTCTATATTATAGGTCCTTTTGAAAAGTCAACAAAAACACCTTTTGGATCAAAGCTTCTTACATGAACATGGAAGACCCAATTAAAATGAGACCAAAAGGGTTGCTTAAGGGACATCCTAAGCTTTCTAAAAAGTCCAAGAACACACATCTAGGTTTAAAATTGGAAGAGATATGCCTTGTCAAATATGACCTTTTTTGCAAAATTGCCAAAAGTCAAATATGCTCAAAAGTGCATTTTTTACCAAATGGGCCTAGCATTTCATGATTGCACCTCACTCATAACATGGTCCACGACCCAATTATTTATCCAAGTGTTATTTTCTTCATTTTCCAATTTATTTTGATTTTTTATTAATTAAAAATTGAATTAAATCAAATAATTGGTAAATAATATCAAAGATCTGTTTTGATATGATTTTTTGACAGGATTGCAATCAAAATATGCTGAAATATCAAGGTCAAATCGAATCAAGCATGATTGGTACAAGAAAGGGATAATTTGGCTCAATATAGAAAGTTTGCATATGGCATGGAAATCAAATCAAATCTTCCGTAATTGCAAAGATACATATGGTTTTTAGAACCTTAATTCGTTCTAGCATATATAATGAACAAGAACTAAGTGTAAAACAAGGTTTTGCATGTGTGAAAGTCAGAGAACAAAAATCTCAAAATTGGACAAAAGTGGTTAATCGATTTCAATCATACAAGCCATCTCAATCCATCCTAGCATTGCCAATCGGTTGCTGGACGTCTCAGGAAGCTATTTCAATCAATTACAAGTCCTTTCACGCTCAAAAACATCTTGTATGAACATTACGATTTGCCATATTTTTCAAATTCGATTATCATAATTTATACATTATGAGCATGTTTTAATGGCATATACGTGTTTGTTATCATGTTTGCAATATGTTAGTTTGGTATAATTAATGTTTTGATGCCCATACTGATGAATGCCATAGCTAGGGTTTAAAGCCACGTTTTGGGGCTTTTTGACACAGGAAAAATTAGGCCACGAATAAGGTACCATGATGCTCGTGAGGCCAAGACGAGTTGATTGGTACAGTCACAACTAATTTATCATGTATGTGCGGGATTTATGAGTTTTACAGGTTTGTAGCTGGATCTACCTAACTACCAATGGTGGACCGAATAACTGGATGGCTAGGGACTTTATACTAGTTTCTTTTATTCCGCAGTAATTATCTTACTTGTTTTGAGAAGTTGTAATAAACAATTTAAAACTTTACGGCCTGGTGCCTTGCCTGAGGCACATTGG
This sequence comes from Vicia faba, assembly GCA_948472305.1. Taxonomy (NCBI): domain Eukaryota; kingdom Viridiplantae; phylum Streptophyta; class Magnoliopsida; order Fabales; family Fabaceae; genus Vicia; species Vicia faba. Next base: position 655,145,079 of record OX451738.1, read on the forward strand.
TTTTGCTTGTGAGGGCTAGTATTTGTCATTTCATATATCATTAATAAAGCATTGGACGTTTCTTGCATACAAATTTTGCGCTCTTTGTTTTTATTTTCTGTTTTCACTTTATCAAAACAGCTATTCTTTTACACACACTCACGTATCATAATGCAGATCCATATCTGTGATGCGGTGGGAGAACTGACTTGAGGTTTTGCGTTTGTGTTCGCAAATGTTGCGGTTAGCAAGAGTCGCCACCGACTTTTCTTTTATCCAAAAGGAAAGGTAAAAAAGCACAGAAAAGACCTTTGAGATGTTTTCTTGAGTTCGGGGGGTAGATTATGAAAAGGGAAGGTGCTAGCATCCTTTTCATCCATGGTTTTCCATGGGCTCTTAGTTACTTGTTTAGATCACTTACTTTGCTTTGTTTGAAATGGTGTTTGGTGTGATTTTGAAAGTATTTTGTAAAAGAGGCCATTTGTTTAGGCAATCTTTATAATGATTCTCGTTCGTAAGAATGTATATAAAGATGTTTGTCTTTTTGAAAATGTTTTCAATGTTTTGTAAGATGTTTTGAAATGTGTGTGTGTTTGTTTTTTAGAATAGCAAGGATTGTTTGAAATGGAACAAGTAACTAGAAGCTATCTACCTACTCATATGTCTTTCTTGTGCATTTTTATTCCTTTGACATTGTTGACTTACCATTGATTTGGTAAGCAACCCTATCTTTGGATGTAAACGGGACGGACGTGGGTCATCGTATAACCATTATAGAAATATTGCCAAGTATCTTAGCATTTTTGAGGGACCAAGATCATTTTGTTTAGGCAACTTTGAATAGCGTCATCGAGGGACTATGATCTTATTTTTTTGTTTTGTTTTGCCAAGATACTTCGTGTGCGTAACATGGCCATTTTAATTTTAGGCAATCAAGTGGGAGAAACCTTAAGGGTGCTTGTGTGCAAAGTGTGTCATTTTTCATGCTTTTGTCTTGCATTTAGGATTTTCTATTTTTGCTTTGTTTTTGTTCTTGTCATGCAAACCCTAATTTACTAATCATGGTATAAGCGATAAATTGCGTAAAATAAACTAAGCTATTACAACAATTATTATGGGAGGGGGATACAAGTTTTGAATGGGGATTTTGCACAAATATAACCCTAAATATATTATTACAACCAAATCGAATATTGCACGAATTAAATAAATATACAAATATTTAAAATGCAATGCAATGTATTTATGTAAAAAATGTTTTGGTATTTGTTTTTTTGTATGAGAAAATAATTTAATTTAAACCCTAAAAAAATAAGGAAAAAATAATAATTCTTTTTGAAAGGGGTAAACCCTAGTTTTTTAATTAAAAGAAAATAAATGTTCTATATTTATTACTTTGCACATTTTTTTGTATAAGAATAAATAAATAATATTATGCTTAAATATTAAAAATTAAATGTGTACAAAAAATAAGTATTTATAAGTATAAATAGTATAATAAAAATATTAAGTATTTTTAAAATATATTTACAATTTATTTAAGAAAATAAAATTTATTTATCAAAATAAACTAATTTTTATGTAAAAATAATAATAAAAAAATAAAATAAAATTGCAAAAATAAAGAAATTAATTTTTGGTATTTTTTATCATTAAGAAAAATAAATGGAAGTATTAAATATAAAAATATGAAGAAAATATAAAAAACATAAAAAGTTCAGCCAGGGGGTGCAAATAACAAGTCAGGGGGTGCGATTGGTAAAAACAAAAAGGCCAAAGCTGCCAAAAAGCCCAGAAGCCACTTCATCCCTGTCCTTGGTCTTCTTCTTTGCGCGCTAGTTCAAACCTGCAACTCTCTTATGCTTGCACAAAAACAAAAACTCATAACATGAAAAATGTGGCATTTGAGCTCACGATTCCAACCATGTAAATTATGTGACCTATCTCTTAAAGATCAAGGAGAATTTTGGAACCCCTAATTCGTGACCTAACTTTTTCATCATTTTCAAACTTCAAATTCTCTTAGCACAAGTAATATAAATGAAAAGTATGGATATGTAGAGTTTCGTTATGATATGGACTACATTTTTTCTTCACAAATTGTGGCTTGAAGTTGCCTATTCAGAGAGATAGAGTTTAAGAAATTACCTTATTCAGTTGGACTTGTGTAGGAAAATGTAGGGACTTTAATGGAGGCCTGGTGATTGTTTAAGCTTCCTTGAACTTCCCTGAACCTATTCCAATGCTTAGCTTGCTCTGAGGATGGCTGATACTCTCTAACCAAGTCCAACTACAAGCTTCCAAAGTGAAAATGGTGGATGCTGAAACAGGGGTTACAGAACCAGGGTGATGGCTTGGATTGCTTTGGTATGATGTTTATGAGATGCTTGAAGTGTTCAAACACAAAACGCACGATCCATATGAGAGTTGGCTATGGTTTTGCAGATTCTGAGTTTTTGGACAGTTTTGTGGAGTTTTTGAATTTCATATTGTTTCAAGTCCAAACCAAGCGTGCTATGCCTTGTAACAAGTTTGTATATTTGTATAGAAATGATACAAAGTCAGCTCTTCACTAGTTGTGCAAGCCTTGGACCTTTTTGCAACTTTCCTTGCATTTTAAGTAAAGTGAAGTGACTAAACCCACATGCTTGTACTGGCTAGCTTAAGGGATGATAAGAGTTGGTATACATTGCTTGAGACCTGTAGAAATTGCTTGCACCAAAGGGACAGGTCCAAGGCTCAAGATTGACAAAGTTGCAAAAGTTGCCCTTTATGAAAATGGCAATGTGAACTTTTGGCCAAAAATGGAAATATCTTTTGTACAAAGCTTCAAAAGCAAAGATAAAGCCTTTGTCAACTAAGTTTGCATTTAATTATAGAGTGTAAAACAAGCTTAGGACTTGTAAAGCAAGATATAACCAGCATGGATGTGATTTGCAACTTGATGTTATGTGAAAAATGGTTTGAACAAAAGTGAGAAAATGCTAACTTCCCTTCTTCGATTCTCCCTACTCAAAAATGATCTTGGAGAGTTCTTGGACATTTTGGAAAGCTTGAAATGTGATATACAATCCATATTTGAAATGAAATTTGAGATACCTCTTGGAACAAGGTGAAAAATGTCCATGAAGTTGGGTCCAAAAACTGCCTAAATTAGGGCAAAATTTCACTAAGTTAAGAAGTTTATGGACCTATATTCATAAATTCATAACTTGAGATCAAGCATCTTTCGGGAAAAAATTATGAAGAAAAGTTGTAGATTTCATGGAGGACTACAACTTTCACGTAATGAAGTTTTCTTTGAATCAAAATGCATCATGGTGAAAAAGTGGTGAAAAGTTGGGAAAAAATAAGAAAATTTGTATACTTAGAAAAATTCTGAGTTATGAAATTTTCCAACTTAAAGCCCTAATTTTCAATTTTGAGTTTCTTGGTGAACAAGATTCATATTTTGACATATCTTGATGAATTATGACCCTTGGCACTTGATTTTGACCAAAAAGTCAAAGTTTGACTTTTCAATATACAGTTGACTTTTGATCAGTTGACTACAAATTTCATCTGTCAATCCAATGAACTTGAGATCTTTTGAACCATGTAATTAGGTCAAGATGATGCCATTGAACCCTTGAAATCATGTTTGAACCCAATTGGTCATTGGCTAGGTTAAAAATCAGAAATTGTCCTTTCTCAGTCAAAACCCTAATTTTGACCATTTTGCCCTTTTGATGATTTGATCAAATTTCTTGAGGAGTTGTGATCCAAACTTGATCAAATGGTACATATGAGTCTAAAATGTTGATGTGGATCAAAAATTATGAAGTTTGACTGTAAATTGTCTATGGTTGACTTTTTTCTAATATAGTTGATTTTTAGGTCAACTGTCCAATTGACTGATCAAAAATGTGGTTCAAGGCTTGAAACTTAACATGAGAAATATTAGGGGTCAAAAATGGTGTATGAAAGTCACATGAAGCATTGGTGGTCCAAAAATCCTTGTGCAAACTCAAACCCTAATTTTGGGTGATCATTGCAAGATGAGATGTCTTGAGCTGACCAAACCCTAATCTTGTCTTGAGTCTAAGAAGTCTTGTGAGAAAGTCTTGATAAATGAGAGGGCAAATTTCAGGGTACAATAGCTTACCTGTTCAATCTTCTTGAACCTGAAGATTTAGATTGGCGAGTTTTGTTGTTCGTGACTCGAAGGTAAAAGATGATTGGACACTAGAGTGCCCATAAATTTGCACTTGACAAAGTGTAGTTGAGGGAATGGGCTTAAAGATGCCATTTGGAGAGTTGATAGAATCTTTTTAGAGATGGGGTTGTAGATGCCATCCAATAATGTTTGTTGAATTGTAAATTGTAAGTCAGAAGAATAAGTATCAGAATGGTGTCCGTATCTGGAGCGTATCTGAACTGTATCTGGAGACTGAATCTGTATGAGCAACAAAATAGCATTCGTGTCTAGAGCGTATCCGAGTTGTATCTGAACTTGAAATCTGAATAAGGGCCAGAATGGCATCCGTGTCTGGAGCATATCTGAACTTGAAATCTGAATGAGTAACAGAATGGGATCCATGCTTGGAGCGTATCCGAACTTGAACCTGAATAAGTGACAGAATGGCAACTGTGTTTAGAGCGTATCTGGACTGTATCACGAACTTGAAATCTGAATGAGTATCAGAATGGCATCCGTGTCTTCGAGCGTATCTGAACTGTATCTGAAAGCTGAATCCGAATGAGTGACAGAATGACTTCTATGTCTGGAGTGTATCTATACTGTATCTGAAAGGTGGATCTAAATAAGTGATAAAATGGCAACCGTATATGGAGCGTATCAGTACTGTATCTGAAAGTTGAATCTGAATGAGTAACAGAATGACTTCCGTGCTTGGAGCGTATCCAAACTTGAACCTGAATAAGTGACAGAATGGCAACCGTGTTTGGAGCGTATCTAGACTGCATCATGAACTTGAAATCTGAATGAGTATCAGAATGGCATCCGTGTCTTGGAGCCTATCTGAACTGTATCCAAAAGCTGAATCTGAATGAGTGACAGAATGACTTCCGTGTCTGGATTGTATCTATACTGTATCTGAAAGGTGGATCTGAATAAGTGACAGAATGGCAACCGCGTTCGGAGCGTATATGTACTGTATCATGATTGCATATCGTTAAACGGTAGCTGTTAATCTTATCCTGAAAAGGGTAAAATGTTATCTGAAACACAAAGTTATGTTGCATGAATTGTATGATGCAATATATGTGTTTTGTCAATGTTTATGATATATGGATGTAATGTATGCGCATGTAAGCTGATTTGCTGAGAAAAATAAATCCTTGACTGCTGAGAAAAATAAATCTTTGACTGCTGAGGATATGTGGATTCTTCATATCTTGAAATTGAAGTATTGACAAAAATTCTATTGCGAGCAATGCCACATACTGCTTGAGTAGTCTTCTTGGGGAATCCATAGAAATTTGATGGCCTCTGATGGGAATTAATAAGGAGAATCTTCGCTCTGTTGGGGAGCAATGAAAACTCTGTGGGGAAAAAGATTATTCCTGTTTGGAAAAAGTTCAGGAGTTTCGGTCGTCTGCCACTCTACTGGGGGATTATCCTAGGTTAGGGAGAAACAAAAGTTAACTGTTATCCGGTTGATTTTCAAATTTCAAGACAACTTGCTGGGGAATTTGAAGAAACTGAATAGTTTCTGCTGGGGATTAAGAGATTGAAGTTTTAGCTCCGCTGGGGATCTTAATGATGTACTGTAGGGATTGCTCATGGAATAGCCTAAAGACGTTTTCCTAATATTTCAACCTGTCAGTAATTTTTCTTTTCCATTTTGTTTATTTGTAAACAGTAATTATGTTCAAATGCATATGTTCATTAATGAATCATTGGATGTTTTTGCAAATAAAAACACAAGTGTAAAGAAAAAGGCAAATAGTTTTCTATACTTTGAATGAGATATCTTTGTATTTACTTTGAATAAGTATTTTGTACAAGGAGACAAACATCCTAGTAAGAGGATGGTGTCATAAAAGTAAGAAATATTTATACAAAGAAATATATCTATATGTGATAATCCCATGGGGTTCCCATTCTGCTATAGCCTTCGTATCTCCGAATATCTTGTCTGTCTGTTGCTTCGTCCGAAGATGATTGGATTGATCAGAAGCTCCGGGTTTGTTAGTGAAGAGATTGTCCTTAAAGTGATCCGACGAGACATAGTCATACGCTTTAATTCCCTAACTTTTTCCTGGACCGCCCTTTCGGGTTTTCAGTCCATCGGGAAATCCTTTTTTGCCCAAGTCGCCCTTTCGGGTTTTCAACTTTCCGGGTGTACAGATTTTTTTTTATTTTTTCCCTAATTTTTTCCCGAACCTTTTTGGTTCTCCGGGATGCCCTTATTTTGCCTAGGTGTGTCAACCTGGCAGGTCTCTTATGCGTAGTATCTTTTGACTATGTATGCGTTTGTAGGGTGTGGCAGGTCGTCGCTGTCCATGGTGGTTAAGATCATTGCCCCACCAGAAGAGATGTTCTTGATTACAAATGGTCCTTCGTAAGTAGGGGTCCATTTTCCTCTGGGATCACTTTGTGGCAAGATGATGCGCTTGATCACTAGATCTCCAACTTGATACACTTGGCGTCTGACTTTATTGTTGAAAGCCTTGATCATCCGTTTTTGATACGTCTGACCATGGCAAACAACAGTAAGTCTCTTTTTGTCAATTAAGTTCAGTTGATCAAATCGGGTCTGGATCCAACCGTCTTCACTCAAACCTGCATCCTTCATGATTCTCAAAGAGGGGATCTGAACCTCGATAGGCAAAACAGCCTCCATGCCATAAACCAAAGAATATGGTGTTGCCCCGGTTGATGTGTGAGCCATGGTACGGTACCCGTGGAGAGAAAACGGTAGCATTTCATGTCAGTCCTTGTAGGTGAATGTCATCTTCTGTATGATCTTTTTAATGTTTTTATTAGCAGCTTCGACTGCACCATTCATCTATGGCCGATAGGGGGATGAATTGTGATGTTGAATCTTGAATTGCTCGCACAAGGAGGTGATCATAGTATTGTTAAGGTTTGTACCATTATCAATGATGATCCTTTTCGGGATACCGTACCGGCAAATAAGATTCTGCTTGATGAAGCGGGCAACAACATTCTTAGTAATGGATGTGAAGGAAGCTGCTTCGACCCACTTAGTGAAATAGTCAATGGCCACTAGAATGAAGCGGTGTCCATTGGAGGCTGTAGGCTTGATCTCCCCAATCATATCGATTCCCCACATAGCGAAGGGCTAAGGAGCTGTTAAGACATTCACAGGAACCGGGGGCACGTGCACCTTGTCTGCATAGATTTGACACTTATGGAAGGTCCGGGAGTGTTGATAGCTGTCAGCTTCCATGGTAGACCAATAATAGCCTGCCCGTAGGATTTTCTTCGCCATCGTATGCCCGCTAGAGTGAGTGCCAAAGGTACCTTCATGCAATTCAGCCATGATCTTTTCAGCTTCAATCTTGTCCACACAACGGAGCATAATAGAATCATGATTACGTTTGTATAGGATGCCATTACTTAGGAAGAACTTAGCAGAGAATATCTTTAGGAACTTTTTGTCATTGACTGAAGCTCCTTCTGGATATTCTTGAGCCTCAAGATACCTTTTGACTTCATGAAACCATGGCTGGTCCATTACTTCTTCGGTATTAATCTCGTGACAGTGTGTTGGTTCATCCATTCGTTCAATGGTGATTTGGGGAGCCTCGTTATCCCAATTAATTTAAACATAGATGACATTGTGGCTAGAGCATCTGCTAGTTAATTTTCTTCTCGCGGGAAATGCTCGAAGCTAATCTGCTCGAAATATGCTAGCAATGTCAAAACATGTTCTTTGTAAGGAATAAGGTTTGGGTGCTTAGTGTCCCACTCTCCTTTGATCTGACTGATGACCAAAGCTGAATCCCCAAATACATCCAAAGATTTGATTCCCAAGTCTATGACAGCCTTTAGACCAAAGATGCATGCTTCGTATTCTGCCATGTTGTTCTTACAGTTGACGCAAAGTCTGGAGGTAAAAGGGGTATGGCATCTGTTGTACTCCAAAATTTGCCCTCCCATATTCTTCAAGATCAAGATTCAAAATCCCTCAAGGGTTACACAGTCCAAGTGCCTCCTAATACAGTCAAAATTAGGGTTTTGGTTCTTGCAAAGAAAATGAGGTTTACAAGGGTCCAATCAAATCCCACATGCCCATATACATTGTCAAGCATCCATATGTCAAGTTTCAAGACTCACAGCATCAAGTTACACAGTCAAAAAACCCTAATTGCACCACAGTCAACTGCAGGGGCAAAATGGTCATTTGTCAGTCAAAAGTCAAAATTTTTGGTCAACATCTTATTTTGAAGCCACAAACATCATTTGATCAATTCTTGATCATGATTTCTCAAAACATGGCTCAAAAAGTCTCAAGATGCAAAAGTTTCCATTTTTGGACAGTTGAAAAGTCAACTGCAAATTGACCAAGGCATAACTTCTTCATGGTTTATAAGAAAAATTCCATCCAAAGCTCATTTTGAAGAGGATGACATTTTCTACAACTCATCTTCACACTCCAAGTCCAAGAAATGCTCTCACAAAAAGTTATCAATTTCAACATTATAGGTCATTTTCAAAAGTCAACAAAAAGGAACTTTAAGTCAAAGACCATAACTTGAGATTGGTGAATCAAAATGACATGGGACCAAAGGAATTGGTTAGAGGACTGCAAGACCTTTCCAAAATGTCCAAGAACATGATCATAGCTTCAAAATTGAGCAAGATATGCATTGGAGAAGTTGGGAAATTTTTGGGAACTTTGAAAAGTCAACTTTGCTTCAAACACTTCAAAAATGCTAATGGGCCTCAAATTCTTCCTTGAATCATTACCCAAAGCATATGCACGACCCATTAAGCTCAAAGGGATTTATTTTCTTATTTTTAATTAATTAATTGAATTTTTATTCTTATTAATTCATTTAATTAAATTTAAATATGAGAAAAATATCAAATCATGGTTTTAAATCTTTTTTGTGCAGCAAATATATTCATGATATGCAAAAGATCTCGTGCACCATCTCAAGGGGACAAAATCATCCATATTTGGCATAATTGGCATGGAGAAAGATTGGATTTACATGATTGGAAATCAAATATCAAAATCATTAATTCATGGACTATGGGCTTTGTTTTTGACCTAGAATGCTTCCCATACATATGCAAGACTAAACCTAATTCACATAGACACGAAAAACTGCTCAAAAGCTAAGAACCAAATTGCAAAATTTCCACCAAAAGTTGAAATCTTAAATCACAGTTAGAGGATAATTCAAAGCTTCTAAGGGATTCCAACACGTTGCCTAAGCATCCAGGAAGCTTTTGCAATCAAGAATCAATCAAAACGTGCCAAGAATCATAGAATACAGGCCATACGGTTTGCAACAATTTCTTGAATTCCACATCATGATTCATGCACTTTTAATCAGTTTTCTTGAGTGATTTATACTAACATTAACCTTCTGAAGCTAATGACATAACTCAATTGCATTATCAGGCCCTGTATCGTGATTCACCATTAACATGTTTTAGGGTTTCAGAAGCTTCGAATTAGGGGTTCTCACATATGGAAAAATTGGCCCTTAAAACCTATGCAATTGAATTCGTGACCTCAAGACGAGACAAACCATGACCTCGCGCCCTTTTTATATTACAGCATGCTCTAATCGCTATTTTCTGGCCTTTGTTTTTGTGGGGGTTTAAAACCCCCGCTATTTGCTTATGTTGCAGGTATACAAACGAAGAAGAAGCCTGCGTGTCATTACATGATAGGGGAATTCAAATACTGGCGCGTGATTTTTTGTTTACGGCATTAACTAACGTTTTTGTATATTATGTTCTTTACCTATCCAAATAACAAACGCGTACATCAACTCAGTTGGTAGTGGACATGCGTTGCAAGCCTTGGGACCTGGGTTCGATTCCCAGGTCCCCCACATATTTCATATTTTTCTTCCTAATGTGCTTCCATGCAGTATTCATCAAAAGGCTCACCATGCACGCTCACACTCAGTCTTGCCACGTGCCCCTGATGATCAATCCAAGGGCCATTGAATGCAGTCCATGGTACACGCTAGTCAACCCACGTGCACTCAACCAGGAAAGGTCAAACAGGCTTCATGTTCTTGGGCCAAAATGCTTCAATAAACCTCCTAAATGGGCCTGATACCCCCCCATGGTTTGCATCATTTTTATTTTTTATTTGATTCTCTTTTAATTCTTTTTATTGTTTTAATTATTTCTTTTAATTCCATAAAATAACTTTTCATGATACAAAATACAGAAAAATCAAAAAATGTTTATTTTATTAATGTTAATTTCACCATTATTATTTTTGTAAATAAACTTTAACAATTAATTTAATTAATTTAGGTTTCAATTTCAACATTTTTTCTTAATAAATTAAAATAAGTAGAATTAGGGTTTTTAACCTTTTCATCTTTTTTTTTAATAAATAATTTTCTCATCATTATTATTATTATTAATTACTAAATATTTTGTAAATAAACATGTACATTAATTATTTAGTAAATTAGGTTAAACTTTAATATTTTTCATTAATAATTAAAAACAACTTAGAATTAGGGTTTCTCTTGATTTTCAATTCGCTTTACTTTCATAAAACAAAAACCTAAAAACGTTTCTTTTCTTTAATTTAATAATTAATTAGCTTTTTAATTTCAATTTAGTTTCAAAAGGGTCCAACGCCCTCGAACGTTCAACTTTAATTCTTTCGCGCATTTATTGTTATTTTCTTTTCGAATATTATGTAACTGCTCAAGGCTTGTAATAGTAATTAGGTCTTTTACTTTCCGCATTTTTTATCAAACGGGTCTTTGTAATTTGGCGATGTATAGACCCGCGCCTTGTAATAGCGTAGGATTTATCTTTCCGCATTTAAATTTCCGCACTCTTAAAACTGCTAAACTTTGCATGAAAGAATGTATGTCAATTAAAAACAACGCGTAGCTCACAATGCCCTGATCAAAGATAGATATAAATTGAAAACAACACACAAATACACACACCACTTCTAGGGTACGCCTCACTCGTTGCCTTCGAAAAGTGGTCGTCAAGTATAGGGTGTTTTAGAGGTCGCCCTCCTGTCTAAGATCCAGTTGCCTCGAAACGGTTGCCTCGGATAAAAAGGATCTAGGACATTAGGGTTACTTCTAAGGTGTCCTACTATTGCTTCGGTGACCATAATGTCCCTAATAATCGAATTGACCCGAATAACTTCAACGATGTTGCTACCTACCTCTCAATGGTGGGATGGCACTACCTTAAGGACATTTACACAGCCTAATTCCTTAGGGTAGGTAGATGACTCATGGATACTTGCTCTTTTCAAAAACAAAACAAAACCTTTTCACACTGACACTTTCAAAAAGCTTTCAAAATAATTTTTTAAACACTCTTGAGGACAGATACAAGAGTTATTCAGAAATCTTTCAAAGAAACTTTTTCAAACCCACGCACATTTTGAAAAGCAAACATTTTGAAAACATAAGAGCAAGTATCTAAGAGCCCATGGATAACCATGGATAGAAAGGGTGCTAACACCTTCCCTTTCTATAAATCTACCTCCCAAACCGAGAAACTATCTCATAAGGAATTTTGCTGTGCTTTTGTCCTGTCCATGTTGGAGAAAATAAAAGACGGTGGCGACTCTTGCTTCCGCGACATTTCGCGAACCAGCATTAAACAGTCAGTTCTAAATCCACCGATCACAGAACCGGCGACTCTGCCGGGGACCATTAAAGTGAGGTGTACCTTAGGATAGCTCATACTTGTGTTTTCAATTGTCTGAATTGTTTGCTTTATTATTGTGGGTACTGTCTTGGGAGTTCTATAGATCCTAACCCGGATCTGGGGGATACCTTCTTAGAAAGTAGCAACAAGACTGTGAGGGAACTGTGCGGGGTATACCGACACGGTTGAAGCAGTCTGCTATGTTGATGTGGCACTTTGGTGAGTACCGGTAACCCTTGAGTCAAGTCAAGGAGAGTACGGGGCCGCCGCGTGGTGTCGTGAAGCATCAACTGACCTTAGGAACCTTAATTGAACCATCTTGGCCTCTTTAGGGTAGTGAGATAACTGACTTTGGTGCAGTCCGAGGTTGGTTGATACTCGATACTACACTCAGTTGAGGGTTGTTTTCTTGGAATATTTTGATCGCCAGTTCAGTGGCTAAATCGAAACGATGAACATAGAAAGCAATCCAATGATATTGAGACCCTTAGAACCCGGTTACTTCTGATAAGACAGGTTTTGAGCCCACCAACTTCAAGAGGGTAGTATCCCAAACTTCATGCTGGCCTAAACTCTAAGGGCTCTTTGTGTGACTTGTGTGCTTTCAAACTTGACTACTTGCATACTTGTTATCTGACACTTGAGTTTCTTGCAGGTTTTGTTTACAGTCCTTAATCTGGACTCATAACAGGGTTTACCTACATTACTCCATGCATAGCATAACATCATACCATTGCATGCATCCTACATAAGGATTAACCCATTTCAAGGATCTCAAGGGCTTGTGATGCAGGTCATGATGAACCAACTGTCCAGCAAGGGGCAAAGGGGATTTATTTTCCTCTAGACAAGGTTATCAGGGGCTATGACCCACTCGATATGGTGAGCCTTGACTCTTGAAGAAGGCCTCTCAACAATACGCAGTGCCTTTCATCAAGCTACAAAATGCAGATTCTAACAAAGTTTCTTGTTTATCCCACGAGGTCCTTGAAAACATTGCATGCATATCATACATATCATTGCATAACAGGTACCCTTTTGACAGGTCACTTACCTTCTTCGCTGTTTATTTCAGCAATGGCTTCCCAACAAGATAACCAGGGTCTTCATGCTCAAGAGACTCAGTTCAGGGAGATCTTCCTAAGCCTATCCAAGGGGCAGGAAGAGCTGAGGGCACTCCTCATGGGGAATTTGGCCAAGAAAAGTCCCGAAGGTGACAAGGACGAACGGATGAAACGTCTGCAAGCTGAGGTAGATACTATGAGAACCCAGATGCTAGGGCAAATGGCTCTAATTCAAGGCTTAGCTCGGGAGCAAGAAGAGTTGAGGACCATGATCAGTCAACTTCATCAAGACATGAAGCAACCAGCCCAAGTCAGGGACCAGGTCATTGATCAGCTTCCAAGAGGACAAGAGTCTGGTACAGTGAGGAATAGACCTCTCCAAATTGCTACCACTTCACAAGCCCAGCATCAACCTCGCCCAGAGCAACAGGTTGATCAGAGTAAGCCAAGCAGGTCCAAGAGGCAATTCACCCAGCTTAACATGTCGCTGTTTCAAGCTTTACAACACCTGTTGAGGTTGAATCTGATTACACTAAGAGCTCCTCCCCGGAACCCCAACATCTTTGCTCCTAACTATCATCCCAACAAAAAATGTACATACCACTCCGATAGTCCTGGACATGACACTGCCGACTGCTGGGCTCTGAAGAACAAGGTCCAGGACCTGATTAATGAAGGAGCAGTGGATTTCACCCAAGTGGGTCAGGCTGAGTGCTTCTACCATCCCTACAGGATTCACCATTTGAAGTAATAAGTCCTGAGATGAGAAGACTTTTTGTCCATTAGAATTTTCAAGTTGTAATTTTCTTTTGATTGTTCAAACGATTATCATGTCAAACGCTGTTATTGCATTAATGCATCGCATATGTCTGTTTTGAATCAATATATTCGCATTCGCTATATTCAAACTGCTTCCATTTTTTTTGATGTCAACTCTCAATTAATAATTCTGAGCCTCTTGAGGGAGGATGATGAAAACGATACCACGATCTTTACAATATGCTTTTGAACAGACCCCGCTGATGAGGTACATGCATTGTTTTAATTCCTAAACACTGGAGTTATAAGGAAGATAATCCCTCGTCAACCCCTTTGATCCAAAGAAGTAGGAGTCTTTCTTTTCGAAAATTAAAAACCCTTAATCATAACCTGGGGCAGGGTAGTTCTCTCAGTTGATCCAAGTGCATAACGAATGACATCAAAAGAAGTCCTTTTGAAACAAAAGACAGTGATGGTTCCAAATGATCATAAAGATAGGCAGTCATTATCTATCAAAACTAAAGCCCAATAAGTCAAAACCTATGAAGGAGACTTACAAAACTGGGGCATCCCGCTGACTGTAATTCCAAAAGAAACAGTTCAGGCAAAAAACAGGGATAATGAAATCAAAAAGAAAGAGGTCCAACAAATCCTCAACAAAAGGAAAGGACTGCCTATTCAAATGAATTGTCAACATCCGAACCATCATTGGAATATCAGGACAAAGACCCAAACAAGGTCAAACGCACGATCAGCTGAGTTTAGGTTTGAAGAACATTACGAAGAGCGGGTGGGTACAAATAAAATTTGAGCCTTTACCCTTTGTTTCTTAAACCGTGAACCTGGCCATGTTATAACCCTTAAAAGTCCTAGCTGAAGCATGGGTTAGTTCGAAAGCATACTGTTACAAAGGTATCGTGACTCCTTAAGGCTTGCTGTAAAATACTGAGTTGACATCACAGTTTACAAAAAATTCACTTGTTTTTATGAAAAAATGCATTTTCAAAAAACTTCAAGACAAACATAAGCTTTGCATTCTTGATATAATACTGTTTGCGTATGACTATTTGTTCGAACAGCAGAGAAATTCGCACGAAGAATATCTAGTGAACAAAAGCACTTCCAATCAAGGGGCATGGCATGATCATTGTCCATCATCTGGGGCAGTTAAGTCAAGATTCGGAGAATCTCTCAAAAGGCCAACCAGCCTGGGGAAAATCTCCATCTGGATCACTTGGAGCGTTGGACGATCAAACAAAGATCTTCTGGTAGTATGGCAACACTACACTACTGACAGGGGCACCTCCCTACATCCTGAGAGCGTGGACATAGTCGAAAAAATACTACGCAAAATCAAAGACCCGCTAGGTTGACACACCTAGGCAAAAATAAGGGCTTCCCGGCGAACCAAAAGGGTTCGGGCAAAAATAAGGGATGAATATGAAAATATCTGTACACCCGACAAGCCGAAAACCTGAAAAGGCGGCTTGGGAAAAAATGGGTATCCCGGTGGACTGAAAACCCGAAAGGGCGGTCCAGGCAAAAGTTAGGGATTAAAGCGTACGACTATGTCCTGTCATCTAGTCACTTGCCTACCAGAAGAAGATTTGTCAATCGGCAGGTATCAAGCACCTCATAGGCCTTCTTCTCCCGCAGAAGCTGGGGCAATAAGAATTGTCCGAACGGTACAAGCTGCTATGTCCTCCAGGTACAAGGTAGATTCAGCTGAAGAACGACCAGGTTACCTTCACTCCTTG
Source organism: Vicia faba (assembly GCA_948472305.1). Lineage (NCBI taxonomy): Eukaryota > Viridiplantae > Streptophyta > Magnoliopsida > Fabales > Fabaceae > Vicia > Vicia faba. Next base: position 655,160,498 of record OX451738.1, read on the forward strand.
CAGAGTAGGACAAGAGTCAGCAAGGATCTCTCCAAGCAGAGTTGGTCTCCCATCAGCCCTAACAAGGGACTGCATCTCCAGCAAGTCAGCAACACTCTCCCCAAGCAGAGTTAGCCTACAGTCAACATTAGGGAAGTTGGGTTTTCCCCAGAAGATCTCAAACATTCCCCAACGGAGTATACAGATATTCCTAACAAGCATCCCCGACAGGCTTAATATAAGATTGTTCCCCGACGGAATACAGACATCCAGTGGGGCCATTCCCCAGTACAGTCCAAAGTCTCCCCAGGAGAGTTGAATCAATCTTCCCAGTAGGAAGCTTATCCCCAGTAGATTATGGAAGCTTACCCCTGTAGAGTGCGAACACTCCCCCGGCTTTATTCAAAGGTTATTTCCCCACCAGGATATAACTGGGTTATCCTTATCCAATTGCCACGGAAAGATCGTCCCCGGCGAAGTCTTCCTATCCCCAGCGGAGTTCATCAAATCTTCCAACAGAGCTCAACAATGGTATCCCCAGCGGAGTTATCATCAATCTCAGCAAAGTACCTCTCTTTCCCCACAGAGTTCACGCCCCGCAGAGTAATCTATTCGCCAAGTTTATTCCCCAACAGAGTCATCTTCTCCTACCGATATTCTTGCAACCATCATCCCCAGCGGAAACAAAAAGCTCTATTCTTCAAACATCAGCCCAGGAATTAATTTCCCGGCATCCGTCAAGGATTTATTTTCCGAGATGAAAATACATTCATAAACATCACATCTTCATACATTATAGCATGCACATACGCATCACGAACATATAATCTCATTTATTTTGAGAACATCACGCATCATGACATCGCATACAACTAACGTTTTGTCTTTTCAGGACAAAGGTCAATACAAAGATGATTGCTATCAACTGTCGTAATTCCATATCTGATTCCTGTATCTTGCCAGGGTGTATCTGTTAAAGACTATATTCCAGACTCGACTCCTGTATCCTTCCAGGGCACGTTTGAAGAGTTCGAAGATCCGATTCCTGTATCTTGCCAGGGTGTATCTGTAGACGACTAATTCCAGACTCGATTCCTGTATCTTGCCAGGGCACGTCTGAAGAGTTTGAAGATCCGATTCCTGTATCTTGCCAGGGTGTATCTACTGACGACTAATTCCAGACTCGATTCCTGTATCCTGCCAGGGCACGTCTGAAGAGTTTGAAGATCTGATTCCTGTATCTTGCCAGGGTGTATCTGTTGACGACTAATTCCATACTCGATTCCTGTATCCTGCCAGGGCACGTCTGAAGAGTTTGAAGATCCGATTCCTGTATCTTGCCAGGGTGTATCTGTTGACGACTAATTCCAGACTCGATTCCTGTATCCTGCCAGGGCACGTCTGAAGAGTTTGAAGATCCGATTCCTGTATCTTGCCAGGGTGTATCTGTTGACGACTAATTCTAGACTCGATTCCTGTATCTTGCCAGGGCACGTCTGAAGAGTTTGAAGATCTGATTCCTGTATCTTGCCAGGGTGTATCTGTTGACGACTAATTCCAGACTCGATTCCTGTATCCTGCCAGGGCACGTCTGAAGAGTTTGAAGATCCGATTCCTGTATCTTGCCAGGGTGTATCTGTTGACGACTAATTCCAGACTCGATTCCTGTATCCTGCCAGGGCACGTCTGAAGAGTTTGAAGATCCAATTCCTGTATCTTGCCAGGGTGTATCTGTTGACGACTAATTTCAGACTCGATTCCTGTATCCTTCCAGGGCACGTCTGAAGAGTTTGAAGATCCGATTCCTGTATCTTGCCAGGGTGTATCTGTTGACGACTAATTCCAGACTCGATTCCTGTATCCTGCTGGGGCACGTCTGAAGAGTTTGAAGATCCGATTCCTATATCTTTCCAGGGTGTATCTGTTGACGACTAATTCCAGACTCGATTCCTGTATCCTGCCAGGGCACGTCTGAAGAGTTTGAAGATCCGATTCCTGTATCTTGCCAGGGTGTATCTATTAACGACTAATTCCAGACTCGATTCCTGTATCCTGTCAGGGCACGTCTGAAGAGTTTGAAGATCAGATTCCTGTATCTTGCCAGGGTGTATCTGTTGACGACTAATTCCAGACTCGATTCTCGTATCCTACTAGGGCACGTCTGAAGAGTTTGAAGATCGGATTCCTGTATCTAGCCAGGGCATATCTGTTGACGACTAATTCCAGATTCGATTCCTGTATCCAGCCAGGGCATATCTGCATAAAGAGTTTGAAGATCAACCCCAGTAACAGGCCAGGTAATTATCTTTCTTTCTCAGGTAGACAAGTTCTCGCTAAGGAATCTCTTACGCGATCGACACCTAGATGACATCTATAAGTCCATCCACATACCAACAGTCTCCAAATGGCATCTATAAGTCCATTCCCGACAAGGCTTTGTCACAACTCCAAATGGCATCTATAAGCCCCTCCTCCTATCCATCAGTCTCCAAATGGCATCTGTAAGCCCATTCCCTGCATAACACTGCTGATACTCTACTATGTGAGTGCAAATTTCTGGGCACTCTAGTGTTCAATCATCTTCCACCTTCGGATTACGAAAGGCACGCCAGCCAATCTACATCCTCAGATCTAAGAAGATTGAACAGGGGCAACTGTTGTACTCCAAAATTTGCCCTCCCATATTCTTCAAGATCAAGATTCAAAATCCCTCAAGGGTTACACAGTCCAAGTGCCTCCTAATACAATCAAAATTAGGGTTTTGGTTCTTGCAAAGAAAATGAGGTTTACAAGGGTCCAATCAAATCCCACATGCCCATATACATTGTCAAGCATCCATATGTCAAGTTTCAAGACTCACAGCATCAAGTTACACAGTCAAAAAACCCTAATTGCACCACAGTCAACTGCAGGGGCAAAATGGTCATTTGACAGTCAAAAGTCAAAATTTTTGGTCAACATCTTATTTTGAAGCCACAAACATCATTTGATCAATTCTTGATCATGATTTCTCAAAACATGGCTCAAAAAGTCTCAAGATGCAAAAGTTTCCATTTTTGGACAGTTGAAAAGTCAACTGCAAATTGACCAAGGCATAACTTCTTCATGGTTTATAAGAAAAATTCCATCCAAAGCTCATTTTGAAGAGGATGACATTTTCTACAACTCATCTTCACACTCCAAGTCCAAGAAATGCTCTCACAAAAAGTTATCAATTTCAACATTATAGGTCATTTTCAAAAGTCAACAAAAAGGAACTTTAAGTCAAAGACCATAACTTGAGATTGGTGAATCAAAATGACATGGGACCAAAGGAATTGGTTAGAGGACTGCAAGACCTTTCCAAAATGTCCAAGAACATGATCATAGCTTCAAAATTGAGCAAGATATGCATTGGAGAAGTTGGGAAATTTTTGGGAACTTTGAAAAGTCAACTTTGCTTCAAACACTTCAAAAATGCTAATGGGCCTCAAATTCTTCCTTGAATCATTACCCAAAGCATATGCACGACCCATTAAGCTCAAATGGATTTATTTTCTTATTTTTAATTAATTAATTGAATTTTTATTCTTATTAATTCATTTAATTAAATTTAAATATGAGAAAAATATCAAATCATGGTTTTAAATCTTTTTTGTGCAGCAAATATATTCATGATATGCAAAAGATCTCGTGCACCATCTCAAGGGGACAAAATCATCCATATTTGGCATAATTGGCATGGAAAAAGATTGGATTTACATGATTGGAAATCAAATATCAAAATCATTAATTCATGGACTATGGGCTTTGTTTTTGACCTAGAATGCTTCCCATACATATGCAAGACTAAACCTAATTCACATAGACACGAAAAACTGCTCAAAAGCTAAGAACCAAATTGCAAAATTTCCACCAAAAGTTGAAATCTGAAATCACAGTTAGAGGATAATTCAAAGCTTCTAAGGGATTCCAACACGTTGCCTAAGCATCCAGGAAGCTTTTGCAATCAAGAATCAATCAAAACGTGCCAAGAATCATAGAATACAGGCCATACGGTTTGCAACAATTTCTTGAATTCCACATCATGATTCATGCACTTTTAATCAGTTTTCTTGAGTGATTTATACTAACATTAACCTTCTTAAGCTAATGACATAACTCAATTGCATTATCAGGCCCTGTATCGTGATTCACCATTAACATGTTTTAGGGTTTCAGAAGCTTCGAATTAGGGGTTCTCACATATGGAAAAATTGGCCCTTAAAACCTATGCCATTGAATTCGTGACCTCAAGACGAGACAAACCATGACCTCGCGCCCTTTTTATATTACAGCATGCTCTAATCGCTATTTTCTGGCCTTTGTTTTTGTGGGGGTTTAAAACCCCCGCTATTTGCTTATGTTGCAGGTATACAAACGAAGAAGAAGCCTGCGTGTCATTACATGATAGGGGAATTCAAATACTGGCGCGTGATTTTTTGTTTACAGCATTAACTAACGTTTTTGTATATTATGTTCTTTACCTATCCAAATAACAAGCGCGTACAGCAACTCAGTTGGTAGTGGACATGCGTTGCAAGCCTTGGGACCTGGGTTCGATTCCCAGGTCCCCCACATATTTCATATTTTTCTTCCTAATGTGCTTCCATGTAGTGTTCATCAAAAGGCTCACCATGCACGCTCACACTCAGTCTTGCCACGCGCCCCTGATGATCAATCCAAGGGCCATTGAATGCAGTCCATGGTACACGCTAGTCAACCCACGTGCACTCAACCAGGAAAGGTCAAACAGGCTTCATGTTCTTGGGCCAAAATGCTTCAATAAACCTCCTAAATGGGCCTGATACCCCCCCATGGTTTGCATCTTTTTTATTTTTTATTTGATTCTCTTTTAATTCTTTTTATTGTTTTAATTATTTCTTTTAATTCCATAAAATAACTTTTCATGATATAAAATACAGAAAAATCAAAAAATGTTTATTTTATTAATGTTAATTTCACCATTATTATTTTTGTAAATAAACTTTAATAATTAATTTAGTTAATTTAGGTTTCAATTTCAACATTTTTTCTTAATAAATTAAAATAAGTAGAATTAGGGTTTTTAACCTTTTCATCTTTTTTTTTTTAATAAATAATTTTCTCATCATTATTATTATTATTAATTACTAAATATTTTGTAAATAAACATGTACATTAATTATTTAGTAAATTAGGTTAAACTTTAATATTTTTCATTAATAATTAAAAACAACTTAGAATTAGGGTTTCTCTTGATTTTCAATTCTCTTTACTTTCATAAAACAAAAACCTAAAAACGTTTCTTTTCTTTAATTTAATAATTAATTAGCTTTTTAATTTCAATTTAGTTTCAAAAGGGTCCAACGCCCTCGAACGTTCAACTTTAATTCTTTCGCGCATTTATTGTTATTTTCTTTTCGAATATTATGTAACTGCTCAAGGCTTGTAATAGTAGTTAGGTCTTTTACTTTCCGTATTTTTTATCAAACGGGTCTTTGTAATTTGGCGATGTATAGACCCGCGCCTTGTAATAGCATAGGATTTATCTTTCCGCGTTTAAATTTCCGCACTCTTAAAACTGCTAAACTTTGCATGAAAGAATGTATGTCAATTAAAAACAACGCGTAGCTCACAATACCCTGATCAAAGATAGATATAAATTGAAAACAACACACAAATACACACACCACTTCTAGGGTACGCCTCACTCGTTGCCTTCGAAAAGTGGTCGTCAAGTATAGGGTGTTTTAGAGGTCGCCCTCCTGTCTAAGATCCAGTTGCCTCGAAACGGTTGCCTCGGATAAAAAGGATCTAGGACATTAGGGTTACTTCTAAGGTGTCCTACTATTGCTTCGGTGACCACACTGTCCCTAATAATCGAATTGACCTGAATAACTCCAACGATGTTGCTACCTACCTCTCAATGGTGGGATGGCACTACCTTAAGGACATTTACACAGCCTAATTCCTTAGGGTAGGTAGATGACTCATGGATACTTGCTCTTTTCAAAAACAAAACAAAACCTTTTCACACTGACACTTTCAAAAAGCTTTCAAAACAATTTTTCAAACACTCTTGAGGACAGATACAAGAGTTATTCAGAAATCTTTCAAAGAAACTTTTTCAAACCCACGCACATTTTGAAAAGAAAACATTTTGAAAATATAAGAGCAAGTATCTAAGAGCCCATGGATAACCATGGATAGAAAGGGTGCTAACACCTTCCCTTTCTATAAATCTACCTCCCGAACCGAGAAACTATCTCATAAGGAATTTTGCTGTGCTTTTGTCCTGTCCATGTTGGAGAAAATAAAAGACGGTGGCGACTCTTGCTTCCGCGACATTTCGCGAACCAGCGTTAAACAGTCAGTTCTAAATCCACCGATCACAACATCCTTCCGGAGATATGAGCATCACGCCGATACCGTTACCAAGTGCATTGGATGCCCCATCAAAGTACATGGTCCATCAGGATCCTTGTTCAGGTCCGTCATATGGCCTGATTTCTTCAACATTGTCTAATGTCATGATGTCTTCGTCAGGGAAGTCGAACTTCATGGATTGATAATCTTCTACAGCTTGATGGGCCAGATGATCAGCTAGCACACTGCCCTTTATAGCTTTTTGGGTTGTGTATTGTATGTCATATTCTGTTAGGATCATCTGCCATCTAGATATTCTCCCGGACAGAGCAGGCTTCTCAAAGATGTACTTTATCGGATCCATCTTAGATATCAGCAAAGTGGTATGAGTCAACATATACTGTCTTAGCCGGCGAGCAGCCCATACCAGAGCACAACAAGTTTTCTCGAGAAGTGAATATCTGGTTTCACAGTCGGTAAACTTTTTGCTCAGGTGATAAATAGCGTGCTCTTTTCGGCCAGACTCGTCATGCTGCCCCAGTACGCACCCCATTGAATTCTCTAAGACGGTCAGATACATGATTAGCGGTCTTCCCTCGACTGGAGGCATTAAGATAGGAGGCTCTTGTAAGTACTCCTTGATTTTATCGAAAGTAATCTGACATTCATCATTCCATCTGACTACCTGATCTTTCTTCAACAGCTTGAAGATTGGTTCACAAGTAGATGTTAGGTGGGAAATGAATCTGGTAATATAGTTTAGGCGTCCCAAAAAACCTTTGACCTCCTTCTCAGTGCAAGGAGCATGAATTTCTTGTATCGCTTTGACCTTGGCAGGATCAACCTTGATGCCTTTGTTGCTGACAATGAAACCTAAGAGTTTACTGGACCGGACTCCGAATGTGCACTTGTTTGGGTTTAACCTTAGTTTGTATTCCTTCAATCTGACATACAGCTTTTGCAAGTGATCAAGGTGTTCTTCTTCAATTTGTGATTGGGCTATCATGTTATCTACGTAGACCTCTATCTCATGATGTATCATATCATGAAACAAAGCTACCATGGCGCGTTGATAGGTTGCCCCGGCTTTCTTCAGTCTGAATGGCATCACTTTGTAGTAGAACGTACCCCATTGTGTGACAAATGTATTTTTCTCCATGTCCTCAGGTCCATTTTGATCTGGTTATAGCCTGATAATCCGTCCATGAAAGAAAATACTTTGTGCTGGGTTGTATTGTCGACCAGGATATCGATGTGTGGAAGTGGAAAATCATCTTTAGGGCTGGCCCTGTTTAAATCTCTATAATCCACGCACATTCTTACTTTGCCTTCCTTTTTAGGCACAAGAACATTGTTCGCCACCCATTGAGGATAGGAAGTAACAGCCAGAAATCCAGCATTGAAGTGTTTCATAATCTCTGCTTGGATCTTCTCTGACATGTCAGGTCTCATGCGGAAGACTTTTTGTTTCACTGGTGGACAGTCTTCTCTTGTGGGTAGACGATGTACCAATATGTCTGTATTGAGTCCCGACATGTCTTCGTATGACCAGGAAAAGATCTCAACATAATCATGCAATAGCTGAATTAGGCGCTCCTTGACACTCGGCTCTAGATTAGCACCCACTTTGATTTCCTTTTTATCTTCCTCGGTACCCAAGTTGATTGTATCCAACAGCTCTTCATGAGGCTGAATAGCTCTTTCCTCTTATTGTAGTAGTCTGGCCAATTCCCCTGGCACCTCACAATCTTCCTCACCTTCGTATTCGGCTTGGTAGATCAGATCTTCAGAGTCACTGAAGGCTATAGCAGTATCGTTACCCATGGGATCTGGAATGGAAGGGTACCTGCATTTGTGAGTGTGGGTGTGTGTAAGGGTATAGCCATCTTAAAATAATAAAATGTAAAAGAAAGACAATGAGCATAAAAAGTTTATATGTGAAAAAGCATCCATGATTCATTGAATGTCATATGTATATGAAATAAAAACCCTTACAAATGGACCGTTGTGCCTTGGGTAAGACACAAGGTTTTTAAAGTGCAAATTGTTTTTGAATTATTACAAGTCCAATAGAAATGTAAAAGATAAATTACTGAGATATGAAAGTTATTGGGACGAAGTCTTTGGCTTCCCAGTTGCAAAGTCCTCCGCCGACAGTAGGAAATATCTAATCTTCCAAGCTGCCATCCTCTTCATTGTCTTCTACTACATTGACCCCTTGGTTACTAATCTTCACAGGTGGCCCTCCGGAACGGGCACGACGCACAACCTTCTGACCAGTTGAAGTAAACCCCAAGCCAAACTTGTCTGATTTATACGGAATGTCTGGAAGCTGCCCCCAGATGGTGCATCCCCCTTCTTCCACTACTGCCTTTGCATCCTTTAGAGATGACATTCTAAGTGGAGGTCTTGTGATCTTAGGAATTGAGGATACCTCATTGGTCGCCGCTACTTCTGGAGAGACTTCTTCAAAATGTTGGAAAGGGGTTTCAATGAACTCACCTTCTAACTCTACATATCGGAAAGAATTCAGATGACTAATCATGTACTCCTCCTCCCCGTAGACAGTTATGATCTTTCCTTGGATGGGGTATTTTAGCATCTGATGCAAGGTGGAGGTGACAGCACCGGCATTGTGGATCCAGGGGCGTCCCAACAGACATGAATAAGAAGGACGGATGTCCATCACATAGAAGGTTGAGTTGAAGACCTGAGTTCCCACATTGATTGGGATGTCCACCTCCCCATGGACCATCCTCTTCGAACCACCAAAAGCTCTCACCACTATATTACTGGGTTTTAGAGTCATCCCCTTGCAATCCAATCTATCAAGGGCTTTCTTTGGTAAGACGTTCAAAGATGATCTCGTATCAACCAAAACATGGGCTAGGGTGGTTCCTCTACACTCCACTGAGACATGTAACGCCTCGTTGTGTTTTCTCCCTCTGGGTGTCAAGTCAGCATCAGAGAAACCCAGGCCATTATCAGCTGTCAAACTGGCCACACAGTCCTGGAACTGGTCACCAGACGTCTCTTGTGGCACATGAGTCGTCTTTAGAAATTTTACCAGAGCTTTGGCATGTGCTTCAGAGCACAACAACAGGGCTAGCATAGAGATCTTGGAAGGGGTTTGCCCCAACTGTTCAACCACATCATAATCACTTTTCTTTATTATCCTCAGGATTTCTTCCATCTCCTTCTTGGATGTTTCAGGAATAGCTAGTGATTGAGCCTTCGTCCGGACAAGCTCCTCTTGAACATTTTTCCCTTTATTCTCAGCAGTGGAAGTAGGGATAGGGATTGTATTTTCTTTGTCGGTGGATACACTTGCAGGTATAATCACTGGTACAAAGATAATCTTCGGAGCAGCCACGGGTCCAAAGACTGCCGTTGGAGGGGCAATCTCTAGAGAGAAGATTCGACCACTGTGGGTAATCTTGCTTGTTCCGACAATATTGCTAATGTCGGAATTATCCTCTTCGGAGCTTTCTTCTTCGAAAGTCAGTTCATCCTGTTTAATACCATGGTAGTAGATTTCTCCACCATAATTCCATGGTACTGTTTTATCTGATTTGTATGGGGCAAGCCCGGGCATTGTAATCTTGAGTGGAGTTGTCTTTGGAGGAGGTGTAATCCTAACGGGTCTTTTAGGGACCCTTGAAGGATTGGCGTAGATGGTTATAATTGAAACTTCTTTAACTGGAACGGGTGAAATAGGAGCATTCTCAAACAAAATTTCTTGGTTATCCATCAGTCGTTGGATACCTTTCTTCAACAGAGGGCAGTCAAATGATGAGGACAGGCAAACATGGCAGTCTTTGTCACAACCTGGGAATATACCAGCTTTCAACAAGTTCAACTTAATAATCGGGAGCGGAGTCAACAGTTCATCTATGGTAGCAACAAACAGATCTTCTTCAATAGCGTTGGCATTGTGACCATGTGTGATACGGTGGGAGAACTGACTTGGGTTTTGCGTTTGTTTTCACACTTGTTCGGTTTAGCAAGAGTCGCAACCGACTTTTTATTTTATCCTAAGGAAAGGTCAAAAAGCATAGGAAAGACCTTTGAGATGTTTTCGTGGGTTCGGGGGGTAGATTATGAAAAGGGAAGGTGCTAGCACCCTTTTCATCCATGGTTATCCATGGGCTCTTAGTTACTTGTTTTAGATCACTTGCCTTTGCTTTTCAATTGTTTGAAATTGTGCTTTGTGTGTGTGGTTTTTGAAAATGTTTTGAAAAAAGATGCCTTGTCTAGGCAACCATTGTAATGACTCTTGTTTGAGTATATACAAAGGTGTGTGTCTTTTTGAAGAGATAATTCAATGTTTTGAAAGTTGTTTTGAAATTGTTTTTGAAGTGGTGTTGTGATGTGTGTTTGAAAAATGGCAAGGATGTTTTGCAAGTTTGATCAAGTAACTAAGAGTCGTCTACCCTATTTTACTCAAAGATCTTTCTCATGTTTTAACCCTTTTAACAGTGTTGTTTCACCATTGTATTTGGTGAACAACCTTGCGTTAGGATGTTAAACGGGACGGGTGCGGGTCATCGCATACAATCATTGAAGGCAACTTGTGAGACGCTCTAGCAATTTTGCAAGGGACGAGATCGTTTTATCGAAGGCAACATCGAGGGTCATCGAGGGACTACGATCTTTGTTTATTGAAGGGACGTTTGCTAGAGTGTCTCATACTCGAGGGACATGATTGCATTTTCCGAGGCAACAAGTGAGGTTACCTTAGGGGTGCAAGTGTGAATTGTGTATTGATTTTCATGCATTTGTCTTGTATTAGGTTATCTAGCGGTTGATTTTGAATCTTCGCATACAAACCCTAATTACTATACAGTATATGAAAGGCGATAAATTGCGGGAATTTAAAGTCTAAGCTATTACAAATAAGTATCTGGGGATGGGGGTACAAATGTTTACAAATGGGGGATGAGTCTTATCAGAATAGTAATGTCCAAATATTATTTACAACCAAATTGAATCGTCACGTTCTCAATGTAGAAATATAATCAAGGTATAAGAATAAAAGAGAATCAAAAGTATTGTATGATGCATATGATTATTTACAAATGAATAAAAATTGTAACTTAAAAAGATTATCATCATTTTTTGTATTTTCTGTTAATTATATAAACAAGAGTTTTAAAGAAAAGAAAAAAAAATTTGTTTAAGTTAAAGTATTCTATTATTTATGTATTTTTGGTTTTTTAAGGTAATGAAAAACATTAATAATTTTTATACAAAAATTAGTATATCATTTTTACTTAACAAAAACAGGTTAGGAAAATATGATTATATATATAAAAAAAATGTTTTCAAAACAAAAAATGGGTAAGTGGGCTTTAAAGGATGTTCTTGGCCCAAAATGTAAATTGAAAAAAGAAAGACAAGAGGGGGGTGTGGCGCTGAGAGTTTGGGGTATACACGCCAGAAAAAAAATGGGCTTAGCATTTAGTTTATGGGGATGGCCCAGTTGACATGTTAACAATATTTTTAGGGTTTGTTTGTGTTTTGTTCAGATTTAGGTTTGTTCTGTTTGAAACGACGCCGCTCCTCTCCTTTCTTCGTCCTCTTCATCCTTTCTCAAACGGGGCTTCTGAGCGTTCTCCTCCTCCCTTTAGGCTACTAGAGCAATGCCTCCACTCTCCTCTCTCCACGGTTGCTCAGGGCGATGAAAAAAAAGGTACCAATTTTCTTCTAAACATTTTTAGGGTTTTGGATTCGTGCATGTCCTTAATCTTTGATTGTTTTATATTTATGTGAGGTGTAAAACAGTGAGAAGGGGAATCAATACCTTGGGGTTTTGTTGTTGGAGAGGAGACGGAGGGTTGGACGGCGGAGCTTCTCAGGTGGCCGGAGGAGGGAACGTGATAGTGATGCTTGCTTCCTGGTATTTGTATCTTTCTCCGTTTTGTGATGAATAATATTTCTGAAAATGCCACTTCTGAAAATGATTGCTTCTGATTCTCCCCTTCTTCTTCTCTGAGTATGTTAATGATGACTAAATCTGAAATGTTGCCTTTGATATGCTCTTCTTTGTGAAGTTCTTGCTGGCTTGAGTTGATTCTGTGAGGAATTTATTCTGAGAATGCTTGCTAATTAGCTTCTGACTCTCTTCCTCTCTTTCTTGTCAATGATGATGTCTTTCTGAGATGCTTGTTTGTTAGCTTCTGACTCTCTTCCTCTCTTGAATTTTGTTGGCTTTTTCTGATGTTGATGGTTTTGCCTATGATGAACTTGGTTCTGAGGCGTTTGTTAGTATTATTGGTGGATTTGGTGATGAGATTTGGTTTGGATTGAAGGCAAGTTTGCTTTTGATTTTAGGAAGGCAGGCTTGTTGGCATTTGTAGTTTGAACTGGTTTTTCTGTTGAAGACAGGTTAGGATTTTCTGTAGGTTTTAGGCAGGCTTTTGGTTACAGGCTTGCTGAAGGTTTTTTAGCAGAGAAAGCAGGCTTTAAGGCTTGTGTTTGTGTTTACAGTTTTGTAGGTTTTGCTTGCAGGTTACAAGTTATGCAGGCTTGTTGATTCTGTGATGGTAACTAGCAGTTGGCAGGCTTGCTGTTATGTTTCTGGTATAGGCAAGCTGTGTTATACAGGCTTGCTGAAGGTTTAAGCCGGTTTGAGCCTTTTGTTTCTGGTTTTGGTAAGGAAGGTAGGTTTGAGCCTTTTGTTTCTGGTATGGGCAGGCTTGGTGTTTTGCTTGTGTTTACAGTTTTTATGGTTCTCTCTTTGTGTTCTGCCCCCCTTTGAACTGTTAGAACAATGTTATATTTATCTATATCTCTTAGCCTGCCAAACTGCAAACCTTTTTACTTTACTCTCTTTCTCTCTCTCCATAAAAAAGCATATTTTATTGCTTAATATCTCTTTTTCTGAAAAGGTTGTTGGCTTAGGGAAAATGATGAAAAGGTGCTTGCTTGCATCTTGGTTTTGCTCTGCATTTTGTCCTTTCTTCTAGATTTTCTGCATTGCCCTTTTTGATAGCTTGTATGCAGCTTTGTTGACAGCTTCTTTGACAATTTTGTTGACAGCTTCTTTGACAGTTTTGTTGACAGCTTCTTTGAGAGTTTGCGTAACTTAGCTTGCTTTGTTTGACATTGCAGCTTAGCTTGTTCAGTTTGAATTTGTGCAGTTTGTCCCTTGTATTATATGTTGCCTTGTGCCTTCTATTTAATTGATTCATATGCTTGCAAAATAATTTTACTTCCTCTTTGTGAACCAAGAAGAGAAATCTTCTTGTGATTTGCAAAGAGGATGAGCAAAATATGATGAAAATCAAAACAATCTGATTCCGGCCAACAACCTTTAATGATGAGTTTTTTAATTATCTGTCTGAGCATGCTTTTCCAATTTAACTGTATTGACTTCTTTTTTGTTTGTCTTTGCAGGTAAATTCCAGTTGGGGATCAGAGAAGTATGAAGTAGAAGATGAAGACTTCAAGAGATTTAGATTCATTTTCTTTTTCAATTATTTGTAATAAATATCATTGTAAATATTGTAAATAAATTTACAGTATCCAAATAACATTTGTAACAACAATTGAAAATGAATAAAAAATCTTTTGTCAGATAATTCTTTATTTCTTCTGCACTTGTTTATTTAATTATTTAAATTTCTTGAATTATAATAATTGGAAATGCATCCCAATAATTGTAACTCAGATAATATAAATAATCAACAAACGTCGCAGTCTCACAACCTTGCATTAACCAACAATAAGTCCGGCATTCCAATTAACCATATGTATTGCACAGTTAAACAAACAAATGTCCATACGCCTTTCACTTCACTGATTAAACCAACGCTTCAAACTTTCAATCAGAAGCCTCAGCTTCTATCCCATATGTTTAGGCTTTGAGAAACAAACAGCAATCTTGAACAAGCGTCAAAACAATGTAACAGTCGATTGAAAAGAACTGTGGACTCAATTCCTTTTAAGAATGCGTGTGCAAACCCTAATTTTGGATTTACTGTCAAAGAAACGTCTGCTTGATCAAACCCTGAGCCAAACTGAAAAATCAGGGAAAACCCGAAGCTGTGATTTCTTGTGAAAAAGAGGAGGGCAAATTTTGGGGTACTACAGTTGCCCCTGTTCAATCTTCTTACACCTGAAGAGTTAAATTTGCGAATCTGCCATTTGCGACTTGAAGGTGAAAGATGATTGAATACTAGAGTGCCCAGAAATTTGCACTCGGTGATGTGATGGTAGAGGGAATGGGCTTAAAGATGCCATTTGGAGAGGTGACAGAAACTTGTCGGGGATGGGCTTAAAGATGCCATCTGGAATGTATGTTGTAGGTGAAAGAAATGAGTATCAGAAAGGTGTCCATGTTTTGGAACGTCTCTGAGCTGGGGTTCTGAATAAGAAATAGATTGACATCTGTATTTGGAAGCACCCGTAAATTGTTTTCAGAAGTCTTGAAGCATGAGTTGGTCGAGTAGATATTTGTCCTGTTTGGTTTCAGGTGTTAATCTCTGACCTGAGAAAGAAAGATAGTTTTCCTGGCTTGTTACAGGTATTGATTTTCAATCTCTTCATATAGATAGTTTTCCTGGCTGGTTTCAGGTATTGTGATGGCGGGAATGGGCTTACAGATGCCATTTGGAGATATGATGGATAGTTGTTGGAGATGGGCTTAAAGATGTCATCCAGAAATGATTGTTGAATTGTAACTTTGTAAGTTGAAAGAAGGAACCTGTGTAGGGTTTTCTGATGACGAGTCCGTGTAAAACTGAATCTGGAATTTGAGAAGGAACTGGTGTAGGGTTGCTTCATGATGAGTCCGTGTAAAACTGCATCTGAAATTTGAGAAGGAACCGGTGTAGGGTTGCCTGATGATGAGTTCGTGTAAAACTGCACCTGAATTTAAGAAGGAACCGGTTTAGGGTTGCCTGATGATGAGTCCGTGTAAAACTGCATCTGGAATTGAGAAGGAACTGGTGTAGGGTTTCCTGATGATGAGTCTGTGTAAAACTGCATCTGGAATTGAGAAGGAACCGGTGTAGGGTTGCTTCATGATTAGTCCGTGTAAAACTGCATCTGAAATTTGAGAAGGAACCGGTGTAGGGTTGCCTGATGATGAGTCCGTGTAAAACTGCATCTGGAATTGAGAAGGAACCGGTGTAGGGTTGCCTGATGATGAGCCCGTGTAAAACTGCGTCTGAAATTTAAGAAGGAACCGGTGTAGGGTTTCCTGATGATGAGTCTGTGTAAAAATGCATCTGGAATTGAGAAGGAACCGGTGTAGGGTTGCTTCATGATGGTCAGATAGTTGTCCTAGTTTGCTACAGGTGTTAATATGGACCTTAAAAAAAGTTGTTGTCGACCTTTGCTGAAAAAAGGTAAAACGTTAGTTGTGTGCAATGTCATGATGTATGAAATGAACGATGTCATGATGTTCTCAAAGTAAATGAGATTGCGTTGTATGCACTTATTATGTATTTAAATAGGATGTATGAAATGCAAATGGTTAATGAATGTATTTTTGTCTGGAAAAATAAATCCTTAACAAAAGCTGGGGAGTCATTAAATCCTGGACTGCTGTCGAATAGTATGTGTGTCTTCAAACTTTGCTTAAAATATTTCCAATGGGTTCCTATTTCGTTGTTTGAGGAGAACTCCGCTGGGGGAAGTTGAAAACTCTGTGGAGAGTATGTTTATTTCTGCTTGGGAAAAGGAGTTTAAGAGTCTTAGTCGTCCGTTACTCTACTGGGGATTCGAAGTTGAACTGATATCTGGTCGGGTCCAGGTTTCGCAGTAACTTGCTGGGGATTGTAGAGTAGTCTACTGGGGAAGAGGAGTTGTGGTCCTTTGATTTGTAGTAGTCGGAGAGGCAAACTCAAGCTGGGGAATCATCCTATGAGAAGGATTTTGGGGAGATTTGTCATTGCCCCTAGTAGCGAATGTTTGTGGCATTGCCAAAAAGTTTGATTGTATGTAACCCTTTGTCAGGATTGACGTTCAATGCCCCAAGTGTCGGAGATGGAGACTTGCCCCTTGTTATCCTGCCACTGAGTGATTTCTTCACATTTTGACTGGGCTGCCCCAGTTTTTTTTGAAAGATTTATTGAAATCTTGACTGGACTGCCCCAGGTGTGCTGGATAGTGACATGTCAAGTCCCCTTGTTGATAGGAGAATCGTCAATGGAAGTGTCGTCCTTTTTGAAGTGATTTTGTTCACTGAGAGAGCTTTCGTTCATCGGATATTCATTGTGTGAATTTCTCCGCTGTCAAACAAATAGCCAAATGCAAACAGTGATATTCAAGTAATGCAAAGTTTATGCTTGTCTCGAAGTTTTGAAAAATGCTTTTTTTAGCAGAAAACTTTTTATAAGACAAATTCAACACAAGATTTAGGGCAAAGCCTTACAGGAGTCAGGATACCTTTTGTAACAGTATGCTTTTGAACTAACCCATGCTTCAATTAGGACTTTTGAAGGGTTGTAACGTGGCTTGGTTCACGGTTTAAGAAACAAAGGATAAAGGCTCAAAGTATATTTGTACCCACCCGCTCTTCGTGATGTTCTTCAATCCTAAACTCAGTTAATTGTGCGTCGAACTCTATTCGAATTTGGAACGACTTTTTGGTGATGGCTCACACCAGTTGAATTTGTTGGAAGGCAGTCATTTTAGCAACATTTTTCATGTTATTTGAGGATTTGTAATGACCTCTTTCTTTTGATTCGTTATCCCTAACTTTTGCCTGACTGTTCCTGTTTTCGAGATTACAGTCAGCGGGATGCCCCAGCTTTCTTAAGCCTCCTTTATAGGTTTTGGCTCAGTGGGCTTTTCTCTTTTGAGAGATTGACTGCCTATGAGATAAAGATCCATCACTGCCTTTTGGTTCCAAAGGAATGTTATTGACGTCATTTATTGTATTACGAACTGAGAGTTTGCGACTTCAATGCGCATCTTTTTTTGAATTAACTGAGAGACTACCCTGCCCCAGGTTTAAATCAAAGGTTTCAATTTGTTTAGAACAGAAAACTCCTACTTCTTTGGCTCGAAGGGGTTGACTAGGGATTATCTTCCTTATAACTCCAGTGTTAAGGATTTGAAAGAAACGCATGTACATCGTCAGCAAGGTCTGTTCAAAAGCATACTGTATAAGATTACGGTATTATTTCGTCATCCTCCCTCTAAAGGCTTGTAGCTTTTTATCAAGAGTTAAATATCATAAAGAAAGCATAAGAATAGTGAAAACAAATGGATGAATTCAAGACAAACATATGCAATGCATTAATGAAACAAAGTTTGACATTAGTAGATAATTGTTTAAATAACAAAATAGATTACAACTTGAAAATTAACATGGAACAAAGACGCTCTCAATGATTTTCCAAAGGAGCATTGATTATGCTGGAGTCTCCGGAGGACCAAACTCAATCTCCTTGGCATCAATCAAATTCTGAATCTTGTACTTCAATGCCCAACAATCGTTAGTATCATGCCCGGGACTGTCAGAATGATAAGCACATGTGGCCTTAGGATTGTAGTTAGGAGATGAAGTCTTGGGGTTTGGATGAGGTCCTATCAATGCAATCAAATTCATCCTCAACAAGTGTTACAGCGCTTGAGACAACGGCATGTTGATGTTGGTGAACTGTCTTTTAGGCTCGTCTGGCCTTTGTTGATTTCCCCTTTGCTGTTGTCGGTGTGACGCAGAACCAGAGATCAGGACTGCCCCTACATGTTGGTCACTGTGACTCTTCTGACTGTTCACATCATTGGACTCTTGCTTCCCATTGTAGGGAATTTTCTGAGCATCAGAGGGTGTAACTCCTTGGATCTTTCCACTTTTGATGCCAACTTCGACCCTTTCGCCGGTTAGTATTAGCTCGGTGAACCCGGCTGAGGAGCTTCCAATTAAGTGATTGAAGAAAGGCCCCGTCAAAGTTCCCATGAAGATGTCAATCAGCTCCCTGTCAGTTAAAGGAGGTTGTACCCTACCAGCCAGATCTCTCCACTTTTGGGCGTATCCTTTGAAGTTTTCGTTGGAACTCATGGTCATGTTCTGCAATTGCACACGAGTTGGTGCAAGATCAGCATTGTACTAATACTGTTTGTAAAAATCAGCAGCTAGATCCTCCTAGGTGTGGATGCGAGAACTCTCCAATTGATAAAACCACTCGAGTTGAGTCCCTACTAGGCTTTCTTGGAAGAAATGAATCCAAAGCTTTGGATCAGTTGTGTATGGTTGAATCTTGCGGATATAAGACTTTAAGTGCATCTTAGGGCAAGAGACTCCATCGTACAGGGCAAAGATAGGGACTTTGAATTTTGGCGGGATGACCAATCCAGAAACTAAACCCATGTCTCCTAAATCCAAGCCAGGTATTTGTTGAATCTCCATAGCACTGAGGCGATCCTCCAACTGTTTATACTTGTCATCAGCGGGAGGATATTGCTCCTCGGAGTAGTCAATTTTAACTTCATTAATCTCCAAATTGTGGTTTTCTTCAAGACTATCCCCTATGTTGGGTGGAGTTGAAAGATCTAGGGTTTTAGGTCTTCTTCTCAAGATGCCCGCTGCCTTCTTGGACTTCTTCTTCTTATCTTTGAGAAGGAGGGCTTTCAGATCCTCTTGCCCTTTACCCATAGCCAAAAGCATTTGTTGGAATTGAGCGTTTTGAGCTTGGAGATCTTTCACCGTTTGTTCCATATTCATCTTACTGAAATAAACAGTAGGAAGATAAGGAGACCTGTATGGGAGAAACCTGTTATGCAATGATATGTATGATATATGTATGCAATGTTTTCAAGAATCTCTCGGGGTAAACACAAGAAAATGTTAGAGTTTGAACTTCGATCAACATCTTTGATTGGAGAACCTTGTAATGGTGGATGTCTTTCCACGAGAATCAAGCTCACCATGTCAAGTGGGTCATAGCCCCTGATTCAAGTTGTTGCACTTGATCTTTGACGGTGTTTGTTTAGAGGAAAATGAAACCTTTTACCCTTTGGTAGACGTCTAGTTCAACGTGACCCTGCATCAAAAGACCCTCGAGATCCTTGAAATGGTTATTGTAAATGCTATGGTATGATGTTATGATGTTATGTACATGTATGCAAAAGCAAGTAAGTGTATATACAGGTAATCATATACACACAAAGCAAACAAGTCCTTAGGTTTAGGCTTGCATGGGGTTCGTAGGTAAGTACCCTCTTGAAGTTAGTTGGCTCATCCTGTCCTAAAATAGAAACCGGGTTCTAAGGAGCTCAATATCACTGGATTATTTTCTGTGTTCATTGTTTTGGTTTAGCCACTTAACTGGCGACCAAAATATTCCAAGAAAACAATCCTCAATGAGTGTAGTATCGAGTATCTACCAACTCCGGACTGCACCAAAGTCGGTCATCTCACTACCCCTAAAAAGGCCAAGATGGTCAAGTAAGGTTCTAGAGTTCGTTAGTGTTTCATGACATCGCTCAGTGGCCCCGTATTCTCCTTGACTACTCAAGGGCTACCGGTACCCACAAATATGTCACACTAACATAGCTACTGCTTCAACTATGTCGATATACCCCGCACAGTTCCCTCACAGTTTATTGCTATTTACCTAAAAAGGTGCCCCCAAATCCGGGTGTAGGATTTACAACAAACCCAAACAAGGAACCCAAAAAGTAAAGCAATCAAAGCAATCAAAGCAATCATGTATAGGTGATCTAAAAACCCTAAGGTAACCCCACTTCTAGAAATGATTCCCCAGCAGAGTCGCCAGTTCTGTGATACGGTGGGAGAACTGACTTGGGTTTTGCGTTTGTTTTCGCACTTGTTCGGTTTAGCAAGAGTCGCCACCGACTTTTTATTTTATCCTAAGGAAAGGTCAAAAAGCACAGGAAAGACCTTTGAGATGTTTTCGTGGGTTCGGGGGGTAGATTATGAAAAGGGAAGGTGCTAGCACCCTTTTCATCCATGGTTATCCATGGGCTCTTAATTACTTGTTTAAGATCACTTGCCTTTGCTTTTCAATTGTTTGAAATGGTGCTTTGTGTGTGTGGTTTTTGAAAATGTTTTGAAAAAAGATGCCTTGTCTAGGCAACCATTGTAATGACTCTTGTTTGAGTATATACAAAGGTATGTGTCTTTTTGAAAAGACAATTCAATGTTTTGAAAGTTGTTTTGAAATTGTTTTTGAAGTGGTGTTGTGATGTGTGTTTGAAAAATGGCAAGGATGTTTTGCAAGTTTGATCAAGTAACTAAGAGTCGTCTACCTTATTTTACTCAAAGATCTTTCTCATGTTTTAACCCTTTTAACAGTGTTGTTTCACCATTGTATTTGGTGAACAACCTTGCGTTAGGATGTTAAACGGGACGGGCGCGGGTCATCGCATACAATCATTGAAGGCAACTTGTGAGACGCTCTAGCAATTTTGTAAGGGACGAGATCGTTTTATCGAAGGCAACATCGAGGGTCATCGAGGGACTACGATCTTTGTTTATTGAAGGTACGTTTGCTAGAGTGTCTCATACTCGAGGGACATGATTGCATTTTCCGAGGCAACAAGCGAGGTTACCTTAGGGGTGCAAGTGTGAATTGTGTATTGATTTTCATGCATTTGTCTTGTATTAGGTTATCTAGCGGTTGATTTTGAATCTTCTCATACAAACCCTAATTACTATACAGTATATGAAAGGCGATAAATTGCGGGAATTTAAAGTCTAAGCTATTACAAATAAGTATCCGGGGATGGGGGTACAAATGTTTACAAATGAGGGATGAGTCTTATCAGAATAGTAATGTCTAAATATTATTTACAACCAAATCGAATCGTCACATTCTCAATGTAGAAATATAATCAAGGTATAAGAATAAAAGAGAATCAAAAGTATTGTATGATGCATATGATTATTTACAAATGAATAAAAATTGTAACTTAAAAAGATTATCATCATTTTTTGTATTTTCTGTTAATTATATAAACAAGAGTTTTAAAGAAAAGAAAAAAAATTGTTTAAGTTAAAGTATTCTATTATTTATGTATTTTTGGTTTTTTAAGGTAATGAAAAACATTAATAATTTTTATACAAAAATTAGTATATCATTTTTACTTAACAAAAATAGGTTAGGAAAATATGATTATATATATAAAAAATGTTTTCAAAACAAAAAAAAGGGTAAGTGGGCTTTAAAGGATGTTCTTGGCCCAAAATGTAAATTGAAAAAAGAAAGACACGAGGGGGGTGTGGCGCTGAGAGTTTGGGGTATACACGCCAGAAAAAAAATGGGCTTAGCATTCAGTTTATGGGGATGGCCCAGTTGACATGTTAACAATTTTTTTAGGGTTTGTTTGTGTTTTGTTCAGATTTAGGTTTGTTCTGTTTGAAACGACGCCGCTCCTCTCCTTTCTTCGTCCTCTTCATCCTTTCTCAAACGGGGCTTCTGAGCGTTCTCCTCCTCCCTTTAGGCTACTAGAGCAATGCCTCCACTCTCCTCTCTCCACGGTTGCTAAAGGCGATGAAAAAAAGGTACCAATTTTCTTCTAAACATTTTTAGGGTTTTGGATTCGTGCATGTCCTTAATCTTTGATTGTTTTATATTTATGTGAGGTGTAAAACAGTGAGAAGGGGAATCAATACGTTGGGGTTTTGTTGTTGGAGAGGAGACGGAGGGTTGGACGGTGGCGCTTCTCAGGTGGCCGGAGGAGGGAACGTGATAGTGATGCTAGCTTCCTGGTATTTGTATCTTTCTCCGTTTTGTGATGAATAATATTTTTGAAAACGCAACTTCTGAAAATGCTTGCTTCTGATTCTCCCCTTCTTCTTCTCTGAGTATGTTAATGATGACTAAATCTGAAATGTTGCCTTTGATATGCTCTTCTTTGTGAATATCTTGCTGGCTTGAGTTGATTTTGTCAGGACTTTGTTCTGAGAATGCTTGCTAATTAGCTTCTGACTCTCTTCCTCTCTTTCTTGTCAATGATGATGTCTTTCTGAGATGCTTGTTTGTTAGCTTCTGACTCACTTCCTCTCTTGAATTTTTTTGGCTTTTTCTGATGTTGATGGTTTTGCCTATGATGAACTTGGTTCTGAGGAGCTTGTTAGTATTATTGGTGGATTTGGTGATGAGATTTGGTTTGGATTGAAGGCAAGTTTGCTTTTGATTTTAGGAAGGCAGGCTTGTTGGAATTTGTAGTTTGAACTGGTTTTTCTGTTGAAGACAGGTTAGGATTTTCTGTAGGTTTTAGGCAGGCTTTTTGGTTACAGGCTTGCTGAAGGTTTTTTAGCAGAGAAAGCAGGCTTTAAGGCTTGTGTTTGTGTTTACAGTTTTGTAGGTTTTGCTTGCAGGTTACAAGTTATGTAGGCTTGTTGATTCTGTGATGGTAACTAGCAGTTGGCAGGCTTGCCGTTATGTTTCTGGTATAGGCAAGCTGTGTTATGAAGGCTTGCTGAAGGTTTAAGCAGGTTTGAGCCTTTTGTTTTTGGTTTTGGTAAGGAAGGCAGGTTTGAGCCTTTTGTTTCTGGTATGGGCAGGCTTGGTGTTTTGCTTGTGTTTATAGTTTTTATGGTTCTCTCTTTGTGTTCTGCCCCCCCTTTGAACTGTTAGAACAATGTTATATTTATCTATATCTCTTAGCCTGCCAAACTGCAAACCTTTTTACTTTACTATCTTTCTCTCTCTCCATAAAAAAGCATATTTTATTGCTTAATATCTATTTTTCTGAAAAGGTTGTTGGCTTAGGGAAAATGATGAAAAGGTGCTTGCTTGCATCTTGGTTTTGCTCTGCATTTTTTCCTTTCTTCCAGATTTTCTGCATTGCCCTTTTTGATAGCTTGTATGCAGCTTTGTTGACAGCTTCTTTGACAGTTTTGTTGACAGCTTCTTTGACAGTCTTGTTGACAGCTTCTTTGACAGTTTGTGTAACTTAGTTTGCTTTGTTTGACATTGCAGCTTAGCTTGTTCAGTTTGAATTTGTGCAGTTTGTCCCTTGTATTATATGCTGCCTTGTGCCTTCTATTTAATTGATTCATATGCTTGCAAAATAATTTTACTTTCCTCTTTGTGAACCAAGAAGAGAAATATTCTTGTGATTTGCAAAGAGGATGAGCAAAATATGATGAAAATCAAAACAATCTGATTCTGACCAACAACCTTTAATGATGAGTTTTTTAATTATCTGTCTGAGCATGCTTTTCCAATTTAATTGTATTAACTTCTCTTTTGTTTGTCTTTGCAGGTAAATGCCAGTTGGGGATCAGAGAAGTATGAAGTAGAAGATGAAGACTTCAAGAGATTTAGATTTATTTTCTTTATCAATTATTTGTAATAAATATCATTGTAAATATTGTAAATATTGTAAATAAATTTACAGTATCCAAATAACATTTGTAACAACAATTGAAAATGAATAAAAAATCTTTTGTCAGATAATTCTTTATTTCTTCTGCACTTGTTTATTTAATTATTTAAATTTCTTGAATTATAATAATTGGAAATGCATCCCAATAATTGTAACTCAGATAATATAAATAATCAACAAACGTTGCAGTCTCACAGCCTTGCATTAACCAACAATAAGCCCGGCATTCCAATTAACCATATGTATTGCACAGTTAAACAAACAAACGTCCAGACGCCTTTCACTTCACTGATTAAACCAACGCTTCAAACTTTCAATCAGAAGCCTCAGCTTCTATCCCAGATGTTTAGGCTTTGAGAAACAAACAGCAATCTTGAACAAGCGTCAAAACAATGTAACAATTGATTGAAAAGAACTGTGGACTCAATTCCTTTTGAGAATGCGTGTGCAAACCCTAATTTTGGATTTACTGTCAAAGAAACGTCTGCTTGATCAAACCCTGAGCCAAACTGAAAAATCAGGGAAAACCCGAAGCTGTGATTTCTTGTGAAAAAAGGAGGGAAAATTTTGGGGTACAACATCATGCCTAGGCATTGAAGCGGAAATAACATTCAGTTTCTCAGGTGCTCCAAACTCAACTTCCTTCGCGTCTATCAGGTCTTGAATTTTATTCTTTAGAGCCCAACAGTTGTTGGTGTCGTGCCCTGGACTTTCAGAATGGTACGCGCATCTGGCGTTGGGATGGTAATGTGGAGACGTAGTATTGGGATTTTTTGGGTCCTCTTTTAGAGTGGCCAGATTCAACTTCAGAAGATGTGGTAGAACTTGAGCTGGAGTCATGTTAATCTTGGTGAATTGCCGAACTGGCCTTTCCACCCTTTTCTGGTTATTTCTTGGCTGGTCTAATGCATGCTTTGGAATCATAAAGGCCCCTACCGTTGGTCGGCGTTCAGTTCTTCCCTGATTCCTCTGTGAATAGACAGTAGATGCTTCCTTTCTTCCTGTGAAGGGCTTTTTCACAGCTGTTGAGGCAGACGCGTCCTTCTGAATTTTCCCATTTCTTATACCAGCCTCCACTCTTTCGCCGGTTAATATCAACTCAGTAAACCCTGCAGAGGAAATCCCAATCAGATGATTGAAGAAAGGACCTGATAGAGTTCCCAAGAACATGTCCACCAACTACCTCTCAGATAGAAGGGGTTGCACCCTTCCGGCTAGATCTCTCCAATTTTGGGCGTAATCTTTAAAGCCCTCATTAGAAGCCATAGCCATACTCTGCAGCTGAGTACGGGTAGGCGCCAAGTCGCCATTGTACTGATATTGTTTATAGAAAGCTGCTGCCAGGTCTTCCCAATTATGGACGTCTGCCCTTTCTAATTGGTTGAACCAATCAAGTTGCGTTCCTGATAAACTGTCTTGGAAAAAGTGGACCCACAAATCTTTGTCGGCAGAGTGTGGTTGAATCTTCCTGACATATGATCTGGGGTGAATTTTAGGGTAAGACACCCCATCATACTTGGCAAATAGTGGCACTTTAAACTTTGGCGGGATTACAATTCCTGACACCAGCCCTAACTCCTCAAAATCTAGCCCTGGTACTCTCTGAATTTCCATAGCGCTTAGTCGCTCTTCAAGGTGTTTGTACTTGTCATCAGCCGGAGGGTATTGTTGTTCAGAATAGTCCTCCTCTTCCTCTTCTTCTTCAGAATCTGATGGTACTGCCGTTTCTTTTCCTTTTCTTTCCCCTTCTTCAGCTGTTGTTTGAAATTCTATGGTACTTCTGGCTTGTCCCTGGAATCTTCTTCCCATGATAACCACACCAACTGGCTTCTTCTTCTTTTTCTCTTTCTATTTCTCTAGCAGAGTCTTCAGCTCCTCCTACCCCTTGGCTAAGGTCATGAGTAATTGTTGAAATTGTGAATTCTGAGCTTGCAGATCTTTGACCGTTTGTTCGAGATCCATCATACTGAAATAAACAATAGAGAGATGAGGAAACTTGTTGCAAAAACCTGTTTATGCTTATGATGAATGATATGTATTCATGCAATGCTTTCAAGGATTTAGAAATTCAAATTTGTTTTAAACAAAAAAGAAACACACGTCATATTAATAAAATAGAATTTGAGTACATCAATGCCGCTTGGGAAAAATAATACAAAATTCTAAGGTAAAAAGACATTGTGCATCCTCTTTGGTGCAATGTAGGTATTGAGAGTCTGCTCTTCATGAAGTAGCCGAGTGATTTCCAAAACCTTTTTCTCGCTTGCATAGAATTGGGCTTCGAAAGTATCGAGCTCTCCTTTGAGCTATATCTAATCCCTTTGTAGGTCTTCGAGTGATGTCGGTATGTCAGGATGTAGGATAGTGTATGGAACATCTCCTTCCTTAAAAGGCTCTATAATCACTGGGAGAATGGAGGGATAAGGCATCATAAGACTTTGAGCGCGGGTTCATACCCACTTGAGGTAAGGCTCAAGAGGGATGGAATTATTGTGTCCCAATGTCTTGCTATCCACCTTGTTTAGCATCCTCCAAGCTCGGATGAATCTTTGGCGGATTCCTTGGTCGTCATTGTCGTAGTCGAAAACCAATCCTTGAATCTGTATATCATGTGGGCCATCCCTTCGGGCATAACCAAATTGTCTTAGAGCTAAGCATGGGTTGTAGGTGATGCCTCCCCTAATGCCAATTAGAGGGACATTAGGGAATTCCCCACAACGGTCAACAATGGTAACATTCTCTTTGGATCAAGAACACCAATGAATATCTGAGTGTTTAAGTGTCATCAACCTTTGTGACCACCTCAAACCTTGCTCATTCTTCAAGACTGATTGGGGAAGATGAGTAATAAACCATCTTTCCAGGAGAGGAGTGCAATACATAAGAACACCTCTTTTCCTCATTGTACGAGTGTGAAAAGAGTGTAGGATATCCCCAAGCAATGTAGGCACCGGGTTGCGAGTCATGAAGATTTTGACAGCGCTTACATCTATGAGTTGGTCAGGACTAGGGAACAAGACCATCCCATAGATGAGAAGAGCTATAATCTCTTCAAAAGCTTGCAAGTCTAGGGAATTCCAATAGCTTTGGGCCTTCTCAAACAGAAACTTTGCCAAGAAGCCTTTGACACCACTTCTAGTTTCCCAATGAGTTGTGACATCAAATGAGTGCAAGTGCAGGGCTTGAGCAATCTCTTCTGGCTTTGGATCTCTTTCCGTACCGTTGAAGGGTAGTTGATTGAGAATAAGAATCCTCAAAAGTTGAGAGAATTCTTCCAAAGTGGGCACAAGCTGGTAGTCAGGAAATGTGAAGCAATGATGCAAAGGGTCAAAGAACTGGAAGAGAACCTTCATCATATCCTCATCTATGTTGGCAGTGACCAAGTTGAGTAGACGACCATGTCTCTCGGTGAATGGAGAATTCTCAGGGATCCTTGAAGCTAGCTCCTTGAGTTGTGGAGGTATTCTTACAAGGTTGATTTGGATAGTTTTCCTGTGAAGTGAATCCATAACCTACAAAACAAGAACAAAGATGAAACTCCAAAATCCTTGAAATGGTTAGTGGATGCATATGATGCTCATGATGTCCATGATGTTATGCACAAGTATATATGTATAAGAAAATCACACAAGTTCCTAGTTTAGGCTTGCATGGGGTTTCATAGGTAAGTACCCTCTTGAAGTTTAGTTGGCTCAACTTGTCCTAGTAAAAGTAACCGGGTTCTAAGGAGCTCAATGTCACTGGATTGTTTTCTTTGTTCATTGTTTTAGTTCAAGCCTCTTTACTGGCGATCGAAATATCCCAAGAAAATGACCCTTAATGAGTGTAGTATCGAGTATCTACCAACTTCGGACTGCACCAAAGCCGGTCATCTCACTACATCCTGAAAGGCCAAGTTGGTCAAGTAAAGGTTCTAGAAGTTCATTAGTGCTTCATGACATCACTCAGCGGCCCCGTATTCTCTTTGATTGACTCAACGGCTACCGGTACCCACAAATATTTCACACTAACATAGCTATTGCTTAGACCATGTCGGTATACCCCGCACAATTTCCACAACGTATTTCTATTTACCTATAATGTTTCCCTAATCCGGGTGGAGGATTCAAACCCAAACAATAGAACCAAAATGTAAAGCAAACAAGTCAAACAATGTAAACAAGTAAATGTGATCTAAACCCTAAGGTAACCCCACTTTTAGAATTTTCCCCAGCAGAGTCGCCAGTTTTGTGATACGGTGAGAGAACTAACTTGAGGTTTTGCGTTTGTGTTTGCAAATTTTGCAGTTAGCAAGAGTCGCCACCGACTTTTCTTCTATCCAAAAGGAAAGGTAAAAAAGCACAGGAAAGACCTTTGAGATGTTTTCTTGAGTTCGGGGGGTAGATTATGAAAAGGGAAGGTGCTAGCACCCTTTTCATCCATGGTTTTGCATGGGCTCTTAGTTACTTATTTAGATCACTTGCTTTGATTTTTTTGAAATGGTGTTTGGTGTGATTTTGAAAGTATTTTGTAAAAGAAGCCATTTGTTTAGGCAATCTTTGTAATGATTCTCGTTCGTAAGAATGTATACAAAGATGTTTGTCTTTTTGAAAATGTTTTCAATGTTTCGTAAGATGTTTTGAAATGTGTGTGTGTTTGTTTTTTAGAATAGCAAGGATTATTTGAAATGGAACAAGTAACTAGAAGCTATCTACCTACTCAAATGTCTTTCTTGTGCATTTTTATTCCTTTGACATTGTTGACTTACCATTGATTTGGTAAGCAACCCTATCTTTGGATGTAAACGGGACGGGCGTGGGTCATCGTATAAACATGATAGCAATATTGCCAAGTATCTTAGCATTTTTGAGGGACCAAGATCATTTTGTTTAGAAAACTTTGAATAGCGTCATCGAGGGACTATGATCTTATTTTTTTGTTTTGTTTTACCAAGATACTTCGCGTGCGTAACATGGCCATTTTAATTTTAGGCAACCAAGTGGGAGAAACCCTAAGGGTGCTTGTGTGCAAAGTGTGTCATTTTTCATGCTTTTGTCTTGCATTTAGGGCTTTCTATTTTTGCTTTGTTTTTGTTCTTGTCATGCAAACCCTAATTTACTAATCATGGTATAAAGCGATAAATTGTGTAAAATAAACTAAGCTATTACAACAATTATTATGGGAGGGGGATACAAGTTTTGAATGGGGATTTTGCATAAATATAAACCTAAATATATTATTACAACCAAATCGAATATTGCGCGAATTAAATAAATATACAAATATTTAAAATGCAATGCAATGTATTTATGTAAAAAATGTTTTGGTATTTGTTTTTTTGTATGAGAAAATAATTTAATTTAAACCCTAAAAAAATAAGGAAAAAATAATAATTCTTTATGAAAGGGGTAAACCCTAGTTTTTTAATTAAAAGAAAATAAATGTTCTATATTTATTACTTTGCACATTTTTTTGTATAAGAATAAATAAATAATATTATGCTTAAATATTAAAAATTAAATCTGTACAAAAAATAAGTATTTATAACTATAAATAGTATAATAAAAATAATAAGTATTTTTAAAATATATTTACAAGTTATTTAATAAAATAAAATCTATTTATAAAAATAAACTAATTTTTATGTAAAAAAAATAATAAAAAAATAAAATAAAATTGCAAAAATAAAGAAATTAATTTTTGGTATTTTTTATCATTAAGAAAAATAAATGGAAGTATTAAATATAAAAATATGAAGAAAATATAAAAAACATAAAAAGTTCAGCCAGAGGGTGCAAATAACAAGTCAGGGGGTGTGATTGGTAAAAACAAAAAGGCCAAAGATGCCAAAAAGCCCAGAAGCCACTTCATCCCTGTCCTTGGTCTTCTTCTTCGCGCGCTAGTTCAAACCTGCAACTCTCTTATGCTTGCACAAAAACAAAAACTCATAACATGAAAAATGTGGCATTTGAGCTCACGATTCCAACCATATAAGTTATGTGACCTAACTCTTAAAGATCAAGGAGAATTTTGGAACCCCTAATTCGTGACCTAACTTTTTTAGCATTTTCAAACTTCAAATTCTCTTAGCACAAGTAATATAAATGAAAAGTATGGATATGTACAGTTTCGTTATGATATGGACTACATTTTTTCTTCACAAATTGTGGCTTGAAGTTGCCTATTCAGAGAGATAGAGTTTAAGAAATTACCTCCTTCAGCTAGATTTGTGTAGGACAATGTAGGGACTTTAATGGAGGCCTGGTGATTGTTTAAGCTTCCTTGAACTTCCCTGAACCTATTCCAATGCTTAGCTTGCTCTGAGGATGGCTGAAACTCTCTGACCAAGTCCAACTACAAGCTTCCAAAGTGAAAATGGTGGATGCTGAAACACGGGTTACAGAACCAGGGTGATGGCTTGGATTGCTTTGGTATGATGTTTATGAGATGCTTGAAGTGTTCAAACACAAAACGCACGAGCCAAATGAGAGTTGGCTATGGTTTTGCAGATTCTGAGTTTTTGGACAGTTTTGTGGAGTTTTTGAATTTTAGAGTGTTTCAAGTCCAAACCAAGCGTGCTATGCCTTGTAACAAGTTTTTATATTTGTATAGAAATGATACAAAGTCAGCTCTTCACTAGCTGTGCAAGCCTTGGACCTCTTTGCAACTTTCCTTGCATTTTAAGTAAAGTGAAGTGACTAAACCCACATGCTTGTACTGGCTAGCTTGAGGGCTGATAAGAGTTGGTATACATTGCTTGAAACCTGTCGAAATTGCTTGCACCAAAGGGACAGGTCCAAGGCTCAAGATTGACAAAGTTGCAAAAGTTGCCCTTTATGAAAATGGCAACGTGAACTTTTGGCCAAAAATGGAAATATCTTTTGTACAAAGCTTCTAAAGTAAAGATAAAGCCTTTGTCAACTGAGTTTGCATTTAATTATGGAGTTTAAAGCAAGCTTAGTACCTGTAAAGCAAGATACAACCAGCATGGATGTGATTTGCAACTTGATGTTATGTGAAAAATGGCTTGAACAAAAGTGAGAAAATGCTAACTTCCCTTCTTCGATTCTCCATACTCAAAAATGATCTTGGAGAGTTCTTGGAAATTTTGGAAAGCTTGAAATGTGCTATATAATCCATATTTGAAATGAAATTTTAGATACCTCTTGGAACTAGGTGAAACATGTCCATGAAGTTGGGTCCAAAAACTGCCTAAATTAGGGCAAAATTTCACTAAGTTAAGAAGTTCATGGACCTATATTCATAAATTCATAACTTGAAATCCAAGCATCTTTTGGGAAACGTTTGTGAAGCAAAGTTGTATATTTCTTGGAGGACTACAACTTTCATGTTGGAAGTTTTCTTTGAATCAAAATGCATCATGGTGGAAAAGTGGTGAAATTTTGGGAAAAAAATAAGAAAATATTTATACTTAGAAAAATTCTAAGTTATGAAATTTTCCAACTTAAAACCCTAATTTTCAATTTTGAGTTTCTTGGTGAACAAGTTTCATATTTTGACATATCTTGATGAATTATGACCCTTGGCACTTGATTTTGACCAAAAAGTCAAAGTTTGACTTTTCAGTATACAGTTGACTTTTGATCAGTTGACTGCAAATTTCATCTGTCAATCCAATGAACTTGAGATCTTTTGAACCATGTAATTAGGTCAAGGTGATGCCATTGAACCCTTGAAATCATGTTTGAACCCAATTGGTCATTGGCTAGGTTAAAAATCATAAATTTCCCTTTCTCAGTCAAAACCCTCATTTTGACTATTTTGCCCTTTTGATGATTTGATCAAATTTCTTGAGGAGTTGTGATCCAAACATGATAAAATGGTACATATGAGTCTAAAATGTTTATGTGGATCAAAAATTATGAAGTTTGACTGTAAATTGGCTATTCTTGACTTTTTTCCAATACAACTATTTTTAGGTCAATTGTCCAATTGACTGATCAAAAATGTGGTTCAAGGCTTGAAACTTAACATGAGCAATCTTAGGGGTCCAAAATGGTGTATGAAAGTCACATGAAGCATTGGTGGTCCAAAAATCCTTGTGCAAGCTCAAACCCTAATTTTGGGTGATCAGTGCAAGATGAGATGTCTTGAGCTGACCAAACCCTAATCTTGTCTTGAGTCCAAGAAGTCTTGTGAGAAAGTCTTGATAAATGAGAGGGAAAATTTTGGGGTACAACAATATCCACTCTGGATCCCATTGATAATAGCTCTGCTATTTCCAGTTATGACTTTAAAAATTCGATCAACCACGCCGAAGACGAAGGTGAGGATGATTGTGAGGTGCCTGGAGAACTTGCTAGACTACTACAACAGGAAGAGATGGCCATACAGCCTCATGAAGAGCCGGTTGAGACAGTGAATTTGGGTACTGAGGAAGATAGAAAAGAGGTTAAAATAGGTGAAAATCTGGAGCTTAGCATCAAACAAAGGTTGATACAAATGTTGCACGAGTGTGTTGAGATCTTCGCCTGGTCCTATGAAGACACGCCTGGTTTGGACACTGATATTGTGGAACATCGCCTGCCGACCAAAGAAGACTATCAGCTGGTTAAACAGAAGGTCTACTGTATGCATCCCGAAATGTCAGAGAAGATCAAGGCAGAGGTCATGAAACAATTCGATGCTGGATTCTTAGCTGTCACTTCTTATCCACAGTGGGTTGCCAACGTCGTCCTGGTACCTAAGAAGGACGGTAAGGTACGGATGTGTGTAGATTACAGAGATCTGAACAGGGAAAGCCCCAAGGATGACTTCCCACTTCCTCACATTGATGTTCTGGTCGACAACACTGTGCAACACAAAATATTCTCCTTCATGGATGGTTTCTCTGGCTACAACCAAATTAAGATGGCTCCGGGAGACATGGAGAAGACGACCTTCATTACACAGTGGGGAACCTTCTGTTACAAGGTGATGCCTTTTGGGTTGAAGAATGTCGGGGAAAATTATCAGCGCGCCATGGTCGCTCTGTTCCATGATATGATTCACCATGAGATCGAAGTGTATGTTGATGATATGATAGCCAGGTCTCAGACTGAGGAAGATCACCTGGACCATCTCCAAAAGTTGTTCAACAGGTTGAAGATGTATAAGCTGAGGTTGAATCCGAACAAGTGCACCTTCGAGGTAAGGTCTGGTAAACTTTTGGGTTTCACTGTCAGCGACAAAGGCATCCAAGTAGATCCTGCAAAGGTAAAAGCTATACAAGAAATGCTAGCTCCCCGTACAGAGAAGGAAGTTAGAGGTTTCTTGGGATGCCTGAATTATATCGCCAGGTTCATTTCACATCTGACTGCTACTTGTGAGCCAATCTTCAAGCTTCTGAAGAAAGATCAAGTGGTAAAGTGGAATGATAAATTCCAGACCGCTTTTGAAAGAATCAAGGAATACCTTCAAGAACCACCAATTCTGATGCCTCCAATTGAAGGAAGACCTTTGATATTATACTTAACAATGCTAGACAATTCAATGGGGTGTGTGTTCGGTCAGCATGACGAGTCTGGTCGAAAAGAGCATGCAATATACTACCTTAGAAAAAATTCTACAGACTGTGAGACACGATACTCATTGCTCGAGAAAACTTGATGCGCTTTGGCATGGGCTGCTTGCCGACTGAGACAGTATATGTTGACTCACACTACCTTGTTGATAACGAAGATGGATTCGATCAAGTACATTTTCGAGAAGCCCGCACTCTCCGGAAGGATAGCAAAGTGGAAAATGATCTTAACTGAGTATGACATACAATATACAACCCAAAAAACAATCAAGGGAAGTTTATATGCTGATCATTTGGCTCATCAGGCCGTGGATGATTACCAGTCCATGAATTTTGAGTTCCCGGATGAGAATATTATGTTGGTGACTGACTACGAAGAACCTGGACCGGATGAAGGACCTGAGGAGGGATCCCGATGGTCTATTTATTTTGATGGAGCCTCAAACGCACCAGGTAACAGCATTGGCGCTGTAATCATATCTCCCGGGGGTTGTCATACTCTGTTCACTGCCCGATTATGTTTCAATTGCACCAACAACATGGCGGAGTATGAAGCGTGCATCATGGGCCTTCAAGCTGCTATTGACCTAAGGATCAAGTTCTTGAGTGTATTCTGGGATTCTGCTTTGGTGATAAGTTAGATCAAAGGCGAGTGGGATATGAAACACCCAAATCTCATTCCTTACAAAGAGTATGTACTGACATTGCTCCCACACTTTAAGGAGGTAACCTTCGAACATTTCCCACGAGAGGAGAACCAGTTAGCGGACGTGATAGCTACCATGTCTTATATGTTCAAGGTTAGGTGGGACAATGAAGCTCCCCAAATTACCATTGAGAGGTTGGATAAACTAGTACACTGCAGTGAAATCAATACAGAAGAAGTGGCCGACAAACCCTGGTTTCACGAAGTCAAAAGGTATCTCGAGGCTCAAGAATATCCCAAAGGGGCATCTGTCAATGATAAGAATATTCTGAGAAGGTTCACCGCAAAGTTCTTCCTCAGTAATGGAATCCTCTATAAACGCAACCATGACTCCACGCTACTACGGTGTGTAGACAAGAGCGAAGTAGAGAGGATCATGACGGATCTACATGAAGGAACCTTCAGAACCCATTCTAGTGGACATACCATGGAAAAGAAGATCCTACAGGCAGGATACTACTGGCCCACTATGGAAGCCGATTTTTATCAGCACTCCTGAACTTGTCATAAGTGCCAAATCTACGTTGATAAGGTGCATGTACCTCCGGTCCACTTAAACGTCTTGACAGCTCCGTGGCCCTTCATAACGTGGGGCATCGACATGATTAGAGAAATCAGGCCCACTGCTTCTAATGGACATCGCTTCATCTTAGTAGCCATTGATTACTTCATGAAGTGGGTTGAGGCAGCTTCCTTTTCTACAGTTACTAAGAACGTCATGGCGCAGTTTATCCGACATAATCTTATCTGTCGATATGGTGTGCCAGAGAGAATTATCACCGACAATGGTACGAATCTCAACAACACAATGATCACCGAGCTCTGTAAACAGTTCAAGATACAACATCATAATTCTTCTCCCTACCAGCCGAAGATGAATGACGTTATTGAAACAGCTAACAAAAACATCAAGAAGATTGTGCAAAAGATGACGATGACATACAAGGACTGGCATAAGATGTTACCATTTGGTCTTCATGGGTATCGTACCTCAGCACAGACGTCGACAGGGGAAACACCCTACTCTCTGGTATATGGCATGGAGGCAGTCCTACCCATCGAAGTCCAGATACCTTCTCTTAGGATTATGAAGGATCCGGGTTTGAACAAAGATCACTGGATCCAAATCCGACTTGATCATTTAAATCTAATCGATGAAAAGAGACTTACCGCTATCTGCCATGGTCAGACGTATCAAAAGTGAATGATCAAGGCTTTTAACAAGAAAGTTAGACGCCAAGAATATCAAGTCGGGGATCTAGTGATCAAATGCATCATACTTCCGCAAGGTGATCCCAGGGGAAAATGGACCCCCACGTACGAAGGGCCATTTGTGGTTAAGAACATTTTCTCTGGAGGAGCCATGATTCTAACCACCATGGATGGTGACGACCTTCCTCACCCTGTCAATGCAGACATAGTGAAAAGATACTACGCCTAATCAAAGACCCGCTAGGTTGACCGGCCTAGGAAAAAATAAGGGCTTCCCAGCGAACCAAAAGGGTTCGGGAAAAAGTAAGGGATGAAAATGAAAAAATTTGTACACCCGGCAATTCGAAAACTCAAAAGGGCGGCTTGGGAAAAAAGGGGTATCCCGATGGACTGAAAACCCGAAAGAGCGGTCCAGGAAAAAGTTATGGATATGAAGCGTATCACTATGTCTCATTGAATTATCTTGCGACCAGACTTCTGTATCGACTATCAAGCTCGGACGACGCCAACCAATCTGATCAACCTTCGGCCAAGTAGCAAAGTGATGAGAGGCTTGAAGATATAAAGGCAATAGCGGAGTTGGAACCCAATGGGGTTGTTTCACATAGCTGTTTTATTTTACATAAATTTGTATAGCTTCCATTTTTTCGGCGGTGTTCTCTTACTAGAGCGTCAGCCTCCTTGTACAAAAAACGCCTATTACAGGCCCACTTCTAAAATCAATATAAATCATTTTCACAAGAAACTGCAATCTGTCTTTTATTTTTCTGTTTTGTTTTGCAAGAACGTCCAATGATTTATTTTTGATATATGCATTTGAAAATGATTGTTGCTCATAAATATTTACATAAGGAACAAAAGAAAATTACTCGTAATTCCAGAAACAGGGGCAAAAACAAGAAGTGCCAAACCTTACAGTTACTCTGCCCAGCAGGTACTGGGATAGAGCCAGCTTGGGAACATAATTAATTGTACATACACTCGCCACAGAGTAAGAGTATCCGAAGGCATTGATGTCAGCTTTCCTGAAACAGGACGTGACCACCCCAGCTAAGGTTCATAGTTGCGGGCGAGTCGGTAAATTTCATCCCCGAAGCAGAGTTTATTTCTCCAAATACAGAGGCTCAATCCCCGACAGAGTTCAGCACTTCAGCTACAAAAATTTCTAAGTTTGTTCCCCGCAGAGTTTATTCTCAAGTATCATCTCTTCCCGACAGAATATTTACAAATCTCCAGCAACTGTCAGGGATTAATTTTCCCATACGCGAGCATACCCCGATAGCATTTCATGAACATACATCATGACATACACATAAATATCATATACAACATAATCTCATTTATTTTGAGAACATCATCTCACCCTGCATTTCATTCATCACATATAACTAACCCTGATATCATTTTAGGAAAAGACGTTTAGCTTCAACAAATCCAGCAGTTATGCAAGTCACATCTGCAGACGACTAATGGAAACTCAGTTCCCGAAACCAAACGGGTCAACTAATCTACACTATCACTTCTAAGTAACCCTACGACCCAGGTTCCTTCTCACAGCCCTACTATCCAGGCTTTCATTTCGAAGTAACCCTACGACCCAGGTTCCTTCTCACAACCCTACTATCCAGGCTTTCATATCGAAGTAACCCTACGACCTAGGTTCCTTCTCACAACCCTACTATCCAGGCTTTCATATCGAAGTAACCCTACGACCCAGGTTCCTTCTCACAACCCTATTATCCAGGATTTCATATCGAAGTAACCCTACGACCCAGGTTCCTTCTCACAGCCCTACTATCCAGGCTTTCATTTCAAAGTAACCCTACTATCCAGGTTCCTTCTCACAGCCTTACTATCCAAGCTTTCATATCGAGGAAATCCTACGACCCAGGTTCCTTCTCACAACCCTATTATCCAAGCTTCCATATCGAAGTAACCCTACTATCCAGGTTCCTTCTCACAGCCCTACTATCCAGGCTTTCATATCGAGTTAACCCTACAACCCATGGTTCCTTCTCACAACCCTACTATCCAGGCTTTCATATCAAAGTAACCCTACGACCCAGGTTCCTTCTCACAGCCCTACTATCCAGGCTTTCATATCGAAGTAACCCTACGGCCCAGGTTGCTTCTCACAACCCTACTATCCAGGATTTCATTTCGAAGTAACCCTACTATCCAGGTTCCTTCTCACAGCCCTACTATCCAAGCTTTCATATCAAGGAAACCCTACGACCCAGGTTCCTTCTCATAAACCTACTATCCAGGCTTCCATATCGAAGTAACCCTACTATCCAGGTTCCTTCTCACAGCCCTACTATCCAGGCTTTCATTTCGAAGAAACCTTATGACCCAGGTTCCTTCTCATGGCCCTACTATCCAGGTTTTCATATCGAAGAAACCATACGACCCAGGTTCCTTCTCACAGCCCTACCATCTAGGCTTTCATGTGGAAGTAACCATATGACCCAGGTTCCTTCTCACAGCCCTACTATCCAAGCTTTCATTTCGAAGTAACCCTACTATCCAGGTTCCTTCTCATAGCCATACTATCCAAGCTTTCGTATCGAAGAAACCCTACAACCCAAGTTCCTTCTCACAGCCCTACTATCCAGGCTTCCATATCGGAGTAACCCTACTATCCAGGTTCCTTTTCACAGCCCTACTATCCAGGATTTCATTTCGAAGAAACCCTACTATCCAGGTTCCTTTTCACAGCCCTACTATCCAGGATTTCATTTCGAAGAAACCCTACTATCCAGGTTCCTTCTTATAACCTTACCATCTAGGTTTTCATTTCTCTTACCTTCAAACGACAGTTTACAACATGGTAAAACCTGGATCTGACCAATTTCGGTCAATTTCACCTTTCCCCAGTAAGTCGCAATGCAGTCTGTACACTGACCAAATATGCAGTTCACCTCCGGAGTTAATTCCCTAGTAGAGTAACGGATAATTGAAGATCCTAAAATTCTATTTCTCCCAAGACAAATACCAACATTCCTCAGCAGATTCCTCATTAACAATAAGAACAGGAATTCTCATCAAAGGAATATCTCAGGAAATCAACATCCTCTAGATGGAATCTTTAAGCCCATCTCTGACGGTACTTCATCACATCTTGGATGGCATATTTAAGCCCATCTCCGACAATTCTCTAGAAACTTTCAAATGGAATCTACAAGCCCATTTCCGATATCACAAATCAAGTATCATTTCATGCGAGCGCAAATTTCTGGGCACTCTAGTATTCAATCATCTTCCATCTTCAGATCATGAAAGGCAGACGAGCCAATCTACATCCTCAGGTTCAAGAAGATTGAATAGGGGCAGTTGTTGTACCCTAAAATTTCCCCTCTCATTTTACTCAATACATACTCCTAGAGATCCTCAATTTGCTCAAGTTTGCCAAGAGGTGACCAGACAAACTCTCTCCTAAGGCAGTGTGTCTCAAATTAGGGTTTCCACTTTCATCAATATGTGTGGATCACAAAGGCCCCAAATGCTTTCCAAGGTCCTAATATGTTCCCAAGATTCTCCATGTCAAGTCTCATGCCTTACACAAGAAGTTTGCTCAGTCAATTACTCTGATGCTTAAGAATCGATTGTATTAGATCAAAAGTCAATTGTGGCCCACATACAGTCAAACTTTAATATTTTTGGTCAACATCAACATTTTGAAGTGATATTCATCACTTGATCAAGTGTTGATCATGATTCCTCAAGGAATGCCCCAAATTCATCAAAACCCAAAAGTTGCTAAGTTAGGGTTTCTCAGGAAAAGTCAACCAAACTTTGACCAAGCATAACTTCCTCATAATTTATAAGAAATTTTACTTCCAAGGCTCATTTTGAAGAGGATGCAATTCCCTACAATTCATCTTCAGCCCACAAGTTCAAAATATGAACTCATCAAAAGATATGAATTTCTATATTATAGGTCCTTTTGAAAAGTAAACAAAAACACCTTTTGGGTCAAAGCTTCTTACATGAACATGGAAGACCCAATTGAAATGAGACCAAACGGGTTTCTTAGGGGACATCCTAAGCTTTCTAAAAAGTCCAAGAACACCCCCTAGGTTTAAAATTGGAAGATATATGCCTTGTCAAAATTGACCTTGCTTGCAAAATTGCCAAAAGTCAAATATGCTAAAAAGTGAATTTTTTTACCAAATGGGCCTAGCATCTCATGATTGCACCTCACTTATAACATGGTCCACAACCCAATTACTTATCCACATGTTATTTGCTTCATTTTCCAATTTATTTTGATTTTTTATTAATTAAAAATTGAATTAAATCAAATAATTGGTAAATAATATCAAAGATTTGTTTTGATATTATTTTTTGACAGGATTGCAATCAAAATATGCTGAAATATCAAGGCCAAACCGAATCAAGCATGATTGGTACAAGAAAGGGTTAATTTGGCTCAATATAACAAGTTTGCATATGGCATGGAAATAAAATCAAATCTTCCATAATTGCAAAGATACATATCATTTTTAGAACCCTGATTCGTTCTAGAATATATAATGAACAAGAACCAAGTGTAATACAAGGTTTTGCAGGCGTGAAAGTCAGAGAAAAAAAAGCTCAAAATTGGACAAAAGTGGTGAATCATTTTCAATCATACATGCCATCTCAAGCCATCCTAGAATTGCCAATCGATTATTGGGTGTCTTAGGAAGCTATTCCAATCAATTACAAGTCCTTTCACACTCAGAAACAACTTGTATGAACATTACGGTTTGCCATTTTTTCAAATTTGATTATCATAATTTATACATTATGAGCTTGTTTTAATGGAATATACGTGTTTGTTATCATGTTTGCAATATGTTGGTTTGGTTTAATTAACGTTTTGATGCCCATACTGATGAATGCCATAGCTAGGGTTTGAAGCCACGTTTTGGGGCTTTTTGACACATGAAAAATTAGGCCACGAATAAGGTACCATGATGCTCGTGAGGCCAAGACGAGTTGATTGGTACAGTCACAACTAATTTATCATGCTTGTGCTGGATTTTTGAGTTTTACAGGTTTGTAGCTACGGACTTTTTTTCTGTAGGCAAAGGTGCAAGAACGTAAGGCGACGGAGAAGGAAGAAGATGGTGGCGTGGCAACCCATCGTTGGACAATTTAAACTTCGCGTGTTTTTTTTTATCCAATTGTATTGATTTATATATTATGTATTCTTCTTATTGTACTAACAACTAATCACAGTAGCGCTGTTGGCAAGGGCAATTGGTGGTAAGCGTGAGGACCTGGGTTCGATCCTAGATCCCAACAACGTTTATTTTCTTATTTTCCATTTACAGATCATATTCAATTCTCATCCAAAGGCCTACCGTGCACGTCCAGTAGCCAACCAATGGATCCATCATTCAACTAGATCCAATGCTTACCAGTGAAGGACCATGATGCACCCTCAAGTCAACGCCACAAGGAATCAAGCGCTGACTGGGCTTGGATGGCTAATGGGCCTGGAGAATTTCAATAACACACCCCCCAGCCTTACTATTCAGCATAGACCCAATTCTTTCTTTTTTTCAATTTTTTTAATTTCTTTATTTATTTCATTAATCATTTTCTTTTTTAATTAACACAAAATTATTATTTTTTAAATTAAAAACCACAAAAAAACACCAAAAAATCATTTTTCTCCTGAAATATTTATTTTCTTTAATTAATTAATTTAGTTTAAATTAGGTTAATTTCAATTTATTTTTATAATTAAAACTAATTAGAAATTAGGGCTGTAAATAATTAATTTTTCTCCAAAAAATAACCAAATAATTTTTTAATTAGATTTTAGGTCTCTTAATTAATTCTTCGCATTTAATTCATCACGCGTTTTAATTACTGTTTCGATTATTATTTATGTAACTGTTTCGAGTTTGTAATAGTTTTTAATTAGGGTTTTAATTGCCGCATTTCATTTTCAGTTAAATAATTTTGTATCTGCGAAAGCCATGTAATAGCTAGGTTTATTTTATCGCACTTCTAATTTCCACAATCTTTAACTGTTAGATGCATGGGTAATAGGATTGTATGGAAAGATTGTTTGAAAATTAAAACGGTAGATCACCTAATGTGCAAAGACTAATTAACTGAAAAATTCACATGCACATATTCACTCTTATGGTTTGCCTCACTGCGGTTGCCTTCGGTAAAACAGTCATCGAGCACAGGAGATTTTAGTGGTTGCCCTCTTGTCTAAAAGATCAAGTGTCACATTCGAATGTTGCCTCGGAAATGTTGCATCGGAAATGTTGCCTCGGAAATGTTGCCTCGGAAAGATCTTAAGACTCTAGGGTTACTACTAAAGTTTCCAACCCAGTGCTTAGGTGACTGTGCGTGTCCCTTTCGAACGTCCCTTAAAAACTCCAACGATGGGGCTGCCTACTCCTTAATAGTAGGATAGCGCTGTCTAAAAGAAACGAGAACGAACAATCTTTTTTCGAGTAGGTAGAATCTTAAGTACTTGCTCAATAAAACTTTTCACACAAACACCTTTCAAAACATTTTTCAAAAAAAAAACTCCGTCACACCCTTGAGGACTGATACAAGGGTTATCACGAAGTAAAAACTTTTTCAAGCAAACACATACACAAGCAATTTTAAAAAAATATGAGCAAGTACCTAAGAGCCCATGGAAAACCATGGATAAAAAGGGTGATAACACCTTCCCTTCCTATAATCTACCCCCCGTACTCAAAAATCTCGAAAAAGGGTTTTTTCTGTTCTTTTTACCTTTCCATGATTGGATAAAATAAAATTCGGTGGCGACTCTTGCTTACCACGATATTTTGCAAACAAAAAAATGCAAAATGAAAACCAGTAAAAACAGTCGGTTCTGCCACTGTATCACAGAACTGGCGACTCTGCTGGGGAAACTAAAATAAAGTGGGGTATACCTTAGGATCTAGGTCATGTTAAAAATTGCTTTCTTGCTTGTTTGATTTATTCTTAAAAGGGTTTTTCTTGGGTTACTATAGATTCTACACCCGGATCTGGGGGCACTCTTTAGGTAAACAGTAATAGATCGTGGAGACTGTACGGCATAGACCAATATGGTTTAAGTGATGGTTGTGTTGGTGTGGCACTTTAGTTGGTACCGGTATCCTTCGTGGGGAAACGAGGAGAATACGGGGCCGCCGCGTGGTGTCGTGAAGCACTAACGTACCTTAGAACCTTAGTTTAACAAACTTGGCCATTATAAAGTAATGAGATAGCCGACCTCGATGTAGAGCTGAGGATTGGTTGATACTCGATGCTACACTCATTGAGATCAGACTTTTGGGATATTTCGGCTGCAAGAAAAGATTGCTTGAGTTGAGACAATTCCCGATAAAGGATGGTCAGTGATATTGATATCCCTTAGAACCCGATTACTTTTTAAGACAGGTTTGAAACCAACTAAACTTCAAGAGGGTATGCCCTTTAACCTCATGCAAGCCTTAAACCTAAGAGCTTGGTGTGATTTGTCTGTGTTTGCTATACCTGTGGTTTATCATGACATCGTTCATCATAACATAGCATCCATTCTTATTGCACTAAGCATTTCAAAGACCAAGGGAATTTATCTTTGTTCTGTTTTGCAGATCATGGCTTCTGTTCATAGAAACGCTATCTGAATCAGCTTTGTAAAGATACCTTCTCAACTCAAAGAGCTAGTGTCAAAGGTTTCTGAAACTTCTGCATTCACTAAGAGACATGGTCAACTTCTCAACCTGGTTACTTCAAACTTTGATGAAAAGATGACGAGTGTACTCTTTCAGTTCTTTGATCTCAAGCACCACTGCTTCACCTTTCCAGACTATCAGTTAGTGCCTACCTTGGAAGAATTCTCTCAGCTGTTGGATATACCCATTCTTGAACAGTTGCCCTTCATAGGTCTGGAAGAAGTTCCTAAGCCAGAAGTCATTGCCTCAGCTTTGCATCTGAAATGGGCCGACGT
Organism: Vicia faba; assembly: GCA_948472305.1. NCBI lineage: Eukaryota > Viridiplantae > Streptophyta > Magnoliopsida > Fabales > Fabaceae > Vicia > Vicia faba. The sequence continues at coordinate 655,203,539 of OX451738.1, forward strand.
GGTATCCAATTGGGAAACAAGAAGCAGAGTCAAGGGTTTTCTAGCTAAGATTCTGATAGACAAGGCCCAACTGTTTTGGGATAATATGGATTCTCAAGCTTTTGAGGAGGTTTTGGCTCTTCTAATCTATGGATTAATCCTATTCCCTAATCCGGACTCATTCATAGATGTGAATGCTATCAAGATCTTCCTCTCCCGCAACCTTGTGCCTACCTTGCTCGGAGATATTTTGCACGCTCTCCATACTTGTACCATGAAGAGAAGAGGGGTTTTTATGTGTTGTATGTCATTGCTGTCGAGGTGGTTTATTTCTCACCTCCCCAAGTATTTACTGAAGAATGAAGAAGGTTTGGGTTGGTCGCAAAGGATAATGTCACTCGCTCATATGGATATTCTCTGGTGTTCCCGAGCTATGGAAAACATTGCTATTATTAACCGCTGCGAGGAGTACCCTAATGTCCCATTACTTGGTATCAGAGGGGGTATAACCTACAATACTTGTTTAGCTCTGCGACAATTTGGTTATGCCCGAAGAGATGGTCCCAATGAGTTACTTATCAAGGGAATTATATTCAATTATGAGGATGATGTTCAAGAGTATCGTCGGAGGTTCATACGAGCTTGGGGCATGGTAAACAGATATGGCGCCAAGGCTTTGAGGCCAAAGGCTTCCATTCCTATGGAACCTTACCTCCAATGGGTATGAGCTCGCGCCCAGAAGCTAATGATGCTCTATGTGGCCGTTTTATAAGTGATTGTGGAACCCACTACTGAAGGCGGTATTCCTTACACGGTTCTCTATCCTTATATTCCCACTGATCTTGGGGAATTTCAAAGGTCTTGGATTCAGTTGATGAAGGAGAGGGATACTTACAGGGATCAGTTCCATGCTCAAAAGAGGAAGGCTTTAGAGCTTACAAAGCATCTTCACGAGGAAAAAGGACTCAATGATTATCTCGGAACAAAAAGGAAGCATCCATGGGAATTTTGATTGCTTTTCTAATTTTAGATTTGTTTTTAATTGTAACGCCTAAAAGGCATTTGAACTTTGAATTCAGCTAATAAAATCTTTGTTTATTTTGGTTTGCAAATTTAAATTTCCCAAAGTCTTTGAAATCATTGCATGCGCATCCCATTCATAACATTGCATGTACAGGTACCATTACATGTTTCTCATCTTCTTCGGTGTTTATTTCAGCAGAAATGTCTTCCGAACAAAGCATCAATGACCTTCAGGCACAAAACGGCCAGTTCCAAAAAATGTTCATAAGTCTGGAAAAAGGGCAGGAGGATCTGAAAGCCCTCATCCTGAAAGAGAAAAAGAAAAATAAGAAGGTTGTCGGTATTCTGAATATGGGCAGAAGGTTTGGAGAGCATTTGAAGGGACAAGTCGATTTAACCTCTTCATCCAAGGAAGGGGAGAATCAAGAAGAAGAGACAGGGGAGAAGGACCCCGGTCCTACAGTTTCTAACAACGATACCGACTACAATGATGAGCAATATCCTCCTGCTGAGGATAGATACAAGCAGTTGGAAGATCGTTTGAGTTCCATGGAAGTTCAGAGGATACCTGGACTGGATTTCGAAGAATTAGGATTGGTGTCGGGAGTGGTCATCCTGCAGAAGTTCAAAGCTCCAGTTTTTGCTAAGTATGATGGGGTGTCCTGCCCAAAACTCCATCTCCGTTCTTACGTCAGAAAGATCCAGCCCCACACCGCTGATAGAAATTTGTGGGTTCATTTCTTTCAAGATGGTTTGTCAGGGACTCAGCTTGAATGGTTCTACCAACTGGAGAGAGCCAATGTCTGAAATTGGGAAGATCTGGCTGCTGCTTTCTACAAGCAGTATCAATACAACACCGACCTTGCTCCTACTCGTACTCAACTCCAGAGTATGTCCATGGGTGCAAGTGAAGGCTTTAAAGACTATTCACAGAAATGGAGAGACTTGGCTGGAAGAGTTCAACCCCCGTTGTCTGATAGGGAGCTGGTTGATATGTTTCTGGGGACGCTATATGGTCCATTTTTCAATCATTTGATCGGCAGCTCGTCAGCTGATTTCACCGAGCTGATTCTAACTAGAGAAAGAGTAGAAGTTGGGATTCAGAGCGACAAGATATAGAAAGATGCCTCTTCGAGCTCAATAAATAAGCCTTTTGCTGGTAAGGAGGAAGCCAGTGCCATCTACAGCCCGAGGGGCCAAAACAGGGCTGAACATCGTCAGACAGTAAGTGTCGTAATGATACTTAGGCCTGCAGTTGCTCCACAATGCAATAATCAACAAATGGTGGAAAGGCCACAACGGCAGTTTACCCGAATCAACATAACATTGGCTGAAGTTCTACCTCATCTGCTGAGATCCAACTTGGCAACCTTGAAAGAGTCTCCCAAGAATCCAAATACTACATCTCCTCGATATAATCCAAATGCTCGGTGTGCCTATCATTCTGAGAGTCCTAGCCATGATACCAATGACTATTGGGCTCTAAGGAATAAGGTACAAGATCTGATTAAAGCCAAGGAAATTAAGTTCGATGCTCCGGAGAAGCCCAATGTCATAACTTCTCACATGCCTAAGCACGATCGTGGAGTTAATGTTGTTGATACCGACTTGTTTGTGACCTTGGTGGATGAAGTTTCTACTCCTCTCATGACTGTGAAGAAGAATTTTCTGTTGGCCGGTTTATTTCCGGGTTATGGTGAAGGTTTCCTCATGTGTTCGTTTCTACCTTCTGGTTGCCATTTGGTGAAGTTAGGTGTTCAATGCCTGATGGACAACAAAGAAATTTTGTTCGAGAAAACTTTAGTTCCCGTTGTCCCATCTGAAGACATTGCCATTATAACCATTTCCGCCAATCCTTCTAAGGTCTCCTCGAGAAGACCTGTTAGGATTACATCTGCTCCAAGAATTGCTCCGCTGATAATCACTGTTCTTGGTCCTGTCCTGTATGTTTCAGAAAAAGTTGTCCCCTGGCATTATGGTGTCGATGTGTACTATCATGGCATCAAACAAGATTTGAAAGATGAAGAGGCTGATCCTGATATTGGTAACATCGTCGGAACCAGCAAAATCACCCGAAGTGGAAGGGTCTTCTCTCCTGAGATTTCCCCTAAGACTGTCAACAAGCCTATTGTTATTCCATATGCTGTTCCTGCTGGAACATCAACTACTGCTCCTGTTCTTACTCCAGTTATTACCCATGTTGGCGAATCGTCTGATACCCGCGGCAAAGAAATTATAGGTGAGCCTTCCCGGACGGAGGCACCTAGAAAAATTGTTGTGGAAGCCTCTAAGCAAGAGATAGAGGAAATACTGAAAATAATTAAGAAGAGCGACTACAATGTGGTCGAGCAGCTGGGGCAGACCCCATAAAATATATCCATGTTGTCTTTTCCGTTGTGTTTCAAAGCCCATGCGAAGGCTTTGATTGCGTTCCTCAAGACTGCACATGTGCCACAGGAAACTTCAGCTGATCAGTTCAAAGATTGTGTGGCCAGCCTGACTACTGATAATGGGCTGGGTTTTTCAGATGCAGACTTAACACCAAAGGGAAGGAAGCATAATGATGCCCTGCATGTCTCGATTGAATGCAGGGGCACCACTGTGGCTCATGTGTTTGTAGATACTGGGTCTTTGTTGAATGTCTTGCCTAAGAAGGTGTTGGACCGGTTGGATTGCGAGGGTTTGAATCTAAAGCCTAGTAACATTGTGGTAAGGGCTTTTGAAGGATTGAAGAGAACGGTGCACGAGGAGGTGGACATCCCTGTCAAACTGGGTTCTCAGACTTTTGTGTCCACCTTTTATGTGATGGACATCAGGCCGTCGTATTCTTGTTTGTTGGGTCGTCCTTGGATCCACGAGGCTGGGGTAGTTACTTCCACACTCTACCAAATGTTGAAGTATCCGGTAGGGAAGATTGTCACAGTGTGGGGTGAAGAGGAGTATATGGTGAGCCATCTCAATTCTTTCAGCTACGTAGATATGGACGGGGAATTCATAGAAACTCCTTGTCAGAACTTCGAATAGGTCCCTCAGATCTTGGCATCAACTGAAACTACTACCAGCAACAAACCTCCTCTGAAGATGGCTTCCCTCAAGGACGCCATGGTCGTGGTTAAAGAAGGTGGGAGTACCAATTGGGGTCAGCTCCCTGATTTCACTCACAAAACTGACAAATTTGGTTTGGGCTTTACTACAGAGGCTCAAAGGGCTGTTAGACGCGCTCGGGCTGAAAGACCTCCTCTACACATCAGTAATCGGGGAATTAATGCCATTGAAAACAGCAAGGAAGACTTAGACATTGACAGCTGGATCTACCCAACTACCAGTAACTGGACGGCTAAGGACTTTATACCAGTTTCTTTTATTCCGCAGTAATTGTCTTACTTGTTTTGAGAAGTTGTAATAAACAATTAAAAACTTTACGGCCTGGTGCCTTTCCCGAGGCACATTGGTTTTTCTTGTGAGGGCTAGTATTTGTCATTTTATATATCATTAATAAAGCATTGGACGTTTCTTGCATACAAATTTTGTGCTCTCTGTTTTTCTTTTCTGTTTCCACTTTATCAAAACAGCTATTCTCTTACACACACTCACGTATCATAATGCAGATCCATATCCACTCTGGATCCCATTGATAACAGCTTTGCTATTGCCAATTATGACTTCAAAAATCCGATCAACCAAGCCGAAGACGAAGGTGAGGATGATTGTGAGGTGCCTGGAGAACTTGCTAGACTACTACAGCAGGAAGAGAGGGCCATACAGCCTCATGAAGAGCCAGTTGAGACAGTGAATTTGGGTATTGAGGAAGACAGAAAAGAGGTTAAAATAGGTGCAAATCTGGAGCTTAGCGTCAAACAGAGGTTGATACAGATGTTGCACGACTGTGTTGAGATCTCTGCCTGGTCCTACAAAGACATGCCTGGTTTGGACACTGATATTGTGGTACATCGCCTTCCAACCAAAGAAGATTGTCAGCCGGTTAAACAGAAGGTCCTCCATATGCTTCCCGAAATGTCAAAGAATATCAAGGCAGAGGTCATGAAATAGTTCAACGCAGGATTCTTAGTTGTCACTTCTTATCCATAGTGGGTTGCCAACGTCGTCCCGGTACCTAAGAAGGACGGTAAGGTACGGATGTGTGTAGATTACAGAGATCTGAACATGGAAATCCCAAGGATGACTTCCCACTTCCCCACATTGATGTTCTGGTCGACAACATCGTGCAACACAAAATATTCTTCTTCATGTATGGTTTCTCTGGCTACAACCAAATCAAGATGGATCCTGAATACATGGAGAAGATGACCTTCATTACACAGTGGGGCACCTTCTGTTACAAGGTGATGCCTTTTGGGTTGAAGAATTTCGGGGCAACTTATCAGCACGCCATGGTCGCTTTGTTCCATGATATGATTCACCATGAGATCAAAGTTTATGTTGATGATATGATAGCCAGGTCTCAGACTGAGGAAGAGCACCTGGACCATCCCCAAAAGCTGTTCGACAGGTTGAAGATGTATAAGCTGAGGTTGAATCTGAACAAGTGCAACTTCGGGGTAAGGTCTGGTAAACTTCTGGGATTCATTGTCAGCGACAAAGGCATCCAAGTAGATCCTGCAAAGGTAAAATATATACAAGAAATTCCAGCTCCCCGTATAGAGAAGGAAGTTAGAGGTTTCTTGGGATGCCTGAATTATATCGCCAGGTGCATTTCACATCTGACTGCTACTTGTGAGCCAATCTTCAAGCTTCTGAAGAAAGATCAAGTGGTAAAATGGAATGATGAATGCCAGACCGCTTTTGAAAGAATCAAGGAATACCTTCAAGAACCACCAATTCAGATGCCTCCAGTTTAAGGAAGACCTTTGATATTATACTTAACAGTGCTAGACAATTCAATGGGGTGTGTGGTGAGGCAGCATGACGAGTCTGGTCGAAAAGAGCACGCAATATACTACCTAAGCAAAACGTTTACCGACTGTGAGACACGATACTCATAGCTCGATAAAACTTGCTGAACTTTTGGATGGGCTTCTCGCCAGTATATGCTGACTCACACTACCTTGTTTATATCGAAGATGGATCCGATCAAGTACATTTTCGAGAAGCCCGCACTCTCCGGAAGGATAGCAAGGTGGAAAATGATCTTAACTGAGTACGACATACAATATAGAACCCAAAAAGAAATCAAGGGAAGTGTATTGGCTGATCATTTGGCTCATCAGGCCGTGGATGATTACCAGTCCATGAATTTTGAGTTCCCGGATGAGAATACTATATTGGTGACTGACTACGAAGAACCTGAACCGAATGAAGGACCTGAGGAGGGATCCCTATGGTATATGTATTTTGATGGAGCCTCAAAAGCACTAGGTAACGGCATTGGCGTTGTAATCATATCTCCCTTGGATTGTTATACTCCGTTCACTGCCCAATTATGTTTCAATTGCACCTACAACATGGTGGAGTATGAAGCGTGCATCATGGGCCTTCGAGCTGCTATTGACCTAAGGATCAAGTTCTTGAGTGTATTTGGGGATTCCTCTTTAGTGATAAGTCAGATCAAAGGCGAGTGGGATACGAAACACCCGAATCTCATTCCATACAAAGAGTATGTACTGACATTTCTCCCACACTTTGAGGAGGTAACCTTCGAACATTTCCCATGAGAAGAGAACCAGTTAGCGGACGCGCTAGCTACCATGTATTCTATGTTCAAGGTTAGGTGGGACAATGACGCTCCCCAAATTACCATTGAGAGGTTGGATGAACCAGTACACTACTGTGAAATAGATACCGAAGAAGTGGTCGACAAACCCTGGTTTCACGAAGTCAAAAGGTATCTCGAGGCTCAAGAATATCCCGAAGGGGAATCTGTCAATGATAAGAAATTTCTGAGAAGGTTCGCTGCAAAGTTCTTCCTCAGTAATGGAATCCTTTATAAACGCAGCCATGACTCCACGCTACTACAGTGTGTAGACAAGAGCAAAGCAGAGAGGATCATGACGGATCTACATGAAGGCACCTTCGGAACCCATTCCAGTGTACATACCATGGAAAAGAAGATCCTACAGGAAGGATACTACTGGTCCACTATGGAATCCGATTGTTATCAGCACTCCCAAACTTGTCATAAGTGCCAAATATACGCTGATAAGGTGCATGTGCCTCCGGTCCACTTAAACGTCTTGACAGCTCCTTGGCCCTTCGCAATGTGGGGCATCGACATGGTCGGAGAAATCAGGCCCACCGCTTCCAATGGACATCGCTTCATCTTAGTAGCCATTGATTACTTCACGAAGTGGGTTGAGGCAGCTTCCTTTGCTACAGTTACTAAGAACGTCGTGGCGCAGTTTATTCGACATAATCTGGTCTGTCGATATGGTGTGCCAGAGAGAATTATCACCGACAATGATACGAATCTCAACAACACAATGATCACCGAGCTCTGTAAACAGTTCAAGATACAGCATCATAATTCTTCTCCCTACCAGCCAAAGATGAATGGCGATGTTGAAGCAGCTAACAAAAACATCAAGAAGATTGTGCAGAAGATGACGGTGACATACAAGGACTGGCATGAGATGTTACCATTTGCTCTTCATGGGTACCGTACCTCAGCACGGACGTCGACAGGGGCAACACCCTTCTCTCTAGTATAAGGCATGGAGGCAGTCCTACCTATCGAAGTCCAGATACCTTCACTCAAGAATATGAAGGATGCGGGTTTGAACGAAGACAACTGGATCAAAACCCGACTTGATCAGTTAAATCTAATCGATGAAAAGAGACTTACCGCTATCTTCCATGGTCAGACGTATCAAAAGCGAATGATCAAGGCTTTTAACAAGAAAGTTAGACGCCAATAATATCAAGTCAGGGATCTAGTGATCAAATGCATCATACTACCGCAAGGTGATCGCAGGGGAAAATGGACCCCCACGTACGAAGGGCCATTTGTGGTTAAGAATATTTTCTCTGGAGGAGCCATGATTCTAACCACCATGGATGGTGACGACCTTCCTCACCCTGACAATGCATACATAGTGAAAAGATATTACGCTTAATCAAAGACCTGCTAGGTTGATCGGCCTAGGAAAAAATAAGGGCTTCCCGGCGAACCAAAAGGGTTCGGTTAAAAGTAAGGGATGAAAATGAAAAAATATGTACACCCGGCAAGTCGAAAACCCGAAAGGGCGGCTTGGACAAAAAGGGGTATCCCGGTGGACTGAAAACCCGAAAGGGTGGTCCAGGCAAAAGTTAGGGATATGAAGCGTATCACTATGTCTCATTGAATCATCTTGCGAACAGACTTCGGTATTGACTATCAAGCTCGGACGACACCAACCAATCTGATCAACCTTCGGCCAAGTAGCAAAGTGATGAGACGCTTGAAGATATAAAGGCAATAGCGGAGTTGGAACCCAATGGGGTTGTTTCACATAGTTATTTTCTTTTACATAAATTTGTATAGCTTCCATTTTTTCAGCGGCGTTCTCTTAATAGAGCGTCAGCCTCCTTGTACAAAAAACGCCTATTACAGGCCTACTTCAAAAATCAATACAAATTATTTTCACAAGAAACTGAAATCTGTCTTTTCTTTTTCTGTTTTTTTTTGCAAGAACATCAAATGATTTATTTTTTATATATGAATTTGAAAATGATTGCTGCTCATAAATATTTACATAAGGAACAAAAGATAATTACTCGTAATTCCAGAAACAGGGGCAAAAACAAGAAGTGCCAAACCCTACAGTTACTCTGCCCAGCAGGTACCGGGATAAAGCCAGCTTGGGAACATAATTATTGGTACATGCACTCCCCACAGAGTAAGAGTATCCGAAGGCATTGATGTCAGCTTTCCCGAAACAGGACGTGACCACCCCAGCTGAGGTTCATAGTCGCGGGCGAGTCAGTAAATTTCATCCCCCAAGCAGAGTTTATTTCTCCAGATACAAAGGCTCAATCCCCGATAAAGTTCAGCACTTCGGCTACAAAAATACATTTTCTATTTTCGTTCCCCGCATAGTTTATTCTCAAGCAGCATCTCTTCCCGGCAGAATATTTACAAATCTCCAGCAACTGTCAAGGATTTATTTTCCCAGACGCGAGCATACCCCGATAGCATTTCATGAACATACATCATGACATACGCATACATATCGTATACAACATAATCTCATTTATTTTGAGAACTTCATCTCACCCTGCATTTCATGCATCACATATAACTAACCCTGATATCTTTTCAGGAAAAGACGTTTAGCTTCAACAAATCCAGCAGTTATGTAAGTCACATCTGCAGACGACTAAAGGAAACTCAGTTCCCGAAACCAAACGGGTCAACTAATCTACACTATCGCTTCGAAGTAACCCTACGACCCAGGTTCCTTCTCACAGCCCTACTATCCAGGCTTTCATATCGAAGAAACCCTACTATCCAGGTTCCTTCTCACAACCCTACTATCCAGGCTTTCATATCGAAGTAACCCTACGACCTAGGTTCCTTCTCACAGCCCTACTATCCAGGCTTTCATTTCGAAGTAACCCTACGACCCAGGTTCCTTCTCACAGCCCTACTATCCAGGCTTTCATATCAAAGTAACCCTACGACCCATGGTTCCTTCTCACAGCCCTACTATCTAGGCTTTCATATCAAAGTAACCCTACGACCCAGGTTCCTTCTCACAGCCCTACTATCCAGGCTTTCATATCGAAGTAACCCTACGACCCATGTTCCTTCTCACAGCCCTACTATCCAAGCTTTCATTTCGAAGTAACCTTACTATCCAGGTTCCTTCTCACAACCCTTCTATCCAAGCTTTCATATCGAGGAAACCCTATGACCCAGGTTCCTTCTCACAACCCTACTATCTAGGCTTCCATATCGAAGTAACCCTACTATCCAGGTTCCTTCTCACAGCCCTACTATCCAGGCTTTCAATTCGAAGAAACCCTACGACCCAGGTTCCTTCTCACGGCCCTACTATCCAGGTTTTCATATCAAAGAAACCCTACGACCCAGGTTCCTTCTCATAGCCCTACCATCCATGCTTTCATATCGAAGTAACCCTACGACCCATGTTCCTTCTCACAGCCCTACTATCCAGGCTTTCATTTCGAAGTAACCCTACTATCCAGGTTCCTTCTCACAGCCATACTATCCAGGCTTTCATATCGAAGAAACCCTACGACCCAGGTTCCTTCTCACAACCCTACTATCCAGGCTTCCATATCAAAGTAACCCTGCTATCCAGGTTACTTCACACAACCCTACTATCCAGGATTTCATTTCGAAGAAACCCTACTATCCAGGTTCCTTCTCATAACCTTACCATCCAGGTTTTCATTTCTCTTACCTTCAAACGACAATTTACAACACGGTAAAACCTAGACCCGACCAGTTTCGGTCAATTTCACCTTTCCCCAGTAAGTCGCGATGCAGTCTGTACACTGACCAGATATACAGTTCACCTCCGGAGTTAATTCCCTAGTAGAGTAACAGACAACTTAAGCTCCTAAAATTCTATTTCTCCCAAGACAAATACCAACATTCCTCAGCAGATTCCTCATCAACAACAGGAACAGGAATTCTCATCAAAGGAATATCTCAGGAAATTAACATTCTCTAGATGGCATCTTTAAGCCCATCTCCGAAGGTACTCTGTCACATCTTGGATGGTATCTCTAAGCCCATCTTCAAAATTCTCTAGCAACTTCCAAATTGAATCTACAAGCCCATTTTCGATATCACAAATCAAGTATCATTTCATGCAAGCGCGAATTTCTGGGCACTCTAGTGTTCAATCATCTTCCACCTTCAGATCACGAAAGGCAGACGAGCCAATCTATATCCTCAGGTTCAAGAAGATTGAATAGGGGCAGCTGTTGTACCCCAAAATTTGCCCTCTCATTTTACTCAATACATACTCCTAGAGATCCTCAATTTGCTCAAGTTTGCCAAGAGGTGACCAGACAAACTCTCTCCTAAGGCAGTGTGTGTCAAATTAGGGTTTCCACTTTCATCAAGATGTGTGGATCACAAAGGCCTCAAATGATTTCCAAGGTCCTAACATGTTCCCAAGATTCTCCATGTCAAGTCTCATGCCTTACACAAGAAGTTTGCTCAATCAACTGCTCTGATGCTTGAGAATCGAATGTATTAGATCAAAAGTCAATTGTGGCCCACATACAGTCAAACTTCAATATTTTTGGTCAAAATAAACATTTTGAAGTGATATCCATCACTTGATCAAGTGTTGATCATGATTCCTCAAGGAATGCCCCAAATTCATCAAAACCCAAAAGTTGCTAAATTAGGGTTTCTTAGGAAAAGTCAACCAAACTTTGACCAAGCATAACTTCCTCATACTTTATAAGAAATTTTCCTTCCAAGGATCATTTTTAAGAGGATGCAATTCCCTACAATTAATCTTCAGCCCACAAGTTCAAAATATGCACTCATCAAAAGATATGAATTTCTATATTATAGGTCCTTTTGAAAAGTCAACAAAAACACCTTTTGGGTCAAAGCTTCTTACATGAACATGGATGACCCAATTGAAATGAGACAAAAAAGGTTGCTTAGGGGACATCCTAAGCTTTCTTAAAATTCCAAGAACACCCCTCTAGGTTTAAAATTGGAAGAGATATACCTTGTCAAAGTTGATCTTTTTTGCAAAATTGCCAAAAGTCAAATATGCTCAAAAGTGCATTTTTTACCAAACGGGCCTAGCATTTCATGATTGCACCTCACTTATAACATAGTTCACGACCCAATTACTTATCCACGTGTTATTTGTTTCATTTTCCAATTTATTTTTATTTTTTATTAATTAAAAATTGAATTAAATCAAATAATTGGTAAATAATATCAAAGATCTGTTTTGATATGATTTTTTGACAGGATTGCAATCAAAATATGCTGAAATATCAAGGCCAAATCGAATCAAGCATGATTGGTACAAGAAAGGGATAATTTGGCTCAATATAGCAAGTTTGCATATGGCATGGAAATCAAATCAAATCTTCCATAATTGCAAAGATACATATGGCTTTTAGAACCCTAATTTGTTCTAGAATATATAATGAACAAGAACCAAGTGTAAAAAAAGGTTTTACAGGCATGATAGTCAGAGAACAAAAAGCTCAAAATTGGACAAAAGTGGTGAATCGGTTTCAATCATACAGGCCATCACAAGCCATCCTAGCATTTCCAATCGATTGATGGACGTCTCAGGAAGCTATTCCAATCAATTACAAGTCCTTTCACACTCAGAAACAGCTTGTATGAACATTACGGTTTGCCATATTTTTCAAATTCGATTATCATGATTTATACATTATGAGCATGTTTTAATGGCATATACGTGTTTGTTATCATGTTTGCAATATGTTGGTTTGGTTTAATTAATATTTTGATGTCCATACTGATGAATGATATAGCTAGGGTTTGAAGCCACGTTTTGGGGCTTTTTGACACAGGAAAAATTAGGCCACGAATAAGGTACCATGATGCTCGTGAGGCCAAGACGAGTTGATTGGTACAGTCACAACTAATTTATCATGCATGTGCTGGATTTTTGAGTTTTACAGGCTTGTAGCTACAGAATTTTGTCTGTAGGTAAAGGTGCAAGAACCTAAGGCGACAGAGAAGGAAGAAGATGGTGGCATGGCAGCCCATCGTTAGATAATTTAAACTTCGCGCGTTTTTTTTAATCCAATTGTCTTGATTTATATATTATGTATTCTTCTTATTGTACTAACAACTAATCACAGTAGCGCAGTTGGCAAGGGAAATTGGTGGTAAGCGTGAGGACCTGGGTTCGATCCCAGGTCCCAGCAACGTTTATTTTCTTATTTTCCATTTACATATCATATACAATTCTCATCTAAAGGCCTATCGTGCACGTCTAGTAGCCAACCAATGGATCCATCATTCAGCTAGATCCAATGCTTACCAGTGAAGGACCATGATGCACCCTCAAGTCAACGCCATGTGGAATCAAGCGTGGACTGGGCTTGGATGGCTAATGGGCCTGGAGAATTTCAATAACACACCCCCCAGCCTTACTATTCAGCACAGGCCCAATTCTTTCTTTTTTTCAAATTTTTAATTTCTTTATTTATTTCATTAATCATTTTCTTTTTTAATTAACACAAAATTATTATTTTTTTAAAATTAAAAACCACAGAAAAACACAAAAAAAATCATTTTTCTCATGAAATATTTATTTTCTTTAATTAATTAATTTAGTTTAAATTAGGTTAATTTCAATTTCTTTTTATAATTAAAACTAATTAGAAATTAGGGTTGTAAATAATTAATTTTTCTCCAAAAAATAACCAAATAATTTTTTAATTAGATTTTAGGTCTCTTAATTAATTTTTCGCATTTAATTTAGTGCGTGTTTTAATTACTGTTCCGATTATTATTTATGTAACTGTTGAAGAAGTGAAAAACACAAGAAGGGGGGTTGAATTGTAAAAACTGGAAATCAATTGCAATCAACACGATATTTTTATCCTGGTTCGTTTGATCTCAAACTACTCCAGTCCACCCGTCAAGGTGATTTCTCCTCTCTCCAACGAGGTCTTAATCCACTATATTCAACTGAATATTACAATCTGCTTTAACAACTGCTAAAGCCTTCTTGATGCAAACCACAAACCGGTTTCTCAAGGAATTACTTTCTTACAAAGAATTGAAATCTAGGTGTGTGAATGTTTTCTACAAAACTGTTTATCACAACTATGATACTACACAACTTAAGTTTATGAGAACTAGATTGCTAAAATAATTGAGTAAGGAATTTGAGAGCTTTTAGCAAACTGAGAGTGGGGAAGATGATGAATAGCTTTTTGGCGTGTAGATTGTTGTAGAGCATTAGCCAATTCAATCTTCATTGACTTGTTTATATAGCATTGGAATTAGTGTACGTTGGAGTAATAATTATGTTCAATGCCAATAACATTCTTTCCTTATTAAGCAGATCTTGTCTGGAATGATGTCGTTGGTAATAAATCATCTTGAATGCACAGTACGGTTGCCACTTAAGCGTGTTCTGGCTTTGGCTCATTCTGACGCTGCTTAGGTGCTGATGAACTATTATTGTCTTTATCAGAGTCCAGAGTGTTAAGCGCAGTTCTGTTCATCAAGCTTCAGCATAAGCGCAAGTTGATCTTCTGATTTTGGTATTTGATATAACATCTTCTGATGCTGATGTTGATATCCAATTTTCTGATGCTGATGAGGATGTTCTCATGCTGATACCTATCAGAGTTTCTGTAAAATAGAGTGTAATTTTTAGATAGCATATGTGTCTTACATGAATCATACAATTAATGTATCTTAGCATTTTGTTATCATCAAAACTTAAGCTTAGGGTAGTAGATTCAAACTTTGTTCTAACAATCTCCCCCTTTTTGATGATGACAAAAACTAGATATTTTTTAATTGAAAAATTAGCGAGAAAAGTATCAGAGATAATCAAATAGTAAGTTGTATCAGAATTAATTAGGAAGTTATCAAAGATAAGGGATAAAGAGATATCAGAGTTTAGATCGGAGATACTCCCCCTGAATTTATTACTTCCCTTTTTAATTCCAAGAGTTCTTCAGGATCAGATCTTTATTGATTTTTTTTTAACATCAGAGCTTCAGAGCTTCATATTAGAATATCAGAGCTTCGAGCTTCAGTGTATCAGAGGTGATTAACTTCTTGTACCTGTAGACTTATGCAAAAACAGAAAACATTCAAGTATATCAGAGTGTTAGAATGTTTGAGACTTTTTGTCTCAGTAATCCGTTATTGAAAAATATCATTCTTGTTCTCCCCCTTTTTGTCAACAATCAAAAAGTGTAAGTGATGTGCTAAAACGATCAGAGCAGAAAAACTTGTTATATTAAATTCAGAGCCAGAAAAACAGTACAGATGATATGCAAACAAAACATTGAAAATATCATGAATGAAGAACTAAGGTTGGGGTGGAAAGCGTGTGAACAGAGTCTCCAGCATTGTCTTAATCTGATCAGCAATCTCATTCTGCTTGTGCACCATGCTGACTACTGTATCTATCTTACTGTCTTGCACATCCATCCTTTCCTTCATCTTCTGATCATTTTCATCCATTCTTTGCTGCAGACGAATATCATTCAGCTTCAGCTCTTCCAGAGTCTTCCTGTCCAAGGCAGCTTGAGAAACATCAGAAGCAGGAAGCTTCTGAGAGATTTCTACAACATCTTCAGCTTGACTGACCTCAGCTTGAGTTGTTTGATCTTCTTCTGGCTGCACTTTTGAAGCTGGACGCTTCTCAGACCATGGCTCGCTATCCAGAAAGAGCACTTCGTCCTGTGGCAGCTGACTTTCAACTTCCTTCAGCAGCTTGCTGAAGTTCTGTTGTGCCTGCTCATAATTGATGTCTTGCAATTTGAGGGCTTCAGCGCGTACCCACATTCTGAAGCGTAGAGTTGATCTGAGGCAGCAGGATCAATCATTCCAGGGCAAACTTGCTTTAGAGAAGCAATCCACTACTGCAGGCCTGTTTCAAAATTCACAATGCCAGCACCAACATCTAATGGTTTGGGTTTGGGGATGGCTATTTTGTGTTTAAGGTCAGCAAGACGGTCAAGGATTGTTAAATCGATGAAGGTCATGCTGTGGTCTTCAGTAGTTTGTTTGGGAGATGGAGTGGGAGAATCAGAAATAATAATTGGACTGTTTGGAGTATTTGGAGGGGTAGTTTCTGGCGAGGATGGCAGTTGGGCCATGGTTACAGTTGTTCCACATGGCAGCTGAATTGCTAATGGTTGTGGCTCAGAGGATTTAGGAGAATGAGGTTCAGGTGATGGAGTTTCAGAATGATGAAACTCAGGTTGTGGAGGTGATGGTTGAGGTGATGGTGGATGAATTTCTTGTTGAGGAGAGGGAGGAGGAATTGCTGGTTGTGGAGAGGGAGGTGGAATTTCTGGTTGTTGTGGAATTTGTGGTTCTTCTGGTATGGGTGAAAGAGTATGTTCTGGTTGAGGAGAGTGGGCAATTTCTGGTTGAGTGTTTGGATTATTTGAGAGGTGAGCGGAAACACGTTCATCAATTTCAGACAGAACTTTGTCAAGTTCTGATTCTATTGATGTTGTGGGTTTTGGAGTTTGGGATTTGGTGCGGGATCTCCTGAGAGTCAGTGACTCAGAAGGGTTATCTTCTGGTTCGGTTTCATCAATAGTTGGTATTGGGATTAGAAGTTCATGTGAAGCTGGGGTTGGGATTGATGTTGGAATAGCAGAAGAATTTAAAACATTAGCAGCAGATAGATTACCTCTTTTCTTAGGGGTCTGCTGGGATGGTCCTTCTGAAGTGGCCTTTCTTTTCTTCGTCTTCTTCATAGTAACTTCTGGTTTTTGTTGGTGCAGATCTTTGATATTCAATTTGGGATCTGTACCATCAGCCTTGCAAGCGTCCAAGTATTTGAGAACCACAACTGGTTTTAATTCAATCTCAGAGAATAGTGGAAAGTCGTCCAGAGGGACTCTTCTGCTGGTGATGTCAGCAAGAGGAGTAACGCTAGGCTCCTTTCTGATATTTTCTATCAGTTTCAATTTCTTCAGATTCTTGGCGTTCAGAGGCTTGCCAACAGTAGGTTCAATAGAACTTAATTCCTGTGCTTCTGTGATGTGTTCTATCAGCCTATTCTCAGTCAGAATATCTGATATTAACCTTCCAAAGGGTATCCAATCCCTCTTTGTCCTTTCTTCTTCCCTTGTCTCCTTGACGCTGGTCCTGAGGTGATTAAACAAAAGATGAGCCAAATTGATCTTTACCTTCTGATTAATAAAATAGATCAGAAACTGCTGATCTATATTTATATAATCAGGAGAGCTTGTTGGCTTCCTGTGATTAAAGCACCCCAGAATGATCTTCACCCATATTCTGTCCTGATTCTTTAAGTCTCTGATTTTGCTGCTGGGAACCCCATGGGTGAAAATCTGCCTTACAATGACAGCAACGTCAGAGCATCTTTCAGCCATGTCGATACAGCGGATACCACCACCACTGTATCCAATCAATCTTGCTATGTGATCCTCAGTGATCACAATCTTCTTTCCCATTATGTAGGAGGTAACTTGATGTGTTGAACAGTACGCATGAATCCAGAACTCCTTGACCAAGACTGGGAATGTTGGTCCAACCAACCTATCAAAATATCTCTCCCATCCCTGTGCCCTAACTTCTTCTGTCAAATCGAATCCATTTTCTTTCAGATTGGAGAAGTCAACAATTAGTTCAGATAGCACTTCCAAATTCTTCACTGGTGTAAGGAGTGTTCTGAAAGGAACTTGGTATTGTTCAGAAGAAGCCTCCTTCTGAGAGAGATGAACACACAAGGAAAATGCAGAAAATATTTGTAAGATTGTAAGAAACGGTAAAGGATTAATGTGAGATGTTAATGTGCTTAAATAGATTTCAAAATAATTTTTGAAAGTGTAAACGGTTTCAAGAAAGAGAAATAATTCATGATTACGTTTTAAAACATGATTACTTTCATTTAATGCTTGCTGATTTTGGGGGATTTGAGAAAGATACTTGAAACGGTTACCAGACATGTGTCTCAATGCACCCAATCAGCGTTTTGCCTTCTCAGAAGCGTGTACGCGTTCTGCTTCAGAGATTTGCTGATGATTGGATGACACTTGTTTGATTTAGTGAGCAGCACGTCTATCCTTGAGCTGAAACGCTCAGATCTTTAAGAATAGCATCTGATACAATCTGCATGTCTATCTTTCTGAAAAGAGATTGATCAGAAGTTCACAGTAAAACAAATACATTCTGAAGGATAATATATAGAATTAAAGCATTTTCATGCTGAGATGTTTCAGAATGAAATTGAACCTATCTTCAGAAAGGGGTTTAGTGAAGATATTGGCCCATTGATGGTCTGTATCAATAAATTTTAAGTTCAAAATTCCTTTCTGAATGTAGTCCCTAATAAAGTGATGTTTTATTTCTATATGCTTAGCCCTAGAATGTAAAATGGGATTCTTACTTAAGCAAATAGCAGAAGTATTGTCGCAGAGTATATGGATGTTACTCTCAAAAATCTGGAAGTCTTCAAGCTGACTTTTCATCCAGAGCATTTGTGTGCTACATATTGCTGCTGCTATGTACTCAGCTTCTGCTGTTGATAGCGCAATTGTGGATTGCCTTTTGCTGGACCAAGAGATCAGATTTTCTCCCAGAAACTAGCAGCTTCCAGAAGTACTTTTACGCTCTACTCTGTCTCCAGCAAAGTCAGCATCGCAGTAGCCTACTAAGCTGTAATCACTAGATTTTCTATAAAATAAACCCAGATTAGTAGTACCTTTCAGATACTTGAAAATTCGCTTAACAGCTGTTAAGTGAGATTCTCTAGGATCTTATTGGAATCTAGCACAAATACAAACGCTGAATAAGATATCAGGCCTTGAAGCTGTCAGATAAAGGAGAGAACCAATCATACCTCTGTAGACCTTCTGTTCTACCTTTTTGCTTACCTCTTCTCTTTCCAGAATGCACGTGGGATGCATTGGAATCTTTGATGGCTTACATTCTGAGAGGTCAAATTTCTTCAGAAGATCTCTGACATATTTGCTCTAATGAATGTAAGTTCCCTCTGGGGTTTGATTGATCTGAATTCCTAGAAAGAATTTCAGTTCCCCCATGAGGCTCATCTCAAATTCCGCCTGCATACACTTAGCAAATTTTCTTCCAAGAGAAGGATTAGTAGATCCAAAAATAATATCATCAACATAAATTTGACAGACTAAGATGTCATTCTTAACTGACTTACAGAATAAGGTAGTGTCCACCTTCCCTCTGGTGAATTCATTTTCTAACAAAAAGTTACTTAGTCTTTCATACCAAGCTCTGGGAGCTTGTTTCAGAACATATAGTGACTTCTTTAGTTTGAAAACATGTTTTGGATGTTTTGTACTTTCAAAAACAGGGGGTTGGTGCACATAAACCTCTTCTTCTATATAACCATTTAAGAATGCACTCTTGACATCCATCTGATACAGAGTGATGCCTCTATTAACAGTAAATGAAATTAAAAGTCTGATAGATTCTAACCTGGCGACTGGAGCAAAGGTTTCTGTATAGTCTATCCCCTCTTGCTGACTATAACCTTGTGCTACCAGTCGTGCTTTGTTTCTGATGACTTCACCTTGTTCATTTAGCTTGTTTATGAACACCCATCTTGTTCCAATGACGTTGAATCCTTTTGGTCTGGGAACAAGATCCCATACGTCATTTCTGGTGAAATGATTCATCTCTTCTTGCATTGCTAGAATCCAGTCGTTGTCCAGAAGTGCTTCATCAATAGAAGAAGGTTCAATCAGAGACACAAGTCCCATGAGGGATTCTTCAGAGTTTCTGAAGCTTGCTCTTGTTCTGATTGGATCTTCCTTTCTTCCTAAGATAGTTTCTTCTGGGTGATCCAAGCTGCTTCTGGGTGGTCTCTTCTGAGGTTGATCAGCAGCTGTTGTAGGATTGCTAGCAGTGCTCCTTTCAGATGTTGAAGGAGTGTTTGTGTTGAGAGCTTCTGATGACTTGTCTTCAGAACCTGTAAATTCAATTTCCATACCTGCAAAAACTTCATTCTGCTTTGACTTTTCAGAGTCAAGCTTATCATTAAAACGAACACTGATTGATTCTTCCACAATCTGTGTTTCTGTATTGTATACTCTGTACCCTCTTGAGCGTTCAGAGTATCCTAACATAATACACTTCTGTGCTTTAGAGTCAAACTTGTTCAAATAATTTTTTGTATTTAACATAAAACAAGTACATCCAAATGGATGAAAATATGAAATGTTGGGATTTCTGCTCTTCCACAATTCATATGGAGTCTTTTCCAGAATAGGTCTTATTGAGATTCTATTCTGAATGTAGCACGCTGTGTTTATTGCCTCTGCCAAGAAGATCTTAGCAACGTTTGTCTCATTGATCATGGTTCTGGCCATTTCTTGCAATGTTCTGTTCTTTCGTTCTACAACTCCATTTTGTTGGGGAGTTCTAGGACAAGAGAAATCATGCAGAATGCCTCTGTCATTAAAGAATGACTCAAAATCTTTGTTTTCAAATTCTCCACCATGATCACTTCTGACTTTAACGATTCTAAGATCCTTTTCATTCTGAACTTGGTTACAGAAGGTAACAAACACAGAGTGTGACTCGTCCTTGTGTCTTAAGAACTTTACCCATGTCCATCTGCTATAGTCATCTACGATTACTAACCCATACTTCTTGCCACTGACTGAAGCAGTTTTAACTGGTCCAAATAAGTCAATGTGCAGAAGTTCTAATGGCTTAGAGGTAGAAACAACATTTTTAGATTTGAAAGAAGGGTTTGCAAACTTGCCTTTCTGACATGCTTCACATAGAGCATCTGAATTGAACTTCAAATTAGGAATTCCTCTGACCAGATTGAGTTTGTTAATCTGAGATATTCTTCTCATACTAACATGCCCCAATCTTCTATGCCAGATCCACTGCTCGTTGTTAACAGACAGAAGACACTTTACATTCTGACTTTTCAGTTCAGAAAGTTTGATTTTATAGATGTTGTTTTTCCTCTTTCCATTAAACAGGATAGTCCCATCTTTCTGACTAACAACTTTACATGATTTTTGATTAAAGATTATATCATAACCGTTATCACTTAATTGACTTATGGATAACAGATTATGCATTAATCCATCTACTAGTAGAACATTATTTATAGAGGGAAGATTTCCATTACCTACAGTTCCAGAGCCAATTATCTTTCCCCTCTGATTGCCTCCAAAGCCAACGTGGCCTCCAAGCTTAAGTTCCAGGCTTTGGAACATATGCCTTCTTCCCGTCATGTGTCGCGAGCAGCCAGAGTCCAGGTACCATGACTGGTGTTTCTGATTTGCTGCTAAAGATATCTGCAACATGTATTATTTTATCCTTAGGTACCCCGATTTTCTTGGGTCCTGATTTGTTAGATTTTCCAAAACTCTGGTTGAATTTTGGTTTCACAGAATGTAAGTTCAGAGGAGTGTGTTTAATGGTTAAATCCATGACATTCTTTGGTGTAGGAACCTTACCTTGGTATCCTATTCCCTTCCTTCCGTTTCTGCTAACTCCATAGATCATTGAAGCCATTTTGCTTCTATTTATGCTTTTAGCAAGGAACTTCTGGAAACTGTGATCATACTCCTTGATGATCTCATCAGCGCTGCTGGGAGTTTCAGAAATTGGTTCCTTCTGAGAGTTTTGTAAAACATTTTCTAATTTTGAAATTTTATTTCTCAGCTCAGAATTTTCCAATTTAAGACTCTCAGTCTTATCAGAGTCAGATTCAAGATTCCTTTTCAGGTTTCTGAATTTAACTCTAATCTGCTGGTACCTTTCCAGAATTTCATTAAGGCTTTCAGCAAGTTCAGCCTTAGTAAAATTAATTGCAAAGTCAGGAAATACCTCTTCAGTATCTGATTCTGAGTCTGATTCAGAAGCTTCACTGTCTTCTGAAATGTTGGCCATGAGAGCTATGTTTGCTCTCTCATCATCTGATTCTGAGTCAGCTTCAGACGAGTCAGAGTCATCCCATGTAGCCATGAGACTTTTCTTCTTTTCTCTTCCAAACTTCTTTTTGGGCTTTTCCCTCTGAAGCTTTGGGCAGTCACTCTTGTAGTGTCCTTGCTCATTGCACTCATAGCAGATGATGTCCTTGGTGTTTGGCTTTCTGCTTCCTGAGGAGCCTTCAGATCTTCTGTATCCAGAGGAAGAATCTGTCCTTCTGTATCTGGAAGAAGACTCGTTCTGATCAGATCTTCTGGGATTCCTGAACTTCCTTTGCCTCTGCTTCCACAGTTGGTTCACTCTTCTGGAGAGGAGAGAAAGTTCGTCTTCTTCTGATGAGGATCCATCAGATGTTTCTTCAACTTCCTGTAAGACTTTAGACTCAGATTTTTTGTTAGATTTTAATGCTAAAGGCTTACCTTGCTTCTGAGGTTCATCAGCTTCTAGCTCTATCTCATGACTTCTGAGGGAGCTGATAAGTTCCTCCAGAGAAATTTTGTTGAGATCTTTTGCTAGCTTCAGAGCTGTAACCATTGGCCTCCACTGCTTTGGTAAGCTTCTGATGATCTTCTTGACGTGATCAGCAGTAGAGTATCCTTTGTCCAGAACCTTGAGACCAGCCACCAGAATTTGGAATCTTGAGAACATTGTTTCAATGGATTTACTTTCTTCCATTTTGAATGCCTCATACTTCTGAATGAGGGCAAGAGCTTTAGTTTCTTTGACCTGAACGTTGCCCTCATGCGTCATTCTGAGTGAGTCAAACATGTTCTTTGTTGTGTCTCTGTTAGAGATCTTTTCATATTCAGCATAAGAGATGGCGCTGAGAAGGATGGTTCTGGCTTTGTGGTGATTTTTGAAGTCACGCTTTTGTTGGTCAGACATTGCTTTCCTATCAATCTTCTGACCGCTTGCATTCACAGGGTGCGTGTATCCATCTGTCACCATGTCCCACAGATCAGCATCATGTGCCAGAAAGAAGCTTTCAATTTTGTCTTTCCAGTAATCAAAATTTTCTCCATCAAAGACTAGAGGTTTGCCGCTGAATCTGTCTCTGTCTTCATTGTTGTCATTGCTGGTGTGTTGATAAGTTCCTACCATTGTGTTTTTCTGAAGCTGGATCTTGTACTGACACGGTTAAGTGTTTTAGCTCAGAACCAGGAGCTCTGATGCCAATTGAAGAAGTGAAAAACACAAGAAGGGGGGTTGAATTGTAAAAACTGGAAATCAATTGCAATCAACACGATATTTTTATCCTGGTTCGTTTGATCTCAAACTACTCCAGTCCATCCATCAAGGTGATTTCGCCTCTCTCCAACGAGGTCTTAATCCACTATATTCAACTGAATATTACAATCTGCTTTAACAACTGCTAAAGCCTTCTTGATGCAAACCACAAACCGGTTTCTCAAGGAATTACTTTCTTACAAAGAATTGAAATCTAGGTGTGTGAATGTTTTCTACAAAACTGTTTATCACAACTGTGATACTACATAACTTAAGCTTATGAGAACTAGATTGCTAAAATAATTGAGTAAGGAATTTGAGAGCTTTTAGCAAACTGAGAGTGGGGAAGATGATGAATAGCTTTTTGGCGTGTAGATTGTTGTTGAGCATTAGCCAATTCAATCTTCATTGACTTGTTTATATAGCATTGGAATTAGTGTACGTTGGAGTAATAATTTTGTTTCAATGCCAATAACATTCTTTCCTTATTAAGCAGATCTTGTCTGGAATGATGTCGTTGGTAATAAATCATCTTGAATGCACAGTACCGTTGCCACTTAAGCGTGTTCTGGCTTTGGCTCATTCTGATGCTGCTTAGGTGCTGATGAACTGTTGTTGTCTTTATCAGAGTCCAGAGTGTTAAGCGCAGTTCTGTTCATCAAGCTTCAGCATAAGCGCAAGTTGATCTTCTGATTCTGGTATATGATATAACATCTTCTGATGCTGATGTTGATATCCAATTTTCTGATGCTGATGAGGATGTTCTCATGCTGATACCTATCAGAGTTTCTGTAAAATAGAGTGTAATTTTTAGATAGCATATGTGTCTTACATGAATCATACAATTAATGTATCTTAGCATTTTGTTATCATCAAAACTTAAGCTTAGGGTAGTAGATTCAAACTTTGTTCTAACAACTGTTTCGAGGTTGTATTAGATTTTAATTAGGGTTTTAATTTCCGCATTTCATTTTCAGTTAAATAATTTTGTATCTGTGAAAGCCATGTAATAGCTAGGTTTATTTTCTCACACTTCTAATTTCCGCAATCTTTAACTGTTATATGCATGGTTAATAGGATTGTATGGAAATATTGTTTGAAAATTAAAACGGTAGATCACCTAATGTGCAAAGACTAATTAACTGAAAAGTTCACATGCACATATTCACTCCTAGGGTTTGCCTGACTTCGGTTGCCTTTGGTAAAACAGACATCGAGCACAGGATATTTTAGTGGTTGCCCTCCTGTCTAAAAGATCAAATGTCCCATTCGAATGTTGCCTCGGAAATCTTGCCTCGAAAGTCTTGCCTCAGAAAGATCTTAAGACTCTAGGGTTACCATTAAAGTTTCCAACCCATTGCTTATGTGACTGTACTTGTCCCTTTCGAACATCCCTTAAAAACTCCAACGACGGGGCTGCCTACTCCTTAATAGTAGGATAGCGCTGTCTAAAAGAAACGAGAACGAACAATCTTTTTTCGAGTAGGTAGAATCTTAAGTACTTGCTCAACAAAAATTTTCACACAAACACCTTTCAAAACATTTTTCAAAAACAAACTTCGTCACACCCTTGAGGACTGATACAAGGGTTATCACAAAGTAAAACCTTTTTCAAGCAAACAAATACACAAGCAATTTTAAAAAAAGATGAGCAAGTACCTAAGAGCCCATGGAAAACCATGGATAGAAAGGGTGCTAACACCTTCCCTTTCTATAATCTATCCCCCGTACTCAGAAATCTCGAAAAAAGGTTTTTTCTGTTATTTTTCCTTTTCCATGATTGGATAAAATAAAAGTCGGTGGCGACTCTTGCTTACCGCGACATTTTGCAAACAAAAAAACACAAAATGCAAACCAGTAAAAATAGTCTGTTCTGCCACCGTATCACAGCAAGCAACTACGAGCGTTCTACCTACTCAAAAGAAATTATTTGTTATTTTCCTCCTCCTTTAGATAGTGTTTCCTTACCATTACTTAGTAAGAAAACTTATCATTGGATGTGAAGGAACAAACGTGGGTCATCGTACAGTCATAGAAGGCAACATTGTAGGATACCTTAGCAATTTGTTGTAAGGGACTAAGATCGTTTACCGAAGGCAACATTGAAGGGTCATTGAGGGACTATGATCTTGTAATCGAGGGTCTTTGCTAAAGTATCCCACGTTCGAGAGACATAACTGTTTAAATTCGAGGCAACAAGTGTGGGTTACCCTATAGGTGCAAGTGTGTAAGGTGTATTGTTTTCATTTAATTTTGTCTTGAATTAGGGTTGTCTATCGTTTGGTTTTAAGTCTTGCCATATAAACCCTAATTACTAGCAATAATATGGAAAGCGATAAATTATGGAAATTAAATATCATACGCTATTACAATACTTTTGGGGATGGGGGATGAAAATTTACAAATGCGGATGACAAATAAAATAAACCCTAATTACTATTACAAGGCTTTGGCAATTACATAAATTATATTGCGAAATAATAAAATGTACAAAGAAATGTAAAGAGAAGAGAAAATTTTTTTTATGGTTTTTTATGAAAAGAGTTTTTATTACCCTAATTAAATTAATTAATTACAAGAATCTTAAATAATACCTAAAGTCTAAATTAGTTAAAAGAAAATCAAGTAAAACCTAAGTTTAGTTTAGTTTTAATTAATTAAGGAAACAGAAGTTTTTTAGGGTTTTTATTATTTATAAAATAAAATAAAGTAAAAATAAAAGCTTTTAATCTATTTATCTAAGAAAATATATTTTGTATACTTTTTATTTGAAAATAAAAATAATAAAATAAAATAAAAATAAATTAAAGAGTCGATGAGTTGAAAAGAAATGAGGGAGGTTAGAATATAGCAAAAGAAAAAACCTTAGGCCCAATCAGTTTTTGTATCAAAAAATAAAAATAAAATAAAAGGATGTTGGGCCAGCATAGCTATTAGAAAATAGGGGGTGATAGTGAGTAAAATGAATAGCCCAAAAGGGGGAAGGCCCAGCGCTGAAACAAACAAAAAAATAAAAATGTTAGGAAAATAGAAAAATGGGACATTGGGGCTCGAACTCAGGTCCTCACACACCAAAGCCTTATCCGTGCGCGCCTTGCCACTGGGGTGGCTGTTTCATCTGTTATTGAAACAATGCAATAAATATATTATAAACCTTGTCCTGAACATGTCATCTTCTTCTTCCTTGCGACATGATATTCTTCAACATTTTTGAAATCTGTAACTTCCTCATTTCTCAACCAAAATGGAAAATATAAACATGAAAGTTGCTTGAAATTTAACCATGATTTCAAGCATGTAAATAACTAAAGTTATGGATCAAAGATAAGCTTAAATTTTATCTAGTACCAAATTTGACCTAACTTTTTCAGAAAATTCAAACTCAAAATTCACATCACTCAAGGAATATAAATGAATTCTAAAGACATGGTTAGTTTCAGGGTTAAGATGTCTACATTTTATCTTTTAAAATCAAAGCCAAATAACGCTTGTATGAAAAGTTGGAAATTCAGAAAACTCACCTTGCAAATGGAGATCGTGTTTTGAGTTTGAGCACTCTTCAAGGTATTGTAATGATCTGGTTAGCTTCACTGAACCTCCAGGAAGCTATTGCAATGCTTACTTTAGACTAAGAGTGGCTATATTGTTCTAGAGAAGTCAATATGCAAGATGTTGTTTTTGAAAATGGAGAATGGTGATGGAGGTGTTACAGTCGTGTAACAGGTATTTCGTTAGGTTCTAAATGATATATAGATGCTTTGTAATTGATTTTGAGGAAGAACGCACGAGTGAAATGAGAGTTTGAGGTGTGAGGTCAGAAATGGCACAAAAATGAGGTTTTAATGCAGTTTTGAGTTTGAGGGGGTTTGGAAGAATTTTAAGGCTTGTAATTTCGCGTCCTTGGCTTGTAAACAATGTCTCAATTTATAGGAAAAGGTTTGAGGACTTGAGATGGTCAGAAACACAATATCACATGTTATGGCCATTTGACTTGTTTTTGAAGCAACCTTGACAAATATGGTTTCAAGGCAAGGTACGAAGCTTGTAAGGTGGCTAGAAGCTTTAAACATGTTTGCTCTGAACTTATAGATGAAGTTTTTGCAAAAGGAACAAGTTCAAAGCTCAAGACAAGTTGACTTTGTGATTAAAGCAACTTTTCAAGAATGGTAATGGTGCCTTTGTGCCATAAATGGAAATGTAGCTTGGATAAAGGTTTAAACACTTGGACAAGGGCTCAATGAGTTGTGTAAACATCTGATCATGAATATATTTTCAAGTTAGAAGGCCTGCAAAGTAAGATTATGCAGCATAGGTTTGAGTTTTGGTTATGTGTTCATCATTAAAATGACTTGTAATTTAAAAATGGATGCTCAACTTCTTGCCTTTGATTCTCTTAGCTCAAGTATGATCTCTCCAAGTTCTTAGACATTTTGGAAATCTTAAAACATTATCTACAACCTCCGCGTTGACAATTTTGGATAAATCATCTTGGATCTAGGTGAAAATTGGCCAAGAAATTAGGTCAAAAATCTGCCTAAACTTTTCAAAATTTTCACTAAGTGTTTTATGAAAAATGTCATGACTTCATGGGCTTATATCTTCAAATCTAAGCATTTTTTAGACATAAACTTTGTAATACAAAGTTGTGGAATTCATCAAGATCTAAAATTTTCATGTTGAAAGTTTTCTTTGAATCATCTTACATCTTGGTCAAAGAAGGTTTATCATATATAAAATATACTTAGAAAATTTTCTAAGTCTTAAAATTTTGACTTTTTGTGGACTTTCTTAACTCTATTGATTCTTGTTGACCAGGTTTGATATTTTTGAGTATTTTGATGAATCTTGATCTTTAAAAATCAATGTTGATCAAAAAGTCAAAGTTTGACTTTTTGTGTATCAATTGACTTTTCATTAATTGACCCAAAATTCAACTATCAATCGATTGATCTTGGGAATGACTTAAGTCATGAAATTATGTCAAAATAATTTGCTTGAATCCTTGATATCATACCTTAAAACATTAAGTCATGTATTATGTCAAAAGTTAATGACTAGTCATCCCCAGTCAAAACCCTAATTTTAACGATCTTTCCCTTTTGATGATTTTAATGATTTTCTTGAGGAATTGTGATTAAAACTTGATCAATTGATGAATATGAATTCAAAATATTGATATGGAAAAAATATTGAAGTTTGACTGTAGGTTGACCACAGTTGACTTTTTACCCAATACAGCTGATTTTCAGTCATCTGATCAATTGACTAAGCAAAATTGTAATCTAAGACTTGAAACTTGGCATGAGTATTCTTGGAGACCCATAATGAACCATGAAAGTATTTTGAGGAATTAGAAATCCAATTTCCCTTGTGAAAACCAAAATCCTAATTTATGGCCTCAGTGCTTAGGAGATGAATTTGTCTGATCAATTCTTGAGAATCCTTGAGCATTGAGGATCCTTTGTGAGAAATGTATTGAGAAAAGAGAGGGAAAATTTTGGGGTACAACAGCTAACATTTGCTCTTCATGGCTACCGTACTTCGGCAAGAACATTAACTGGGGCAACCGCTTTCTCTTTGATCAATGGCATGGAAGTTGTTATGCCTATCGAAGTTCAGATTCGTTCTCTAAGGATTATGAAAGAAGCAGACCTAGACGAAGACGAATGTATTCAGACAAGGTTGGGTCAGTTAAATTTGCTTGACGGAAAGAGGTTGGCTGCTATTTGTCACAGTCAGATATACCAGAAACGCATGATCAAATCTTTCAACAAAAAGATCAAGCATCGGGTATACCAGACTGGTGACTTGGTAATAAAGTGCATCATTCTACCACAAGGCGATCCCAGGGGGAAATGGTCTCCCACTTACGAAGGGCCATTTGTTTTCAAGAAATTATTCTCGGGCGGTGTTATGATGCTAACCACTATGGATGGCGAAGATTTCTCACATCCTGTGAATGCGGACATAGTCAAAAAATACTACGCATAAGAATGACCCGCTAGGTTGACATACCTAGGTAAAAAAAAGGGCATGCTAATGAACCAAAAGGATTCCGGAAAAAATAAGGAATATATATAAAAGATCGTACACCCGGCAAGTCGAAAACCCGAAAGGGCGACTTGGGAAAAAAGGGGTATCCTGGTGGACTGAAAACCAGAGAGGGTGGTCCAGGAAAAAGTTAGGGATTAAAGCGTACGACTATGCCCGTTGGATCACTTACATGTCAGCTTTATTACCAAGACCTAAAGTTCAAAAGGTACATGATCAGTGTAATCAACTTCTTCCGACAACAATGGGCGATATGTTCAAAGACATAAGGGCGATAGCGGAATTGGAACCCAATGAGATCACTTCCACATGGCTATATACACTTGTTTTCACCCTTTCATTTTACATCGACTTCCTCTTACTAGGATTTCCGTCTCTTTGTACAAATTCGCCTGTTTATAGGCAAATTATCAATACAAATATACTTTAAAGTTCAAACTTTTTGTTTTTTCTGTTTTTCTTGCAAAAACGTCCAATGACTAAAATTGAATAAGCATATGCATATGAACATGATTAATTGTCAACAAATAACTAAAAACAGGAATAAGCATTTATTCAAAACTCTAAAAGCTAGGATGACACTCAAGCCGTTTGTAAATCCCCACAGAATCCCTTTCATAAGGCTACCACCAGTGAAGTCGCCAGAGCCACCTCCATGAGACTATTCCACACAAGAGTAATCTTCACAGATAAGAGTACATTCCCCCACAATCTCCCTGGCATATCACTTTAACAAATAAAGGAGTATAATCTTCTCCACTTTAAATCTCCCCACGGAGTCTCAATTAGTACAATGCATGGAATTTCTCTTCCCGGGCTGAGTCTATTCCTCCAAAATTGAAAAAGAAACCTTGTAGAATTTCCTCTCTCTAGAAAAATTTAATTTCCCCCAAGAGAATTAGTTTCCTCGGCAGAGCATTTCTCCATCAACAAGTTTTATTTCCCCAACAGACTACAAATTCCCCAGCTCGAGTCTATTCCTCAGACTACTACAAAATTCTTTTCCCTAGTAAAGTTGCCACTATTCCCAGAGACTTGCTACAAAACATGGAATTGGACCAGATACCAGTTAACTTTATCCTCCCCAAACAAGTCATAAGTTTGAACATCACTTTTATCCCCAGTCAGGATATAAGAAATAGACTCCCGAATAGAGCAACGGACGACCAATGTTCCTAAACTCTACTTGAATATAAATCAACATTCCCATGCAGATCTTCCTAAAACAAGTAACCAGGAATCCCCAGCGGAAGCATTCTATCCAAGATTGAAGATACACATACTCTTCATCCCCAGCAATAGTCAGGGATTTATTTTCCCGGACAAAGAAACACTTCAAACAACATTGCATATTCGTTCATCATAGCATATGCATATGAAACACAGATGGAATAATCTCATTTATTTTGAGAACATCATTATGCAATGCATTTCATAAATCATGACATTGCATACAACCAACTCTTTACCTTTTCAAGAAAGATCAATCAACAGAAGAATATCATCAACAATTTTCCAAACAGGTCCATGATTAACTCCTGAAACAAGACGGGGCAACTATCTATGTGACCAGGTCAGAGATTAATTCCCGAAACAAGACAGGGCAACTATCTCTATGACCAACAAAAAAATATTGAAGATTAACTCCTGAAACAGAACGGGGAAACTATTTTTCTTTCTCTTTAGTCAGATGAAGATCAATTCCCGAAATAGGACGGGGCGACTATCTATATCATCAATGGTATGAACTCCCAAAACAGGACGGGTTTACCAACAAACTGATTGTAGATCAATTTCTGAAATAGGACGGGGGAACTATCTACATGAAAAAACACTTCCTTCACAGACATCTGTTGGTTCAGTTTAAATCGACCAAAGATTTATTCTGATTCTTTTCCGGTAGACACTTTTTATGGTTCAGTTTAAGTGGATTTAAGATTTACTCTGATTATTATCCAGTTAAAGAAAAATACAAGACATCTGTTGGTTCAGTTTAAATTGACCAAAGATTTATTCTGACTCTTTTCCGGTATATACTTTTTTTGGTTTAGTTTAAGTCGATTCAAGATTTATTCTGATTCTTATCCAGTTAAAGACAAATACAAGACATCTTCTGGTTCAGTTTAAGTCGACTAAAGATTTATTTTGATTCTTTTCCGGTATACAATTTTTCAGGCTCAGATTAAATCGACTAAAGATTTATTCTGATACTTCTCCAAGTTAAATATTTTCAAACATCTACTGGCTCAGATTA
This sequence comes from Vicia faba, assembly GCA_948472305.1. NCBI lineage: Eukaryota > Viridiplantae > Streptophyta > Magnoliopsida > Fabales > Fabaceae > Vicia > Vicia faba. The sequence continues at coordinate 655,234,657 of OX451738.1, forward strand.
AATCGTCCAAAGATATTTTCTGATACTTCTCTCAGTAGGCTCTTTTTCTGGCTCAGATTAAATCGAACAAATATTTATTCTGATACTTCTCTCAGTAAAAGATTTCTATGCATCTGTTGGCTCAGATTAAATCAACCAAATATTTACGCTGATACTTCTCTCAGTAGACCTTTTTCTGGCTCAGATTAAATCGACCAAAGATTTGTTCTGATACTTCTCTTAGTAGACCCTTTTTCTGACTCAGATTAAATCAACCAAATATTTATTCTGATACTCCTCAGATACAGTCAAGCGTAGACTCATTCTGATATTTCTATCAACAATTATTTTAGATGGCATCTTTAAGCCCATCTCTGACAACTCTCAATCATCTTTCCAAATGGCATCTTTAAGCATATTCGTCAGAGATGGGCTTATAGATGCCATCTAAAGTAACTGTTGATAGGAGTATCAGAATGAGTCTACACTTGACTTTATCTGAAGAATGTATGATAGGTGTATCAAAATTAATCTATGCTTCATTTTATCTGAGAAGTGTATCAGAATGAATCTACGTCCGACTTTATCTGACAGATATGCTAGGGAGTCTCAACATGAATCTACGTCTAATTTTATATGACTGGTGTACTAGAGTGAGTCTATGTCTTACTTTATTGGAATGAGTTTATGTCCAACTTTATCCAAAGGAGTATCAGAATGAACCTTCGTCTAGTTTTATCTGACTGATGCTTTTCAGAATGAATCTATCCGATTTTATCTGAGGGAAATGCTTTTTAGAATGAATATATCTAATTCTATCTTAGGGAAATACTTTTAAGAATGAATTTCTGAAGGAAATTCTCGTCAGAATTAGTCTCTGAGGGATATGCTTTTCACAATGAATCTCTGAAGGAAATGCTCGTCAGAATTAGTCTCTGAGGGAAATGCTTCTCATAATCAATCTCTGAAGGAAATGCTTGTCAGAATTAGTCTCTGAGAGAAATGCTTTTCAGAATGAATCTCTTAAGGAAATGCTCGTCAGAATTAGTCTCTGAGGGAAACGCTTTTCAGAATGAATCTTTGAAGGAAATGCTCATCAGAATTAGTCTCTGAGGAAAATGCTTTTTAGAATGAATCTCTGAAGGAAATGCTTGTCAGAATTAGTCTCTGAGGGAAATGCTTTTCAGAATGAATCTTTGAAGGAAATGCTCGTCAGAATTAGTCTCTGAAGGAAATGCTTTTCAGAATGAATCTCTGAAGGAAATGCTCGTCAGAATTAGTCTCTGAGGGAAATCATCTGGTCATGTAGATAGTCGCCCCGACTTGTTTCGAGAATTAATCTACAACCTATCTATAAATCACTGATAATATTCGTCTATTTTTGAACTTAACCTGAAAACAAAGTTAGCTTCATGCAATGTCATGATGCATGAAATGTATTTTGTATTGATGTTCTCAAAAATAAATGAGAATGTTATGTATGGACGTAAATGTTACTGAAGCATATGGTAGCTTCGTGTAACAACGTCTAGTTGAGGAAAATAAATCCCTGACTGTTTTTTGGGATGAAGAAAGTAATTATTTAATTTTTGTTTAGAATGACTTTACTAGGGATTTCCGCTTTCTGTTTGAGGATACTCCGATGGGGATGTTCGACTTCTGCTTAGGGACAGAAGCATTCAAGGAGAATCGGTCGTTCGTCGTTATTTTTATTGAAGGATTTGATTCTTATGTACCTTGACTAGGATACAAGAGATGGATTATCCTCCGATACACTATTTGACCAGGTTTCAGATACGGATGTCAACTCTTTTGGGGAGGACAACATTGAATAACATCTGGCAGGAGAAGTGAATTATGTTGGGGAATTTGAAGTATTGGAGAAATAAAATATATTGGGGAATTAAATCCTATAGACTATGTTGAGTAAATAACCTCTGACGGGGACTGAAAATTCATAGGCTGCGCTGAGGAAGTTTCCACCGTATGTTGGAGAAATGATAAAAATTCCTTATCTACTAGGGGACCGATTGGGGAAGATGATCATGTAAAGCTATCTGTTTTACCCCAAAATTCTCCCTCTCTTTTCTCAAGACCTTTCTCACCAAAGATCTCAAAAGCTCAAGAAGTTTCCAAGCTTGATCAGACAAGTTCACCTCCTAAGCACCGAGACTACAAATTAGGGTTTTTACTGAAGTTGATTGATCAATGACTTTTAACCTAATACACAATCTAATGGTTTGAAACATAATCTCAAGGACTCAAACACAACATGTTGACCTAATTTCATGACTCAAATCTTTTCTCAAGATCAAAAGATTGATAGTTGAATTTTTGATCAACTGGTGAAAAGTCAACTGATACACAAAAAGTCAAACTTTGACTTTTTTGTTCAACATTACATTCCAAAGATAAAAATTCATCAAGACATTCAAAAATATCAAACTTGATCATCAATAATCAAGAAATTCAAGAAAGTCCATAAAAATTCAAAGTTTCCAATACTTAGAATTTTCTAAGTGTTTTTACACTTGATAATTACATTACTTCATGATATTTTTCACCAAGACGCAAGATGATTCAAAGAAAACTTTCAACATGAAAGTTGTAGATCTTGATGAATTCTACAACTCTGTGTTATAGGGTTGATGTCCAAAAAATGCTTAAATTTGAAGATATAGGCTCATGAAGTCATGACATTTTTGTATAAACACTTAGAGAAATTTTCAACAAGTTTGGTCAAATTGTTATCCCAACTTCTTGGCCAATTTTCATCAAGTTCTAATTTGATTTATCAAAAGTGGTCAACATAAAATTTGTATATAATGTTTCAAGCTTTCCAAAACATTCAAGAGCATGAATTTATCATACTTGAGCTAAGATATGCAAAGGCATGAAGTTGGGCATCCATTCTTGAATTACGGGCTATTTTAATGAAAAACACATAATCCAATCTACATGCTATGTTGCATAATCTTGCTTTGCAGGACTTCTAACTTACAAATCTCACCATAATTTAATGTTTACACAAACTTTTAAGCTATGGTCCATTTGATTTAAGCATTTTCCAAATGATTTTTCCATTTTTGGCACAAAGTTAACATTGTCATTCTTGCAAAGTAGCTTTAATCACAAAGTCGGCTCTTCTTGAGCCTATAACTTGTTCCATATACACACACTCAACATACAAAATCAAATAAACATGCTTAAAGTATCCAACAACTCTATGAAGCCAAGTACAGAGCATTGGAATTATGATCTTCAAGCTTGTCATTTACAATCCAATCTAGCCACAACATGTGATCTTGCAAATCTGATCAACCCTTGTCTTAAGACCTCTTGCCTATAAATAGAGAGATCATTTTAAATATAGAAAGAGATGAACAAGCCCCCAAAACTCCTTTACTCTCAAAAAAACATAATTGTTCATAAAACCTCCATTTTTTAGCTTTGAAGTCCAAATCTTTAAACCTCTCAAACCTTGCAAGTTTTGTCCAAACAAATTATCCAAATACTTCACATACATCATATATAAGTTGTCCAAACACAAGAGCAACTTTTGTAACATCACTATAACCATCTTCCAAACTCAAAAACAGTACTTTGCAACTTGACTTGGTTGAAGTGATTCAACAACTTTCAGCATAAAGTGAGGATTGACATAGCTTCGAGAAGGTCCAAGGGAGCTTAATCAATCATAATATTGTACCTAGAAAAGTTATAAGAGGCTTCATAATTTTCTCCAACAAAGTTAAGTTTCCTCAAACTTTGATATCTTTATCCATACATCATTTGTTTTTGTTTTCAAAAGAATAAAACAGGACAAATCGAGGTATAGAAGTGCAAATATTTAAAACCCCAGAAAAATACTTTAGGGGGCCCTGACACGGGTGGTTGTGTCACCTGACACAGGCCGTGTCAGGGAGAAAATATGCAAAAAAAAGTAGGGTAGGGGCTGACACGGGTGCCTGTGTCACATGACACGGCCTGTGTCAATGTAGTTGGGTCAGAAATTTGGCAAACGGGCAGGGTAGGAGCTGACACGGGTGCCCGTGTCACACGACACGGACTGTGTCAATTCAGTTGGGACAGAAAATGCACCAGGAGCATTGGGCAGATTCTGACAAGGGTGCTTGTGTCCGGTGACACGGCCCATGTCAGCTCAGGCATTAAAATTCCTAATTTTGAGATTTTGTTGTAGTTTTAGATAATTAAGGTTACTTTGGACATATTGCATTGCTTGGAGATGACCTAACACTATACAAAAACTTTTTGTAGATAAAAAATTCAAGTTATTTTCTAAAATAATTGAAATCATTATACTTAGGTTTTATTTTTTAATTAATTAACTCCTTTTGTAATTAAATTAACTACAAAATCTTTTCCATCAAAAAACACATAAAAAACAATCCCCTTTCACTTTACATTCTTTGCGCATTTTACTATTACACATTAAGAATTATGTAATTGTCAAAGCCTTGTAATAGTAATTAGGGTTTACTATACTTGTCATCCCCATTTGTAAATTTGTATCCCCCCTCCCCCAAAGTATTGTAATAGCATAAGACATTTAAATTCTGCAATTTACCGCTTTCCATATTGTTGCTAGTAATTAGGGTTTGTATAACAAGATTTAAAATCAACATTAGACAACCCTAATTCAAGATAATATACTTGAAAACAAAACACTTTGCACACTTTCACCTCTAGGGTAACCCACACTTGTTGCCTCGGATACGAACAATCATGTCCATCGAACGTGAGATGTTTTAGCAAAGACCATCGATTAAAAGATCATAGTCCCTCGATAACCCATCGATGATGCCTTTGGTAAATGATCTTGGTCCCTTATGACAATTTCTAAAACATCTCACAGGTTGCCTTATATGACTATACGACGACCCAAGCACGTCCCTCACATCCAATGATATAGCTCACTACCAATTAATGGTAGATAAACACCATCTAAAGGAGGAGGAAAAGAACAAAGACTTTTTGAGTAGGTAGATCGCTCATAATTTCTTTCTCACAAACAAAACCATTTGCACCTCACACTTTCAAAACATTTGGCAAAACAAACATTTTTGTATACATTCTCAACGATGCGAGAATCATTACAAAATTGCCTTACATTGGAATTTTCAAAACATCTTCAAAACATTCCCTTTTCAACAAATATTTTCAAAACCAACACTTTGTATACGTTCTCAACGATACGAGAATCATTGCAAAGTTTTCCAAACTTAGGTGTTTTCAAAATATTTTCAAAATTACACAAACACAAAGCATTTTAAAGTGATCAAGCAATTAAGAGCCTGTAGCGGGTGTACAATTTTATTTATATATCCCTAATTTTTGCCCTAACTCTTTTAGTTCGTCAGGATGCCCTTATTTTTTCCTAGGCCAATCAACCTAGTGGGTCTCTTTTTCATGCGTAGTATTTTTGACTATGTTCGCGTTCACAGGGTGCAGAGAATTTTCAATGTCCATGGTAGTAAGTGTTGTAGCACTGCCAGAAAATATTTCTTGATCATACGTGGCCCTTCGTATGCAGGAGTCCATTTGCCCCTGGGATTAGTCTGGTGCACCCGATGTTTGAAGTTATTGATCAACCATTAATTTCCAACTTTCTGATAGTATTGACCTTACTTAGTATTTTTCTAAGAACTGTCATGGCAGAATGACACCATATGGTACTACTGACATAGACAAGCAATTTGGTGATACCAAAGATTCAATTTTCATAGTGGCTTTTGCTGAAATTCATGATCAATGCAACATACCCCAAGTGATTCAAATGGAGATCTGGCTTTGGCTATTCATCACTTTCGAGATATTCTTTGAATCTTGACTTGACTGCCACAGATAAGTTGGACAATAACATGTCATGCCCCTTGATTTATAACCAATTGGGTTCACGAAAGGCCTGTTACTGGAAGTGTCTTTCTCTTTAACACATCATCTTAAGAAATTCTTTCCATTGGGAGGATTTTTATTCATTGAATATTTGCCATGAGAATTTCTCTGTTGTCAAACACTTAGTCATATGCAAACAGTGGTATTAAAATGCAAAGCTTATGTCTGTCTTGAAGTTTAAAAATTCATTTTTAGTAATAATTTTTTTTTTAAGAATGTGATATCAACTCAGGATTTATAGTAAGCCTTACATGAGTCAGGATACCTTTTTGTAATAGTATGCTTTCAAACTAACCCATGCTTCAGTTAGGACTTTTAAGGGTTGTAACGTGGCCTGGTTCATAGTTTAAGAAACAAAGGATAAAGGCTCGAAGTTTATTTGTACCCAACCCTTTCTACATGATGTTTTTCAGTTCTATACTTAGTTAATTATGTATTTAGGTTCCAATAGAGTTTGGAATTATATAATTGATACTTTGGTGATGGTTCTGAAACTGGAAGTTTATTTTGGAAGGAAAACATTTTTCTTGTAACATCTTTCTTTTTTTGAGAATTTGTAGCGGCCTATTTTTGACTTTATTATCCCTAACTTTTGCCTGAGCTATTTCATTTGAGATTACATTTAGCGGGATGCCCCAGTTTTTTTTCCTAAGTATCCTTCATAGGTTTTGACTTAGCAGGCTTTTCTTTTGAAAGATAATAATTGTCTGACTCAATGATTACGGGGAACCATCATCGATTTTTTATTTAGGAGAGTATCTTCGACACTACTCGTCGCGTACAAAGGTAAAGCTTGTGAATGCACAATTGGACTAAGAAACTACCCTGCCCCAGGTTATGTTTAAGGGTTTCAATTTGCACGAAAAAGAAAACTCCTACTTATTTGGCTCAAAGGGGTTAACTAGGGATTAACTTCATTATATCTCTATTGTTTAGGAATTAAAGCAATGCTTGGACATTGTCAGCAAAGTTTGTTCAAAAGCATAATGTATGAGATTATGGTATCGTTTTCGTCATCCGCCCTCTAAAGGCTTATAGCTTTAACGAGAGTTGAATATCATAAAAAGAAGTAAGAACATAGTTTAAATACAGTGATAACAAATGGATTAATTCAAGACAAATATATGCAATGCATTAACGGGGAAAACCAAAGTTTGACATAAAGATAAGTGTTTGAACAAACAAGAGAATTTGCAAATAAAAATCCAATGAAGTAGAAACTTCCATTGTTGGCAGACGAGTCGTTGTCGCTAACAACATTTTTAACTCTTTCAAAATTAATTACTTTAGCTTCAATTAAGTCTTGAATCTTATTTTTCAATGTCCAATAGCTATTAGTGTCATGTCTATGACTATTGGAGTGATATGCACACCTTGCATTAGGATTATAATTAGGAGAAGAAATATTGTGTTTCTGAAGATGGTCCTTCAATGTGACCAAATTCATCTTCAACATGTGTTGCAGAGCTTGTGACATCAGCATGTTGATTTTGGCAAATTTTCTTTTGGTATCTTGTTGCCGCTGATTACCTCATTGTTGTTGATGAGGTCGTTGTTGAGCTTGCGATATACTAACAATTTGGAAAGGCCCTCTTCCATTAACTGAAGGATTATCAATGTCAACTTGTCTCTTTCCCTCTCTTATTATCCTCCTACTTTCAACCAAGTCAATTTCTTGTCTCACCGGAGGCTGGTTAATGATTGGATCCCTAATTCTAGAAGTTCGTCCCACACAGTTGTATCTGACCTGATGAAGCTTGCTGATAAGGATTCTCAACTCTTCTTTCCCCCGAGCTAAATTTTGGATAAGAGCCATCTGACCAATTATCTGGATTCTCATATTTGCCATCCTAGCTTGTAGTTGTTCCAACTGGTCATCCTTGTAATCTTCGGGATTCTTCTTGGTCATATTCTCAGCGAGGAGTGCTTTCAATCCCTCTTTCCCCTTGGATATGTTTAGAACCAATTCCTGAGAGTGAGCATTCTGAGACTGGAGATCTTTGATTATTGGTTCAAGAGCATTTTTTGAGGAATAACATAGCAAGAAGGTGAGAAAACCTTCCTTGAGAATGCCTGTTATGCAATAACATGGTATGTAGATGCGTATGCAATGTTTTCAAGGACCTCGTGGGATTTAAATTTTTGAATCAAAAGAGAACAGAAACAAAGACTATTATTAGTAAGTTCAAATTATAACTTCCTCTTCGGCTTACAATGAAAACAAAAAGAATTACAAGGAAACAAATTATGAACTTCTAAGACCTAAGACTCAAGTCTCCCATGGATGCTTCCTCTTTGTGTTAAGATATGCATTAAGGCTCTTCTCTTCGTGAAGTTCTTTTGTCATCTCCAACACTTTCTTCTCACTAGCATAGAATTGAGTCTCAAAGGTGTCCCTTTCTTATTTCAATTGAATCCAATACTTATATAGCTCTTCAAGGTCAGTAGGCATATCTGGATGAAAAATGGTATGAGGAATATCTCCTTCAACAACAGGCACCACAATTACTGGTAGGATAGTAGGATATGGCATTATAAGATTTTGAGCATGAGATCATATCCATCTGAGGTAGGGCTCCAAAGGGATGGAGTTTTTCTGTCCCAAACTCTTGCTATCAATCTTATTCACCATGCCCCAAGCACGTATAAACATTTGACGGTAACCTTGAGGATCATTTTCGTAATCGAATACAATATCCTGGATAAGCATATCATGAGGACCGTTTCTTCGAGCATAACCGAATTGACATAGAGCTATGGAAGGGTTGTAAGTAATACATCCCCTTATTCCAAGGAGTGTCACATTAGGGAATTCCCACAGCAGTCAATAATAGTGATGTCCTTCCAAGATCGGAAACACCAATAGATATCTGAATGAGAGAGTAACATCATCCTTCGAGACCACTTCAAACCTTATTAATTCTTCATCACTGATCGGGAAAGGTGTGAAATAAACCACCTGGATATTAAAGGTATGCGACACATGAGGTTCCCTCACTCTCTCATAGTACAGGTGTGAAGAGAGTGCAAAATATCTCAAAGCAAAGTAGGCACATGATTATGAGTAAGAAATATTTTGATGGCGTTCACATCTATGAGTTGGTCTGGATTAGAGAATAGTACCAAACCATAGATCAACAGAGCCAAGATCTCCTCAAGAGAATAAAAACTCATAGCCTCTAGAAACAACTGAGCCTTCTCTATCATAAATTTAGCAAGAAGAACTTTGACTCCACTTCTTGTTTCCCAATTAGACACAACGTCTGACCGCTTCAGATGTAAGGCTGCTGCAATAACTTCAGGTTTTGGAACTTTCTCTAAACCGGTGAAGGGTGTCTGATCAAGAATAGTTACTCCAAGTAGCTTAGAAAACTCTTCTATTGTGGGTACTAACTGATAATATGGGAAGGTAAAATAATGATGCTTAGGATCAAAGAACTGGAACAGAACACTCATCATGTCTTCTTCGAAACCTAAGGTGACCAAACTGAGTAGATAACCATGCCTCTTGGTGAATTGAGAGTTTTCGGGAACCTTTGAGACTAACTCCTTAAGCTTGGAAGGTACCCTTACAAAGTTGATTTGGATAGTATTTCTGCGAGTGGAGGCCATAATATGCAACAAGGAACAAAGATAAATCCCTAGGTCCTTGAAATGGTTAGTGAAGATGTTTTGTTATGATGATATGATGTTATGATGTTATGTTCATGTTGAATAAGTAGAAACACAAACAAGTTATACAAGAGCCTTAGGTTTAAAGGCTTGCATTAAGTCCATAGGTAAATACCCTTCCCCACTGAAGTTAAGTTGGCTCAACCTATCCTAAAATAGTAATCGGGTTCTAAGAATCTCATATCACAGATCTTTCTCGAAGGCTTTATTTTAGCACGAAAAATGACTTGCCACCAAAATATCCCGAAAGTCGAATCTCAATGAGCGTAGCCTCGAGTATCAACCAACTTCGTACTTCACCAAAGCCGACTATCTCACTATTTTCCAATGGCTAAGATGGGTCAATTAAGGTTCTAAAATCAAGTTAGTGTTAACGACACCACGCGGAAGCCTAATGTTATCCTCGACTGACTCAAGGAACATCAATACAAACCAAAGTGTCACACTAATTGTAGCTATCATGTTAACCATATAGGTATACGCCATACAATATTTATGATCTATTGCTACTTACCTAAGGAATCACTAGATCCGAGTGTAAGATCTTTCACACAAGTAATACCCAAACCAACCTTTAAAGAAAACAATTCAAATAATTAAAGCAACTAAAAGTGATATAAACTCTAAGGTAACCCCTCTTTTTTATGTAGTCCCCAACAGAGTCGCCAGTTCTGTAACTACGGTGGGAGAACTGACTTTTTTGGTTTTATCACAAATGTTACGGTTAGTAAGATTCGCCACTAACTTTTATTTTATCCAATATTTAAGAAAGGTGAACAGAACAGGAAAGACCTTTAATAGATTTTGAGTTCGGGGGGTAAGTTATAAAAAGGGAAGGTGTCAGTACCCTTTTCATCCGTAGTTATATACGGGCTCTTAATTGCTTAGGTCGCTTTTAAAAAAAAACTTGCTTTGTATGTGTGTGATTTGTTTGAAAATATTTTGAAATGCCAATGTAAGGCTAACTTTGTAATAATCCTTGTGTCGATCCTCAAGAATGTATACAAAGTGTTTTTTGAAAATATCTTGTTTGAAAGTGTAGTGTGGAAAATGTTTTGTTTGTGAGCAAGCATTCAAGAGTCTTACCCACTAAGTATGGTATTTCTTATTCTTTTCCTTATCCTTTGCAGATAGTATTATCCATACCATTAGTTGGTAGGTAATCCTATCTACTGGATATGAAGGTACAGGTGTAGGGTCATCGTAAGGTCATTGATGGCAACATGTAAGGATACCTTAGCAATTGTATCAAAGGGACTATCATCATTTTGCACGTAGGGTCATCGAAGGTACTAGATCATTTTGTAGGCAACTCAAAGGGTCATCGAGGGATTATGTCTTTATTCAAAAGGGACCATGATGAGATTGTATATCGATGGTCTTTTGCTAAAGTATCTCTACTTTTAAGGGACGTGACCAATGTCTCGTAAGGTAACAAAAGAGGTTACCCTAGAGGTGCAAGTGTGAAGGGTATGTATTTTCAGTTATATTTATCTTGGAAATTAGGGTTGTATAGATTGCTTTTAGTAGTCTTTTCATACAAACCCTATTTTACTAACAGTTAAATATGTATAGAGAATTAAAGTGCGGAATGTAAAATCCTACGCTGTTACATGGCTTTAGAGCAGATACATAATAGGAAAAAGATGCGAGAAAATAAATCTACGCTATTACATCGGAGAGTGCAACCTATACACTTGTTCTAGGAATTTAAATAACAAAAGACAAGACAAATAATGTTAGAAAAATGTTAAATTCCCTAAAAAAATTCTATATGTTAGAAAAGACATTTTTGGTGTTTTTTGTAGAAAATAATATGAGTGTTAATAAATAGTAATTAAAACCTAATTCTCATTAATTTTAATATATAAAAAAAACTAGAAGTCTAATTAAGTGAAAATAAATTCTAAACCTAATTGGTTAATGTTTATTAAAGGTTAATGGCTAAGTTAATCAAAATGGAATGAAAACTAGGGTTAGAAAAATATAAGAAAAATACCAAATGCATGGGGTGGGACCTGAACTCACGCCCTTCCCTTCACCAGTCAATGATCTTACCACCACGCCATTTGTTGTTGCTTGCTATTGAATCAAGTATCAACCAAAATATAAACAACTTAAACAAATGTGTGTGGTTTGGAAAAGATGAGAGAAGAAATGTTGAAGTTGGGACTCAAACCCACACCCTTACCTATACTATACAGCGCCCTTACCAATTGTGCCATTGTTATTTCGCGTTCATATTACTACCAACAATAAACAAATAATGAAATTAAATCATAAACTAAATTTAAAAAAAAAACACTCACTTAGTGTGGGGCCGTAGAATTTAAATCAACCAATGAATGAAGGGGGATTAGCCATGCAGCTTTTAACCACCGTCTGGAGAAGTTAAACCACCATCCACGACGGTCAACCTCATCTTCTCCGGTGAGAAGATTTTGAAAACCTACTATAATCAATAAAAAATTAAAACCAATAACCTAGAACGAGTATTTGGCATGCTACGAATCCAATGGCGCTATTATTTTTGTCTTAAAGTACATGTAGCTAGGGTTTCGAAGCTTTGAGAGCTTCGAACCCTAACAATGGTGAATGGTTATTCTTGCATGAAAACTTGAAAACGATGATTCTAAACAAGTCCAAACATAATTATAAACAAGTATATGTGCATATAATCAACCAAAAATGCATGAATTATGAGTTTGAGTTCAAGAAAATTCAACAAACTAGTGATACTTGGTTGTGAAGATCTGGGACGCTACGAGCTTCGGTAATGATTGGTATGAACTCCTGGGACCTTCAAGAGGCTAGTGTGATACTTGAAATATATTGAGAACGGATGGAGATAAGGGTTTAACCATGCCCTAGTTTTGATAAAATTTGTGAGCTTTAGGGTTTGTCTATAGTTGCAGCATGCGCGTCCTTGAGGTCTGAATTTGTTGTGTATTTATAGGAGAATGTTTAGGTTAACAAACATGGAAAGTATCTTGTGCAATCATGGTCAAATCAAACAAGAATAAAACATCTTTAAAAAATCTATTTTGAGAAGATTATGTCCAAATATTCTCCACACGGTTTTCCTTAGTTGTCATAAGCTTTTTGGGCTTCAATTCTGATCCAAAACCAAAGTCCACACACCTAAGACCAATGCTTTCATATTTTATTTGATTTAATTTGCATTTTAATGAATAAAATCCAAATAAAATAAATAAAAATCATAAAAAATATATGAATGGATTTAGGGGTCCTTTATAAGGTTATGAACACGTTTGAACCTAAGACTTAGGCCCATTAGCCCAAAAATTCAACTTTGCTCAAAGTGGACTTCATGCATTTTCTCAAAAATTTCTCAACTTGCACAACTCATAATTCTCTCAATTTTTGTCATATGAAGGTGATCTTAGATTCTTTGTAAATATCAATATGTACCCAACAACTTTCATGTTTACCATTTTTTCATTTGAAGCCTTTATCTTCATGTAAATTACTTTGACAAAAAATGGCTTTTTGTTGACTTTTAAAATGACTTGTAATGTTTTGGCTCATATCTCTCAAATGAAGCATTTTTGGCCTTAGGCTTATAGAGACAATGTTGTATAGAATTGAATTTTCTTCGAGTTAAGCTTTGGTTGAAAAATTTCTGATGAAGTATGTGAAAGTTGTATTGGTCAAAGTTCAGTTGACTTCTCCTTAAGAAAACCCTAATTTAGAAACTTTTGACTTTTGATGAATCTTGAGTTTTCTTGATGAATCATGATCAAACCTTGATCAAATTATGAATGTGACATTAAAATGTTTATGTTAACCAAAAATCTTGAAGTTTGACTGTAGATTGGTCAAAGTTGACTTTTTGTTCAATATAACTAATTTTCAATCATTTGGCTAATTGATTGAGCAAACTTGTGATGCAAGGCTTGAAACTTGACATGTGGGTTCTTTGAAGCATGTGGGATACCATGAAGTCCACTTGAGGCATTGACAGCTCAATTTCCTTTGAGAAAATCAAAACCCTATTTGTGGGTTGGTTGCTTAAGAGGGGTGCTTGTATGTTCAAACCTTGAGTATTCTTGAGCAATTGAGAACCCTAGGAGCATGAGTAGACCTATTGAAATAATTTGTATTGAATAATGGAAGGAAATTTTTTGGGTACAACACCATGTATCCACTCATGCTCTAGCAATAAGTTGTAGTTTTCTTTGGACGCAATCACCATGAACAATGTTGGCCTTGAAGTTGAGCTAACTGACAAATTTACTTGAATCACGCCTAGTATGTGACTTGTTTTCTCTTCATAGTTCGACAAAACCATGTTATGTGGTTTGAGGTCGGTGGCGAACTTGCCAATCCTTTTCAGCAATGATTGTGGCATCAAGTTCATAGCAACACCACCTTCAACAAACACTTTGTTCACAGGGAAACCATAAACTTTAGCTCTTATAAACAATGGCTTGAGATGGTACATCATATCAGATGTAGGCTTCTCAAACATTGCATGTTGTTCATAGACCACTCCATTATTCATGACATAGTAGCATAGAGCTTTCTGGCCTACTGATTCATCGCACATGGCTTCCTCTTCTTCCCCATATGCCTCTGACACAAAACCATACTGTTGTACCACAAAATTTGCCCTCCCATATTTCTCAACACATGGCAAGAGAGGTCCCCAAATTGCTCAAGGAAGTTCAAGAGTTGACCAGACAAACTCTCTCCTAAGGCAGCATACCTCAAATTAGGGTTTCTATTTTCATCAAGATGTGTGAACCACAAAGGACTAAAATGCTCACCATTGTCCTAATATGTTCTCAAGATCATCAATGTCAAGTTTCAAGCCTTGAAAATCAACTGTACAAGGGCAAAAGTCAATTGTGGCCCACATACAGTCAAACTTCAAGATTTTTGGTCAACATCCTCATTTTGAAGTATTATTCATCATTTTATAAAGGGTTGATCATGATTCCTCAAGGATTGCTCACAATTCATCAAAACCCAAAAGTTGCTAAATTAGGGTTTTGCAGGAAAAGTCAACTAAACTTTGACCAAGCATAACTTTCTCATGCTTTATCAGAAATGACCCATCCAAAGCTCATTTTTAAGAGGATTCATTTCCCTACAATTCATATTCAGCTCAAAAGATTATAATATGCACTCACAAAAAGATATGAATTTTGACATTATAGGTCTTTTTGAAAAGTCAACAAAAACACCTTTTGGGTCAAAGCTTCATACATGAACACAGAAGACTCAATTGAGATGATACCAAAAGGGTTGCTTAGAGGACATCTTAAGCTTTATAAAAAGCCCAATAACACCTCTCTAGGGTCAAAATTGAGAGAGTTATGCATTGGCCAAGTTGACCATTTTTGCAAAATTGCCAAAAGTCAAAAGTGCCCAAATTTGCATTTTTTGCAAAATGGGCCTAACTTTTTATGCTTGCACCTCACTCATAACATGGTCCACGACCCAAATGCTCACTCACATGTTATTTTCTTCATTATTTATTTTTATTTTGATTTTTTATTTATTAAAAATTGAATTAAATCAAATAATTGGTAAATAATGGCAAAGATTTGTTTTGATTGGATTTTTGGACAGAATCACAAGCTCATAATGCTGGCATATCAGAATCAAATCATATCAAGGCTAATTGGCTCGAGTATGGCATTATTAGGCCAAATTTGGAAGGATGTCATACAACATGAAAACCAAATCAAATCTCATCAAAGCTTCAAGATTCAATTTGTTTTGCAACCTTAATTCATTGAGGGATATATAATGAACAAGGACAAAGCAAAGAGAGGGGGTTAGAGGCGTGAAACAGTTAGAAAAAAAACTCAAAAACCTTGACAAAAAGTGAGGTTCTGATTTCAGGATAGAGGACCTTTGAGAGAAATTCAAGGCCAGAAATCAATTCCTTGGCATCTCAGGAAGCATTCCCAATCATTTACGGGCGTCAAAACATCCAGAATCACTCCCTATCACTCTCACGGTTTGCACAATCATCCAAATTCGATTACTATAATTCTTGCATCTTTAGCATGTTTAAGTTACATGTTTGTGTTCATCATCATGTTTGCAATGTTTCTGGATAGTTTGATTTAACTTATAGTGCAGGAATAAGCTTTTGCCATTGTTAGCGTTTCGTGCTCCAATTTGGGGTTTTGGGTTTCTAGCAAAATTAGGCCTGGTAATGGGTACCATGATGATCAGAATTTCAAACCCAGTTGATCCATGGTCCCCAATTGAATTTATATTACACGTGCTTGATTCTTGATTGACATAGGTTTCAGCAATAGACCTGCATCTATAGAAAAATGTTCAGAGCATAAAACGACGGTTCCAGGGAAGAAGACAACAACGTGTCACAACCTGAATGGCTGGTTTAAATTCTGGCGCGTTATTCTGGGCAGAAACTTGTTTTTTCTGATATATTATTTGTTTTTATTATATTAACAAGTTAACATCCAGCGCAGTTGGTCAGAGGAAAGAAATCAGAAGCTCGTTTCTTGGGTTTGATCCCAGGCGTGAGCTTTTGACATTTTCTCCATTCTTTTCACCAGATCCAGCACATACCCCTTTTGAGAATCATCATCTTCTGGACCCATCAACCAGAAGCAGATCAAGCGTTCTCTGGTCACCTTCTGGATCCATCAGCCAGGACCAGATCCAGCGCATACACCTTCTGAGGGTCATCATCTGCTGGATCTACCAGCCAGGACCAGACCCAGTGCATACCATATTTTGAGAGTCATCATCTTCTGGATCTATCAGCCAGAATCAGATCTAGCGCGTACACCTTCTGAGAATCATCATCTTCTGGATCCATCTCCAGCCAGATCTATTGACAGCAGGCCCCTTTGGTTATCTCTACTATTTCTCTTTAATTCATTTTCCTTAATTATTTTGTTTTTTTTTAATCAACATAAACATTATTTTATTAAATTAGCCAATCAAAAACCACAAACAAGATTTATTTTCTTAATAAATTATTTTTAATTAATTAGTTTAATTAATTTAGGGTAACTTTAATTTCTTTCATAATTTAAAAACAATTAGAAATTAGGTTTAATTAATTTGCAATTAAATAATTTCTTCAATAAAAATCCAAAAAATACTTTTTCCTCAAATTAGATTTTTTCAGGTTTCAATTTCTTCTCGCATTTAATTCTTCGCGTGCTTATTATTATTTTGCCAATATTTTTGTAATTGTTCATGGTTTGTAATACTTAATTTAGGGTTTTATTTACTGTTAAATCCTCGGGTTTTTTTAGCTATGTAATTAATCCCCCTCCCCGAAGCCTTGTAATAGCGTAGATTTATTTTCTCGCATTTTTAATACCCGCAAATACTTAACTATCTAGATGTATGCTAATAGGATTGTATGACAAGAATGCTTGACAAATTAATACAGTTAGAAAACCCTAACGTGCAAAGATAATAAATTGAAAACAAATCACTTGCACATATCACTCTTAGGGTATACTCTCACTTCAGTTGCCTTTGATAAACGATCATTAAGCATAGGGTGTCTTCGTGGTTGCCCTCCTATCTAAAAAATATCAAACGTCCCATTCGAATGTTGCCTCGAAAATGTTGCCTCGAAAATGTTGCCTCAAATATGATTTTAAGACTCTAGGGTTATTACTACGATGTCCTAATATTACTTTAGTGATCGTACGTCCCTTTTGAATTGACCCTTACAATTCCAACGACGGTGCTACCTATTTCTCAATAGTAGGATAGCATTGTCTAAAGGAAACAATAATAGAAACGATCTTTTTTCGAGTAGGTAGATACTAGTAGATACTTGCTCAAAATCAAAGCTTTTCACACTTACACTTTTCAAACAAATTTTCAAAAAAAAATTCGTTACACTCATGAGGACTGATAAAAGGGTTATCACGAAGTCAAACTATTTCAAAAACAAAGCACATACACAAGAAATTTTAAAAAGATGAGCAAGTACCTAAGAGCCCATGGAAAACCATGGATAGAAAGGGTGCTAACACCTTCCCTTTCTATAATCTACCCCCCGTACTCAGAATATCTCGAAAAAGGATTTTTATGTACTTTTTTCCTTTCCGATTGGATGAAATAAAAGTTGGTGGCGACTCTTGCTTACCGCGACATTTTGTGAACACAAAATGCAAAACGCAAACCAGTATTAAACAGTCGGTTCTGCCACCGTATCACAGAACTGGCGACACTGCTGGGGAAAAATAAGTGGGGTATTCCTTAGGATCTAGGTCATCATAATTGCTTCTCTTGATTGCTTTGTTTACTTTACTTTTAAGGGTTTTGTTTTGGGTTACTATAGATCCTACACCCGGATATGGGGGATACCTTTTAGGTAAGTAACAATAGACTGTGAGGGAACTGTACGACATAGACCGACACGGTTGAAGTAGTAGCTATGTTGATGTGGCACTTTGGTTGGTACCGGTTTCCCTTGTGGAGAAACGAGGAGAATATGGGGCCGTCGCGTGGTGTCGTTAAGCATCAACTGACCTTAGAGCCTTTAATCTCCCAACTTGGCCATTAGAAAGTAGCGAGATAGCCGGCCTCAGTGTAGAGATGAGAACTGCTTGATACTCGATGCTACACTCATTGAGATCATACTCTCGGAATATTTCGGCCGCAAGAAAAGATTGTGTGAGCTGAAACCATGACCGATGGAGGATGGTCAGTGATATTGAGATCCTCTAGAACCTGGTTACTTTTTAGGATGGGTTTGAACCAACTAAACTTCAAGAGGGTACTACCTTAAAACCCATGCAAGCCTAAACCTAAGGTTGTTTGTGTGACTTGTGTGCTTTCAACTTGAACTACTTGCACAGTTTTATTATCTGACAACATAAGTTCCTTGTAGGTTTTGTTTACAGTCCTTATCCAATAATTTAGATTTCTTGTTGGGTTTACTCGCTTACATCACCTCGCACTTTTACTTAAACGCATAGCATACACATCATAACATCATACCATAACATTTCCTTAACAATTTCAAGGATCTCAAGGGCCTGTGGTGCAAGTTATGATGAACCAAACGTCTAGCAAGGGGCAAGGGGATTTATTTTCCTCTAGCCAGTGTCATCAGAAGATTAAAACTCAACAACTTGAGTCAGGGGCTATGACCCACTCGATATGGTGAGCTCGAATCTTGAAGAAGGACTCTTAATGACACGAAGTTTCTTCAATCAAGCTGCAACCAAATTCTAACAGTTTCTTGTTTACCTCGCGAGATCCTTGAAAACATTGCATACATATATCATATATATAATTGCATAAACAGGTCTTCCAGTACAGGTCTCTCATGTTCTCGCTCTTTATTTAAGCAATGGCTCTCAAACAAGACAACCGAGATCTTCAAACTCAAGAGGCTAAGTTCGGGGACATATTCCTAAACCTATCCAAGGGGAAGGAAGAGTTGAAAACACTCCTCGTTGGGAACTTGGTCAAGAAAAGTCCTGAAGACAATAAGGACGAATGGCTGGAACAACTGCAAGCTGAGGTAGATGCAATGAGAACCCAGATGTTGGGGCAAATGGCTCTTATCCAAGGCCTAGCCCGGGGACAAGAAGAGTTGAGAACCATTATCAACAAACTCCATCAAGATAGATACAACCGTATGAAGCAGGCAGCCGAGGCTGAGGACTAAGTCATTGATCAACCTCCAAGAAGATAAGAGTTTGGTTTGGTAAAGAGTAGACCTTTCCAAATTTATACTACCTCACGGGTCCAACAACAACCTCTCCAAAAACAACGGTGTGATCGGTGGAAATAGAACTGACTGTTTTTTAAGCTGGTTTCGCGAAATGTCGCGGTAAGCAAGAGTCGCCACCGTCTTTTATGTTCTCCAACATGGAAAGGACAAAAGCACAGCAAAATTCCTTATTCGAGAATGTTTCTCGGTTCGGGAGGTAGATTTATAGAAAGGGAAGGTGTTAGCACCCTTTCTATCCATGGTTATCCATGGGCTCTTAGGTACTTGCTCTTATGTTTTCAAAAATTTGTTTGCTTTTCAAGTGGGTGTGGGTTTTGAAAAAGTTCGTTTGAAAAACTTCTAAGTAACTCTTGTATCAGTCCTCAAGAGTGTATGAAGTGTTTTGTTTGAAAACTTTTAGAAAGTGTGGGTGCGAAAAGTTGTTTTGTTTGTTTGAAAAGAGCAAGTACTTAAGAGAAATCTACCTACTCTAAGGAATTAGGCTGTGTAAGAGTCCTTTAGATAGTGCTATCCCACCATTGAGAGGTAGGTAGCACCATCGTTGGAGGTATTCGGGTCAATTCGATTATAGGGACAGTGTGGTCACCAAAGCAATGGTAGGACACCTTAGAAGTAACCCTAATGTCCTAGATCCTTTGTATCCGAGGCAACCGTTTCGAGGCAACTGGATCTTTTGGACAGAAGGGCAACCTCTAAGACACCCTATACTTGATGACCACGTTCGAGGCAACCAGTGAGGCGTACCCTAAGGAGTGGCATGTGCTTTGTGTGTTGTTTTTCAGTTAAGGTTATCTTATACATGTTATATGTGAGCTACAGATTGATTTTATTTACATACATTTTTTCATGCATTGTTAACAATTAGGAGTGCGGAAAAGTAAATTGCGGAAATGTAAATTCTATGCTATTACAAGGCGCGGGTCTATACATCGCCAAAAATACAAAGACCCGTTTTGGTAAATAAGTACGAGAAATAGTAAATAAAGCAGTAAAATCCTAATTACTATTACATCCGGAGGCAGTTACAGAAATAATCAAAATAAAGAATTAAAACTAAAATGCGCGCGGAAGAATGAATCGGGAATGTCCTAAGGGTGTTGACCCTTTTAAGAAAAGAAATGAAATTTTTTGTCTTTTTTGAATTAAATGAAATTAATAACTAATAATTAAACTAATTAATTAATTTATTAAAAGAAAATATTATTTGTGTTTTTTTATGAAATAAAATAAAAAAGAAATAAAATTAAAAGTTAATTTTACCTAATTCTAAATCTATTTTAATCATTAAGAAAAGAAGTTAAAGTTGCCTAATTAAACTATTTTATTTGTTAATATTTATTTTACAAAAATAAAATGAAACTAATAATAATAATAATGTTAGTTCTTTTTTTTTTTTTGATTTTTTTATGAAAATATTAATTGGTTAATTGTTAATAATAAAAATAATTAAAAAGGTTAATAATCAAATTAGAAAAAATAAAAAAAGGAAAAGAAAAGAATAAACCAAGGGAAGGGGTATGGGCCAAATAGGAGGTGTGTTGAATTCTGGCCCATTAAGAAGCCACATTTAACTTTCCTTGATTGTCCAGAGCGCGTTTGACTTGGAACATGGTATTCCTCCCTCTCCTGACCTTTGGATGGCTGTCTGAGGACACATGGCACGTTGGATGCGTGAGTCTATGGTGAGTCCTCTTTGGAATGCTGCACAGGAAAGCGTTAGAAAAAACAATATGGAACTATGGGGGGACCTGGGAATACTTACAGTGCTTGATAATGGACCTTAGGACGTGGCAAGGGTTGCTTTAGCTTTAGGGTGTGGCAAAGAAGAGAGTCACGTTCTTCTCTTGGCCTGAAAATGCTTGCAAAAACTCCTTTTGATCTCACATTTTTTTTGACAAATTTTGAACTTTTCTCTGGCCGTTTGTGCACTTTTTCTAGGTTTTTGAATGAGGCTTGCAAGGCTTGTATATATAGTAATGAGTGAGAATCAGTCACTATTATGAGCTCTTAACCATTGCAATTAAACTTTGGATTTCTCCATAACCACCATTAAAGCAACTTGCCAATTTTGTTCAAATTTGAATTTTATGCTTAAAATGGACCTTACACAAATTTGGTAGGTGCATTATGCTTCATCAAGGTCATTCAAACCACAAGATATCATTGAATTAATTTTTTTGATTTTTATTTGAATTTTATGGATTTAAAATGAATTAAATCAATAAAATTAAATAAAAAATAGAAAAATTAATGTTTAATCTTGAAATTAATCATGGGACACGTGGGTGGCATGACAAGGCTAAACCAAGTGGAAAAAAGTGGACCCTTTTGTCAAAAATTGAAGTTCCAAGGATAGTTGACTTTGGCCATTTCACAAAAATTTCCCAACTTCTCCAATGCATATCTTGCTCAATTTTGATCATATGAACATGTTCTTAGACATTTTGGAAAGGTCTTGAAGTCCTCTAACCAATGCCTTTGGTACCATGTCATTTTGATTTACCAATCTCAAGTTATGGTCTTTGACTTAAAATGCCTTTTTGTTGACTTTTGAAAATGACCTATAATGTTGAAATTGATAACTTTTTGTGAGAGCATTTCTTGGACTTGGAATGTGAAGATGAGTTGTAGGAAATGTCCTCCCCTTCAAAATGAGCATTGGATGGGATTTTTCTGATGAACCATGAAAAAGTTATGCCTTGGTCAAGTTACAGTTGACTTTTTAGTTGTCCAAAAATAGAAACTTTTGCATCTTGATGATTTTTGAGCCATTCTTGTGGAATCATGATCAAGACTTGATAAAATGATGATTGTGGCTTCAAAATAAGATGTTGACCAAAAATTTTTACTTTTGACTGCCAAATGACCATTTTGCCCCTGCAGTTGACTGTGGAGCAATTAGGGTTTTTGACTGTGCAACTTGACCTTGTGAGCCTTGAAACTTGACATGTAGGTGCTTGACAATGTGTATGAGCATATGGGACTTGATTGATCCCTTGAAAACCTCAACTTCCTTGCAAGAACCAAAACCTTAATTTGATTGGCTTAGGAGGATGCTTGACTGTGTAACCCTTGAGTAGACTTGAGCAATTTGGGATGATGCTTGTCAAAACTTTGAAGAATATGGGAGGGAAAATTTTGGGGTACAACAAACGGGATAATCAGAGTAAGCCAAATACACCCAAGAGGCAGTTTACCAAACTCAACATGCCGCTGTCTCAAGCTTTACAACACATGTTGAGGATAAATCTGGTTACGTTGATAGGACCTCATCTGAATCCCAAGACTTCTTCGCCTAACTACAATCCTAATGCAAGGTGTGCATATCACTCCAATAATCCGGGGCATGATACTGACGACTGTTGGAGGTTGAAATACAAAATTCAAGACCTGATTGATGAAGGAGCATTAGAATTCACACAAGATGGTCAACTGGAATGTTTTTGTCAATCCTCCAAGGCCCACCTCTGAAGCAACAAAATCAGACGAAGAGGCTTTTGTTCATTAGAATTTTCAAATTGCAATTTTCTTTTTTTGAACATTTATTCATGTCAAACTCTATTACTTTATCAATGCATTGCATATGTCTATTTTAAATCAATTCATTCGTATTCACTATATTTAAATTGCTTTCCTTTTTGTGATATTCAACTCTCGAACAAAAGCTCTGAGCCTTTAGAGGGAAGATGACAAAAACGATACCACGATCTCTACAGTATGCTTTTGAACGGACCCCGTTGACGATGTACAAGCGTTGTTTCAAATCCTAAACAGTGGAGTTATAAGGAAGATAATCCCTAGCCAACCCCTTTGAGCCAAAGAAGTGAGAGTTTTTTTTTCTTTTCACACTAATTAAAACCCTTAATCATAACCTGGGGCAGGGTAGTATTCTCAGTTAATTCGGAGGCGCATTCAGTCGTAATCTTCTGCCTCGTACACAATGAACGACATCGAAGACGTCCTTCCAAATTAAAAGACGGTGATGGTTCCGCATAATCATTAAGACGGGCAGACATTATCTCTCAAAATAAAAGCCCATTAAGTCAAAACCTATGAAGAAGACTTAAGAAAAAACACTAGGGCATCCCGCAGACTGTAATCACAAAAAGAAACAGTTCAGGCAAAAGAAGGGATAACAAAATCAAAAAAAGAGGTCCTATAAATCCTCGACAAAAAAGATGACTGCCTATTCAAAATAAATTGTCAGTATCCGACCCATCACCAGAACATCAAGGTTAAGATGCCAGACTCAATCGGGATTTAAACGCACAATTAACTGAGCATAGGACAGAAGAACATCATGAAGAGTGGGTTGGGTACAAATAAAATTTGAGCCTTTATCCTTTATTTCTTGAACCGTGAACCAGGCCACGTTATAACCCTTAAAAGTCCTAGCTGAAGCATGGGTTAGTTCTAAAGCATATTGTTACAAAAGGTATCCTGACTCCTATAAGGTTTGCTATAAATCCTGAGTTGACATCACACTTTTACAAAAAAAAAACTTGTTTTACTAAAAAATGCATTTTCAAAACTTCAAGACAGACATGAGCTTTGTGTTGTACCCCAAAATTTTCCCTCTTATTTTATCAACATTTCTCATCACCAAACTCTTTGAACTCTAGACAGGATTAGGGTTTTGCTCTGCTTAAGACATCTCCTTGCACTGATGACCTAAATTAGGGTTTGAGTTTGCACAAAGATTTTTTGACCTCCAATGCTCAAAATGACTTTCATACTTCATGTTGGACTCATAAGTTTTTCCATACCAAGTTTCAAGCTTTGAATCAAATTTTTACCCAGTCAATTGGACAGTTGACCTAGAAATCAGCTATATTGGGGAAAAAGTCAATTGTGGCCAATTTACAGTCAAACCTCATGAATTTTGACCCACATCAACATTATAAACTCATATGAACCATTTGATCAAGTTTGGACCACAACTCCACAAGAAATTTGATCAGATCACCAAAAGGGCAAAATGGTCATTTTTAGGGTTTTGACTACACAAAGGCAATTTCTGATTTTTGACCTAGCCAATGGCAAATTGGGCTCAACCATGGACTAAAGGACTCAATGGAACCATCTTGACCTATTCAACAAGTTCAAAAGATCTCAATTGCATTGGATTGACAGATGAATTTTTCAATCAAATGATCAAATTTTGACTGTACACTGAAAAGTCAAACTTTGACTTTTTGGTCAAAATCAAGTGCCAAGGGTCATTTTTCATCAAGATGTGTCAAAACATGAAACTTGTTCATCAAGAAACCCATTTTTGCAAATTAGGGTTTAAAGTGGAAAAAATTCATAACTTAGAATTTTTCTAAGTTATGAAATTTTCTTAATTTTTCCTAACTTTGCCCAACATTTTCATCATGATGCAATTGGATTCAAACAAAACTTCCAACATGAAAGTTGTATTCCTCCACAATTCCTACAACTTTTATTCACAAAGTTTTCCCAAAAGAAGCTTGGATCTCAAGTTATGATTTTTGGAACAAGGGTCCCTAAAACTTTTAACTTAGTAAAATTTTGCCCTAGTTTAGGCAGGATTTTGACCTATCTTCATGGACATTTTTCACATAGTTCCATTTGGAATCTCAAATTTCATTACAAATATGGATTGTAGAGCATGTTTTAAGATTTCCAAAATGTCCAAGAACTCTCCAAACTCATTTGTGGTTAGGGAGAATCGAAAGCTTGAAGTTGGCAAAAACTCACTTTTCATCCATGGCATGTTCATGTTCATACAAGTTGCAAATTCAAATCAGCTTGCTTTGCACTAGATTACAGGCCTCAAAACCATTTCACACTCAATAATTAAATGCAAAACCATTGGTCTAAGTCATTGTTTTGGTCATTAGAGCATTGCACCTTGGATTAATCCCTAAGTAGAAAAAGCAATATTTCCATTTTTGCTTAAATCATGCTTTATGTAAAAAATGATTTCTTGAGCATTGGTCCATATCTTATGCAGCAAATCAAATCCACAAATTTGAGGGGGCCAAAGGCAAAGCGTGCAAGCATATGGATAGCCTGTACAGGCCTATTGGACATCACTTCTCATGTTTGCTTAAAATACAAGAAAGATATCCAAAACATAAGAACTGGAACATCAGCCAAAACCAACTTGTGCAAGCATTGGAGACATCTTTCTCACACCCCTTTGAGCCATAAACACGACCCTTTGATCCCTCAAACATCCCATAGCTCAAAATCACCTTCCATTGTCAAAACAGGGCAACATCTGCAACTTGAGTTCTATCTCACTTTTTGCTCGTGCGTTTTGCCCCAAGTTGGTTCAAACATCTTCCACATAACTCATCCAAGCTATCCCAAACCTTAAACACCAATTGTAACTCCATTTATAGGGTTTGCCATTTTCATTTTTAGCTTGTGCAGGTTGAGTTCTGTAGGCTTGTTCAAGCATATTCAAGGCAAGCAGGGTATTGGAGAAGGTCAAGTGAAGTTCAAGCAAGCTCCCAGACATCTCAAGCCTTGTTGAAAAGCTCCACATTGCCATACACGAAGTCAGCTGAAACAGGTTTTTATCAACTTCCTATCTCTCTATTTAGGAACATTTAGACTTAGGTTTGTGAATAAGAGATGTAATATTCATAGCCATGAAGTTGTACATATGCTCAGTTTTCATTTCTATTAAGCATGCTAAGAGAATTTGGTCCATGAACATACTGAAAAAATTAGGTCAGATTTTAGGGCCAGAGAAATTCTCTCTGGTCTTTGAGAGTTAGGATAAGTTGTTTATATGGTTGGATTTGTCTCGAAAAGCTCTACAACTTTGATGTTATGTGTTTTTGCAATAGAGCTCGTATGCAGGATCTAGCAATTGTACAGGGTGCGCGCGTTTTTGAAAGTCAGAGGTTGAAGATGAAGTGTGGTGGGTTGGGATTGGCCCTGGCTCACTATTGACACCCCCCTTTTACTTTTTGCACCCCTCTGGCCCAATTTCTTTATATTTTATATTTTTGTATTTTATTTTCATTTCTGAGTTTATTTTATTATTTCCAAATATAAAAAATACTCAAAAATATTTTTATAAATTTTTCACATTTATTTTGTATTTTATTTTCATTTTTTCTAACATAAAATTAATTTATTGATTATATACTTTTATTTTATTTATTGAATACTTAAAAATAATATATAAATCATACTTTTATTTTATTCTTTATTTTATTCACAATAAAAAATAATATATACATACTTTTATTTTAAAAAATACTTAAAAATAAAAAAACATAAAAAATACTATACCCTTTTTTATTATTATTAATTTTACTTAAAATAATACCTTTTTCTAAATATATTTTTTTACATACATTATTTTATTTATTGTATATAAATAATATAATTAACATATTTATTTTCTTAAATAAAAAATTAGGGTTTACCCTTAATAAAAAAAATAATAATAATAATAATTTCCTTTATTTTATTTCTTCCCTCATTTGTATTAAATATTTTTACATACATAAAAATAAACAAAAACCTTTTTGCATATTCATTTATTTTGTACAATTATTTAATTTGTGTATTTAAATATTGTTCATTTCTTATTTATGCCATTTGATTCAATTTGGATGTAATAGTAAAATTAGGGTTTTAATTTCTTGTCAAATAATCCTCATTCAAAAATTGTATCCCCCTCCCCATGATCATGTTGTAATAGTTTAGACTTTTAATTCTCGCACTTTATGCTTTCAATTATGCCATGGTTAGAGATTAGGGTTTGTATGCAAGAATCCAAAATTAACAAGTAGTTTGACCTAATGCAAAGATAAAAATGCATGAAAATCAATACACAATGCACACTTGCACCCCTAGGGTTTCATCCACTTGTTGCCTTTAAAATGGGCCATGTTATGCATGTTGGGTATTTTGGCAAAACAAAAACAAAACAAAAGATCATAGTCCCTCGATGACGCTATCTTGGTTGCCTAAACAAAATGATCAAGTCCCTCGGAAAATTGCCAAAAATACTTAACACAATTGCTATCATGGTCTATACGATGACTCGCGCCTGTCCCGTTTAACATCCTAATACAAGGTTGTTTACCAAATACAATGGTAAAACAACACTGTCAAAAGGGTTAAAAACATATAGGAAAGATCTTTGAGTAAAATAGGGTAGATAACTCTTAGTTACTTGATCAAAGCTTACAAAACATCCTTGCTATTTTCAAAAACACACTTCACAACACAATTCCAAAACCTTTCCCAAAAACAAACTTTCAAACATTGAAATATTTTCAAAAAGACAAAACACCTTTGTATACATTCAAACAAGAATCATTACAAAGGTTGCCACAACGATGGCCTCTTTTCAAAACATCTTTCAAAACCATACGCAAAGCACAATTTCAAACAATTGAAAAGTAAAAGTAAGTGATCTAAACAAGTAACTAAGAGCCCATGGATAACCATGGATGAAAAGGGTGCTTGCACCTTCCCTTTTCATAATCTACTCCCCGAACCCAAGAAAACATCTCAAAGGTATTTCCTATGCTTTTTGACCTTTCCTTAGGATAAAATAAAAATTCGGTGGCGACTCTTGCTAAACCGAAACATTTGCGAACACAAACGCAAAACTTCAAGTCAGTTCTCCCACTTTATCACAGAACTGGCGACTCTACTGGGGAAATAACTAAAAGTGGAGTAACCTTAGGGTTTATATCACCTTTGCATGCTTATCTTGTTTGCTTTGATTGCTTTACATATGGTTCTCTTGTTTGGGTTTGAATCCTCCACCCGGATTTTTGGGAAACATTCATAGATAAATAGCAATATGTTATGGAAACTGTGCAGGGTATACCGACATGGTTGAAGCAATAACTATATTAGTGCGACATATTTGTGGGTACCGGTAGTCTTTGAGTCAATCAAAGAGAATACGGGGCCGCTGAGTGATTTTATGAAGCACTAATGAACTCTTAGAACCTTACTTGACCATCTTGGCCTTTTTTAGGGGTAGTGAGATGATCGGCTTTGGTGCAGTCCGAAGTTGGTAGATACTCGATACTACACTCATTGAGGATTGTTTTCTTGGAATATTTTGGTCGCCAGTTAAGTGGCTAAACTGAAACAATGAACACAAAAAATAATCCAGTGATATTGAGCTCCTTAGAACCTGGTTACTATTTATAGGATAGGTTGAGCCAATTAACTTCAAGAGGGTACTTACCTATGAAACCCCATGCAAGCCTGAAACTAGGAACTTATGTGACTTGCTTTTACATATACTTGTGCATACATCATGAACATCATAAGGCATCATATGCATCCACTAACCATTTCAAGGGTTTGGATCTTCATCTTTGTTCTTGTTTTGTAGGTCATGGAATCTCTTCGCAGAAAAACCATCCAAGTCAACCTTGTGAGAATCCCTCCTCAACTCAAGGAGCTTACTTCCAAGGTTCTAGAGAATTCTCTCTTCAGTGAAAGACATGGTAGACTCCTCAACTTGGTCAACTCCAACATTGAAGAAGACATGGTGAAAGTCCTCTTCCAGTTCTTTGACCCCCTACACCACTGTTTCACATTCCCTGATTACCAACTAGTACCTACTTTGGAGGAATTTTCTCAACTCCTGAGGATTCCTATTCTTCATCAACTACCCTACAACGGTACAGAAAGAGAACCAAAGCCTGAAGATGTTGCTCAAGCCTTACACTTGCAACCATCTGATATCAAAGGTCATTGGGAAACCAGAAGTGGTGTCAAGGGTTTCTTCGCAAAGTTTCTGTTTGAGAAGGCACAAGACTGCTGGAATTCTCTAGATCTGCAAGCTTTTGAGGTGATTGTAGCACTTCTCATCTATGGGTTGGTCTTGTTCCCAAACCCTGATCAGCTTATAGATGTGAATGCTGTCAAGATTTTCATATCTCGGAATCTTATGCCTACATTGCTTGGGGACATCCTACACTCATTTCACACACGAACAATGAGGAAAAGAGGTGTTCTCATGTGTTGTACTCCTCTTCTTGCAAGGTGGTTTATTTCTCACCTTCCCCAATCAGATTTGAAGAATGAGCAGGGTTTAAGGTGGTCACAACGGTTGATGACCCTCACACATTTTGATGTTCATTGGTGTTCTCGGTCCA
The DNA here is from genome assembly GCA_948472305.1 of Vicia faba. Classification (NCBI taxonomy): domain Eukaryota; kingdom Viridiplantae; phylum Streptophyta; class Magnoliopsida; order Fabales; family Fabaceae; genus Vicia; species Vicia faba. The sequence goes on from OX451738.1 coordinate 655,264,069, forward strand.
GAGAGAATGTCATCATAATTGATTGTTATGGAGAATTCCATAATGTCCCATTACTTGTCATTAGGGGAGGTATTACCTACAACCCCTGTTTAGCTCTGAGGCAGTTTGGGTATGCTCGAAGGGATGGCCATCATGACATGTTAATTCCTGACTTGGTTTTTGACTTCGATAACGATGCTCAAGGACTTCGACAAAGGTTTTTCCGAGCTTGGAGGATGCCCAACAAAGTGGATAGTAAGACACTGGGGCACAAAAATTCCATCCCCCTTGAGCCTTATCTCAAGTGGGTACGAACCCGCGCCCAGAGTCTTATGATGCCTTACCCTCACATTCTCCCCGTGATCAAAGATCCTATTATGGAAGGAGAGGTTCCATACACCCTCCTACATCCTGACATGCCAACATCATTGGAAGAATTGCAAAAGAGTTGGATACATCTCAAGGAAGAGCGGAAGACTTTTGAAGCCAGCTTCTATGCCAGTGAGAAGAAGGTGTTGGAACTTACCCGCCGACTTCACGAAGAGGAGACTCTCAACACTTACATCGCGCCAAAAAGGATGCGCAACGTCTTTTTACATTAAGAAGCTTTGTAATACTCTGCCCATGGGGCATTTATGTACAAACAAATTTCTTCTTATTAATATGACGGGTGTTCTTTTTGTTTGCAACAAATTTGAATTTCTAAAACCTTGAATGCATTACATGAATACACATCATTCATCATATTCATTAACAAGTCTTCACACCAGGTTTCCTTATCTTTCTGCTGTTTATTTCAGCGAGATGGATATAGAACAAACGGTTAAAGATCTGCAAGCATAGAATTCACAATTCCAGCAACTCCTCGTGACCTTAGCAAAGGGTCAAGAGGACCTTAAAGCACTGTTAGAGAAAGAGAAATAAAAGGAAAAGAAGAAAAAGAAAATAATTGGTGTGGCCACTATGGGAAGAAGATTTGAGCATCAGGCTAGGAGAGTTCTGGAATTCCCCTCAACGTCTGACGAAGGGGTTGGTAAAGGAAAGGGAGTTGCAATGCCCTCCGAATCTGAGGCTGAAGAAGAAGAAGAAGAGGAAGAGGATGAAGATTACTCTGAACAGCAGTACCCTCCGGCGGACGATAAGTATAAAGATCTTAAGGATCGGTTGGCAGCCATGGAAGTACAAAGGGTTCCTGGGTTGGATTTCGAAGAACTAGGGTTGGTTGCTGGGATTGTCATTCCCCCCAAGTTCAAGGTTCCTACATTTTCCAAATATGACGGTTTGTCCTGTCCAAAGATGCATCTGCGGTCCTACGTCAGAAAGATCCAACCTCACTCTTCTGATAAGGATCTATGGGTCCACGTTTTTCAAGATAGTCTTTCGGGTACACAATTAGACTGGTTCTATCAACTTGAGAGATCTGATGTTCATAACTGGGAGGACTTAGCTGCTGCTTTCTACCGACAATACCAATACAACGCAAATTTAGCGCCTACTCGTACTCAACTACAGAGTATGGGTATGGTTTCTAACGAGGGATTTAAGGAGTATGCCCAAAAGTGGTGGGATTTGGCTGGAAGAGTGCAGCCACCATTGTCGGATAGAGAGCTGGTTGACATGTTTTTAGGGACTCTGTCAGGTCCGTTCTTTAATCACTTGATCGGGAGCTCATCTGTAGGGTTCACCGAATTAATTCTGACCGGTGAAAGGGTCGAAGCTGGCATTAAGAGTGGTAAAATTCAGAAGGATACCTCTGCTTCCACTGCTATCAAGAAGACCTTCCCAGCCAAGAAGGAAGTCTCTGCTGTTCATACCCACAGAAATCAAGGGATAATGGAGCGCCGACCAGCGGTGGGGGCTGTGATGATCCAAAACTCCTCAGCCGATCAACCTCGAAGCATTCAACCCAGAGCTAACCAGCAAAGGATAGAAAGGCCACAACGGAAGTTCACCCGGATCAATATGACACCTGCTCAGGTCCTCCCTCATTTATTAAAGTTAAACCTTACCAACTTGAAAGAAGCGCTGAAAAACCCAAATACCTCTTCTCCCTATTATCATCAAAATGCAAAATGTGCATACCATTCGGACAGTGTAGGGCATGACACCAACAACTGTTGGGCCCTTAAAAACAAGATCCAAGATTTAATAGATTCCAAGGAGGTAGAGTTTGATGCCCCGGAAAAACCTAATGTGATATCCGCTCCTATGCCAAAACATGGTCATAATGTTCATGCTATTGTTGATGACTTAATGACTCCATTACCAATGATCAAGACGAATCTGTTGAAGGCCGGGATTTTCTCGGGCTGTGAAAAAGATTGTTACTTTTGTTCAACCCTGCAATCTGATTGTCCGCTGTTGAAATCAGGCATCCAACGCCTGATGGATACTCAAGAAATACTCTTTTAGAAAACTCCTATTGATACTATCACTCATGTTACTCTGTTACTCCTGTTACTCCAATCAATGACATTGCTATAATCACCATTTCCGACAATCTTTCCAAGACCTGTAAAAGGCCTGTTAAGATTACGCCTGATCCAAATTTTGTACCGCTGAGGATTACCATATTGGGGCCTATCCCATATAAGTCCAACAAGACGATACCATAGAATTATGGAGGAGAGATCTTCTACCATGGTGTTAAACAGATCGAATCAGTCCAAGAGAATTCCGATGAAGAAACTCCTGACATAGGGAATATTGCAGGGACAAGTAAGATAACTCGTAGCAGAAGAATCTTCTCTCTGGAGATTGCTCCTCCACGAGCAGTCTTCGGACCCTCGAGTGCTCCTGTGCCTGTCAAGATATTTGTGCGAAGTCCAGTGATCAAAGAATTGGTTACTCCCGAAGTGGTACCCTCTGTTGTTATTGCTGATAAAGGTAAGGGAATCGAAGAAGCACCCGTTAGGACGAGGGTTCAGACTTTGGTTATCCCCGAGACCACCCAAAAGGAGATGGAGGAGATTTTAAAGATAATTAAGAATAGCAACTATGATGTCGTAGAACAGTTGGGGCAAACCCCTTCAAAAATCTCTATGCTGGCTCTATTGCTCTGCTCTGAGGCTCATACCAAAGCCTTGATCAAATTTCTGAAGACGGCACACGTGCCTCAAGAAACTTCGGCGGACCAGTTTCAAGAGTGCGTGGCTAGCCTTACAGCCGATAATGGTCTGGGCTTTTCTGATGCCGATCTAACGTCCAAGGGAAGAAAGCATAATGATGCGCTGCATGTTTCGGTAGAGTGCAGGGGGACCACACTTGCTCATGTTCTGGTTGATACTGGTTCATCTTTAAATGTTCTACCAAAGAAAGCATTGGACAGGTTGGACTGTGAAGGTTTGACCCTAAAGCCCAGTAATATCATTGTTAGAGCCTTCAACGGTTCTAAGCGGATGGTTCACGGAGAAGTGGACATCCCAATTAAGGTGGGAACATAAATTTTAAACTCTACTTTTTATGTGATGGACATCCGTCCTTCATATTCATGCTTGTTGGGAAGGCCATTGATCCACAACGCTGGGACAGTCACTTCTTCTCTACACCAAATGCTCAAATACCCAGTTCAGGGTAAGATTATAACAATTCATGGTGAGGAGGAGTATGTGATAAGCCACCTTAACTCTTTCTGCTACGTGGAGTTAGATGGTGAATTCATAGAAACACCTTTCCAACACTTTGAAGAGGTTTCTCCTGAGGTCGCGGTAGCAAAGATAATGACTGATGTACCCATCATTACCAAGCATGTGTCCCGGATGTCATCCCTTAAAGATGCCGAGGCTGTAATCAAGGAAGGAGGAAGTACATTGTGGGGTCAACTGCCAGATTTTCCTCACAAGACAGACAAGTTCGGATTGGGTTTCACTGCTGCTAGCCAGAAAGTTGTGCGTCGCTCCCGGGCTGGAGGACCACCCTTAAAAATCACTCACCATGGAGTTCATGCTTTAGAAGATGATGATGAAGAAGGCAACTTTGAAGATTGGATCTTTCCAACCATTGAAGGGGGACTAAACAACTGGGAGGCGAAAGACTTCGTTCTCATTACTTTCATCAATCAGTAATTTATCTTTTGAACATTTCCTGTTTGGTCTGTAATAATTATTAAACAATTCGTACACTCTTTTCGCCTTGTGCCTTACCCGGGGCATATAGGTCCATTTGTGAGGGTTTTTATTCTTCATTTTCATATGCCATTTTTAATGAATCATGGACGTTTTCATCTATAAATTTTTGTGTTCATTTTCTTTCCTTTTTACATTTTATTTTGTTTAAGGATGGCTATCCCTTACACACACCCACACTCACAAAATGCAGGTACCCATCCACTCTGAATCCATGGGTGACTATTCTGCTTTGGCCTTCAGTAACTCTGAAGATTTGGTCAATCATGCCGAGTACGAAGGTGATGAAGACTGTGAAGTGCCTGGAGAGTTGGCTAGACTTTTGCAACAAGAAGAAAGGGCTATTCTTCCCCATGAAGAGTTGTTAGAGACTATCAATTCTGGAACAGAGGAAGACAGAAAAGAGGTTAAAGTGGGTGCCAACCTGGAACCAAGTGTCAAAGAGCGTTTAGTTCAGCTGTTGAATGAGTTTGTTGAGATCTTCGCCTGGTCCTATGAAGATATGTCGGGACTGGATACAGATATCGTGGTTCACCGTCTCCCTACAAGAGAAGACTGTCCACCAATCAAACAGAAATTTCTCCGAATGAGGCCCGACATGTCCGAAAAGATCAAAGTTGAGGTGATGAAGTAGTTCAATGCTGGCTTTCTGGCTGTTACTTCCTATCCACAATGGGTTGCTAACATTTTGCATGTTCCTAAGAAGGACGGCAAAGTCAGAATGTGTGTGGACTATAGAGACCAAAACAGGGCTAGCCCTAAAGATGATTTTCCATTACCACACATTGACATCTTGGTTGACAACACAACTCAACACAAGGTATTCTCTTTCATGGACGGATTCTAGGGATACAACCAGATCAAAATGTCCCCCGAAGACATGGAGAAGACTACTTTTGTTACGCAGTGGGGTACCTTCTGCTATAAAGTGATGCCATTCGAACTGATTACTTTACCAAGTGGGTCAAAGCAGCTTTCTTCGCCTCCGTTACAAAGAATGTGCTTTCCCGCTTCATCAAGCAGAATCTCATATGCCTGTATGGTATCCTCGACAGGATCATTACGGACAACGGTACGAACCTGAATAACACTGTGATCACCGCTCTATGCGAGCAGTTCAAGATTCAACATCACAATTCATCTCCCTATCGAACAAAGATGAACGGTGTTGTTGAAGCTGCGAACAAAAATATCAAGAAGATCATTCAGAAGATGACAGTCACCTACAAGGACTGGCATGAGATGTTACCGTTTTCTCTGCATGGATATTGTACCATGGCACGTACTTCAACCGGGGCAACCCCCTTTTTTTTGGTATATGGCATGGAAGTTGTTCTACCTATGGAGGTTCAGATTCCTTCCTTGAGAATTATGAAGGATGTTGGTTTAAGTGAAGACGATTGGATTCAGATCCGGCTTGATCAACTTAACTTAATCGACGAGAAGCGACTTACTATTGTTTGTCATGGTCAGACGTATCAAAAACGGATGATCAGGGCTTTCAACAAGAAAGTCAGACGTCAGGTGTATCAAGTCGGAGATCTTGTAATCAAGCGGATCATCTTGCCTCAAAGTGATCCCAGGGGCAAGTGGACTCCTACTTACGAAGGACCATTTATGATCAAAAACATCTTTTCTGGTGGGGCAATGATCTTGATCACCATGGACGGCGACGACCTACCGCATCCTGCGAACGCAGACATAGTCAAAAGATACTACACATAAACGACCCGACAAGTTGAAAACCCAAAAGGGCGACTTGGGCAAAAATGGGCATCCCGGTGAATCGAAAACCCGAAAGTGCGGTTCAGGAAAAATTAGGGATAAATAAAAAAAAATTGTACACCCGGCAAGTTGAAAACTTGAAAGGGTGACTTGGGCAAAAAGGGGAATTAAAGCGTATGACTATGTCTCGTCAGATCACTTTAAGAACAATCTCTTCACGGACAAACTCCAAGCTTCTGATCAATCCAATCATCTGCGAACAAAGCAACGAATAGACAAGATACTCAGAGTTATGAAGGCTATGGCAGAATGGGAATCCCATGGAATTGTTACACATAGCCATCTTTCTTTGTATAAATTTTTCTCATTTTTATGACAACATTCTCTTACTAGGATGCCTGTCTCCTTTGTATAAAATACTTACACAAAGTTAATACAAATATATTTCAAAGTGCAGAAATTTGTTTGCCTTTTCTTTCTTTTCACACGTGTGTTTTATTTGAAAACGTCCAATGATTTATTAAAATAAGCATATGCATTAGAATATAATCACTGCTTATGAATAAAACGGAATGAGAAAGGATAATTACTGATAGGTTGAAAGTATAGGAAGACGTCTTTATGTTATCCCGGAGGAAATCCCCTGTAATATGTCATTCGGATCCTCAACAAAGCTAAAACCTTGAAATACATATCCCCAGCGGAGTTCTCCTCAAACAACAAAACAGGAATCCCCAGCAAAGATGAAACCTTCTTCCCCAACGGAGTCAAATTTCCAACTATCAATCTACAGCGGAAACCATTCAGTTTTCCCCAATTTCCCCAGCAAGTTGTCTTAAAATCTGAAAATCAACCAGATAACAGTTAACTTTTGTCCCCAACCTCCGGATAATTCTCCAGCAGATTGGCATATAACCCAAACTCCTGATTTCCCCAGCAGGATAAGCATTCTCCCCACAGAATTATTTCCCAGCAGAACGAAGATTCTTGTGCTCATTTCTCCAGTTGAAGCCTCCCAAATTTAATTCATCAGTGGAGATCATCAGAGTTTTCCTTATTTCCCAGGAATGTCATGAAGGATTCTCAATTCCTCGCAGAAGTTGTCAAAATTCTTGTTAATCCCCACAAGTCATCAAGGATTTTCAATCCCCAATAGTGGTACAAGGATTTCTCATTTCCAACAATCAAAGATTTTGAATCTCCAACAGCAATCAAGGATTTATTTTCCCTGACAGCAGTCAAGGATTTCATTATTTCCAGTTATAAAGGATATTTTTTCCTCAGCAAGACAGCTAATCAGCTTACATGCGCATACATTACATTCATATATCATAAACATTAATAAAGCACGTTTTATTGCGTTATACATATCATGCAACATAACTTTGTGTTTTAGCTAACATTTTACCCTTTTCAGGATAAGATTAAAAGCTACGTTTAACAAATGTTCAAGGATTTCAGATACAGTACAGTTACACCCCAGACACGACGGTCATTCTACTACTCATTCAGACTTCAGCAATCAGATACAGACTAGATACGCTCCAGACACGGAAGCCATTCTATTTCTCATTCAGATTCAACTATCAACTTCAGGTTCAGATACATTCCAGACACGGAAGTCATTCTGTCACCTGCCCAGATCCCAGTTATAGTATGGATACACTCCAGACACGGAAGTCATTCCGCTACTCATACAGATCTCAACTCCAGATACAGTCCAGATACGCTCCATACATGGTTGCCATTCTGTCACTTATTCAAACCTATTCCCCAGCCCAGAGATATTCCAGACACGGATGTCTTTCTGTCGCTTATTCAGATTTCAGATCTCGGATACAATACAGATACATTCCAGACACGGCAGTCATTTTGATATTCATTCAAGAACCAGATATAGTTACAGCTTGGATACGCTCCAGACACGGATGTCATTCCTTTGCTCGTACCAATCAAATCTCTAGATACAACTCGGATACGTTCCAGGCACGGATACCATTCTGACGTTCATTCTCCTGATTTTCAACAAGAAATTGTGGATGGCGTCTTTAAGCCCATCTCCAGCAAGATTCTATCATCTCCAAATGGCATCTTTTAGCCCATTCCCTCAGCTACATTTTGACGAGTGCAAATTTACGGGCACTCTAGTGTCCAATCCTCTTTTACCTTCGAGTCACGAACGGCCAAGCTCGCCAATCTAACTCTTCAGGTTCAAGAAGATTGAACAGGGACAACTGTTGTACTCCAAAATTTTCCCTTATATTTTATCAACATTTCTCATCACCAGACTCTTTGAACTCCAGACAGGATTAGGGTTTTGCTCTACTCAAGACATCTCCTTGCACTGATGACCTAAATTAGGGTTTAATTTTGCACAAGGATTTTTTGACCTACAATGCTCAAAGTGACTTTCATACTTCATGTTGGACTCATAAGTTTGTCCATACCAAGTTTCAAGCTTTGAATCAAATTTTTACCCAGTCAATTGGACAATTGACCTAGAAATCAACGGTATTAGGGAAAAAGTCAATTATGACCAATTTACAGTCAAACCTCATTAATTTTGACCCACATCAACATTATAAACTCATATGAACCATTTGATCAAGTTTGGACCACAACTCCAAAAGAAATTTGATCAGGTCACCAAAAGGGCAAAATGGTCATTTTTAGGGTTTTGACTGCACAAAGGCAATTTCTGATTTTTGACCTAGCCAATGGCAAATTGGGCTCAACCATGGACTCAAGGACTCAATGGCACCATCTTGACCTATTCAACAAGTTCAAAAGATCTCAATTGCATTGGATTGATAGATGAATTTTTCAGTCAAATGATCAAATTTTGATTGTACACTGAAAAGTCAAACTTTGACTTTTTGGTCAAAATCAAGTGCCAAGGGTCATTTTTCATCAAGATGTGTCAAAACATGAAACTTTTTCATCAAGAAACCCATTTTTGCAAATTAGGGTTTAAAGTTGAAAAAATTCATAACTTAGAATTTTTCTAAGTTATGAAATTTGCTTAATTTTTCCTAACTTTGCCCAACATTTTCACCATGATGCAATTGGATTCAAACAAAACTTACAACATGAAAGTTGTATTCCTCCACAAATTCTACAACTTTTATTCACAAAGTTTTCCCAAAAGAAGCTTGGATCTCAAGTTATGATTTTTGGAACAAGGGTCCCTAAAACTTTTAACTTAGTAAAATTTTGCCCTAGTTTAGGCAGGATTTTGACCAATCTTCATGGACATTTTTCACATAGTTCCATTTGGAATATCAAATTGCATTTCAAATATGTATTGTAGATCATGTTGCAAGCTTTCCAAAATGTACAATAACTCTCCAAACTCATTTGTGGTTAGGGAGAATCGAAAGCTTGAAGTTGGCAAAAACTCACTTTTCATCCATGGCATGTTCATGTTCATACAAGTTGCAAATTCAAATCATCTTGCTTTACACTAGATTACAGGCCTCAAAACCATTTCACACTCAATAATTAAGTGCAAAACCATTGGTCTAAGGCATTGTTTTTGTCATTAGAGCATTGCACCTTGAATTAATCCCTAAGTAGAAAAAGCAATATTTCCATTTTTGCTTAAATCATGCTTTATGTCAAAACTGATTTCTTGAGCATTGGTCCATATCTTATGCAGAAAATCAAATCCACAAATTGGAGGGGGCCAAAGGCAAAGTGTGCAAGCATATGGATAGCCTGTACAGGCCTGTTGGACATCACTTCTCATGTTTTCTTAAAATACAAGAAAGATATCCAAAACATAAGAACTGGAACATCAGCCAAAACCAACTTGTGCAAGAATTGGAGACATCTTTCTCACACCCCTTTGAGCCAGAAACGTGACCCTTTGAGCCCTCAAACATCCCATAGCTCAAAATCACCTTCCATTGGCAAAACAGGGCAACATCTGCAACTTGAGTTCTATCTCACTTTTTGCTCGTGCGTTTTTCCCCAAGTTGGTTCAAACATCTTCCACATAACTCATCCAAGCTATCCCAAACCTTAAACACCAATTGTAACTCCATTTACAGGGTTTGCCATTTTCATTTTGAGCTTGTGCAGGTTGAGTTCTGTAGGCTTGTTCAAGCATATTCAAGGCAAGCAAGATATTGGAGAAGGTCAAGTGAAGTTCAAGCAAGCTCCCTGACATCTCAAGCCTTGTTGAAAAGCTCCACATTGCCATACACGAAGTCAGCTGAAACAGGTTTTTATCAACTTCTTATCTCTCTATTTAGGAACATTTAGACTTAGGTTTGTGAATAAGAGATGTAGTGTCCATAGCCATGAAGTTGTACATATGCTCAGCTTTCATTTCTATTAAGCATGCTAAGAGAATTTGGTCCATGAACATACTGAAAAAATTAGGTCAGATTTTAGGGCCAGAGAAATTCTCTCTGGTCTTTGAGAGTTAGGATAAGTTGTTTATATGGTTGGATTTGTCTCGAAAAGCTCCACAACTTTGATGTTATGTGTTTTTGCAATAGAGCTCGTATGCAGGATCTAGCAATTGTACAGGGTGCGCGCGATTTTGAAAGTCAGAGGTTGAAGATGAAGTGTGGTAGGTTGGGCTTGGTCCTGGCTCACTATTGACACCCCCCTTTTACTTTTTGCACCCCCCTGGCCCAATTTCTTTATATTTTATATTTTTGTATTTTATTTTCATTTCTGATTTTATTTTATTATTTCCAAATATAAAAAATACTCAAAAATATTTTTATAAATTTTTCACATTTATTTTGTATTTTATTTTCATTTTTTCTAACATAAAATTAATTTATTGATTATATACTTTTATTTTATTTATTGAATACTTAAAAATAATATATAAATCATACTTTTATTGTATTCTTTATTTTATTCACAATAAAAAATATTGTTCTAATATATTTTATTTTTTGCATATATTTTATTTTATTTTTTGTACATAATTAATGTAATTAATATATATATATATATATATATATATATATATATATATATATATATATATATATATATATATATATATATATATATATATATATATATATATATATATATATATATATATATATATATATATATATATATATATATATATATATATATATATATATATATATATATATATATATATATATATATATATATATATATATATATATATACATACTTTTATTTTAAAAAATACTTAAAAATAAAAAAACATAAAAAATACTATACCCTTTTTTATTATTATTATTTATACTTCAAATGATACCTTTTTCTAAATATATTTTTTTACATACATTATTTTATTTATTGTATATAAATAATATAATTAACATATTTATTTTCTTAAATAAAAAATTAGGGTTTACCCTTAATAAAATAATAATAATAATAATAATAATTTCTTTTATTTTATTTCTTCCCTCATTTGTATTAAATATTTTTACATACATAAAAATAAACAAAAACCTTTTTGCATATTCATTTATTTTGTACAATTATTTAATTTGTGTATTTAAATATTGTTCATTTCTTATTTATGCCATTTGATTCAATTTGGATGTAATAGTAAAATTAGGGTTTTAATTTCTTGTCAAATAATCCCCATTCAAAAATTGTATCCCCCTCCCCATGATCATGTTGTAATAGTTTAGACTTTTAATTCTCGCACTTTATGCTTTCAATTATGCCATGGTTAGAGATTAGGGTTTGTATGCAAAAATCCAAAATTAACAAGTAGTTTAACCTAATGCAAAGACAAAAATGCATGAAAATTAATACACAATGCACACTTGCACCCCTAGGGTTTCATCCACATGTTGCCTTTAAAATGGGCCATGTTATGCATGTTGGGTATTTTGGCAAAACAAAAACAAAACAAAAGATCATAGTCCCTCGATGACGCTATCTTGGTTGCCTAAACAAAATGATCAAGTCCCTCGGAAAATTGCCAAAAATACTTAACACAATTGCTATCATGGTCTATACGATGACCCGTGCCTGTCCCGTTTAATATCCTAATACAAGGTTGTTTACCAAATACAATGGTAAAACAACATTGTCAAAAGGGTTAAAAACATATAGGAAAGATCTTTGAGTAAAATAGGGTAGATAACTCTTAGTTACTTGATCAAAGCTTGCAAAACATCCTTGCTATTTTCAAAAACACACTTCACAACACAATTCCAAAACCTTTCCCAAAAAAAAAACTTTCAAACATTGAAATCTTTTCAAAAAGACAAAACACCTTTGTATACATTCAAACAAGAATCATTACAAAGGTTGCCACAATGATGTCCTCTTTTCAAAACATCTTTCAAAACCACACACAAAGCACCATTTCAAACAAGTGAAAAGCAAAAGCAAGTGATCTAAACAAGTAACTAAGAGCCCATGGATAACCATGGATGAAAAGGGTGCTTGCACCTTCCCTTTTTATAATCTACTCCCTGAACCCAAGAAAACATCTCAAAGGTCTTTCCTGTGCTTTCTGACCTTTCCTTAGGATAAAATAAAAAGTCGGTGGCGACTCTTGCTAAACCGAAACATTTGCGAACACAAACGCAAAACCTCAAGTCAGTTCTCCCATTGTATCACACTTTGCATTCTTAAAATAACATTATTTGCATATGACTATTTGTTCAACAGCAGAGAAATTCGCATGACAAATATCTAGTGAACAAAAGCCTTCTCAATAAAAAGGATCACCTCAAGTGGAAAAACACTTCCAACCAAGGGGCACGACATGATCATTATCCATCATCTGGGGCAGTCAAGTCAAGAATTAAAGGAATCTCTCAAGGATGCTAAATAGCCAGGGGCAGATCTCCATCTAAATCACTTGGGGGCATTGGGCATGAATTCCAGCAACGAATCTTGTACGATCAAACAAACATCTTCTGGTAGTGTGGCAACACAACACTACCGACAGTGACAAATCCCTACACCCTGAGAGCGTAGACATAGTCAGAAAATAATGTGCATGAACAAAGACCCGCTAGGTTGACTGGCTTAGGCAAAAATAAGGGCATCCTGGCGAACCAAAAGGGTTCGGGAAAAATTAGGGATAAAAACGAAAAAGATATGTACACCCGGCAAGCCGAAAACCTGAAAAGGCAGCTTGGGAATAAAAGGGTATCCCGGTGGACTAAAAATCTAAAAAGACAGTCCAGGAAAAAGTTAGGGATTAAAGCGTATGACTATGTCCCATCATCTTGTCACTTGCCTATCATTGGACGACTTATCATTCCGATCGGCAGTTACCAAGCACCTTATAAGTTGGGATAACACTCAATCCACAAGCCCTCCGCGGGCACTTTCTCCAGCAGGTACAGGGGAAGAAAAGTCTTGATACGAAGTCATTGTCATATCCTTAGCATACGACCCTGTGACATCTACACTCCCCACAGAGTAGAGGCAACTAAAGCTTTGACATCGGCTTCCCCAAACAGGAGCTACCATCAGAGAATCGACATCTATATTCCCCGACCGAATTTCATAATCGCAAGCGGTTCGTAAAGTTGTCTCCCATACAGAGTTTATTTCTCTGAATACAGAAGTTCAATCTCCAACAGAATTCATTATCACCAGCAACGGAAATTCATCCCCGGTGGAGTTTATTTCTCCAAATCAGCAGATCTATCAACAGAGTATCTCCTCTCAAACAGAGTTATTCTCCCACAGAGTTATTCTCAAATAGTGTCTCTCCTCGGCGGAATATCCGTAAATAAGGGGAAAATCCCCAGCATAGTCATCTTTGTTCACCATCCCCAACAGAGATAGAGGAACTATGGTTTTTTACAGCAGTCAAGAATACCATTTCTCATACTCTCCAAACAACAGTAAGGGATTTATTTTCCCTGACTCAGATTATTACGTCAGCATTTCATGTTCATACATCATGACATGTGCATACATTACATATAACATAGTCTCAGTTATCTTGAGAACCTCATCACAACGCATCTCATGCATCACACATAACTAACCTTGTATTTCTTTCAGGAAGGACAGTCATTATCAACAATTTCCAGCAAATCTCTGATCAACACTCGAAGCTAAACAGAGTAATCATCGATGCGACAAAATAAACCTTACCCAGGTTCCCTTTGCAGTTCTACCCAAACTCATATCGAAGTAACCCTACTATTCAGGTTCCTTCTCACAGCCCTACTATCCAGGCTTTCATATCGAAGTAACCCTACTATCCAGGTTCCTTTTCACGGCCCTACTATCCAGGCTTTCACCTCGAAGTAACCCTACTATCCAGGTTCCTTCCCACAGCCCTACCATCCAGGCTTTCATATCGAAGTAACCCTACCATCCAGGTTCCTTCTTATAGCCCTACTATCCAGGCTTTCATATCGAAGTTATCCTACTATCCAGGTTCCTTCTCATAACCCTACCATCCAGGCTTTCATCTCAAAGTAACCCTACTATCCAAGTTCCTTCTCATAACCTTACTATCCAAGTTCTTCCTTTCTTATCCCCAGACAGCAGTCCATAACACTGTAAGACTGGGACCCGATCAAACACAATTGATTTCACATTTCCCCAGAAATTT